>JAVTLE010000004.1:11-1200011 GCA_033439295.1 Deuterostichococcus epilithicus | reverse complement strand
ACTTGGAGAACTGGGCGCCCTCATAGTTGAGGTACTCTGTGACGCTGATGTTGCGCATCAGCGTCCACTTCTGCCGCGTGCCGAGCATGGTGGCCGGGAAGATGACAGTGTGGAACGGCACATTGTCCTTTCCCATGAACTGCACCAGCTCCACGTCCTGCGGTAAGCAACGGATGCCATGCTTCATGGCTGCAGAACGAAGTCAAAATTGGCACCAGAGACGGCTGACATTTCACATGCGCCGTGGCTGAGCCATATAGGCCCCGCTCTCATTTTCACGATTGGCAGCAGTCCACCTGCTGAACGAGCCACGAGGTTGCAGATACATGGCAGTCAGCAAGGGTTTCATGGGGAGGTGATGATTGGTTGCAGGGCGCCTGACTCACGTCCGGGTTCTGCCACCAAGCCTGCCAGTCGTCGGTGTAGTTGGCAGTGATGCTGATGTACCCAATGGGCGCATCAAACCACACATAGAAGACCTTGCCCTCGTAGCCGGCCACCGGGACGGGGACGCCCCACTTCAGGTCGCGCGTGATGCACCGCTGCTTCAGGCCGTCCCGCATCCACGCCTTGGTCACCTGCGGCGGCATTACACAGGGACGTCGGGACGGCATTCTGCCTTGAAGTCGGGTCTCATGCTCGACAGGAGGCATGCGAGCGAGGCATTCAACCACATCTGCTGGCAGCCCGCCGGTCCCTGACGACACACTTTTGCAGTCTGCTGGAGCGCGAGTGTGCACATACTGCCGTGTGGACCACTACGGCAGTCTGCGATGCCAAAGCCGCATGCAGCGCCGTGCTGTGGCAGCTGGGCAATGCGCTGTGCGCCCTCAGATGGGCCGCCACATCCTACAGCCCCTGTGCTGCGCGCCTGCAGGCAGTTGGAGCTCCAGCCGCCCTGCTCGGAGGCGCGTGTAATATAGTCCTGCAGCTGTGGTGTCAGCTCCGGCAGGTCCAGGAAGAAGTGCTTCGTCCTGTATGCCACAGCCAAAGGGTCAGCCAGAGAGTCTACGGCCTGTGAGCCAGGAGTCCATGCAGCGCTTTGTCCCGGCGGTCAGATCCTGAGGTGATGGCAGGTATACTGCACTGTGCCTGTCGCCAATTTGTAGGCCGTATGGTACACAAGCCAGCACAACATAACATGACACGACATGACACCTGAGTGCATCCGGATACATGCTCATGCAGGGAAAGCAGCGCACTTCCGCAGCTCGGGCGTTGTGCCGGTGATCTTGCAGCGTGGGCTGATCAGCTCTGTGGGGTTGAGCATGTTGGTGCAGTTGTCGCACTGGTCCCCTCTCGCATCCTGCGGGCAGCAATGATTTATGGGGCTTTGCATACTGCCGCCAGGTGCAGCTGCTTCATAGGGCTGCCCGTCGATCCGGCGCACTGGCAAGGGTAGCATGGCAGACGCCGACTCCGCTGTCGCCGCAACAGTAATTGAGTCGATGTTTAGCTGTCTATGCAGTGCGATGGCCGCAACAAATCAAAGCTCGCCTCTGGCCAAACCACATGCATCGCCAAGCAGACACAAGAATCAGGCTGCAACCGCTGCACAGTACCCTCCCGGATACGCCCTCAACGCGCCTCCCCCGCTGCCGCCCCACTTGCAGCTGCTGTCTGGCGAAGCGGCACTGTGCGCCTCCATTTGCGCGCCTCTGTGCATCTCCATGGTTTAGTATGATGCATGAGCGTTGCGCGGTAATCAACCTCCTGCTTACCTCGTAGCCGCACTTGGGGCAGGTGCCCACAACATAGCGGTCCGCGAGGAACTTTTCCAGCCCCAGGCTGTACAGCTGTTCCGTTTCGCGCTCCTCCAGCAGCCCGGCCTCCTGCAGCGTCCGGAAGATGGCCTGCGAGATGTCCGTCTGCTGCGTCGTCGGCGTGCGGCCAAACTTGTCGAAGCTGATGGTGAACCACTTGTAGATGTCTGCGTGGATGGCGTGGTACTTGTCGCAGATCTCCTGGCAGCTCAGTTTCTCCTCCAGCGCCTGCGGCAGGACGGCAGCAGCGTCTGAGCTGCCCGCCATTTGTCAGACGCCGGCGGCCGCCGCCGCCGTAAAACGCGCATTAAATGTAAACGTCAATCCCAATTGCTCGCCTTTGTCTCCGTGGCGGTGCCGTACTCGTCCGTGCCGCAGATGTAGATGGTATTGTAGCCGCGCGAGCGGCAGTATCGCGCATAGCAGTCCGCGCTGAGCACGCAGCCGATGATGTTGCCCAGGTGTGGCACATTGTTAACGTACGGCAGAGCGCTGGTGATGAGAATGTTCCGTTCCCCTGCGCGACATGATTTCGCTGCTCACTGTCCCGTTCAAACGCCGTCATTACGAAATGGCATGGCCGAGTGCTAGTGCAGCATGAGATGGAAGCACCTGGTTCCGGCCGCCTGGGAGGCTGCTTCGGGGCGTGCTCCCACTGCTGATTCTCCTGAGCATTCATTTAAAGCCTTCTAGCCGCCCAGCGGCAACCTGCTGCGCAATTGTCAACTGCCCCGTGCCGGTGAGCAGGGCCTCCTCAGTGGTGCCCGATTATCTCCCCTTGCCGCCCACTGTTCGCATGGCGGTCATTTCGCCTACTGTTCGCATGGCGGACAATGTCAGATTGCATCGAAGGTTCTTTTGAGTGCTTTGCTGTCTCGGGGAACGAGCATTGCGGCCATGTGAGTATCTGTAGAGACACTTCAAGCCATGCTCCGACCTGCTTGTCATTTGATATGAGTGAATCTGCCACAGGAGCAGCGCATTGCCGCAGGTACCAACAAGCTGATACCTTCACCATCAGGTAGGACTCGTTCTTAATAACAATCCGATCCTTCATGTGGGTGCTCGTAACGCAGCGGCAGTTCCTCGAAACGGTCCTTGGGCACGAAGATCTGCCACACAAAAGCTAAGATGCCTTGCTCCGCCCATCGGAAACGCACATCGCCGCCGGTGCCCACCAGCACCAGTTGCAAATACTTTTGAACGTCCTGTCTGAAAAAAAAGCTCATGTCAATCACGATGCAGTTCCCCCAGATGACCGTGAGGTCGTAGCCGGGTCGGTCCTCCTCCTCTTCGAGCCCCTCCTCCTCAGGCACCCCCTTGAGGGGATCAATGACGCGTGTGATGAACAGGCCCTCGAGCGACTGCGGGCTGCAATGCTCAAACAGCGTCTCCGGCTCGATGGCTTCGGAGACGAGGAAGAACCGGGTCAGCTCCGGCAAGCCCCAGAGCACCTGGGACACGAACACATCGCCCTTGTTGCTCGGGACAGTGGTTGTGGCTGTCTGATTGTGCCTGATGACGACGACGCTAGAATGCAGCCCTGTGTGAAATATGTGTACTTCCCAGTACAGCCACCTCCATCACGCAGGCCGGAGTCTCACCTCTGGCGGATCGCCGGTCACCTCCGCCGCTGCCATCCAGAGCTTCTTCTAGCGCATGCGCCTGAGGATGTCGTAGTTCACCGTCGCATTGAAATGGGAGTCGTCATCCAGCTGCAAATGTGTGCGGCAGTGTCAGCACGTTCTGCAGGCAGGGCGCACTGTGACAAGGTGAACTGTGACACATGCAACAGGTCAGTGTGTGGCAAGTGTTCTGGTGCGGCTTCACTTGAGCTCTCAAGTCATGCGCACCTGCCACACGGCTGGGTACCCGAGTGCGTCCGCAAATGCGGGCTGGAACATGAGACGGAAGTGTCCCATCCGCCGGTAGTCCGCGCTGAAGTCTTCCTCCAGGGAACACGTGCTGCTCGGGCCCGCAATGTTGGGGATGACCCAGTGCTCTCTCAGCGGCAGGAAGTACACGTTGGTGAGCAGATACTGGGGACACCGCTTGCCGACGAAAGCCTTGGCAGCGTTGTCTATCGAAAATACGAACACGTCGACCGGCGTGGTTGGGAACACGCGTTCCTGCATGTTGGATATGAAGCAGCATATCTGGTCGTCCCTGCAGCAGAACCCACAGAGGATCACAATGCTGATCGGGCAGCCTTTGCCGTGCTGTACTTCAGGCGCCGTAGAATGTTGGTGTACGAAGCGGCAGACGACGCGATGATTGCTCTGCGTGCTCTTGATGCCGACATTACTTCTTTTTCGCGCACTCTGAATCAATAGAAGCGAAAGGTCAGCATCGGCACAAGAACCCGATTGTGTGTGTTGATGTCCGCCAACAGCTCTCTCGCGGATGCCACGGATCCAGCCACGGATTCATGCCACTCCTGCCTCGACTTGGGCCATGCTGCACGACGCATCAAGTGTGGGCGCAGCTGTGGGCGCATGTGTGGGCGCAGCTATGGGCGTAGATGCTTGTTGGTGGATTTGCGGCAATCAGCAAGCAAGCAGAAATCACAGTGGCTGATATGATGGCAGGCTCACCCGATGCTGTGACATCGTCAGGCTTGAGTCCTTGCAGCCTTGCTGCATCCGTGGACCTGTCGGTGACGGCTGCAGGTATCCCTGAGCGGGCCGTGCGCTGCCTCCTCTCGTCAGTGCTCTGCGGTAGGGCCATGGACTTGATACCATGCAGGGACGTTACAGTGCATCGTAAGAGTATACAAATTATATTGTTTCGCTCTGCTGGAGAACTTGAGGCAAGAACGCACCCCCGAAAAAGACAGTGCCAACCAGGAGCAGAACCAGCACAGAGCAGCATGCAGCACGGCTCTTCCTCCTCGTCAGCGACACGGCCATATCGTTAACATCAATGCAAACTTGTGAAGCCAGACTGAATCGCCTTCGATCCGGCTGTCGAAGCCAGCAATGTCAGCCGAGCAATCCGTCGTGGAGGTGGTGAGCAGCAAGGTCGTGCCAGAGCAGGCGGCAGTGTGCACTGTAGAAATATGTCGATATGCAAAAACCTCGTCCCAAAATGATGCGACTGAGTGCAAGACCTTTACCAAGTACGGGTTGTACCGGCAGCAAATGTCAATAAACTTTTCTCGGTGCGCCATTCCGCCATATTCCTGTCTGTGCGCCAGCTGTGGTCAGCCTATACATACGATTTTCAGCGCAGCCCAGCGCCCCAGCGCTTGCGGCTCTGCAGTGGTGGTCACCCTGAAATTTTCCTCGAGGAGGTTGAGCATCATCAGCATGCCAGCACCCCCCTCGGCGTGCACAGCCTCTAGTAGCCACTGGCAGCCGAGCACAGCTTCGCGGCCCGCCCATGCTGTCAGCCTGCACGAGACGCACTGCGGCCCATACCGCAGTGCACCGCCGTCGCAGCCGTGCTGCTCTGCATCCTCTCAACGAAGCAGCCTTGCAAGGTGTGGTCGCCGTCAACGACCCATGTCGACATCCTACGCAGCTGATGGCGCGGTAACATTACGTTCTGGGTGCTCTCCGATGCAGGGTGCGGCATGCCTGCCTGTGGCGGCATAGCAGCATGCACCCCAGGCGACCTGTGAGGGTGAGGCTGCATACGGCGAGTGGCAGCGCACTTGAAGCGTGTGCCTACTGAGCTTGACTTGACGCTGCGACTGGCGGCTGCGCAGGTCGCAGCGGGAGAGGCGGCGCCAGAGTGGACGCTAGATCAGATAGCTGGACTCGGCTTCGGGGTCAGGCACTGCTGCTTCTCTTGACGACTACCAAACAGGCTTACTGCCCGCCATGTCTGCGCACCATGTCTGAGCCTCATTCCGCAAGCTGCATATACCAGCTGACTGGCACGCCAGAACATGTGTGACTGAAGTAAGTTTCACCTTGGCAACCACAGTTCTTCCTGCTGGTCACCATCTACCTGGCGCTGCAAGTGGACGTGTTCGTGGCGCGCGCTCAGCGCCGGGAGCTCGGCCTGTGTGAGGACTGCGGCGGCGTGAATGACCCAGAGCGCTGCCCGCAGCCACAATGTCCGATGAGGCGCGCAAGGTCAAGCGGCGAGGAATGGCAGTCCTGACAGACGGTGCAACTGGTGCTCCGTGATGCAGCAACAATATTGGCCATGGCAACAGTCTATGGGGTGGCAATGTGTTAATGTGCTGGCATCGGTGTGTTTGCTGCTGCCCATCAGATTCTATCGGGTGTTCAATCTCGGATTGGCTTGCCCGCAGTGCAATTATCTCGATCTTGTTGATTGACAACGCATGCAGCAAGACTCTGGCAGGGAATTTAGGGAGGCAAGTACATCCGCAAGACTACGGATCCTTTGCCGCACCCAGCAGCGACTGTCACCAGGTTGCCAGGCAATCTGAGCCTGACTGCTCAGCTCAGGCAGATGTTGACACAGCTTGCACTTTCGTCAATTCGTTGTCAGAATGGGCTCCAGTTGCTCAGCCTGTCAACGAACGCTTGATGGCTGTCAGCACATTCGATGCCCTGTCGACTATTGTAATGGCCTCAATTCCCCTGCTACTGTAGTGGCCTCAACTGTTTGCCAGTCCAAACAAACTTGGCCTAGCCGACGAGCAGCTTAGAAGCATACGCCCACCAATTCTTTTTAGCAAAACATTCTGGCGCGCTGTGCGCGCAGGTATTGCGCCCTCCACAAAACCACGAGACGGGTGAGCAGGTTGGTGGTGCACAGAAGATTGAGACCAGTACGGTGTAAGAATATACAAGCTACTGTACAAGGCAGCACTTCGAGCTACAACAGAGGGTTCGTCGCTCGCAGCCTGCTCCTGTTGCGCCTAAGCAGCGGGTTGGTGTCGCCCGTGACCTCGCCGGTGGTATCGTTGAAGGCCATGTACATGTACCTCTGAATCGCCTTGCCTGCGGCCTCATCGGCTTCTGTCTGCAGCACCTGCCGGTGCCGCTTGACCTTGGCGTCAAACGACTCCCCGTCCTCCGGCAGCGGGATGCGCCCCGCCTTCACCTGCAGCAACCCACGCAATTGTCATGAGAGCGAGCTGTGCTCAGCTGCCCAACGCATGCTGGCATGTCCAGGCGATCTTGCGCAGGCCCGGTTATGCCAAGGTGCAGCAGAAAACTTGCATGTGTACCTGTGTGGCCTTCGCCTGCGGCTGCCCATTCGACTGCTGCTGCCGCTGCTGCTGCTGTCGCTGCTGCTGCTGCTGCTGCTGCTGCTGCTGCGAGACGCTTGCAGCGGCGGCTTCTGCACCAAGCCCCCGCCTGCCCTTCTGCTGCGACTGCTCCAGCGGCAAGCGCCGCCCCTGACTCTCCACGCCCAGGCCGGCGCCGACCTGCCAGCCTTGTTTCTGCAGCATCTGCAGCCGCAACACAGAAATGGCGTTGATGGCGGAGTCGACGGCTCCATGTTTGTCCGGTCGAGAAAGCAAGGCATCAAAGCTCATTCCTGCTCATCTCGGCAAGCACACTGTTGCGTCCTCACCTTGAAGCCGCGGTTGGAAGCTGGGATCCCGTAATCAAGCGCCGGGCCGACAAACACCGTGGTTCCTGCATCTTCAGCCGCTCTGCTGCTCGCCTCGGCTCTGCTTACAGGGGGAAAGACCTGGAGTTGAGCATCGCTGCCCAAGCCTGCTGTCGAAGCTGCCGCCGCGTCCGGCGGAGCCACTGGCATGTCTGGCTCAGCTGTTTCGTGCACGCTGCCAATGGTCGCAGCTGCGTGCGTTGGCCGCTGCAACGGCGCCGCCTGCGTGCTGCCAGCGGACTGTGCGATCGTCATGGCGCCCGGCGCATGATATTGCTGGGCGGCTTCCGCCGCACGCGGGGCTGCGGCCGTGCCTGCCGCGCCGGGCGGAAGTCCGGCACTGAGAAGCTCTCGATAGAAGGCTCCTGCCGCCAGGTGTCCCGTGGGTGCCTCTGTATCCTGACGCTTGAAGCCTGACAGGACAGGGACCGCCATTCGGATGCCGGCACTGGGGATGAGCCTTCCCGAGTGTCGGAGTGTGGTAGAAGGGCGAGCACAGGGCACTGAGCCACTGACGCCACGACCGGAGAACCCCCCGGAGAACTACTTCAAGCACATGACACGCAGCAACTGCCAATGTGAGTTGTTGAGAGCTTGAGACCGTGAGTGCTCCCCCGGTGCAGCTGAACGCAACCACCTTGCCCCCGACCAGAATTTTCAAAGTACTGCAGTACTCGTACACGCAACTCTGCATAAAGTTCGTCACATTACTACAAGAACGCACAACGGTTGCCAAGAGCTTGCGGGTGCAGCAGAGTGCATTAATGTGATGACACAGCACTGTTCAACTCCACAGCACAAGCGGCTGTATGAACTTGCCGAGCAGCCGGACGCACCTCAATTGATTTGAGACGAGTTCGAACACGGGGATGGCTGAACAAAACAGCACGTACGGCACGCTGTTGCAAACTCGTGGGTTCATTATGAACTAAGCGCTGTTCTGCCGCCAAAGCTGCTCGCATGCAAAGCTGCGCACGTCAGCAGGGCCATGCAAGACAAGACGCAGATGGCCAGTGCTGACACGTGCCAGTAGCACTTCATGTGGCGCTGGCTCAGTTCTCCTGGCGGACCAGGACATGGAGGCTCCGGCCAGCGGCAGCGTGATGATGGTGCCGCTGGCGATGACCGGGGTGGTGGCACCCCTACGAGCTCAGCCAGGGGGTCGCGCCCTGGTACACCTACCAGGGCTGGGGACCAGCCGTTCCACGGCTCGCAGCGGCGTGACACCAGCAGCTCGGTGCTGCAGCTCCACGACCGCATACTCGCCTTCGTCTATGGTGCAGTCTCTGAGCACCGCTGTCCCGCGGGCGATGCCGCATGATGTGCGCCGCATCTCAGCCACGACCGGTAGCTTGATCAAGGCTTGCCGACTGAATGATGCTCGTCCGACCGCAGACGAGGACAAGGAGACATGGAAGCAGGCGCTGCACCTCTCGACGCTGCCCCAAAGGTGCCATCTCTTCCTTGCTTATGCCAATCTGCGAGCAAAGAACCACTGCGTCGTCGTCTCACRCCCCCCCCCCCTCTCTTTGCTTGCGGAGGCAGACATGTCACGGCAACCTGAGAACCTGGGAGTCTGCCTACTTCGCCGACATGAGAGCCTTCAGGCTAACTTCGGCAGCGAGAACACTTCCTCACCGGCTCTGCGACAATGCCATCAGAGTTGACAACAGTGGGGATTAAGGCACACTGCTAGGGGATCTTGACACTGGACACGGGATTCAATCTTTGCTTGGGGCATGCTCAGTGCATTCAGACGTGAAAAGGCGCTGCAGGTGCCGGCGCCTTGACTCGAAAGCCACAACCCCTCAAGGCATGGATGTGCTACCAACCACATCGCCCGCCGTCTCCCCGGCACAACGGGGTTCACCACCGGGCCTCCAACCCCGATTCGCCCTTGCTGAACACTGCGCCCCTTTGCCAACAGGTACAAGGAGTCGCTGCAGGCGGCGTCATCCTTCATCACGGACGCATGGCCCGACCACGCGGAGCAGGCGCTGGTCCTCAACCTGGGGCCCTCCTGGATGAACGTGGATGCCTACTCCCTGTTCCGCAACAATGTCATCGAGATCCCCTTCAAGTATTGGGAGTCGCCGCCGGGCATGGGGCTGTGCCCGCTGGATGTCGCCTTCACCGTCTGCTCCTCCATCTCCAGCTGGCTCACGCTCAACGAGGACCACTTCGTGGTGAGTTGGGCCGATAGAAGGCTGGCCAGGCATTGCCGGGTGGCAGTGGCGCTGGTGGGCCTGTGCGCGTGATGCTGGCCAAAATTTGGAGGCTTCTGACGGCCCTGGGCGCCTCAGCTATCTGCTTGCAGTCTCAGCCTACCACACTGCGTACTACTTAAATTACAAGTGCGGAGAACAGAGTTCAACATCAATATTTGTGTCCATGGGACGGTCAGCTGTGTAAGGATCTGACGTCCTGGAGTGTCCACAATGCCGCTGCAGGTGCTGCACACGCGGAGCTGCACGGGCGTGGGTCTGCACTTCCTGCACTTCTTGACGGCCTGCTACCTGGTGTTCTCGCTGGAGTGCCAGAGCATCTCCGCCGCGCTGGCAACGCTGCCGCCGCTCAAGTCTGCGGTCACCGTGCAGCTGGGTGAGGGCGCATGCGAGTGTTGAGCTTCATGCTGTGTGCCAAAGACTGAAGCCTGGAAGCTGGCCAGCTTCCCGGCACTGGTCGGCATGTCAGAGCAGGAACAGCGCTGCGTCGACGCCCATGAGAAACCTGGCTCCAATCGGGAGACCCACCTTGCCTGCAGGGTCGGCAGACGGGCACTCGAACAGGGACGGGCACATCCTGTCAACGCCCACTGCGCCGCCGCTGCACCAGAACCGCTTCCTAGGCCCCGCGCAGCGCCGCTATGGCGACTACTTTCTGTCGGTGCTGTCGAGCCCGGAGCTGCGGCAGCCGGGCGGCCTGACGAAGGTGCTACGGCAGGTCGTGTTCAGCCCATTCCTGCCGTCGGAGGACGATGGCAAGCTGTTCCTGGTGGTGTACCAGCACGGCAACTCCATCTGGGCCGGGCCGCCTGCCTCGCAGGTGAGGCGCTTCTTTCCCCTCTAGTGCGCTGTGATTCTCTCAGAGCGGCGCTGTGCATTTGTGCTGACCAGCCGGCCGGCGGAGCAGCACACCGGGCTCATTGGCATGGGCAGTCGAGGTTGCAGGCCAGCTGTGCGTGCGCGTGCAGGGCAGTGCGACCCCCTCCGAGTTCGAGGTGTGAATTTCAAAAGAGTACACCGCAAGGCTGCCTCACGGGCATGTGCAGGGCGGGCTGATCCCCTTCGAGATCGGGGTGTCGGTGGTCGGCGACGTCACCATCGCGGTGTGGCTGGGCGACCACAACATGGGGGAGCGTATCCACTCGCGCCCCTCCTTCGCCTACGCCTTCCACACAGGTGGGGCCGCACTGAGCCAGCGCCTTGCTTTGGTTCGCCCCGTCCACACGCACAGCTTTTGCGGCACCCGAGTGCTGGCACCCTCGTTCTGCATACCGAGCTGAGCCCATCAGCAGCTTCCCGGCCCGTCAGCCAGGCATCGCCGCGCTGCCAGGCCTTGAGCAGAGGTCCGACACAGCAAGCAAGCTTGGGAGGCGTCTCCCATGGCAGAACATCCTGAGAACACCCCTGTGCACCCGCAGCCTTCATCGGCGACGGTTTGGAGCGGGTAACGGTGCGCCAGCTGGACATTTTTGACAAGGGCTCGCTGCCCTCCAGCACCTCGGCGCAGGCGCTGTTCTTCATGGACGTCACCTTTGATGACGACGAGGACGCCGCAAAGGCCACGTGAGTCGGCTCCACAACATCCTGCACTCGCAGCCTGTTGTGCTTGTGGCAAAACTGTGCACACACAAAGGACGGACGCTGGCACCCAGACGGAGCACCCAGAGTGGACCGCCGAGCGACAGCGAACATGGCTCTGTCATTGCGGTCGACCTACTTCCGTTGCTCGGACATCGCTCAAAATCTTGAAGGGTTTGGCTTGTCCGCAAGCAGGAAGCAGGAGTACATCGACCTGGCGGACGTGCGGTGGATGCGGGAGAAGTGGCGGGAGCTCATGGCACGCACCCACGGCGACTTCTCGCCCCCTCCCTACAGGTAGCCACTTTTGCCCTGGCACACTGGCACTTTGGAACTGTGTCATGCTGGAAGAGAGGCTGCACGAAGCATTTCCGGCTGCACCCGACGACTTCGGGATCCGCTTCTGCAGGCTGGAGGCAGAGTCGCCAGAGGAAGTGGCGGCGGCCGCGCTGCAGAGCGAGCTCATCGCCACGCAGGCAAAGCGGGCGCAGAAAGCCAAGGCGAAGCAGTCAGAGGCGGCAGCGGCAGCGATGCAGCAGCCGCAGCAGCAGCCACACCCACAGCAGCAGCAGCGCCAGCCGGGGTCACCAACACGCACGCCGTCTCGCCTGGCTCGAAATGGCGTCAGCGCTGGCGGCGGCACGCCCTCCACGCCCAGTGACCAGCTGATGCAGCATCGTCAGGCGCCAGGTGGGCAAGGCTGTCAAGTGGCGGTGGTATGGCCCCCTGTCTGACACTTGTCAGTCGGCGACACTTGTCTAGTTGCCTTATTGCTCGACACCCAAGGGTCCATCTTACCACGCTGGCATGTTGCCATTGTTTCGTGATGGCAGCAAGCAGCTCCGGACGTTGATCGGACCTGGCATGTAGCATGTCGAGGACTTCGCAGGTCTGCTCGAAGCTGCTTGTTGTTCCCTCGGCACTTGGGCTGCATCTTTCACCCCAAGCTGGGTTCAAACTGGCGATACGAAAGGTAACGTATGTCGTATTCGCCCACAACTTGACTACTACTGCAGGCTCCTCCACGAGGAGGGACAGCCTGAAGGACCGGCTGACCAGTGGCCTGCTGGGCATGTTTCGCCCCGACGGCACCCCGGGAGCGGGGCCGTCCTCTGCGCCCCTCAGCGCGCCTGACGGCGCAGGCGGCCAGCTGCAGCCCCACATGCAGCAGCAGGTGCTGCTGCAGCAGCACAGAGCGGCCCAGGCCGCGGGGCGGCCGCCACCGACGGTGCCGGCCTGGGCCCTGGAGGGCCCTGCGCGCAGCGTCAGCAGCGACAGCTCGCTCAAGCGGCCGCCGTGGGTCGACCCCCTCGAGCAGCCGGTACAGAATTCATCTTGCACGCCATCGTCTCTGTACAAGCATGCTCTGTGCAAGCATGCTGTATGCTCAGCATGCCCTTTACAAGCATGCTGCAAGGTCGCATGTTGTGCACACCGCAGCCCCGTCACAAGGGCAGACCTACCTACATATGCACCTCTGCCTGTGTTAGGCATGCGCAGCACTGTGTACTCACCACTCACTCCATCTCAACAAAATCAGCAGATCCTTTCCGCATGAACCTCCGTCCGGATTCGGCTGACCTTTGTTTCCCCCGTGCGCCTGCACAGCATGCTGCCAGCGACGGAGAGGACGCCGCGCATTCGTCGCCGACGACGCCGCGAGACCGCGGACGCATGGCGCCGGCGCTCGCGGAGCTGTCCCCTGGCAGCCCCGAGGTAAGCCGATGCCGTGTGTTTCATGTCGACTCCTTCATCCCCATAAAAAGTGCTTGGTTCGGGCTGCTGGGGCGCAGCAGCCCTTTCCTTAATGCACCAGAGGTCCTCTGAGCAACTGGCAAGAACCCGTTAGACTGCACCAGACCTCGAAACACGGCATTACAAATCCGGCTTCATATGGATGCACAGGCGCGCATGGCAGCAGTGCGTGTGCTGCGCTCGGGCGGCTCGCAGCAGCTGCACGCGCTGTCCGACTCCCCGCTGGCGTCACCGGCGCGTGAGGCCAGCAGCCTGCGGCCGGAGCCAGGCGGCCTGCACCTGGGCTCGCGGCTGGGTGGCCTGGCAACGTTTGGCGAGCAGCTGGCGCCAGCGACGGCCGCATCGCCGTCGGTGGCGGGCATGGTGGCGGATGCCACACGGGGCCGCGATGGCGACGCCGCCGCTGGCGGCCCCCCATCGCCGACTTCAAGCCTCCTTGGGTCACCAGCAGGTGGACTGCCTGTGACTGCTTGCGACAGGGTCTCGTGGGAGGCCGAATGCTGGGCCGTCAGCTGAACACAATGGCGCAGCAAGCGCACTGCAGCAGCCTACTCCAGCCTGTCTGTAGCAGGTTGGCAGTCATCTGCGCAGATATCAAGCACCTTGGCAATGTCGCTGGCAGTCCAAGAGCACGACTGTTTCCAAGTTTGCTGCTGCAGACAGGACAGACGGCACACACAGCCCGCGCTCGCCGCTAAGCAGCAGCCGGCGGCGCAGCCATGGGTCGCCCGCGACCTCACCGAAGATCCGGCGGCTGTCGGACGAGTATGAGGCGGCCATCGCAATGCACGCTGGCATGCCGCCGGCGCTTGCGACGACGCGGGAGGCTAGTGAAGAGGCGGCAGGGAAGGTAGCGGGGGCGGGCGGGCGGATGTCGCAGCCCGACTCGCAGCTAGCGTCAGGAGCAGCAACAGCAGAGGCAGCTGCGCCTGCGGCATCAGCAACGGCGGCAGTGGACGCACAATCCTCACAGCATGGCGCACAGCCGTCAGCAGCGTCACCAGCGGCATCGGCGGTGCATCACCCGCCGTCTGAGGAGCAGCGGGCAGCGGACTTTCGGCAGCTGGATCAGGACGTGCAGCGGCATCTGTCGTTCAGCCAGCACTCGCAGCCAGGTGGGCAGCCGACGCAGCAGCCGGGACGGCCAGGGCAATCAGCGCAGTTGGCAGCGCAGCCGGCAGCGCAGGCAGCGCAGGTGGCAAATCCTGCGCAGGCAGCGGAGCGGCCAGCACTCCCGGCAGAGCAGCCGGCGGCGAGCGCTGTTGGCCCCGCCGGAAGCCTGCCACCGGGTGCAGCAGAACTGCAGCAGCCGTCCGGGCAGGTGCCGCAGGCGCATGCGGTGGAGATCGCTGGCGCCGTGGCGGCGGCGCGAGCGCAGGAATCCGATGTGAAGGAATCGCTCGGCTCGTCTGGGGTGCGAGACCGTGCTGCAACGGCATCTGCTCCGCCTGCGCCCAGTCTGCCGCCACCAGTGCCGCCGATGATGGGTGGGCTGAAGCCACGGCCGCCACCGCCGGCACCCCCCATGCCCGGTGTCCCGCGGCCGCCCGGCCGCCACCGCCGCCCCGCTCCCTGGCAGCCCCCTGCTCCCTGGCAGCGCCCGCGGCCACCCCGCCGCCGCCCTCCCGCCCGGCAAGGGACCCCGCGGCCGCCGCCACCGCCTCCGCCGCCCGGCAAGGGCCCCGACCGCCGCCGCCGCCTGGAGCGGCCGCCGCGGGGCGCATGCCGCCGCGGCGCTGCAGCAGCCGTCCGGCCCGGCGCTCGCGCTGCAGCCGCGCGTGAAGCTGCGGTCGCTGTTCTGGAGCAAGTCGCCGCGGCGGCGGGACACCGTGTGGGACGTCATCGCAGACGGGGAACTGCCGATGGACGGCGGCCATCTGGCGGCGCTGGAGGTCCTGTTTGCGGCGACCAGCTCCGGGCCAATGGCCCGCAGCTCCGGCGCAGGTGTGTGCGCCAGCCTCGGCACGGCGCTCCTGCCAGTGTCCATGCCTGCAGCTGCTAGCGGTGGTGCATTGGCGGAACACACTGGCCCTGGCGCTGCGGCAGACTTGCTCCTTTGCCTGTGTGCATTGTGCCCATGTGTAGTGTGCCTCGTCGGCCAGCAATGCACACTGCAAACTGTGCACGCCAGTCTGCCAGAGCCACCTTAGGCCGCCCACAGAGGTCACCGAGGTCTACCCTGAAACCGACAAACTTACTGGCGGTCAGCTTGAGGCAATTCATAGCGAACCCTGAGTTTCGAAACCCTGACCTGCCCTGCAGCCTCGGCGAAGAAGGCGGAGGCGGTGTCGCTCATCCCGCTGTCGCGCGCGAACAACATCAGCATCATGCTGACGCAGTTCTCCAACTTCCGGCGAGGGCCCCAGGACATCCGCCGCGCCGTGTGCGCCGGCGAGCTGGGCCCCGAGCGCCTGTCGCTGCTGCTGCAGGTGCGCGGTGCCGAATTGTAGTATCATAAAGGGGGTATACTGAGAGGTTCAGGCGCCTACATCATGTGCACATGATAGCTGCACCGGCCCTGCGCCTCCTGGCAGCAGCTGGGGACATGACGACACCTCTCGCCACTGCCCCCGTCATGGGTTGGGCACCCTACTTGCAAGTGCATGAACCGTCCCAAGGATGGTCCCCAACACTGCCACTACAGAGGTTTCAGGGCTGAGCCTGCGGCCTTGCTGGTTAAGCCCTAGCCCCATTTTGGCAGATCGCGCCGAGGGACGACGAGCTGAAGGCGTGCCAGCAGTTCACGGGCAAGCCGGAGGACCTGTCCCCACCGGAGCAGTTCCTGCTGACCATGTCCACGGTGCCGCGCCTGCACGACAAGATCAACGTCCTCATCCTCATGGCGCAGTTCCAGGTGCGCTGTCCTTGCTGCCCCTTCTGCCGCGGCTCAGTCTGCGACATGGGCCCATTGCGCCTGCCTGTCTCTGGACGCAAACGTGATCGCAATTTCGTGAAGGGCCTGCGAGCGGAAGCGAGCCTGTGACCGCCACGGCTGGCGCGTGCCTGACGAAAGCCAGCCTTTTCTCAGTGCCCGCTGCATCACAATGGGGACTGAGGCAGCCAACATCTGCCGGCGCATGCAGGGCCTGCTGGACACGGCGACCGAGGCGATCGAGTGCGTGGAGCGCGCCTGCGCCCAGGTGGTGTCCTGCCAGCGGCTGCATGCGGTGCTGCGCGTCGTGTTGACCGTGGGCAATACGCTCAATTACGGCACCCCTCGCGGCTCCGCGGACGGGCTGCGCCTGGACAGCCTGCAGAAGCTCGCCGACATGAAGGTGAGTCTGCACCTCGATTCTAGAAGCAGCGCCGCCTTCTGGGCACCTGTATGCATGAGGGTAACTGATGATGTGACTGATGGCGGCGACCACAGCCGGTGGCGAATGTTGCTTTTGTGACCAGGCCGCTGATAGCCCCTGCAGCAAGAGACCGGCTGCAGAGCATCGGCGGTTCCGTCGGCATTGACGTCCTGGAACTGCTGCGCGCGTGCCGGCAGCCTGTGCAGCAGCGAGCCTTACCTGTGCCGCTGCAGATCACGAAGAAGCCGCCGCCGGCAAAAACTGCAGGCCCCAACGGCACGCCGCCGCCAACCGCGCAGACGCCGCCAAATGGCTCGCCAGCTGACGGCAGCAATGGTGCCAATGGCGACTTTAAGCCGCCGCCCGGTGTCCGCACGCTGTTGGAGTTCGTGGCCTGGGTCGTGCACACCCACCAGGTAGGCTTTTGAGGCAGACTTCGTTGCCCTGCCCGCATTTTGGCTGCTTTGTCGTTGGTAGACATTGCACAGCAGCACAGTGAAACGGCGTCTCAGTCACTGCCTCCAGAATTGCAAGTGTGCCTCCCTGCTCAGCTCAGCTGATGGTGTCAGCGTGGCCATCGTCGTTGTGTTGATGTCGTGCAAGAGGTAGCCGCACTCAGTGCAGAGATTAGGTTGTCGCACGTGCATGCACAGGCCAAGGGAGGCGCGGCCAACGTGTCGAATTGCACACAAGAGAGTTGGCCTGTGTCCGAGTGCAAAGTGCTTCACAAAAATTCCACGTGCTGATGCTGATGCAGGCCAAGGTGATGACGCGGCAGCCAAGCGGCTGGATGCGCGGCCGCGGTGGCTTCCTGGCGGACCAGCTGGGCGCCGTGCGCGATGCCTCTGTTCGCGTCCAGGTGAACATAGCTACATCTGATTGGTTGTGACAGACTATAATGTGTCGACAGACACCTTGAAGTGCTTCAAGTGTGCAGGCAAGCTTGATTTGCTGCCAGGCCTCGGGTTGTGTTGGCTTGCATTCGGTGCAGATGCAAGCACGCATCCTGCCGCAACCAACTTGTGGCACGGCTGGCCGATGGTTGCGCAGGCTGCCAGCATGGGGTCCATGTACGGGTTGAGGCACATGCATCAGTTCAATCTCTGAAATTGCCGCTGCTACAGGGCGAGATGCCAGAGGCGCTCAAGGCGCTGGAGAGCGGTCTGGTCGCAGCCGAGGCAGAGCAGGAGGCTGCGGCCAACACTGCGCGCAAGCCGGCCACCGTTATCCTAACGGTGGTCGGCGATGCCGCGGGCAACACGCCCGGCGGCCGCTCTGTTGGCAAGCTCAGCCTTGCGAACCGATCGCCCTTCAAGAAGAGCGCCTCCAGCCCCGCCCTGCCACGGCCCGCATCCCCGGCGCCGGTGCGGCCTGTGGGAGCAGGGGCGCCGCCGCCGCCGCCGCCGCCCCCKTTGCCGCAGCCGGCCGGGGCAGGAGCCCCTCCTCCGCCACCGACGCCTCCTCCGCCGCTGCCGGCGGGCAGAGGTGCGCCGCCACCACCGCCGCCGCCACCCCCGCCACGGCCGAGCGCGGGCGCCCCTCCGCCGCCACCGCCGCCGCCCCCGCCGCGGCCTACAGCCGTGGGTGCGCCGCCGCCGCCGCCTCCGCCGCCCCCTCCTCCGCTCAAGCCAGCAAGGATGGGCGCGCCGCCACCGCCCCCTCCGCCTCCACCAGCGAAGCCGGCAAGCGGAAGGGCACCACCACCGCCGCCGCCGCCGCTTCCACCCAGGCCAGCCGGTGCGGGCGCCCGGCCGCCGCCGCCGCCGCCGCCGCCGCCCAGGCCTGCGGGTGCGGGCGCCCCGCCGCCGCCGCCACCGCCTCCCAAGCCCCCGGGCGCGGGCCGCGGCGCACCGCCGCCTCCGCCCCCACCGCCCCTGCCCCTGGGCGCGGGCCGCGGCCTGCCGCCCGCCTCGCCAATCTCAGCAGCGGCGGCGGGCCCGCTGGCGCCGGCCACGCCGGCAAAGGCGCCTCCGGACGACCGGCTCGTGCACGTTGGTGTTGTGGCGACAGCCAACGCCGAGGAGGAGGCCGTATTTGCGACGATGCTGGGCAACTTCCTCGCACGGGCGGAGCACGAGCGGGAGCTCCTCAAGGTGAGGAACCTAAAACCCCACTGTTTCTGGGAGACAATTGCACGATGGAGGTGTGGTGTCTAGATGCGCAAGAGTGGCACAGTAGACTTGTGGGGTGGCGTGGTATGCGCCTGTGTCATGTGAAGCAGCTTTGCAGTTTGTGTTCTGAGCACAGCGACGTGGGGGAGGCCGGATACAATGCGCAGCAGCTTGGCAGAATTTCTGCTCTGAAGCCGCCCTGCCCTGTCGAGCATGCCAGCAAGGAGGCTACCGACAAGGTCGGAACCCAGTGAAGCAGCTCTTGCCTGTCAAGCATGTGCTCAAGACGAGGAGACGACCAGGGTCTACAAGCGAAAGAATTCAAAGACCTCTGGGTTTCATTCCGCAGGGCCGGGCAGAGGAAGTGTACACCAAGCTGGCCAACCTGGCGGTGTTTCTGAGCGAACCGGTGACGCTGATCGAGCGAGAGCCCGAGTTCCTGTTCAATGCTGTGTGGCAGTTCGCCAACGAGTTTGACCGCGCCTACATGCACGTCGTGAAGTGCGCCGGCACAGCCGCCGCCGACAGCTGACCCTCTCCTCTGGCAGCGCTGGGATGTGAGCGTGCTGGCGGGACTAGAAAACAAGCCGCCCCGAGGCAACCTGATGGGCAGGTGGTGCGGTGTTGGCATCGCGACGCATGATATGCTCGGGCGCGGCACGCACTACACAGCCGGAACAACAAGAGCGTGACAGGTACTGAGGTTGTTGCACAGATGGCGAGCGAGCGCCAAGGGTACAGTGCTCGGGGCTTACAAACCAGTAGGACAGGAGTTTGGATTGACGGAGCAACATGAAGGCTCAATCAATGCAGACATGACTCGCAGGAAGCAAGAGTCTGTCGTTGAGGTTTTCTGCAGGTGGTGCACCTCCGCAGATCATCTGGTTTTGGCAATAGTATGTTTTGAAGAGTCCATAATAGAACGAATATTATACAGCCCTCGAGGTCTCGTTTGCTGTGCGAATGTTGACATACCCACTGGATACCGTAGTCACGGGCATGAACGTCATGTTGTCCAACGCAACAAACCCTGTTCCTCGTTCTTTCAGTACCTGGTTCTGCTGCCGACCCATATCGCGATCTCAACACACACGCTAGCTGCTGACCTCCCTCAGTACCCCGCGCTCCGGTCCACCACTCGCTCCGGGGCAACGGCCTGCCCCGCCTGAATGGCACGGAAGTTTTCGGCGATCTGCGCTGACGCCGTGGGAATCGGAGTGAACGCAGCTGTGTGGGGCGTCAAGCGCACCCTCGGGTGCAGCCATAGCCCGGACTCCTGCACCAGGAGGACACATATTCAGCGAGCCGTAAGCACTGAGGCAGTCAAGGTCTATGTTGAAAGGCTCGTTTGCGCCAGGATCTCTCATGCAAGCCAGAGCAGCCAGGAGGACGAACTTGCGCACACAAGTTTTGCTCTGGCGCTCGCACCTCTGGGAGCGGCTCCGGGTCCGTCACATCTGTGATGACATACCCAAGCTGCAGCAGCACGACACGGCTCACTGTCACAATCCCCTTGTAGTCCAGACAAGCCATGCCGCCGCCGCCGCCGCCGCCGCCGCCTCCGCAGCAGCAGCAGCAGCAGCAGCAGCAGCAGCAGCAGCAGACTGTGCGCGCGAGGCGTGGCGCTTTCCGCGGTGCGGCGGTCCACGAGACTTACAACAGGTCTGCGCGGTAGCTAACGCCACTGACTCGAAAACGTGGAGTCGGAGCGGCTGGCAGGAACACTGAAGACGCACCTGCCCCTCGTCCAGCGCGGCCAGCACATCGGACTCCACCATGTGGCCCCCCCGCGCGCCGTTGATGAGCGTCGCGCCCTGCGTTTAGGGCGCAGGACACAGGGTTCCCAGTGCGAATTGGAATGTTTGGTCGAGACACCCGACCTCGGTCACGTCCAGAACAGGCTGCAGCACTTGTTGCATGGGAGCCTCAGCCTGGTGAGGCCCTGCTCTTTGGCAGCCAATCATCTGCCCCGCGCTGGACCTCAATTCCGGACAAGCAGACCGTTTGGGACGAGGGAAGAATCGAGATAGTGCGCTGCTGGTAGGGAACACACCTTTGGCAGCCACGAGAGCAGCTTGGCGTCAATGACGTGCCTCGTGTCTGGTGTCAGCGGCAGCAGGCACACCTGCGGCCAGAGAGCCGCCGAGCCTATCAGACTGCTTTGCCTGCTGTAACAGCCCCCGCCCGCTCTGCAGATCGCACAGGCTTGATCCCCAGAAGGGACTGCAGCGTAGCGCTGACTTGCCTCAGCGCAAGCTCTGCCGATTGCAGCCGCCCACAGCACATCACAGCTTGCAGCATAGACGACGATGACTGATACACACGAATATTGTCCTCAGAGACAAGATGCTGGATGGGTTGAAGACCTGAGGCCTGACTGACACTCACGCCTCACCAGATACTCGGACTGTGCCACAAAGCTCTGCAGTTGGTCCCGCCCATGGTAGTTCCTGCGGACCATGCACTGCGAGTCAGCATGCACCACACAGGCGCCTGTGGCGGCTGTGTAGCGCGAATTCCGTCTGGACTGATGCGCCGTGCATGCGCAGTTGGCGCTATGTGCGATGTTGCATAGTAGCAAGGACTCAGGATGCATGGCGGCAGCCCCAGGCACGAGCCTGCCTGCTCGTGGGTGCCATACAGTGCGGCCATGCGTCTCCAGAGGGCAGTGTGGCTACCCACCTGACGCCTCTGTGCTCCCGCGGGTTGCGGGTCCAGGAGCTGACTCTGTAGCCCAGAGCCGTCAGCGCGTCAGCTGTCTCCCGGCCCATCACGCCTGCACAGCAGGCGACCGCATACTCATGGAAGATCTTCCAGCAAGGTCAGCCAGGCCCGTGCCATGAGGCTTGCAGGTCTCCGCCAGTCCTCTCTGGCTGGCATGGGTTCAGAGCGCCACTGACAGTCTGCACAACACAAGACGCTCATGTATGCCAGCGGCGTGTGGGACCTCACCCAGCCCCAGGATGCCGACGCTCACACTGTTGTTGTCCCGGTTGTCGTAGCCCTCCAGGGTTTTGTACCTGCAGGATGGCGCCGGCTGCTAATACAGCGCAGGGTGCTCGAGCTAGAGTGTGCTTGATATTATTAGATAACATTGATAGTGAAGCGCCCGTTTTACACCGTGCTTAACATAAGTAGATATACAGAACAGCAAACCCCCCGCGCACCCACCAGCTCTTCTTGCGCTGGTGCTCCAAGTACTCATCCATCTGTACAGAGAACTTGACAGTTCTTTCACTAGCTCACACCCGGTTCCAAAGATACCTTCTGGCAAAACGAGAATGTTTGCAGACCACAAATGATTCAACACACCTGCCGTTGCGTGTTGATCACCGCCCACACCACCTGCGACGCCGTGTCGGAACAATTCGTGAAAAAGGCTGATCACTGTGCACCCATCAGCTCGTCAAGCTTGTGCTGTCCAATGCATGACGACATGCATGTGCTTCGAGGGAACATACCTGACCCGCAGCGGACATCAGGACATCAGCAGAGGCTCACCCAGGTGGCCATGCGCTGCCCCATCAGGGGGTCAGCCACACGCAGCAGCGGAACCGACGTCGGGATGTCCGGGTCGTTGATGACCGTCTCGACGCCCGCGCCCAGCAGCTGCACAGCCTTCAGGTTCCTGAGCTGCGCAGCAAGCACCATCAATGATCCATGAGCGCTGGCAAGTTTGACATCGCAGCACCAGGCAGCTGCACCGCCTTCAGGATTCTGAGCTCCGCAACGCCAAGGAGGACTGTTTAGCACCGGCGGTGGGAAGGCCTTCAAAGTTGCAAGGCGAGCTCGAATGGCAGCACAGCCAGCAGACAGTCACTCCTGCGTGTCTTTCCTTTGGATCACCCGGCCTTTCACTGCGCCAGAAAGCCTCAGTAGTGGACGATAACCTGCTTGAAGATTCCAGCAGGTGGGCGCCAGCCAATGAACAGCTCTATGGCATCGTAGTCCGGCACGTCCGGGTGCACCGCCAGGTCGACGCCTGCGGCGCGAATGCCGTCCGCCCATCGATCCTTCACCATCCAATCTGCGGTGAGAAGGGCACGTCCAGATGACGGTTGGTGACTCATGTCCGCGAGAAGCAGTGCTAGCCCTGACATGGCGCCGCCAGGTCGCAGCACCTGGCTCCAATAGACTCACCACAGTGCAGAAGCGCTTTCGGGTGGCTGGAGCTGCCGGCCGTCATGTTTGATGTCACAGTGACTGCAAAGCGTGCGTTTCTGACCCAGCGACGCGAGTGTGCAGGTGCGGAAAGTCCGATGACTGATTCTTTCAGCAGCAACTTGCAACCTTGCCGCAGGCCGCCCGCAAGCATGAGCGAACTGTGCCTATCTACCGCTTGTGGTCATCTTGAAGGCGAACAGGCTTGTGAGGCATGTTACTGCTGCTCCGACCTGTTCCGGAAAGCGCTCCGACACGTGCAACGTGCACATGCAATCATGCATGCCGCACCTCAGGATTTTAGTGCAGGTTACTCTACTTAGTACAGATCAACAAGACTAGCCTGGCCAGCGGCGTCTATTGCAGTGGCTAAGGTCGCTGATGTGACGTGAGAGGGCAACACACCGCCATCAACCTGCCGTTGTCAAGATACCGGCTTCAGTGTCGCCCGTTGCACCATGTTTCATGACCTCAACCTTCCTCGCATCGACGGCGATCCACATTTGGCCCGGGAACGCGTCGCCATGGCAGTCCAGCTTGGGTGGAGCGCCGTTGTAACGACGCACGCGGCCACCGAGACACTTCGGGACAAAGACAGGCATGCCACAATAACACATTGTACCCGCATGAATAATTACATCATCGATCGGAGAGTTTCTGGTCCTGTACTGTACACATGCCTGCTGCCGGAAGTACAGTCGCTGCCTGGCCGTCGGCAACTGCCCCAGCGTACGGTGGTGATCTGACCTGCACAAGGGTACAGCCGAAGGACAACAGTGACGACTACAGGTGCAGTATCCAGGCGGTGCCCGAGGCAGCCGTCGCACTCGCGGCACGCGACGCCGCGCCGGCGCTGCAGTTCGCGCACAGCCTACTCCGGCGGCCGGGCGGGGGCAAAGGCCGCACGAAGGGAAAACATGCGGCAACTCATGACACTAAAGCAGGCGACGCCGCGCAGCCGGTGAATCCCAACGGTGACGGCAACAGCAAAGAATCCGGGTCTGGTGGCGAGCCGGCAGGCGAAGGGCCACCGAGCGCCGCTGGGGATGCGGCGGCGGGCGAGGCAGCAAAGGCGGCTGCAGGCGCGACATCGGGCTCGGTGGCGGAGGCTGCTGCACATGGGTTCAGGCAGCTGACGCGGCTCACATTCGCGGCCGAGGAGGCGGGTCAGGCGCAGCTGCTGACGCAGCGCACGGATGTCACGGCCACCTATGACATCGTTGCAGTGCAGCCGCTGTCAGAGCGAGTCATGCAGCAGGTGCGGCACCGCAGGGTTGCAGCCAGAATACAGTCAACCTAGGCACACGTGAATGTTCAGCGTAGCTGCAGTAAGCATGTAATTGGCCCGCCGTCCATACAGCTCTCTGGCTGCACTGCTGCCGCCCATGCTGGCAGCGGGCTCATCTGAGGCTGCTTGCACACACAGCGTAGCACTGAGAGCAGCTCGTCCAGAGAATAAAGCAGCAGCCTGTGATCGCAGGCGTGCATGTCGTTGCCGGTGGACCTCATATATCTGGACCTGGCCAAGCGGCTGCCCTTCCGCGTGAAGCCGTCGCTGGCTGCAGCCGCCCTCGCACGCGGCGTCCACTTCGAGGTGTGTTCCTGGTGTTGTGTGCTGCCATAGGAGCCAGAAGGCGCCAAAGCGGGTCGAGATCAATTTGTCGACGCTGGCCTGCTATCCGGCTTGTCGCCGCTGGGGATCCCTCGTCCACCGACTCTGTGTGTGTCCTGGCACTTCTTGTCGTAGTGGCAGCTCAACTCACAACGACCTGACCTGCTGATGCAGATTTGCTATGCGCCGGCGCTGCGGGATACGACCTCGCGACGTAACACCTTTGCCAGCGCGCAGGCGGTGGCACGCGCGACGCGAGGTGTGCTATGCAGTTTATCTGTGGCTGCCTCGTGCGTGCTTCTGAGCCAACCAAAGGCCGACACGGCCTGACTTTCGACCTCGTCACAAGGACCTCGCGATGTGGTCCATGAGCTGTCGACAGGCTGCTCAACCGAAGGCGCAGACAGTCCAAGGGCCATGGGTGGCGCAAGGCTCAAGCGACCTCTCCATGAGCGCAGGCCGGGGCATCGTGCTGTCAAGCGGCGCGCGGTCAGCATTCGAGCTGCGGGGCCCGCCGGACGTAGCAAACCTGGCCACGCTGTTTGGCCTCAGCCAGAGCCAGGCCAAGGTGCCAAATGGAATTTTTCAGCAACGTGTGTTCGTTGTGGTGTGTTACTCGCTGCCAGCAGCATAGACGCCCACTACTGATATGCTGCAAGCAGACATGCCCTCCGAAGGGCATCTGCTTGCGCTTCTGGCCGCATCTCAGTGCTTGACCCATCTGTGCAGCGCTAGTGGCAGACTTGCCCGAGCGTCTGGTCACTCAGGTCTGGTCAACACACTGCTGCGAAACAGATATGTCATGTTATGCCCAGGCGGCACTGACTCATGAACATCTGCATGAACATTCTCCCGAAACATTCATGGGCTGAATCTCATTTGCAGGCGGCGCTCACCGACGCCTGTGCGGCTGTCATCGAGCACGGCGAATCGCGGCGAGCGTACAAAGGGGGGCTGACGATCCCGCGGCTGCATCTGCCGCCGTCCGGAGCGCCCGCCTCAGCCAGCCTCAGCCGTCCTTTGTTCTTCTCTCGCCCGGCAGACTCAGCAGCGGAGCCTGCCTCAGCCGTCAGTCTGCCTCAGCCATCCGGAGCGCCTGCCACAGAAAGCGCGGCCACAGGGGACAGTCAGACGGCTGCCGGCCCCGGACTGGCTGCTGGCTTCGCGGGCACGGCTGGAGGCGATGCCGCTGCAGCGCCGCCAGCGCAGACAGGCGCCTCGCCTGCAGCGCAGCAGCAGCAGCAGCAGCAGACGGCTTCTGCAGGGCAGCTGTTCCCTCGGCAGAAGCCTGGCCGAAAGGCGCCACCACAGCCGCTGCGGGTGAAGGCAAAACAGCAGA
The DNA here is from genome assembly GCA_033439295.1 of Deuterostichococcus epilithicus. Classification (NCBI taxonomy): domain Eukaryota; kingdom Viridiplantae; phylum Chlorophyta; class Trebouxiophyceae; order Prasiolales; family Stichococcaceae; genus Deuterostichococcus; species Deuterostichococcus epilithicus. Next base: position 1,174,630 of record JAVTLE010000004.1, on the reverse strand, counting down.
AGAAGGGGGGCAAGCGCAGCCGCTAGGGACTCGTTCTGCTTGGGCGTTTGAGCTGGTGTAGACCTACTTATGAGCTGTCTGACTCAGTCTAATTACGCTCCTGCTGGGAGTGGACCGATGGCCGTTCTGTATGCAAGGTTCGGTACTTTCCAAAAAAGTGCACGGCATTACACACTGAACGACGGAAGCAGGGCACCCAGACCTGGTTCCCACAAACAAGACGCAGCCCAGCAGCGCTTCCCGGACATCCATAGACGTCCCACAGCACTCAGATAGAGGCTGCAAACTAGGTTCGCCAACCATCCAATCGGAATATTGTACAAGTTCGCAATTGAGCCAAGGTGCACAATGGCCTCGCGCACAAAAACTTGAAACCAGAAAAATTGCGATGCCGCGCCTCCCGAATCTCTCACATGCAAAATCGTCCATGGGCACGCCCGCACGCGTCTTGCTGTCTTGTCTCCGCTCTCACCCTCACCTCAATTTGTGCGGTTGCGCTGCCAGCCGCAGATTACAGCAGCCGCGTGTTGTAGGAGCCGCACCCCTGGCACTTGTGGTACACGAAATGGAACGGCGCCTCACTTCTTTCCTGCATGAGATGAACGAAGATACTATAGGCAAGCCGGCTATATCGCATATTCCACGCGTGATGACTCAACTCTTATCAGGACCTCAAGTGGCTTCATGTGTCAGCTGGCAGACATCAGCATAAACGGTAGGGTTTCGGGCAAATATGTACAAGTTTGAAGGGCGAAGCGCACCTCGCAGTCGTTGCAGAGCAGCGCCTGTGTGCGACTGGCATACTCCTCCGGCAACGGCCCTGCCGCCGCCACCAGCGCGTCGATCATCTGCGCACCACCAGAGCACGCCGCCAATCAGAGAGCATCAGTGGAATTGTGCGATTGTAATTCCCTACTAATTCGCTGATTGACTTCGGCTGGAGAGCAGGGTTTCTGCAACGAGACGAGTGCAAGGTGAGCGAGTGAGAACGGCAGCACGGCGCCGCCGGGGGTTGTTCATATCACCTGAAAGTAGACGGCCATGTCGCCGAGGGACTTGGAGCACAGGGGACAGGTGTAATTGTACCGCGTGTACTGCCCGAAGCAGTGCGAGTGCATGAAGTGGCCGCACGGCAGCTCCTGCACGGCACGCAACTTGATCATGCAAGCCCCTCGCAGAGAACGTGGAGAGACGCCTCCCACTTTCCAGCAGCCTCCCTACACGCTGGAATGCATCAGGGGCAGGCCAGCATGCATCACCAGTGGCTGCGCTCAGGAGCATGAGAAAAAATCAGCCCGTCCAGATCAGGTGCAATCTCATGGCAGGGCAGCGGGCAGTAGACGAAGACAGTTGAATGCAGTGCAGACCGCGCAGCCGCGGTGTCTGGGGTCACAAGATGTACCCATGGGTTTGTTTTGGGTCACTTCTGTGCTATGGATCGCAGCCGCACCCGGTACGGCTGGTTGCTGTCAAACAGGTACTCGGTACAGACGGGGCAGGTGGACAGGTCGCGACACTTGTGGCGCGAAAACTCGGACAGGTGCATGCAGCAGTTGCACTGCATGCAGTGGCACGCGTCCAGGCCCAGCCCCGCGCCGCGCCGGCACAGGTTGCAGTACGGGCAGTGGTAAATCTGTGGCAGGAGGCGGGCAGGGGATGAGGACAGTCGCTTTTGTGTTGCAGCATGTCGCAACTTCACCGTGAGTGATGCAAACAGCCGGCACAGAAGGCAGGTGGCGCTGCCGCACGCCATGTGACAAACAATGGTGCTGACATGCGACGGGACCAACACTGCCAAGTGCACCTGATGGCCGGCGTCGTCCCACAGGCGGCAAATGCCGCAGAAGTAGGCCGCCATTTTGACGCCGCATGCGTTGCACTCGCCTGCGCGCAGGCCGGGATAACGCATGCTGCCTTGCAACATCACTGCTGTGACGAACACTGCTCAGCCGCGCACCACAATCACCGCCGATCACAGAGCAGCAGCGCACCAGCAGGGCCCAGGGATGCCTTTCCTTCAGAAACCAGCCACCGCCGGTCTCATGGCCTATCAGTCATGGGCTGGCTGCCGGCCGCAATGCAAGCACAGCATGTCTGCAGAAACATCCCGCCACAGGCTGCTGCCCGCAGCAGTGCACGCACAGCACGCACGGCACGAATCTGCAAAACAAAACGTTGGGCGCGCACCGGCCACAGGCTGCTGCTGGCCGCAGTGCATGCACAGCATGGCCGTGACGTCTTTGGCATCGAGCAGGTGGTCCTCCGCCTCGTCGTGGCAGTGGCGGCAGGTGTGCACCCGCCCGCAGCAGGGCGCGACCAGCGCCGCCCCCCGCGCATAGTGCTTGCACCCCAGGGCGCCGCTGCGGGGCAGCGGGCAGGGGGTGATATGCACGCGCGGAAATTGGCTGAGGCGTTTGTGGTGCTGGGCCCCCAGCGCGTCGCTGCAAGGGTGATGGACACGTGTTGGAGTCGCAGTGCTGGAAACGTGCACAGGGAGGGTGGAGGTGCTCAGCGGGGGTGCCGGCCTGACAGGTTGTTGCTGTGACACGCCGGAGGGAGCCTTGCTGGCAGAAGAAACACTTTGGCCGGAGCTGGATGCCCCCGCATCTGAGGGCAGCAGCTTTGTGACACGGCTCGCAGGCAACAGACTGCGGCCTGGACACCAGAAGCTGCCTTTGCACCGGGGTCCTGCAAAGCCTGCTGTGGAACACCCTCACTGTTCACCTGTCAGTGTGCGTGCGGTGGAAGGCTTGGGCAGCACTGCCGCCGCCGCCGCCTTTGCCGGCCTGCTGCGCCACGATGTAGCGCGACGCCATGATGTGCTGCATGAGGTACGCCTTGCGCGCCGGCTCCAGGTTCTTGTCGCCCCACATGCGTCGCACCGCGCCCTCCAGCTGCTTCTGGTTCATGCGGAAGATGTCCTGCAACAGAGGAGGACAGCATCGAGCAAAGGCAGAGGGCACAGGCAGAGTAGCACATGGCAGGAGCGAGCTGAATCAGCAGGAAGGGTCCGTGACCATGATGTGACGAGCGAACCTGATGCAGCAGACCGTCCTACTAGGTGAGCGATTTGCCAACGGTCCTTTTGCGTGTATCAAATGCGCACCTCCCAGCCGGGGCGGAAGGTGCCTGAGATGGACTGCGGCTTGGGCGCGTCCGCGCCTGGTATTGCCGCCGCGGGTGTGCCGGCCGCAAGGTACTCTACCACCTGGGCCAGTGGCGCATCATCGCTGCCGCCATGACCGCTGTTGTGGTCACAGGCCACCGCCGCGCCGCTCGGCGCGTCTGCCCTGCTGCCCGCTATTGCCACCTGCGCCGCGCCGCAGCCGCCTGCCACTGCGAAATCCGGCAAGCCAGCAGCGGCGGCCACCGGCTGCGAGGCTGCCCCCGCAGCATCGCCACCCGCCCCTGCCGCTGCTGCGTCTGCCGCCGCCGGCGAGGCAGCGGGCCCGAGGCTGCCGCTGCCACCGGAGCCCGGGCTGCCGCCACCGGCGGCGCCGTTAAGCGGCCCCGACATCGTGGACGCCAGCCAGCGCTCAAAGGCTGTGTTGCGGGTGGCCGACCGCAGAGACTCCATCATGCCGCGCTGCTCCTCCTCCGTGAACGACCCTGTGGACGCAGCAGCGCCATTGCCATACCCTCAAGACTGGAGCGCAGCGATTGCATCATGCCCCCCTGTGCCCCACGAGCTTAGGCATCCTGCACATGACACGTCACCCGTGGAGGTCGGGGGCTTACACGCGACAGCGACAGGCAGCAGGAGGCGGCTCGTGCAGAGAGGGAGGCCCACGCACCGGTGACCCAGGGCAGCAGGGACTGCATGACCTCGGCGCCGGTGCGGCCGATGATGACGCCCACCAGTCGCTCCTGCTCCTCCACCGTGAAGTTCTCCGCAAACAGCGGCCACAGCTCCCGCTCCTCCGCCTGCGGGGTAGGAATAATTACATGTTGATGACGATGGTCGCATGACGATGTTCGCCTTACTGAGCGAATGAATGGTGACTGTTGCGCATGCAAGATGGCAGGTCCGGCAGAGCAACGACCGATGAGGTCTCGCTGGGGAGGACAGGAGCGTCTGGAATGCGTCGCAGGCGAGAGGTGAGTACGGGACAAGCAGAGACCGGACAGTGGCCGCATGTCTGTGCCGACACCGTGCAAGCGAGACACACCTGCACATGCTGCTCCAGGGTGGCGCGCAGCGCCGCTGACATGCGGTGCAGCTGTCCCGCCAGCTGCCGCAGCTGCGCCGGGTCGCCAGCTTCCTTCAGCGCCACAATTACCTGTGCAGTCCCAAAGGATTAAAACCAGCCTCGCACATGACACTCAAACTCTTGTCTTGTCTTGATCGGCTGGGGTTGCCCGTCCCTGACAGAGGTAACAAAACATACCGAGCAGCACTGCAGCTCCGCCAAGCTCCCCGCCGTGCAGTGACAGACGCAGCGCAATGCTGCCGCGAAGCACGCAGACATATGCCACAGGCAGCTAGTGCGGCACCGCGGTTGACTCGAGGCCGACGTGCAAACCAACTCTTACCCAACCTCTCATTGAGACACCCACCTTGTGCGTTTGCGCCAGCAGCTGCTCCTCCTGCTGGTGGTCCAGCGTGTACGCATGGCTCACGTTGGCAAGCGCCTCCTTCGCCTGCGAGGTGTTGCACGCAAGTCGGGCACGTAGAGCGCCTTGGAATGCCCCAGGTGCGGGCTGCGGGCATAATTGCGCAAGCCGTGCTGTGAACCGAAGATCAGGCACCACAGGCAGACAGAGCATGCGACAGCGAAAGCACAACTTGTGGGCAGTGGGATCACCTCCAGGGCAGGGAAGACGATTTCGTCCTCGGAAAGCGAGTGCGCGCGATACAGGCCCCACATGAACTGGAACCGCCCCTCCAGCTGCTGAATCATCTACAGACAGGTAGCGGCGCGCTGAAAGGCTCGGCCAGCAGTCGACAGAACGGGAAGACCAGCTGACTGCAGGCTAAATTTGCAGTGGTCTGCACGCGGGGATGGCCCTGGCAGCTGCATCGTGGCGGTTACCCACTGCCAGCTTAGACTGCCCAAAGCAAAGTCTGGCACAGCCGTAGACGCTGGCGACTCGAGCCACGGTGTGCGCATCGTTGGTGTGCGCAGTACATTGTAAGACCCCCAGATGTTTGGCACGTAAGGTCTCCCTGTGGGCGACGGAATGCAGAACCTGCTCGGTTCCCAGATGAAGCGTCGATTGCGCAGGAGCCCGCCCTGATTGACTGCATGCGCGCACCTTAGCGTAGGTGGCACTGCCAGGGGCGGCCTCCGAGGCAGCCGCCGCCGCCGAAAAGCGGGCGGCGTCGGCCTCTAGCCGTGCCAGGTCGCGCCGCAGCGCCTTGTGAAACTGGAAAATGTGGTCGATGGGGTTGCTGCCGGACAGCACGGGGTAGTTGGCCGCCAGGCCCTGGCTCGTCGCCCGCTCCTGTTGGAGACAGGCGAGAGGACATGGTGTGACGATCAGGGACCCGGCCCCGCACCAGGCAAGTGAGCCGGAGGTGGCCGGGCAATGCGGAAGAATCCCAGTCGGTCTCCTGCAACACAGCGACAACACCAAGGCTCCAAGGCGGAGTGGTGCATGGCGCACCGCAATGGAGTCGTCCTCATCGAAGGGGGCGGTGCGGGCGCGCTTGGCGGGCGGCTCACTGTCGCTGGCTGTCGGCGTGCGCGGCGGCCCGCACGTGTGGTTCTCGTACAGCTTCGGGTCGTCCTGCAAACAAAGCAAAACGATTGTGAAGGACGCAGAGGATGTCTGCAGCTTCAACTGAGCCCCAAACCCTCAGCAGTCAATTGTCGCACGCAACACTGAGCGAGGCCAAGGAATCTTGCAATACGCCCCAGTGCAATACATAAAGTTGTCTGATGAACCGCAATGTAAACTACCGGCTCTGGGGAGTCGCGGGCATGGCCTCGACCACGGGCCGCCCACAGCTCCAGGAGCTCCACCAGCGCCGCGTCTGCCGCCGGCGCCGCCGCGCGCACCTAGATTGAGCAAGAGTTCATATTTTGAGGCGGAAGTCGATGAGTGGGAGCAGTGATGCCAGCAGTGATGCTCAGTCAAACGAGTGGTGGAGGCTGGGCCGATCGCCTGTGGCATGCAGGGCAGCGCCCCAGCAGCACAGAGCAGCGCCCAGCAGCTGCCAGATGGAACACGCTGCAGTAGCTCGGCGAACCTGCACGTCACTGCGCTGCATTGCCCGTAAAAGGCTGGACCGAAGACAACCCACGGGCAGGATGAACGGCAGCAAAAGTCATGACACAGGCAGGCGCACCGTGGCCAGCATCTCCTCGATGTCCGGCTCTGGCAGCTTGGCAGCCAGCCAGGGCATGACGCGCTCCAGCAGCCGCAGCGGCATCGCCCGCAGCGTGCGCCACACCTGCACACGCGCCCCATAGTCGACTTGAGTCCAGGCCACTCTGTGCTCCGCAGCGCCGGACGGCCATGGAACCGCCGGGAGCTTCGCAGATTCAGCATTCGCAGCAACCCATGGCCGCGTGCAGTGACGGGGGGAGGGCAGCACATGCAGCTGGAAGTTTCAAGGGGTTGAGGACATCTGCCCTTAGCCTCTGCCTCGAAAGAGCTGCCAACTGCGATACTATAGAAAACCTCACCATGGCGCGCTGCTCGGCGACGCATAAGTGGCGCTGCAGCAGCGGGAACACGGCGTCCTCTTCCCGCCGCATGTGCGCGCACATGGAGCCGCGCACTGCGTCCGCCGCCGTGCACAGCTGCGCCGTCAGCTCCGCCACCTCCTTCGCGCCGCGCCTGGATGCAGGTTTCCACAATGAAATGGGGTCTGTAGGATGAAAGCGGGCCGCATCAACCAAGTCACCTCAATTGCGATGGCTGATCAAAGCTGTGTCTGATTTCTCGCCTAATCTCTGGGGCGGATGGCGAGCGAAGCCGTCAGCAAACCTGCAACTCCTGCCTTGATGTGGTTTTGTCACCGTTCTGAGAGGAGATGACCAGGCTGATCTGGAGCTTGTAGCAGACTACAGGGCAGATCACAGGAGGCGGCACCTTGCAAAGGCCTTGACCTCCTTCAGCAGGCGGCCAAGCTTATCAAAGTGCGCCGCCTCGCTGCTGTGCTCGTCCTCGCAGGCCTGTGGTGCAGCACAGAGTCCCCATGTGCCTGGTAGTGTGTCGTGCAACACGAGCTACGGTAGCCATTGTCAAGTATCACAGGTCCATGCTCAAGCTACGAGCAATCATACAAAGAGCAGGGGCTTGACACCTAGATGCTGGTCTGAAACAGGATGTTCAATTCACCTTGAGGCTGAGGCGCTGCGCAGTCTCCTTATCGGGGCACAACCTCCGCGCCGCCGGCAGCAACACCTCCTCCTCCGACGCTGAGTGGCACGAGCACACCTGCATGCAAGACCAGCACTCCCACGATCGTCCCGACCGGCCGACTGAAGGTTGCCGACTTAAGGAAACCCCCGGAGCCCTGGCGCTCTCGACACAAGAGAAGCTTCCCGCTGGCGCCACAGCCCGGCGTGGTCCGGAGGGTCGCAGCATGAGACGTGTACATGAGACCAAGCCGGTCTGCAAAACCTGCACTTCCTTGCGCACGCACCACACGCGGGAAGCGGCTCCGCCCCTTGCGCCCCCGAGGCTGGGGCAGGATGTGACCACTACATCCCAGTGAGGTGACGGGCAAGGACAGTGGGTGACATGCACATTGGAGACCGCGCCGGGCTGCAGAGTGCACGCACCGCGCGCAGGAAGCGGTGGCGCTCCACGAGGGCCTCCAGGTCGCGCCCGCCACGTCCGTCGGCCGCCAGGCCCCGCGCGCCGTCCGCGAAAGCCTCCAGCGCCGAGCGGATTGCCGCGTGCAGGTGCAGGATCTCCTGCAGGTGCAATTCAGCTGCAGGTCAGTTTTGGCACAATTAGAACTTCCTGACTGCTTGCTGGGCTGAGACAGCTGAGACAGGCGTTGAGTCCCGCCCCAGCATGATGCCGACAGGTGCAGTGTTAGAGCTGTGTGAGCCCGTCAGTGCACCCGAGTTGGTGGTTCAGAGCAAGTTGACGAAATCGAAGTCAGCTGACCTCGATGGGAGAGCGCGCGGGGCGCGGCTCGGCGATCGCACACGGCTCGGCAGAGTCGCACGATATCTCGCCCAGGCGGAGGCGGCAGCAGGACGCGAGCGCCGGCACAGGCCCTGTTGATGCTGCCGCTGCTGCTGAGGTCTCCACCTTGCCACTGTATATTCCTGGAAGTATGGTCAGAGACGGCAGCAGGCTCGCCGGCGGCGGCGGCAGCAGGCCGCTTGACGCAGGAAGCGCCTCCAGGTCCGGCAGCTGCTGCCCCTTGCTGTCTCGACAGCGCGGCGCAGGCGGTGCCGCAACCGCCATGTCCACTGGTGCGAGCCATGTCACCAGCAGCTGCCGAAGCAGCCGGTCCTCCACCACCTCCCCGACCTGCAGGGTTTGGTTGGGTTGAGGGGTGAGAAGGCATTGTCATCCGGCTCAGCATGCGCTTGCAGTGTATTGAGCAAGTGAAACTGCCAAGCCGAGCAGAAGCGAGGACAACAGGTTGAGGCTCGTGCAGAGCTGCACCTGACGGCACAGCTGCGCCTGCTCGGCTGCCGGCACCGTCGGCTTGAGCCATGCCAGCACTGTCTCCACGGACGCCAGCGGGATGGTGCACAGGAACTGCGCCACCAGGCTCGCCTGCCGCAATCGACACACTCAGGTGAATGACATATCATTGCGTGTGGTGCATTATTCATGGGGATGGCAGACGCGCAGCAACATGCTTGTTGTGTTGCTGCCCCGCCGCAGCGCGGCCCACGCTCCGCCATATTATACACTTTCCACATGAGTTCGAGGTAACATGGATGCTGCTTATCGCTGTCGAACATGTCACTGCTTCAATGGGTTCCCTGCCAAAGCACGCTCGGCCCAGCTGCCGCCGCACACCTGCTCCGCGTGGCTGAAGTGGCGCAGCAGCAGTGGGAACAGCTGCTCTTCCTCCTTGGCCAGGTGCTTGCGCAGTGTGGTGTGAATCTCTTCGACCTTGCATGCCAGCTGCTGCACCGTGGCCGCCCGCTGTTGCCCGGCCTGCGCCAGCGCTGAGTTGAGCAACTGCGACAGCTGCTCAAACAGCCGCTCCTGTGCGTGGGAGTGCAACTCGTGTCAGTTATGGGGCATGTCAGACTTCTAAGTCCTTGCTGCCCTTCGGGTTTTCACAGTGGCCTCCTACTAATGCAACCCAGAAGCATCCAGCCAAGCTTGCTTATGTATGCCCGCCAGATGCGCTGTGCAATGCAGTACGCTGTGCAAATCCTCACCTCGTCCTCATGCTCGACGCTGTACGCCAGAGTGACGTTCCTTATCTTCGCCTCGAGCGCGGGATACACAACCTGCGCCGTGCACTTATGGTCGAACTTACGCTCAATGGCATGCGGGGGGTGCAGATGCGGTACACGGCCGATGAAGAGCAAGCAACTAGCCCGGAACGATTCCAGTGCCCGAATACCTCGTCCTCGACGCTGCTGTGGTACTTGTAGATTCGCTCCAGGAAGGTGTATCGTTCCTTGAGCGCTGCCAGCTTGTCAACCAGCGTAGCGTCCGAGTCGAGCGACAGCTCCTTGACGCCGGCCTCCAGCGTTACCAGCTCCTTCCGAATGGCGTTATGCACGTGGAGGTACACAAAATTGACCGGCGCGCCGTCCGCCTGCACGCCCGCCGCCGCCGGACGCTGCATGGCGCCTGGAGGCCCGGCTGCCGGGCTGGCGGTCTGCTGCGGCAGGAGGGTCTCCTGTTGAGCGCCAGCCGGTGCCGCCATGGCTCGAGGCTCTGCCCGTACGACCTTCGGCCGGTGCTCCTACGTTTGGGCCATCGCTGAGAGATTCCGCGCAAGGGAAGACACCCTTTCCGCCAAACGTTGCGGAGACAGGGCAATGATATTCTGAGACACGTCGCAACGCCGCTCGCAAGCAGTGTGTGGTGCTGCGAACGCCTCTGCGCGCCGGAGTGTGTCGAGTGTGTCTGGAACGTGCCGGGAGTGCAGCGGCAAGTGCAACGAACGCGGACGTCCTGCAGCTGCAGCTGCGTATGTAGCAGGACTGTTGACCCTTAGGCGATGCAGCAGACCAATAAACTGTGAGCCATGCACGGCAATGCACATGCATTCACTGAATGTTGTGCAGGAACTTCAGGGGGACGGCAAGGTTAACAGTGCTTTTACATCTTCCAACGCCCTTCTGACTGACAAATTTGACAGCCATCCTGCACGCCTGAGAACTTGACGTATGCACCTGCCGGTGAGGGTAGCCGCTTTCGGATAGGCTACTACAGTCGGCTTCAGACACTATGCGAGTTGAGGGCTCCATATCGCGGACAGTTTTCAGACATTTTTCCCGACTTCCGGAACGAGTCACAGTCAGATTGGACGTCGCTTGCGTATGCGAGCCTGGAAAAGTTTAAGCTAGCAAGCCTGATCGCGATTATCGCGTTCAACGTGTCTCGCAGCCTCGCCTTGCGCGGCCGACTAGGCCAGCTGGCAGTGTGATCACCCTACGGCGACAAAGTCGGCACAGCGGTAGACGCATGCTCACCAGCGGTGCAATGGTCGTGTGATCAGGAACAGCAAGAACCAGGACCGCAGCCGTGCAAAGGCCGATCTCCCTGCATTCGAGTGCGTTCGCCACAGACAGCAGCGGCGGAGGCAGATGCTGTGAGGCTGCCAACCAAGGATGGTCCGACCTTTTGGAAGCGCCATGGGACGGCGGTCCTACGTCGCCGCTGGCGCGCTGGTGGCGGTGGTGGTCGTGCTGCTTTACGCCGCATACTGGCCAACATCACAGCGAAGCGCCGTGCGCTGGGTGCGCATCCTGTTGCACCCCCGCATCGCCAATTGACCGCTGCTGCTCAAGCCTAGAGCGAAGGGTACCCGTTTTGTGATGCTGTTAAAGCTCCATGACAGAAGTGCTTCATGCATGCATCAGGGCGAATGGACCACCCATCGGAACAGAATGCTCCGTGCAGGCGCCCGTCAAGCTGCTGCGCAGCTGCCAGCGCGACCCGGCGGCGTGTGTGCGCCACCGCCTGGACGACGACGAGGTGCACTCTGCAACGGACGAAGACTGGGACTTCAACGGCGAGCCCGCATCGGCGAGGGCGGCCCTTGGCCCGGTTGCGCAGCTGCGCGGCGAGGAAGCAGGCCTCGAGGACCAGGAGTCCTTCGTGCTAAACGGTTTGGTGCCCGGCGCGGTCGGCCGGGTGCCGACGTACGCCTCCCGCAGCAGCGTGAGATCTCCGGCACATGCATGCAGACGCCTTGTCGGCCCAGCTGCGATGGCGGCGCTGCAACTCTAATGATGTGACCGTGAAAAGCTCTATGCGCTCTCATGAGGAGTTGCTTCATGCTGATGCTGCACTGCCCTGACATCCAAGTAGCAGCCATGCATACGCTGCTTGGACGATTGGCTGCAGGTGCTGGCACATCCGCAGCAGCAGATAATACACTGGTACAACATCCGAGCATGACCCTTCCCATGCCTTTTCTGGACACTGCAGGTGCTGGCGCAGCGGCAGCTGCTGGATCAGCTGTTTCGGCACGACATGGGGCTGCCAGAAGAGCGGCTGCGGCGCGCGGTCAGCTATGGCGGCAACCCAGAACGCCTGCACCGGGCGATGCACAAGCTCATTCGCGGCGATGCAATCACAGTCGCCACTGTCGGCGGCAGCGTCACAGGTGTGCATGCAGATTGCATTGGGTTGGCTGTCTGCAACCTGCGCTGCACAAGTTCAGATGTGGCGGCACAGTCAGCGTCGCCACACTTGGCGGCAGCGTCACGATGCATGCAGCGACTTTCCAGATGTGGATGACGGTGCCTGCGAGATGGGACGGCGCGTTTTGATCATGATACCAGGGAGGCAATGATGTGCTGCCTTGTACTCAACGAGCGGCCTCGCCTGCAGCCGGCGTGGGCGCCAAGACAGAGAACCTGTCATACCGGGAACGGCTGTTCTACTGGATCCGAACGACGTTTCCCAACAGCAACCACACGTTCCACAATGGGGCGCTGGCGGCAGCGCCCTCGTCCTACATGAGCCAGTGCATCCACGACTACGCACCGCCGTACACGGATTTGGTGTTCGTGGAGGTGAAGTCCCCAATCTTGTGCAACTAGCGCTTCTGTTATCTGCCTGAAACACAGATCACAGCGGACTTCAACTTCCAATCATGTGCGACTGGCGCTTCTGTAGTCTGCATGTGAACACAGATCACAGTCAGAACACCGTGGAACACAGCAACGTGCAAGTGGGCAGGTGCAAGCGAGGTCCTGGCGCGTGCTGACGTGGTACGACTGACACGCCACCTGTTGGTTCGCAGTTCACCATGAACGATGGCCAGAAGTCGTGCGAGGTCACCACGGACGGCAGGTGCGCCATGGTGGACCAGTTCCATGCCGCTTGCATGCATGCATGTAGCAAGGCAATGCAACGTGTGCGTAGGACTCGTCAGCTTGGAAGCAGAGGCGTTCATTATCTGACTACAGGCGGGGTTTTGAGGTGCTGCTGCGGAAGCTGCTCAACTACCAGAATGCGCCGGCGATCGTCATCCTGCACTGGTGGTCGCCCGCCACGCAGGTCAACTGCTGTAGTGTCTGGCCTCGACATCGTCTGTAAAGATGAACAACAGCAAAATTTTCGCATAGGGACAAGCCCTGATGCTTGTGGCGCACGCCAACCCCCAAGCTACATGCATGCCATGCGCATTGTGCATGCCAGGCTCCAATGCCACTCTGCACCTTCCAGCCATGTGGGCAACTTTATATTCTTGTTTCGAAGCCACCTCGCCAGCCACTTGTGGCACAATCTGCAGACCTTCTGGGTGAGCCCGGAGGACCAGCTGGACATCTTCGGCAAGTACTATGGGGTGCCGTCGCTGTCGTGGCGCGACGCGGTGCACGACCTCATTGCGCAGAATGTGACCGGCTTCACCTTCGACGACCTGTACTTCGACAAGGGCCACCCCAACGGCTACAACGGCCACAGGCAACTCCCTACATGCTTCAGAGGCCCTGCATGTCTGGAGCCTCGAAAATGGGCAGGGTCGAAGATGCATCCCGAGCTTGAATCTCCAACGGCTTCTTCGGGATCCACACATTGCAGCCGGCGAAGCTTCACACAAAGGCCCAGCGGGCGACAGGCTCAGCTGCTGCGATTCCGCCTGCTGACATGGTGTCGCTCCCTGGCGACCCGCTGCGCGCAGGTACTTCTCCGACATGGTCATCGGCTTCCTGCGCAACGAGGCGGCGGCGCTCATTCTCCAGGGCCTCGATGTGTCGGCAGAGCCGGCTCAGCCGGGTCAGGTGTCTGCGGTGCCGGAGCCCATGTTCGAGGGTGCGCAGTCCACTCTCCCAGGTTGAGGGACGACATGCTAGAGTCAATCTCAGGAGTCAGTGGAACAAATTGAGAGCTTGGATGCAACGCATGTCATGTTTGGGGTGTCAAGTACAAGCTTGGATGTGTCTGCAGGCAACTACGAAGGCAAGTCGACGTGCATGCGGAACCAGGAGCTTCAGGCCGCTGTCGTCAGCGCTGAGGTGCGCATCGAGCGCCGCTCCATCTGCCGGCATTGCCACAACACCGAGGGGGCCATGCTAACAGACTGATGGTCATATCGGGCTGAGTGCACGTGTGGTGCTTCGAGGAGTTCTGTGTTGTTGCATTTCTCTAAGGTTATGACACACGCAAACCAGGCGGCATGCTGCAGGGCTTCGAGTGGGTGAACGAGGGCAAGAACGGGCGCGACAAGTGGGGCTACGTCAGCTGGCACTCCGGGGACAAGCTCCTGATAAAGGTGCAGTTCGCCATGTGTCTAGTGCTTGTCTGAGTGTCGACACCTGGGACACCCTGCGCATCAGGCCGCCTGGATGGGGGTGCCAGCACCAGGGGGCAGGCATGAGACAGCGTCCACGACCTCACGACACATTGCCTGTGTCCATGCCTGTACCTTGGTCTGACTGCTAGCCCAAACCCCGGGCCTGGCGCCTGCAGGCCAACACCCGGACATACCGCGGCAACTCCCTGGTGCTCATCGGGGTCGGCATCCTCAAGTCCTACGAGCACATGGGCATTGCAGAGATGACATGCGTCTCCGGCTGCGCATGCGAGCCGCTGCTCATGGACGGCCAGTGGGACAGCCGCACCTCTCAGTCCGAGTGGCAATACGCCAGCGGTGCGAGGGTTTCTGCTGGCGCTGTTGCCCCTGATTCAATGTCAGATATGGTCTTGCCAAATATGTGGCTGCCCTGTGCTGGCGAAGCACGATGCTCGTTGCCTGCGGCCATCTGGCCATGTGCCTGGCGGAGGTCTGTGGCTGTAGTAAAGAAGTCGACTTCAAAGCATTGCGCAATCGTCGTGCAGCTGACGAAAAGTTCTGGGCCTGGTTGCATGCAGTGGGGCAAGATGAGGAGTGCCTCATCTCCATCCGCAACACAGACGGCACCAGCAGCGGCGAGCACAAGGTGAGCGACTCTGTCCCTATCCTGCAGCTGCAACAGGCTTTCAGCAGTCGAACGAGAGGCTATCAATATCTCTCACAGAGGCCAGGCACAGAGTGCTCTGCACCTGCTTGTCGGTGTACTCAGTCCCGATTTGACCAGTTCAGCAAACACCAGCAACGAACTTCTGTTTCCTGCCCGCAGTTCAAGGTGGACTCGTTCCTGGTGACCAACCTCCATGAATCCGCTGTGCGGTGGTTCAGTCACATTGACGAGCTGAGGGAGAAGCGGGAGCGGAATCTGCGCCGCCAGGTGTGGTCCGTGATTCTTTATCATCGGAATGTGGCAGCAAACAGCGAAGACGTCTCGTTTGGATGGACAGAAAGCAGCCTGCTCCGACGCAGACTGGAGGGTTTCTAAGGTTCTAGGGCGCCAGGCCATTGCACAGTGTAGGCTGCTGCACAATTGACCATGCTAGACCTCAGCGAAACCCGGCTCAAGGTTGCTGCTGCTGCTGCTGCTGCCACAGTTTCAGGCTGATTCTGTGCACCTCCTCCTGAGCAGGCCGAGGCAGAGGCGAAGGCGGCAGCTCAGGCAGCAGCGGGCGGCGGCCAGAGCGGGCCTGAGGAAACCCAGCAGCAGGAGGCGGCCCAGCAGCCGCAGCAGCAGCAGCCTATTGCAGACAGCTCGGCGGAGGGGCAGTTGAGTCAGGACAGCTCTAACGGTCAACAGCAGCAGCAGCCCGACCGCGAGCAGTCTGCCTCCGACAGCGGCGACCCCAGCGGCCAAGAGGCGCCAGCCGACGGGCAGCAGCAAAGCAGCAGCAGCGATGGAGGTGAGCCAGCGGAGGGGCAACGCTAATTTCCTGCGGCACAAAGCTCGAGCTGCAACAGCTCTAGCGATCTGCAGCAGCCTGCAGCGCAGTTAGCAAACCTGACATCAGTGGAACAGGCACATTGTGCGGCAAAGCGTGTGGTGGGTAGAGGCAGCAGGGTCAGCGCTGGTGTTCAGTGCGTGTCATTGGGTTCAGGAGTGAGCCTTGCAGCTGTACCGGCAGCCCTATCAGGGGCGCCTCCGTTAGTCAGCTGCATACCTTTGACGGCACGCGGCGGCTTGAGCAGTGCTTTCACAATATGGCATTCCCTGCACTTGCAGCTTGCAGTGGCTGCGCATATGCTATTCATATTAAATACGCAGATGAACTGTGCCGGGCATGTGGTACTGTTCATTCAGGAACCTGCTGATCTACGTAGGTAGTAGCTCTTTGGATCGAAGTGGATGTATGAAGCGCTCTTGCTTGCGAAGCATCTGTGTGAATCCGTTTTCGCACCAGGAGATCTTGTTGCCTCTGTGAATCCCACATGCCTTGTATGCCTTGACAGTCATTCAAAAGTACTTTAAAGGGGCCCATTTAGGTGCACAGCATACTGCCTTGGTGAATCTGCCTCACTGATGCCTCTACCCTGCTAACGCTGTCCCCCTGAAGAAGCCGCCTTTCGCGCATCTGGTGCCATTCCCGTCAGCCTGACCCACGAATCAGGTGCCTTTTTCTGTTGTGTGCATGCTGCTTGGCCGACCCCGCTTGAGTGCATTCTACCCGCTTGCACGTTGGAGGCATCCTCCGTCGTTGCGAGGAAATTGTCTGTGAATCCCCCCGCCAGGATCTATCACTCCATGCGTCATCACGCCTCGCTTTCCAGCACTCTAGCTCCCGAAGCCTGGAGAGTTCAATATGTGTTCCAGCCAGCCTGCGCTTTGGAATTCGTTCCATTGTTCGAGGCCAGTGATTGCATTCACTCCGCTCGCGCTGTGGGGACGCTCTCCAACGTTGCGAGGACCGTAGTTGGGTGATTAAGCACCGCCAGTTTTGCCGCCATGGATGTAAACCCTGGAAAACCCCACAGGTCAATTAGTCAACTGTCTGACAGACAGCCACGTCTCGAGCAGCTATAACGCTCTGCCTAAACCAGCCATGATGCTGATTTGCTTATGGTGTGGCGTGCAGAAGAGTTCAAGCTGCAGTGATCGCGCGTGCTGAGCATGATACAAGTGTGAACTGCGCAAATCGGTCGCACGCAACTATCCGTCACAATCGACCATGGCCTCCACAGCGGCGCCTGGCTTTTGGCACAGACTCAATGAAGATTTAGGGGGCCTGAAGCGCCGCCTGCGTAGCCCCTGGTTCCTTTCATCGCTGGGGGTGAGGCCGCACCTGTACACGCATGCACAGCCCTTTAGCCTAATCATCATGTCGATCAAACCCGGTGTGATGCTGTGCAGGTGCTTCTGGTGATCTTTATCATCCTGATATCACTCCAGGTGATTGCACTGATCGGTGCCGCGCGATGTGGTCGGTGCACTGCAGCGCGATTGTGCAGCGGCGGCCGGGGCCGGCACCATGCTGCCTGCTCCTGCCTGCCTCATGCAACACGCCTCGCGACTCAGATGCAATCTTACAATGCTGCAGGTCGACCTGCAATGGTTTGTTCCTTCCTCTGCTGCTGTCCGAAGGCCTATTGCCGCCTACTCCGCCACTGCCAGCGGCAGGCTCTGGCTGCTTTATCGATCTGCGGGGGAGGCGGGGGGTGGAGGGGGGGCCGAGGTTCCGGCTCATGATCCACCAGCTAAGTTCATGCTGCTCCATCTGCAGGTTCTGGCTGGTGCTCTATGCTGCACTCACTATACCATTCGCGCCGTACATCCGCGACCCTTCGCGCTTTTTCAGGTGTCGAGTCCGCAGCTAGCATGCATTTGCGCGTAGACTGTAAAATCTTTCGCGAGGCTTGATGTTGATTACATGATTCGATTTCGTGTGCAGGGGCGGATTGGTTGATGATGTTACTTCGACTCGGGCAATGCTCATGCTGGCGGCGTCTGTCTCTATCTCCTGGGTGCGTGAGTACGTTTTTGCATGACAAGTCGCCAATTCACGTTGTCAATTCACATCACTGCGATCGTACTGATTGCGCAACCATGATGAGTTACAGTGCCTGTAGCGATTGCGCTGACGTGTGCTGGCCGCATCTGCAGGTGTTCGCAAAGTGAGTTGGCTGCATCACGAAGTCGCTGAACGACACTGAGGCTGAGGATCGACTTGCCTAACACCGAAAACAATCGACAGGCTAACATGCAAGTCGACGCTTCCCTGATCAACATCGCAGGTCGATCTTGAATGCCTCGGTCTTAGGCGCCTCCTATGGCATCGTGGGGGGCCTCGCGTGAGTATTCTTCCCTTCCGCTGACACACTCTGACACATCAAACTGCCCACAGCCACTCGTCTGTTGGCTGGCTTTTGAGAATCATTGTACCAAACTCAGGAACAACGACATTTCGCTGCAGATATGCATCATATTACACCGCTTTTCCAGCGGTCGCATTCGTCGTGTATTTCTTGAGGACGCGGCGCGGCTACCGATCCCTGCCTGAGGCAATCAACGAGCGATATGGTGAGATGTTTGTCGTGCCTGGTAGTGGCGTGACGCACTGCTTCCCACAGGCCTCCTGTAGGTAGGAAGCAAGTTGCCGCTGGATGGCGTCGTGCGCACCCTTGATGTTTTGCATGGAGCGGCGTGTGCACCCTTGACATTTTGCAAATGCTGTCTGTAGGGACTTTGGCGGTGATCAGCTTCGGCCTGGCTGTGGTGAGCAAATTTCCGCTTTCACTTTCTCCGGGCCAGCCTGTCTGCCCGCATCTGCCTGCCGCGTACGCGGCAGCGCCGCGTCATCATACCTGCCACATGCACCGGAGTACGAGGTCTTTACGTTTGGCCCCCTTCTGACATGCAGGCCTTCCGGCTGTACCAAGAAGTGTGGAGCAATGCGCTGGTTGTGGGCGGATTCTTCGGACCCACAGTACGTATCCCAGAACCTCGCTGTACACTCGCAGTTCCAGCGCCTTGCCATGCATTCCTGCTGTTTGCGGTGTGCCCACTTGTCGGGAATGCCCCTTATTCAGTGCATTTCGCAGTGCCTAGTGTAGTGCCATGTGCAGTGCCATTGACAATGCTGCTGCCTCACCGTGCAGCACTCCACCGAGTTTTGGCTGGGCTGCTGCCTGAGCACCCTCATCCCTGTCATTTATGCCTTTACTGGCGGTATGCGGGCGAGCGTGCTCACAGACACGGGCCAGGTGTGGGGACGGTGTAGCAGCTTTGCGTCATCCATGCCTATTGACATTCTATACGCCTGCAGACCTGCACGGGTGCTGCTTCCTCTCACATGCGCTTTGTGCAGCGAAGGGCGCGCCTCAAGCTTGTCCGCCGTGCAGACCCGCCGAATCCACTGTGTCACCTGCTGCGCAGATGACCACGTGTTTTGGGCTCCTCATTGGGATTCTAATAGTCCTCGGCATCAATGCCCCAAGGTGTGAACCGGCCCCCCAACACTGATGCAGGCGTCAGTATCCCGCCCGTCACACCTTCTCCTCGCCGGGACAGAGGGGCCGACCACTGGAATTGGGGTGCAGGTCGTTTGGCGAGTGGAACGCAAATGGCACCTGTGCGCTGCCAAACCAGGCAGTGACATACGACCAGTGCGCGGCCCTGGGCCAAGGTTCCGCCAACCTCACCAAGGCGGCGTTCGAGTATACCAATGCGACCTGCAACTACCCAAGTGCGGCCACCGCTGCCGACATCGTTCAACGTTCCGTGATGAGTTGCGAGTCTCTGCATCCTGCTGCCGCGATCAGGCCGCCGGCCAGCGCGAGGGCTGTGGCGCACCTGTGCACGCGGGGGGAGGGAAAGGGGGAAGGTGGCGGGGACCGAAACATGAAGTTGACAGCACGAGCATGGTGCGCCGGTCCACGTTTGCTCAAAGCATGCTTGTCTCACTCCCGCTCTTGGCCTCCCTCGAGCGCAGCAATCACCAGCGCCGCGGTGTGCGAGGCCCCGAATGTGGGCGGCGCCTGGACACCGGCGGACTGCGCGGTTGAGACGGAGCCTCTGTGTAACGCCGCGCGCGGCGCCTGGGACGCCTCCACACAATGGAGCCTCAAGGGCGGGCTGGACCTGCTCATCGTCGGCCTGCTGCAGGGCTGCCTGTCGTACCCCTTCTTCGACCCGTGCGTCCCGCTTCTGGGCTGAAAGCGTCTCGCTGGGACACACATGCACCCCAAAGCTAGTGCTCTTGATGCTAGCGGCCCCTTTGCATGCGGGTTTAAGGTTTAAAATCCCCCCCCCCCCTTTCTCCCGGGGGCCGGGAGGGGAGGGGTATATCACTGGCAACATGGAGATGTTATTGGTCCAGGCTTCCTGCTGCGAATCCCTGCCCTGCCGGTGTTGCAGGCAATGTGTTGACATCATTGTGTAACTGCAGGGTGCTGACGGACCGGGCATTCTTGACAGCGCCCAGGAAAATGGTTCAGAGCTTCCTACTGGGCGGCGCCTTTGCAGCCGTCTTCATCCTGCTCTTCTCCTTCATGGGTGCGCCTGCTGCCGCCTGCAAACTGCCACCAAACCCGGAACCAGGCCGCTACAGCTGCCGCAACCGCCGCTGCTGATGCCGCCCCCGCCGCTGCTGCCGCCGCCCCCACCGCCGCTACCGCTGCTGCCGTCACTGCCGCAACCCGCAACTGTGTGTCCGCCGTCTTTCTGGTGGGGCCCAACTCCAGCCCTGCTCAAGTCCGCTGACATTTGGCTATGGTTTTACACCTCTTTAGGCATCTTCGGCAGCATGGTCGCCGTGTTGCAACCCTGGCGGGTACCTGACGGCATCTTCGTGGCCTTCAAGGCGGGACAGCCCTCAGCGGTGTCCAAGTTTTTTGGCACCGCGGTGTTCAGTATCACAAACATCATCTTCATCACCCAGAGTCTGTCGACGCTCGACTCCACTTTCACGTCAGCGGCAAAGCTAATGGGTCCCGAGTTCATAGGTGCGGCTAGGCATGCTGTTGCTGGCGTATGCAGCGTCAATGATCGTGGGAGAGTTTTCGCATCTGCTCCACTCTGAAGACAAGCTCGCACTATTGCTCCTCTCACTCTTGCGCCAGTGCCCACTTGAGACGCTGGCCGGCTTTGTGTGCAGGCCTGGTGGAGGATGGCGTGCCGAAGCCGCCCACAGCAGCAACCCGCAAGTGGGTGACTGAACTGACGAGTGGCACGATCGCCTTGCATCGGCCTGTTGTGACTGCTGCCATACACGGCTCTTCTTTGTGCTGATTTCGACTATGACTGCTCAGGCACCTGGCATTCGGACGCTTAATGATCATCGTGCTGCCCGTCGTCGGCATGCTGCCGCTACTGTCAAACCCCACCGCACTGGAAGCCACGACCACATCCGGCACAGGCGCTGCGCTGCCGTTGATCCCTGTGCAACAGCACTGATTGTGGCATGAACATTGCAAGCGCCGAATTTCAAAGGGCCGGGGTTGATGGGCTCGAAAGGTGTCGGATCATTATTGTCTCCTGGCCATTGAAAGCCTGGCCGCTACTTGCAGAGTTGTGTCATCATCGTGATGGCTCAGCTGCTACCCTGCTGGCCGCAGTTGTGATGGGGCTGGGGCCACCGATCTTTGCGCTCATGTGGCTCAAGGGTGGCTACCATCCGCTGGTGAGGCTCACCGGTGCTCACCTCTGCATGCTTGGTTGGTGACGCTTGCCCCCTTGGGCTTGGTGCAGCAAGTAAGCACATGCGCAAAGCTGATGCTTGAGCCTCCTCCACAGGTCTTCCATATGCCATTCTGGTGGTGCGCTGAGAGCAGAATTGCCGACTTGCCCACCGCTGCATGCGTGTTGCCGCAACCACATGCGCATCGACTGACACGTCTTGCATCAAGACGGCGCTAGACCAAGACTGAGTTGATATCACGACGCTCTTGGCGCAGGGGCGTAACTGTGGCCATTGTCTTCCAGCTGTCAACGGCAGACTGCTGCAGAGATGCCATCAATATGGACAGTTGGTACATGGGCGGCGGCCCCTACGCCGGGCTGTTGGGCGTGAATGTTATCGGCACAGCCGTTGCCTGGTGCGCCCGTCCGCCACATGCCCCAATGGCTGTCCCATCAGTTGAGGAGCTGCACGGGAACGGAGAACCAGGCAAAAGTCGTGTGCAGCCGGCGCTTGCCCCATGCTCAAAACTTCGTTTGCAGACGCTGCAGTCAGATGCGAATGTCTGCCCACAAGACCTTGCCTGTCTGCAGGGCGCTGGCGGCCTTCAGCCTGCTGGAGAATCCCTTTGGCAGCGGTCTTGTCCGTGACTCCGTTGACGGCAACAACTTCGTCCAGGTGGGTCCCCTTGGAAGCAATATCCATAATTTCTCGGCCACCCTTGCTCAACCAGTCTCAGTTTGCTCATATCATTCTGCAGCATCCCGCTTGGAGGCTGGAAACTTAACAGACTAGAGAAGGTAGGACATATTGATCCAGCTCTTGTGCAGGCGGGCAGATACTTCTTCAATCGCAAGCTGCGGCGCGCCAAGCTCGGCGACGCGCAGGCGGTGGACAGTCATAGCAGCGGTGGCCCGTCCGCCAAGCTGCCACACGAGTCGGATGGCTCTGTCGATCACGTGGCGGCCATCAGCCCGCTAACGTCTGGCGCAACCACCAAGCCATAGAAGGCTATTGCATTGCATGCTTCGCTGTGGAAGCCAGTGCTGCGTGTTGGGGATGAGCAGAGTTTACTTTCAATGCTGTTTACTGTCTTATTTTTTGAGCGTGATCTCTGTGCACATCACAAGCGAGCAGGGTCTGCAATGTGGGCGTCGTGTCCTCGATCCTTCAGTGATTACCTACAGCAATGACTGCCATGCAACCGATCTCTGTTCACGACCCATCTAACATCAAAATTTTGAACAGCATTTCCGTGTCAACGCAAACGAGTTCCAAATTGATCCTACGGCCCAGCAACTGCCAGCTCGACACTGTTCAGTACTCTGCCGCCGTCAGTGCTTCCAGTGCAGCAGCCCCATCTCGGTCTGCGATGTTGTCAAACGGCGCGTTCACCGCCGGAAACCGCTCGTCCAGCCACGCCTGCACCGCCGCCATCGAACCACGAGCAAAGGCGACTGCGAACGCATCGTCCAGGCCGCCGGGGTAACTTGCAGCACCGGACTCCCCCAAAACACGAGCATGTGCGATCGCTGCCTCGCCGATGCGAGCTATCAGTGCCGTGGTGAGGGCGCACCGCCCGAGGGCGTCGGGCGGCGCCGCAGCAGCCGCCTGCAGCGGCACCTGCACGTTCCGGGGCTCCCGCAGCACCACCGTCAGGTCCCGCGCCTGCGTGTACAAGTTCATCACATTTTGTCTGTATTTCATGCTGCTGTTCTCACAGCCTTAGGGTTCGAAAACTGTGCGCGCCCATCCAAGCATGTCGGGCTACGCATATGTAAGCACGCATTGCCCGACAAGCTTTCGTCGTCCCCAAGTGTGCCCTCACAAGATTCTTAGAGAATGGACTTAGGCTGCAGGCCTCGCTCGATGGACACGGCAGGCCAGAAAGAATCAGGCTCGTCCAATCTGCCGGCAGACCACGCCTGGCTTTGGGGTGAAGGCCCTTGCTATCAGAGATCAGTGATCCAAGGCAGGTGCCGCAGATGCTTGCGCTTTAGAAAGAAAGTGCTCACCCGCAGCTGCCACAAGATGTACATAAGGGCGGCGAGGGACTGCAGCTTCCACAGCGGTAGCGACGCGTGTGCGTTTTCAGTCACGGGGCGGCCGCCTGTTGCGCCCCGTCCAGGCTGCGATTGACATTGCACAAGCCCTTGAGCAACATCAGTCATCGGCTTCGTGCCTGCCGCAGCTTTGCGCAGCAAGCACGAGGCCTGATGCACAATTCGGCTCTAGAGTCCGTCACACGACGTGCATTGCCGGACCTGCAACCCCTCGGTTCGATAGCATGCGCACTAAGCTGCTCTGTGACACTGAGGGCGCACAATGTCTTGCCTCCGGCGCAGTGCAAGAACATCAAACCAACGCTTTTGCTCGCACCTTGGCGATGCTGAGGAAGGTCAGGGCTCGCATTGCGCTGAGCACGTCGATGTCGCTCGGCCTGATCTCCAGGCAGTTGCCATTATCGCCGATGCGCAGGCGCTGCAGCCGGGACGCCGCCGACAGCTGTGCTGGGATGCTAAACAGGCCGCAACCCTGCCCCACAGCAGGACACCTGATGAGGTGGTGCAGACTCGGCACACAAGCGAGGGTAGATGAGCACAGGCGTGCGTATGCTAAATGTCCTGTGAGCAGAATTGTGAGGCACCAAAAGCAAAGACAGAACGTGTGATGCTTGCCTGCAGGTCTACATCTTCAAGGTTTTCGAGCGACAGCTCTGGCGAGATGCCGCGCCAGGCAGGCGGGTCCTGGATGGTCATGCGGTGGACGCGCGGCAGCACCGCAGCAATGCCCGCCACCATGTCCGAGCGGCCATACTGCGGCCGCAGGCACACATGTGCTGACACAGGTGGGCCGCGCTGCATATTCAGGGATGGTTGCCACGGCTGCCCTCGCCACACTCTCAGGCTTCTGCTTCACAACACTGTTGGCACGGTCGCCGGGGTGTGCAGTGTATCCCGGACACGCTCTCAGCACGGCACAGAGACACTGGACGATGCACAGCTTGCAGGACGCATGCAATGAAGACTCACCTGCACCCAGGCCTGGGTGACCTCGCAACGGGTGGCCGGCTGCCTGTTGAGGGCCCAAAGGAAGCCGGGGCGCAGCCGCAGGTCGTCGCATTCCAGCAGCGCCAGCCGTGTCAGTGAAGGCAGCCCGCAGTCGAAGCAGAGGTGCCCGGAGCAGGCCTCCACCCGCAGGGTGCGCAGCGCTGACAGGCCACCCCGCAGCGGTGCAGCCTCGCCAAAGTGCACCTGCAGGATTGGAACAGTTCGCGAACTCGCAGTCCAGCAGAACAATAGTCATGCAGTGGTCTGCAGGAGCAGGCTAGCTCCCTGACTAGCAGGCCGCCTGGCAGCAGCACACGCTCAGACACGCAAGGTGCAGCATCCTTGACGCATGAAACGACGATGCATGCACCATCTGCAACAATTATGTCAAAACCTCTTGTCCCCACACAGCAACGCGCTGCCATCAACTGAATCAGGTTGACCGGCCCCGCATGTGGCAGGGACAGCAGGCAGAAGGAATCTCGCTCGCTCACCCCCTCAAAGCGCAGCATTGTCAGAGCCTCAAGCGTCCCGAAGCCTGGCGGCAGCTCCACGATGTTTCCCTCCAGGCTGCCGACGACATGCAAGCGGGCCAAGCGCTGCAGCCGCGTGATGACTGGCGGCACCGAGCCATTCGCGGGCTCTACACCAGCGATCTGTAGCAAGGGCCCAAGCCCATCAGACATATCGCTGGGTGTCGCCATGGCTCACCCAGGAGCCCTTTCTGCTCATGTACAGAGAGGCTCTGGCCACATCGAGCATTGACGGCACTTGGTGTGGTCAGGGCATGCAGGCCTGACTGCAGGAGAGCCGCACCGTGAGACTCAGCTCGGTCAGTGCCGTCAAATGGTGGAGCGCGGCACTGGAAGGGACTGCAGGCCAGCCCTCTGGAAATGCCTCAGCGCCATTTGGTCCAAGCATCAGCTTCTCCAACTGCGTGAGGCCTGCAGGCAGCAGGCACAACGATTAGCACTTGGCTGTTTTGTCACGTGGACAGCATGGATGGCGACCGTAGTAAGAGCTGCGGTGGTAGTAAGGGCCGCTCTGCCGCCAATCCACATGAGCTAGATCGAAGAGCGCAGCATGGACTTAGAGGTGCCATGGCCCGCTGATTCGGCACAGCTGGCACGCATGCAGGTGAGCCAAGCTCAAGCGGGCACGCCCCTCGCAAAGACAAATTTATCGAGGATCGCCGTGATGAATGGAACTTACTGCCCACGCTGTCCCACCGCTCGGCGGCTGCGACGGAGTTCCCACCGAACCTAGGCAGCGGCAGCACCAGGGTCCGCAGCGCTGGCAGACCCGCCAGGGGCTCCAGCTCGCAATCGTGGGGCAGTAAAAGTTCAGCGTGCGCCAGCCACCGCAATGTGGAAAGCACGTCGAAGCTGAAGGGACTTCTCACAAGCACGCCTGCACGCAACAGAGCCACACCAATTGCATGTGATGGGTATCAGTTGTTGTCGGACGCTTAGCCCAGACCGCAGCGCCTCGATCGTGACATCGACATGCGTCACCCAATAGACAAGAACAGGACAACATCCTGGGGATGCCCATCTGAAGCTGGTGCTCTGTGCAATAATAGTGGAAGCGTGACCATTTCAAAGACATGAGGGTTTTGGGTGGGCCACCGTGGAGGTGCAGGCGAGTCAGCTGGGTCAGGGCCTGCAGGCACGACCAGCTGCTGGGGTCCGGCACGATCAGCTTCAGCCGCAGGCTCTGCAGGCCGCTGAGCCGCGTCAGGGGCCAAAGCGCCGAGGGGTGAGCAGCCTCCAGCCAGGATCCTGCAGAAGGCAGAAGGTAGCACATCTGGCAGTGGCACCATCGCAGACAGGAAGACAGCCTAGTGGCATGGTCAGACGACCCCACAGCATTTAAACAGCAATTCCCTGATGGCAGCATTCCTGACAGCAGCATATTCCTGACAGCAGCATATTCCTGACAGCAGCACTTTCCCTGACAACCACCACATTGGAAGCACCGTGCACATATGTTGCACCGATCATCGTCACCTTGAGTGCAAAGAACATCACACAGACCGGCTCTGCAGCAGGGCACTCGATCAAGAGATGCTGCAGCTCAGGCTGTTTGCACAGAGGCAGCATATGGAAACAACCCGACACCTCGCCTGCACCCTCGGGACGCCGAGCCCCCCGGCAGTCGCCCTACGCGTCCAGGACACCTGCGGAGGCTCGACAACTAATCTAATAAGAATTAAATCAGGCATTTTGCGGGATGGAGGAGGGCACCTTCAGCGCCGAGGTCCAGCTCCCTGAGCCTCGGCATGTCTGGCCAGTCTGGCAGCACTCTGAAGTCCAGGCTTTGCGCGCCGGGAGCGGAGGAAACATCGCGCATCGTCCGGCCAACGGCATTTGGCCTGAAAATTGGTGTTCAGGGGTGAGTCCGACAAGGGAGTCTGAGAATATCCTCAACGGACGAACGAGCACATCTTGTGCAGGTACTGCAGATGCAGTGCCAGGGCAGACGCAGAAATGCAGTCGGTGTGTGGCTGAACACACGTCATGGCGGAGGCCTTACCACAGCGTCAGCCTGCTCATGGCCGGTGCGCGTGCAATAACCCAGCCGCGCAGGTCCTTCCATACTATCTTCTTCTTCGCAGCATCAATGCACCCCTCGGGGTTGACCTCCTCCCACAGGCGCACGTTGTCTGTATCGGCCAGCGCTGTGCGGAACGCGCGACAGACGAGCGGCAAGCAGATGCCGGTTCTGCAGGTGGGAAGGAGGCTCCGTTCATAGTTTTCTTTGCACAGCATGCCAAGGCACCCCGAGCAGCTTGAGAATCTAACAAAAAGTAGGTGCGTGATCCAGCAAGGTATTGCAGGAGCGCACACCGCGAGCTGCCTGGAGCACAGTGCGCCAAGATTTCCTGCAGCAGCGCTGCTGGCAAATCCAAGAGTGACATTTGGGCATCTTTAAATGCTGCATTGTTCGCAGAAGTGTCGTCTACGCTCATCTCGACCGACTGCGGGTCTTCAGGACCCATGGCAAAGGTGTACACGGTTTGCATGGTAAGAGGTGTACTCCGCACGCCCACTGCGTGCAAGAAATTGCTGTGATTGCAGTGAGCATGTGCGCTTTCCTATACTTATTGCAAATGAAGCTGCGGTAGCCGTGCGCACTCGATAAACCTGTCCGCAGTGTTCCGGAGGTTGTCAGACAGATCCAGGCTCATCACAGTCATCAGGCAAGCCCAGCTGGGCAATTGCAACGTTATGCAGGCGTCATTTGGGCTTTACAAGACATGTGGGGCTCTCTGCTACCGTTCGAAGCACCTGGCGAGCCTAAGTGTGCATGTAAACGGCTTGTCGCGATCTGGCTCCAGCACGGCAAAGCCAACTGCTCGTAGCGACCGGCCCGAGCCTACGAGCCCGTTCCCTGATCCAGGCTGGCTCGTGGATAGCTGGTTGGCGATGCGCAGATAGCTCGTGCCGCCTGTGCTTGCTCACCTGCGCCTTCAGTGCGTGCGGCAAGCCTCTGTGCCTGACCCTTGCCAGCGAATGTGGATCGGTCAGGCGCGCATGATGGAAGAAGCCTACGCACGCGACGTTGCGGAGGTGCGCTGCACCACCTGAGCGCATGTGTGCCCGGGGCTCGTGGCACCCCGAGACGCCACCGCTGACACGGATCTGTGTCCGCCGGCGCAGGTGCTGTCCTTCTTCGAGGTGGATGTGGCAGAGGGTCTGAGCAGCGACCAGGTCGTCAAGGTGAGCAGCAAACATTCGCACGGCCAGCTTGCTTCCACTGAAGCACACTGCACGCCTGTGCTCGATAGCCACCATTGGAGACCAGCCCCACAATTTTTCGAATGGTGTTGCAGGCTCGCGAGGTCCACGGCCCCAACGAGCTGCCTGCTGATCCCGGTGCGGCAGAGAGGCTCCTTGTGTCATGCGCCACCTCTCCTGCCATCTGCGACTTGCTGAGCCATTTCTCATTTCATTGTCTGCGCTCGATAGCTGTCGGCGAGCGCATGGCAAACCTGAAGCTGCTCCGCATCATCTGAAGTTGCTGGCAACCGATTGGAGAAATTCAAGAACGGAAGCAATAGCGATGTCGTCAGATAGTTCCTCAACCTCGCAGGCACGCCCTTCTGGAAGCTGATCCTGAAGCAGTTTGACGACTACCTCGTCAAGGTCCTCATCGCTGCAGCGGTTGTGGACCTTATCATTGCGCTTGTCAATGGCGAGCGCGGCGCCAGGTGCTCGAACACGAGCATTCTGTGACAGCGCGACACTAATCGTGCCCTAGGATACTGCTTGGTCACAAGAGCTGCTCAACTCTCGCCGCCCTATGCATGAAGCACATTGCGACGGTTGTGGCACCAGCGCAGAGCTGACGTTGACAATGCTTTATTCTGCAGTGCCTTCGTGGAGCCTGGGATTATTGTGCTCATCCTGCTGGCCAACGGTGAGGCATCAGTCCGCCCTGCCTGCTGCGCGCTGTGCGAGATTGGTGAGTCGAAACCTGAGGCGTGGGCGGTCAACTGCTGACGCTCAAGGCCTGGTCATCCTGGTTAAGGCCTGGCGTGACGGCAGTGTGTCATGGTTTTGCAGCGGCTGTGGGCGTCATCACCGAGACAAATGCAGAGAAGGCCATTGAGGAGCTGAAAGCGTACGAGGTGATCTGTTGCATCGCGCACCCGTCATGTTCTGCCACAGACCTGGCCTCCGCCCATCTGGTGTCGTGTGGCCCTGCTGAGGCGTGCAGCTGCAGATCGTACAGCACCGGGACTCGCAGCTGCAGTAGCACTGCTGATTCCCGTGGGCGTGGTGACATAATGTCTTTCCGCGTCCACATGGTGCTGACAGCGCGAGGGAGCTGCGTGACGGCCAGGTGCCCGTGGTGCCGGCGGCACTGCTGTTGTGGTATATGTGCTGTTGCCAGCTATGGCATGCCAGTCCCACACAGGCGGACAGCGCGACGGTGCTGCGGGATGGGCGGCTGTCCGTCGTGCCGGCGGCGCAGTTGGTGCCCGGGGACATTGTGGAGGTGGCGGTGGGTGGCAACGTGCCCGCGGACCTGCGCGTCGCCGAGCGCCTGTCTACCACCCTGCGGTGAGCAGCAAGCCATGATTCAAATCTGCTCTGGAGGCTCTCTGGAGTCCTAAACCAGGGGGCCTGCGCGTCGCTGTGTGCCTCTCTGCCACACTGCGGTGAGGGTAGGTGACACAAATTTGGTGGACACAAGAGTCTTCCTGGAGTCCTGTGCTCGAGGACCTGCGCGTTCACAAACTTGTCTGTCTGCGACCCTGCGCAGCAGGCAGTGACACCATCCCCACCCAGCGATCAATAGAGCGGCCGGACGTTCCGGCTGCAAGGACACCCGGGCCCATGCCGCGCCATCGTGATGAAGGGTGATGCAGGATTTCGAGGGAGTGGGCTCGGACCCTTTGACGGTCGGCTGGACTGCTGCTCGGCACTGACACACCGCTGGATTGCGGGGGCAGGTGCGACCAGTCCATCCTGACGGGCGAGTCGGGCAGCGTGGAGAAGGACACAGCGCCAGTGGACACGCGCAAGGCGGTGTACCAGGACAAGACCTGCATCATGTTCTCGGCAAGGGTTTCTCGCTCCGTCTGTTCGCTCTGTCGCGCACGAAGCTGTGTCACCGCAATTGGTGCATTCAGTATCAGCCCCAGCTGGCACAGGAACTGCGCATTGCACCAGGGCGGCTGGATCGACACCTCTGTCGCCGTCTTGACAACGACAAATTACATGTGACCATTGCACGGCAGGGCACAGTGGTGACAGCCGGCAGGGCGCGGGCGATTGTGATCGGGACAGGCGCACACACCGCCATCGGCAAGATCCATGACGCCATGACCGACCAGGTGAGCAGGCTGCGTGCCGCGGCCGCCAGCTGTTGTGACCTGCTGTCAGCCAGCCGTGATGCTGCTGCACCTCGCACAGCCACCAGCCTCGTGAAAATCGACAGGATCTGCGCCTCCTGCCCTGCCTCTATGCCGCACTGAGAGCGCTGCAGCATGATGAGCTGGACGGTTGTGACACTCTACACGGTGGAAGACGGGTCACATTTGTATGACTATCATTTGTATGACAGACGGAGGAGATGACACCGCTGAAGCGCAAGCTGGACGAGTTCGGCAACTTTCTTTCGAAGGCCATCGCCGTGATCTGCATCCTGGTGTGGGTCATCAACATCCGGCACTTCAAGGACCCCATCCATGGCGGCTGGCTGCAGGTGCCACCTCCCGTGGCCATAAGCCCAACTGAGTCTGCGTTGCCAACATTCCAGCACAGTCGCCCAACTGAACTCTGCGCACAATGCCCCACACACCTCAGGGTGCATGCAATACTGGTGTAGCCACAGCAAAGCAGCCTGAGTGCTGATGTTGCTGGCGCAGGGGGCGATATACTACTTCAAGATCGCGGTGGCGCTCGCGGTGGCTGCCATACCAGAGGGCCTCCCCGCTGTGGTCACCACCTGCCTGGCCCTCGGCACCAGGTGTGTTCTGCAGACTGTCTGAGTCATTCTGGCAGCTTGAGCGCAGTACAGCCACATGTCTTCACCGCAGTGCCCCACTTGGGTCAAGTTCAACCCCAAATCCATGGTTCACCCCGCAGGAAGATGGCGAAGCAGAACGCCATCGTTCGGACGCTGCCGAGCGTGGAGACTCTCGGCTGCACCACAGTCATCTGCTCCGACAAGACGGGGACGCTGACGACCAACCAGATGTCGGTCGCGCGACTGCTGTGCCACAGCGATAGCGGCCACCTGGCGCAATACCATGTGTCGGGTGAGACTCATGCGGTCGTCTTTTCCATCCACAACGGCAAGGATCAGCGATCAGCGCGCCTCGTAATAACAGTTGTGTATGCCCACAGCATGGGGCGCTGCAGGTGTGCTGCCAAATGAAGTTACATAGTCAGTATGCCAACCAGCCTAGGGGTCTTCCTGCTTTAATTGAATCACCCAGCCAGGTGTGATGCACACGCAGGCACCACCTACGCGCCGGAGGGCGAGATCTCGGAGTCTACAGGCCATGCGGTGCAGCAGCCGGGCGGGCTGCCGGCGCTGCTGGCCCTGGCGCAGTGCGCCGCGCTGTGCAACGACTCGTCACTGTACTACGACCCCGACAGGTCCTCATCGTGACCATCTGCTTAAAGCTTGGAAGAATCCGCACCGAGACGCATGCAGCTATGTACAAAAAATAAATTTGTCATCGAGTCCTACCCATACTGTTGTTGCAGAGTCGAAACCCTCCAGGTTTGTGTCACTGCTTGGCGCAGCTTTCGGTGATTCTCATTGAGTACCCGACCACATGTGTCTCATGTTGGCACATGCATTATACCGCGTCATTGCTCGCCACCGCAGGCACTCGAGCGGCGGCGCGGCGCCCGGCAACCCCCCGAGCGGTGGCGGCTACCACCGAATCGGGGAGTCCACAGAGGTCGCTCTCCGAGTGCTGGTGGAGAAGGTGAGAGTCCACGCCGCATCCAGTGCCACAGTGACTGGGCCCGTGAACATCGGCACCGTATTGAGTACTGTGCCGCATGCAGTTCGCCTTGTCAGCCGGGAGCTGCGTCCTGCAACACAGGGCAAGCCTGGGAACATCTAGGAGCGGTGCTGTCCTGAGAATGGTGCATGCAGCAGCCTTCTCGCCAAGCGCCCTGATGACTGCTGACGAAGCACTTATTCCTTGCCCTGCAGATCGGGCTGCAGGGCTACAATGACATGCCAAACGCACTCGCGGCCTTGAGCCGTGCGGAGCGCATAACCTACTGCAATGACGCCTGGAAACATGCGCACCCGCGGATTGCGGTGCTGGACTTCAGCCGCGACCGCAAGATGATGAGCGTGCTCGTCGGCGCCGGCAAGGGCAGCAGCCCCTTAACCCTCTTCACGAAGGTGCCCTAAGTCATTAACAGGCTCCCACTCCACGTGAGCACCCAATGTCGCCTTCACCTCCTTGAAATGAGGTAGCCTTGTCCACGACATAATGGAAATCTGGCATGCCATCATTAGTTCCATTCGTGCAGCTGTGCGCATGCCGAGACGACATCGACAGACGAGAACACACGGTTCCTCAAGCATGCTGCAGAAACCACTTGCCACGTGCTGACGCACAGGGCGCCCCCGAGTCGGTGCTTGCGCGGTGCACGCACGCGGTAAGCAACACCGGCGGCGGCGCGGCCTTCCCGCTGACAGACACGGCCCGAGCGGAGGTCGTGCAGCAGGTGGAAGAGCTGGGCGGCGCGCAGGCGCTCCGGTGCCTGGCGCTCGCCTCCAAGAGCCTCCCTGCACAGCACCGGCAGGTGGGTTGTTAAGCTTGTAGACGCGGGAGGCGCAGTGAGGGTG
Organism: Deuterostichococcus epilithicus; assembly: GCA_033439295.1. NCBI lineage: Eukaryota > Viridiplantae > Chlorophyta > Trebouxiophyceae > Prasiolales > Stichococcaceae > Deuterostichococcus > Deuterostichococcus epilithicus. The sequence goes on along the minus strand of JAVTLE010000004.1, from coordinate 1,142,222 downwards.
GTTGGGCGGGATGAGCATCATCAGGGCTCGGGTCACTTCCTATTAGTCCTCTCCTGCCACTCTCTGGGAAGGTAATCAAGTGACTGCATCACTGAAGATGCCTGGCGTCCTGTTGCATGCTGAACGGCTGCATCGGCACCTGTAATGCCAGGTGACGCCAGAGGACGAGGTGGGCCTCACATTTCTGGGCATCGCGGCGATGCACGACCCTCCGCGGCCGGAGGTCGCCGCCGCCATCGACCTCTGCCGGGCAGCTGGCATCCGGGTGCGTGCACCTGCCATTGCTGCGGTGTTCTGCCCTCTGCCCTTCTGAAGCATCGTCAGCTGTGCCCTGCCTTGCTGCTCCTGTGAGCTGCCTGCCGCTCGTGCCAGTCCTGCGGCCCTGAGCTTGGTGCCCTCTCTGACACAGCTGCTGAGACGTACTAGGATGGGACAGCTGGATTCTGGTCCACGTCCGCCCCGCTCGTTCGGTGCCTGGTCGCTCACATGGCCCGTCAGCAGGCGCGGTAGGTGCAGCTGCCGCTCTGGGCTGCGGCGGGACGCTTCCGCGGAATGGGCATCCAACGCCTGAGCCCGTACGAAACAACCCTGCGCAGGTTATGATGGTGACGGGGGACAATAAGGGAACGGCGGAGGCGGTGTGTCGCGCCGTCGGCATTCTGGACCCGCTGCCGGGCTCGGCCAGCACCGCCAGCGGGCTGTCGGACATCGGCGCCTCCGTGCTGGGGCACTCCTACACAGGTGCTGGCGCAGTCTGTCGTGCAGCGCAGTGCGGTTGAGGCAGCCCCGTGGCGGAGCCATGCCAGCAGGCAGGTGCAGCCAGCTCAGCCCTGCCGCCAAAAGCAAGGCAGCATGATGTGGTAATGTAGACCTGGGATGATGTGTTAGGTTGCACCTGAGCCGCAGTGCCTGAGGATATACTTGAGTCTGACAGGGCATGCTGCCCCTGTGACTTTGTTGCTGCTTGCCCAGCACCTCATTTGCTGGCCGCAGGCCAGGAATTTGATGAGCTGGCAGGCCCGGAGCAGATGGCGGCGCTGGCCAACATGGCAGTGTTTGCGCGCGTGGAGCCGTCCCATAAGCAGCGCCTCGTGGAGCTGCTCAAGACGCAGGTGCTGCTTACGTGCAGTTCATGGCTGAGCTGTTCTGGCAAGCCTGCTGCATCACGTGCCTATCCGAGTGGGCAGGCAGCAGCAGCAGTGGCAGCCATGGCGGCACCCTGTGTTTCTGTAAGGCTGGCATCAGGCAACCCACGCCCAGCAACACTCAGCAGTAGCACCTGTTCGCACACTTTGCAAACGAGTCTCCTGGCTGTAGGGGCATGTGGTGGCGATGACGGGGGACGGCGTCAACGATGCACCGGCGCTGCGACGAGCAGACATCGGCATCGCAATGGGAACAGGCACAGCGGTGTGCTCCCTCGGCTGCTGCGTGTTTGAACCACCTTGCTGTGCTCAAGTCAGGCTGTCTTGCGTTCCTTGCCTCTTTCGGGTGGGACTTGTGCATGTCTGCAACCTGTTGTTTCTACCGTATGCGGGTGCTGTCCCTCGAGTTCCCACACATGGGTCCGCCTTGCCCTTGGCAGGTGGCGAAGCATGCGGCAGACATGGTGCTGGCAGACGACAACTTTGCGACCATCGTGTCAGCGGTTGCAGAGGGGCGCTGCATATACGCCAACACAAAGCAGTTCATCCGCTACATGGTGTCCTCTAACATCGGCGAGGTGGTCGCCATCTTCGTGGCGGCGCTGCTAGGTGCGTGACATACGGCATTTGTGGGCGCGCTGCTGGGTGCGCAAGCAGATGATTGCAGTACATTCTGTCAGGCCGGCTGCACCGCCACGCTCAGATTATATGCTAGACCCAGCAGAACCTGCATGGTTCAAGGCCGCGTCTCGCCAGATGCAAGGTCACTTTGCTATTCCCAGGCGGTACTACCGCAATGCACAGCAACTTGATGTCCTGCTGCAACCCTTTGCAGGCATGCCGGAGGTGCTGAACCCGGTGCAGCTGCTGTGGGTGAACCTGGTCACGGATGGGCTGCCCGCCACAGCACTTGGCTTCAACCCGCCCGACCCCGGCATCATGCAGGTGTGCAGCAGTGGGACGCCGCCACAGAAATCATGTTTGGAGGATGTCTGCCAAGGAACAGCGACGGGACGGAGGAGCGCTGATACCCTTGTAGACAAGCAAGCGGTAGAGTCTTGAGGAGTCATTCCTCTGCACCATTCACTTCACGCTTCAGGAGTTGTGCTTCTGTTATTGTAGGCGCGGCCGCGGAAGACGACAGATTCCATTGTGACACGGTGGCTCATTGTGCGCTACATGGTGGTTGGCGCATATGTGGGCCTGGCCACGGCTGCAGGCTTCGTGTGGTACTTTCTGCTGTCGCCGGTGCGCTTGCTCGGTTCTCCCTCCGCAGGGCATCTGATTCTGCTGTGGCATCTCATACCGTGTCATCATAAAAGCAAACTTACTGAGTGAGGAGATCTGAGAGACTGACAGGGTTTGCGCTCTGACCTTGAGACACGCCCAACATGCTGCAAGGTTGCTTTGTGTACTTCTGCTGCAGACGGGGCCGCACATCACGTGGGGCCAGCTGACCAGCTTCCAGAGCTGCCGCGAGGGCAAGGAGCTCTACAGCTGCACGATTTTTGCGGACCGTACGCCGCGCACCATCGCCATGACGGTGTGACTTCACTTTCTCTTAGAACAGCAACCAGTTGCTGTACAGTGGGCCCAGCCTTTCCAAACCCGCTTTTTCTCGGACGCTGACCTGCAGGTTGCACAGCACACCGACAGCACCATAGCTGGCCTGTTTCTCCTGCCGCTGGCCGCTGCTGATCTCAGCTGATCTTCCCCGCCCACTCCCCACGAAGGTGCTCGTGGTCGTGGAGATGTTCAACGCGCTCAATGCGCTGTCGGAGAATGAGAGCCTGCTGCGGCAGCCGCCATGGCGCAATTTGTGGCTGCAGGCGGCCATCGCGGTCTCGATAGTGCGCACCCCGCCCTGCATCGCCTGGTGCATGCTGTGGCTCCGAAGGGAATGTCGAGGCTCGCACGCATTGGAGAAGCACCCTGAAACGCCTTGTTGCAAGCACACTGACGGATGGGGTGTGACCATGCCACTACTGATAGCAGCCATCCACAGTGCCTCCGTTGCATCGTCAGCCCCCCAATCTCCCTGCCGCCGCAGGCGTTGCACATGCTGATCCTGTATGTGCCGTGGGCTGCGGCGCTATTTTCTGTCACGGCGCTAAGCTGGGCGGACTGGAGCGCAGTGCTGTGGCTCTCCGCGCCCGTCGTCCTGCTGGACGAGTGCCTCAAGGTAAACTGTAGTCGATTGTGGGGCTTTCTGCAATGTATCCTATCGTGAGTGAAAATTGAGTACCGGATGCAAGCGGGCAAGGCAATGCTGATGTGTGCAGGCGCTGTGTGCTGCCTTCTGTGACAGCTTCGTTGCAACAACTCCTGTTGCAACACCTTCTCTCTGATTACAATTGTCGCTGGACGTCAGTGCTGAGGCGTGCCCTACTTGTGAATTTTTGCGCAGCTGGTGTCGCGGCAGTGCTTCGAGCCCAAGCGGCGGCGGCGACGGCCGGCGCTGCCGCAGCTGCTGGGCGGCCGGCGGCCAGGACGCAGCAGCGGCGACGGCGGCGGCAGGGGCGAGGAGGAGCTGGTGCCGCTCTCCGGTGTCACCGTCAAGAGGGACGGCTACCAGGCGGCATGAAACTCGGCGACGCCCTGAAATCCCACGCACAGTGTTGTGCGCATTGCTGCGGGGTGTTCTGCTGGCTGCAAACTGTAAGCGGCAGTCGAGAGGTGCTCTCAGAATCAAGACCGCTTAGATCGCCATCGCCGAGGCCTCGACGTGCAGGGTAGAGACTTTTGACGCCGCTCATGTGCGGCGGGGCGGGCCTGCACGCAGGAAGTTCATGGACTGCAGCAGATATTTTGTGAACTGTGCGCCTGTTTTCAGTGACACGTTCCTTGCGACTCAGCTCCCGTAATGATGGTGGTCCGGATCCCTAGACGTCTGAATGCGCAGCTGAACGTCAGAACGTGGTGCTCGTCCGTCGTTCATCTGGGGGGATGAAAATGTCGCCCTAATCGCCAAGGGATTCGTCGTTCAACAGGGTAATCACTGGATTACCAGGCCCGGTCGAGTCCGGAGCTCGCAGCAGGCAAGGGCGCAGTTTGGCAGCTTGCTGGTCTGTTCGTCGGAAGATCCATCGCGTCTGGCACGCTCATCGCAGTGTGTGTCGGGCGCGGCGTCATTGCAGACTTGTGCGCATTACTTGGATTAGTGTGTCTCCAGCGGAGTCTGAGGGGGGTCCATACGCGATGGCAGCCGACACAGAGGCTGCCACCGCCTCTGCAGCGGCTGAGGTGCATGCCAACGGCGTTGACGGTCAGGCAGGCGGAGGGAAAGCCAAACTCACGGCTGCACAGAAGCGGAGAGCTCGGCTAAAGCAGAGCAAAGCCGCAAAGCAGGCCGTCAGGTGAGACGTGCCACGTCGCGCGCGGTCGTCCGTGTCGCTTGAAGCGCCAGGCGGTTGTTTCACGTTCGGCAATCTCAGGTGCGGCTTGAGCAACCTTGTGTTCAACCGTGTGCAGGGAGTCCGTCACACAGCGACCTGCAGAGGCCAACGGCAGCACACAGGTGAGGGCCGGGACGTGCAATTTGGTTGCATCAGCACTAAGCGACCAGCGGCACTTCAGCCCGCTTGCTGACAGTCGCGCAACGCACCATGCAGGCGTCCGGGCTGGGAGCTGAGGTCGAGTATGTCTCTGCGCCCCGCGAATACGAGGTCTTCCAGGCCTCGACAGGCGCAGAGGCGACCGAGGAGCCTGCAGATTCAGGTGCAGCCCGCAGGAGCACCATGCATAGTCATGCACGCCCTTGTGGTTTGCATCTGGCAGCTCTGTCTCTCACCCCATTCGGACAACGTCGACTCGGTTGCACGTCGGGCCCTGAGCTGCGGCTCGCACGATGTGCACAGAAACGCCTGCGCTGAATGGCCTCGGCTTCGGGGCGGCGGACCGGCCGGGCCTTGGCGCAACGCCCGCTGTTGAGGACGAGGAGGCGGCACGAGGCGGCCTGGGCTCGGGCACCCCCGGGCTGGGGGCGTCTGACACCCCAGGCCTGGGCGCGTCCGCCACCCCGGGGTTGGGGGGCTTCACGTCGGCAGGGCTGGGGGCCACCCCGGGGTTCAGCAGCGGCGGCGGCGGCGAAACGCCAGGTGCTTTCCGCGAGCGTTTTGGTGCTCTGCTGCCAACTGGACTTCAACAGGCAGCCAGGTCCTGCTGCCTCAGAAGGGATGCAAGCAGATTCTGTGCTGGGGCTACATGGGGGGTAGGTGCATCGCACATTCTGCGGCACATATGCAGAGCTCCCTCAACTGCTCATGGAGACATTTTTGGTCTCACCCCTGGTGCAGGCAGCACGCCTGGCCTGGGGAGTTTCACGCCCAGCCTGGGCTTTGGCGGCGGCGAGACGCCTGGGCTGGGGTCGCGCACTGAGGATGTACAGGAGGTCAAGCAGGAGGTGAGGGCTGTGCTGGCCGCTTGCTCACATGCATTGGTGTTGTCTGCGGGCGCCAATCCCACAAGGTCATGTGTCCTGCACTTATCGCCTCATAGTCCACTGAGTGGAGGTGTGCTGGACAGCATGAGTGCATCGCTGTCTGCTCCGGAACTGCATGGCCACAAGGCCCTTCCAGCCGCTGACCAGCGCATTGACAACCTCCTGCTGCAGGAGCCTGTGGATCCGTACGAGGACTTCAAGCGCATATTCGGCAAGTTCGCAACCGCGGAGCAGGTCACCGGCGCCGCGCCGATGAGCGACGACGAGGACGCAGAGCCCGGGGAGGAGGGTGTGAAGGTGAGTCGGAGACCCTGAGTCCATGCACCACAGGCCTGCGCCGCAGCGCGCGGCGCGCCCCTGTGCACGCACATTTGGAGGCGAAGGGGAAAGGTGGGCGGGGTGCGCAGCATAGAGAGGGGACAAGGCGCTGCAGCTTCACTTGAGGCCGCCGCGGTTTGGATGCAGCTTTCCGGGCGGTGGCGCGCAAGTGTTTTGCTTGTGCAAGGCATGGTGGCCTGAAAGGCGAGCCCGGCAGCGGGACGACACCACCTGAAGCGTCAGATATTTCAACGGTCCGAAAAGTTGGCAAACGTGGCTGAAAGGCTGCAACCCTGCTGCTGTTTCTGCGAATGTATGTTGCTGCCCTTGACTGCAGGTGCAGCAGAGAAACAGTCGGCAGACAGCGAGGGGGCGGACAGCGAGGCCACAATGCGGATGAAACAGCCTCGGTACAGCTTTCAAAGCACTTCATCCCAGCATTCGACGCTTCAGTTGGCCAACCCAAATCCTTCAAACAAAGCAGGCAGAGAAGGAGGAGAAGCCAGCGGACAGTGAGGAGGAGGAGGACAGTGACGCGGAGGCGGAAGAAGCGACCGGCATGTCCAAGAAGAAGCTCAAGGCGGAGAGCCGCATGGCCATCGCCTCGCTGAAGCAGGCGAGCGGCGCCGCCAGTCCCATCGCCTGTTGACGTCTGTTCCCCATTTGTGTCGTGGTCTCGCACGCGGGCTCCATGCACATGCAAGCCTGTGGCTCTGCACATGCAGTGGTCGCTATGCAGGCTGTCAGTGCCATCACCGGCCGCCCGGTCCAACCTCTGCGCCCTGTCATGGCAGGCTTCCCGGCCGGCCAGAACCTGCACTGGACCAGCGCAGCGTGCTGACGAGAGGTGTTGGGTTGGTGTTGCGACCACCCGTATGTTTGTTCGCAGATGTGTCCGCGGCCAGAGGTGGTGGAGGTGTGGGATGTCACATCACCAGACCCACGCCTGCTCGTCTGGCTCAAGGTGTGCACACATGTCGAGCGCTTGTGTGTGGAAACACGATGTACGTTCCCATGGCTGCGCCTGCCGCGAGCCTCTCCATGTTTTGAGCTCGTGTTTGCCCGGCCGACATGAAGACTCTGCTGTTTCTTGTCTCTCATCACATCGTCCGGCTGCCTGCGCAGGCGCTGCGTAACACAACGGCGGTGCCGCGTCACTGGAGCCAGAAACGGAAGTACCTCCAGGTGCTTCCGCCACACCCGCCTCTTGCAGATGCCTGCGTCGCCTGCACAAGCTGGCGGCGCACGCCAGCTTGGTCGACTTGAGCCTGGAGCATCACACAGTGCGGTTGCAGCTCGAGCACGCTACCATGCGAGCTGGCAAGCCTGTCACCGCATCCTACCGCTGTGTCTCTTCATCTCGAATTTTCATCAACCAGCTTTGCTACTGTGTCTGCAGGGCAAGCGCGGCATAGAGAAGCCGCCGTTCGTGCTACCAGACTTCATCGAGGCGACCGGCATCAGCGAGATGCGATCCGCGTACAAGGAGAAGGAGGAGGGCAAGAAGCTCAAGCAGAAGCAGCGCGACAAGATGACGGTGCGCGGTTAAGGGTTCAGGGTTTAGGCATGCTGCTTTGAGGTTGTTTTCGAGGGTGTCTTCGCCTGCTGGCAGGCTTCATCGCTGTGCCAAGGCTTAGCCATCCGGTCGTGCCTGGTCGGACGGCTGTGTTCCTCCTGTCTGGTGGACATCGTCGCCTCTGGATCTGACGGCAGCAGAGCGCTGTGCACTGGGCAATGAGTAGCGCTTGCGGGTTCAGCCTGCGCCGCAGAGCTGGCGCTGCCGCTGGACGAATAGCGTCTGGCTGCGGTGCCCCAGCAGCTGGAAGGGTGTCCAGGAAGCCTGCAAGGCCGAGCTTGAATGGTTGGCAACCCCTAGCTGTTTCAAACGCAGGGTCGCATGGGCAAACTGGACATAGACTACCAGGTGCTGCACGACGCCTTCTTCAAGTACCAGACCAAGCCCCACCTGTCCGGCCTGGGCGAGCTGTATTACGAGGGCAAGGAGTTCGAGGCCCGGGTGCGCCTCTGTTGCTGCTGCACGCAGTGCATGCCCCCCGTGTTTTCAACCGCTTTGGCGTCCCTTCTCGGCAGGGAGCATGTCTCTGTTTGTAGTATGCAATGCAAGTGTATGATTGCGGGCACCAAACAGGCCGACTGCGAGGATCCGAACTGGTCGACCATTCCCAGTATCTACTGCGTATCTACGGAGGTCTGTCGGAGGTCCTTTGGAGGCGCCGACTGTCACGCCAGGGACTGCCCAGCAGGAGACTGTGCACAGCTTTGCGTCCAGTGCCCTGAGGCTGCTGATGCGCAAATCACACAACAGTTGAAGAGCGCCAAGACGGGGCTAATGCCTAATCTGATGCCTCAAAACTGCTGTTGACCAATAACAATTTTTCAAAACAGGTGAAGAGCGCCAAGGCAGGGCTGATCACCCCGGAGCTGCGGGAGGCGCTGGGCATGGGTGAGGATGCGCCGCCGCCGTGGCTCATCAACATGCAGCGCTATGGGCCGCCGCCCTCTTACCCCGACCTGCCGGTGCGGCTGTTGTCAAACCCCTCGATACCTCTAAACCTCTTGAAGCGTCAACATGCCGCCCTGCTTGGGCCGCCGCTCTCCTAACCTGACATGTAGGTGCGCTTGCATGTGACGGCGCCTCCATTGATGCTCTGTCGGTGCTCGATGGTCGTGCGATTGGCTCCACACGGGACAAGATGCAGGTTGGGCCTTATGGAGGCAAAGTGCGGTGTCTTTGTCTCTGCAACGCCTGAGCGTGGCCTCCTGCCCTTGCTCGCCACTTTGGTGCGTCGATCTGGCAGGCAAGGCCAGCAGTCCGCAACCTTGTCAATGACGACACCTCTGATGTCGCCTGGCGCAGGTGCCGGGCCTAAATGCGCCCATCCCGCCGGGCGCGCAGTTTGGCTACCAGCCCGGCGGCTGGGGCAAGCCGCCCGTCAATGAGGATGGCATTCCGCTGTACGGTGACGTCTTTGCAGAGCACCAGTTCGAGGAGGATGACGAGGCGGTGAGCTTGGCTCTCGCTTCATCCTTTCTATACCTTCCCGGCTTTCTCCTTTTGCTTGTCGTTTCCGTGGCTTCCTGCCGTACAGCAACGTGTTTGCGGAGCACCAGTATGAAAGGGACAATGAGGCGGTGCAGGTTTCTTGCCTTTGCATTCACCCCTTGTCATCCCTCATCTCCTTTCGGTGGTGCAGCCTGCCTCCACAAGATTGTCGACCGGGCAGTGAGGCGGGCGGGTCAACAGCACTACAGCATTCGGGCTGCCATACGAAACCCGCAAACGAGAACTCAACATTTGTGCGGGCATCGGCGAAGTTGCAGGAAGGGCTGGAAGCACACACACCATACTCACTTTTGCAGGTCTGAGGTGCCGTCGAGAGTGGCGAACACTGCAGTCACTCCACCCGTGGCCCCACCCCCCTCCCCCTCCCTTCCCCCAACCCACACCAAACCCTGCCGCTGATCGACAAGCAGGCATGGCCGGGGCGACCTGGAGTCTGACGAGAAGTACCAAAGCAACACGGACTGCCAGACATGTTCGCACCTACCATCAACATGTGTCGTGTCGAATGTGTTGCGCAGCTGGACAAAAAGGCGCGGTGGGGCGACCTGGAGTCTGACGAGGAGGAGGAGGAGTCATCGGAAGAAGAGGAAGAGGAGGAAGTTCCTGACGAGGCGGCGCTGGCAGACGGCATCGCGAGCGGCATCGCGTCCGGCATCGCGAGCGGCTACGGCAGCAGCCTGCCGAGCGGCATCCCCACGCCTGACGTGCTTGACCTGCGCAAGGGCAAGGAGCTGGGTGCGTCTCCGCCCCAGCCCTCAAATCTGAACCCTGTCGCCTGCACCACTCAATCGACATAACCCAGCAGCTGCTCTGCGCCGGGTCCGTGCATCAGGTGCCACCTTCGGCGCTGCGGGGGCGTTCCGCTCACGGCGTAAACACAGGGCCCTGTGCCTCACTGGCCGGGCTCGACGTCAACATGGGTCATGACCGTCGGTGCCTGTCAACGCCCCTGACCTGGCGATGCTTCCCGAGTGTCCTGCAGGCCAGCTGGAGACCCTGTACCAGGTGCTCGAGCAGCGGGAGGCGCCGGCGGGGCAGGCCTCATGGGCAGCGTTGGGAATAGGTTTTTATAACGCAACCTCCAACGCCACAATCCTTCTTGTTACATGCAGGCGAGCAGAAGGCGTTGTACCAGGTGCTCGAACAGCGGGAGGCAGCGGCAGGACAGGGCCTCATGGGCAGCGACCACACCTACGTGGTGCCCGGCGCCGGCGCCGAGCCTGCCGCGCTCCCCGGCCCCCCCGCCGGCAGCCTGCGCAAGTGCGTCCCCTGCTTCGCCGCCCTCCTGACCCTGTTCCCCCTCCCTGGGGTCCATCGGCTGCTTGTATATATTCCCTTGCGACTGGTGTCGGTCTCAGAAATGCTTTGTAGGTGCCAGCCGAAGCCGGTCTGAGCACAGTCTGTGTTCAGCACTTGTCGCCGTGTGTCATGGACGCCGGCCGCCTTTGAACTCTTTAGCTGCTGCCCCGATGTCGGCGTCGCGGACGCGGCAGCTGTCTCAAAGGTCGATTGGTGACGTGTAGAGGCGTGTCTCTCTACGCCTGGCAGTATGCAAACCCGCACCGACTTTGATGGCGGCTCCTGAGCACAGGGAGCGCGGCGCCGGCGGCACCGACGTCGGCGTGGCGGTGGACCCAGAGGAGCTGGAGGGCCTCACCGAGGCGGAGCGCCAGCAGCTGCTGCAGGTGTGCCGCCCTGCTGCACTCGCCATGTCGTCGTTGCTCCTTTTGGTCTGCACTGGTCTGCACTGTGGTGCGTTCGTTGGGGTCGCCTCCTCTGCTGTGCCGCCGCGGAGGCTGCGCTGCAAATCCGTCAACACCACCGAGCAGTCCGTCCAGAAGATCGGACCCCGACCGCCCATCGTGTCCCGCAACAGGATCGCATGGTGACCGCGCGGGCGGAGGCGGCGCCGCAGCGCGAGGACTTTTCGGACATGGTGGCCAAGAAGGCGCGGGAGCAGAAGCGCAAGGCCGACTCCCGGGCAGCCGACAAGCAGAACAAGCGCCAGAAGGACAAGGATTTCCGCTTCTGAGGCGTGGGGTGTGTGGTGGTGTCGGGACTCTGGCGCATGTCCACAGCTGGGCGACCGGGGCGGAGCCTTGGTGCGTCAGTCGCGGGCTGGTGTGCCCTCGCTGCTCAGACGTCTTACTGCCTGTCGCGCCAGAACAGCAAGTCTCGCTGAGGGTCCTAAAGCCCTGGAGCGCTGCTTGCGGCCAGGATTTTTGGGTTAGTTGTGCATGTTGTTCGCACCGCGACACAGCCAGATCCCACGAGAAGCCCGCCTCATCGTACAGTTTGCTGTGGGCGCTGAGGCGTGTGTTCGAGATGTTGACACATCTTTCCTGAGGTTGATCTGGACCTGCCTCCAACTGTGTGTAGCAGGCAGCACTGCAGACAACCTCGTGCGCCGGCCGCATCCGTACACCCGACCCTGAAATGCCCATTACTTCATCAGAGTGTTTGATCTCTGCAAGCTCCGCATCAACATCTCTTCACTTCAGTGCATGTCGTGCCCCAGCTCTTTACAATGCTCGACTTCCCATGCTATCGTGTTCATGGCAGCAGTAGACTCCTCCACCTCCACCTCCAGCCCAACCTTTGTCCCAACAAACCATTTGCGATATTGCCACGAAATATTCGCATGGCCGATTGAGTGCCGTACTGTTTGATCGAATCGGCCGACCATCTGGCTGGCAACAGTTTTGCTGTTGGACGGCCCGACATCAAGGTAGCGCTTCTTAACACTGCCCGCGGCTGCGCCGCCCTTGTTCCAGAGACCGCGCTCCCGCCAGGCTTCAGCCCACCGCGGCGTCCGGGGCGGCCGCTGCTGCTGCAGTGGCTGCCGCCTCTCTGGCGACCGCCTCTGCCTTTGCTGCGGCGGCGCGTGTCTGCGCAGTGGTGGGCCGCTTGAGCACCAGGTACGGGTGCGCCGCGCAGGCGTGCACGTCCAGTCGGTCCGCCGCTTTGTACGCCAGGCACCTGCAGCGCGCCAATGCAGCAGGCACTGATTGATGCTGCATGCCGGCAGCTCTGGAGTGCATCCACTGGCGCCTTTGTTGCAACCTGCACGGTCCTGCAAGATCTGCAAGGCGAGCTTCTCACAGCCAGGTGCAGACGCTGTTCTGTCTGCTTTAAGGCTGGGATTTTCCTGACAGTGAACGAGATCAAAGCGGAAGCAGGAAGGCATACTGGCAGAGGAAGTCCTTGGCCTCCTGCGACACGGACGGCTTGGCCGGGAAGGTCACCATCTTGGTGGCGTTCAGCATCACCCCGTCCCGCAGGATGCGGTCCTGCAGTTTCGCAGAGAGTCCCACATCGGTTTTGCTAAGTGCCGAAAAGAAGCAGCCGGTGTCGGCCGGGCAGCGGGCATTTGTGGTGCGCAGGCCAGCAGTGCCCGGGCGCCGTGCTGACGGCGGACAGCACGGCGAGCATTCTGGGGTGGAACGCGCCGCAGCATGCACTTGCGACCCACAGACCGCCGCAGTGACAAGCAGATGACGAAAGGCCACGCACCTGCGAGATGCCCTCGCCAAAGGGGCGCCGCCCGAACAGCATCTGGTACAGGATTACCCCCAGTGAAAACACGTCCACCTGCGCTGAACGAGCGCGCAGCGTCAAGGCATGGAGCAGGCTCGGAGGCTCCGGCGGCCTGCGATGTGATGCCCCGCGTGCAAGCAGCTACAAACGCAAACATCGCTGGTGCATGGAAGCAGCTGGCGCGCGCGCCTTGCTGGTGATGAGCGGCGACGGCTCGAAGCACTCCGGGGGCAGGTACCAGTATGTCCCGGCGCCCTGGCTGGTCAGCTCCATGCCCTGGCTGCACTCCTCCGCCACCTGCTTGCTCAGCCCGAAGTCCTGCACAGAATCCAGGGTGCTCGCGAGGCGGCCGAAACCCCAAGGGACTGCGAGTCCAGAGAGCAGGCAGTGGATGGCTGCCGCCAGCTGCAGGCGCCTGCATGGCTGGGCAGAGCCGGCTTGGCCGTCAAGCAAGCGCTGGTTCCGAGACCGCATCCTGACCTGTCCAGGTCCATCATCTGCCATTCTCAAACTCAGCCCCGACGCACAGTGTGACCTCCTTTTCTGACTTGTGGTGGTTCTGACAAAGGTGTTTATCATACCCCTGCGAGTTCATTCGAAACCATGCGCACCGTGATCTTGACCTCGCCCCACTGGTCGAACAAAATGTTGGCGGGCTTGAGGTCGTAGTGGATTACACGCTGCCGTGGCCCCGGCCCATTCATGTAGGCCAGCCCTGCCGCGATCTGCGCCGCGATCACCCGCGCCTCCTTCTCGGGCAGGATCTGCAAGTGTAAGGGGGAAACTTGCGTGAGGAAGAATCAGGCGACAACAGGAAGTCGGGGCGATTCACAAAGGCCAGCGCCACCGCAACCCGCGCCGCGATCGCCTGCGCCTCCTCCTTTAAATGGACCCTCGCTCCGACCAGTCAGCAACGCGCCTACACCTCATGCACCCCTTTCTCATCCGTGCGAGGCTGACATGTTCTTGGCTGTTTCCAGAAGCGCTTCAAGATGGCACTCCAAGAGCTGCAGCTGCACTTTGAACGCGCTGCGCGCCAGGTTGCGCCTGCCCCCGAGCGCAAGCAGGCAGTGCCAGGCCCCTCGCAGCACCATTCCTGCACTCAGCAGCCTGCACAGTTTCGATCCCTATACCCGCACCGGGTGCAGCTGCAGGTGGGAGGCGAGGTCGCCGCCGGGCGCCACCTCCAGCACCGTGGCGAAGGACTGGGCGTCGATCTCGAACAGGTCCAGCAGCCGCACAATGCGCGGGTGCACCAGCTCCTTCTGTATGTTGTACTCCCGCACCTGCGCGGCGACGCAGGGCTGCGTGGGTGACAGGATGTGACTCTGTGGTGACAGCCAGGCGTCGCAAGCAGCGCGAATGCAGGAGACTTTGTGCGGAGGCTGTCGCAGTTTGAAACGTAAAGGGAGAAGACACCCGAAAAGGATTGAGGCAGCCGCGCATGGAGCCGAGGCCCCCGGGCGCGGCCCGCATGCCGTCCTGCAGCGGCTGATCAAAAGCTGCACATCCGCAGCGGGCGGCTCAAGCGTCCCAGTGCATTGCCTCGGTCAGGAGGAGCTCGCACGGGCGCAACATCCGGCTTTGAGGGGACCGAAGGCCACCACGTGCTTTGGGTCAGACCAAACTCGCGCATGAAGTCGTGCCAGGCGGAATCGCATCGCGGCGAGGTTGACGGCTTGAGAGCTGAGGTTGAGGTGTCATGTGTGAGGTGTCCGAGCTTCAGGGGCATAGGTGGGCGCACCGCGTGCTTGACGTATGACTCGCGCTTGGAGTCGTGCCAGGCGGAATTGAGCTGGTGCACCTTCACCGCCACCTCCCGCCACTCCACGACGTCCACCGCCTGCAGTGGGAGTACAAAATTGTAATAATAAATGAATGATAGATAACAATAATACAAGTGGCACACTGGGTCGAGCCGCGGCCTCGTGTTGCACAGCATCGCTCGCGTTGCCGAGTCTGACGAGTCATCGGCGGGAGTGCTCCTGGAGCTGTCGCTGTGCGCTAGACCGCGTGCACATGACGGGCGCCCACCACGACCCGCGCGCATGCACCCCTCGCCCTGCTGCAGTTTCGTCAGGAAGGAGCGCCGGCAGCACCGTGATCAGGGACCTGGGCGGGCGGGTGCGTGCGCATGCGTGCTCGCTCGCACACTGGCACTCCCTGCGCTGGTCCCTCTGTCATGGCCCCTCACTTACCAGGTACACATCTGAGAAGCCGCCCTTGCCCAGCAGGTTGCCCATGCGGTAGCGCTGGTGCAGCAGCGCCCGGTCCCCGAAGCGAGAGTCCCCCTCGTCCCGCAGCCGCCGCATCTCTCTGCGCAACAGCAGAGCGCGCCGGCCATCAGCGCCCCTGTCTGGTGTCCACCACTCTTGGCTCGCGCGAGCGAGCTGGGTTCTCGGACCCGACTGCACGACGGAGCCGGCTTATGTGGGGGGCGCGWGGSYCCCGAAGAGCCACCACTCTTTGAGAGTGCCGGCCGACGCTCCGCACCGCAGTCCAAGGCCGAGCCCCGCAGCCAAGCGGGAGGCGAGGAACCAGTCAGGCTGTCTGGGACGGGCGGGAAACCCAGTTTCGCACTTGATGTGGACGAGCTTGGCGGCCTCTAGCGTCTGGCGCTCCCGCTGCAGCTCATCCTCCTCCCGCTTGAGCGCCGCCAACCGCACCTGCGGCAGGGCAGAGGCAGGTTTCAGGGTCATAGTGAGGGGTCGGGGTTCAGGGCTCTTCGGAGGTCGAATTGGAGAGAGAGCGCTTTGGCGCAACGTCCGTTGCCTGGGTGTGCTCTGCAAGCGTGGGGATTCCAGTCAATATGATCCTGATCTGGTGCCGTGACTGGTGCACAGCACACGGGGCCGCCACCTTGAAAACCGCCCATGTGCTTGGTTGCGCAGTCGAACAGCATTATCAATTGTTATTCTCGACCCCCACCTTGAAGACCTCATCCTGGGCGACGTAGTCCTCTGGCGAGATGTATGCGCTCTCGGCCGCCGCGCCGCTGCCGGCCGCCTGCTGCGGGGGGTCCGCCCCCTGCGGCGCGCTCAGCGGGTGCCCCGGCGGCGGCAGCCGCTTCTTGGCCGCCTGCGCATGCCCGTCGGCAGAGCCATTAGGTTGCGGCACCCTATGCAACTGCCATTCTCACCACCTGCCTTAGGGAGGCCTCACCATTCCGAATCTGTGTTTGCAACACGCTGCAGGCTGCGCGCAAAGCCCCCACCCGCTGCCCTGCAGGCAGCCACGGCAGGAAGCTGCCACACCGATGCCCCCAGGTCCACACCAGCTGGGCTCGTCGAGCCTCCACCGCAGATCCAAGCCTCCACCGGGGGTCCAACAGAGCACGGACCCGGCATGCGCTGGTTTTGGCAATCTTTGTTTATTGTTATTCCCCACCTTGCGGGCGGCCTCAATGCCCTCCCGCCGCTCGGCGATGGCGCGCATGCGGTGCGCAATGTCCCGGAACGCCTGTCCGTCCTCCCAGCATTCCACCAGGCCTGCGGCCAGCGGGGAAGGGCTCAGGGTCAGCATTGGGGGTCAGGGACCCAGAAGTAAGACAGGGAGGCCTGGGTTCAGCCACGCGGGCCGAGCGGTGCTGCCGCGCCGTACAAGTGCACACCTTTTGAGTTAGCTTACGAGCAGTTTTACAGGGCTTGACCTTTGACCATGCGCCTCTTGGCGGGGTCTCATGGGTGAGCCAGGACGCCAGAGGTGCTGAAGTCCCAAATCAGCCAGACTTTTGTGGGCTGTGCAGTCTGCGACTGTCCATTCGGCTCAGGGTCGGCACGGGATGCCAGCTCACCGAGGGGGCCGTTACGCTGCGCGCTGAGCGTGCCGAGGCGGCAGCTGTCCTGGCGCAGCTTGAGCAGGGAGGCCTCGCGCTGCGCGTCCGCGCGCTGCGTCGCCAGCCGGCTGACCAGCGCCCGCCCCCGCCGCTCCCGCTTCTCCGTCAGGTCCCTTCACAGAATCAGGTCGGGTTAAGGGGTAACCGCGAGCCAGTGTGAGGGGTGAGGCGCCTGCCTCACTGGCAGGCCTGCCTGCCCGGCTGGTGGCGGCAAGGATGTCGTGCAACCTCGTGCAAGGTGATGCCAGGCCCGGGCTGAGTGGTAAGACGGTAGCCCTGTCGATGTCCAGCCGGCCCCCTGTCACAGCGGGCGGTGCCCGAGCGAGACATGCACCCGCACTTGGCAAACAGTGTTCAATTTCCATTGTCCGATGCGCACTTTGTGGCCGCCAATTCCTCCTGAGCCTGCGCCAGCTGCTGCCGCACGTCCGTCGACTCGGCCGCCGCAGCTTGCGCCGCCGCCTGCAGCGCGGCCACCTCCTGTTGCTGCACCGCGGCGCTCTGCTGCGCCGCGGCCTGATCGGCCGCGATACGATCTTGGAGCTCGGCCACCTGTCCACCAGCAGAATCATGGTTGTCAACCTCTGCAGGTCCACAGCTGTGGATGGCGAGCAGTCGCAACGCTCAACATCCAATACTCAAGTCACGATTCTGCTCATCTTCAGCTGCCCATGTGGGGCTCCTCAGGCTGTGGAGCGTCTTCAGGCTGAGGGGAGAGCATGCCACCTGCGCCTCTGCGGCCTGCAATCGCCGTGCCAGACCTGCCGCTGCAGCAGCTTGCTGCTTGGATGCGGCGCCGTTTCCGGCGGGCTGCTTTGCGGCGGACCGCTGCCGGGGTGGTGTCCGTGGCACGGCTCCGTCTGCGCGGCCGCTGTCAGCGCCGTCTGCTGCCAGCGCCGCCGCTGCGCCGCCGCGGAGCGTCCAGCCTGCCTCTGCTAATGTCCCCGCCTCCGTGGCTTCGCTGTCGCTTGTGACGGCGCCTGGAAAGGGGCGGCATGTTGCGGCAAATTTGTGGCTGCCGTGCAGCTGTTATTCAAAGGTCTGCATTGCACTCTGTACATCAGGACTCTGCGTGTCTTGCAAATGTTTCAGACAGAAAACAGCCTATCGGGGTTTTGCAGCTGGAGGCTGATGTGCAGCCGCAGGCAAGACTGACTCCTAGAGTGCATGAGCACTGTTGCAGGCACCAACCGGCAAGCAGAAGCAGCGGCACCTGAGACGACAATGGGATAGCTCTCGCTGCCGCCGGCAGCGGCGCCCCCGCCGCCGCCATGTTTCCGCTTGCCAAAGTACGTGTTGATCGTGTTCTTCTGCTGCGGCGCCTGCTTCTTGCCTGTCGGCGGCGTCCGGCCCTGTGTAACAGGGCGGCACAGTCGTCGATACATTTGCCGTCTCGCCAACGACATTAGGCGACAGGAAATGCCCATCATGCAGGGCAAAATTGAAAACGAAGGGCGCTGACCGCATGCCTCCTGATCAGCCCGATCCTTGCAGGAAGGGAATGCGTGGGATTCTGCAAGAGTGCAACAAAGACGACTAGAGCCTGGCACTGCTGTCGATGAAGGGAGTCGCGAGCTTTGCATGTTGCTCGCCAACTGCATAGCGCACCTGCCGGCTACTGGTGTTGCCTTCCTGCTGGCCGGCCGCGTGCGTGGCGCCGGAGGCGTCTGCTGGCTGCGCCGGTGCCGACAGGCTGGGCGACGCGCTCTGCGCCCGCTTGCTTGCTGCCTGCAGTGGGGCGCAGCACCGTCCTTCAGCAGTTAGATGAGGAATAAACGCATGTGTACAAACATTGGTACTCTGTTTGCTGCGTTTGACACCCCAACCGGGTGTTGCTGCCGATGCAATGTGCAGGATGTTTTTGGACGAGCGCCACATTTTAAAAACAGGGTGATGGGACATGCAGCTCTTCTCTGCGTTGCGTGCGCGCCTGGCGGCTGTTGAAGGCTGGCGGCGGCGGGATGGCATCCCCGCTCTTGCGCTTTCGTGTGTTCTGCGCGGGGGGCGCCGCCGCCGCCGCCGCCGYCGCAGCTCCTGCAGCTGCCGCCGGGACGCGAGAGGGCGCAGCCGGCTGGCCCGGCATAACGCCGAAGGAGCCCGTTGCGGTGCCGCGGCTGGCGTCTGCCTCCTCGGATCCCCCCAGGCTCAGGCGCCTGAGAGCACAATGCCTTGCGGATTGCTTTGACCAGATCATGATGAGACTTCTCTACTGGCTGGGCTGCTGCAGCGCTGAACAAGATGCTGCAAAGAGCAGAGCTGCTTTCGCGGGTCGAGTGGGAACTCAGAGCTGCTGTGGCAAAAAGGCTGACCTGGCGGTCGGCGCAGCGCCCGGCTGGCTGGAGTCTGTGGTCGTCTCCCGTGCGGCGCCGGGCATGGTCTGAAAAGCGCCGCGGTGAAGATTGCGCGGTGACAACGGCGGCCGCCCTGTGCGCGGCTGCGCCTGCGGCGGCGCGGAGGCCCGCTGCTCAAAAGCGCCCCCGGTCAGCCGCTGCTCAAGGGCCCGCAACTTCGCCTCGGAGGCGTTGAGCACGGCGGGGTTGCTAGCTGCGGATGCCAGGAGGTTGTCGCGCGACGCGTCGCGGGCCGGCAGCATTGCAGACGGGCGGCCCGTGCCCGGCTGCGTCTGGCGAATCCCGGCCTGGGACGGTGCGAGCTCGCCCTCCAGCTCGGGCTCCGGGCCGGGCTCCGGCTGCGCGTCGATCGTGTCTGGAACGCTCTCAAGCTGGGGCTGCGGTGCGTGCCGAGGGTCGTAGGCGATCAGCCGCGCCAGGGCGGAACTTCGAACCCAATGCAGATAGTACAGAGTTGTGCGATCGCTGCTACAGGCCGAGCGCTGCCCAGCCAGAACGATGCTGGTTCTGCAGGCCAGGATCTCAACGGCCCCAGTGCTCCGAGGCCACGCACCAGGCCAGCTGCCTGCCGCTCCGACACCAGTTTCAATTGATGCTCGCCAGACGGGACTGCCGTCTCCGAGAACAGGATCAGGCGCTGCAACACACTGCAGCGGTGCAGCAAGTACCACAAGCTACCTGCTACACCTGTTGGCGGGGCACGTTCTGAGGCAAAGCCACATGCGTTCGAAAGTTGAACCGATCGCGTGGTCTGCCCCTGCCAACAAGCGAGGGAATAATATCACAGAAACACTAGTTGGCAAATCGTGAAAATGCGCATGCATCATGTACACTTCGTGATACTTCAGACGCGGCTGTATTTGTCACTGTAGCTCTGAGGCAAAGCATTGCGCAAGCTCGGGCATGCGGGCAGCAATCTGGACAGGCAATGCACGGCACACAGCCTTGCCACACAGCAATGCACAGCACGCAAGGGCGCTGAGCGCAGCAAACGGTCTCAATGCACAGTTGGTGCTCCCAGGGGCATCAACGCATGCTTCGAGCCATGCACCAGCCGGTAGCAGCGGCCTTGATCCGCAGCGCATGCCGGCTTTCGGCCACAGGCTGTGCGCGGGCGGAGCGCAATGCTCCAACGTGAGCAGATTGTGCTGCGCAGCCTCCAGGGCTTCCAAAGACCCTGCCGAGCCCGCGCAACCCAGCAGCCAGGTGCGCAGTGCAGGCGCTACATTTCACCCCTGGGCTGGTGACCGCTCGCATCCTCTTCAGTGAGCGCCGGCCGTGTGAGTCAGCTCTGTGTCTTTACTTTCTCTGA
Organism: Deuterostichococcus epilithicus; assembly: GCA_033439295.1. NCBI lineage: Eukaryota > Viridiplantae > Chlorophyta > Trebouxiophyceae > Prasiolales > Stichococcaceae > Deuterostichococcus > Deuterostichococcus epilithicus. The sequence goes on along the minus strand of JAVTLE010000004.1, from coordinate 1,122,198 downwards.
GAGCTTGGTCCAGGATTCAGCACAAGCATGAAGTGAACCCTGCAAAGCGTAGAACCGTGTGCCTGCCCAGCAGGCGCCTGTCCGGCAGCCGCTGGGCGCCACCGGCGCAGCAGACGGCCGGCGGCGGCGGGCGCCGCCCAGCACTCTGCGGAGGTCGCCGGATGCTGGCAGCGCAGCCGTGCCACAGCAGCCGGCGCCGCAGTCGCAGGCAGGCCGGCGGCTGCAGCAGATTGCAGCCGGGCAGCCGGGCTCCGGCCGGGACGGAGCAGCCAAGCAGCGGCCACCGCAGCAGCAGACGGCGGCCGCGCGGCAGGAGTTCCAAAGAAACCCTGCTCCGTTGACACGGAGGCAAGAAATGCAGTCGGTCCAGCCAGGATCCAGCCAGCAGCGGGCCGCACAACCGGCGCAGGCATCAGCGCCGCAGCGCCGGCAGCCGCCGCCGTACGCGCAACCGCAGCGGCAACAGCAGCAGCAGCAGTACAAGCAGCCACAGCAGCAGCACCAGCCGCTGCAGCAGCAGACTGTCCGTGCAGCTCCGGTGTGGTCCGCTCGCCTGCCGCCCGTGCGGGACTTTGTCACGATGGACGACCCGCACCTTGATGTCAATCGGCCTGGAACACGGGCCACAGTTTTCGGCTCGCGGGGCGAGCTGCCCAGCCTGCCCCCCGCCGCCCTGCAGTCGGCGGAGCAGCTCAAGGCGAGTGCGGTTGCGGAGCCACGTTCTCATCTGCATCTTGCCGTCCACTCGGTCCTCATTCCTCACCTGAGCATGGGTCTGGCTCCTGCCGCTGCGTTTGTGTCAGACGATGGCCCATGGCCGTGCCACGTTCAAATCGCACCATCAGCCCCCGCAGTCGTGTGCCCTGGTGTGCTGTACTGCCCAAGGGCCCTCAGGCCGCAGCTACACACCTAACTGTTGCTGCTGAACGTTATGCGGCGGTCGTCGCCTGCAGGAGCGGCTGTCTGTGGCCATCCAGGCAGAGGCGGACGAGGAGCAGGAGGCGGTCAAGCGCCTGTACTCCCAGTGCGCACCTCTGCAACTCATTGACGCGACCTGCCTTCCAAGTCTAGATGCTGACTCATGGCTTTCTGCCGTCAGCGAGCCTCGTGGAGGCGGCGCGACCGCCACTGTGCATGCTGAGCTGGCTGCTGAGAAAGCCACTGGGCAGCCCGCCAAGCCGTTTCTTTCAAAGAATAAAAACATTATCATATATGAATTATTATATAAGGCCTGGTCGTGGCGCAGGAATTCGCTGGCGCGCATGCGGGAGGATGGCATCGTGCTGACGGACCTGGCGGCGGCGGCGCACGGCCAGCTGCATGGCAGCGCGGTGTGGCGCTTCTCGCCGGTCGACGGCGGCCAGCTGCCCTTTCACCGCTTCTCCCAGGTGCGGCCACATGCCCCCTCCGCTGCGTATTCTCGCCGCTTCGGGTGCCATGTGCATGCTCTCTTGGTGCTATGTGCCTGCAAAGCGATGATGCATGCGCAGGAAGTGGTGCCAGCACATGGGTGTTGAACAGCCTGCGACAGGCGGGCCGCGAACAGGAGCTGAGGGAGGGAACGGCATATGTGCCACAGTCTGCCAGTGTCCAAGATGCTGTCAGCGGGGGATTATCTCAGCTGCATCATATTAGCTGTTGACAATAAATCAAGTCATCGAGGATGAGGAATGAATGAGAAGTGTCGTACTACGCACCGCTGAGCCGCACAGCCATCATTGTGGTGCCGCACAACCCTGACGCGTCCTTTGTGTACACCATCGCAGCGGTCTGCGGTGCTGCTGAGCACTGCCGAGATGAAGGTGCCGGCCACGGTGCTGTCGGTGGGCCTTGGTCACCTGCGGGTGGTGGTGGAGTCGGACTCGCACAGCACCGCCATGCTCGCCATGCAGACCCTGGGCGCAGGTAAGCGCATTAATGTCTGCGAAAACCCTGCCGAGTGACATTGCTCGAGTCATGTTTCACTGTGCGCTTTCGTGCTCCTCCACGGCTGTCGCCCTGCCGCTGCCGCCTCACAGAGGTGCTGGCACGGCGCATAGATGAAAACGTCTTTGAACGCCTGTAAGCCCCCACGCCGATGCCCTGCCGGCACCAATTCAACTGAACACAGGTACAGTCTATATGATCACCCAGTCAATGAATGCTGGCGCGCAGAGGCTCCTCAGGTGTGGCGCATCGACGAGAACTCGATCGACGCGACCACCGAGCGGCAGTACGCCGCCATCGAGGCTCTGCCGCACCTGCGGCGCGCCACTGAGCCGGAGAAGCGCCTGCGCTGCATCGTGCTCGGCTCCCCCGAGGCGGGTACCCTTTGACTTGCCTCGCTGTCACGATCGTGGCACAGATCACTCGTCCGGCTCGCGAGTCGAGCGGCGTGCTTGCTGGGGCTGGAACGCCCTGCAGGGTGCGCAGAGTGAGTGCGCTGCGGCGCAAGCGGCAGGCGCCATGGGGGGCCGTGCTGCGTGCGCCGGCATGAGCAGTGCTGGCTGAGTGCTGACTTGAGCAGCAGGGACACTGGATGGCCCGACCCCCCCCCCGGCCCCCCATGAGCCCAGGAGGGAGGGAGAACCAATGCAGCAACAAGCGGCAGCAGGGCTTGCACGTCGCGGCACCTAGGCCGGATGGAGTTTTTCCAAGAGGCACGGTGGCAACTGAACATTCGCGCGGTGCTGGTCTTGCGCAGGCGAAGCAGCTCGCATGCCAGCCGAGCGAGTGGGCCGGTGATGCGGGGTGGCGGGCGGGGATCCGGGCGCAGATGGACGCGGCCACGAACCTCAACTACAGCCAGAAGCAGGCGGTGGGACGCGCCCTGCTGCAGACGCTCACCCTGTGGCAGGTGCGCCGCGATTCACGAGACCATTCGCATCACCAGACGAGAGAAAGGCACAGTTCGGTGGGCCATACCCTGTTGCAGACGCACACCCTATGGCATGTGCGCCGCCGCATTCAGTCGTACAGACAAATATGCGTGACAGATTAGAAAAGTCACTTAGAAAAGTCAACTACAGCAATAAAGCAGGCGGCGGGACGCGCCCTGCTGCAGACGCGCACCCTGTGGCAGGTGCGCCGTCCGGGTCAGCTTTCCCTCAGGGGCAATTTATTGTGCAGACTCCCTCGTAGCATCGTGGTGCCAAGTCATGATTCTTCAGACGGTGTGCCGCGGCCCCAGCCAGCCGGGGGGTTGCAGTGGGGACGACCTCGCCGCCGAATCCCGCCTGTTGAGACCCGCAGCCGTCGGGTGCAGCTCGCCGCCATGCGGCGGTGCCTGCCAGCTGTCCGCCACCACAAGCACGTCTCTCCGTCTGCTCCCGGTTGCAACAACACAGCTTCCCACAGTGCCTCCCTCCTGCCGTGCGCAGGGCCCGCCCGGCACCGGCAAGACGCGCACGCTGCTGGCGCTGGTCACCATGGTGTGCGCCATCACTGCGCAGCGGGGCCGCGCCTTTGCGGCGCGCTTCGGGCCCATCCTGGCCACCGCCGGCACCAACGCAGCGGCGGACAACCTGCTGGAGGGTTTGGTGCAGGTCCCCGGCATGCGGGTCGTGCGCGTCGGGCAGCCGGCCAACGTGCGGGAGGCGCTCCGGCCCTGGTCGCTCGCGGCGCTGGCCGAGGCCACGCCAGAGGGCGCCCAGGTGAGCGGCAAGACGACCTGCGGCCTTGAGGGCTGACGGGCGTCCCTGGAACCCTCGAGCCCAGCCGCAGCTCCACCGGCATGTCGGCTCTCGGGTGGGTTGACGGGCGTCCAGAAGAATCAACAGGCGTCCTGAAGGACCAACAGGCGCCCCGAAGTCACGCGCTGCACCACCCCGGCAGCCCCCGGCGTCGCCCGCTGCAGCCCCCCTTGTGGACACCGCCCTTCCGCCGTGCGCAGGCGGTGGCGATGCGGCAGTTCGCGCAGCGGCTGCGTGCGGGCGCGGCAGACTTTACTGCCGTGCGCAGCCCGGAAGAGCGGGAGGGCGCCCTGAAACGGGCCAAGGACCAGGAGGCGGCTGCCTCGAAGCTGCTGCGGGGCGCCGAGACGCGCGTGCTCGAGCAGGCGCAGGTGCTTGGGTTGAAATCCGAGTTTGAACCTGGATTGGCCCTGCTGACGGATTTCTGCGTGTCTTGCCGACACTGCGTGGCGGCGCCCAATGCCGGCCAGGCCCGACCGCGGCGTCTCGGGCACGCACCGAGACCTACCTGGGCAACAGCTGCGAGCGGCCGCTCTGAGTTGCCGAGTTGAAGGCTCGCGCCAGGGCGGCCGCACGCTGTGCACTTGCAGGCTGCAAAACGGCAACGCGGCTGCTGCCGCCTGGCGAGCGCGGCGCATGCCTGCGCCCTCCATGGTAGCACGTGGATCAGGTGGCACACATGTTGTTTGCCACAGGTGGTGGTGGCGACCTGCGCAGGCGCCGGCGATCCGCGGCTCACGGGCCGCTCCTTCCGCATGCTGGTGATTGATGAAGCGACGCAGGCGACGGAGCCGATGACCCTCATCCCCTTGGTGTGTGCACCTTTACCAAACGCCACAATGCTCGGTGGCAAGCAGGAGCTGCTCCGATGAGCATGCTGGCCGACGTTGACCAGCCAACTCATGTCGGCCTGGCTGGCAGCATGACGAGGTGGGGAACAAGGTCTACAGAGTGATGAATTTTTGCAGCCCATTCGCTCCCAACCCGGACCAAATGCCAGCAGTGCAGCGTTGGAGAACGAGCGCCAACCTCCTGCTGCAGGTGAAGGGCGTGGAGTCGTGCATCCTGGCGGGTGAAGTACATCAACTAAGTCGAAACGGACTGAAAACTAGACCAGTGTTTAGCACTCCTGCTGCAGGTGAAGGGTGTGGAGTCGTGCATCATGGCGGGGGACCCGCGGCAGCTGCCGCCCACAGTGAAGTCGGCGATCGCCCTTGAACATGGCCTTGACGACACCCTCTTCGCCCGCCTTGCTGAGCTGGGTGAGACTGCTGTCGGGGGAATGAGCTTGGGCATCGCAGGCGCCAGCAGGCATGTCACGCAGTCCTTCAGCCGGCTGCTAGTTTGCAGGACATGCAGCCAGTCAGCCCTGGCAGCATGGTGCCCTGCACGCGGGGCTTGCCGCATGGGCTTGCCCACTGTGCGATGGAGCACCGCGCTGATGCGTTGCGCTGTGGACACCGCAGACGTGTCGCCGCTGCTGCTGGACACCCAGTACCGAATGCACCCGGACATCGCCGCCTTCCCGTCGGACCGTTTCTACCGCGGCGCGCTGAAGTCGGGCGTTCCGCCCTCAGAGCGGCCGCTACCCCAGGTAAACCAGAAGACATCTCCTTCCCGACCGCTGCTACATTCCCACGAGTCGTTGGGGAAGCATTCCCCACGGCATCGAAATGCTTCTGAGAGCGTTCGGTCCACGCCTTTGTGGTTGGGCATGGGACTCCACGCCACAGGTCTGAACTTCGTCCCGGCCGTAGAGCTTCCAGGCCACGCGTCGACTTTTCAGCCGTTGTCGGTGCTCGCCGCAGGGGCTGGCGTGGCCGAACCCGAACGTGCCCGTTGCGCTGCTGGCATGCGAGCACGGCATGGAGAGCAGGTCCGACGCGGCAGGGCCGTCATTCAGCGCCAGCGGCGGCAGCTCCTTCAGCAACCTGCGGGAGGCGGAGCTGGCCCTCAGGCGCGCTTTCGAACGCGAAGCTCACCAGCAGCGATCCTTTCCTCCTGCTCGAAAGCAGTGGCAGCCCGAACTTCAGCAAACTATCGGAGGCGCAGCCGGCCCTCGGGCACGCCTGTCGATCTGATCTTTGCCGGCGCTGACGCCTGTTTGCTGCTTCCAAACAACTTGAAGTGCGTTATGCGGTGACCGCACGTCTCCGGGGAGGCGACCACGATCTCCTTAGCACATGTGAACGCCATCAGAAGCCTGCACTCCTCCTCAAGCTGTGTCCTTTACCGTGTGTACCATGTTCCTGCAGGGTGATGGCGGCACTGCTGGCGGGCGGCGACGTGCAGAGTGCCGCCATCCTGACGCCGTATGCAGGCCAAGTGCGCGTGCTCACGCGGCTGGCCAGGCGAGTGGCGCGGCGGCATTGCATCTGCTAGCTGCATTACCTGTGTATGTCTCTGCCAGCCGCCGCGTGCTTGCGGCACTCCATGGCAGCAGTCCCTTGCGCATCCTGACGATGCCCCCTGGCGGCCAGTCGCTTCTGAGGAGGCCGCCTGGGCGCTGTGATGCGAAGGGACACTTGCACGTCACGTTCAGAGCTTCGCTGCTGCGGGCGCAGGGGTCAGCCGGGCGTGTTTGCGGGTGTTGCGATTTCGTCAGTGGACGCCTATCAGGGGCGCGAGGCGGATGTGGTCGTGTTCACCACGGTGCGCTGCAATTACAGGGGGGCGCTCGGCTTCGTCACCGACAGGCGGCGCCTGAATGTCGCCATCACGCGTCCCCGCAGGCACGCATTTGTTGATTTGCTATCCTTTCAGTCCGATGCCTCCGGATGTGCTGGAGCGGCAGCCTAATGGACCACGCGCGCACTTGTTTGGTGGACCAGTATCGTGCTGCTGGCGACGCTTTGGTAGGTCTGCCTCTTGGTGATGTGGCGCCGGGACGCACCGTGACTGCCGCTGGTGGCCGCTAGCTCGAAGCATGCCGTGATCAAGCCCTGCGAGCCCTGCGCAGCTTCGGAACTGCAAGCTTCATCTTTGTCTGCGAACGCCTTCGTTCACATGCTGTGCGCAGGGGGCTCGTGGTTGTGGGCTCGGCCAACACGCTTGCCGCAAACCACGATTGGGCTGCATGGCTCGACTGGGTGCGGGTGCGGGGAGCGGAGATGTCCGAGCTGGACCTGCGGGATTCAGAGTCCGCCAACAGCCTCGCAACAGAACAACTAGCAGCATTGGGCATGGCGTAGAATTGTTAGCGGCAGGGGCAGGTTGCTGAGTAGACAGGCATGGGCGGCTACATCAGAAAATATCCGGAAACCTTTCAACGCTTTTACGGAGCGTTGTGCGGTTAATGTCGGGTGTTCAACAAGCCGTGTGAGTTTGGAAATGAAATGGTTCAGACAGTGCAAACGACACACTCCAAGGTTAATGCCGCTGACAGGATGAGATGCTAGCCAAGCCCAATTGCACCGATGGCGTGCACGGAGCATCAACCCAGCGCAGTCCTTGACGTCTGTCTCAGGAATTTGCTGCAAGGCATCGCTTTGTGCCGTGGCCGTCCATTGTCATGTGCTCGCTGCTGCAGCCTGCTGCTGCGCAGGCGTCCAGACACGCTTGATGGACAGAGCATGAATTGACTTCAGCTCCTCTTCCAGCGCGGCGTTCACCTGCTCTCATACACACAGGACACCCTCCGCTACCTCTGCATCGCTGCCTCTGCAATCATTGGCGCCATGCTGCCTGATCACACCAGCAACCTTGGGCAAGCAGGTACACCACTCAGCAGCCTGCAGGTCAGACTTTGCACAGGGAGGAGTGCACGCACCAGCTTGTGCCTGTGCAATAGCTTCTTGCCCTCGAATTGCGGGCTGATGATTGCCACTGTGAATGCCGTCCCGCACCTGCGGCAAATACCAGATTGCAGTGGGATGACATATAACTTCACGCATAGCATCCACCAGATTTCATCACATCTTCTTCAACGTGTTGACTGCGGAGCCTTGCTTTTGATTTGAAAGCAGCGGCTTGGCGCACCCGCCTGAGTTATCCAAAACCGTCTGCAGCAAAAGCCGTGAGTTGCAGTAAGAGCACATATGTTGGAAATTGGGTAGCATGCATACAGTTCGATCACATTGACATTTGACGGTACACGCATGTGATCCAGCAACGACTGAGAGCATGCGCACCACGTCGGATGCGTCGAGAGCCGCCCGCAGCTTTGTCTCAACTTCATCGGCCGTCACCATGGACGCGATATGCCAAACCCTAAATGTTGATTGGAGCCAACTCCTGCGCCTCTGTATCCGCAGAATAGACAATGGCCCTGTGGCTGCACCTCGAGATGCAGTCAAATGATCAGGTCACAGTAAGTGACGACGATGCAGTCAAGTCACAGTATGTGACGACAACGCGCGTGTGGCGCAGCTTGTCAGTTCGTGATCACACTCTGAACGAGTTCATACGGTCGTCAACACGAACTCCCGTGCCGTTGAGTGCCATGACGTTCCGGAAACGCATCAGGGGGCAGACGGCTCGCCACCTCGGCTGTGGCGTCGAATTCGCACATCGTGACACCGTGAGGCCGCACATTGCACGCCTGCTCTCATTCGGGTCTGTCACATTGCAGTTGCCCGCCGCTGCACTCAGGTTTCGTTGACGCAACAGGTCGCTGCTGAACTTCTAACCCGGCGCCAGGCCCTGCGGTGCAAGGCAGCGCCTCCCCTGCGGGCTCCAGATTTCGAAAGCTCTGTGGCTCATCGGTCATGGCAGGCGCTTGGCAGGTCAGCCAATTTCTCGGTCGACCGGAGCCTGCGGCAGCCTCGGTCATGCAGCGGCAGCCTCACAGCGGGCGCACACCCAGACTCTGTACTAGAGCGGCCTACACCAGCATACCCTCTGCTCCAGCCCTGAGGGACAGCATGCAACACCTCAGGCAGCCGATCAGGCTGTCGCTCGCAGATATCTCGGTTGGCACGCCAGAGGCCGCTGTGTCAAAGAACCCAACAAACAGGGTGCGCGGCTGACCAGTCCGCTCGTCATGTTGTCATGTCATCGGGTCACAATTCCGACATGATCGCACCATCTCGTGCATCGCAGGCCGAGACGCTCGCAGAGCGGTGGGTGGCGCCCTGGGAAGGCGGCATTTGGAGCCCACCATTCTTCATCTGCATCGCGATCTTCTTCCTGACGTCTTGGCTGATCGAGCGGCAGGGCGCCAGGCAGAATGAGCAGCAGTAGCTCTTAGACCGTAGATCGTGAGAGTGCGGCCCCATGCCACAAGATCAACTGAGAAGGTATGTACTATGTTTGCAGATGCACTCTGCAAACTCGTGTAGTACTGAACAGCTAATGATTGCTTGGCCAAAAGAAACGAAAGTTGTTTCGGCAAGTCCGACTGAACCGACTGTCTGTCTGCACCCGTCGGTTCGGTTTTTAAAACATAACATTCGATACAGGGAGCGCCAGCGAGCCGCCGAGAGCGATCATGGGCATGGGTTCTCGGTCCAACAGCTGCAGCCCGCTGGTGCCGACCTCGTACGCAAAGCTGGTCATTGGCGCGACCGGGCTCTTTGCCACCTGCATCGATGCGTTAGGAGTATCAAAAGCCGATATACATTTTGTAAATGGTTTGACGAATTAGTGATCCTTCGTTGTTTTGATTACTGCATTCTGGAAACCACAAACAAAGCAAGGGCCCCACACTCTCTCACCTTGATCCACCGCACACCATTGATGCCCTCAAGAACCAGCCTGTAGGACACAGGCCAGGTATGATTTGTGGTAGAAATGGTTGGAATTCGTACGCTGTCGATCCGGCATTGCCAGCAGCGCCTCCCTATCGTGTCTCAAAGACAGCAGCATAAAGCGTCAATACATGACATTGCAGCGACCAGGCGCCTTGCCCTGCACAGCATCACAGAGCTTCACAGTCTGTCGCACCGAGTGTTCACAGCATGTGCCCACTGCGGCCCCAGGGCCGCAGACAGCTGTCCGCCAGCAGGCGGGTGCGCCAAGGTGTCAAAGTCATGTCTTGGAGCGCGGAACACCGTCGTGACCTGTGCATTCAAGTGCTGACGTGTATAGGTCACTAAGGCCTTTTGAATTTCGCTTAGCTGTCAAGGAATCAAGTCCTAAAACCTGCGCCACATCGCGTATGCACCTTCCCCTCAAAACACTACCATGGCAAGAGCGGAACCGGTCCTGCTTGCATGGCGTCTGGCCCACGCACCTGGTTTGTGAGGACCACTGGTATTCGGCACTTTTCTGCCAGGCTCTTGAGAGCCGCGGCCTGCAGACCTGCTCACAGCATGGGCCAGGTGTCGCGGGCAGATACGATGCAATCATGACCGGCGGTTGGCACAGAGACACAGTGGTGCCACGGAGACACGAGCGACGGATCACTTCTCGTGGGACAGCGACTGGAGGCTTCCCACGGGAATTGACGGCGGACCCACCCAGATCCTGCTGGCGGGCTGTGATGCGGTCCTCCTTCTTGACGAGCGCCGCAATGCTGTCGATGACGACTAGTCTGACGTTGTTCTGCTGCGCCGCTCCCCCTTCCAGCTCCTGTTTAACAGACACAACAAGCTCGCGATCGAAGTGCTCGACTTCGTTAGAGGTCGCAGAGTTCAAATGTGCACGTCCAGATGTGCTGGTGATGAGCCCAGCAGCAGCAAGCCAGGCATCCGGCAGCCGCGCAAACGGCGCTGCAGGCCGGCCCAGCTCTCTGTGCGGTAATTGAGGGTGTAGGGATTTTGGGCCGCAGCATGTTGACCTGGTCGTGAAACGGTGCGCAGGCAGCTGAATGAAGGGCCACCGCACCTGCAGCTGCTGCAGCAGGTTGGCGCTGGAATCTGGTGTGGACACATGGATGCGCGACAGCAGTGTCGCCAGGCTGGCGGGCGTGGGGTACACATCTGGAAAGCGCTCGCTGGCAATGTCTCTCACGCGCTTTGCGCTGCAGGGGCCAAGACGTCAGGGTGCCGCCTTGTTCATTCGTAAGAGGCATTGTCACACGCGCAGAACAGCATCGTCCCGAGACAGTATGACACTCCATTGTGTGCGACGCGCAATCCGATGCAGCCTGGGGATGGCCCATTCCGGGACACCCACCTGAAGCGGCGCTCTGTGTCTATGTAGCAGACCAGGCCAGGCTGTGCCCAAACAGCAGGAGTGAGCTCTGGTTGCCCAGGGTTTGCACCAAGTTCACTTGTACCCTCAATGCGAATACCGTGAGATGGTTGCAACATCCCAAGCACAAGGACTGTGCACCAATGTCCAGACAACGCCATGTCTTTCTCAGGCGCCCTGCGGTTCTTTGCTGTGCACCTGAGCGCCGAGCTGCCCGTGCCCGAGCGTGGCGGCGATAGCCGTCAACTGCAGGCACAGCTGCGTTTTGCCGACGCCAGCTGGGCCAACGAGCTCCGTGACGCCGCCCGCTGCGATGCCGCCCCGCAACAGCTTGTCCAGTCCCTGCACAAAGTATGAGGCACGTCAAGTGTGTTGCAGGCCGGCGGCACGTTGCGTAAAATACACTGCCTAGGAGGTGATGTCTGACAATGGGCAGAAAGATGATGCAGTGGTCGAGCAGCCACGGAAGGAGCACCATGACCTAGGTGACCTAGGTGGGTTTCGAGATGCGCCTCACCACCGGCACACAAACGTGGTGAAAACACATGGCCAGACTTCCATCTGCACATCTGGTGGGCTCTACAGGACACGCGAGCGGCTCGCACCTCCAGCTGCATTGCCAGGTGCGACATGCGCGACTGGCTCATTCGCAGCAAGTCGAGCGCCTGTGCAGTTCACCCAAGATCAGCAGCAGGCTGGTAATCTGAGTGATCTGACATATATGAGTGAATTGAGTCAACCCATTTCTGCAAGCGGCTAATCATATGTGCTGACAATCACAACGACGCCGTGGGTGCACCAGTATAATTCCCGGTTACTGAACAAACACCGCACCGTGACGGGCGGCGGCAGGGCAGCGGCGGCGACCGCGCGCAGCAGCGCCTCAATCACGGGCTGCGGTCGGTCCAGAATCTCCATGAGGTCCACGGGCAGGGCAGACAGCACGTCTTGCGCCGTGCGCATCTGCTTGGTGGCCAGCCGCTGGAGCAGCTCCGGAGCAAAGCCCGCTTGCTGCAGCGGCAACGATGCCTGCGCCATGACAAATTGCTCATCAGCAGGACACGCGATGCCAGTGCAGCGCTTCGTGCATCAGAGCGCCCGGCAGCGCGGAGGCCATACGCACTTGCAGGTGCAGGTGCATGACAGCGCACATCCAGCCCAGTCTCGCTCGCACCATGTTCGTGTGATGTTGTGTTAGTTGTTGTGGTATCGTGTTTCCCAACTAAGCGTGGTTGGGAAACGACAGGAGACGTGTTCCAGCAACACGCAATCCCAGTTTCGAGCTTCAATTCTGCAGGCCTTTCAACATACACCAACGCTTCCACCAGCACACTCTGATGATGCAGTCTGTACGGGAACAACACTCGCTGGTAAGAGTGTGTGCAATCGGTGTGCGACGAGACCGAAGCGCAGCAGGCACAGCATGACTTTGCTGCTACTTCCCCCGACTCGTGCGTGATTCTCTCACCTCCGATATGGGAATGTGGGATGCGTCAGACCTGAGAGCACATGCATGTGCGCGCGCCTCAGTTTGCCAGGTGAACTCGAACCTGGCGGCCGACGGCTTACTTTTGAGTGCACCAGTACGTTTTCTTCGAACACGGGTCGCTCTCCTGCGCGCCTGCATGCGAGGGCCCTCGTCAGCCGCGTTGCGAGTCTGTCGGCGGCTTCGAGTGAGGCCGACCGTCAGCCTGGGCGTGGCAACCCGTCGCGGGGGCGCGGCGATGAGGAGCGAGTGTTGCTAGAACTGCTAGGCGGTGGTCGGGGCCTCCACCGGCTCTTGTTGCGGTAAGAACGAACCTTGTCCTTATCTCTTTCGTGCTTTTCACGACGACTGGCTTGCGACGCGATCGGGTGCCCCCCGCGCCTCGCGCCCGCTGGGCTGCTCGAGTGAAGATATGCGGCCAGCTGAGGCGACCAAGACGCGCGAACGCTCCAGCAGCAAACAGGATCACAGGGCGCGCCTCTGCGTCACATCGGCTCCTGCGAGCACCACACCGGAGCGAGGCAGGCATCCGGCGAAAGACGACAGGGATTTCATTTCAAGTCTTGCCCAAGCTCATGAACGGCCGGTGCTTAGCGCAATGCCGCCGCTTCGCATGCGCAAGTGGCAATATCCTTCCTGCCGGAACGCCCATACAGCGCGTGTGTACAACCACTTTTCGGCGTCAGCCAAGCTTGGCCGTTTCGTATCCGGTTCGCCGCATTCGAAGTGTGTCGTCGGCTGTTGTGGTACGGCAAACACTGCAGTCCTCCTGTAGGCAGCACCGTGGTGGCCCGCTCAGCTGCGACTTGGTCAGACCAGAGCATGAGAGAGTGTGCCATGTATGTCAAATGAACCGCGGAGGCAGCCGCCCATCATGTCTTCCTGCCCCTGATACCCCTTCCTGTGCCGAAGGGTGACCGGCTCCGGGGGCCGCCATGCCACTGCCCGCGCCGCCGCCGCGCCGCCCGCAGCGCGAGCGCCGCGCGAACAGCAGGTACGAGGACGGCGTGGACCCGGAGGATGAGGCAGCACTGCTGAGCGGCAACCCAGCGCTCATCGGGCAGAAGCGGAAGGCGGAATGGGGTGCTGCAGCGGTGTTTGGCGCCCCGCTGCGCATCCCGCGCCGCGTCCGCTCTTCCCGCTATGCCCGGTCGGACGGCGGCAGCAGCGATGCSGGCGACGGCGGCGACTCTGCCGGCGCCGCGCGGCGGCGGCGGCGGTGCAGTTCCGCGGCCGCCCGATCCGCACCAGCGGCGGCAAGCGGGCGGCGGCGGCGGCGCCCGACGATCAGGCGGTGGCAGAGCTGCTGCTGGGCATGGGCGAGCTCATCACCGCGCGCACGGACTCGCCGCCGTCCTCCTCCGCGGGCAGCCCCCAGCACCGCGGCGGTGGCAGCGCTCGGCGCCCAAAATCGGCCCGCAGCGCGGCGTCCGGCACCCGCGGTGGCCGGAACGGCCTCCAGCGGCGCGCCTCCGCCGCCCAGGACCGCGATTGGGGCAGCAGGGAGGACTCGGACAGCCCGCCGCCGGCGCGGCAGCGGCACGCGGCGCCGCCGCCGCAGCGGCACCCGTCCCGCAAGCGGCGGACCGCTGTGGCCGCCGCGGCGACCATCGCTGCCGCCGCCGCGTCTGACAAGGCGCCCAGCGACGACGAGGCGCTGGACGTCGGAGCGGACACGCCGGCGCAGCTGCCGCCGATCCCGGCGCCGCGCACAGCCAAGGGCACGGCGCCGCTGTGGCCGGCGGTGGAGGAGGGCCCCACACAGCGCAGCCGCCTGGCGGGCCCCGTGGCGCCCACCGACGGCTTTGACGAGACGCTGAGCCTCGTGCACCAGGTGCCCTGCTCCCTGAGGTTTCCGGAGTCTGTGCCCTTCGAGTCGTGCAAAGGGCCTGACCATGGTTCTGAAAAGGCAAAGACTACACAGAGCCAACTGGGACTTTGCACAGTGGAGGAGCTGTTGGGATGCGGTGGTTGGAGTTTGCGTCAGGCATCAAAACGACCGGGAACTCGCTGCTCGAGAGCAGTACGCCAGCGCCCCCACATCCGTTCCCCGATAGCTGACGCAGCGCCGGCGTGCACGCACAGGCGCAGCGTCACTGGAACCCGCCCGGCGGCCGCCGCGGCAAGGCTTCGGGGGCGGCGGAGGTGGGCGTCGCCAACGGGCGCGCACAGCTGGCGGCGCCTGAGGCGCAACAGCAGCAGGCGGCTTCGGCCGAGGTCAAGCGCCCCTTCTGGGAGCCGCCAGATCATGCGGAGAACGGCGTGGCGGCGGCGCATGGCGGCGGCGGCCAGCAGGCGGCGGGCCAGCAACGCGGCCCGGTTCGGCTGCTGCGCATCACGGTGCCGCCGGTCGAGGGCCGCTGCAAGTGTGGTGCGTGCGGCTTGATGCCTCTCCGCACCCCCTTTTCCCTTTTCCGCCTGGACCGCCATCTGCAACTGTACACACGCTGCATGGCTGCCTTGAGGCCAAGGGTCGGACCTGCATCAGCGGCGCTCCGGCCGCAAGTGAGGAAGCTTGGTGACTTTCAGGCAGCATGTGGCGTGTGGCGGCCGCGCCCCGCCGCCTCTCTGGCTGCCTCACCTGCTGTGACCGTCAATCCCTGTGAGCTGCAGGGCGCCGCATCTCGGCGGCGCACCCTGCGTGCAAGTCGGAGCTCATGATGCTGTGCGACCGCTTCATCCGCAAGTTCGGGCACCTGGGCCCCGGCAGCTCGCCCGCCGAGATCATGCTCAACAACGTCGCCGCGCAGCTGGGCGTGCCGCGCCGCCGCCTGTACGACATCATCAACGTCATGGAGGCGGTGGAGGTGGGCGAACGTCACGACCCTGCTGTGAGGTTGAAAGCTGAAAGCCCTACATCTCTTCATGCAGTTTGAAGGCACGCTGCGCATCATGCAGGCTGCGATGTGCTGCGGCGCAGCAACGGTGCTTGGAGCCCTGGATGCACGTGTCGCAAGCACGACGCCACGGATGTGCTCGCGTGCCTGCTGTCGTCAGTGCCCTGCCGAGAGCCCAATGATGCTACCGCAGGTGGTGTCGCGCACCAGCAAGCTGACCTATGTGTGGAAGGGCATGGCGCACCTGCCCGCCCTGCTGCAGCGGCTTGTGAAGGAGGAGGACCAAGGTGGGGCCACCTCTGTTGAAACTACTCTGTCCCACATGCACCGGAACCGCAGGAATCGCAAGGATCCGCTTTGGCGAGACCCTTGAGGCAACGTCGCGGTGTTTGATGGTGTGTACGCTGCAGACAGGAGATATCCACAACGCAAACGCTCCTCTGCAAGTGCAGATGTCACCCAGGCATCCTTCTGTCAGCCTGGTTGCAGCTGGCAGTCTGGGGCTTTTCATCTTACTCCTATCCATCCACTGCAGGCATGGCGGTGGAGAGCCGCATGCGCAAATCCGGCACTCCGTCCAGCCGCCCCGGCTCTGCCACCGCCGCCAGCGCCGCAGCGGCTGCTGCTGCCGGGGGCCTGTCTGCCACCTCAGGTGGCGAGGAGGGTGGCAGCGGCGGCGGCGGCAGCAGCGAGAAGACCTCACACTCGCTGTGGCTGTACACACGCAAATTCGTGCGGCTGCTGCTGACGAAGCCGGTGGGTCGCGCCATCTCGCAGCTGGGTACTCCACAAGAAGCTGCCCGGGCGGTGACTGCGTCATTCTATTCAAGAAGACTGCGAAAACGCTGCCCATCTGAATGTGCTGGCTGCGCGAAGCAGTTGATGGCGACAATGTGTCTCCACTGTCCAGGTCGCGCCAAGACCAAGTCGCTTGACCAGCCAAGCTGACATGTACCCTCTTTTCATGCTGCGCAGACGGGGCCAATCTCGCTGGCGGAGGCGGCGCACCAGCTCATGGGCGATGTGCCGGAGGCCAAGCGCGCCCAGACGCAGGTGAGCTCCGTCGAGAGGATTGACTCTTTTTGGCTCGTGTGCTGGCGGCACGGTGTGGGGAGCCAATCGCCTGCACCGAGCACCCCCAGTCAGGCTTGGTGTGCTTCTCATGCGCCAGACCGCCGTGCGGCCGCCGCAGCCGCGAGGGTGGGTCATGGGGCCGATATACATTATGCACTTGGATCATGCGCAGCCTTTCGCACAAGCTGCAGGGCTTGACAAGGGTTGCTTTCTCGTGCGCACAGGTGACGGTGGAACGGCGGCTGTACGACATCGGGTCCATCCTATCGTCCGCCAACCTCATCAAGAAGAGCTATCTGGGCCGCAAGCGGTGCGTGGCCCTCCCATGGATTTACTCTTTCTCTGCTGTGTGCCAGCATGTGGAAGCCTGAAATGTGCCACGGGAGAGCCGCATGTCTGCTGCGGCCGACACCTCAGCTTTCCACTCCCGATCGCAAAGCAGGACGCCTTGAGCCCAGCAGTATACATGAAAGGCGGCCAACATGGAGGCGGCAGGCGCAATTGCACGCAGGAGGTTCACTCAAACACCTTCGCAGGCCCTGACGTCAGAGTCCTTGCGTGTTACAGGCAGCCGGCCTTCTCGTGGGTGTGGGAGCACGATGCCGAGGGCAATGCGCTGCCGCCAGAGCAGCAGGCGGCCGCCGCCGCGGCCTTCTGCCGGGCGCTGGACCCTGGGCCGCCGGCCGGCGAGGCCTCTGAAGGGGATGACGCCGCGGGGCCGCCTGGCGGTGCTCCCGCCTGCCAGCAGACAGCACAGCAGGCAGCCCAGCAGCGGCAGCCGCACCAGCAGAGTAGTAGCGGCGGCCCGAATGGCGGCGCGCAGCCTCGCACGCCAGCACTGCTGCCGCCGGCGCTGCCGCCGCTCTCCGCCGCGCCGCTTTCAGCGAACGGCGGCAGTGGCCAGGCGCTGATGGCTCACCAGGCGGGGGGGTGCGCCAGCTCGGTGCCGCTGCAGCTTGCCCCGCCGCCGGCGCTGCAGCATGCCGCCAGCTTCTCGCTGCCACGGCAGTTCCTGCACCCCCAGCCGGGCGGCATGGCGGCGCCGCAGCTGCCGCAGCCCTTTGCGCCGCCGCCGCCGCCGCCGCCGCAGCAGCAGCAGCAGCAGCAGCAGCAGCAGCAGCAGCAGCAGCAGCAGCAGCAGCCCACCCTTGCACTGACGCCGGCAATTTTGCAGGCGCTGTCGAGCCCCGCGGCGCTGCAGGCGGCGCTGTCGGCGATGCCGCAGTGCCTGCCGCCTGGCATCTTGCCAATCGGTGGCCTGCCAGCGGGTATGTCCCTGCCAATGGCGCCGCTGCCGGCGGCTATGCCAGCGGTCGGCTCCCTGCATTCGATGAGCTCGCTGTCCTCAATCAGCTCGCTGCCGTCGATGGGCGGCGGCCAGCCGCACTCGCAGCAGCAGCCGCAGCAGCAGCCCGGCGGCGACGCCGGCGGACCACCATTACCACCTGCGGCGCTGCAGCAGATGGCATCCATGCTGTGGTCGGCGCACACGGCTCAGGTACGCACTTTGCATCCTCTTCTGGGCGCGGAACCGAGTTGGGCACAGTGGAGGAGTGGCGCCATCGGACAGTGCATCACCTGTCATGTTTGACAAAGAGTGGCCGGCGCCGCAGGGCTCCTTAAGGCGGCGGCAGCTGCGCTGCGTCTGAACGGCGACACCAGGCGGCATCACGTCTGCGGTGCTGAGACCAGTACCTCGCTTGCGATGTAGGTTGAGGCAGCATACCACGCCAACGCACAGGCGATCGGCGGCGGCGGCCCGCAGCAACAGCAGGCGTGGTCGCAGCCGCCGCCGGTGCAACTGCCGCCGCCCCAGCAGCAGCACCAGCAGCGGCGACAGCAGGACGGCATCAGCCCAGCCTCACCACTGCCGGTGCAGACGCCTGCTGCCATGCCGCCGCTGCCGGTGCAGCCCGCTGCCTCGGCCGCCGGGCCGCCAGCCAACGGGCTGCCAATGGCAAATGGCGTGCACATGGCGGGTGCCGCCCTGCCATTGCAGGAGCACATGACCGGCTCTGGCGCTGCGAGCGCGCCACCGGTGTCAGCGCATGGCTGGCCAGCCACGCCGCTGGCGTGCGCGCCGTTGTCAGGCATCGCAGCCCAGAATGGCAGCATGACGCCAGCAAAGGCGCTGCCGCCGCTGCCGCCGTCGCTCATGCCGCCGACGCCACCGGAGCCGAAGGCTGCGGGCGCGCCGCCGGCAGCACATGCGCCCGATGCCTCTGAGGCCGTACCCCCAGCTGCGGCGCCGCCGGCCGTCACAGCCGCGCTCCATGCGCCCGCAGAGGCTGCCGAGCCTGAAGCGGCAGGTCCTGCCGGAGTGCTGGAGCTCGGGCATGTGTGGCCACCACTGTCGGTTGCGGGCCAGGTGGCGCCGCCGCCACAGGGGCAGTTGCCGCTGACAAAGCCGGAGGCGGCATTCATGGACAGTGACCTGCCGGCGGCTGCGCCGGCAGGGGAGCAGGTGGCGGGTTCGCAGGTGTTGCCATGCATCGGGCCTGAAAAGGAGCCGGTGCAGGAGAGCGTTCAGCACCCGGCTGCCGCGGTCACGGGAGCGCCGCCGCTGGTGGAGTGCGCAGTGCCGGGGCCAGGATCCGCTGCCAATGCACATGGCGACGCAGCAGTGCCACCGCCGCAGATTTCTGCAGCGGCAGAGGCCGTACCAGTTATGCAGCCGCAGCCAATGGACCAGCAGTCGCGACAGCAGCAGCAGCAGCAAGATCAACAGCCAGAAGAGTTGCCCCTGCTGCCGCTCGCCAGCTTGATCGCCACGTCTGCGTCGTGAGGAGACATCTGATTCTACCAGGGTCACTTGCGTGTGGCGTGATGCGCGACTGCTCGCTGGCCCTTGGTTGGCGCTCGTGAAGGTCGCCATGCTTGGCTTGACCGCACACGAGGACCGCAGCCCCGCACGCCCGCAGAACCTGCATTGCCAGATTGCCAGATCGCTGCAACGGTGGTCGCGTTTCAGGCTTCTTGCTCCTCTCTTGTCACTTAGTGTTCTACGTTCGAGTTGTAGGCCGCTGCCTGGATGGTCGCGTCAGTCGCACCAGCAACAGGTTGTGTGCTTGCTTGAGCTCTCGGGTCCACAAAAGCATAGACTAGCGCGGCAGTTGTCATTACTTTGCAGGTAGGACTTTGTTTCTTTACGTCACACAGACGAGATGGAGGCTGTAACCCTCAGTTTCGTAACGCAGATATCTCTATACACACTCAGCGTTCCTGACGGCAGGTGTACCTTCCTGCAGCGTCCCAGAAACATTTGCCAATGGAACGCCGGTGCCTAATATGAACATGCCGGACAAACAACCAGATTTCACAGAGCGAGGTGACCTCTGCTCACCAAAACGCTTTCCTCAGACGGACCCAATAAAATGATCTCGAAACGTTGCAAACGCATACAGTACAGGCTCTCGCACTGCCACTAGGCAGCGCCCATTCATCGCCCTCTGATGTTGTTCTTAAATGTCAATGCTCCAGCAGTTTTCCGTTCTGTGAGCGCAACCCATTGATGGTGCATGCATGGTGCATTGCAGCGCCACATCACGACTGCGCCTGTTTGAGGCGGTACAGCAGCCCATATGTCGAACGCACCACCTCTCCCAGCTGCACGGCACGATCGGCACGCGCCGTCAGTATGTCGCCATCTTTATCTCTTGTCACTATCATGATGCAGGCCAGCAGGATGCCACGTTCCAAATTCAGAGGCAGCGCACATGCATAACATGAGCCGTGCGGAACGACAGGAACCATATGCACTCTTTCAGACACTTGGCAATCAGCTGACTGCTCTGTCAACGCGCACCCCAAGCGACACCGCCCACAGCGGCGTGATGCCCTTCCACAACACAATGGCAGACACAGCCACTACTGGGACGGCCACCAGCGGCGCCTGCCAAGTGGAGAGAACCAGAAAGTGGGCCTTGTGCATGTCACTCAGTGAAAGTAGCGTGCTCAAGTACTCATGGCAGTAGGTCACATAGCCCTGTTAACCACATTTCCGTCCTGCAGACTGTTTGAGACTGCTGGCTGCGGCTGCTGCCTCACCTTGCTCTGCGTCAGCTGCTCGTCCTGCCTCCAGGCTTTGACCAGGCCGACGACGTTGAGGAGGGCATATGCCAGCTGCGGTGCATCCAAACCTCTCCTGAAATTACCTTGAAAAGCTCTCGTGGTGGTGCCACACAGCTGGGCAAGATGAGGCTGTCCAGATGCGAGTGCTGGGACAGGGTGCGCGATATGTGGCAGAAGCAGGCTGAAAGCTGCCTGCGTGAGGGTGCCGGCTGTGTGCTGCTGTCCGGACACGTCTTGTAAGCAGGCTGAAATGCTACTTGCGGTATCTGACTGCCCACTCACCGTGATCCACTCGTTTCCGTACCCGATGTACAGGGCAGCCGCCAGGGATAGTGCCGTGGGCCAGAATGGCACGACCTGGAAGTCGCACGGCGACATGAGCAGCCTGAGATGTGCAGCTCCTTGCAGGATCAGACAACGGTAAATGCGCCTGGAAACCCTCAAAGTGCTGTCGACAGCTTCTTCCACACAAGCTAGGTGAACCATCGAAGGCATGGGAGCGCCGGGCCACACCTTGAGTTCTCGGCTCAGGTATGTTCCCAGGATGCTGAGCGCTACATTGCCAGGGTCCAGAGACGGCGACATCACCCAGATGGCTAGCACGGCCGGAGCCACCACGGTGGCGATCTGCAGGCATTGCGGTCATGCCAGCCTGAGCATCACTGCAAAGTGCAACAGCATGGGCCGCAGGTTCGCCAGTGCTTTGCATAGCTGAAATACACTACGCTGGACCGGCTTTCTGCACGAGGCGTTTCCGGCCCACCTTGTCAAAGCCTGTGTCATTGAAGAAGATTGCCGTCGCTGAGTTCAGGATCTGGAAGACCGCAAAAGCCTGCAGCCAGCAGCCGGGCATTTGAGCCTTGAGATGTAGGAGCATAATGTTCTCAGAGGCATACACACAGACTGACAGGCGCGCAACAGGGCAGGGTGCCTCCTGACATGTCCTGTGGCCGCGCACCTTAAAGAGCGTGAAGGAGTCCGGGTTGAGGTGCCAGAAGCAGTTTGCGCCAAAGATCAGCAGCGCAAAGCTGGGGTGCAGCTCCGAGCCCGGGGCGCCGATGGGGCGCTCGAGGCCCTCGTACAGCGCAGGCTTGGGGACCTGCGCGCTGACAGAATCCCGGACGCCCGCGGATGCGGCGGCATCGCGGCGGCGAGGGGGTGCCGGCGGCCTTGCAGACTGCAGCGGCCCCCGCGAGGCTGCCGAGTGCCTGTGGGACCAATGCATGTGCCGTCACCTCCTGTAGGAGGCAGGGCGCCAGCTCCATGTGCCAGCTGCAGCGCCACCATCCACCATACCCACAATGGCTCACGGCACTGGTATGTCGAGCAGTCACCGAGAAACAAGCAGACTGAAATTCCATCCTGTCTGGCTCGATCGTGCCGAGCAGCACAGCGAGGATCCTCGTGTACCCAAATGCTACGGCACGCACCCCAAGCCACACTTGCAACGAGTATGGTCGGCTGCAGCTTGATCAACGGGTACCTGTGGGTTGTAGGGCCGCCTGCAGCTGGTCTGAGAGTGTTTTGCGACGCAAGCGGGTGTGCAGATCGTGTAAGATTGCTGCAGGGTAGTGTGTGGCTAGCTCCTGCTCTCGAGACACACCCTGATCCGATACTGCCTTGCATTGAATCAGGCACCAGCGATCTGTCGTGGTGGCACGCACGGCATTTGGACACCCAACCACTGCCGACGCCCGTAACCTTGAACCAGAGAGCAACTTCTCCGGAGCTTCAGGTCTTGCTTGAACCTGGATGTACGGCGAGTACTTCAAATCAAGTACCGCAACTGTGCCAACCCTGGATGCTCCACCGGCAGAACGCAGGCGTGAGTGCGTTCCTGGGATAGGAACCGCCGCATCCGCCCCAGCATGTCAAGCGCGCGGCGGCAGCTGCAGGACAACAGAACCCACGACAGCTGCGATAGCCCCCAGCAGCGCGCCGGCACGGTCCATTCCAAACACCTGCAGTACAAGGCACGTCTTATCTTCAGACGGTCCGCTGGCAACCAGGCTGCAGATTGCCTGGCGCAGCGCAGACTCCTATTTGGAACCCACAACAAAGCGCAGCTGATGAGCACATCACAGCCAGGCTGTCCGTCTGCAACATGTCGCACCATGATCTGCAATATCAGAGTGACGCCGGCGCAGGCGGCGCCGACTGCCAGGCGCGGCTGGGGGTGGAGCTCCGCCACCCGGTCCAGCACCATCAGTCCCGACACCTGCTTGCGAAACATGCCCTTGCCTTGTGTGATGGGTTGCAGGCTGCCCGGTCCCTGCTGCTCTGTGGGCACCATTTCTCCCTGGGGCACCTTTTCCGAAGGGATGGGACCTAAGTGTCGGCTGGGGGTTCTGGGAACGAGTCTGAAGTGGCTGGGCACACCTGCGCCACGCCCCAGGCTGCCATGGACAGCAGGATGCCGCTGACTGCCGGCACCGCCAGCTCATGGTCCACCTGCCAAGCCAGTAGCGATGTCATGTTCCTTGGAAACTGTGTGTATGCCCGGTCAATGCTTCAATATGACTTTGCAACGGTGCCAGCTGGCATGGTTCCTGCATGCAGACAGGCGGGCCTTTCTTGGTTCTGTGCCTGCGCCATATCCCGTGCAGCAGAACCACAGCAGGCTCCATGCACAGGGAGCTCAGGGCAGCAGTGTTTGCGCACCAGCTCCCTGCCTTCGAGCAGTCCGAACCCCAGGAGCAGGGCGGGCAGCGCCGGCAGCGCCGCCTCGTAAAAGGAGCGCTGTGCAGAGCCAATGCCGTCCTCCGCCGCGGCGATGTCCTTGACTTTCTCCTCCGGCAGCCACCCTGCAGCGGTCGCACACACGCCAGCCCTGCTGACGGCTGCACGGTGCCAATGGCTGCGATGTGCTTCAGGGATCATTGTTCCGGCCTGGCCAGGGTTCCACATGTGTCTATTGTTCGCACAGAGCATCCCAATACATCTCCACACTAGCCTCGGTGGCCCGGAGCTGCACCCCCGGCTGCAGAGGCAGGGCGAACTGCCCGCAGGCAGACATGAAAGCGCGAGCTGTGTCTCCCAAGCACCCACCCAGTAGCAGCGGCTCCCCCTGCTGCGCCTGCTGCCGCACAATCTGCCACGCCAGTCGCGCCGCCGCCACTGCCGCCCAGGCCGTCAAGCAGACGAGCGTCCACAGCCCCGGCCACTTCCCAGTTGCCAGGACGAGGGCCAGGCCGCCGACCCCGGCCGCCATGCCCGCTTTCCCCGCGGGCTGCAGCTGGCCGCCTGCAGCGTGAGGGCCGTCATGCGTCCAACAGCGCCTTGTGTGTGCCAGCGCCACTGCTGCAGGGCTTGGGGCCACTGCAGGGTTTGCATGACCCCGCCACAGGACACTCGTGTCCTGCCGCTTGCACTCGCAGCAGGCGCACAAAACGAGCCTCACCTTCGCCTGCCAGGTGAGCAGCAGGATGCAATGATGCCTGGCTCCTCGCAAGCGGGGAGACACTGGGCTGGATTCTGTAAGAATTGCAACCCTCACCGCTGCGCATGAGGTGCTGCTGCGTCCGCATAAGCGCTGGCACAAAAACGGTCCAGCCGAGCACAAGGTAAACGCTGCCGCCGGCGAGCGCCGCCATGGCTGTGACCATCTGCAGGCACAGCGTGGCCAGCTGATGCGGTATGATGCCGATTCGGTAATGCAGCACCACGGCATGCAGTGTCGGACAGTGCTGCACCAGCTGGTTGTGTTTGCTGCCAGATGCATGACTCGGATGCCTGCTTCGCGAGGTCGTCCGCTCGTCTCTTGCAACGCAAGAACGATGTCATGCTGCGGCAACAACGCTCACTTGCTCCATTGCCGCCAGCAGACCATCACGGCAGCGGACTCGCCTGGAGGCTATGGAAGGCCACCGCTGGCAGGCTGCCCTTGAGCGTGCGCAGGTTCAGCGGCCCGATGTCCACCGACGAGCCGCTCCAGCGGTGCAGGAACAGCAGCAAGCCGGCGGGCGGCAGGGAGTGCAGGCACACCATGAACGCCGGGGTCGCCAACGAGTTGAGCGCTCCCTGCCGCATGCACAAGTGTCCGGTTTTGCTTTTGAATCAGATGGCACTGGTTCACTCCTCTCAGTGAACACGCCTCTCACGTGGCACCACTGGATGACCCACTTGTGGGGTACCTTCTCGAGGGCTGTGCCTCTGAAGGGTGTGCCATGTGGCAAGACTGCAGAGATCCGCCGCAACACACGGCCAGGGCAGGACTTTGTGCCCACCTTCAGCAGCACCCAGCTGGCGCCCTGGCTGGCGATGTACAGCGCGCTGAGCACGAAGAGCTGCGAACCCTCCAGCACCGCACCGACAGTCTCGAGGTCCGGGTCCAGCATGGATTCCACATCGCCGGTGCGCCGCGGCGGCGGCGGCGCCTGGAAGGGGTCCTTGCCCGAGTTGGACTGCGCCAGCACTTTGGCAAAGTACCTGGAACGGCACACCAGCCTGACTTCCATCGGGAGGCATTGTGACGCCGCCAGGACTGGTTGGGCAATCTTGTACCGCCTTGTGCATGATCGGGATATTGAGCGGCAGCCTGTTGTCATCTGTGCAGTGCACAGTTGTTGGCACAAGCACTAGAGAAGTCCGTCATACGCTCGACAGTGTGCTGCTCACTCTTCCCCAGCTTTTCGCAGCTCTGCGCGTCGCCGCTCGTCAGCCCCTTCAGACACAGCCTCGGCCATCTCGAGGCGCAAACCTAGGTCAGCTTGTGAGTGCGCGCTTACGAGCCGAATTCAAATCGATGTTCAGTCAAGTCTTTGGAGCTCGCTGCCCGTTGGGTGCAGCTTGAGAAGCCCAGCTTCACATTGTACGCATACACCCAAATTCGCGATCAGCTCAAGCGCGATACAATACTCCTACAAGCCAGGTGTTAGTGAGACATCAGAAGGGCACCGGAAACAGAGCAAGGCTTGGCTGGTGGTGCCAGATCGTACCAATCTGGTCCACTATCAATGAAATTCGCAGTCTGCAAATCTGCCAAGAGTGTGCACCAGTATTTAAGGACGTCAAAGGCAGGTGCTGATGTCTGTTGTGCGGTCGTGATCTGCTGCACTTCGCACTTTCCTCTCGGGACGCATGTTCTAACTTCCTGCACGGTTTCCGGCCATGCGTGAAGCTCGGAAGCGGAGCAAAGTGCAGCAGTCCTATCAGCTCATACTGCCAAGAATCCAAGATAGGCTCGGGACTTTGCATCCTTGTGCCTGGTGCCATTCGCGCGAGCGCTCGAGCGGTAGGTCCTCTGAAGTGATTGAATCTAGCGTTTGTAGATCAGCGACTTGCGCGGGCCTCGCTTGTCAACAGTACAGTCCAGATTGCTCATACCTGCCAGCATGTCACCTACATGGCACCGCTGGCACACATGATTGCATCACAATATCAGTGGTCACCACTAAGCACTAGGTGTTCTTTGGGTTCCAAAATGCTCCCCTGAAGTCCATGTCGACGCGTAGGTCTCTGGAGCGATATAATCACAGAAACATCTAGCAAAAATGTCAGACGTTGTGTTTGAGGACCTCACGGGGCAGAGCCTCACGAAGCACCCTGGCACAGTGGACGGGTGAGTGCTGTTGGTGCCGTCGAGCGACCTCACTCAGCACCACACCGCTCAAACGGCGTGGCCAAAGCTGAGCGGTGCATCCGCCCAAGTCCGTGGGTTATGCTTGTCGCAGGGGTTCCGTCACGCTGCGCAACCTCACGGAATGTAGTGTCTACATCCTGGATCACTCCACCTACCTGTCGGTCAGCCAGTGCACAGACTGCCAGATCTTCGTGGGTGCGCTTAGCGCTGCCACTGCGCCTGACGCGCCCTTCCTCTGCACTCTGCTGGACATTTCGCTTTCCGAGTGACCCACATGAAATCCCAGACTGCTCATCGGGAACAGCGAGGAGCTACTGCCACATGATGCAGTCGCACGCTGAGGGGAGATTGTGCTGCAGGGCCGGTGGGCGGCATCGCGCTGTTCACGGATGTTGTGGGCGGCAAGGCATGCGTCGCAGCGCAGGAGTTCCAGGCCAAGCGCTGCACCAATGTCGAGTTTGGTGAGCTTTATTGGACCCGTGCAGTGTCGCAGTCGTGTGCGTGCTTGGAGGCTGGGCACGGAAAGAAGAAGTGGTAGCTGAAGGTCGTCACAACGGCACGAGAGCCTATAGGCATCGTGCACATTTGTAGTGCAGACGTGTTGCCACTGGCTTGCCGTCACAATGCCTCCACCCTCCGATGGTGATACTTTTGAGGTTTGAGGGTATCGCGATCTGCGCGCAGGCCTGTACAGCGCGCAAAAGCCGCAGATCTCGGGCAGCAATGGGCTGAGCTTCAAGACGTGGACGGGCGCGTACCCAAAGCTGGGCCAGCACTTTGGCGCGGCCAACCTGGACCCTGCGTCCAACCAGTGGAACCAGGTGAGCTATGGTGATACAGATATAAAGCTGGCCAAGCTTCACGCTTGCATACATCTGGACCGTGCAGTGGCGCTGCCCTGCTCGCTGGGTGCTCGGGCTTTTGCGGAGCGAGCAGGACCAGGCTTTACTGCGTGCCATGCGCGCCAGCGCCTCCGGCTGTTCAGGCACGGCTGCTGCATGGCCACTCATTCGCTTGACATTCAAACACCTGCAGCATCGCTTGCGCACTTTTGATGTTCTGACGGCAGGTGGAGGACACGGACGGCCTGGAGGCCGGTGAGGCCACCTTCCAGCTGCTGGACGCCTCTGACTACTGGGAGGTGCGCTTTGCGGATTGGATAGTTAGTTGCATCCATAAGCGGGCGGTCCGCCTCGGACGGCCCGCACACTCGACAGCCAAAGAGTGCTCGAGTGGGTGCTCTGCAGACTGGCCTCATCCGGTGCGGAACCGTGACGCGTGGGCATGCATCCAGGTCGCCGGGCGTGCCGTGCCGGTCAATAATTACCGCGCTGATGTGGCGCCGCTGCCGCTGCTGGGCGCTGCTGCCGCTGCCGAGCGCAGGTGTCGCTGGAGGACTGCGGCGCGCTGGAGAACCCGGTGGAGTGCGAGTGTCCTGCTGCCCAGCCAGCTGTACAAAATTCTGCCGCCCCATGCTGCGCAGGTGCCGATCGAGGGCCACGGTGCGCCGCAGAACCCGGTGCCGGGCCCCGGCGGCGCGGTGTACACCTACGCCAACGACACCGCCAGCCCCCTGGTGAGGCCCTCTCTCTTCAATACACTGTGTGGGGGAGCTGCGTCCCAGACCCCTGGCGGCCTCCCCGCCTGGCACCTGCTGGCTTCGAGGCTGCGCTCTGTCCGTGCGAAAGTCCCTGAGGTGGACCTGCTGATTCTCTCGGGGCGCGGCGTGCAGAACAAACACAGAGTCTGGCGACCGCTGCAAAGGCAGGGCACTGGCAGCTCCTCCGCGATGATTCGCGTGCACATCTGCCGTGGTGAAGACCAGGCATCACGGCTGGGGGATGGAAGACGTGGCGCACAGCTTCCAAGTTCCTGGCTGTCCTCTCCCACAGGCTGGCGCTGGCTCAACGCCGGCGGCAAATGGCGGCCTCGACTCGTCGCCCTTCAACGAGGCCGACTTCAGCGAGCCGGCGGGCGCCAATGGTGTCGGCGGCAGCGGCTACGCGCCGCCCCCCAACGCCTCGGGGGTGCGTGCCCTGTGTCAGCCTCTGCCGTGCGCCTCAAGGCCTTCCAGCTTCAATCCCGGCTTGCAGACCGGCCCTTCCTGGAACCTGCGTGTGTGCGAGCGCCGCTCGGGGTCGTCGGCAGCGCTGGCAGACCTCGCCGCGGCGTCGGAGCGCCCGCGCGTTCACACGCGCTTCCGTTTTCCGGAAGCCGCAGCATCCATACAGTCCTTTTGGTTGCGTTGCGCCGAGCACTGCCTTCGTTCTGGGCTGCCAGGCAGAGAGCTACGTGCTGTCGCGGCGGCAGACTTGCGCTGGTACATTGTGCTGGCCATGGATGGCAGGCCCTCGCAGCGTCACGTAATGCAACGAGGCTCTGGAGGTTACACGCGCTCACCGGCCTTCGTTTGAGGGCAGGTGGAGACGCCCTTCATGCATGGCTAATCGCTGATTATGCGGGCCATCTGCTGGCGGGGGTTGCGCCAGCGGCGAGGAGCCGCAAGCCGCCGCGGCAACGGAGGAGCACCTGCGCACCCTTGCTTCTCATGCAGTGTTTCCCCTTGCTGCGCAGCAGGTGTCGGCGGCGTTTGCGCCTCCCGCTGAAGAGCCGGAGGCGGTCACGGCCATGAAGGAGCACCTGCGCACGCGCATGCGGGAGCAGGAGGAGGCGGAGGTGGCGGCCAAGAAGAAGGGCGAGGAGGAGTCCCGCGCCTACCTGGAGGTGCTGATACCCGTTGTGTATTCAACCTCTTCTTCAGTAGTGAGGTTTTCGATCAATGCTTGCGCACATGTCGCCATGTCCGCCAAGAAGAAGGGAGAATGTGGCCGACAGCAGTTTCTGAACTGGAACCACCTTTAAACCTGCGACCGGCGCATGTGGCGCTCACCTGGCGTCGGGCAGGAGCCAATCTGTCTACGGGTCGCTCGGTGCCTCTGTGCCAGCTGCCTGGGTGTGCAACTGGGGGAAGTTTGGCCTGGTGCTGTGACGCACCCGCTTGTCAGAGGGCCCTGCCGCTGCGCCTCCGCAGGAGTTCTACCAGAAGCGGACGGCGACCAAGAACGCCAGCATCGAGGAGCATCGCGAGGCACACAAGCTGCTCGGCTCCCAGGTGGGGCGCTGCCAATATACACACGTATATATATATATGCAACCCTAACACCTTCCCGCCGGCAGCGCCTCAGCTCGCTTGACGCAGCTGTCGTGCCTGAGGCTCGCCGCTCGGGCTGCGCAACACGCAGTTGAGCTTCCTCCGTCGAAGTTGTTCTTCAACGGTGGACAGCGCCCGCCAGGCGGCAAGCGGACCTCATGCCACAACCCCTCAAGAGACGAGGGCGTCGGATCCTGGGTTCTGACGACGTTGTCGGATCGTTGAACGCAGAAGCCGGAGGGCAACAACGAGTGGGAGCGCGCCATTAGCCTCATCGACTTCAACTTCAGCCGGCCATCCGGCGTGGACCTGAGCCGCTACCGCAACGTGCTGTTTAATGCCAAGTCGCGCAACCAGCCATCGGTCGCCGCCAAGTAGCCAACACCGAGTTGCAGCAAAGACGCTTAGGCTGACTCAACAGTGTAGTCAATGATGGTCAGCGAGTCACTGCGTGTTCTGGGCAGGCAGTCCGTTGCCGCAATCTGAGCAGCAACCGGCTGCACCTCGGAGCGCATGCATGATTCTTGCTCACCCCAGCTGACAACTCTGCGAACCACCCCGGGATGGACAGCGTTGTGAACGTGGACGCCTGCCATTCTTGCACACGTTCCAGATAATCGAGGGTTGGCAGGCAGCAGACACATGCATCAAAGCGTGAAAACAGTCGAAAACCCTCACCATAAAGCCCATGCATGACCTTGACGCTGTGTAGGCATGTCAAACAGCCTCTCCTACACTTTGATGCTCTTGCCACCCCATTGCCATGTCGTCGGGCATTGTCCAGGCAGTCCAGTCAAGAAAGCAGGCAGGAAGCGATGCGTGCGCGAGAATTAAATGATCAGTGTACGAAACCTCTGTTACTGCTGCTGTCAACAGTCAAGCTGTCAAGCGCTGGTGCCGCTAGCCGGCGGCGTCGCAGCCTGATGAAACAAAAGGCTTCCTCAGCTGATATTCCCAAGCATGCCTGGTGCCCGATGATTGCGATGTTGCTAATGCCATTACTGCACATTCTTCGCACGGCTGCTGCTGTTAGCCGCTGCCGCCGCCACCGCTGCCAGCGACTCTGAGCTGAGCGCCGCATGTCGCCGTCACCCCTGAGTGGCACAGTATTAGCAGGTGCATCAGCGCAGCACCCTGCCAAGTCACAGCTCCAAACACGATTGTGGCAACCGCGTAAGGGTCGCCTGCCTAGGGTCCAATGCTGGCATGGATCCAGCGCAGCGAGTATGAACCTAACATCTACCTGCTGGCGCCGGGTCTGTCGCCTGCACATGCAATGGCGCCGCCGCGGATGGTCATAATGCTGAGAGTGAGGTGCTTGTCCGCCAGCGGCTACGTCGTCTGCGCCGAGGGCAAGACGTATCAACCCCGCCAGAATGCACTTTACCCGCCCGCGACTTGGTGCTGAACTCCATCGTTGCGAGAATGTAGCTGTCCTTCTGGAGCCGCCTTCACGCACCCATCGCCCCTCTGCTCAGCCAATCGGTGCCTCCTGTGATTGTGTGCATGCCTGGTCGACCCCGGCTCGAGTGCATTCCACCCGCCCGCGCTATGAAGTCCGGCTCCATCGTTGCGGAACTCTGCACCCGCCAAATTATTCTATGCTTTTCAACGGCGGACCTCCCTCCGCGTGAGGTTCTGCCAGCTGGGTGCTTCTAACCCAGCTTCTCGCCTGGCAGACAATACGACGCCCCCGCTGCCGAGCCTTGTGCGCTGTGCTTGCAAGTTTCAAAATGAGGTCAGGGGCCGCTTGCAGCCTCCTCGCGGCCCTGCTGCTGGTCGTGGCCGTGAGTCAGGCAGCCGCATCACCCCAAGATGCCACGGCCACGGATGTTGTGAAGGTGGCCCAACCTGGCAGCGCCGCGGCCCGCAAGCTTCTTCGTGAGGTTCTTGCTCCCGCGTTTGTGCTCTCCTGCTTTGTCACAGGCTGCGTGCCTCGGGAGACACCGCTCTGAAACCTCGCACCGACTATCTTTCTGGTGTAGTACGCCTTGAAAACGCACGCGCCGTCGGTTGGCCTGCAACGCACCATATATAACTCATCCGCATACCGTGTTTCAAGTCTTGTGACAGTTGGGGCGTCCCCCGTCATGACGTCAAGGCCTCACATCTTGCCACGGATGGGCCCTGGGTTGACCACCCCTGTGCATCATTAAGAGCTTTCCGTGACGTTCAGACCGACGACTGCGCACTCGCACACGCCGACGGAAAACCGCTCGACGCGCCTGGGCGCGTTTGTCTGACCCTCCCACCCCGCCTTCCTGTATGGCGTTGACCCAATGCTGGTGCATGTTGCCGGCAGGCGGGGAGGCGGTGGCACCATATGTGATCAGGTGGGTGGCCAGGAGAGGCGGCCTTGGCACCGTCAGGCTGCGGGCGGGCACCATTGTGCAGTTCACCGTTGCCAGAGGCTCAGGTGCGGAGCGGCACGCCCGCCTGGCTGCAGATGCAGCCTGGTCGTCATGGTGTCGGGCTCTCCTTTCCCATTGGGACGGGGCTTTCGTCATCATTCCGGCGCTTTTCAGCCTGTTTGCCATTCCCCTCTAAGCGGCGAGAGCTTCGACGTTTCGCCTCCAAATCTTCAACTTAGACAAAATACTATGCATCGCAGGGCTGGGATATGGTCTCCGGCCATGCACATACTCGTGAGTTGCCCGTCAAGTGCCTTTCCATCTGGAGTCATCTCTGCCAAGTTGCAGTGCTCTCATTGCCGACTTGTCCTGTGCATCTCGGCCTGTCCTGAGCTTATGATTGGAGCGACTGCTTGCTGCAGGCAAAAGTATGCACAGGCGGCGCAAAAGGCCGTGACGTTCAGGGTGAAGATACCGGTACGCGACTCCGCCACATGCGCGTGACGAATTGTTGCCAACCGGACGTTGTGTCGCCGGCTGGACTGATGTTCTAACTCCCGCTCTTGGCTCCGCCGATTGAGCACCAGTACGCTGACATGGTGTCCTGACTGCCGCAGCGTGGAGGGTACTACTGGGGCGATCCCACGGGCAGGAACTGCGCAAACGGTTTATCACTATACATTGTTGGCTTCTAGATGCTGTGGCCCATACCTACTTGGCCGTGGGGGCACCATCCTGACGGCTGCACCTGATTCATCCTGCAATGGTTTATAGCATGCAAACGTCTTACAGAGTAGCACAGCCGGAGACATATGGCAGCAGCTCCCGTGAACCGGCCAAACATGTCCTTTAGAAAGGTGCCGCGCAGCTATTTGTATTAGATCATCCAGCGCAGCCATGAGTTCCGCTTTTTAGAAGGATCTACTGTTACAGCAGTTGGCATCGTGAACCTTTCGTGCCTTGCTTGCTTGATGAATGCCAATTTTGACATTTGTGACTTCTTTCAATTATAGAGGCTGTTGGCACCAGGTCAGCAGGATGCAAGTTGTAAGCTCAACTTGTGAGAGCTGCGTCACGATTGCAGCTGGTGAAAAACGCGAATGCGCAAGGAAGAACCCCGTTCACAAGGATAGCATTACAATATTCGGCTGCCAGCAGTCATCTCGCCAACTGCGGTGAATTCATTGCGCGATGAGAAGACAGAGTCGGAGAGGCACACACGCCACTCCCTAGAACGACACACATCGCACAGACACAAGGCGCACATTGCAACAGCACGCCCAGCATCAACATCAGTGTGTTTGTTGTACGCAATTCAGGCCGCTTAAAACGCTGTCTCAATGCACACGTCTCCCCGCACACACTTCCAGCAACGGCCAATGTTTTTGTAGTTCCGGTCTCCTCTCTTGTATAGAGTCCAACACCCCTCGGCTGTCGTGTACCACTGCATAGGCCCCTATGTGCGAGACCAAAGAGCTGTCCGCCGGCAGCGCCCCGCCGCAGAGGCCTCCTGCTGCTCCTGCAGGGCGACCTTGCACTACGGCGGGCCCCAGGCGGGGTGGGGGGGGTGGCACTGGCGGCTCACCCCTTTAACCGACATCAGCCACGTCAGCCAAATGGCGGCCGCCACCAGCTGTAGGAGCCCAGCATGCCGCCGGCGCCAGGGCCCTGTTGCCGCCGCCGCCGCCGCTCCGGCGTCGAGCTCCCAGAGCTCGGCTCTGCGCTGCCGCCCGGTGACTGCTGCTGGATGCGCTGTGGCTGCTGGTCCGGCCACGCCGCACCGCCGCGGCCAACGGTGCCTGCCCAGGCGAGCGGCGGGTGCGGCGGCGGCGGGCTCTGCTGCGTGCCAGCGCCACCATTGCGCGGGCTCTGGGCAGGGACGCCACTGCTGCCGTTGCCTCCAAACAGGCTGCCGGCTGGGCTGAGGGGGGAAGCTGGTCCTCCTGATGCGGGGCGCCAGCTGAAGCTGCTGCTGACGCCGTTGCCTCCGCCGTTCTCGGCATCTGGGGGAGGTGCTGGCTGCTGCTGCCGCCCGGGCAGCTGCCACAACGGCTGATTCTGCCAGGCAGGGCCACTGCCGCCGCTGCTTAGGCCCGCCCCATTCGAAGTCGGCGACGCCGTGCCGGGCGCAAACCCTGCCGTGACCGAGGCGCCGCTGCCGCTGTGCGGGCCGCTGCCGTTCGTCGAGGCCCCGTTGTCGCTGCCCGGCGCGGCGCCGCCCGCTGCCGGGCCGGCKGMCGGCGAAGGSCSGGAGGAAGACACGCCGCTGCGGCTAGCCGCGCCGGGCAGCTGCGAGGGGTCTGGTCGCCCCGGGCCGCAGGTCACCGAAGACACCGTTGGCGTCAGCTCGATGGCGGCCACCTGCCATTGTGAAGGCTTTTCAGTCGATGGCTCTACTGCAAGTGCTCAACCCAAGCAGCTGTCAACCACCGCACAGTGCTGCAGGCAGCCGCGGGTGGAACGTGATTGTCAGCTCTCCATGGCGCAGCGGCGCAATTGTCGCGGGCGCGGCAGGTGCAGGTGGGTCGTGATTGCCCGCTGCGCAAGTTTGGAGCCACAGCCAGGTGCTGGTTGCCCCATGCGTGTTGTACGGATGCACGAGGTGGGGCTGGGGCCAGCGGCAGCTTCTGTGCCGCCCGTGAAAGCCAGGAGACGGGAGTGCCGGCCCACCATGTCAGCGCACTGGCTGGGGTCGCCCTCGACGACAAACTGCATCCATGAGTCCGTTGAGCTGCCGCCGCTGCAGCCGTTGCCTGTGTACTCCTGCCATAACAGCATACATCCATCCTTCAGAACGGCATTTGACATCTTGTGATGTCGACTCCACGACACGCGCACAAGCGCTGAATGCTTCCGCGCCCAGAGTGGACGTGCTGCCCTGCGAGGAACGTCAGGTAACCAGCAGGCCACGCAGGAGCGAGGGAGCCCTTCAGGCAAGAGCTCGCGAGCCGAGGGCCGGTTGGGGCCGCCGTCTTGCGCTTCGCGGCAGCTTGAAGGACGTGGCACGGGCGCGCCGGCAACCCACCTGGATGTTGTGGCCGTGCATGCTGATGGTGGCGGCGACCTCCGCCAGCAGCCCGGCACGGTCGGAGCAGCGCACCAGCAGCCACGACGTGGCGCGCGCCGCCGGCGGCGGGTTCCCCATGTCCAGCACCCGGTCCAGGATGCCGTGCGCCAGCATGCGGCCTGCGGGATTCGAAACCTGGTCTTGACAACAGCATGGGCCAAGTCATTCTCAGAGCAGTCCAGGATGCTTCATGCCAGCCTGTAGCACATAGAAAGCATGCATCAAGTCGCCTTACTGTTTCGCAGCCCAGAGGACTCGGCTTCAGGTGCGTGCAGCAGGTGTCCATGCAGAGTACAGCTCAGCAGGTTCGGACTGCAGCCTGGGGACGCTTATGCGTCACCAGAAACAGCTCGGACAGGGCCCGAGCTCGGATGCTCAGGCGCGGCTCAGCGGCAGCTGCCTGGGGGACTGGGGGACCGTGCCGCTCGAGGAATGCCTTGCAGGCTTTCCAGCCAACTGGGCGTCCGCCTGCGGACGGCAGGCGGTGCCGCCCGCACCGCCAGTCCAAGATTCCTCACTGCTGCCGCTTTAGGACGTTTGGGCCGTGTCTCAGTCCTAATGTGGCTGGTCATCCTAGTGGAAAGGGGGGGTGGGGGCAGGGTGGCGCCGCGGCACCTTCGGGGGAGGAGGGGTCCGGGCGCAGCAAGTGCTCCTTGTCCTTAACGAACTTGGCCAGCTTGTGGCGTGCGCTCCGTGTCGTCGGCCGCCACCGCTGAAGATAATTCGGAAAAGAATTTCAGAGATGAAATGCCTGCAGTTGTGCGGATGATGTTTGGGTGGTCGGCCGCAGCGCTGCTGTCCGTTCCCGGGCCGTCGCCCACAGTGCAACAGCCTTGCGCATGCAGCAGATGCGCGATGCACCCCTGCCGAGGCCTGGCACAGGTGATCTCCACCAGCTGCATGCCAGCAAGCCCGTGCCGCCCTCCGCACACAGCGCAGCACCAGACACATACATCTGGTGGCCGCCCCCTCCGAACGGCATGTCGGGTGGAGAGAACGGGGCACCTGATGCCGCAGCACGTCCTGTACCGTCACCTCCGACCCCTGCACGATGATCTCCACCACCTGCGCAATGCCACACCGGACCCGCCCTCAGCACGGCTGAACACGACACCCTGCCTGGGGCAGCGACTCGAGCCAGCAGGGAGCAGGCGCTGGGAGGCCGCCTGAGGCGCCCGGGCCCAGCCCTCGAGAGACACAAAGGGAGGCGACAACGGAAGGACGGGTGGCGAGGAGGAGACCCCCGGAAGAAGCATTCGCATACGTTTCTTCGGCAAAATATTTCTTTGGCACAAGGTGCGTGCCTCGGCGTTTTTGAGGGCGTAGTCGGGCGGCACAACCTTGCCGTTGACCTTGGCCTCCTTCATCTGGTTGCCCACATCCGTGTGCACGTGGTAGGCGAAGTCCACCACCGTGGCGCCCTGCGGATGGGTCAACACATCATGAAACAATTTTCCAAGTGACTTGATGAGCCAGCCGTCGTGCACATGGGACGCTGCCATCAGCACTACTCCCTGTGCCACGGCATCGCCCACATAGTCCCAAACGCTGCGCACTGCGCATGCGGGCAAATTCCAGACTCCTAGAATGGTGTGGCCATCGCCAGCAGATGGGCAGCGGCAGGGCGGCAACAGTTTCGCAGGCCTGGCATGCGACCGCAGGGCCCTGACAAGCCACAACTGTTGAGAGTGTCATGCAGACGAGGCAGGGCAGGGCTGCTCGTAAGGGGCACCTGTGCTCCATCACGCCCAGGCGCCTGCAACCTCATCATGCAGGAGCAAGTACGAAAAGCAGGCAATGTAGAGGAAGCAGGTGGACCCAAAAGGGCAATGGCAGTGGCAATGGCAACGGTGATGGCGCACCTTGGGCAGGCGCATGGGCGCGCCGGAGGGCGTGAACACAAAGACGCCTTGGCCTAGGAGGTCGTCCGTGATGCAGTCCACGAACTCACGCGGCGGCATGGTGTTCAGGAACTCCGCCTGCATGCGAGTGAGCACAAGTCCGTAAGCGACCGGGCGAGCAGCGTGCGCGGTGCGAGCAAGCAGCACCGAAGCAGCAGCTGCAGGCATTGAGCACGACCGCAAGCCTGCCGGGAAGCATTTAAAGGAAGTGCTAGTCAAGGCACCCTCCAGGCCGGAGTTGCGGTCCGCGTGGGGTGGCGCAGAGATGGTGTGCAGTCATGGAGTGCTGTGAAGCAGGCGCGCACCTGCCACTCGCGGATGCTTGTGAGCCAGTTGACGCGGCGCGCCATGACCTGTTGGTCCAGCCGTGTCAGGCCGCCGCCGGCACCGCCGCTGCCGCTGCCGTCCTGCAATGATCGACGTCCGTGTCCGATCAGAGTCATTGATTGTGCACGCACTAGTTTGCTGGCCATGTGGCAATGGCAAAGCATGGCCTGGCGGCAGCACATGCAGCTTGTATAACTGGATTGCCGCACCTGCACAGAGCTTTTTATGGTGGATGGGATGCCGCTGCTGCCGCTGCCCGGCAAAGATGTGGCAGCATCCACAGCGCCCTTCACCTGCGCATCCGAGCCGGCAGACCAATTGTTGACAGCAGGCATGATTCCAATTCCAGCAGCAACTACAGCATGTGCGGCCAGAGACGCCCATCTATGCCAGGTGCCTTCGAGCCATTCAGTGCGACCTTCGGATCCAAGTCAAGCTTCCAGTATACACCCCAGCCAGCGTGACTGGGGCTGGAATGATCGAGTGCCAGCTTCAACTTGCGCACCTTGGCGCCGTTGACCCTGACGCCGCTGAGCGCGCCGTTGACGGGCGCGCCATTGGGCTTGGTGCCGTTGACGGGCCCCCGCAGCAGGTCCCGGTAGGCGTCCGGCCCCAGCTGGCCGCCCCGACCTGCCTCCCGCTGCGCCGCCGCCGGGTCGTCCGGCCTGTCCGCCGCGTCGCCGACGCCGTCCTGCAGCAGAGTTTTGTTTGAGGTTTTTCGTTCTGCACCCTCGTACCGCGACAGCCCTGATGGGGCGTAGACGCGGTGGCTGGGACGCCGTGCCGGCAGCCGAGCTCCGCAACCTCTGCAGCAGCTCGCAGCGATGGGGGCCCGCACTGCTGCGCCAGGACAGTCTCGCCGTGGCGGCGCAGGGGCGCGCATGAGCAGCCGTCCTGCAGAGAGGCTGCGCCCCTCGGACCTGGCAGTCACGCAACCAGTGGGCAGAGGCTCGCGCAGACAGGGTGCGCACCCTGTCGATGCTGTCGATGGGCGCCAACTCCGACTCCGTGGGCGACTTGGGCAACGCGTCCGGCCCATCCAGCGACGTGGCGGCCGCGACCGGCGAGCGGAAGGCCGCCACCTGGCGTGAACACAAGGTGCACGGCTCGTTGCCCTGGCTGGACCGCTGCAAATCCCCTCGTTGACAGTCCCTCGTTGACATTCCCGGCGCAGTCTACGCAGTAGAGCTCTGCAGCCTGCAGTGATGTCGAACCGGGCGGCACCGCCTTCCGAAGGTGGGTCAGTGCACGAGCGCACGGATGCAGGGAGTGTCCAGCAGACACAAGCTGATAATTACTCAGCACACCCCCTCGCAACAGCTGGGGCGGGGCTGGGGACCAGGAACGGAAGTAGCAACTGTTGCTTACCCAGTTCTCGCAGGCGATGCCGTACTGCGCGAGGCGGTGCATCGCGCCCGTGCGGATGTGCAC
Source organism: Deuterostichococcus epilithicus (assembly GCA_033439295.1). Taxonomy (NCBI): domain Eukaryota; kingdom Viridiplantae; phylum Chlorophyta; class Trebouxiophyceae; order Prasiolales; family Stichococcaceae; genus Deuterostichococcus; species Deuterostichococcus epilithicus. Next base: position 1,084,176 of record JAVTLE010000004.1, on the reverse strand, counting down.
CTCCAGCGGGAACAGCGGCTCTGCCCCCAGCGGCAGCACGGTTGTGTGCAGGCTCTGCGGCAGCAAAGGGCAGCAGAACTCACCCACTTGAATAATGTGTTCGGGAGCTTGGATCAGGAGGTGAAACGAGGCCTTGGCCTGCTGCCAGCCGAGGCCTCACGCTCCGGAGAAAGCAGAAGAGAAGTGCGGCAAGCTGGGGTTGTACGGAGGTCGATCGTTGGAGACTGGTGGAGACAAAAGACAGGACCATGCCTGGTAGCCATTGGGCTTGGGCGTCGCGATGTAGTCCTTGACAAAGCCCGGGATGGGCGCCCACACCGTGTGCACCTGGCACGGTCAGAGGTGCACGCGTCAGACATCCTCCGTACTCCTTCGCCTCTCATTCCTCCTCCGAGGCATCAAGCAGACACCAGCTGCATCATCCTTGAACTGCGCAACAACGTGTGCAATGCATCTCCGCTCGGGGTTGTGCGGCAGAACGACTCACCAGGCCCATGACGTGGTAGCACAGCTGCTTGTCGTCCGCGTCGGTGTGCTGGCTGCCGCTGCCGCTGCCGCTGCCGCTGCCGCTGCCCCGCCGGGGGTGCAGCACCACTCGCAGCTGAGCCACATCGCGCAGGTCCTTCAGCGCAATGCCCTTCGCCTGGCACTTCCTGCAGCACAGAGTGCAGGACCGAAGTGTGTACGACTGAGGTTTAGGCGCAGGCGGCGCCAAAGAGGTAGAGAGGTATGCCGCGGCTTCGCACCTGCATGTTCTGTTGTGCACGATCAGGAGCACAGTATGCCCCAGCGGTAGCAGGCCCGCCTGCCGGCGCACGCAGCGTGGCAGGATGTCAGGGCGGTGGAGGAGCATTGGTGTGGGATGCTTCGAGCGACTCCCGGCTTGAGAGTCGGGAAATGCATCGGATCTGGCGGTGCAGCCGGCAACCTACCCGCCTCACCCCCTGTGCATGGCTCAATAAGGAGCAGTGTGGTCCCACATCCGCAGCAGCTTGTAAGTGTCACTGCTACAATGCACAGGGGAACCGCACGCATGATGCGCCAGACGGGCGCCGATGTGCCGGGATCCTTTTCTGATACACGAGTCGCTTATGCAGGCTGTACAGCGCCTTGTTGTGGGACTCCACGGTTCCGGAATCGTTTTGAATTGCAGAATCCTTCTGTAGAAAAAACCACTCACTTGTGCAGGCTGTACAGCGCCTTGTTGTGGGACTCCACGGTGACGGAGTGCAGGCGGGCGGCCAGGTAGGTGTCGGCGGCGAGCACCGCCTCCAGCGCCCGGCACGCCTTGTCCACCGCCGGCAGCTGCTGCTCTCGCAGCGCGTTGAGGTGGTCCACCATCGCCTGAGGAGCGCAGTGGCCCAAACGGTTCTTGCTTGAAACTGATTCACCAGTGTTTGGGCGCCAGCTCGCTGAGGCTCAACCCACTGCTGGCAGCTGCTGATCTGGCGGCGCGTCCCAGATCGCCATCGCCTGCCTCGAATGCAGCACCCACACCCTTCCTGAGCTGCCTGGGTGTTGGCGGTGCACAGCCCCCCCCTTTTCCGAAGCGCGGCCGGCTGCGCAGACTTCACGATGGCAAGGAGGGCCAGACCACTTGTCTACGACGAAGCTAACCTATGAAACAACATATCCATAGTAATTGTCAGTACAAATGAACTTGCCTTGTGCGCCTCGGGCTGGCTGTGCTTGAACGACAGCGCCTCCAGCTCCTCCTTGATGCTGTACAGCCCCAGCAGCCGCGCCAGCGGTGCAAACACCTGCAGGTTTCGTCAGACATCCATATCTGCAAACTGCCAAAGCAGTGCACGCAGTGGCTGGCCGAGCCCCGGCGGAAGGCACTCTTCGCCAGGGTTCGGGACCAGTGCATTGCACAGAGCATGGCAGGTTCAACACCCAGCAGGAACTGCGCAATTGCGCACAAAATGCTTGCTGCCAGCCATGGAGGAGTGATGCGACAAGGAGCGGCGGGCGCGCCTGCAGCGTCTCGTCAGCGATCTTCTTCTGCTTGTGCGGCGGCATGCTGTCCAGCGTGCGCATGTTGTGCAGTCGGTCCGCCAGCTTGACGATGATGATGCGCACCTGCACACCACCAGAGTCTGCATGCTCAACTGATGTGTTGTGGTTACTAAACTGATATGTTGAGGTTGCTGAGGTCCAGGCCGAGTGTGAGCAGCCTGCGGCAGGACCTGTGCGCGCTGAGGGCGGGTGAACGAGCATGCACAGGCATGGCTTCGTTTCGACCGCCCTTGTTCGACCGCCCTGCAGTCGCGGTCGCCACAGCAGCGCAAGCCGAGGGGCTAGGGGTGGCGGCAAGCCAAGGTCGCTTGTCACCATTGCAGGTCAAGGAAACACATGCTATGTCGACAGAACGGCTCGCCTCCTCGGTCATGGCCAGGAACAGCTGCTGCAGGTCCAGCGCCTTGAGGTCGATGGCCTCGCCCGGCGCAGCCTCCTTGAAGTTGCCGATCTTGGAGAACCGCGTCTCCCCCTCCACGATGCTGCGCACGCCCGGCCCAAACCACAGCTGCGCGGCGGCGGTAGCAATTTGTGTCATGAGCTGCCTCCTTCTCGGCTGCTCAGCACCAACTCAGCGCTTGCTGTTCTCTTTCCCCCTTCCCGGCTGCTCCTCCTTCTTTTCCTTTCCTCCCCCTTTCCTGGCCCACGGGGCACAGGGGCACGCTGCATGCATGCCTGTCCCAGTAGGTTACGGAGGAGACAGCAACATGAATGTGAATTACTGCGCTCATGCCATGGGGGCAACCCTGGATCCAGAGCAGTCCTCGCGGAGCCAGCCCTATGCAACTTGATGTCCCTAAAAGACACAAGTTCACGACAGTGTCGAAGGGCTTGTTCCCTCCGTGTGTGATCGCCCACCGGGCTTCGCCGCACGGCTCATCAAATGACACAGCATTGGCGTCTTCAATGAGAGTATGCCACAGCGCCTGATGACGCACAAGATGCGGCAGGCAAAGCCCTCACGGAGACATCTATAGACTGACAGCATGCACGCCTCCATTTCCGTAATGGAAACTGTGCGGTCTCGTGCATGTCGTGCAGCAGCCCCTCCTTTTCTGAGAGTGCAAAGGGGAGACCCCGGTCACACTCCCTGCAGCAACGCACCTCGATTTCTTCGAAGGACACAACATCTGTGTCCTCGACTGTGTCGTGCAGCAGCCCCGCGGCGAGGCTCTCGGCGTCCATCTGCAGCTCCGCGAGGATGCGGGCGACCTCCACGGGGTGCGTAATGTACTTTTCGCCACTTTTGCGCAGCTGACCCGCATGGCTGTCGTACGCCAGAGACAGCGCCTCCTGGACCTGTGCGAGGTTTCAGGAGGATACAACTTCAGCACAGCACAAGGTCAAGCTCGTCTGCTCAGCTGCCCCGCATGGCTGCCGTACGCCAGCCACAGCACGTCCTGCACTTGAGAATCGGATGAGGAGGAGGAGGATGTCAAAGATCTGTCGAGGAAGCAGCATCGCTGTTTCGTCAGTATGCTAGCAGCATCACGAGTGTATCTCATGGTCATGTAGAGCCTCTGATTGCATGGCTGCCAGGCGCTGTGGCTGCAGCCCAGGCGCACAGATGCCCTCAATCTGCATATGCAGCTCTTAACAGCGGGGGGCGAACAGCACGCAGCGTGCGGACCTTTGCGAGCTGCTCTGGGGGCAGGTAGTGCAGCAGCGGCTCCAGGCGGCCCCACAGGAAGTCCTCCGTGATCTCCTCGCCCGACTTCTCCAGGCGCCGATAAAACTGCAGGCATGGACACACCTGATGTGTGGGTGATGGCATCAACCTCACAGGCGCCAGGCACACTGTGCAGGCAGCCAAAGTTGGATTGCTGCTGCGCTCTGCAAGGCAGGACATATTTTTGGGAGCCAATACCGATCATGAGCAGCAGGAGGCCCACCGAGTAATCGATCTGCTGCAGCGCGCTGTGCACCAATTGCAACGCCCCCCTGCCCCGCGCCACGCTCAGCGCCTGCGAGGACGCAGGCCAGAGGATCATGTCAGACGCTTCTGCCGAGCACTGGCTGGCCGCCTGAACGAGCTTTGGTCAAGAAATGCCATCGTCGCGGGCAGGATTGCAATGCAACGCCTGACCGCATACGTCGCCCGTGCAGCATAGCAAGCGTGGGGATCGTGCGATCGACTGCACCTGCGCGACCAGTGGCGGCAGTAGCGCGTGGTCTGGCTGGCGGCTGCGCCACGGGCTATGGCAGCTGCGCCGGGGTGGCTTGCAGCGGCCGGCAAATGCGCCCTGCCGCTGGGCATGGCTGGACAGGTGTACGTCGCCGAGTCCACCTGAAAGATCACGGACGGCGCTCTAAGCCGCATGACGACATCAGGTGAGTTCACTATTGCCCGGCCGAAGTCGCTGCAGTAAGTTGTTTCTCGGGCATCCGGCTTCCAGGTTTCGCAGGACGGGTTCGCGGGGCCGCTCATCCTGGAACAGAGGCTGAGGTTGGCTTACAGCTTTGCTGAGGCGGTGCCGAGGCCCAAAGATCGGGACGCATGCGGCGCTTTGACCCACGGGACAGGGCAGGGGATTAGTGCCCACCTGCTGAAGCGCCCGCCAGGCCGTTGCTGAATAGGCGCTCCATAGCTAGCACGGGCACGGCATGCCGATCGTCTGCATGCTGGTGTACGAAGCGGGTCTGGTGTATTGCCCACGCCAGATAGCCCTCAGGGGTCTGCAACTTGGGGTGGGTATCTGGCAAGGCTTGCGCCGATGTGCGGCCCGCGCCCGATGCAGCCGGAAGTTACTTGCACTGCACAGCTACCTTGACCGTTTAGGACTTGCGCACTGCCGCTCTGCGCTGCTCAATGCTCAACCTGCGCTTTGCAAGGGCATTTGCGTGACCAGCAGACCAGAACGAGGGAAGAGAGCTTCAGGGCGGGTGAGCTTCAGAACCCTAATACCGGCCTAGGGGTATGGCTGCAGTAGGTGAGTATTCACTACTACTTCACCGCAGAGAAATGCCCTGTACACCCTCATGGCATAACTAAGTCTGCATCTGCTGCTGCTACTGCTCGGCAGTGCATAGCGCTGAACGCATGCCGCTGCGCCACCTCGTCACTTGTGACGCTCCCCTCAGCGGCCGCGGATCAGCTTGGCCCGCACCTGCACGCGCATGCATCGCACACACTCGATGCTGCAAGCAGGGCTGACGGATGAGACCCGTTCGAGAGCAGTCAGCAATGGTTCGACACGATCATCAGGCGTGTGTCTGCAAGTGGCTGCTCATCAAGCACGGGGCTTCCTAACTCAGTGGATTGATTGCCCCGACACCAGACTCGGGCCTCAGACACAGGGATCAAGGTGAACAGGCGCACCCGCACGGGCCGGTCCAGCAGCAGCGAGTGCGACAGGCGCTGCGCCTTCTGTGCAGCCAGGACGTCCTCATACTCGATGTGTGCCTTGCCGGACGGCATGCCTGCACATATGAGAAGCGCCTAATCATTCCCCGAGGAATGCTCAGGACGCGGTGGCAAGACACCAGCTGGGCAACGCATTTCCTTACAATCGAGGCCGGTGATTTCACGAAGCGTTGGGCAGGTGGGTGCCGCAGCTGAGCGACACTCCAAATGTTCCCATAACCTGGACGGCGCACCTGTCTGACGGTTGCGCAGCACAGTGGCACGCACGATGTGGCCGCAGACGCCAAAATGCGCCCGCAGGATGGCGGCGTGCTCCAGCGCCAGCGGATGCACGCTGGTCACTGTGACGGACCGCACGTCCGGCGGCCCCTGCCCCGGCCGCACCTGCATGTGCCACAAGAGCATCACTTTGCTTGGGGTTGCTTGAATGGTGGACTTGGCTCTGCGTGCTGGGCGCTTGTCTGGCATCAATTGGGAGATTTGAAGTCGGGCTTCAGTGGGAGCAACTTCCTCCGCCAATGTATCTGACAGTGCATTACGAGACACCGCGTGCACCGCCGCGACGAAGCGAGTCGCACGTTCTTGGCGCCCGCCCACAGCATTGCAGCGGCTTTGACAGTCTCGGTCAGGGTACTTAAGGAAAGAACTCACCGGTCGTAACGTGGCGGCAACGCGGGCCGCGCGCTCGTCCTCGGCGCCCGCCCTCAGCTGGTCCAGCATGCTGGTCACCTGCTGCAGCTGGCTGCGGATTTCTGCCACCTCGTCGCCGCCGGTGCCTGCTCCGTGCAGGTCATCATGGGTCAAGAGGAGCGGGCAATGTTGCTGTGGCGCGCCTGGGCGGGGCGCAGGCCAGTGCGATGGCAATGCACCACGTCAGAGCATGGGCCGAACACTGGCAACACAGCGGCAGTGGTAACAAGCACGGCGGGTGTGCCAAGTGCCCCCGGTTTTAGTCAAAGTTCAGCGGGAGGGAAGCCACTCACCAAAGCCGCCTGCGCTGCGGAAGCCGCGCGGCTGAAGTTGCTGCTGCTGCACCGCAGCCCCCGGCGCCTCCAGGCGCTGCCACACGCCGCCGCCGCCGCCATTTTGCGCAGCGTTAGCCTGACGCCCGCCGCCCGCAAGCCGGTCAAACACACTGCCCGGCTGCCGATGCTGCTGCTGCTGCTGCTGCTGCTGCTGCTGCTGCTGCTGCTGCTGCTGCTGCTGCCCCCCTGCGTACGGACCGCCGAGGTCCAGGCGGCCAAACACCGACTGCTGCTGCTGTGTAAAGCTCGCCGGCAACGACTGCGACAGCAGCTGCGCCCCTGGCCGGTCGGGACCCAGGCGCTCAAACGCCGACGCCTGCATCGCCGCAGCGCCGCCGGCATCGCCGCCATTCCGCTCGCCTGCCTCGGGCTCCGAGCCAGGCTGCATGCTGTCCAAGGCCGCTGCAGCACCCTGCTGACCATCCTGCGGACCGTTCGGCTGGTAGCGCTCGGGGAATGCCAGCTTCGACATTGGCTTGCGTGGCCTGCGTTGCAGTGAAGCGACCCATTGCCGGTCAGTCGTCAGGGCGCCTTCAATTTTCACTGAATGTTTGCCAGGCTGCCGGACATTCGGTCGTATGAATGCCAAGCTTCATGTCACAGCTCGCAGCTTGGCTTTCACATCAGAGCTGCGGGAACTGACGGACAGACGCGTACAACAAGCAACCTCGTGCGGAGGCCTCGCACCTGAACTCTGCCGGCACATCCTGAGCCTTGGCCTCAAAGTCGACCTCAGGCGGCACCAGCGACCCCTCGCGGCCGCCGCTGTGCCGCCGCTCCGTGCCGCGGCCGCCGTCCCTGTGCCGCCGCTCGTAGCTGTCTGCGGCCGCAGCAGAGACACAGGGCTTGGTCTTCATCCTCTTCAATGCACGAGCTGTCGATGCTAGAGCGAGACAACTATGCAGGCAACTGAACTAGCTATGCAGAGCGCATATCGCCTTTGCGCGACCGAACAGCAGCTGCACTTGGTCAGCCATGAGGCTTCTGCACAACAATTTCGAGTTGATGGCCCTAGCTATAGCATGATCGCCAGGATGCTTCAGGCGGCGCACCCCAGCCATCCTCGCGCTCTACCCTGTGACTTCGGTAGCCGTGCCGCGGTGGTGACAGCGAGCGATAGCGCTGCCGCTCCTGCGACCTGCCGCTACCAAAGCCCCTGCAGACGAGTGCTACTCATCAGGGGATGAATTGTTTTCGACAATGCTCGACAGATTGCACGGCCGAAGTGTCTAAAGGTGCCCTGCATCGTCACTGTCAGCAGATGCGCAGCCAGCCGGCGAGTCTCACAATCCAGCAACAGCTTCGCTAGTGCACAGAGCAAACCATGACACGACAGAGCACACCAAAACACAAGAGCACAGACCTGTCGTGATAGTAGGGGTCGCGGTCGAATGGTGGGCCTGGCGGCCAGCCCGGCGGGCACCCCGGCGGCGGGTAGCCGCTCCACCAGCCGGGCGGCCGCATATCCCAGCCTCCCAAAGGGGCCCTCAAGCCATCCTCGTAGGGTGGCTTGCCGTGCAGACGCCGCTCATAGCCGCCGTGGCCGCCGCGTTCGTGCCGCCGATGCCTGCGCGGCTCCCGCCTGCAGTCATAGAGGATGATCAAGCATGCTGGACACCGGGCCATCTCGCGGAGTAATGGCCGCATCATGCTGGGATGCATACTTGAAAGCTGAATCGCAGGCAGACTGCTCGGCAGTGTCGAGGCAAGCCGCAGCCTGCCGGCTGGAACGCAAGGAACAGCCAGACTCGAATGCGAGGAACATCAAACCGGCAGCCTACCTGTGGTCGTCGTAGCGACCATGCTGCTCATAGCGGTCGCGGTCATCCCGGTGCCGCCTCCGCGGCTCCGGCTGCCGCTCACGTCGCTCCTCGCCGCGGCCGCTCGCCTGCGCTTTCGGAGTCGTCAGCAGAATACACCAGCCGCGGATAAGCACGCGCGCTTCAGATACATGGTCGTCAGCAGCAGGCATGGTGCAGTTGAGCGTAGTCTCTCTCGAACATCAGCGACCTCAAAGCGTACGACAATCGGAGTAGAGACAGTGCAAGAATATGAAACGGTTGCGAACATAGGATCACATGTCACGCACCTGGCCGTCGGAATGGCGGCGGGAGTGTCGTGCCGGCGGCGGCGAGCTGTCGCACGCCGGCTCTGGCGGCGCCGAGGCCTGGTTGGCGTCCTCGTCATCAGAAGACTCCGACATGACGCCGCTGCCACTCGCAGTGAGCGACAGGTCACCCACATCAGCACTGCACCAGCATAGGGTCAGCCTCAGGATGGACTGCAAATGTCGTGTGGCAGGGTGGAACCTGCACATCGAAGGTAAGTGCCAGGAAACGATGATGCGCAGCCTCATGCTGCATCCCCGGCAACAGAGTTGGCAATTGCACGGAACATGTGCTGTGGCCTATTGCGGCCTAAAATCCTGCTGACCTGGGCGCCGCGTCGGCAGCCGGCTTGGACGATGACATGGCCGCCGCATCGGCCAGGGGAGCGGCCGTCGACTGCTGCGCCGGAGCAACGCCGGCATTTGCGGCTGCTTTCAACGCCGCTACCTTTGAGGCCTCGCCCATGTGCTGGAATAGCCTGATCGCAAGGAGGAGAAGGAGTGACGTAGGTCGCCCTTCGTCCGATGCCACAAGGTGTCACAATATAGACAAGCAAACACATGGCTACTGTTTACATGTGCTTGTCTGCCCGAATGCATGTCTACATGGGTGTACAACATGTCGCGGATGGCAGCAAGCTCACCATGTGGTGAAAGCGACGGCATGCTCGCCCAGAAACGCCTCCAGATTCTCGGCCACCACCGGCTCGGTGGTGCCGTGCGCCATCATGACAACAATGTACAGCGGCAGCACCTGCGGCGCCAGGCGCACTGCATGTTGCTAAGCAGCCACGAATACATGCTGTGATCACGGCATTGTGCTGATGATGCTGAACGATTCGCAGATGTCAGACCGCCAGGATGCATGCTTGGGTACGCACATCACCTCGTTGGAATTTACTGCGCACCTCATCGCTGTAGCCTTCCCCCAGAAAGTCCGCGAGCTTCTTCTTGACGGTCGCCTGCAGAGCCTTGCCCTCCGCCGAGTGCTGATCGATAAGCTTCATCTGTCAATATGGGCCTCGGCCTCGACCACGAGCTACAGCGTCAACCGGTGGGCATCACAAACCTCTAGCGCTCAAGTCGGAGCCTGGGGCGTGTAAATTCACAGATCCTGCCGGCAGCAAATTTGAGCAGTGTTCGATGCACACAATCGCAAATCGATCGCTCCGCAGTCCACATTCCGGTGAGCTATCGGAAGGAAGCAGAGGAAGGAGGGTCAGCATTTCCTCGCAGGAAGCACCTTCTTTTCTGCATCCCTTCGAGAGGAACCTAACTCCAGCCTCGGCAGGACTTGGGTTTCCCTCAATGATTGAGGCTCAATCCCATATTGGTTTATTTTTCCTGAGTCATTTGCTCATTTCCCTTGTCGAACCGGCTTCGCGCACGTGCCCCAACATCGATCAATTTTAGCATTTGATGCACCACTACCGTCAATCACGCATGTCACAGAGCAGTGCCTGCACTCCAAACGTAGTGGCGTGACCTGGCGCGCTTGAGCGCCTCGTTCTCGTGAGACAGAGACCCGCACAGTTTCGCAAGGCCTAGCGCTGCCAGCATCTGCGAGCAGGAGCAGCCACTCGCCGTGCATGATTGAATTGGCGTACATCAGCGTCCTCGGCTCCGCTGCAATCGAGCCTGCCGCAGTGAACTCTATCACAAGGCCCTTTCGAGAGCACGGTTTTCCAGCACCGGCCACAGGATTGCCAGATCCCGCCAAGGCCAGCCACAATTGACTCTTGCAGCTTCTAGGTGAGACGCCCACACAGCCAACGTGTGGAGGCAGAGGTCGTCTCGAAAATATCTTGGGCAAGGAACACTCACTGCCTGCTAGCTCCGAGGGACGGAGTACAGTCTTTCCGATTTGCGGGTTCTTAGTTGCTGTGCAGGGGCGGAACTCTTGGAGGCAGAAGTTCGTCTCGAGAGCCAGATACCCTCTGCTGCATGCGGCCGCGACGGTGCTGACATGTCAGCTGACTTGGCGCCGGGGGTTCCGCCGGCACGCTTGCGGGCATGCCGAGGCGTCGGCTGCCTCGATGTCGGCCGCATGCCGGGCCTGCCGCCGCGTCTCGCTGCCGGCAACTGGCCCGCCTGCAAGTGGCGCGGCAGCCAGCGGCCGCATCAGCGCGCAGCGCAGGTGCAGGCGCTTGGCAGCGTGGCTATGCCGGTCGTCACGGAGGTCGCCAAGCGGGCCCTGGCAGTCACAGCGAGCGGCTCCGTCGCCGGCAACTCCGTCACAACACGTGCGGGCCAATGCCAGACTTGCCAAGTGGCGATCCTCACATCATGTCCTGCACTGCCCTGCCAACTGTGCCGGCCTGATGCATGACACGTGGTGATATGGTGTTCTGACCTGCACACAGCGAGAATGTCTTTTTTCCGTTGATGTCGAACCTCGGTTGGATGGTTTGCCTGATATCACTTCCTCTGCCGTGCAGTGACGTACATGATGCACCATCAAACCCTGATGTTCTTCTCGGTCCTGGGCACGCTGTCCGTGTCAGTGGGCGCCTGGTGCATCGCGCTGGCGCGCCTGCTGTGGGAGCAGTACGGCGAGCAGATCTTCTTCTCCAGTGCCGGCGTGCAGGTGGTCGTCCTGCCAGTCCTGTCACCCCTGAGTGCCGCTGTGTGTTTCTTGCGCGTGCCTCACCATCATGCACCGGAAGTCATCGCTCTGAAGGTCTTCAACTGCAGCACGAGCTGCTGTGCTTCCATGCACTGCTCTTCAGAAATCCTGAGCTGAGACCGGAGTGTCAATATGCTGGTTGACCCACACTGCAGGAGAAGCGCATCCTGCACGGCGTGGACGTGACGGGGTCCGCCTTCCTGGCGCGCCCTTCGGTTGTGGGGGCGGCAGATTTCGCGGGCGCCGCGCACGCGGGGCAGATGCGGCGCACGGGGGATCCGTACATAATGCACTGCATCGAGACCGCCTGCATTGTGGAGGGGCTGCTCTGCACGTCTGACTACGCCGAAGATGATGAGCGGTAAGTGTGGAGCACAGACAACCTCAACTTTTTCAACTTGTCGTCTCTAATTCCTCGGCTACTCCAGCGCTTCAAAGAAAGCAGAGGACAATGTGCAGTGAGTGTGGACGATGGTCGTTCAAAGATCCTCCAGCCTGACCTCAGGAGAGCAGTCTTCCGGGCTGTAGTTTGATGCCTGTCAGCGGCGGATGGCAACGGGTAGACTGGGCACTGAGCTTCCCGGCCTTCCAGCTGTGCGGGGCAGAAACGGCGGCGCGCTCACACCCTAGTGCATGCGACAGAGTAGCAGCGCTGCTGCGCGCGGTGTGTCGCCTGACACCGAATCTCGAAAGCGGCACGCTATGGGGTCCACACGACCCGGCGTGTGCACCCGCAGATCGGAGCTGTCGGTGACGGCGGCGCTGCTGCACGATGTGGTGGACGACACACGCGTCGACATAGCCGAGGTGGAGGCGGCCTTTGGCGCCAAAGCCGCCACGCTGGTGGCCACCGTCACGCGGCTCAGCCAGATGAACCAGCTCATGCGGCGCAAGGCGCGCAAGGCCCGCGAGCAGGTTGGTCTGCTCCTCAAGATTCACTCGCTTTTGCGAAGTCCCTCCCTGTCCATGCAGCGGGCAGTGTCAGGTGATGCCCACTGTGCGTGCTGCCGCTCAAAGCCCTTCGGGTTCAGCTCGTGCAAAGAGGAAGATTCATTCTGCTGGCCTCTTCAGTAATGGGGTTATGTGTTATGCTGTGTAACTGGGCGCACCTCCTGAGTAGGCGGGCGGTGGGGCGGCAGACAAGACAACCTGTAGAAGAGCGAACTGCGCAACCCTCATCCTGACCATGCATATCGTCTACTCCCAAGCAGTCCTGCACTTGAAGGATGATCATGGGCTGTGCCCCTCTCAGGCGGGCGGCGAGGCGGCGGCAAAGCCGGCGGCCACAGAGGAAAGCGAGCTCCGCAACCTCATTTTGACCATGGTGGATGAGCCGCTGGCTATTCTCATCAAGCTGGCCGACCGCCTGCACAACATGCGCACGGTGAGCTTAGCTTGGATACTGTCGACCCATTTGAACCTTTGTTTGTTGTCATATCCAAACACCCACACCCGCGCCTGGCTCCGCGCAAGCTTATAAACTGAGCTAGCTGACGAACCGTGGGCAGGTGCATCCTCTACCACCTGCCAGATCCGTCTCCATGTTTCTTCAATGACTGCTATGCGCAGGTATATGCGCTGGCGCCGGCAAAGGCGCAGGCAGTGGCGCTCGAGACGCTGCGCATCTGGTGCAGCCTTGCGGAGCGCCTCGGCATGTTTGCGCTCAAGGTGAGCCGGAACCGCACAATAAAGTCTGCGAAAAGCACCCTTCGTGAGCTCGGGGCGCTGCGCTCGCCCGCAAGCACAGCGCTGTGTGGGTGTCATGGATGCAGGAGAGCCTGTGCGCCTCTGATATGCCTGACGGATTCTGCGCCAGCCAGCTGCGCTTCGTGGGGAGCTGGCTGGCGTCTTTTAGCACGAAACACTGTGCACGCTTTTCAAAATCGCAGGATATGCACACCAGAAGTCAGCCCACTGTTTCAAGCTTCATGCTGCAAGAGATCTCCACATGATTCCAGAACAGTTCACAATCGTGCTGAGAGGATTCTGTGGTTAAGTTGGCCGCGCCGCTGCCGGAGCTGGAAGACAAATGCTCTGCAATCGATTGTCCAGTAATAACCTCCAGGAACAAGCACAAGTTCATGTGTGTACATCTGTGTGAATGTTCCGCTTGCAGTCGGAGCTGGAGGACCTGTGCTTCGCGGTGCTGCAGCCGGCAGAGTTCCAGCAGCTGCGGCACGACCTGGACGTGCTGTGGGGCTGCGTCTCCAAGGCGTCAAAGACGCCGCGGCCGCTGCCGCCCAGCAGGAAAGGGGCCAGCGGCGGCGGAGGCGGCGCCGCTGGCAGAGCCGGCGGCACGGACGCCCGCGGCGGCGTCGGTGGCAGCGGTGCCGCAGCGCCGGCGCCCGGCAGGGGCAGGGCGGCCGCGCCCCGGCGGCTGCTGGGGCGCGCGGTCGTGAAGCAGCGCAGCAAATGGGTGCGCCCGCTTGTTTGCCTTCTTGCGGTTGGCAGCACCAGGACCGAAAACGCTGCAATCACCTGCTGCGAAGGCCGCTCTTGCTGACGTGTGTGAGCCGGCAGTCTGCACCCTCTGAAGACGTCGGTGTGCGGCTGCTGCAGCCGAACAGCCCCTTCAACCTGGAGGCGACTGGCGTGGAGGCCTCCACCACAGCCATCCTGGCGGGGCGGCCGCCAGATGCGAGTGCGGCGGCGCTCGCCGCAGGTGGTGCAGACCCGGCGGCCAGCTCTGGCAGCGTCGGCGGGGCGGCGCCTGTCGGCGGCCGGGCAGCCCGCGCCTCAGCCCTCACCAAGGAGCAGCGACAGGTGGGCGTTCATACTTGTGCTACCAAGCCGCCCTCTGTCACCAGCTTGGTGCTCGCGCACAGAGTTCAAAGGCTTGTATCACAGCCGGGCACCAGGGTCGAAGGGCTTGGGGTGGCTGCAGCCGCGCGCTGCGTCTGTAACCTCGTCTGAGCATGAGGGGAGGCAACCCTCAATGTTCACCAGCGACATCTGAGTACTGAACCTGCAGACCACCGTGGCATTTGCCTTATCCATGTTTGATCCGGGTTGCTGAGTTTCCACCTGTTACGCCCACTGGTGTAATTGTGCTGCGTGGTGTGTTGGTTTCTGGGGCTTGCAGCCATTTTCGCAACTCCCCAGCTCAGTGGCGTCATGCTGCGGTGCTGCAGATCAAGCGGCTGGTGGAGAGTGTGCAGCCTTTCGACCAGCTGGCCTTCAAGTCACACCAGCGGTTGCTGCAGCTGTCGGGCGCACGGCGGCGCGGGCTGGACGTCATCGACGACTGCGGCCGCCGCCTGCTGCAGGAGCTGCAGCTCAATGGCTATGCCACCGGCCTGGAGATAAACATTCAGGTGTGCCGTGTTGCATGCTGCGATTGCGTAGCTGGTCACAGCCTCGCTTTGAGCGCTTGGGAGCAGTGGTGCTGCTAGGCCGCGAGAGCTGTGCGGCCCAGGACCATGTGCTGCTGCTTTGCAGCATATCTGCTCACGGCACATGGCTGAAAGGCCCTGGAAGGCCCTGGGCCATCGCAGCCTTGTCGGGAATATCGGCACGCTTGCGTCTCTGGCACACCGGCTGTGGCGCCAGCCACGTACTCTTGCACCTGCACCGCGGTCGCTGTATGGACTTTGACACGCCACGGTGATGTGGCGAGCGCGCAGGGGCGGCTGAAGAGCCTGTACAGCATACAGCGCAAGATGCAGCGCAAGGGCGTGGCGCTGGAGGAGATTTATGACGCCCGGGCGCTGCGCGTGGTCATCGACGACGGCGGTGACCGCAACAGTGACGCCGCCCTCACCGCCTGCTACCAGGCATGGTTTTTCTTCACCGCTCAACGGGTCTTCTCTGCACCGAGTGATGACGGAACAAGTGCTGCATGGGACCTCAGCAGCATCGCTGCTGCCTGCCTGCCCGAAACCATGCAAGGGCTTTCCGCAACAACTTGTGCGCAGCACATGGACTCGCCGAGAGGGTGTAAGCATGCTGCACAGCGTTCGAGGGTGATGATATGTGATGTGCCTGCTCGAGCGCTGTGTTTGCAGTGATGTGGCTGCCTGGCCCTTGGAAGCCACCCACGAACACGCTCCGTGTTCATGGGGAGCTCTGCAGAGGCGGTCAAAACTTGTACTGCTGTGTGGCAATGAGCGACAATCTGCATCGCGGCAGGTGCGGGCGGCGGTACAGCGGCTGTGGAAGCCCATTGCGGGGGAGCGCGACGATTACATCGCCAACCCCAAGGTTGGTTGCCTTGCTGGCTGTTGCCCCTCCTGCACAAGGGCTCCCAAGCCGTGGTCACTTTGCAACCCAGCCGAACGCGCGCAAAACTTGCAGGTGACCGGCCCCACCAAGTGCTCTGTCAGCGGGCCTGTCCCGGTGCGCAGCAGCTTCTTGCCAGCAGCCCGCAGCATGGTTTGAACAACCGCCAAGGAGGCCGCCAATCCCGCCCAAGCGCCGCGTCCCCCGGCCTGAAGGGGGGTAACCATCTGTGCACAGTGCTGCCTCCTTCGCTCGTGAAGACCTGTCGCTTGCCTTTGCCGCTGCAGGGTTCCGGCAAGTACCAGAGCCTGCACATGGCGGTGGTGGGCCCGGGCGGCGTGCCCATGGAGGTCCAGCTGCGGACATCCTCCATGCACGCCGATGCTGGTGCGCCCTGCGACAACGTGTCGACACGGGGTTGACCTGTTGACAAAAGGGTTCAAATGCAATCGAGGAGATGATCAGCCTTCATCATACTGCATGCCAGCAGAAGTGCAGCGTGTGTTGGTGTGGCAAGGAGGCCAACAGTGAGTGTCTGCCCCTCGATGGAGCCCGCCTGCTGCTGGACACGTCGTTTGGCCCGGCATGTTGCTGCGGCAGTACAGGACAGCACCTACAACCTTCGAGCATGCTTGCGTGGTGTGGCGCAGAGTATGGTGCCGCCGCCCACTACCTCTACAAGGAGGCGGCGCCGCCGTCGCCAGAGGCGGCAGGCGACGGCGCCGCGGTGCGGGTGCGCTTCCTTCAGGAACGATGCCATCACGGCGGGTTGCGGTCAAGCACATGCGCCTGCCAGGGTTCACCTGCTGTGGCAAGTATCACTGGCACTGCCACAGCTGCACGTCAGCTCGGACAGCATTGGCAGCGCGCGTGGAGATGGGGCCTAGGCTTGAGGGGCCATGTCCGGGGTCACAAGCGGGGCAGCAACTACCGTACTTGACCAGTTTCGAGAAGCAACAATGACTGTCATCGGTTCCCAACCCGCATTGTGCCGCCCCCGCAGGTGGGGCAGCCGGTGCTGCGGGTGGGGTCTGACGGCACGCTGCAGGACGGCGTCATCGTGGGCGTCGAGCGCGCCGGGCAGGAGCTGCTGGTGGCCATCGCACGGCGGGGCCGCCTCGCCGGCGGCGGCGGCGGCGCCAAGGGCGCTATCACCGCCTACAGGTGTGCTGTGCGTCCTGCGGCACCAGGCTGCTGTCGTGTCGCACCTGAACGGGGAATCCCCCCACTCGCCCTTGCTGGCGCTCGAGGCAGCGCATGGCGCAGGAAGGTTGCCCGGCCCTGCCGGACGAGTGGAGCCCGAGTGCCGGCTGCAGTGCAAGTTGGCGGCTGCTGCCTTCCCCAGACCTCCCGAGCTGCCAGCGCTGCCCTGTTGCTGCACCGCATCTCAGGGGATCCTGCAGTGCGAGTGCCGGCTCACGGTGTGTGTGGCGGGATGCAGCTGGCTGGTTCGTAATGGCAACTCCGCTGCGCGTGCAGGCGGCTGGCGGCGTATGTTGAGTGCAAGCAGTGGAGCATGCCCGGGCAGGCGGACAGCAACGCGGCACTGCAGAGCTACGTGCGCTGTCGTGACGGCGCCTACCACATGAAGGACGCCTACGGCTACAACTGGCCCCACACCGTGGTGCCCCTGGCGGTGTGGCCCTGCTCCTCCCCAATCTCGTGCAGAAGACATGTCAAAACTCCATCTAGACCCTTAACACATGAAGGACGCCTACGGCTACAACTGGCCCCACACCGTGGTGCCCCTGGCGGTGTGGCCCCTGCCCTCCCCATGCTCGTTGCAGAAACCACACCAAATCACTTGCTCTGGACCCGTACACATAAAGGGCGCTCTTGGCGCCCAAAATACCTTGATCCCCCTGGTGGTGCGGCGCATATGTTCCGGTTGTGGCGCTCAGTATCCTCCCGCAACCTGCAAGCTGCAACCTGCAACCGTTTCTCGGCTGCACGCAGACCATGCCGGTGCCGGAGTCCCACCCGGTGCCGCTGGCGCCGCCGCCGACGCGGCCCGCAGCAGAGGAGCCGGCCGCCGCTGCCGCCGCCCCGCCTCGCCGCTGGCGCAGCTGGCCGGCGCGGTGCCGACGGGCGGCTCTGCGCCGCCGGCCGGCGCGCGGGAGCAGGGAGGCAAGTCGCCCGCCGAGCGCCAGCGCGAGAACGACGAGCGCACCATCTCCCAAAAGGTACCTCCGCTACCAGTCTCCGTCGCCCCTGCCATCCCTCCAGAAGGTCTCCTCGCTTCCTGGGTTCGTCTCGTTGCACCGTGCACAGGGTCCTCTGCAGGCAGTGGGTCGAGGCATGGCAGAACTGCTCGGTGCCACCCGGCAGCTTCGAGCCAGCGAGTAGGGATTCAGGGGTTGGATCGACCCGGCGAGTGGGGGCCGCAGAGTGTGCGTCCAGCATGTGCCAAGATGATGCTGCCGCAAGCTGCGCTTGCAAGGCAGCCTTGTGAGTCCACTCGATTCGCTGCTACCCTGGCCGCAAGAACCCCTTTAGGAACGTGCTGCCTGTGGACATGCAGACGCAGCTGCTGCGGGCGGTGCTCGAGTGGGGCAAGGAGCTGGACGCGGACTCTGCAGAGCCTGCCACGGCGGACCGCACGCTCGAGGAAGCCGCCAGCGACGTGCGTCTCGTGGCTCACTGCTCAGATGTGCCTCGTTGGCCGCACGCACTGTGATGCACCGCTCCTGCTGCTGCAGTCGCTTCTGCTCCGCCCATGGCACAGGAGCCTGTGTGCGTGGCTGGGCGGTACATCATCAGCCACGTCGCACAGTCACATTGCGTTCCAGTTTGTCACATCGCTGCATGGCTGTGTAGTGGTCACCTGACGGCCGTGGACGTTCGTGGCAGGTGGTCGTCCTCATGTGGCCGCCCGGCGAGTTCAAGCGGTTGCCGCGCGGCACAACGGCAGGACAGATCATCAAGTCCCACGTGAGCCGGTTGCATTGCCGGCCATCCACTGCACAACCCGCACTGCACATGCGTGTGCCCTACCATGCTGCTGACCCGAGCACCAACTGGCAGCGTCTCCTGCCATGTGCGCAGGGGCTGCTGCAGATCTCGGAGCGCGACCCCTCCGGCCTGGTGAACGTAAACAACAGGTCGGTTTCCAGCTTTGTCCAGCTTGCCATGCTGCACTTGTGGACCTACTGCTGAATATGAAAGCCAGCATCAGCCCATTGCGTTGAGCCACTCGACGTGCTTGAACTTCCAGACTGGTGCCGGAGGCCACGCCCCTCAGCGATGGCGACCTGGTCATCATGTCGGACGTCCTCATCTCAATATGAGGGTTGTCAGCGGCGCTGATATGCGCACTGCCGCAAGTTTGAACAAGTGTCCACGGTCACCAAAGGTATTCTCTTGCACCACCCTGTACCTGTACTGACGCATCCAGACCAGATGCGCCATGTATATCTAGCATCACCAGTACCGTCTCAAAGTAGGTGCAGCTTCTTCGGGCACTATTGCGCAATGGGTTGCAGTCGCTGCTGATGCGCCGCCATGCCGCATTATGAACGTTGCTCGGCCACTTCCATTGATTCGGCAGCAACCTTTGTAAGCAGTACAGGACGATAGCTGTTGACACCGTAGCCCTGGACTCAGTTGGCGTGCCAATTTGGAAGCTTCTAATGGCACTGGCACTGTTGAGCATTGGAGTCCCCCGCACCACGAATGTTTTCCTTGGCCCCCTGCGCCAGATGCAAAGATGCAAGTGGCGCAGCATGCGTACCAGACCAGAATTGTGACCGGCTTTTGACTCCTCTGCGTTGATCTAGAAGGAACTCAACGCTTTTGCGAAAGCACGCTGCGCGTTTCCGCACGAAGCCGACGCAGCATCACATTTTCTGGAGAGGGCAGTTGTCGGTGGGAACCTTTCCCCACATGTCTCGACGAGGCCGGTGACATCCGGAGGAGCCTGGTTGCACAGCCAGCATGGCCGCTGGCGTGGCTGCTCCACCTGCAGCAAAGCTGCTGGACTTCAGTCAGCCTCTGGACGTGCCTTTGCTCGATGCAACTGTGGCAGCCTTCTATGGAGCGGCGTCGCCAGAGGAGGTGCACCCCGCTTGCATTTGGAAATCTCAGCAGTCTCCTCACTATTGCGCGTTTCACGTGCTGCATGGATCACGCAAGACACATCAGCGGAGGCTTTGGGATGGTCTAGCGAGGCGACGAGCTGGCATGCCTGCAGCAGGCAGGGCTTACACTGCGTGCATTGCGGATGGCGAGCAGCGCACCGCTGATACGGACGATGACGAACGCCCGAGGCATCTTGCAGCTGCTGTTGACAGCTCACGTACACTTGGGCTGTGCTGTTGAAGCTCTCGCAACCCCAAGCACAGGCTGTGGTCAGCGATCCTGCCGAACGCAGAAAGGGAGCGGGCTGGGATCCAGGGGACAGCCAGGCGATGGTCTCACACACAGCGGCTGACCGTGGCCAACACGATTTGCAGAGAGCGGCGGCGGAGGGCATCCTGAAGCAGCTGCAGGCGCACCAGGATGCCTGGCAGCGGGTGGACGTCATCCTGGAGCAGTCGCAGAGCCAGCAGACGAAGTTTCTGGCGATGCAGGTGGGTCGCCGCAGCGCACCGCCAGCTGTGCACGTCCGACATGGCGCGCATGTGCCTGAGCACTGCTCTGTGTGCCTGCTGCGCACGCACGTGCCACGGCCTGTGTCGCTGATCCCGCAATGCAGTCGTGCACTCGCCAGGCTGTCATCCAGGGCAGCCCACTTGGATATGTGACACGATGCCGTCGCCGCCACCCGTAGATACTGGAAGAGGTCATCAAATTTCGGTGGGGCGCGCTGCCGGAGGAGCAGCGCGAGGGCATCAAGACCTACATCTCCAACCTCATCATCAAGCTGTGCACCGATGAGCGCAGCTTCAGGGCGGAGCGCGCCTTCCTCAACAAGATGAACATCGTCCTGGTGCAGGTCGGTGTGCACGAAAGCAATCGGATGCTTGCTGAGAAGGTGGCAGGCTTGTTCGACCAGAATTGGCAAGCTGCGGGCACGGGCGATCGTGCTGCAAGCCTGCGTTTGCAGGGCAAGCTGCTGCTTGCAGCAGGACCTGGCGCTGCCGCCTCTCGTGACACTGCCACTGTCCTGCTGTAGATCTTGAAGCAGGACTGGCCGCACAAGTGGAAGAGCTTCATCCCCGACATTGTGGGCGCCAGCCGCACATCGGAGACGCTCTGCGAGAACTGCATGGTGCGCGAGCGCCTTGCTGATTGCACAGATTTGCAAGTCTGCAGAAACTACGGCAAGCTCCGTCCACCAAAGTGAACTCGCTGTGCTGACAGCCTGCGCCTCCGCTGCCCTGGGCATCCAGCCGTTACCCAGCCGCCTGGCTCCATCAAAACCTGCAGACGCCGACCAGCGGGCCCCCTTGACACAGTGAAGCCATTGGCGCAGGTCATCCTGAAGCTGCTGAGCGAGGAGGTGTTCGACTTTTCGCGGGGGGAGCTAACGCAGGCGAAGACCAAGGAGTTGAAGACGTCACTGAACGCGGACTTTCGCCTCATCCACGAGCTGTGCCTGTGGGTGCTCAACGCTGGCGCCCGAGCGGACCTCACCAGGTGCTGTCCTCTCCCCTGGCCCTTGGTGCATACAGCAGCCGGGTCAAACACCATGGCAGCCGTGTGGATGGGGGTCGGGGAGGTTCGTCGTTGAGATGGCTGCCGTCCTTACAGTGGATTGGGCCACAGAGGACCCGCGCTGCAGATGGTCTGCGAGAGCGCTGCGCAGCAGGCTCAAACAAGGGTTGGGAGCGCAGCGATTCCGGTGGCAGTTCTCATGTGAGGCGGCCTGGAGTGCGCAACGAAGGCAGCTGCCGGCGGATGCTGCAGCCGGCAAATAGTGCGAGCCGCTGGATGCTGCAGCTGCGGCCTGGTGGGGACGGCACATACCCTCTGCGCCGCCTGCACCCATGTCCCAACGGCCGGCCACGGCCGCGGTGCGGTCGCGATAGGCCGCCGAGGCAGCTGCTGAGGCTCCATGTAGCACGTCTCAGCAACCTCAACTTCTCGCCCGCAGGGCCACGCTGGCGGCGCTGCACGCGTTCCTGTCCTGGATCCCGCTGGGCTACATCTTCGAGTCAAACCTGGTGGAGATCCTGCTGAACCGCTTCCCGCAGACCGCATACCGGAATGTCGCGCTGCAGTGCCTCACAGAGGTGAGTGACCGTGTTTTGTTTCCTGGACATGGCCGCGTGTTGGTTCTGGAACATGGCCGGACATATGCCTCGAAACGGGTCGATGGCTGTGTCTGACCCGCAGTCCCGGTGATGTCCTGGTGATGATGACCTGACTTCCACACGGCGCTGCCGGCGAATGTGCTGCAGCATTCAGCAGGCGATGTCGCCTGGTGTTGACCGTCACAAGCTCTCAACTCGCGATCGTGCCCTGTTGTTGCAGAGCTGAGACCCTGTTGTACAATTTTGAGTCTTCGTCCACGCACACACAAACAGGTGGCGTCGCTGACAGTTGGCCCGGAGTACAACTCCCACTTCGAGTCGCTGTTCAAGTTCTTCATGGGACAGCTGCAAGGCGTGCTGCCGCCGGGCACCGACATCGTGGCCGCCTACAGGGCCGGCACCGACGACGAGCAGGCCTTCGTGCAGGACCTGGCGCTGTTCTTCACCTCCTTCTTCCGGGTGCGTTGGGGTATCCACGAGCCTTGCGAAGGGTGGTTCATTCTTCCCTGCCTCACAGCGCTCCCATATCATGAGCACGCAGGACCTGGCCGTGTGTGCACCTCCTGCTTTCGGCAGTGCGGGGGATTTTGACGGTTTCTATGCCAGGCTGTATCTGACTCCTCCACCCCTGAAACCTCGCCACGCCGCAGCGCTGGCGCAGCAACGGTTGTCGGCTCCCGCTGCAGCCCTGCCTCGATCACCAACTTCCCGAATGCCACCCGTCTTGACAGTCCACGCCAGTGCGGAGGTCCCAAGGCAGTGCCTGAGCCGGCCAGGCCCCGGGCGTCCATGTTGCAGGCGCACATACCCATCCTGGAGACGACAGAGGAGGGCAAGCGGGCGCTGCTGATGGGCCTGGAGTACCTCACCAACATATCCTTCGTGGATGACGAGGAGGTGCGCTCCTCCACGCCGTGTCGCTGTCCCTGGGATCGAGGTGGAGTCTCACTTTTGGCTGGGTCCGAAGGCTTGGGGTCGGCAGGCCAATCCTGCCAGTTGGTGGGTGTGAAGCGGGAAGACAAGATCAGACGCATCAGAGCCCGTTCTAAAGTGCTCTGGCCGTGATGTCATCCTGCATTCATGTGTTCTGCAAAGGGACGGCTCAGAAGGGGGCTAAGACCGGCCATGGAACAGAAAGGCGGACATCAGTTCCCCTGACGCAGACGGCATAACCCGCGCCGCGCTGTTGACCGTCCGCGCAGGTCTTCAAGATCACTCTGGAGTACTGGAACTTCTTTGTGCCGGACGTCTTCAGCAGCGTCTCCACCCTGGACGTGAATGCGCCGTTCGCGTTCGGCGGCCCCACGGCACCCTCCAACCGCAAGGCGCTGTACGCTGCGGTGCTGTCCAAGCTGCGCCTGCTCATGATCAGCCGCATGGCCAAGCCTGAGGAGGTGAGCCGCCTCCCATTACCTTTTAAAAGTAAAACTCTGGATCTGGCTCGACTGCCTGGCATCGCCGCCCCCAGTCGGCGCTGTCGTTGCTGCTTCCAGAACGGCGAGTGAAGGCCGCCGTGCACGGACAAGTGTGGAGATATCTCTTGGCGGCTTTGGGGGAGTGGAGGCTGTTGACTGGCTCAGAGTCAAGAGGGGTGGCGCCACCGGAAGCCCGCATTCACTGGAAGCCCGACTGATGCGCGTCATCTCCTGTCCCGACTCGCCGTCGTCACCACGATGCTCTGACCGCCTGTGGCAATGAGACGAACAGGTGATCGTGGTGGAGGACGAGAACGGCAACATCGTGCGGGAGACGATGAAGGACACCGACACGCTGGCGCGCTACAAGACCATGCACGAGACGCTCGTCTACCTGGCGCACCTTGACCACGACGACACCGAGACGCAAATGCTGGACAAGCTGCGGCTGCAGGTGCGGTCAGCCGGCTCAGTTCATGATGCCGATGGCCAGGGTGTCGGTGGACAGCCCGCACTTGCGGGCCAGTCGCTGAAAAGGGGCCAGTCGGCGCATCACCAGCACAGGACAGGCGCAGTCATCCGTCTCCCAGATGTAACCTTCAACCATTCAAATGCCCGTCGAGAACAACAATGTTGCCGGCATCAATGGTCCAGTGGCGCGACACAAAGCATGTGGAGGCGCTGACCCCTTGCGCGTGCGCTGCCCCGCAGATGAACGGCAAGGACTTCTCGTGGGGCTCGCTCAACACCCTGTGCTGGGCGATCGGCAGCATCAGCGGCAGCATGGCAGAGGAGCAGGAAAACCGGTGAGCAGGGGGGCTGGCACGCCGCCGGCGCGCTGTGTCAGGAGTGCATTCCAGGAGCAGCTCCAGCTGCACGAGCCGCAGCGCCTCAGCATGCGGGTCCGACACATGGCGGTGCACGCGCCTGAGCGAGCCGCAGCATGCAGCAACACTCCGTGAGGGCGTGTCCGTGTGCGCTGCAGCTTCCTGGTCACCGTCATCCGGGACTTGTTGAACCTGTGCGAGATCACGCGCGGCAAGGACAACAAGGCCGTCATCGCCTCCAACATCATGTGACCCCTGCTGCTCCAAGCCCTGCCTTGTCCTCCACAAACCTACTTTAGGGTTTCTTGCTGCGAGTGGCCGCCGGTGGCTGAGCCGGTCCCCGCCGCCGCCGCTCTCGCGAGGACAGCTTGGTCTGTTCGCCAGCCCTGCTGCCGTGTTGCCGCCTGCGGCAGCCGCGCGCTGCGGACCTGCATCCCGTGCTCCCTGAGAAACGGACAGCCCGCGGCCTCGACCCTGAAACCCCCAAAACCCTCACAGCCGTGCGGCACGCCACGTCTGCAGCGATGGTGATCCGGGTCCGAATGCTGGAGTCGAGTCCTTGCAATGCCGCAGGTATGTGGTGGGCCAGTACCCGCGCTTTCTGCGCAACCACTGGAAGTTCCTGAAGACAGTCGTCAACAAGCTCTTCGAGTTCATGCACGAGACGCACCCCGGCGTGCAGGTGTGTGGGAGCCCTCGTCATGTCACCAGCGCCATGTCAGCGGCGCTGTCTCGGGGGCTTAGGCAAATGCGTCCGTGTGCGCCTGTCGCACGTTGTGCCGCCGTGGGAACCGCCAAAGGAGATGGATCGCCGCAGTGTTTTCCACCGAGCTGCCCTGGGCCGCCATCATCTCTGCTGACGCTGAGGGCGTCGGGACATTTTCTTCTGCAGGACATGGCGTGCGAGACCTTCCTGAAGATCTGCCACAAGTGCAAGAGGAAGTTCGTGGTGAACCAGGTGCCGCCCTGGCGCCGTCCCTCTCTTCATTCTTGTGTTCTATGGATCTGGCGCCTCAAGCTTGAACACTCCTGCTGCCGCAGGCCTCGGCAAACCGAAAGCCTGCTGGCCACTGCTGTGCTCCTGGCTTGGTTGTCCCATTTGCATGTTGGTGAGTACCTGAAACCGCACTTGTGACCCACATCACGCAAACTGCGTTCCATGTTGTCACGCCGCAGGTGGGGGAGACGGAACCGTTCATCTCGGAGCTGCTCACGGGGCTCACAGGCATCATCCAGGACCTGGAGACGCACCAGATACACATGTTCTATGAGGCCGTCGGCCTCATGATCGGCGCAGAGACCAGCCCGGAACGGCGCGAGGAGTATGTGGTGAGTCGACCCAGTCTGTAGTTGTAAGCTCTGGTCAGCAAGCCTGCTTTGGGAGCACGTTGCCGCCGCCGGCCTCACGATCGTCGCAGAGACCGGCCCTGAGCGCTGTGAAGGGTCCCCTAGTGACTTGAAGCGGAAACCCTGCGATGGGACCACCCTGCCTCGGGAGATTGTGGCCGTCGGACTCATGATTGGTGCAGAGACCAGCGTCGAGCGCCGGGAGGGAAGACTATGTGGTGCATTGCTAACCCCTGCCATAGGGCAACCCTGCCGGGGCAGCGGCATTCCTCCCGCCAAGGTGTCGAGAGCCGAGCAAGGCTGCCGGGGTCACCATAAGAGGGCGCCCCAGAGCGCGCTTGTCTGGAATGCAAGCTCTCCCTGTTCGGCGGAGCGGGGGTGAGACATGTTTGGTGGAGTGGGGTTGAGACATGATGGTCGCCATGTGCGTCGAACCCATGGATTGAGTTGAAGAGGAAATTCCTCTGTCCCATTTTGGCCAGCCGGCTGCCTCGATGCTCAAGCCTCCTCGGCGTCCTGTGTGTGCAGACACGCCTCATGCAGCCGCCCAACGCGACATGGCAGCAGATCATCGCGCAGGCGACGAGCTCGCCAGACATTCTGAAGGCGCCAGAGGTGTGGTTCTCGAAGTGGCCTGCTGCTTTCAGCAATCGTAGATACACGAGACACATCCCGGCCAGCTTTGTGTCATGCCGGGTTCTGCGTCTGCCAGCGTTTGCTTGCGCGCATATGGCGGGTCTTCGGCCTCCCACAGCGTCTTCAGTGGCAGCCTGCATCGCTCAATTGCTGCTTGCATCAGCTCCCTGGCGGCTGACGCCCTGATTTGGTGCCGCCCTTCTGCGCAGGTCGTGCGCAACGTGCAGAACATACTGCAGACCAACTGCAGTGTGGCGTCGTCGCTCGGGCCGCCCTTCCTCACCCAGATGTCGCTCGTCTACTTGGACATGCTTAACGTGTACAAGTGAGCCTCTCATCGTATTGAGCGCATCCAGCCCATCACCCTGCAGTTTCGTCCTGTAGCCACAACCTGCACGGGTCTGCCAATGCCTGCGCTGCAGCCATGCAACAACTCTCAGGTCGGCAACAATTCCGCAAGCCCGTGCATCCTCTAAAGCAATGCCTCAGCGCCGTCGCTGCTGCATTTCCTCGCAGGATGTACAGCGAGCTGATCTCGGCGACAATCGCGACGGGCGGCCCGCACGCCGCCAAGACCAGCGCCGTCAAGCTCATGCGCAGCGTCAAGAAGGTGGCTTTTTTATGTTTGCAAAGGAGCCGGCATGCATCGGCTGCCGGCTATCGTCTGAGTGCCTGTTTTCTGGTCGGGACCCAGGACGCCAGCGCAGCGGCAGGCGAGCCACGAGCAGAGACACGTCGCTGCTCGGCTGCTTGTGGATGCCTGTGCTGCGAACACCAATGCCAGTCTCCTTCAAGCGGCACCCTCAGCTGGCTACGCTGTCGCGCCCCGGGCGTGTGGCCAGGAGAGACGACCTTGGTGTTCACAGCGCAGGCGTCCACGTGCAGCAGAGCAGCGATGTGTCTCTGGCACAGCACTGAGAGGGCAACGCTGAGGGCAGGCTTTGCTTTTGAGCAGTTGCTCTGCTGGAGCGTGCAACCCGCCGCAGGGCCCTGCACAGCAGCAACGCAGACGGGTCCACGGTGTTGCACAGCCAAACGCCTGTTGCCTAGGCTTTCGGGGACCTGATGGTCGGTGTGATGTCGTTCCATGTGTTTGAATCGTTTCGCAGGTGGCGCTGCGGCTGATCGAGACGTTTGTGGAGAAGTCGGACGACCACAGCGCGCTCATCGCGGAGCAGTTTGTACCCGCCATGATGGACCCCATCCTCGGGGACTATGCCCGCAATGTGCCCGACGCCCGGTGCGTGCCTGCCGCCATGCCCCACGCCATGCAGCTTCCTGCAGGGGTCCCATCGCCCCTGTGTGCGTGGTTAACCTCGTCAACTCCACCGGGTGGCGGGCGCCTGTAGTGGCACAGCGCAGGCTGCCCACGGCTGGTGCAGGCCTGTCCTGCGCAGCCGCACCCTTCGGCCAGCAAAACGCTGGCTGTGCCTGCGCCACACCACGCTGCCTGACGACGGTCGCGAGCACGGCTGCTGACTGCGCCGTGCCGCTGCTGCTAAACCCTAAACCCTGCCTGCAGGGACGCGGAGGTGCTGAGCTTGTTCGCGACCATCATCAACAAGCTGCAGGTTTGTTCACATGTCTCAACTGCCATGTGGATGTTGAAAGCCCGCGCTTGAAACCTGAGTTCAAAAAATATATATAAAAATCTGCATCACAAAAACGCAGGGCGCCATGGAGAAGGAGGTGCCTCGCATCTTCGAGGCGGTGTTCGAGGTCACGCTCACCATGATCACCAAAAACTTCGAGGTGGGGCCTGCCTTGGTGCAAGTGCAAGTGCGATGTGCGCAGGTCAGCAGAAAGCATGCACTCAGCTGCCCCGCGCCCGGCTGTTCCTCCTGCTGTCCTCGTCCGGATGGCACATATCGCATCCAGGTTCTGCAGGCTGTCTCTGCATCAGCTCTCTGCACAACAACAAATGTGCAGGCCGGCTGCGGCCGCTTGCCACACCATTTGCTACTGTTGCCACAAGCATCCGTCCCGCCACAAAGCATGCGTCCGTCTGATCAGTTCTGATTGTGCGTTGTGACGCTGCCCCGCAGGACTACCCAGAGCACCGGCTGCAGTTCTTCAATTTGCTGCACGCAATCACGAAGCACTGCTTTGCGACGCTGTTCAGCATGTCGCCGGCGCAGCTCAAGCTGGTCATCGACTCCATCGTGTGGTGCGCTGATCTCTCTTGGGCTGGCGCTGTGCGATGATGGCTGCACCCCCGCTGCATGTCTGGTGGATGTGCAACGTGCAGCCAGGCAGCCCTGTGCTGGTGATGCCCAGATGCAGCTGCAATGTGACCCGATGTGCATATCAGACCCTGCACACAGCAGCGACTCGAAGGCCCTGAGATGCGGTGCAGCAACTGATCCGGCATGAGCAACGCAGAAGGCAGCAGCAGACACGACTGCCTTGGGCCAGCGCTGTGAGACAGATGCATGCATGGGTGATGCGAGTGTGTGTCCGCTGCGCAGGGCATTCCGGCACACGGAGCGCAACATCGCGGACACGGGGCTCAACCTGCTAGTGGAGATCTGCCTCTCCTTCGAGGGCTCCGACTTTGCGACGCAGTTCTACCAGGCCTACCAGCTGCAGCTGCTGCAGGAGGTGTTTGCCGTCATGACGGGTGCGCGCCACCTTTAAATTTAATCTGTATCTGTCAGTGCTTCGTAGTCGCCTTTCATGTCAGATGGACAGGTTTTAAGTAAGTGGACAGATATAGGGAGCTATGCTGAACGAGTAGGCGGCTGTATGCATGTGCACGGTGTGCAGCGCATGGCATCCTGTGCATCAGCACGTCAGCAGGCGCACCCCTGCACGGAAGCAGCACAGTGCCTCACTCGAGTCATGTGAGCCTCACTCGACTGAGCGAGAAAGGAACAGAGCCATCAGCACCCTAAACCCTAAACCCTAAACCCAACGCGTGCAAACACTGCGCAGACACCTTCCACAAGCCGGGCTTCAAGATGCACGCGCGCATCTTGCACCACCTCTTCAGCGTAGCGGGCAGCGAGGTCGTCAAGGGGCCACTGTGGGATGTCTCCGCCAAGGGTGAGTCCATCCTCAGCCGCCAGGCGGCCTGCATCGATCGCATTCGTTGTCGTCTTGGTGTCGTCCCTACAAGGACGGTCCGTGAGGTGCCGCAGCCTCCCAGGGCGTGCAGAGAAGGACTCAGGCGTGGGGTGCACTGGGCATGTGCACCTGCTGAACAGCGTCGAACGCACATCAATGGCGATGCAGGCCCGGCGGCGTACCCCAACAACGCCGCCTTTGTGCACGAGTTCGTGACCAATCTGCTGGCGACCAGCTTCCCCAACATGCGGCCGCAGCAAGTGCAGGTCCGGCTTTCCACGGATGCAGCCGGTTTCATGTTCAGCGTCTGCACACCTCGCACTTCGTGTTTGAAGGACCAATCAGTCTGGGTTCGTGCTGCGCTCGCTTCCTTCGCAGTACGTATAGATGGTCATCAGGGGCACAAGCCTCCCAAACCTGACACCCGCCATCTTTGGTTACATGTCAGACAAGACACCTGACAGCCTGTTGTTCATGCAGGCGTGCGTCGCGGGCATGTTCGAGTACCTGGACTTTGCGGCCTTCAAGTCGCATCTGCGCGATTTCCTTGTCCAGGTGCGCAGCGCGTCCGCATATGCGGCAACAGCTATTTCGCCTGAAATATATCAGCCGTGCTGAGCATGGACCGTGGGCTCCAGCTCGGCCACTGTCTGCAAGGGACAATTCCACCATTGATCAGCCGTCGTCGCGGTACAATCGTGGCACAGGAAGTTTTGCCTGTGCCGCCTACTTACGTGTCTGCGCCATCTACTCTGCTGGCTTCCTGCTGCAGACGAAGCAATTTGCAGACAAGGACAACGCCGACTTGTTCGCGGAGGAGGCCGCCCAGCAGCGCGAGGTGAGACACCCCTNCCCCCCTCCCACCCCCGCGCGGGCAATTCGGAAATGCTGCCACCGCACCCCCTTCACGCTGTCAGCCGTTGTCCAAAGAGCGCCGGCCACAGCTGCGAGTGACGGACACACGGGCCGTGCAGCAGTCGTGCTGCACTTGCATGGTCGGTAGCTGCGTCCACCCGCCGCGACGGCCACCTCGATGGAACGAGTCTGAAGGCGGTGCCGCGGTGCCTGCAGGCGGAGCGGCAGCGGCTGGCGGCCATTCCGGGCATGATCAATCAGAACCAGCCCGAGGCGCAGGAGATGAACGACGCCTAACCCTGCGGCGTGCCGCACGTGCGCATCATTGCGCCGAGCGCCTGTGCGGGAGGAAAGGGCAGCGGGACCAGCCACACCATGTCAGTCAGTGAAAGCCGCCCCGCGCAATCTGAGGCTGCCCCCACAGCCCGGCCTCCAACACTTCGGGGGCCAAACGGAAATTGCTGCTGCGAAGCAGCCTGAGGATCAGCCGCGGACATTGCGGTCCAACCTCGTGTGACTTGAGGCGCGGCGTTCAGGCCCCGATGCAGGCGCGCACGGACGCAGCAGTGAATGACAGTGCATCCCGGTGTAGGTAGTGACCCGTTCGCTGATATCTGCGGCAACAGCTATCAGGCAGTCAAGAGTGTGTCCATGTCTCGGCATGCTGTGCTTGCATGTGTGGTTTTAGAGCGTGCCGACTGACGTGCCAACCACATCTTGAATCTAGCAGTTGAACACTACCGTGCCAGTCTCCTCTTCGGCCGACACCATCGGTTCCTAAGCATGCTCTGGATGAGCATCCCTGCATTGCATGTCCACCAAAACATTGCATTGGCTGAAATCCTGCATCAGAGAGAGATGTTTACACCTTTCCGACCTCACTCAGGCTGATTAGGGTCATGTCGAGGAAGACGTTTTGGAGACTCGATGACGACTACCGCCACTCGTCTGTAGAGTCATATCCCCTAATTCTGCATACAAGCGACAGAACTGCCCCACAACTCGACCTCGTCACAATCCATTCCATCACAGATATCAAGTTGTTGCAATATGGCGGACGCTGCACCAGCGAGTGCTAACGACACGGTGAGTTGAGGCTGCACAGATGGTCATGCATGGGTCCTATTTGCTTCAGCCAAATCGACTCGTCTACTCTTCAAAGCAAACCAATGATCCGAAACTGCATTGTAATCCGTCCTGACTGCGGCAACACTAGGGAGGAGGTTGCTGCGGTGTGTTCTCTTCCCGCTCCGTGTTACGCGTGTGCTGTCTCGTTAGTGCCAGCTTGAGTCCGCGAGACCGTTATACATCTTGCTTATACTACCTAATGCCTGGGTGCTGCTGAGCGCTGCGCAACAGGCCGTTTCGCCCGCAGCGTTTTCGGACGATCGGTGCAGGCCAGCTTCGGGCATCCGATTTGGCCAATTTTCTGGGAAGGCCCAAACTCTGCTGTTGTATCACTGCGGACCCTGATGTTTCGTGCCATGTCTCATCTCATCACTGACGTTTGTGCTGGTACAGGGGCACCACAGCAGCGGGGTGAACGGCTGGTGGGTGCTCGTTGTCGTGAATGCGGCGCTGGCAGCCTGGAGCGGGCTCACGCCACATGTGGTGCGCCATGCAACAAAGACACTTCGACCCTCGATGCGATGACAGCATTGCAAACCGATAGATGTGGTCCATTAACTTCCAAGTTGAGTGTTGGGCAAATCAGACCAAGCCCAGCCTAGTAGCGTCGTCCCGCCACCCTGTGCTTCATGAGGATGTGTAGTTGAAAAACACACCTGCGTGAGGTCAGCGAATCGGAGCTGTCTGCTCCTATCTGCCTACACGAACCAAGTCCTCAGCAGGTGAGCGACACCGGGGTATGTGTTTGCCCCCCGTGCAGGCCCACAAGATGGTGTTTGGCAGCCAGCAGCTGGACGATTACACCACCACCCTGTGGAGGTGTAGTCTTGGAACACCCCTGCCAACGCGCAGCTGCAAACCTGCGTGGCCTAACATCTTTCAGCTGCCAGCTTGATTTCCTGGGCCTGGCAGAGCGCGTCGCATTGACGGGCTTTCCAGCGCATCATGTGCGACACCTCTGCTGTGGCTGCCGCAGGTTCTTGGCGGCCGGCTTCGTGATCATCACGGGCGTGGCTTACGGTCTGCAGGTATGGCCGAACTCGATCTTCCTGGACATATCACGGATTGATACTGTCACGAACCCCTGCGATGTTCGACAGCTCGGCGAATTCGTATGCCGCCCTGCTGTGCATCATCATTGTGAGTTGCTTTCGGACCTGTCTGGACCTGTGCATGCCTGAAGGGCGGACACGCCCCCTATGCTGCACAAAAAAGGGATTCTGTTGGCCACAAGACTCGTCACGAGGGACAGTTGGCTATCAGGTGCAGAAAGGGCATGGCATCACGGCCTTGCGCCAATGTGACTCCATGTGTCCCAATCGTTTTGCAGGACGCAGTCAAGAAGGGTGCAGAGCGTAACAGCAGCTACCTGCTGATTTCGCTGGGCGTGTTCACGCATGAGATGATGAGCCTGCTGCTGACGCCATTTGCGGCGCCACTCATGACCCGCGAGGCGCTCATGTGCGCACCCCTGTTCTTTCTTTACTTACCAGCACCAACCTACTTTCAAGCAGGAGGTGTACTGGATCAGCCATGTTGCTTTCAACAGAGGGTCGGCATCGAGAATCATGTGCTGCAGAGTACCCATTTTCGTCATTCGCCAGCAGTCTCATGGCCCAGCACCTCTTGCTTCTTTGCTTCTTTCGAGCCCACTCGAGGCCGAAACATTGGTGCTGCCACAGACTGCTGCAATCACTGCAACGTGACGATGAGCAGCGCTCTGCTGGCTGATGCAGCTTTGGTCCACCGATCTTCATCACAGCCGGAAGCATCGCGGCCTACCACTACCAGGCACGCTGATGGCTTTGCTGTGCCTGCAATGACGCGATGCAGATCCGACTCCCAAACTAGTTGAAATTGACGGGCAAGGCTTGTCGTGTCGACATGGGTGACCAGGGACCAATGGTGCGGTTCCCCATGATGCAACGACTCAAGATGCTTCTCTCATCCGGTTGCAGCGCGGCAACCCCGGCGGTCTGAGCCCCACTGCTGTGCGCCAGTCCACGATGCAGGTGCCGCCCTCCTATGCATCACTTGTCCTGTAATCGTAGCTTCCTGCCAGTAGTGGCCGTTACATCTGGGTCGCAGTAGCAGGTGCAGGCTGTGCGATGAGCTCCCCCTGCTACAAACTAGTCTCATTCTTGCTCGCTGACGCTGATTGCAGACGGTCAAGGTTGGCGCCAGCGGGTCGGCAGGCGTTGCCACCTGGGTCTACTGCGCCGCCGCCGCCGCCTTTGCTGCGCTGAGCCAGGCCTTCATTTTCCTTCCAGGCCTGTGCCTCAAGCTCATCTTCGGCGCCACTCCTGGTAAGTACCACCGCTTTTGCTGCCGCAGTGTACTCGTGAGTGACTTCAGGCCTGCGGCAACACGTGGTGGCTTTTGCGCTCGTTGG
Organism: Deuterostichococcus epilithicus; assembly: GCA_033439295.1. Lineage (NCBI taxonomy): Eukaryota > Viridiplantae > Chlorophyta > Trebouxiophyceae > Prasiolales > Stichococcaceae > Deuterostichococcus > Deuterostichococcus epilithicus. Next base: position 1,050,957 of record JAVTLE010000004.1, on the reverse strand, counting down.
CGTGCTGGCATCCATCTTGACACCTGTAACAAGCTTCTGCGCTGTTCGGTCGCACCACCCAGATGCACTACAGCACACCTGCGTAGTGTGCCCCCTGGCAAGCCACGCTCTGCGGTATATATTCAAAACATCGGGTGGTGCGATTGGTGGCGCACCTGTGACTTGATCGGACAAACATGAAAGAGTTGTGCGTCATACCACTGCAGGCCCCAAGGAGGCGATTGCGGAGCTACAGACGATGGGCGGCGGCTTCCTGCTTCCCACAGCCATCTTCACCTGGAGCCTCAAGGCAAGGCTTTGCGGCTTGTGTGAATTCGGGTTCCGTGATGTGCATCCTGTAAACGACTTCGACAAGCCCGCTTCCGGGTCCCTGTTGGTCTTGTACCTGTGTCAAACAGGCAGCCTTGTACCTGTGTCAAACAGGCAGCGCCACAGCACATTCCTCCGACCTGTTTCAGTTGCTGCTTTTTGAACAGGCGTATAGATGCAGGTTTCGCATCGCTTTGTGTCCTCATGCTGAGGTCATAACATTTCTGGCGTGCAGAATGCCCAGGAGCGCCGTGACCTGCCAGCGTCCGTCTTCAAGATCGTCAACCTCACCCTGGCTGCAGCCTGTTTCATGCAGGTGCGTCACCCGAACATCGCTCTTTTCGTCCCCTAGGCAAGACACCGCCTTGCCGGCCTGGGACGTGACCCGACCCGGGCGCCGAATCACTCGGCCTCAGCCGCACTCTGACTGATGCAGATGGACGGAAGGGCTTCCACACCGACATGAAAACCCCCATCTTTTCTTGTCCATCCACAGGTGGCGGCGCTGCTGCCACTACTGCAGGAGGGCAAGGCGTCTCAGGGCGCGGCGCTGCTGGGCGGCTTCTATGGCCTGACCGGCGGCTTTTTCGGCGTCCAGGCCGTCGCTGCCCTCTGATTGGCGTGGCGCCTGCTGCCGGCCCGCAGGGATGTATTGATCAGTGATTCTTAGTTCGTTGCGCCCAAGTGATGACGCAGCGGTCTCTGCGGCACGGCCGGCGGCGACTGCTTATAGGTTTTCTGATGTTGATTGTTTGTGCATGGGAGCCATCGGTTCCTGCACCCATGCAAGTGATTTCGCTTGCAGTTGCCAAGGTTGGGTTTCGTGAGCGGCACGGCGTGCCGCGTTTTTGTGCCATGTTTCATTGCTTCTAGGCTCTGCTTGACGGTGATGTGCCTGCAAGATTTTCGGGGCGATTGAACGATTCAACGTCACGGTCCATTCTCTCAGTGTTCCATGGATGCAAGCAAATCTGATTACAGTTGGTATGCTGAATCTCACTCCGTCGTCATAGCTACCATGCTACCTGCGTGCTTTGGCCAGCCTGCAGCTGTTTCGACCGTGCCTGTACCCTCGCTGCCTGGAGGCACGACTTTCCAGTCATTGAATACACTTCAAGGGGCCGTTAGGTGCATAGCATACTGCCTTGATGAATCCGCCTCGCTATGCCTCTAACCTGTCCCCCTCAAGCCGCCGCCGCCTTTTTTAGACTGGTGCCCTTCCCGTCGGCCTGACCGCCTGGAGTCGGGTGCTTTTTCCTGTCGTGTGCATGCTGCTTGGCCGACCCCGCTTGAGTACATTCTACCCGCTGGACGAGGCATTCCCCGTCGTTGCGAGGACATTGGCTGACCTTCGCTCGCCAGCTGGCTAATTTTCAAAAGGAGTGGCGAGAGATTCCCGTCGGCACGTGGTCCCCCGTGGTCCATGCTTTCCCTGCGTTGTACCTTCCGTGCTGGCTTTGACTGCGATCTCTCGCGACACCACATCTCTCGATGGAGGCAAGTCGGCTGAGATGGAGCCTCACCGGGGACTGATGCATATGGGGGACACTGAGAAGCTGGCCCTGAAACGCAGCCTCTGCAGGGCCATCGTCGGCTTGCAGGATGCCATTTTGTCGAATGACCACGACACGGCGGGCTCGCTCTGCCAGGTGAGGGTGCTCTCTTGTCACTGTTCTTGAGCCTTGAGGACTGTCACTACGTTTGCTCCGCCACCCTCGCCGCGCTCCGGAACCAAAACTGGCTTCGAAGCTCAACCCTATTCGCGCCGCGCAGGCAAATGACTGTCACAGCCTACCAATCGAACACACACACACTTGTTCTAGCATGATGAGACCTCAAGGAGCTCGGGCAGTACGCCGTCAGTACGGTTGTGCACGGTAAAAGGTGCCAACATGGCGTCATTTTCCTCTGGTCCAGGTCTGGTTGCCGGAGGAAAGCGACGATGGCGCCGTCGTATTGCGCACGAAGGTGACACTGTCCACAACAGGCCGTGCGATATGTGCGGGCACAGCTCGCACTTCTCCTGCTCGTGGTAGCATCTGCGCCGCGGCTCCTGCGCAACATGTGAGGCGGCTTGCTGCGCACGCAGCCTGGCAGGGGCAGCCATCGGCACTGTTGTCGGCCCGTGCATCCTGGCACGCGCGCTGCACCGCGCTCTCCATCCGAGACGCTGGGCACAACCGTCGCTGCAACACTTCCTGCCGTCCCCCGCCGCAGGGGCTGCCGTTCTGCGTGGCGGGCGTGGGCGACCTGCTGGCCCTGTTCCGCTGCATCAGCTGCCGCTACTGCTTCGGCACGGACGCTGCCGCACCGGCGATGCTGGGTGCCCCGGGGCGGGTGTTCACCACCAGCGAGGTGCGGGGCCCTCCTTCGCAGCGCAGGCGGCATTGCCGACTCGGGTGGCAAAAAACCCTGAAATCTACTGTCCCAGCACGGAACAGTTGCAGGGAGCGCCGTTTGAGGATCCCTGCTGCTTAGGCCTCCAGCAGCAGTCCCTGTGGGCGGTCAGCGCCGCCGATGTCATGGCTTTTGTTCGTTGCCTGGTGACAGGCACTCCCTTAGATGCCTCTCTGGAATTCTGCGCTCACCCAAGGCACCGTCTTAAGCGACAGCGGTGCCACTGGTCCGCGAGCGGAGGCAACCCGCACCATTGAGCCGTCAGCGCAGCACACGGTGTTGGACGGCAGCCGAGTCTTTTGAGGACCTGTGCATGATCATCAAACCCCCTGCCGCCGCGCAGCCGGAGATGTCGCGCAACGTGCAGAAGTACTCACGGGAGATCTACGCACGCGCGAGCGAGGCGATGCACTGCCGGGTGCACGCGACGCTGATGCTGCCGCTGTTCGTGGAGCCTGCCCGCCGCAATGTCGTGGGCGTCCTGGAGGTTGTTCAGGTCCGAAGTGCACCTCAGCTTGGAACAACAACCTGTCACCATCTGCAGAGCACGCTTTGGGTAATCTCTGCAGCTGGTGAGCGGCCGAGCCGACACGCTGCAGTGAGCGGCAATTCAGCCCTAAACCCTATTCAGAATTCAGTCAAGCCCAGAGGGCGCCAATGCTATAAGTTTCCATTCACATGGTGCAGACGGTGGAGGACATGCACTTCACGCGGCTGGCGAGCACCGTGTCTGGGGTGTTGCGGGTGAGCCCCGGTGCCCACAGCATGCGGATGCCTGCTAGCTTGCAAGCCGCCTCGACAGGGCGATGTGCGCTGCATTCGTCCACACCTGGTTGGGCCTGCCGGCAGCTGCGCCTGCAAATGGGGATGTGCCGTTGGCCCGCCACCCCGTGCCAGCGGGCATAGGGGGCATCCTCGAGGTCCATAAACACTGGAGGTCTTCGAACTATATGATCTGGCACTGCAGAAGTGCCAGCTGTACACGTGCGACACCTCGGCAGACCAGAAGGAAATGGAGTTCTCGCTGGCGGCGGCAAAGTCGTTCGCTGCGCTCCGGGTGGAGTCGGGGTCCAACGCCAACTCCCCGGACGCGACGCCGTCGCCGAGCGGCGCCTCGGCCGGCGGCGGCGCCAGCGGCAATGCCGCGGCGGGCAGCGATGCGGTGTCCCCCACCTCCAGCCGGCAGCAGCAGAACCCTGCTGACACGGGCTCCGCAGGGACGCTGCCGGCGATGGCGCCGGCGGCGGCATCGCCGCACGCTGGCACCGGCGGCAGCGCAGCCTTCGCCGGGCACGAGGTGCCGCCGCCGCTGTGGGGCACGTGGGCCCGCCGCCGCCGTGGCTGGAACGCCAGTCGGCGCAGCCAGGCGGCGGCGCGGCGGCGCAGCAGGCCGACGAGCGGGGCAGCGGCGAAGGCGCAGCAGCCCAACCGGAGGCTGCAAGCCTGCGCAGCCGCTCGGCGCCGGAGGTCTGCACGCGGTCCCTGCGGTCCCTGAGCCAGCCGTCCACGGAGCTGCGTGCTCGCCAGGTAGGGGTGACCGTGAGAAATTTCCTGGACCGCCCGCTCAGCCGGCGGGGGGGAGGGGGGAGGAATGCTGTGTGATATGAGCTGCTGCAGAGCCAAGCCGGCTAGCTACGACTTCGCCTGCATGGCGGGCAGACGCCAGGTCATTGAGTCATGGTCTTACCCTGAGAGCGTTTCAAGGCACCTGATGTTCCAGCAACCGGGCAAGGCACAGACGATGGGGCCTGTGCTTCAGTTGCAAATGCAGGGCGGTCAACCGTTGTGGACTGCTGACAGGATGGCTCGGCTGCCAATGCGCAGAACAAGCGCGATGCGGACGCTGCGACTGCAGAACAGGCGGCACGCTTCTCTAGCGTCAGCAAGCGCAGTTTTGGCTCTGCAGGCACGGCCCCACTGCCTGCATGCACTAGCTGTCACCCTGAAGCGGTGCCACAGTCATGTCACGAAGCCATTATTGCGCTAGTGCACTGCACAACTTCTGCCGCGAGCCTGAACAAATGGCCGCTTCTGGGGTGCGCATCGCCACCGCCAGGCGCTGACCTAGCTGCCGTGACGACATGCTATTGTGACCATGCAGTCGTGCCCATATTCGAGGGCGTTGCGGACGGCGAGGATGACGACGGTGAAGACATTGGCGATGACAGCGGCAGCGATGAGGACGAGGGTGGCGAGGCCCTGCCGCCGGGTGAGCAAGTTGCTCCATGAAAAGTGCAGCACAGGGTTGCAACCCCGCCCTGGGCTGGCGCGTCGTTGGTGGGTGGTACGATTGGGCTGCTGGGGGAACAAAGGCTGGCGCTGCGCGGCAGCGGCAGACCAGCATCGGGGCAGGAACTTGTGGACGTGTCTCTGCATATGCGTGGGCTCATAGGTGTGCTCGTAATATCCATTCAGACCAGCGCGGTGAAGCAGGAGCCCCTCACGACCGCGCAGGCAGCCGGCGGCGGCGCGGCAAGGGCAGCGGCAACGCGGGCAAGCCCGGCAAGAAGCTGCGGCTGGAGCAGCTGCAGTCGCACTTTGGCGTGGGGCTCAAGGAGGCTGCGTCCCGTCTCGGCATCTGCGCCACCACGCTCAAGCGCGCATGCCGCCGCCACGGTGCGCTGGCCCGCCTTGCAGCTTCCGCCTTCCAGCTGGACAACAGGGTTTGGGGTGCAGTCCCTGGAAGCCTGACGCTTGCCCTGGCCTGTGACTGCCCTCCCAGCCGGCCGCTGCCAAGGCGGTCTTCCACACGGCCGCATGCGAAGGGAGTGCTGCAGTGCTTGCAGCACCAAGACCTGGAGAGCGTTCTCTAGCATGCGCTGCGATGTGCGCCGGCCGTGGGAGTGACCTGGAGTGAATCGCAGCGCCGAAACCCTTGCTGGCCGCCCCGCGCGCAGGCATCCAGCGCTGGCCGCGGCGCCAGCTGCTGAAGATGTCCAGGGCGATGGACACCCTGGATGCCAGCGGATCTGGCGCCCTGGCGCCCGGCTCCGAGGGCGCGCCCCTGCCCGCCGGCCCTGCAGGTGCGGTTTGGGGTTTAATATTTTGGGTCTAGGTACAGTGCGCTTGCAGCCGCCCGGGAACCCGAGAAGCGCCCTGTGATGGCTGCCGCCGCCTGCTGCGCCCTGTGGACGGTTGGAAGCGGCACACTCTGCGAGTGTGATCTGATATACCTTGCTGCTGTTCGCCTTATCGGCGAGACCGGGAAGCTCGGCGGTTGTGGCGCGCAGTCCAGGTCCCGCCCTTTGCCAGCGAGCAAGCAGGGGATTTGATCGCCATGCGCAGGTGGCGGCCCGGGCGCAGGCGCCCAGGACGACAGGTGGATGACGCTGACGCAGCTCATCCCCACAATGCACGCCGCCTCCAGCGGCGCCACCCTCATCACTCCGGCGCAGGTGCGGCACACCGCGGAGGAGCTGCACAGGTCTGGCAGCAGGCTAGCCGGCTGGCCAGCAGCGCAGCGTCCTGCCCCAGCTGCCGGGCCAGACAGTGTGCCGTGTGGCCGCGGAGGCTTGCAGCCGCGCGCGGCTCCTTGAACACACCGCTCCTGTCGGCAGGTCATCCAGTCCCTGAAGCCCCTGGCGACTTGTGGTGGCAGAGCATCGGCCTGTGTCCAGGCCTTTTTCCATAGCTGGTGTGCACTGCACAGGCGGCGCCGCTGCTGCTGCCGCCGGCCTCGCTGGCGCTGGCGGTGTCTGGTGCGACTGCCGCGGCGTCGACCATGCAGGGGCCTGTGCTGCATATGGCGGCCGCCGTCACGACAGCCGTCCCACCCAGAACAGGTCCTTACCCCTCCCCATCCTGGCGCTGCTATGCATTTCGAGAGGCATGTTGTGCGGCCGATGTCTGTGCAGTTTTTTCTGCTTTTGCCCATCGTGAAGCCAGATGTGACTGCGAGTGCACATTGCCAGGCGAGTCATGTCGAGCTGACCTTGCAGATGCATACAAATTGATTGGCCAATGTCTTGCAGGCGCGCCTGTACCACTTGTGCACGCCGTGCCACTGGGGAGGACCAGCCCCAGCCACGCCAGTGGCGCTGGCGCGCAGCTGCCCGGCAGTTGGAATACCAACCCCGACCCGCTCAGTGCAGCACAGTTGCTGCCGGCACCTGGCGAAGGCTCAGTGCACGGCCAGGGCGCATACTCGCAGCTGCTGGTGGGTCCTCCTGTCTGCTGTGTTTCATTGCCAATGTCTTTGGCGCCACATGCAGGCCTCTCGATGTGCACCCTGCTCATCGTCTGGACTGTGAGTTTCGTGACCTTCTGCCGTTTGTGCAGCAGCAGGGCGGCGTGCAGCAGCAGAATGTGTACCAGCAACAGCAGCAGCAGCTGGCGACTGGCAACTTCTCGCCAGCGTCACTGCAGCAGCTGCCGTCGCTGCAATATGCCGCTCAGGCCGCGACGCTGCACCAGCCGCCGCCTATGCTGGACGGGCCACCACCCAACTTCATGGTCCAGGTGTGTGCACAGGTGTCTGCCATCCACTTGCGTGCCGTGACACATCGCGGTCGTCTGCGTCGCGATGCAAATGTTGCTGCAGTTTCACATGTCGTCCTGATCACTCCCTGCGCCAGTCTGCTTTGGTTGCTCTAGCGACAATCCGGCCTGTTGCGGCAGCACCAGTGTCCCTGAACCTGTTGCACCGCCCACCAAGGAGCTGCCTTACTGCAGGGCATCCCGCAGGCGTCGCCTGCACAAAGAGGCGCCGGCACTGTCCTCTCTCCTCGTGGTTCGGGCGCCTACCAGCAGCCCCTGCCCAACGGGCCTTCGCCTCCTGTGCAGCAGCAGCAGCAGCAGCAACGACAGCAGGCAGTGGCTCAGCAGCGGGCCGCATATGGCGGCGGCCTGGGTGGCCAGCAGCTGCCGCTGCGGCCGCCGGCGCCGCCGCAGCAGCAGCAACAGCAGGAGGGCACCTACACCGTGGCGCCTGGCGAGCCGCCGCCATACCACAGCTTTGCCCGGCCGCCAGCGCAGGAGCTCACCTCGCCGGCGACCTCGGCGCCGCAGCAGCCGCAGCAGCAGCAGCAGCAGCAGCAGCAGCAGCAGCATCGATATTCCCAGCAGCAGGGCTACACGCATCAGCAGCAGCAGTACCAGCAGCAGCAGCAGCAGCAGCAGCAGCAGCAACTGTACCAGCAACCGTCGTACCAGCAACAGGAGCCGCAGCTGCAGTACCAGCACGAGCAGCAGGGCGGAGGGCAGCTGCTGTACCGTCAGGCCGCGCAGCAACACACCACAGACCGCAGCGGCAGTGCGGGCCTGCAGGCCAACGGAGCCGTCAGCGGCAGCCAGGGCGACGGTCCCGCCTGCGGCGACGAGCCGATGCCGGGCCCAGAGGAAGACGACCTCGGCGATGATATCGGCCTCATTGACGCGGAGGTGTTCGAGATGCTCCTGCATGGCGACGACTGAGGGATGAGAATGCTCCCAAGCCCTGGGTAGCTGTGATGGCCACGAACAGGGCCTGTGCGATTGCCAGGTGCTGTTCGCCATCAAGTCAGGTTCGTCAGCCGCCCGCACAGCGGCTTGTTGCCTTGCCTTGCTTTCAGAATCTCCCTTCTTGAATAGCCCTTTGCCGTACAAGGGCTTTGAAGTGTATTGTTTACCGATGCCGCGCCTTCGTTTGCTGTATCGCTGTATGATGTAGGTCTGGGTGTGTCTCTGCGTGCCTTTGAAGTATCCGCTCCTTGAACCGAGGGCTCTCTGCAATAAGGCAAAGTCTGCCCATACGAGTACCCTTGCACCATGTTGCCGCAGACTGGCATGCGCCATGCTATCCCTTTGAAAGAGGGCAGGTGTCTCGCAGCGCCGTCCGCCGCCGTCCAGCGTCACCACCAGCTTGAGAGTGCGAGCGACAGTGCTTTCAACCGCATATATGTATACGCGATTGGAACAGTATACAGAGAGACTCGCTCCATACCGGTCCATCCAATGCGAATCCGATGTGCGCAAGACTTTGGGCCCGACTCACCGCCGATGAGGTAGCACATGCAGCACGGTTCTCGACACACGGGAAGAGCTTTGTGATTGCTGCAAGCCCACTCGTATGTTGTGGTGGAAGTTGGGCACGTGACCACAACAGATTGGAGCGCAGTAGTACAACGGATGCAGGCTATTGACGATCTTGCAACCCATCACTAGAGTCTTTATCGATACGAGCTCTGCTCGGTTTTTGATCCAACCGCCTATTGTGGCGCTGTTTGCGTTTCCCCGCAACACCGACAAGATTGTAACGCATTGCGACCGTGCTTTGACACCCTACTGTTCTGGATGCCTCTGGATGCCTCTGGATGCTTCACTATATTCTGCTGATTGCCGTGGCTGCGGTGCGTCTTGTTATGTCATAACATCAGGCTTCATGCAAGCTTGCGACGCATTGCACTGCAGTTGCAATCGACCTTCAGACGCAGTGAGTCCAGGCACTGAAGGAAGACGTGTCGCAGGTGACTGCTGTCGGCCTGCATACCCGGCGCAGACGAGAACGTCATTGGGATGAAGTTGCGCGGCGCTCGCTTGAAACAGTGTCCATCATCATCCCGGTAAGAGTGAAACTACACAGTCTGAAGAGTTGATAAACGCGCTATTGCATTCTAGAGTGCCGCGATCCCCGGCGTTGCTATCGGCATTGTATGGCGTGAATATGTGGTTAATGATGCAGACGCTGAATGAAGCTAAAGCGCTGGGCCAGACTCTCAAGGTGTGCAGCATCGGTCTCATGTGACGTGACGTGCTGGCGCTTGCACATGATGCATAGTCGCTGAAACAACTCGCACCTTTCTGCAGTGGCTTCAGCAACTGACCCCAGCGCCGCATGAGATCATTGTGGTTGATGGCGACAGCTCAGACAGGTGCCTCCTGGACAAACAACAACACAGCCCGACCGATCTTGGATGCTGTTTGTCGACGGCTGCTGCCATGGTGAGAAGGCGAGACACTGGCTGATCCAAATACAAATCTGCTGCCGATGCAGCACCGTGGCGACGGCGAAAGGCTGTGGTGCAAAAGTCGTCCGTGCCGCCCGAGGGCGGGCCGTCCAGATGAATGCCGGTGCCGCGGCGGCCACAGGTCTGTAGGTCAGCAAACTCAGCGGTGCCAATTGTGCCGCGCAACTGTTGCAGCTCTCTGCTTCGACGTCCACACAACCTCGACACTTGTGTGACCTGGATTATGCTACCCCTATCAGGACAGCTGCTGTGCTTCCTGCACGCCGACAGCCAGCCGCCGGTGCAGCTGGTGCACGTCATGCGGCGCACGCTGGCGGACCCGGGCACAGTGGTCGGCGGCTTCCGCACGCTGATCCGCGGCGGCAATGGCCGGCTGCTGAAGTTCATGACGGCGCACCACCTCGTGAAGACATACTACCTAGTCATGCTGGCTCGGCCCACGATGTGGCTTAGGTGCGTTTTTGGTGACCCGGTGGCGAAGCAATCATTCTGCACTCTCACTGCTGCACTGCTGAAGTTCTCAGCATGTTTGGCATCTCGCCTGCCCCAAGCAGCTGACTCGAGGTGAACATGCACCTCCAGGGGCGGGACGTGCCTGTTTGGCGACCAGACAATGTTCTGCAGGGCGGCCGACTTTGCTGCTGTCGGCGGCTTTGACGAGTCGCTGCCCATAATGGAGGACGTGCAGCTGTGCATCACCATGCACGAGGCGGGGCCGGCGGCGGCGCCCAGCGGCGGGCGCAGGCGCGGCCGTGTCAGACAGGTAAACTTCGCGTCATGGCTGCAACTCGTAAGTGGCCTCTGGTGCGTGGCCTATGGGACGTGCAGCGCGCAGGTGCTGTGTGCCGGGATCGAAAGCGATCCTGGGCCCAATTCCTGGATGCAGATTTGGTGGCCGCCTGCCTACACCAGCGGGCGGCGGCTGGAGGCGCTTGGGAACTGGCGCGCCACGAGGATACACTTCACCATAGGCCTGGGTTGGTACCTGGGCATCTCGCGACAGCGGCTGTGCCATCTGTACAAAACCCTGTACTCGAATAGTTACAGATGAACGCCAAGCAGTTTGTTCGTCCCAGCTGACCCACCTCGCGAGTTCTGTGGTCATTGGTTGGCCAATCCCAATTCTTTTGAATCCCAATTCTTTTGAACCTTTGAACCGATACAAGTGAAGAAGGTGCTCTACAAGTAGCGCCACGATTGCAGCGTTGTTTGCTGTCGCGCAGAGCTATTGTTGTCAGGCCAACAAGAGGTTGGATGCACTTGTCACCCTCTGGAGCAAGCCCTCGCCCTTGCAAAGGCGGCTGCCCCTCGCCCTTGCAGTGTCCAAGATCATAGGTTGCGGCAGCATATCTAAGGGCTCCTGCAGTGGGTGACTAATGCAATCGAGCTCCTGGCTATGAGACCAACATCCTGCTCTGCCGCGGCAACAGCCGCTGGGCTGTTGCTACGCCGCCACTGGCAGCAGTGTGGGCCGCCTCACTCAGCAGCAGCTGCCGCCGAGGGTGGGCGCCTCGGTTTCGGGCAGCTTCAGGTCCGGCTGGCACGAGAGGAAGGCCCCGAAGTGCACCGAGCGGTCACCCACGATCTGCACAACATATGGAGGATGGTCGATTTGCGCTGCAACGTGGGGTATGATTCGAACTCGTAACAGCATCCCTGAGCCAGGCTGGCGGTGAGCGTCAAGCAGGGTACAAATGCCTGCTCCCTCCAGCCCCCTTGTTCCATTCCATGAAGGAAGGAGGTGGCTGGGGGGTTGAGCAATGCAGGCAGTCGTGGACAGGATTTTGAAAGATGATCCACCAGGAGTGGGGCGCACGGGTAACCTCACCTCGAAGTGCTTGGACAGCCAGCTGGTGCCGCCCTCGCCCAGCATTGCGGCGGTGTTGCCGCACACCGCAGTGCGGCGCCCCGTCTCAAAGGCATGCCCGCTGTCCAGCCTGTACACATGCGCATTGCCCTCGATGGTGCCCTGCAAATTTTGAGTTCAATGTAATATAAAGTTATTGTAATTTACCATCTGGGTCCAACAGCAAGTGAGACAACCATCATGGAGGTGGACACCCACAACCCACGAACGCAGTCGTGAGGGGGAGACATTGATGAAGACGCACACGTTTGCAAGGCGCAGCTCCCGCTGGGCGGAGGGGCCGCAGTCGCCACCGTGGGTGCAGCGCGATGCGGATCAGACTGCGCAGGATGCATGGTTTGAGTAATCATGATAGAGCTGTCACCTTGTAGACGGCCACCTGGCCGTAGTCCTCGCAGTCCGGCTCCAGCAGGTCGGGCAGCTTGAAGAGGCGGAAGGTAATGCTGTAGAAGCGGATGTTGCCTACCGCCTCCTGCATGGATCAGGGTCTTGGCGTTCAGTTTTGCAGGGCAGACAACCACAGCTCACTCTGCGCATGTTCAGCCGGAAGGGTGCGCACTGCGTGGGGCTAGTTGAACGATATAAATCCTGCTAGCAGGTCAGCGCGTCCCGTCGTGTTGGCGATCTGCGCCAGATCCATCCTAGTGCTTGAGACGCGCAGGCCAGGCGCATCACGCCCCTCTCCTCAAGCGGCTTGCTGCTTCCCTGAAACCTGGCGTCGAAGCCCAGACGGAAAGCTTATGCGTCGAGTGTGCAGGCAGGCAGCCGGCTGGCGCGCCTGGATGTCGGCGTCGTTGATTGCGACGGGCCCCTGGTGCAGGATGCGGGGGTCGGCAAAGCCCGCCTCCTTGGCGATGCGCAGAAAGTCGCCCAAGTACAGTGCCCCCGCGATGCACTCGCCCCAAATGACCTGCCAGGCAGATGAACTGGAGTCGCTGTTTGTCGGCACCAAATGGTGCACCGTTTGCAGCGCTATCATGGGAACAAGGGGAGCCCCACAGTTCCCGCTCCAGGTCGTCGATGGGCGAGCAATTCCCCCACGTAGGGGGGGTTGCACTGCACTGGCTGCGCCACGCACGTGCTCCAGGGAAGCCAGGCAGGGAGCGCCGCCAACTCGAGGCTTGGCACCCCGCGCCGACGCCCAAGCCCCCGCCCCGCGCCCTCCACCTCGTGCCGCCTGTCGACGGCTCCGCCTCTGGCTCACATCTCTAGCTCACATCTCTGGCTCAACCATGACGCCTTCCGCCGGGGCAGCCCACCTCGTGCTCCTGCAGCGCAACAGGCACCCGTCCCTCTCACCCATGGCGACTTCTGCCGGGGCAGCTCACCTCGTCCTTTTGCAGCGCGGCGGGCACTCGCCGGTCGGCGTACACATCGCTGAAGTGCATCTCTCCCCCAGGGCGCAGCACGCGGAAGGCCTCGCGGATGACGCGCGCCTTGTCCGGGCTCAGGTTGACGACGCAATTGCTGATCACCAGGTCCACTGACTCCTCCGGGATGCCCGCCCTGGAGCAGGGTGCGGGCACGCGGTGACATGGCAGTGGAGATGTGTGTGCAGGGGTTGCGACTGAAAGTGCACAACAAAAAAACCGAGGTACTGCACTAAAGCCTGGTCATGCACGGCCAAGGCCCGCTGGTGTCCACGGCGGTTGGGCATTGGGTGGGAACGGGGAGGGATGTGATCAGCAGCAGGGCCCTCACCTGTCCAGATACTCGATGTGACCCGTCACGAAGCGCATGTTGGAGCTGCGGCGGTTCAGCTCCTTCATGCTCCACGAGTCTGCGTGCCGCCGCGCCACCTGCCGATCCGCACCGGCAGGTATGAGCATTCCCCTTTGCGAGCTGCATCGCCTGGAGTTCTCGAGCCTCATCCAGCACCGAAATGGCCTGTCAATGTATACGTGCCACGGCGGCCCAGGGCGTCAACAGCGCATGGGCGCGCACCTCGTTCTGCTCGTCGGTCATGTCGACACCGACAACGCTGCCGCTGGGGCCCACGAGCGCAGAGCAGACATAGCAGTCGCGCCCCGAGCCGCTGCCGAGGTCCAGCACGTGCAGCCCGCCGATGCCCAGCGGCAGCGGCGCGCCGCAGCCATAAAATTTGGACACCACCTCGTCCGGCAGCTTGGAGATGATCTGGCCAGAGCGAGGGCCGCGGATGCGATTTGTCAGAGCCCGAATTGGTGGATCCAGAAGCAAATCGCGATGCGATGAGACGCTGCCTGGACGTGCCTGTGCTGCCGCATGGGTGCCACAGAGGGGCCGCAAGTGCGCCGGCCAGCAGCGGGGCATATGGCAACACTCATGCGCACCTGCCGGATCTGCCGCGGCGGAGCACTACCAGCTGTGCATGCCCCTGCAGGTAGCGAGGGTTCGATCTCAGCATATTTTAGGCCTCACTCTTTTGAAATTTCACAAGTTTTAGAAGCCGCGGCGCAAAAGGTTGACAGTGCAGAGGCCAACGTTGCGGTGCGGCACCTGTTTTCAGCGATTTGGAGTCTTTCAGCACGCTGCCGTAGTACTGCTGAACTGCTTCATACGTGCCGATGGCAGCGTCGGGCTCTGGCCTGCTACAGGCCTGAGCCCCGTTCGCTTCCTGGGGCTTGCCATTCGCGCTGCTCGCGCAGCAGCTCATGTCTGGCTTGGGCAAGCTTACTTGCAGATAATTCTATGCTCACCCAAGCGCCTTGCAAACATGCTGGCTGCCAGCTGCTGCTGCAACTGATGAATTACGTCAAGACCACGTGGCTTTGTAAGTTTGCTGACGTCCTCGGCTGCTTTGGCATACTGTGCATTTGCAAATTCGTTGACTTCCGGAACAGCTGGAACGATGCTTGTGCTGTTCCTGGCCGGAAACTCGACGGCGCACTGACATCCCGAGTGACTCACGTGAGTGCCGTGCACGGCGTGTACTTTGACAAGTTGCGGCGAGGATGCTGGGCCCTCAAACTTTCCTCGATGGTGCATGAAAGTCGCAGCATGACATGTCAGAGGCCGGCATCGAGATGCACACTCCTGCTGACAGAATCCCCCGTCACTATGCAGGCACAATGCGCAGTGCTGCCACTTGATGTTCAACCCCTTCTACATCGTGGCAGGAGTCGCGACGTTGGTTATTTGCAGTCTCTTCATTTGCGTAAGGTCAGCGTGCTGCGCCCATACTGCCCCGCCTGCTGGCCTGTGCATCCCGCATGCGCCCTTGTTACCATGCTGCAACCCTCATGTGCCGGTGCCGCATCTCAGGATTCAGTACTTGATTGTCATCGGCCGAGAGAGGCGTCAGGCGGAGCTGAACCCAAGCATCCCCCAGGTGTGGCGCCACAATCACAAATGATACAATGGGCATTTCTCCTTGCCATGGTGACTACCTCCCAAGCACGCATGCAGCGTCCTGCGAAACATCGTCCTGAGCATGCTCATGTCGGGGCTTATGTTCTTTTATGTATTTTACCGCAGCCGCCGGTCGTAGAAGTGCCGCTCAGGGACATTGTCGTCCACGTCAGGGACGGCATCCTGGTCCAGAATCCCGGCGGGTGCGCGTGGGTCCCTGCTGCAGCCTGCCGTCAACACGCATCCGATGCCGCCACAGGCTGCAGCTACAGGCTGCAATGTCCCTCTCCAAACACTGCTGCCGCCTCCCCCGGCCGAACAGTCTACTGCCGATGGCGCAGGCTTGACGGCGTGGCCTTTAAGGAGGGCACTGTGGCAGAGGAGGCGCCAGGCAAGGCAGCAGAGCCGGGGCGGACCAAGTCGCTCGAGGCAACTCTGTAATTCTTGACGTACACTGACCGCTCCAGCCCCAGACACGCTCGGGTGTGTTCACCCTGCATCAGAAAGTGAAGGCCGCTGCCCCTCCACTCTGTTTTGCGATTTCAAGGTCTTCGTTGCTCAGTGAAGCATGTTGCACCGCACAGGGACTGCTGCTCAGGAGTGGTATATGGCCGTGTCCTGGTTCTATTTGAGCATCACCATCGGTGGGGATATTGCTCTGACCTGTGTGTGCCATCTGCGATCTGCAGCTGCCTCACACCGAGCTGCACACTTGCTGCCTACTTCCTTCCCGCGTTGCCCTTGATCCTTCCTCATACATACTTGGCCGTGCAGCCATCCTCGCGATCTTTACAGTCTCTTTCTTGGGGCGAGCCTTCTTTCGGAACCAGCTGTTGGGCGTCGTCCAAGCGTCCCAGCTCGTGAGCAGACTGCTGCTGCAGTAGTTTCCCGCAGATGTCACAAAACGTTGTTGCATGTTCACTGTTGGAGTTGCGGTCAAAGAGCAGGATACGAGGGATGCCGATCAGGCTGTCTTCGCTTCTTGGCTTCAGCATGTTGCTTTGTCTTGCATCGCTGCAACAACACTCATTGCACGCTGCTGCTTGCGCAGACGGTGCCACCGCCGCGCGCAAGCGCCACACCACAGCAGCGGCCACAAGACATTGCCATCGTCATAAAAGACGGCTTGGTCGTCAAGCAGCCCCAGGGGTGAGCGTTCTGCACGCTTTCTGACCCCCAGACGAGCGCCTGACCCGCGTATGAGCGCCAGGGTGTGCGTGGCAACAGTGGCTGCAGAGATGAGGCCACCACCCCAACCAGCCGGCCTTGCAGGATTCTGACACTTGGGACCCCTGCTCTGCACAGCGTGTTGCAGCCGCGCCCGCCTAGGCCGCCAGCGGCATCATGCCGGGACGTCCGCTTGCCCTTCGAGCACAACCCTGATCGTGCACTTGGCGGTCCGCGCAGGCCAGACGCTGTTGCCTTCCGCGAGGACATCGCCGCGGATCTAGACGGCGCTGACCTAAACTCGCAAGGCACACAGCCGTCCGCAGCTGAGAGGCTAGTGCTCGTGGCTCAGAGCGCCTCCCTGCCGCGGCCAGCCCCGCAGCGCAGCTGAGCAACTCGGCGTGGCCGGCTTGCAGCGGCGGAGCTTGTCAGGCGGATCGTTGGGTGCGCAGTACCGGCACAGCAGCAGCAGGCCCCTCCCTGGTCTCACCGACCGCCAACACGGCGCGGGAGCCATTGCGAGCCACCATGCTATTTGCCATCATCCTGGTGGCGATCACTGTGTTCCTCGTTTCCGCGGTCGTGTCCTGCGTCCGCAAGCGGCGGCTCGCACGGCGAGCGGCGCAGGTAACTGCTGTATGACACCCTGTCGCTTATTGTCTGTCTGACGCTAGCGGCTGAGAAACCTTCATATAAAGCCTTCCTGCACCACTGCGCTTGTGCCTGTCGCTGGTTCGTCAGCACATGGCAGCTATCGCACGACTGCATCTCGGTGCCGACTAGATGTTGCGCTCTGCTGCTCTCTCCTCTCAGGCTTCAGCTTTCGCAACGCTGGAGCGCCAAAAGACTGCACCAGTCACAGAACTTTTCTGCCGCCTCTGTTCTCTGCAACTTTGGGTGCGCCTCACAGCGACCTGTTGTCCATTTGCAGGCCGCGCAGGAGCTTCCTGTCAGCAGGGACCCTCCACGTGACGGCCTGGTCGCCGTCAGAATAGCCGACCAGTGGTTCCTTTTTGCACGTGCGCCACCGCCGCCGCCCTCCCAGCGTCTGCCTCAGGTGACGACCTTCTCTGTCTTGGCAGCCCGTCGGGGCAGCGCTGAGACTTTCCGGGGGCTGCTGGAGGCAGCCGGCATCGACAGCTCTTGATCTTGCTTAGTCGGCCAACCGTGCTCAGTTTGCTCAGTGATCAGTATTGGCTTCGCACAAAACTCTGTTGTTCTGCCTCCCTACTGTGCCTGCATACGCACTACGGTTGAAGCCGATGTCGAGGGATAACAGAAACTCTCTACCAGCTGCCTGCGCGATATTATGTCTGATGTCCGCAGTCCGGAGCTGGTGTGCCACTTGGAGACCTTTTGGTGGGACCGTCCGTCAAGACTTCGGCCGCGCAGCCGACTGTTGTTGTGGCACAGCCAGACGGCGAACTGTCGGTGGCCGTCCAGGCGCCACATGATGTTAATCCGCAATCCTCGGAGTCTGGGTCATCTGCGGCAGGAACATTTGATGCGCACAGCTCGCCGGCGTGACCGTTCCCTTGCCTTTGAATGATAGCAATCGTGTAGGTGCACTGAGCGGGGCCAAGCGCGGCAGAAACTTTTGCCCCAAGTTTGTTGATATACTCAAGGCCATGACACCTAGGTCGGGCTTGTTCTGATTTTGCATCACGCATCGCTTAATTGAACTGCAGTTTGACTACCGACAGGATCTGATGCGGCATATGCCGCATGCATGCATGATCTGCTGTGGTTTGGACACAACACTTGGAGGATGCACAGGTAGGTAGCAGCTATCCACTAAGGGTACATATATACAAGATGGAGAAAGAGGTGTGGATGGGTGTGGAAACTCACCAGCGGACTCTCGCATTATTGATCTTTACACTCTCGAATGCCAAGCCAGTTCTCGCCTCAACTGCATGCTAGTGCGGTGCATCATTACTGTAACATGGCATGCATGCCGCTCCCATCCAATACATGGGCTGTGCGAGGCAGGTTGCACAGGAAGTGAGAGCGGCGCTCTATACCTATCTAGGATTTTCCAATTTATTTTGAAGACAATGTAGACGTGTTGCGAACGCATTGACTCGAGTCGGTTCTTAGGTATGCGATGGATCGCATGACTTGGCGATCCCATGACATGCAGTTGTCATGCTGCTACCTCCCATAGCCAGGCAATTGCCCAACACACCCAACCCCATCCCTGACCCCGCCCGTCCGTTCTAGCCCTGCGCGGCAACGTCCTTTACTTTCAGCACCTCCTTCTCCGCCTGCGACAGCAGTCGCCCCTTCTCCCGCTTTTCCTGCCGCTCGCTGAAGCGGTCTACCAGGAGCTCAGAGCGCCCCCGCAGCATCAGCCCGAACTTGAGTAGCTCCTCCGAGACGTCCACCACTCGGTCCCGCAGGCTGCTCGCCTTTCAGGGCATGCACCAGATGGGTTACATGGTGTGCTGCATTGTGCAGCAAGCGCCTGCTGAGTGGGCCGGCAGCACCGGCTTGGCAGTCAGCTGGGAACACCATGATTGTGCGACATGGTGTGCCCTGAACAACTCTGCGCGAGTGTGCGCAGACTGCCGACCCTATTCGGAAAGTATGGTGGCATCACTCCTCGGCATCATCCGCTGCGCCATGTCAAGGAGCAAGGCGCAGTGGCGGGCCGGGGGGTCTGAAAGTCGCACCTTCATGCGGCCGTCCTCGTTGAACTCCGTCCACGCTTTCGGCACCTGTGCAGAAGGGTGCATGACCGTTTCTTGCTGGCGCAATGCCACCCATGCAAGCACAAACACAAACCACACGGATGATCACGCACGCATTGTGTCAAAATATTAGCCACAGAACAAGTGACAGGCTGGCAATGGCAAGAACAGCAAAGAAACGTCGTGCAAGCTGACGGACAACGATGAAAAGAGGAGGCCTCACGGAGCTTTGGTTGGGGATCGTAAACATGCGCAACCACCTACCCAGTACGCGCAAATTGTTCACCACATTGAAACTCTGCGAGCCGCCGTTCACCTGACGACATAGCAGGACAAACTTGTTCAATTCATGTCAGATCTGACACCAGGCACTGCACGAACATACACCCAAGACTTGACCAACTTCACCAATACATCCAAGATCGGTTAGTCCAGACAGCGGAGCAGCTCGCAAAAGAGCCAAGACTCCAAAGCCCAACCTGCGCGACGGCCAGTGTGCGCCCCTGCGTCGGCCGCACCGAGCCCAGGTTGAGGGGAATCCAGTCGATCTGGTTCTTGAACACACCAGTGATACTGCCGTGCTGCTCTGGGCAAACCCACACCTGCCGCATGCCACATGCAGCGTAGAATGACTCGACCTTCGAAAACCATTCATGACCCAGCATGGTTTTCATTCGACGTCGGCGAAACCCGAGTTTTCACAGAGGCAGCAGTCAGCCGGCAGCTTCAATCCAAGACTGGCACCCACCTGCGACTCGGACCACATGCTGAGTCCCCTGATCTCGGCAACCTTGGGGTGCTCCACCGAATCCTCGTCCTTCATTGGCAGCCCCGCAGGGTCGTAGACCCTGACGTCCGCGCCTAGCCGCTCCAGTATCCTGCGCAATTGCGGAGGCAGAACTGCTGAAGAGTCCATACGAAGGTGCTAGGGCAAAGCATGCGCTGCGGCAAACCTGCCGTTTCTCTTCAGCCAGCAGGGAACTCCTCAAGATACCGACGATCGCGTCCGGTCCAGAGAGGAATGGTGCGGGAGCCGCTCGCTCGCCAGCAGAGGGCACCGGGGCCGTCGGCGGCTATCCTGAAATCATTCAGAACTTTCACATGAGCATGCGCCCCAGCCGCACCTGGCAAACTCGTAGGCCAGCAGCTTGGAGTAGCTGCGCTTCCGCAGGGAGCCGTACAGCACCAGCACCCGCAGCGGCTCCCCCGCGTCAGCCTCCGCCATCGCGCGAGCGGCGTCCAGCTCCAGGTGCTGCACCCAGTCCCGCTCCGCGGCATCGCCTGCCAGCCGGAAGGGCGTGTAGCAGGGGTCCTTGGCGGCGCCCTGCGTCGGCGGAGGATATGCGTATAGGGAAGCAGTCAGATCGGCCCCGAAGCAGGCGTGACCTGTGAGCAGTCCTGCGCGTCCTCATGTGCCCAGGCTGTGCACAACATCAAGATGTGTATCACCTGTAGTCTTCGAAGCTGCATGGCATCATTAGATCTGCGTCATAGCTACGTCCCTATCGGGTCCAGGTCCACTCGCGCAATGCTGCATCAAGGTGATCTGATGCATGCGCCTGGTGGCATGCAGGCGCCCGCTACTATGGCAAGCTGCCCCGATTGCAAACCGGCATCGCTGCCGACTGAAGCTAGATGGTGGCGGCGACCGAAACCCGCACGGATCAGGGCGGGCTGTCACCGCCACCGTGCTGGGCAAGGAAAAGCCGGCCAGGTGCATTGCGTAGGCGTGCCATGTTTGCCCAATATCCGGCAGATTGATGGACTCAATAAGACACCGGATGATTGATGCTACTACAGGCACGGGTTACGACGGCCTGATGGCTGCATGCACCTGTTAGTTTGAATGCACATCCGCTGGCTCCCAAATACCGGACATCAGGCGAGGCGACAGCGCACGAAAAATCTCACATTGGTGAAGCATTTGGTTGCATCTCCATTCACACACATGCTGGTCGCGCGAGCGAGGCTCGATAGGCGCCACTTCTGGACTGATGCCGCATGAGCCGGCGAAGGAACGAGAGCGGATGCGGCAAACAGACGCAACATCAACGCTGAATGTGCGCAACCTCAATGGCCGTTGCCTGAATGGACTACGCAGGTGAGGGCCACCACACTACAAGGCGAACTTGTGCGGGACTGTACCGGCTGAATTTCTCGCTGGAAGATCTTGGGCGAGGGTGACGTTGTTGGCCTTCCCGCACTGTTGCGCACCGTCTGGCGCGCGGCAGTTGTCTCTCTATTTCGTCGCGTCGTCATCGTCGCCTTCTCCTTTTACGACATAAGTGGCTTGAGCACGTGGCCTTCATTGCCGCAGATCCAACGCTCTGGTGCTGACCCATCGCTTGGGTGTGTGAATCATGTCGTAGAATGTGACTGCACTGTAAATGCAGCACCAGCAGCATGCTGGACAGCTTCCTCGACTCGCTTGCAGCGGAGCTGCTGGATGGGCAGTCTCCTTTTGCGCTTCCTGATGCCATGTACGAGACGACGGGTTGGTTTGACGCCCATGCCCCTGCTGCGCCAGCGGTGAGCTGCAGCTGTGCGGAATATCCGCCACCAGGACACAACCTTGTCGTGATTCTTGCTTGTGAAAGGATAGTGACCAATGCTGCAGACTCAAATGTTGCATCTGTACAATCGCTGCAGGTCATCTCCACTGCGCCAACAGGTGCTGGTGGGGGTTTTGACAGCAAGTCGGCTGGCAACGCAGCTGCGGCCCAAGTCCACGAGTTGCATGAGGCCGTCGCTGGGCAGCTCTGCCAGGTTGGGCGTGCGGGAGGCGCTGCGGCTGAGCCACAGGACGGCGGCGACAATGCCGGCGGCACTGCTTCGTCCCAGGTGGAAACCTGCTGGTCATCAGCGGATGGGGGATGTCCGGGCAAGTCATGCGAGTGAACTTGATGATAGCTCAGCCAACGGCTGACCAAAGCATGGGGCTCGAGACATGTGTGGAGGAGCAATTGTGTAATCCGTGCTCTCAGCTCACCATGATCACCATGTGCACAGGCAACCACGCCAGTGGACGTTGCACACTACGAGAAGCTCGCCCGGCAGGTGACGCCAATGCCAAAATCAACTCAGCTGAGCATCGTGGACCGCTGGACAGCTGCATCGTATCACAGGCTGGTTTGTCACATTTCTCATGCTCTTGCAGGCGCTGAAGCTGCGTCAGAAGAACCGCAGGTGTGCGCCTCTGCCAAGCCGCGGTTGATATTCTCGAGGTCTGCTGCTGGTAACACAGGGCAGGGTAAAACGTCACACGCTATGCGCACTGATCACAAACCATGTTCCCTGTCTGCAGGTCCCAGTCACGCTACCGAGCAAAGCAGAGGGTGCGTGCGTGTTGCCGTCTTCTGCCCGCTACTGTCCTTGCAGTGCGTTCAGCGGCCCTGCCGCAGGCGGCTGACGGTTCCATGCATCATACAGCTGACATTGCCTGCAGAGCAGGCGGCAGACCACCGATCAGCAGCTGGCAGAGCTGCAGGAAGAGCTGCATCAGCTGACCTCGAACCAGGCAAGATCCTTTGTTCGTGGGTGCCATTTGACATTGGCGCAGTCGCTCTGGTCACACCGTCGCTGTGGGTTTTCAACTGAGCTGCACATGTTGACCGTCGTCGCGAGGAGACTTGAGCCCTGCCACACTCCGGCGCAGGCGGCACTGGCGCAGCGCAATGTGCGGCTGGAGGCGCAGCTGCAGGCGCTTGTGGCAGAGCAGCAAGGACCAGGCGAAGCGGCCAGCTCAGGCGCTGCACTGGATGTCGTGGCGGCTGCTGACGCGATGGCAGGCGAGGCGTGTGCCAGCGGCTGCAGCGACGCGTCGTGGCAGGATGCGGCCATCCAGGCGAGATCTGGCAGAGATGCTCTGCTCTCGTCTTCAGCTGTGACTTTGCAGAGACCGACCATTTTGCGTAGGGGCTGCTGGGGTCCGGACCCTGCCATCCGCATGTGCACCCGTAACGTGGAACACTTGAGCTTGCTGCGCCGCTCAAACATCCACCCCGACGCCTTTTGACAACCAGCAAACCCTTCAATTCTGCCGCAGTCGCTGCTGGCAGAGGAGCTGCAGCTCAGCGACGGCTTCCTTTTCACCGTCCGCCCTGCTGCGCCTCTGCGTCTGACGCAAGCCCAGGTGTGGCGCTTCTGAAGGTCAGAAAATTGGCACCTGGATGACACCTTGAGCACAGTCGGCGGCTTACCGCAGCCCTCTCGGCCCTTTACCGGATCGCAACCCAAGGCTCTGAATGCCACCCGGCTTGCCGACTCCACCTTCGCTCATGCCTTCAACCCGCCGCAGGTGGCGGACATGCCGCGGGAGGAGGTGGCGGCGCTGTGGAAGCAGTACCTCCACGCCTTTGCGCAGTGCTTGCTGCGGATGCGGGACGACGGCGAGCCAGCCACCGGCCGCCGGCTGGTGAGGCGCCGACGCCTCGTTGAACATGTCCTGCACGAAGTAGAGGACATCTCCCAGCTGGCTCGTGAGGATTCCTACTGTAGCCGAAGACAAGCCGCCCTCATGGGAGCCATCGCAGAAGCTGCAGCTGCGCTACATCCAGCAGCGCAGCGGCGTCTCTGGACACACAAGGGTCCCTCTAGAGGTTGCGGACCGGCTTTGCCGTCTTGCTGGAGCTGACGCTGGTTTCTGACATGTTGTCGCACGCCTGCGTGCAGGCTCAGCTGGTCTTCGAGGCGGCACAGCTCAAGGCTTTTGCTGTCGCAGCGTTTCCGGACCGGCTGGCTGTGCTGCAGGGTGGGCAGGCGGTGGAGCTGACCCCAGACGCCTGGCGCCAGGTGTGCGCCAGATCATGTGCTCTGTGACAGTGTCTCATCACATTGAATCCTCGCCATGGATCCGCGGCAGCGTCAGGCGCAACCCAGCTGAGCCCGGCCTTATGGCAATGGTTGCAAGCCGACCTGTCAGTGCCGAATTGCGATTGCCGTTCTTGCCGCAGTCGCTGCGAGCTCAGGTGTCCTGCTGTCGATCAGGCGGCAGATGCCGCGGCGCTGACGGGCGAGCAGCGAGCAGCGGTCGGTGCGCTGCGGCGACAGTACTGGCTCAATCTCGGGGTGCTGCATGCCAGGCAGCAGGCCCTGACGACAAAACTGGAGGTATGGCTCGCTAGCGAGGCATTATGGAATGACGTCCTGACGAAGGTCGGGGAGGGAGGGAGAGGGAGGTCCCAGCCATGTACCGTGTCCAGCTGCATCATGTTCAGCTGGCAGGCTGGTTCCCGGTGCTAGAGGAGGGGTTGCATGCATGACGCTATTTTCCGGAGGGGATGAGCCTCCTGTGAGGCAGCAGGCAGCTGCCTGTGAACTGCTGCCAGACCACGCATCACACATTCGAGCCGCTCGCCTGCTGCGTAGGAGGCACTGCCGCTGTGCGCGGGCACGCAGTGCGACGTGGGCGGCCGCTACCGCCAATCGCTGGGCGCCGCGGGGGCGCTGTGTGCCGTGCTGCGTGCCGAGCACGCCTGCCTGCTGCGGGCGAGTGTCGTTCCCTGAGACTGAGCCCTCACCCGTTCCCCACGCATGGACCGCTTCCGCCCTGCCGCAGGACTGGTCGCTGTGTCGCATCTCTCGCCTGGGGAGACACGGCTGATTTAGAGGGTTGGTGGGTGCCATGGCACTGGGCTCTGGGCCTGGCGCCCGCACCGAAGCGGCTTCCCTGACGCAGCGCTTTGGCTCGCCTCAGAGTCTGTGTGCGGCTGCAGATTGGTGCCTTGGTACATGCGGCCCAGCTACTGATGACTCCTCCTGCGTCTGGTGTCGCAGTTGATGGTCAGCGTGGTGCGGAGCGTGCTCACGCCGAGGCAGGTCGCGACTCTGGACGTGGCGGCGTTCCCCGGTGGCGCCGACGTCCTGGCGCTGGCGGAGGCGCTGGCGGCCGCAGCTGGCGCGCCAGCGGCGGCTGACGTCATGGCCCAAGGTGGGCGATTCAACCTTTCCCTGTCCCTTTTCTGTCCTGCCTGCGAGACTGTGGTCGACTCCTGGGGACTATCTGCGAGCGAGCTGGGTCTGATAGTATGACCATCTGGCAGGCATGAATGTCACGCTTCTGCACCACAAGCCAGGAGCATTGCACTGCTGCTGCCCTGTGATGCCTGGTACCAACCTTGAGTGGGCATTACCGCAGGCGTGGGCGGGCATCCGGTGCCGGTTGAAGCAGCGCTGCCCGCCGGCATGGCAGCCTGGTCAGCGACGTCGCCGGAGGCGGGAGAGCTGTAGTCGAATGGTCTGCAGCGCTGCAGCGACAACGCTGGATTCCTCATGTCCGCGGTGTTGTCGACCCTGACGAGAGCATTCTGTCACGTGCACCGCTGTTAGGAGTGCACGTTTCATACTGATGGCAGCGCTCTGGCTGCATGAGCTGATTACATGGACAAGTGCAGCTGGCGCCTTCAAGTACATTGGGACTGGGACTTACAACAGGTGTAGCGCATGATGAGCCGCAACTAGTTATGCTGTCTGCAATGAGCTAGATATTTAGGTACTCAAAAGATGCGGGTGCATTGCATGAAGCCATTGCCAAAGATGGCCTGCTGCAGGTGGCGGCAGCTACCATCATCACCGTTGATGCGTCACCTGCTGCAGTCTTGGTCTAGACATACGGCCTCTGGCCAACTTCAGTAGAGATGCCGCCTCGGAGCACTCTCCATTCCAACATTCTACCGAATGCATGTTCAGCGTTCCCAATGCCTTATACCCAGCAGAATCTCATAATGCAGTCCTGGTCGGGCATAGTTCTTGTCTTTACATACCTGCATGTGTAATCTACAGAACAAGCGCCGTCTCCAAAGATGAGGAGCAAAAGTCTTGTCACTGATGCTCCCTGGTGGTTCTATTGAATGCCTAACGCCTGTGATTCAGCTGACATCTACAGGCTGTAGTCTTGATCCACATCTTCTGGCCACATCCCTGCGGCCACATACTGAATGTGCCAGCGGAGACACTTGCGCTTGCTGAAGAGCACTGTGATCAGGTCTTTGATGTCGCTGTGCCGTCAGTAGCAGGCGTAGTGATTGCTTCCTGCTGCTCCGGCAGCGCCCACTTGAGCTTTGAGTGCAGCCACAGGGCCACGTATACGAGCGCCAGCAGCACCGGCACCTGCGCAGCGCGAATTTCCAGCGGTTCTTCCGTGCCGCACAACCATGCGCAGCCACAGATAGAGACGCACATAGCCGGCAGCATTACAGTCTTTGCTGCAAAGACGTGCGCAGCTGTGATGATTGCTGGGAGCTTGTCCAGGCAGCAGAGCTAGCTGCAAATGAAGGCTGCAGGTGAGGGGGCGCACCTCGATTAGCGGCCCGATCGTGGCGGCCAGCGCCTCTTGGGAGTTGACGCCAAATGTGCCAACGGCAATGGCGATCGCCTGCCCACAGTATCAAGTGCGTGCTCACTACCATGGCGCTTGGGTCTGCAGATGTATAGTTCGACAGCAGAGGCCGGCCATCGGTGACATCTGCTATCCAGCTGATGGTGCGATATGTGTCTACATACAAGTAACCGTGCCCTCACCAGCTCAAAGTTGTTTGACGACGCTGTGAAGCTCTGCTGCATAACACAATTCGACAGTCAGGAGCCAGTCAGCACGAGCAAGATCTGTGCCGCCGTGCGACCACAGAGCAGCTGTGCAGCCTGTCTGAAGGCAGTCCCTAGTGTGTGCCCGATGGTGCAGGCAGGCAACAGCGAGCAGCTGCCGCTCCATGTAGGCGGGTAGCATAGCCCACAAGGAGCACATGGCGCCCACCTGTGTGACGCACTGCTCGTAGGTGGAATGGAACTTGCGGGTGACTAATAGGGTCGCAGTCCACATTATCGAGAAGTACAAGAACATGGGCACCGCCACGCGGCAGACGTCCCCGATGTTGTCCAGCACATTCCTTGCCTGCGGCCAGCGAGAGCAGATGTTGAGGCCAGCAGACAGGCTGAAGCGTTGGCACATTCGGCATGCAGCCTTTTGAAGGAACAGTTCCACAGGAAGTGTATCAGCGAAGTAAACCCGGTTGTCTAACAGCCCACCGCAGGTCAGGTCAGACAGCTGCTCATTGCAAGACCAGAGCAAGCTACTGCATGAGTGAGCCGCCTCAGACACAGGAACAAGAGGGACTGTATTCTGCAGTCACACCTGCAGCGCGAAAAGCACGAGGACAGTGTAGATGAGGGCGATCAGGGCGACCGGGCCGAACCACGGCAGGAACTTGTTATCTAGCCACTTGCGGCCGGCGATTGCGATGATGCCTGCGGTGGGCAGCAGGCGAAGAGGATGTTTGCCGTGACGCTTCCAATCCAGGTGTCCTTCATACGACATAGGTGCTGCATGCACTGGCAGGGGAAACTTGATGGCTGAGTTTGGCGCGAGCAGGGAGCCTACGATGCGAGAGAAGCGCACTATAGCGGGTGATGATGCCAGCCAGGAGGGGGGCGCCCAGGTAGATGAGCACACTTTTGGCCACATCCCAGAACGAAAAGTCGATGCTGCCGCTAGACCGCGACACCACCTGCGAGGCAGGTGAAGTTATTTTCAAGGTTTCGTCTCCAAAAAATCTGACGGATTCGAGTGCCTACAAGGCCGCCGCGGCATGGAGCCTGCATTTTCCCAACACAGACATCTCAGGCCATGCTGAGATGTAGTGGACACCATCAGCAAGCACTGGTACGCTGCTGCAAGGAGCAGTCTAAGACTGACCGCCCTAGAGTGCATCACCTTGATATAGAAGATGGCAAGCGGCGAGTACAGGACGATCTGCATGATGCTGTTGACTGCCACCAGCACGGCGCAGTATTCGGCATGCCCCCGTGCCAGCTGGTTCCACAGCAGCACCATAGCAATGCAGCGTGCCAGTCCCACCTGCAGCAGCAAAAGCAGCAGCAGCAGTTGCGGGAAGCGTTTGGGAGGTTGGGATGCTGACGCCTGACCACGCAGCAGCCTGCCAGCGGGCGTTGCGGGTCACGCCGGCATGCGGGCTGCTCCGGGCATGGCAATCTGCCCGAGGCCATGCAGCAGCTGTCCTGTGTTTCCTTCCTGCTGCTTTTATCAAGCATGGCGTTACCCGGCAGAAGAGGTTGCAGACATCACGAATTGGGCGCCCAATGCACACAAATGGCACACCAGGATGACGCCATTGCGGTAGCCCTCGAGGTCGGGCAGCGCTGCCCAGGCTAGCCCCGTCATCAGCGCCGGGCCGACCAGCCAGTTGAGCACCAGCGACAGGCTGACCTGCTTCATCATGCCGCGCTCCCGCAGCATCTTGCCCAGCACCTCATACCGCACCTGCCAGCAGGACCCCCCATATCAAAAGACTTTGCCACCAACTTGAACAGTGTTATCATCGAGCCTGGAACTCGCCAGCCTTATTTCAGTCTGTAAATAAAACCCCGTGAGAGCACATCCTGTATGCGGTCGCAGCTGAGCCACTGACCTGGCGGTCAGGACATGCGATGTGATGGTCCGAGGTGACTGACAACACCGCGTTCAGAGAAAAGGCCATCTGGGGCAAGCAGCGCACCTTGGTGAGGACAGGCCACATCATCAGCCACAGCCCCAGCGCGATCGGCAGTGACACGGTGTCCACTTTCGTCGTCTGCAGCTTTGCGCTGATGTCTGCACGCAACACACACACTTGGCGGCGCGTGTCCTGCAGGGTTTGCAGCGACAGGAAGCCTCGAAGCACAGCGACTTCAGACGTCCAGCAAAAGACGGTTCAATTGCCCTCGGAAGCTGAAGATGGTCAAACAAGCATGCACAGAGGCGATGTAAACTGCAACCAGGGTTAGATTTCCGCACCAGTGAACTCGCCCAGGATGACGCCCAGGATCATGGCGCCAATGATCCACACGCTCAGCAGTCGGTCCGCCCAGCTCAGCTGCTTGAACACGCCTGTGGTACGTTTGGCCGGGTGTGAGTTGCCCGACACATTTGTCATGGCGTTGACACAGCAGACTAGCAAACGGCATCAGCGCGTGGCAGTCGGTTGGTACGCATGCATGCATGCATGCACGTATGTATGTATGTGGTGGAACACGCTAGGGTGATCACACCGGACTGGAGGGTTTTTCTCAGGTGTGGAGATAGAAGACCAGACACACCCACCAACTGTAGCCGCCGCTGGTTCGGCGGGCGGCTGCGGAGTCGCCGCGCTTGGCTCTTTCAGGACCTGTTCGATGCCGTTGAGGCCAGCACTCGCAGCATCTTTCTTGGTGAAACACCTGCGTGCGGCAGGGGCAGTGCTGTCAGAAACGGGCAACACAATCAGGATCTGGCAGCACGCCATTTGCACGGCTGGTGTGCTGCGGGTGTGTGGTGGCGCCTGCTGGTGAGCGAATTTCTCACCGCTTCCTAAGGCTGCAGCTGCTGTTCGAGTCGCAGATCATCTCTCCACCTGCATACCGCAGCTTTGGCAACTTGCCGTCCGCCGGCAGCCCCTGCACGACCCCAACAAAACCATCCATGGTTGGCCATCCATGGATCGCTCATGAGCTGATCAGCATTGCGCGAGAAAGCAGAGTGTCCCCACGATCCTCGCTGCGCCAGCTTATATGAAATGGAAGTTGAATGCGGGCTTTTTTCCGCTTTGGGATTGGTTCGTGCTCGAGGAGAACGGCTTTGTGCTTGTTGTACCGGCAAGGACTTCCTGGCGCGACTTGCCTGCGGCGGACAGCAGGTGACGGTCTGGCCCTCGCCGTCCCAAAAGGCGCTGGCGGTGCGGCCGTCTTCGAACTCACAAAGGAGGCTGTCCTGCTCGGCGAATTGCAGCGACAGGTTTTCGCAGTGCATCACCAGCTCCGTCTGCGGGTGGGTGTCGGGGCAGGCGCCATCGTCGCAGTAGCGCGGAGCCTCCATCGTGGGGCAGGTTAGAATTTGTACAAGATAATCTAGTCAAGCAAAGAACACGGACCAGCCGAGCCGTGGCACCTGGAGCAGGGGGTGATGTCATATGTCATTCACCCTTTTCAGAACAATCCATCATCTCTCTCGCTGATCAAAGGGTGACGCGATCGGCCATCGCCGTCGATGATCGCACGCAGTATCCAACTAGTTTTTAAGATCGGCTCGTTATTCGTGCATAGCCCTTACGTACAGCATCATGGCGGAGGCGCAGCCGGCAATAGTGCTGTTCGCGTGTGTCGCCAATGCCGGTCGGTTCCCTTTGAAGGGAGTTTTTTCATTCTTTGAAAAATATAATTGACAGCCGGCGCGAAGGGAGATCCAGCACAGCACATGAAGCCCTGCGGAACTGTGACACGACTGGCGTCATGTTTGAGGGTGCCGTTTGTCTTTGACGTATATGCCGCGTCCCATGCTGCAGGGCGAAGCCAGATGTCAGCGGCGTTGTTCAACGCGGCCGTAGACCCAGCAAAGGCGCGCGGCATCTCGGCAGGCACGCAGCCGGGCACCGCCGTGCACCCAGTGTGCGTCACGGTCATGGATGAGATGGGTATCGACATCTCGAACAACCAGCCGCAGCGGCTGACGCAGGAGCTGGCGCAGCAGGCGTCGCTGCTGGTGACCATGGGCTGCGGCGAAAGCTGTCCGTACGTCCCGGGTGAGCTGCTCTTTACGCACGAATTTGCTCGACCAATGGGCACAGCCATACGCTGCGGCCGCCCGGCTCAACACCTGCGCGACATGTCACAGGCTGTATATTCTCACGGCACCTGCTTCAGAACAAGGTCGAGGAGCTCGCTCGGAAAGCGGGTGCCTTCATAACAGTGCAAACCTCATGCAGGTCTTCAAAAGCTGGACTGGCCGCTGACAGACCCGAAGCACATGCCGGTGGACGGCGCGCGGGGAGTGCGCGACGACGCTGCAGCGCGGGTCAAGCAGCTAATCGATGAACGGCGCTGGGACAAGGCAGCATAACAGAGCGCATTGTTGGCAGTAGCAAATGCAGAAGCTCTCTGCTCCTTCGAATGTGCTTGTACACAGAGTCAGGCTGACCTACATATATATTTGATCGGAGTGAAATTGCATGCGCTCGCTGAGCTGCAAAGGCAAAACACTGTCGCAAGTCCTATAGGAACACGAACTCTCATGTGCAGAGAGGTCTGGTGCTAGCACGGCAACTTTGATGGCTGCAGCTGTATGGTCCTCGTACCTTTGGCAGTCTCTCAGTGATTTTCGGCAGCAGGCGTGCCTATGACAAGTCCCCGTCGAGCGAGCGATACGTGCTGATGCCTGCGTGACTGCTGGCACTGCTGCTACGAGTCTTGGTGAGCACGGCTGCCCCGCATATTTGCAACCTCCTGCTGCCACAGTGGGCCGGGCGCCGCAGGCCAACAATAATCATAATAAAGAGCGTTTTAGCAGCGATGTCGCCGAAGCCCTGAAAAATCTTCCGTTGTATATTGAGGTCACTCACATTCGTGCCTGATGATCCGACAGGGCTGCGCCACTCTGCGCCGCTGGCGCAGTGATACGGTCGGCAGTGGACGTGGCGTTGGCAAAGTTGTCCCGCTGCTGAATGCGCCGCATGGACTAGCCTTGCGCAGCACATGAAAGCCTCAGAGCCAAGGCTGTGACCCAGTCTGCAAGGTCCCCGTGCACCGCCGCCGCCATTCAAAATGAGCACACGGCACCCATCACCTTGCAATGACGCAGGGTCGCCGCTGGTCAGCCAAAACCCATCAGAGACGTATCAAACGGTATTTCTGCAATTTGCAGACTCAAGCACGCAGCAGACTTCGATCTTGGACAGCACGTGACTAAGAGTCACACTCCGACACATGTTTATGGCAGCGTACCCATCCCACAAGAACATTTGCCAGGCCTATCTGCTTCTTGGAACTGTATCTACGTCTGCGGGCTGTGAAATTCGTGTCGGCGGACTTTTGTCCTCAGAGCGCCGCTCATGCCTTGTGCAATTTTTCACGAGGTGCAATGACTTTGTGCTTGTCGATTCAGCCTGCAGCCCCTGGAAACGGCTGGGAGGCAGCTTTGCAAGGCTAAAGCCTCATCACCACTCATTGCGGACACAGCCAATCATGAGGCTCGCCACGTCCACCCTGCCAAACAGCCTGATGGTGCAGCATGTCAGCAGACAGGATCTGTCGTTCCTGTACCAAGAGATCATGCAGCAGAACTCCTACCTGCAGCATGGCGTCAAGTTGCGCGGGGGCGACGTGGTACTGGACATTGGTGCGGTGCTCCGCGCGTGGGCGATCGACATCTGCATCCATACTCGGCCGAACGCCGCCCTGTTGGCATTGCTGCAGCTTTGCAAGTGTGCACAACGCCTATCTCATCAAATGTAATTGATGCGCAGGGTCGAACATTGGGCTGTTTGCTCTCACAGCCGCTCAAGCTGTTGGTCCAAATGTGTGCGCGCGGTGTGGTGCATGCCTGCAGCTGTTTGACGATGCCTCACGAGTCTGGATGTTGCGACCGGCTTCTGCGACTCCGCAGGGGCTTGTAGTGTCGGCGGAGCCGTTGCCCCAGCTGCACCAGGCCCAGCAGCACAACATTGACTCCCACCAACGTTGGTGCCGGCAGCGAGGCGAGATCAGCATCCGGTGCACATGAACGTTGTGCTAGCCATTTTGAGGAGACGATTATTGCATTTCTGATGATTGAGAATCGATTTTCCTGATCCGGTTTGTGTTGGCATCTTGTAGACATCATGCCAGCCCAAGTGCGGCCTCTGCAGATAGGCGTGGGTGATGGCTCTGCCAAGCAGGCCGTCTTCACCCTTTACATCGAAGCGGCAGGTGCACAACTTGTTCCCGTGCATTGCCTCCTCAAACCAGCACTCACACGCCAGATGTTCGTGGATGACCTGTTGCAGCTGCTGCCAGGTTGAGCGGTGATGCAGCAGGCCCTTGCACAACAGGGTGGAGCAGCATGCGGCCGGACAATGCGGAGGTGGAGGCCAACATGGGCGTCTTCCTCCGCAGATCACTGGCCAGCGGCGCCGGTATTGCCTCCGGCTGGGCATTATGGGCCGGCAGGCTGCTGCAGGTGTGTGCATGCATTTAATGCTGGCTCAGAGTGCAGTTTGTGCTTGCAGTTGATCCTCAGCTTCTCGATGGGCTGCGTGTGAGTTGCGTGTGTGCGACACTGACACCGTTCAGACAGCTTTGTCAGGACTTGATGCCCATCTTCTGCGCAGTGGTTGGCACCGGCAAGGCTGTTCGACTGGGCATGGCGGTGGTACGTGCGGCGCATGCTGGGCGCTGCGCAGCACGTCACATGCCCTCTGTGCACAGTTTCCGACATCATCGTGGCGCAGGACCTCAGGTACCCACACCTGGGGAGTTTCTCTAGAATCCTTGTGCGAATCATGCTTGCATGCACGTGCCTGCAAGACCTGCTCTTTCAATCAGCAGCAGTGCTGTGCGCAGCAGCTTGCAGCTGCAACGATGAGCTGATCACGCTGTCAATCTTGCTGCAGCATGGTCGACCTGCTGAAGATAGATGTCGAGCGTGCTGAGCTGGACGTACTGAGAGGCATCTCAGCAGCCGACTGGCCACGCATTCGGCAGGTGACACGCATGCAATCCAACTTTTGTTTCATAGAGGGTGACGGCCAATATGTGTCGCCGTGAGAATCAGCCTGCAAGTGCTCGGTATTGAGATGACCACAGCACGCTGTTAGTGCCGCAGGTGTCCATGGAGGCGCATGATGGCGGCGGTCAGCTGCAAGAGGTGCTGCACATCTTGCGCAAGGAGGCGAAGTTTGACAACATTGTCGTGGAGCAGAACAGCATGCTCGAGGGCAGCAGCCTGTACAATGTGTTCTGCACCCGTTCACCGCAATGAAAAAGCCATGCATAATCTTAGGCAACCTTTGTCCCGCGACCTCTGACTGATTGACCAGGTAAACCCTGTGGGGCGGATGTGCTATGACTGATAGCGACATGGAACACAGCGGCATGAAGCTGCCGGCCGAAGTCACATGCACAAGCTGCTCAAAGTCCTGCCCTCCAGCTGTAACCCTGTAACCTTCCAATGAACCCTACCACCGGCACTGCTTCCAGCATCCTGCCCTCTTTTAAAGCGGGTGCGCAGCCCTCTCGCAGGACCCAGAAATGCTTTCAAGCCACGTCTGTTATCAAGCCTACTCTCTTGGGCTCCTCAGCTGGTCGGCCGGGCTCGGAGACCGCCGCGCAGAGGCCGCCGTTTGCTGCGCTGCATGCGTGCATCGCCTCCTTGCAAGCCTGCGTCTCGGCCATCCGCAAACGCCCGGTACGATTTTCAAGCAGTAATAAAACTGATCCGGCCCTGGAAATACTTACGGCCACATGCGAGCAAAGCCCAGTCTCGCTGCAGCAGGCTAAATTCGTCTTGGTCTAGCCGATCGATCGAAAGTGACTTGCACTTTGGAACCCCAGCCTGCTGGGCACAGAGTGTGGATAGCAGGTGATCCTCTCCTATGAATAAACTGTTGAAAGGCCGAGCAGGCCATGCAGTGTTGAGAGCCTCGTATGCATGAGGGACGCTCGTCATTGTCAGACACAGCCTTCAGAATGGTATCTCAGAGCACTGCAAGCTTTACCCGCCGGTTCACTGTCGATTTATCTCTGCATTCAAATATCCTCTGCGCTGTTGCTTTCAAATTCCAGGCTGCACTGCTTGTGATGTGCTGTTTCGCATCGCCAGGTGACTTGAGTTCGTGCATGTGGCGGCGAACCTCTGCGGCCTCACCTGCGTATTCAAAGTTCCAAGACGTCCTGAATCCGCCAACATACCATAGCATGCTTTTGAGCAGTTAGGCGCAAGCTAGCACCAGATACGTGTCAGCTTGGAAGGTGCAGAAGCATCCCATGCGGCTGACGAGGCTTGCTTGTGCGTTTCGCAGGGCTTCCAAGCCACCATGACAGGACGATGTGTGATGTGCATCATTGTGCTGCTGATCTTGGCTACCGCCGGCGCCGCCAGGGCGCCTGCAACCGCCATGCAAGCGCCCCAGCCGGCCGCCTTCGGCACAGCCAATGCCTCCGTGTCCACGACCGCTCAGCTGCGTGGCAGCCTCACCATTGCCTCGGTCGAGTCCGGCACCAACACAGCGCCCAGGCCCGTGCAGCAGGCGTTTCTGGCAAGCGTCACCAGGACCGGCCGCCCTGCTGCCGGCGGTAATCAAACGGTGCGACTTTTAGGACTGTGTCCCGTGTGCTAGCAAGAAGAATTCCACAACACATTACTGGCACCTGCTTGACAGAGTGCAGCAGCATGATTGCATAAGTCTGCAGTGTCAACGACCGCTTGCAGCGTATGCATTGATGACATCCTGGAGCCTGCTGACTCCACAGATTGCCTGGCTGATGGTCCAGAGGCCTCCACATACAGCCTGCAATGAAACGTAGCAGCCTGCTCACTTCTGTCGTTCCATGCATGCAGACGGGATTTGGCGGCTTTCCCTGGACGCCATCCAACACCAGCAACCCCAACCGCGGCGACCCGTCCCAGCTGACCGCCTCCCCCGAGTCCATCATTGAGTCCGACGGCACCGTGCCCCAGTGCGAGGTCACCGTGCAGCTGAGCCCCGCCGCCAACCACTCCAGCGACAGTGCTGCGACCGTGCTCAACCTCATCTACACCAACTGGTGCGCTTGGTGCTTCCAATGTGCGGCAGCATGCAGCGCTGCAATACGTTGCCTGCCTTGAGACGATCATCTGCAGGCGTGCATGCATGCCGTGCGTGCGTGGTGCAGCGCTTGCTTCGTCTGCAAGATGCCCATGCTTGCACCAACTGCTCCCCAGCGCTCTGTTGCTGTGATATGACAGATGAGTCTTCCACTGCTGCAGGGACACTGTGGCCATCCCTACGCCATGGACGACGACGGTCATCAATGGCGCCTACCGCCGCCTGCTAGACTCGGCCAACATCGAGATCAACATTGCTGTGCGCCGCGTTATTCAGGGCACTGTCACCGCCGCCAACGCCAGCCTCCCCGCTAATGGCGGCCGTGCTGTGCCCGTCACCTTGGTCATCGAGGCTGCAGCAGGCGTGCGGCCGTGCTGTTTGGCTTACGACTGAGTCTGGCTGTCAAAACATATATGCATGCATGGACGACAGCTGCTCCATTCGGGCGCGACTGCAAGGCGTGTGCATGCCTGTCCCTTGCACAAGGTCGCACTCCTGTCCAGCAGATTTTAATGCATGCATGCAAATTTTCTGGCATTTGTGCTATTCCTCACTAATGTCTGTGCATGTGCAGGCCCGGACCTGGTGCCGCAGTCAGTCTTCCAGAACGGCCGCAGGTGCATGCTTGTAAACGTCGGCGGGGCCGCCTTCGGGAATACGACCACGCCGGCCACGGGCGGCGGTGGTGCCGAGCGCGCCGAGACGCCCATCCGCCTGTCGGGCCCCAACATCATCGGCGTCGACGGCAACATACTGGCCATGAAGGGCCTCAACTGGTTCGGCTTCGATGTGAGTCATCACGCTATGCCATACCCTGAGCAGTGTTTCAGTGCAGCAGTGCAGATGTGCTCTGTTTAGGATACACGACAGATGATCGCGGCTTCACCTGTCCCTGAAATGCACTGAAGTGTTCTGTTCTGATTCGACGGCTACATGTAGACGCTCTCAGGTTCGCCTATGTCTTCATTGCAGGATGGCGTCACGGCGCTCGAGGGCCTTTGGTACCCGGGCAACGCGCTGTCACGCGACCTCGCCACCATCATGCAGCGCATCCGGCTGCTGGGCTTCAATGCCATCCGCCTCCCCTTCTCCATGCAGGACCTCTTCAACCTGTCGCCCAAGTGAGCGCACTGGACACGAGCTTTGCCTTCTCAGCGAGCTGCCAGCAGCATCCTAGTTGCAAGGTCGTCAGCAGACTGGTGAGTGCCAGCTGCGCCAGACAGTCAGACACTCAGCATGCATGCATGTCAGCATCTGATCCTGTCATCCCAGAGTCTGAAAACTCTGCGCTGTGCTGAAGTGTGCGCTGCTGTTTTGAGTTCTCGCATCGCCACTGATCGTTTCCATCACCACGCAGCTCGATTACTGGGTCGTGCGACTTCCCTTCCAGCACTCAAGTCCTGCAGAGCGTGACCAAGCCCTCGTCAGGCCGTCGACTGCTGCAAGCCTCAGGTATGCAGATTGTTTGCTGTCAGCTCTGCTGCATGACATACATGCGTATGTGTGGGAATGCGGATTCCGACTCGTGCTGCGCTCAGCGGACAGACTGCAGCGCGATCGACAGCTTTGCTGCTGATCTGCAGGAGCATGCACCGACGACTCGCCATCGCCTTGGTACACCTGCGCACAGCAGGCGGGCTGGGGCCAGTGCAGTCAGGCATTTATGCAAGGCTTCTGCAACCGCAGCTGCAACCGCTGCATCACACCAGGTGCGGCATTCTGTCAAGCTCGGATTTGAATTGCACTTCAAATCCCCTTCTGTTGAAGGCACCAGTCTTGTCAGTGCCAATGCAGTGCTATGATAATAGCAATCCGCAACAATATCTTGCGGCTGGCTGTGTCTATAGCACTGCAGCGCATTTTCGCACTTATGTCACCCATCTTGCCCTGCGCCGCATTGCACTCGGTTGACATGTTGCTGTGCCGCCTGCAGCTCCCACCCTTGCGTCCGCGCCAGCTGCAGGTGCAAAGCTGTTTTTATTTCACAAAACAATCCTGCCGAACTGAAGGTCGCAAAGCACCTGCCTGCAGCGCTCCGGCACCATCGTCACCAATTACACAATGTGGAACACAAGAACTCGACCATCAGTGTTGCCGTTCTGCAGGCGCGTGCACCGATGTCTCGCCGTCGTCATCTTACACATGCGCCCAGCAGGCGGGCTGGGGCCAGTGCAGCCAGGAGTTCATGCAGGGCTTCTGCAACCGCAGCTGCAACCGCTGTAATGTCACACCCGGTGCGCGGCTGTCTCGAGCATTAGCACCGTGCAGATGCTGTGTTGCTTCGGGCAGGATAAACACAGCGGGTGGTGTTTTGCCAGCTGGTCTGCACTGCATTAGCGGAGCGGCGGCAGCAGTCCCTCCTTCTGCATACTCATCTCTATCAGGCCGAATGTCACCCTGCCGATCTGCAGGCGCGTGCACGGACAATCCGCCTGCGTCGCCATACACATGCGCCCAGCAGGCGGGCTGGGGCCAGTGCAGCCAGGCGTTCATGCAGGGCCTCTGCGACCGCAGCTGCAGCCGCTGTGCCACACCCGGTGCGCCATATTGCCTCGAGCAGTAGCTACAGGCAGGTGCTGTGGTGCTTCAACAGGATACACACAGCATATGGTGTCGTGCCAGCTGCTCTGCACCGCATCAGAGGCGCGATGGCAGTTTCTCTCTTTGCATGTCTGTCAGGTCGAGTCTCAGGATGCCGATCTGCTCCTGCAGCTCCTACAAAGGCGCCTACACCAGCGCCGACCAAGGCGGCCGCGCCCGCCGCAGGTGACTTGATGACACATGCATGATGCACATTGGTCTGCACACTGGCGCCACAAGATGCTATGTTGCGATCTAGACACTTTCAGACTTACAGAAACAAACAACAAACAGTCTTTCAATAACTCCTCACAGGCGCCTGCTCCGACACCCCGCCGACGCCCTGGTACACATGCGCCCAGCAGGCAGGCTGGGGCCAGTGTAGCCAGGCGTTCATGCAGGGCTTCTGCGACCGCAGCTGCAATCGCTGTACAACACTCGGTGCGTCAAACCCTCAAGGCATGCTGCCGGTCTTCCTTGACCTCCATCTCCGCTAGCAGGATAAATACTGTCAACGGTGACTTGACCTTACCTGCTGCCCTGCACAGCTCCCACCCAGGCGCCTGCGGCGCAGCTCTCTGCAGGCGCGCTCCTGCCGCCACAGCGCACTGATGCTGCATTCGGTACTCGACATGCAGCGAGCAGTCGTATACACCCGAGCTCGTGGATTCGTTTTGGGGTGTAGCTGGTGCCTACATTTGATTTGGGACCTCGTGTCAGGCATGCAGCTCCTGTGCAGTCGATGACAGGTTATCCGTCTCTCTTTGCAGGCTGCATGGAGCGCCCTGTGCCAGGCGCCTACAATTGTGTGCAGCAGAAGGCCTTCGGCAAGTGCAGCGAGGGCTTCATGCAGGGCTACTGCGACATCACCTGCGGCCGCTGCTCTCCGTCCTCACCAGGTGAGCGCTCTTGTCCTGCTTCTGGGGTGCGAACAGCCGGCCATGCGAGTCGGCATGCATCCGGATCCGCACATCGTCTGCCAGTCTTCCTGCACGAACCAATTGCACAGAGCCATGCCGCCTGTTATGACTCCATCAGCTTTATGACCAGTTATGCCTCAGTCACCTGTGACGCTGACATGCTCGTTTCCATGCGCAGGTTCCTCGGGTTGCACGGACAGGGCCACGCCAGGCTACAGCTGCGCGCAACAGAAGGCATTTGGCCAGTGCAGCGCCCATTTCATGACCCACGGCGACTACTGCGCCCAGACTTGCGGCCGCTGCTCGGGAGCGGCTCCAGCGCCCACGCCTCCAGCTGCTCCAGCATCGTCCAATACAAGTGAGCTGTTGCGCTCCTCGCTGCTGATCTCCTGCACAACAGCATGTGCACAGCGTGCATTAGAGTGCATGGCAGTTTGCGGTGAAGCCTAGGGGCTTTTGTGGACACACAACTGTGTACTTGGCGGTGAATCCGAGATTGCAGTTTTTGTCACTGCGATTGAGCAAACTCCTTCAGCGCGGCCTTCATGGCAACAGCATCGTTTCAAGCTGGTGCTTCTGTGGCCTGACCAACTCTTCATGTTGTGCAGCCAGAACCGGCTCACTAAGAGGACTCCTGCGACCTGTGCGCCGCAGTGCCTATCAGCGTGGAACTTCCCTCGCCGCCGACAGGTGGCAGCGCGGGCATCTGCAACTCCTACATCCCGTCCGACACCACCTTCAACCGCTTCATGTACATCGTTCAGCTCCTGGCGCGCAACGGCTTCTATCTGATCCTTGACAACCAGTTCAACTTCGACCAGACAGCCATCACCAACATAAACGCCTGGATTCAGGCACGTCAGGGCAACCAGCAGTGTCTACGGCTGTTCATGATGTGCACCGCTGTTGTCCGATCATAAACTACAACAAGCCTGCTAGAACTGTCTGCCGCATGCATCAACTTGAACCTGCACACGGTGTTTCGCAGCTTCAGCAAGCCAGTCTTTCACCACCAACATGACCTCTGATCCTCCCTGCTCGATTGCTGCACGCAGGGCTGGAAGCGCATCGCCAATGCCGTCAATGCGGACTCCACCATCAGCAACCGCGTCATGTACGATGTGCTCAACGAGCCAGACGCCTTTGGCGTGCGCTTCGAGCCGCAGAACGGGCGCCCCGGCATGAAGGAGCTGTACTTGACCGCCTTTGATGCAATCTACGCCATCAACCCAGGTGCGTATTTTATCTTGCTCACAGACGTGTGTGGCGCGCAAGGTCAGCCCTGCTAGTGAGCCCCACTTGATTGTGCGTCATGACAAATATAGTCACATTGCTCAGCTGTTGGACTTTTGCAAGGGTGTGGCCTTCGAGCCATACTCTGAGAGCATGCCGACAGCATTGATGCGTTTTGAAGCGCTTCTGAGGGGAGGTCCGCTCCTGCTCCCACAGCGTCCATCTTCATGATCGAGGGCCTGGGCCAGCAGAGCTTCGGCAGCCTCAACTGGGGCGATGGCCTCATTACCGACCCGTCCGTCATCACGCAGCGCGGCCTTAGCAACCCCAACCCCTTCTTCCGGGAGCTGCTGAACAAGCCCTACCGCCGCCAGGTCATCGCCGGCGTGCACATCTACCCGCCCGGCATCTCGAGGGTGCGCTGCTTCATATTCTGTGTGAGGCACTGGCAGTCACGACCTTTGTGCAGTCGACATTTGAAGGCGCATCGTGCCTCATCTGAACTTCCAGCTGCAATTTTCAACCGCTGACGTACGTGCGCTTCATGTCGTGGTTTATGGCTGTGGCTTGCGTGGAGCAACTGATGCTGCCACAGCCCTGACATAACATGCTGCCCTCGACGCCACAGGCGAGCAACAAGTACACAGCCGCGGGCGGCCTATATGAGCGCCTTACCCTCAGCTTCGGCTACCTGAACAAGAGGGGCTATTGCTACAATGGTGCGTCCTCCCCTCCTTCGCGAAAGATATTCTGACGCATCACAGAGCCCAAGTTGGCCGTCCGCCACTTAGGCCTTTCATACCTGGGTCGGGGCTCATCTCATGTTTTGCGCTGTGCTGGCTTGCCAGAGGCGTCGCCTGCATACAGCACCTGTTCCCGCACCAACACTGACCCTGAAGCACCCTGTCTGCACGTTTGCAGGCGACTGCCAGGTGTTCCCCATCCTCCTGGGCGAGTTTGGCTCCTCCATGGAGGATGGGCGTGACCTGCAGGTGCAGGGTCTCAGCTGCTGCTGCAATCACTGGTCCATCAGTCTGATCAGCATGTGCGACACAGCGGGCGGAAACACCTCATGCGGTATGGCGACCAACCATTTTCAGCAGAGCTGATGGCTTTTATTCTCTGCAGTGGCTGCACGATCTCGTGGCGTACCTGAAGAACGAGGGCGGAGGCGCTGACGGCCAGCACTCCGCCATCGACAGCTGGTTCTGGTCCGCTTGCACTTGTTGCAGGAATGCTGCTGCGATGCCTTGTTCGCCGATGTTACACACCTTGTTGACACGTAGATTCCTGAAACCTAAAGCCCTAATGTACGTAGGTGGGCATGGCCGACCAATTCGGGTGATACCAAGGGCATCGTCGACAGCAACTGGGTCGACATCCTGTGGCACAAGGTGCACATAGCATTTGACGTTCCACTCTGGATGCCATGCAGTCCTTCTCTGCTGCAGAGAAGCCATGCAGCCGTGTGCATCTTCTTGTGGGGGACTGGTGATGCTGGCGTATGCTTCTACTGCAGGTCGACTACCTGGAGCAAGTGGGGCTTGTCCCCTGGTACCGCCGCACTTCATCGTGATCTGGCAGGGGTAGAGTGGGGGCACCGCCTCGACATGAACTTTGAATTCAAAGGGCTGCAAGGCCGACAGTTCATGCAGCGATGAACGGCTTTGTAGTACAGGACTGCCAATGTGATTCAGTGCATATGCTCGTGGTTTGGCTTCGAAAGCACCTGCATGCATGCAGCAATGCAGTTCAGATCATTAGTAGGTAGCAAACGCTTGTCAAAGCTGCCTGACTGCTGAGGTGAGCGGTTGTTCAAAGGAGTGTCAACGGGTGAGATATCCATGATTTAACATTACCTCAGTCCAGCAGCTCGCTCTCCTTCAACCCCTCGCTTGTCGCTTGATCCAGCGAAGTCTATCTGGCTTACTGTACGAGCCTCTACAATATTGCAATGACTCCCATTTGCTAGTTCGCACGAATTCGCCAGTTCACTCTATAGCTATCGTGTCGCCACAGCCTCCCAATCAACTAGGGAAACTCTTTTAAGAGCAAGGCAAGGCGCACGACCACTACTCGACTACTATATATATATGCGACGCTGACAAGTACCTCGCTTCTTGACGGAGGGCGTTAAGACGAACCCTACTCGGAAGAGACACCACGGCCGCCTGCCACGCAGATCTTGTTTGACTTCTGGGACCCCCATCACGCAGGGTGCGGCGGCGGCGACGGCAGCCAGAACAGCGCTCGACAAGTTCGAATTTCCTTCGAACGCAGTGCGCTGCACGTCTGATCATTAGAGGCGAGCAACAGGCACCAGTACCACCTAAGGGCAGGTGCAGCATCCGCCGAGGAATTTTCCAGATGTGCATTCCTCGAGCATGCTGCATCTGCCCCTTTCGCAACGAAGCATGCCTATCATCATGCATTTCTCTCGGCAGTCATAAAAGGTTAGATTTGATATCCTTGTTTGACATCTGCACGTTTGGTGTTGAGCCGTGGCCCCGTTCAGGTGCTTCTCGTGTTCAGATCAATGCTCCAGATCACACCGTGCCCCAACACTACGCAGCATCTGAAAGGTCTTCCAGAGCCTCTTGCTGAGCCGTGCTGTTGCCCAAATCATCTTGCAAGAGCAATCCGCGCAGGACATCGTCGTGTGTCCAGTCATGAGACCAGGCATGTGCGCTGGGGCATTGCCGGCAGCAACGGCTGTGATTCTGCTAGCATCTGCTGCCTCGGGCGCCTTTTACCCCGGTCAGCCTGCGAAAGGTATCATCAGGTTGCACGCGCTGTGCGGTCGCATGCCTCAAAGCGCTGGTGTGCAGCGTTGACACTTGTTGCGCGGTCATGCAGGCTTCACTGTGCCGACCCTCACCGGCGAATTCACATACAGTCGAGACGAAAGCCGTGATCCGATACTCATCATGGCGTACGACTCGAACAACGCCGCATCGCGGTGAGTTACGAAGTTGCCCCATGCTGCAAGCTTCCAAACCACGCAAGCGTGCCAATTGAGAAGGAACGATGTCTGTGATGAGGATGTTGTGTGGACGCCTTTTCAGGTACATGTGGCACAGCTCCGCGTCACTGCACGACTTCCTGGCGCCAGCGACGCCCAATGAAACCTGCTTCCTGTTCATGAGCCACGCGGGTGCGCCGCCACAACAGGGTCGAATGCCCCATCACAAGTCGATAGTATTGGGAACGCAGGAAAGAAGGGCAGGTCGCATTCGGCAAGCAAGTCTCACACAAGACACCTTTATGTGCGTGTTTCGCAGGGTCCGCCGCGGAGGATGTTACAGCACTGGTGGCTCGCATGGGCACGGCGCTGAAAGGGCTTCCGCCAGAGCTCCAGGCGGCGCGCCGGCGGCAATTGCACTTTGTGACGCAGCCTGTGCCGGCAATGCACAGCTGGCTGCCGGCGCTGCTGGCGGAGTGGCAGTCGCCGCGCAAGATACTGCGCGTGGAGACGGCAGCCGGTGAGACAAACTTTCAAGGTTTTGCCGTCATGCGCAAGGATTGTCTCATCTATGTGTCTAATATCAGGCAGCGTGCATAGGGTGCCGCACGCGGCGCAGCGCTCCTGCAGCCGCAGCACCTCGGCACCACATCCGACACATGCAGCGGCACCACCCTGTGTGCGCCTCTGCATGCGCAGGCAACTGGCAGCTGGTAACGGGCAGGCTCGACGGTCGCTTTGCCTACATTCCGTCGCCGGAGGGCCTGGCGAGCCTACGCGTGTTCCCGGTGTCGAATGCGTGCAGCCTGCCTGACCCGCCAGCGGTCGCGGGCGCGGGTGCTGCAGGGCCGGGTAACTGCTCCGGCGGCGCCGTCGGCCTAGCTGCCGCGCTGGCTGCGGAGCGGCGCCAGCCGGCGGCCGGCGCTCAGGCCAGCTCAGGGATAGGCGACCTGGGTGGGTGTGTGTGTGTGGCAGTGTGCGGGCCTGTTGCCTGCATCGTGTGGGAAGTGGCACAACGACAGGCGCAGAGCCCTGGACTGACAAGCGCGTGCGCTGCGTCCTTGAGAGACAGGACCTTCCAGCCAATCCCCCAGGAACGACCACACGCAGGTGCGCCCCCCGGTGGAACCACACTGGGCA
This sequence comes from Deuterostichococcus epilithicus, assembly GCA_033439295.1. Classification (NCBI taxonomy): domain Eukaryota; kingdom Viridiplantae; phylum Chlorophyta; class Trebouxiophyceae; order Prasiolales; family Stichococcaceae; genus Deuterostichococcus; species Deuterostichococcus epilithicus. The sequence continues at coordinate 1,006,832 of JAVTLE010000004.1, read as the reverse complement.
GGCAGCACGGCATCGAAGGCGCAGCAGCGCTGGTGCTGCCGGTGCGCGGTGAGCGCCTGGCCTGCAGCTACCCGGCGCTGCTGCGCAAGCTGCAGCACGCCGGCGCTGCGGCCGCAATTGTCGGCGCGCCCGCCGGACGGGACGTCACCGAGATGCGCTGCAAGTGCGCACAGCTCCTCTGTCCCTCACCCTTTCTGCCTGCCAGCCGAGTCGCATGGAATTTGCTGTGTGCTGGTGCTGTGCGGTTGCCGTCGCTCGTGCTGCAAAAATGCGAAGCAGCTGCCACTGACCAGTGGTCTGCAAACGATGTCGAGACCCATACCTGGCAGGAATTTCCCCACGAAGAAGCTCTAATTTGCTGTTTGAGTAGGAAGAAGGAGTGCGACTGGAATATCGCGCTGCCGGCGACCATGGTCCCGTTCGAGGACGCCGCCAAGATTAATGACGCCATCCGCTGGTTTGACAGCAATGGCGGCGGCGGCGGCGGCGGCGGCGGCAGCAGCGGCAGCCGGTTGGTGGTTGCCAGCTTCTCCAGCGAGCAGGTGCTCGTGCCATGCAGGCGTCTGTTGTCTTGGCACAGCCTGTGTTGGGATGTCACACGATGTAGCTGGGGTGGGGTCCACAAGGCCTTGTCTGGGTCGGTTACTTGGGCCATGCGTCCAGCCTGCCTGAAGTGTGTTGCCATGTCGCTGGACGACATGTCATTGGTGCAGCCGTCCACCTTCAGCCTGTGTGCTGTATACCGTTGGACGCCACGGGGTTTGATGGTGCCGTGGTAAAACCTGCCAGAGTTTCGCAGGTGGTCGGCAACTTTGTCGGCATCGACGAGCGTGGCAGGCTCGCCCAGGTCGGCTGGGAGGTGTTCCCGACGCTCAAGCACCTGGCATGGGAGGCGCAGTGGCTCGCCTTTGCCGCTGCGCTGCACGCAAACCTGAGCCGTCCGGCGTTGGTCGTCCCCGTCTTCAGGCCGCAGGTGCCGAGCAGCGCTCTCTGATTGTCATGTCCGGTCATGACCAGCATACTAGCACTGATCGTGCTCGCCAGTCACTCACAAGCCGGAATACACCCAGAGTGCACCGCTGGCTTGCAGTTCCCGGCCTCGAGCCGCGGGCATGGGTGGCCGCTGCATCAGATGTGCCGCTCCATGGTGCACCTGGATCTGCCGAACGGTCGGCAGGGCGGGGCGACCATCAGCATGCCTACAAGCCGGAAGCGCGGCGGCTCAAAGCTGCCACCAACCGTTTCGCTTTGCGCCCGCAGCCGCGCCGCGGAAGGCTCAGAGACTCGGAAGAGTCATGCACAGCTTTGCTGTTCACATGCTCACGGCCGGAGCTGTAGGCGCCTGGCGAGCGTGGGCGGATGTCAGGCTACCGCCGCCTGAGGTGCTGTATGGAAATAAAACTCGAAGAAACCCTGAAGAATACCATTTTCAGATAGCTGCATGCATGGTCACGACAGGTGCTCCCTGAGCCGGGCGACCTGCATGCGGATGTCGAGCTGCCGTCGGCAGAAGCGCTGGCGGGGTTGGACACCCTGGAGCTGGACTTTGCGCTCAGCTGCCGCGGCCACTTCGACGCAGGTGCGGTGTCAGTCTGGATCTTCAGACCGCACCGGAGCATCTGTGCCTTCGAGTTGGCCAGCACCTGCCGGCTTCAGCTTGAGACAGCTAGGCATGCCAATGTGAGACGACAATCTGGCGCGATGGTTCGGGCCCAGTGGCCCACCGCAGCATTCTGCAGAGCACCGTTCCGTGTGCTGCGACCTGGCAGGTTCAAGCCCGCAAGCTTGACACCCGTCTGATGATCTCGAGATTCGAAAATGCCTGTGCGCTGCAGATTGCCCGCAGTGGGACCACGTGCTGCAGCTGTTCGTCTGCTGCGACGACCCGCATGGCGTGCGGCAGCCCTGCAACCCCTGCCGCCCCACGGTGTGGCAGCCAGCGCCTCTGAGCGGTGACGGCGAAACGGAGACTGCACCTGGCGCCGCTGCGGCCGGCGCCGAGCCGTGCGGCCCTGAGCTGGGCCGCTGGGTGACGCCCTTCCGGTGTGGCGCCCTGCAGCCGAGATGACTGCCGGGGATGCGATGCCAGCCCCGCCTGTCTCGACCGCAACCAACATGTCAAGCAGCACGGCGCAGCAGCGCTGTCGTGTTGCCACTGTGCGACCCTGGCCGTGCTGCATGCACGCTCAGCAGCGCACGTGCGAGCACCCCGCATTTGTGTGTGCTGCAAGAGACTGCCAGGCCGGGGAAGGTACCATACTCTGCGGACTGTGCGACGCGCAGGCGGCGCGTGGGGCGGTGGCTGACGGATGTGTCCGAGCTGCGTCCGCTGCTGGCGCCCGGCCGTAGCTGCCGGTTCACGCTGCAGGTGCTATCCCTCTGCGCATCTACCCTGTCCTGCCATCGGCGACCAGCCGCTGCAGGCTCACCCAGCTGCTGCACTGCAGCTGTGTGTGCCCGCGCTGCAATTGACGCAAAACACCATCCAGCATTGCTGCTTGATTGCGCTGACATTGTGCTGTGCGTGCACCGACTGCCTCTGCACATAGAAGCTCGCTTGCCACCCTCGGGGAGCCACCGTGATGTTAGCAAGGCATGAACAGTTCCTTGAAAGGCTCCCTTTACCTGCTCAGGCGCCTGCCTGGGCTCCGGGCTGGAAGCCGGCGCTGAACCTGCGCTTCTCCAAGCCGGCCACACAGTCTGGCGCCGCCGATGGCCTGCCGTCGGCACGGCGGCGCCAAGAGCGAATCGTCCTGCCCGAAGCGGGCATCGAGGTGCAGCGACAGCAGCAGCAGCAGGAGCAGCAACAGGAGCAGCAGCAGCAGCTTCGGATGGGCGGCGCCAGCCACGGACATCCAGGCCGCCAGGCACCCGGCGCAGCGACCTCACAGCTCCGGCTGCCGGCCGAGCAGCGGCCGCAGGCGGCGCGGGCACTGCTCGGGGCGGCGGCGCTGCGTCTGAGCGCCCAGCGGCACCGGCGCCGGAGCCGGAGCCGCAGCCAAGGCGGCGCTCGACCAGCTGGTGCAGGCTCAACAAGCGTGCCTGCCGGCAAGGGTTCGGAGCCCATTGCGGCTGCCGCAGGTGCGATGCGCCAGCCGGCCCCATCACTGGCACAGGCAGCCGTTGCGCTGGCGCGATGCATGGTCCAGCATGTCTCCGCCGCTGCCGCGGCTCTCTGGCAAGCCGCAGCTGGCGGCGCATCAGCAGGAAACGGCGCGGGCGCCGGGGCGGCCCCCGCCGGTGCTGCTGCAGCGGCCGCCGGGCGCACCGCCTCGCTGGAGCCGTTTAAGGTGCTGCACCTGTGGGAGGGCGGCACCTTTGACGACCACTACAACAAGCGCGACGAAGTCACATTTGCTGCGCCGCACGGCACACGAAGCGTCCTCCTGGAAGCCGTCATCACAGGTGGGTGCTTGTAAAACCAGAGCTGGCTGGTGGAGTCAGGGTGTCAGTGGTGCTGTGAATGACGGCGGTTGCCCCAGCTTGCTGCGGAGCCCAGTGTGTGAATCCCAATATCACCAAAAACCACACTGCAAGCGCAAGGTGAGTCTCGTCTCGCCCTGGATCGCATTCTTCCTGACGTTCCAAGCAAGTCTGTCGCCGTTTGCAGGCCATGGCTACGACCTGGTCAACTCGCAGTGCGCCGAATTCTGCGTCACGTCACACCACTTCAGGGTCAACGGCGCCGAGCATGCGGTCAAGTACAAGGAAGCAGGTGTGGGTGTGCTCTGCGTCGTTGTTTCAGTGCTGGTGAAGACGCTGTGCTGGGGAATCGTGCGATGCTCCTTTCTTTGGGCCAGTGGGGCCGCCTGCGTCCTCACAGAATACTGAAACCTGCCCCCACCAAAGCAGCTTTGAACCCGAGCTTTGGCAGTTGCTGTACAAGACCAAATCTCGTGCGATGTGTACACGCAGGCACGCAGTGGGGCTGTGCGGACAGGGTGAGGGAAGGCGTGACGCCGAATGAGCACGGTACTTGGGTTTTCGGCCGCATGGGCTGGTGCGATGGCCAAGAGGTGTGTGGCTGCATCCTGCTTCTGCCGCGCGGGGTGTCTGCCAGCCGTGTTCGGGTCGTTGTGCCCTCTTGGATGTCCGCAGCTGCTGGTCCAGCACTTCTTCACGGCTGTGGAGGCCCTGGTGGCAGTACAGCGCCCTTGGCGTGCTCTGACCCAGTGCGGGCAAGTTCTTGAGGCGACAGACGCAGAGGACGAGTCTGGATTGCCGTCGCAGGTGCGGCCCTGGGTCGTGGACATTACGGCAGACGTGAGGCTGCCTGATGCCAGAGCCGCGGACGAGCATGGGAATGCGACCAACACGATCAGCTACAGGGGGCTGTTTGAAGGCAAGGACCCGGCGCCCAGCAAGACGGCAGGATACATCATGATGGAAAGCAACCTGGTCTTCTTGCGGGACAGCCGCTCGGCAGGGGCACATGCCGCACGATGACGGCTCAGCGTATGGCCGCCATTTGCTGGGGACCTGAAGCTGGATATCTTTTGTAACAGCAAACAGCAAGCAAGTAGAAGGTCGAAACCAGCATCGACTCACGCAGATCAATTCAATGACAAGTCATGCGGTTCGCATCCAAAATTGAGACCCCGGGCCAGGCACCACAGCCATGCTGCCCTACGCCGGCGGCCGGCAGTTTCCAACCCTAAGTATTGATGGAGGCTATGCAAGCCCCAACGATTCCCCTGCCCAGAGACGTCTAGGATGTCTGTGCCACGACGTAGATCACCGCGCCCAGCATCGCAACAACCACGCCAATGAGGAAGGGCAGCCCCGGCACGCCCTCGCTGACGCTGCGCTGGCGGCCCACATACCCCTTGTCCGTGTACGAACCCTGCATGGACACAGCGCAGCCGGTCAAGGACACGGACAAAAGAGTGTGCTGGTTTCCCTGCCGTGCAGCCGTCAGATACTAAGGAGGCGCAGCCTGCTGCACCCGGCAGATTGCCCCATGCAGCAGCGCCTCGCACCCGGACGAGCGCTAAACCGCAAAATGCAACATTGACTGCACTGGTACAAGCATGCACTCAGCTGGATAGCGATCAGCACCTGCACGTCGACCCAGTCCTTCCAGTAGTCTTTCGCGGTGCCGCCAACCTTCCGCCGCAGAGCCCTACAGGCACACGCGCCGATGCTCGGATGCCTGCACAAGAGGATCCTTCACACGCCACCGCGACGCGGCACATGCTCTCGGGTTGGTCCCTGCGGACATGCCAGGAGTCTGCAGGGGCTTGTCAAGGGTGGTGCTGCTGATGTGCAGCGGTCACGGTTTCGATGCAGATGACGACGGAGTGCCAACGTGCTCACTGGTACTGCTCCTTGCTCATCCTGCCGTCCTCGCCGCGCTTGCCATACCGCGCATCGTACAGCAGCTTGGCGTCCTCCTTGCTGCGGGTCTTGGAGAAGTCGAACGCCTCCAGCACGCTCTGCCCCCTGCATCGGCGAACATCTGGCTACTGGGCTGAGGGTCCGTTGACAGCGTTTGCGCAAAATAGCGCATGCGCTGTTGGCCATGTGCAGCGAGGCTTCAGCAAATCTTGTCAGCGTGGCGACCGCATACAGCCGTGTTCAGCACCCAGAAGTTGGCGACTGGATGCGAAGGCGCGGAGTTTCATACGAGATTTGCCACTTTGGCGCAGAGCAGCACATGCTTGCCTCTGCTTTGGTTGCTCCTTCGCCTTCGTCTTTGCCGGTTCTGCCTGCTTCTTCTTCCCCCCAAACAGTGCCTGGGTTTGCACTGCTCTAGGGCGGCTGTGATGGCACGGACGAGCTGTCAGCGCTGTGCCTCGGAAGGCTGTCGGTGTCTGCATCTTTTGTTGTGCCAGATGATACCTGGTGTGCTCTACTTCACAGGGACACCAATGAGACGCAAGTTATCTGATAACTGACATGGGCAACTAGAGTCAATTTCTTCACGCTGCACGAGAAAAACGATAGCGGAATTTCGTGGCTGTCGAAATGCCAACGAGTGTTGTCTGACAAATGTCGGACAGTCAGACCGTGGCAACTCAAAGCAACCCAACAGTCTGTTGAGACGTTGTCAAAGGGTTTCATTGCAACAATCACCTCACCAGTTTGTATAACAAGTCAGCGGTTCCTGCAGTAGATTAGAAAGTCAGCGGTTCCTGCAGTAGAATCGCCCTCGCAGTACATATGGGAAGGCGGTTGCATTCCGATTGTGCTATAAGCGGGGTGCAGATCAACTGTGTTACAGGCTCTGATCACCCTCTGTTCCCTCTACAATCGTCGTCGGTACAGCTCCAGATTACGTGCTTACTGTTGCAGCATCACATGGACGGCCGGTCGAGGCGGCCGCCGCAGAGTGGGATGGATGTGGATCGGACCAGCAGCGGCGACGGGGGTGTTGTTTGATGCGCCACGCGCAGGTCATTCGTCGTGAAATTACGCCAATAAGAAATGTACCGGAACTGCTGGTCATGCAGCAGGCTGCTAACAATGAGCAAGCCATCACTACAGCACTATCACAGCGCAAACCGTTTGCCAGCACAGACAACCCTTGGCGATCTGAACTACCTCTGATAGACAAGCATATTAAAGGCCCATCCTGTAAGAACCGCCAAAGTGACGCGCCGCCAGACCTGCTGGCATATTTTAATCCGCACTGGAAACCCAACGATGAACCCAGTTGCAGCACACGACTCTTGGACGCCATGCATAGCGCCCGAGAACCTGAGAATAGCGCTTGCAGTGGCACACGCACAGACCTCAGCCGCCACTACTTGTATCCTAAAATCCTATCCCTAACACCGCATTCCGACGTCGACTGCCTCATGCGATATTGCTGAGCATTTAGCGCCGGGCGTTGGACTGTGTACGGAGTCGCCGTTATCAACAAAAGATCATTGGCGCATGTTGCCGGACTCCGAGCGGAGAGTTCCATAGGATTCTGTACCACCGCTGCCGTACTCGATCAGCGCCGACCCGTCGCCACAGCAAAATCAGCGCTGAGCGCCAGACTGTGTGTAGGAGTCGCGAAGGTCCGTGTACCGCTTCACCTCCACGGCCGACAGCGACGGCTGCAGCGTCGCGGCCGCGCCCATGAGGTCGCCCTGGCCCACCTCCACAAACGCGTCTTCCTGCCACACACCAGGGGGGAAGAGTGTCACCCTGGCGAATCCTGTGCTGGACCCTGCTGGGAGTGTCGCTGTAGCCGCCGAGCAGATGGCCTCGTCATTTTTTCTTGCTCAGACGCATGACATCAGTGGGCAATGCAGTAGTGTCGGTTCCAAAGCCGTCTGACGTTCATGGTTCCACCGGAACGTCCCAAAGTGTCCCCCAAGCGGCGGGGTTGTGCTGCACCGGGATGGGCGCATCGCCGTAGCTGGCAATCGTGCGCCGCAGCGCGCACGTCCACGCGTCCGCGGCTAGAGCATACAGGTCCGCGCCGGTCGCCAGCGCCGGCGCCGCGGCGGCGACGGCCTCGAGGTCGGCGCCGGACGCCAGCCGAAACTTGCGGGTCAGCGCCCGCAGCACCGGCAGCTTGGACGCCGCGTCCTCTGCAAGGGAAACATATTTTCGATTCCAGATACTAGGGTTGAGAGATGTGCGGGTCCAGAGCCCAGGATGGCACACAGCGTTGCAGCTGTCCATGCTCAGCACCGCTGTTTGGCGACAGCAGAATCGGCTCGTGCCGCTGCCATGAACGCCGCAGCACCAGCAGCAGCTCACCCCGCAGGACACGGTCCGGAATGAGCGCCAGTTTCATCTTTTATTTGAGGTTCAGGGCCACCTGGAATGCCGACGTACAGCAGGGTGTCCAGGCGGCCCGGCCGCAGCAGCGCAGGGTCCAGCAGGTCCGGCCGGTTGCTGGCGCCGATCACGAACAGGTCGCCACCGCCGCCGCCGCCGCCGCTGCCGCCGTTCTGCGCGCCGTCGATCTCCGCCAGCAGCTGCGCCACCACCCGGTCCATGACGCCGCCTTGCCGCACAATGCAAATATGCATTTGATATTGGATACAACCTCTGTGACACCCTATGAATGAATCCTTGGAATGCCTCGATGTGAGGGGGCACTGCGGGCTGTTCTCGAGCAGCCGCAGGGACCGCGGCGCTGGGTGGGACCTGGCCCTGCAACGTCTCGGGCCTGGCTGCGTCTTTGCCCCAACTGTGTGCCTGCCGTCTGCAGTGCTCGCGATGTCGAGCAGGGGGCAAACCACCAAGAGCTTGCAGAGCGGCAGCCCCTACTCCGCCCTCGGGCCTGGGAGTGGCGCTCACCAGAGTCGGCGCCGGCGCCGCGGGCGGGCGCCAGGGAGTCCAGCTCGTCGAAGAACAGCACTGCCGGTCGCGCGGCCCGCGCCCGCGCAAACACCTCCCGCACCTGCAGCGCGGTTAAGATCGAAGCACGCGAGCTGGCTCAGTGGAGACCTGGCGCCATCGGCAGTGGTGGCGCCCGCTAGCATGACCAGTGTCCACAAGCTGCGGCACCGCCATAGTCGAACCCCTGTGCTTGGCCAGCCGCGCTCAAATCCACCAGGCTGCTCTGGGGGCAACCCTGGCTTGCTCGTCATGTGCTTCGGCTGTGTCAGCAATCCGGACGGCTCCGCATCCTGCTGAGTCAACGCGCTCTCAGTTCAATTGCGCATACCTGGCGTTCGGACTCGCCGATGTACATGTTGACGAGCTCGGGGCCCTTGACCGACAGGAAATTGAGGGCACACTCTGTCGCCACCGCCTTGGCCAGCAGCGTCTTGCCCGTGCCTGCAGCGCCAAGGGGCGATTACTGTGAGCACTGGCGGCGCAGTCCGGCAAGGAGACGGTAATTTGAGGGCGCTCTCTGGCGCCGCCGCCCTGGCCGGCAGCGTGATGCCCGTGCCGGCCCAGCAAGGATCGCGAACGACACTGCCCTTGGAAATAATGCGCAGAGTCTGCCAACGATGTGCCATCCAGCTGTACACGTGATGCCCTTTCTGACTAAGTGCCCAAGAAGCGGGTTGCTATGCTCACGTCAAGGTCTGGGGACGAAGCTGCGCCTCGAAACGGCAGGCGAAATGTCAGATACGCACCTGGCGGGCCGTATAGAAGCAAGCCTGAGCGCTGGCGCAGCCCCGAGGCGAACAGCTGCGGGTGCTTCAGCGGCAGTTCCACAGTGTCCAGAATTGCCGCCTTGACATCTGTCAGCCCGCCAACATCCTCCCACCTACCGCAGCAGCAACACACTCAAGAGCCGCGAATGTTAGAGCCACTTGACATTGTCCAAGATGGCCGAGTCGACATCCGTCATGCCGCCCACATTCTCCCAGCTGGCACAGTACCGCAGAATTGGATTGACATCATGTTGTTGAGGCGCGACGTTCTGCCCAGGCATGACGGGTTGCTGCTGTTGATTTGGGTTCAGTCAGACGGGCAGATGCTCACCGCACATCCGGCACGGCGGGTGCGCCGATGGCAGTCGCCATCCGTTTCTTGGCCGCCGCCAGGGCGCCCGCCAGATGGTCCGCCTCCACCCGCAGGCTACCGGGCTGCGGCGTGCTGTGCCGCTGCTGCTGCGGCGGCGCAGTCTCCTGGCCTGCGGCAGGATCATCGCACGCTGCGAAGGCTTCGTGCACACGTGTGTGACTGCAGCGCTTGCACGATACGGTGTCACGAAAGGGAAAGTTGCACTTGTGTCGAAATTTGTGTCAAACTTCTGCTCGTGGGCACTCAGATCGCACCTGGCGCGTCCAGCATGCTGGCGATGGCATCAGGGTCTGTGGCCGCTGCTGCCGCGGCGTCCGCTGCAACCGCCCGAAGGTCTGCCGGCAGCATGCCTGCAACACACACATCCAGAGCTGGTCTGGCCATGCAAAGATAGGAACACAACTTGAGTGCTGTTTTTATATGAGTACACTTTAAGAGCAAAGCCCTAAATGCTGTAGCTTGCAACGCATCCTGCATGCAGCCTGGAGGTCCCGATGCTGCGTTCCACTTCTGCTCGCCTCGGCTCATAACCCAACGAGTGGCACAACGACTTCAAACAGGGTCTCCAGGACTGAACACACCTGCGGTCTGGGCTGCCGCCTCGTCCAGGGCCGCTTCGTCCATTGCCGCCGCAGAGCAGCCCAGGAGCCCCGCCAGCAGTGCGTGCCTCGCGCGCCGGTCCGGCGCCGCCAGCTCGATCTCGTGCCCGAAGCAGCGGCGCAGCGGCGGCGGCAGGTCTTCCAGGCTGCTGACGCTGGCCACCTGCAAGATTTTGTTTGGGAAAAGATGTGGCTGTTTGCGAGACACACAGATGCCACTCTGTCCCTGCACAGCCGTTCAAAAGTAGTGCCCTGAAGCCGATGGACGTGGGCTGAGCCATGCCGGCATGCGACATGCAGCAGCTGCAGGTGAGGCCAATCCTCACCGGTCACAGAGCGGAAATCAACAGAGACGGCAGTTTGACGACTTCAGCACGCAGCTAGAGATCGTAGCTCCTCGAACCAGCTGCAAAGAATATCCCAGGTCGTTGCACGGTCGACGGCAAAAGGTGGGCCCTCCATGCTGAGATAAGCGCCGCCATGCAGATTTGAATATGTGCACGCACCACGGCAAGGGGGTGCCTGCGGTCTGCGCTGGGGGCGCCTTCGCCGATGGCGCGCGCCAGCACCATCGCCAGCCGCGCGGCTGCTGTGGTGTGTGCCGATGCGGGGGCTGCAGGCCCCCTGGCGGCGCCTGCAGGTTCAGGTGCAGGGTTCAGGCAGGACAGGCGGCGACGTCTCAGGGGCAGCCAGCGATCCGCCAGCGCATCGCTTGCGCGATGCGGTCACGACTGCGCCTTCCTGCTGCTGGCGTGGCAGCTTGCGCGGTGACAGGCCGGCAAATCTGAAAACGAGCGACTGCCTGTGCTGCCGGGGCCGGCCCAACACACGTCGGCGCCAGTCATTGCGTGAGTGTCATGGAGTTTGCGCTCCCTGAGTAGGCCGCAGCTGCAGCCTGCCAAGATAGCCTTGCCAGGGGACCCAACGCGACGGCACGGGGAGGACGCATGGGGGGGCTCGAGAGGGGCATCACCTGAGAGCGCCTCGGCATGGCGCAGCAGCAGCACCGCTGGCCGCAGCTCCCCAGCATCCCGGAACACCGCCTGCACCTCTGACGCTGTCCTGGCCTCGGACTCAACCTGTGGCAAAAGAACGGGCAACGTGCTCGTCGTGCGAACCTGCGAGGTCTGGCACTGCAGCACCCGTCAGCTCCGGAAACGCACAGGACCAGCGGAGGTTGCCGCGCCAGGGCGTGGGCGCTGCATGACCAGCTGTTGTCCATGGCGATTACGCCGCTATGAATGCCACCCAGTACAAGTGTGCGTACTGCTGCCAGCACGCATTGCGGCAGGGCGGAGCTTGAATCTGGAGGCGGCACCTTCAGCTCGTGGCAGTTCACGGAGACGAAGTGCGCGCCCAGCGCCGCGGCTGCTGCGGCGGCTGCGGTGGCCCGCCCGCTGCCGGGCGGCCCATGCAGCAGCACCGAGGCCCGCACCCCGAGATGTGCTGCCTCCTGCATGCAAGCACACGGACCAGATGCATGGCTTGATTGCCATTGCAAGGCACGCATACGATGGTCGCGAAACAAGGAGCGCTGGTGCATATCAGTAGTCAGGAGAGGCTGCCAGCGCCTCGCTGCAACATGAGACCAAATCCCATCCATTTGCGGAGGTTTTCATTTTCATTTGCCTCCACAGATGCTGCACGAGCACCATGCGCAATGCGCAAGACCACATGTTGCCGCATGTCAGCTGGTCGCCATTGCAGACCCTGCTCAAAGCCAGCTACGATCAAAATCGCACCGTGTGAAACAGCGGCGCCAGCACATGCGCCACCTGCCGCCATGCTGGCATGAGCGGCCCCACCCGCGGCAGCGAGGCTGTCTCGGCCCACGCCGCGTCCGCATGCCAGCCCAGCATGTGACTGTCGCTGTCGGCTGGAGGTGTTTGCTGGCGGGACGCGCCCATGGCTGCAGCTGCAGCAAAGGCGCCAGCACCGACGGGCAGTGCGCCGCTGGCAACGCCCTGCACGACGGCGCACACAGGTCAGCTAGCTTCCGGAGTGTCGTCACGACACATGCCCGAAGCCAAACGCACCGCAGTACCGCGACGTTTGGTGACTGGCTGAAACAAGCACCCGTCAGGCGGCCAACCCCACAACGAGCCGCCGCCATCATCGCTTTAAGGCCAGCAGCCACTCCGCACCCCAAGGTCAGCCGCGACTTCATGTCGAACAAATCGCACCCGCAGGTCGATGGCCGTGCGAGCAGGATCAATCGCCAGCGCCGCTGCCGCTGTCGCCGCGGGACGCAGTTCCGTGACCTTGAAGTACACCAGCTTGCCGCTGCCGCCGCCCGGCTGGAGGGCAGCTGCGGACGGCTGTTGCGCTGCCGCCACCGCCGCTGCCGCCGCCGCCACCGCCGCCGCCGCTGCTCCATCACTGCCTTCGTCTGCGTCGCTGCCTTTGTCTGCACCGTTGACGTCTGCTAAGCGTTTGCTGCCGGCACCTTCAGACAGGGTGGCAAGAATGCCTTCCAGCTGCCCCGCTGGCGGCAGCAAGACTCCAAAGGTGTCGCCGGGCAGCAGCAGCCGCGGCGCGGCCTGGAAGTACTGCCGCAGCGCTGCCGTCACGGCGTCGCCGTACCCTCCGTCATCGCTGTCCACGTCTACTCCGGTTGCCGCTGCCGCACCGTCATCAGAGTTTTGGCCTCCAAGGGCTGGCTGAGCGCCCGCCGCGGGGTGTCTCGTCGCTGCAGGTGTGCCGTCACCCTCTGCTGGCAGCGGTGCGGGGTCTGGCTCGCGCACCTGCGGCACGCATGCAGACAATGGATGTCCACGAGCGACTGTGAAGCATCCAGGAGAAGGGATCGGATGTGCAGGACGATGTGATGAGTCAGCTTGCCTATAACAACGCTGCGTGTCGTTGTCATCCCAGCAGTGCAGCAGCCAGACATCAGTACTCCACCTACAGTCACCTGGCTGATGCCCAGGGCGTCTGCCGTGCACACGGACGCATGACCACCGCCTGGCAGCGGTATCTGCACGCTGGCTGCCGGATCGTCTGTCACAGCGGCGTACGCCTGGATGACGACAGCATCAGAGCCACCGAACCGCTGCCGCTGCCGGCTGAATGCTGACGCCGCAGCCGGCTGTGGCTCGGCTCTGGCTGCTGGCGCCTCGTCGGCGCCACTACTACCAGCCTCGGCAACATCCGGCTGCAGGAAGGGCTGCAGGTGGCAGCTGAGGCCCAGGTTGAGTGCCAGCAGCGGCGGCAGCCAAGCCGTGCTGATGGCTGCTTCCACTGTGGCGCGGCCGTTCGGCAGGCCATTTTGGACGCGCCCGCCGTTGTGCATGCTGCTCGGGAGGTGCGACCGCCATGCTTCGTCGTCGCTGTCCTCGCCGCTGCCGCTGCGCTCCAGGCCGGCTGTACTGTCCGTATCAAGCAGGCTGTATTCGACCAGCCGCGCAATGTGCGCAGGCGCGTCTGCGGCAGTGGCGCTCCACACCTGCACCAGTATCAATTGTACATCACTTCATCGACTGCTAGCTGAGGTGTCAGGGTTGTGCAGCCAGGATACGATGCGTTCGAGCTGCCGACATTATGGCACATGTGACATTGGACACAAAGCCACCATCTCCATGAGGCCGCGCCTTGACGAGCGCGCCGCTCTGCAGGTGTAGCGACCTCAGCGTGGATGCGCAGACCGCTAGCTCGTTGGTGGCGTCTGGCTGCGCCAGCCAATCGGACTGTTCACCGATCGCCGCCGTGGCCTCGGTGGGAACCGGCATGCCCAGCACCGCTGCTGAGCATGTGATGCGGGGCTCCTCCGGTGCCAACAGCGCCTCTGCATCGCTGTCAGAGCCTCCTGTTGCACTGGGCAGCTGCTCGACATCGGTTGTGGTGTTGAAAGTCTCGGCAGGCAGCCGCTCGGCAATTTGCTGCGAGAGACTCGCCAGGAGCCTGGCTGCCGCTGGTGACAGTGCTGGACGCTGATTTGCCATTACTTACAGTGGGGACACTCGCTGTCAGGAAGTCTACAAGAAGAAGTGACACTAGACGAAGTGATGGGTCTGACTTGCAATCACATATGTCAACGGCTGCTGTAACTTCGAGCTTTGATGGCATTTGACACATCCAAAACAGAAATCTCTCTGCTGAGACGAGCTGCCAGTGGGACCGAGTGCGACGATTGCACATTGCTGATGCAAAAAGGCCAGAGGAGTGTCGGAGGAGCGGTCAGATGCTGACCAGCTCTCGTGGGCCGCACATTCAAGTTTGCAGACATTCCTACATCATCCTGTGCTATTGAAAGCTCACAATCTGAGACGGGCAAGATGGCATCTAAAGAGCTGGCGTGCAAACCTAGCGCAAGACGCACAGCCGGATCACCTTCTTCACGCACACACTTGCCTCCGGGCCCAGCACGACGCAGGCTATCGCAGCATGGCAGGTATGTCCCGGTTTGAAGAGTGCAAAGCATGCTCGCAGATTCAGCAGCTTGCATGTGCATGATCTCCAGCTCGTGGGTACCGCTCGGCCGCGCACCAAGGACTGACAGAATCAGCCCCATCGGTCCTCAATTAGTATGGCGCCGTTGCAACACCCTATCGCATGCCGGCAAACAGGCTGGCGTATCACGGACCGAGGGATCACCCTGCGTTGTCGCACACTGGCTGGCGTCAGGGCCGCCAGGCCGCTGGGGCAACTGCCAATGATGAGCGTGAATCTACGGGCTACCTGTCGGACATGATCGCCTTCGAGGTGATCAACATTACGACTGCCGCGTTGGACACCTCAACCAGCAGCTTGACACAGCCTAAGCGCGCATGTGCTGCACTGGCACGCACAAAACGAAGTGCGACGATGTGGCGACGGTTACATTGCAAGGCTGCTGCCGCAGAGCGAAGCCGAGCCGCAGACGGAGACTGGGTCGCATCATGCGAGCAGTGGCAAGGTCCAGGCGCCAGCTGCTGAGCCGGTGGGTCAATCCACCAGCAACGGCGGCGGCAGTGGCAATGGTGGCGCTTCGGATGATGTCATCAAGTCAGCGGTGGGTGGCCCTGTTCAGGAATCCTGTGGATCAAGTTGCTTTCACTGGAGTGCCTGGCTTCCCTGGTCAAGAGGCTTCCGACATCACGGCCAGCCTTTGGAAGTGCCGGGTGGCACTGCCGGATCGCCGCGTCCATCGGGCCAGGCAGCAACCTGCACCGGGCAGCAGCTGCATCGGGGGTCTGGACCACAGCGGGGCCGGTGGACCCTCGTTCTCAAAAGCACCGTCGATGGTCTGGGAGTGCAGACCGCGGCGTTGGAGGCGGCGCGCGCGGCGCTGCAAAACACGCAGGCGCGGGCGCCGTCGCGGCCCGACCCCTCGCGCGTTTTCACCTACACCGACAAAAAGTGCGCTTCTTGTGCCGGCTGCTCTACTCCCCCGTTCTGTGCAGGGCTGGAAGGACGCCCATCGCTCCAACGCGCACATGAACGCTTCTTGCCTCCAAGTGCTGCCACAGAGCCAGGCTCGCACACATACCCCCAAACACGGACTTGGCACGCTGCACGAGGACTCGACTCGAACCGCATGCGTGGGCCCTCCTGACTGACGGAGCTCATCGGGCTGCTTGCGGCACAGGCGGGACGCGCGTCGGCGGGAGAACGACTCGAAGCATGCGACGCTCCACGAGGCGCTGGGGCGGTACGGCGCCAGCGGCGAGTGGGACTCGAGCGCCGCCGCCGCCGCCTCGCCGGCTGCCTCTGGCGACGACCTCGGCGCGCAGCCGGCCTGGACCGACCAGTTCATGGACAGGCACTCCTTTTGGAGAACCTCGTTTGCCTTTGGTGTTCCTCTCGTGAACAAGGTCGCCCTACCGCTGGTCTGCTTCCACAGTATCAGGGCACGGCCTCGACTCTTGCACATGACGAGTGCGGCGGGCCGCATGGTGGGGGAGCCACTGCATCTGTCGAGGGCCTGCTCCAGGGTTTCAGGAGCTCGCGAGCCTGGTGCGATGACGATCCAAGATGACCTCAGTCCATTCACAGATCCCGGCTGCGCACCTGAGAAACGCTACCACCTGCTTCCAGAGCAGGGCTTTGCTAGAGAACAAGGGCCCACTGGAGGTGACCTGCGAACGGTGCTCTGTGGCTGTGCAGGCGCGACTCCGCGGCGCAGCCGCAGCTGCAGCCGCAGGCGACGCAGCAGTCGCTGCCGGCGCTGCCTTTCGCGGAGCGCGTCTTCTCGCAGCTGGACCTGGCGTCACAGGTGAGCCTGGGGATCGTTAGGGTCTATTCCCTCGAACTCTGCAGTGCAGAATCCTCCGCTTTGCTGTAGAGACATCACAGTGAGGCACACGCTGTCAAGCGGTTGCGACTGCGTGCTGAGACCGGATCGTGACTTTGGCGCTGGGAGCCGGGCCGTGACATGAGTGATGACGAGGCATCATCCTGCCGCACAGACGGAGCAGGACGTAGCCAAGGCGCGCTCAGCAACGCTGCCGCCGCTGCAGAGCGTGATAGAGCTGACGTCCGCCGCTGCGCCGCCCAGCCGCAACATGGAGGAGATGGCCACCGTGTCCTCTGCCGGTGAGAGGGTTTCGCCGCCCATGCTTGCGGTATCCTCTGCCGGTGAGAGGGTTTTGCCGCCCATGCTTGTGGGATCCTCCGCCGGTGAGAGGGCCGTGCGGATGTGCGGGTCGTGCGGGTGGTGCGCCTCATCAGCCATCAGCGGGCGCTCTGAGTGAGGTCAAACCACGTCGGATTGGGCAACACCTCTGCAAATGCGGAGGAAACAACAACCGCCTCCTCCGCCGGTGAGAGGGTGTGGGGTTTGCCACGACTGTCGTGCAGCTCATCAGCGAGTGCTCTTGGATGAGACCGAAGCTATCCGATTGAGCTGACGCTGTCTGTTGCCCAGCCACAATGTGAGGTGACCGTGTCGTCTGCTTGGTGAGAGGGTTCTGGATTTACACCATCGTGCCACTTTGGCAATAGCTGATGCCGCATGCAAGCGATGCCAGCGAGTGTGTGCGACGGAAGCAAATGCTATCAAGCGAAGGCCAGCGCCTCCCTGGGTTTGGGTCCTCTGGAAACCTGCTGGCGCATCAGCTGCAAAAGGCATGCAGATGTGCAGGCCGCCCCACCCGCTGCGTTCTGCTCCACGTTCGTCTGGGCGCACGCTCGTTGCAGGTCGACAGATGGAGGATGGCGCCGGGCAGCTGGCGGACGGCACGAGATTCGAGCGCACAACCACGGAGGAGTATGGGCCCGACGGCTACTGGCTGCGGCAGACGGTCATGCGTGGCGTTTCCGGCGAGGGCAAGGTGGGTGGCTGCTTCCACCAGCACTTTTGTCATCGGAAAGAGAAACTTCATTTGTTGTGGAGAGACTTTGCTGGCGGCCCGGCGGCCACTGGCTGCGGCAGACCGTCAAGTGTGAGGGGTCTCTGGCGACGGCACGGTGGGGCGATTCCTGAATAAGGTTTTGGAGGCAAAACCACAATCACCAGAGACCTTGTGTCGGGAGGCAGGTCCGAGCTGCGCGTACAGCATTGAACTTCGTCGATGTCCGTGCTGACAGCCCCCAAAACCGCAATGAGGATTGCTTCTCAAGTTGCGGACGCTGGGGGAGGCGCCAAACCGAGCGCAGACGCCAAGCGGCGTTGCCAAAAACTACAACCACACAAGCTTCAGCCCAGTGAGGGCTGTTGTGGCTCGCCCAGGTGCAGCGGGAGGCCAGCGGCAGCGGGTGTGCATCGAACGGTGCCAGGAAGGTTCTTCACCAGCCGGACACTGAAGTCATTCGCCAAGCAATGCTTTTCAGACTCCTTGCAAAGTTGGGGGGGGAGGACTGGTGGGTTGCCAGCGACTGGTGGCAGGAAGGTGGCAGGCGAGCGCAGGGGAAACGCGGCTGCCGCCCTGACACCAGGACACAGCGTCAGCGTCGGGTGCCTCGTCGCCAGGTGGAGTGGGAGGAGCGCTGGTGGGAGGCCTCCGACTGGGCGGGCATGCGGGAGATGGGCGCGGAGAAGAGCGGCTGCGCCGCCGACGGGTCGGCCTGGCGCGAGACCTGGCGCGAGGCCATCGCCTTTGACACGTCCTCGGGCCAGCCCATTGTGGAGCGCTCTGCCCACAAGTGGGCGCATGATGCCAAGGCGAGTCACGCCCGTTTTAGTTTTCGCCGTGTACCATTTTTCGCAGGTCTGTATTGCCGTTGCTGGGCCGCAATCCCCTGCACCAGGCCGCAGAGGCCACACCCACACGGCACAGACATGCCAATGGCGCCAGCCCACCTGTTCATCCCTGGCCAAGGCCATCCTGCAGTGCTTCTGCAGGTTCTGCGCTGGTCATCTGAGCAGGCCGGAGCCCTGCTCAGACTGCAGCGGTTGTCACGCGCTCACTGCACGCCCGCCGCAGGGCGACGAGCAGGGCCGCCAGTGCACGGCAGGCGGCTGTGGGCGCTGCGCCGCTGCAGCGAGCCGGCAGCCATCAGGCGCCGGTGCACGGCGGGTGTACGTACCCGGGCACTCAGGCCATGGACGCTTCAATTCCGCTGCAGGGCGACGAGTGGGAGGAGAAGTGGGGGGAGCACTACGCTGCTGGCGGCCAGGCCAACAAGTATGCAGACAAGTGGGGCAAGGACGGCCCTAACGTATGGCACGAGCGCTGGGGCGAGGACTACGACGGCGCCGGCGGCTGCACCAAGTACACCGACAAGGCAATGCCCCGCCCTGACAGCCGACCTTGCTGTGGATCTCCTCGGTCAATACTCTTCCGCCGCCCCAAATGCAAGCCAGCGGCAGCGGCAGCACAGGTGTTTCACGAGACCCAATCTTGACATGGATCGTCAACATAGCGGCATCTTACCAGCTGGCGGCAGTCCCCTGTGGCATACAGATGCCCTTTGAACTGCCTCGTATGTGGAATGGGGTATCAGTGAATGAGGCGTCAGCAGCACCCCTCGCCAGGTATAACGAATGGCAGCGTCAGCTCTCGCCTCAGAGCGGCGCTGCAAACCATCGTGCAGAGACTGCCGCTTCCTGCGCTGCACCTTGCCGTGCAACAATGCTGAATCCTGGGGCTGCATCTGACACGTCGAAACCGTGCCCGCGCCCCTGCAGTGGGCGGAACGGCTGCTGGAGGGCGGCGCCAGTGAGCAATGGGGCGAGAACTGGGTGGAGGACTTTGGCGACGGCAAGGTGAGCGGGGCTCTGGGAGTCAACTCGCTTGACTGGTGGGACTTGGACAGCATGGCGCTCTGCAGCGCTGTTGACCTGCCCTGCACACAGCCTACTTGCTGCGCCTGGCGCCACTGCTCCGGCAGGCAGGCGGTTGCAGCTCGCTGTGCAGCACTGCGCTTCCGAACCTCCCGCTTGATTTCATTTGCCATCATGCAGGGCGGCAAGAAGGGGGAGACGTGGAGCGTGGACGGCGGTGGGCACCGCTACCAGCGCTGGTGGGGTGAGGACCACTTTGGCAACGGCTGGGTGCGCCGCTTCGGCAACTCCACCACCGGTACGGCCGCCGTCGCCTTGAGAGCCTCGCCGAGCTGTCATCTGTAGCTTCGATCTTCTTGCCATTGTCTGACCATCCAGTCAGCCTTGGCATTGTTGCGGTGCCATGCGCAAACTGCACCTTCGTGCAGCGTGTCGCCGAGACACTGCTGTGCGCAAATGCTCCATCTTGCCTTGCCTGAGATAGCTCTAGAGTTTGGCATCTAATTTGGGAACGGTCGTTCATTTCCTGCATTGATGCTAGCAGTTCAGTACCCAGGCGAGCATTTGGGACCAGAGCTGGGACTCTGAAACACCTATGACAACCCGATGGCATGGACAAACCTGATACCTTGAGACCCGCACTACATGCATGCTGCACGTTTCACATGTCACATCCAGGCGAGCACTGGGACCAGAGCGAGGAGATGGACACCTACTACAACCCAGTGCCGCACTTCACCTACCAGATGGCGCTGGACCACTCGCCCACCCTCAAAAACGTAGGGGCTTCTGTACTGACCATCCCTCGGTCCGTGCGCGCATGTCGTGGGGCGGCGGTGATCATGTGTGAGCGCTGGCATTGCCTTGCTACATTGCCATGTGGCTGCTTGGCTGCTTGATTGCACGATCGGGCACGGCTGCTAGATCGTGAGAATGGCTGGCATCGGCTAATTGCTGCCACTGATAGGGCGTGTGTCAATGCGCAGGTGCCGACGCTGCCACGTGGCAACCTTGACGAATTTGAATCTGGCGGCCTCGGTTCGCTGTGATTTGCCTTGGTTGGATTTCCTGAATGTGGTCGACGGACGGCGACAGGCCCTCGGCTGGGGAGGGTGGGGATTGCGGTGCAGGCGACGTGACTTGCAGGATCACCAGCCATGCTTTGCCATGCGGCATTGAGCGGCTGCATATATACAGGCAGCCTTCCAGCAGCTTCCATCGCGTGTCGTGTTCTCAGTGTGTCGAAAGTGCAAATTGATTGTTTCTCTGGGCGTGGTTTCTGGGTTTTGGGAATGAGTTGTTGGTAGGTATCCCTCAGTTCTGGCGGTTGCTAAAGATAATGCCGGTTGCTTGCTAAACCCAATACCTGAGCTTCCCAAGACGGTTGTCAAAGTGTTCACAAGTAATGTGTGCGCCACAGTAACCATGCAAGTGATTTTCCCTATGCGTCACTGCTGCTTCCAGAACAGCATGCGCAAGAGCGTGTAGAAGCGGCAAATGGCAGTTGCTGTCATGCTGACAGTCAATCCTGCAGTGGAGCTCGCGCTCTCACCCAAATGGCAGAAGGCAATCCGAGTGAATCATGGCGTGTCTCGTGCAACCCCACGACCGTGTGGGCATCATCAGGCCGGCGCGGGTGCAGAGGAGAAGGTGTAGCCCTGCGCCTGCAGGCCGTCCTTGAGCGCCGCGATGACGACTGCCACGTTGGCCGGTGTTGCATTGTAGCCCATGATGCCCACCCGCCACACCTGTCCCGGGGAAAGCACGACAGAGATTGCAGGCGCAGCAGTTGCTCAGGCTGGCGACTGGTATGTTGGGACTGTCACCCCAGTACTGCCTACAGGACCTTCGCAGGCAGGTACAGGGAGCCGCAGATGGGCAACAAAAACTACTGGGCACATCTCCACAACCTGGTCTGGGCCAACCACATATAATCGGTCCACTGTAACAACGTTGTGCAGCTGTGCCTTGCCATCGCACCTTGCCAGCGCTGGGTCCCAGGCCGCCTGCAATTTCGAGCCTGCGCACGGAGCATCCCAGGCACTGAGTGCGCTGCGTGGAGACAGGCCTGATGCCGTTTGCATGTGGCTGCACCTGGCGAGCGGGGCATCGAGTTAGCGAACATCTGCTCCTCAGGAGTGAGTTCGTGAGGCAGCACAAGCCTCATCAGCACTGCGCACCGGTACTTGTCCATGACGTAGCCGTTGAGTTTGAGCCAGTCGATGCCCTCCGGCACCTGGAGAGAGCCAACATCGCGTCGCAGCACACATCTCTGACCCGAGGGTGCGATGCCAGCCTCGGCAGCACATGCAACAGGAACCGCACTGGGACAGCATGAGCACGCCAGGACCGCCGCCGCAGCCGCCGCCACCCTGCTTGGAGTCAAATGTCCATCTCCTGTGATCCCAAAGTGTGCTTGGGGCACCTCAGAAACGACAGGAGTCAGACTCCATGCGCACCTTGATGGTGTTGACGGTGGCGAGGCGGTCCGCTTCGTCTTCAACAAACGGCTGCAGCCCCAGCGAGGTCAGCCCGCCCCACAGCAGCCGGCACACCTGCGGCGCCCAGAAAAGGGTTTTAGGGTTCCAGGGTTTGCGGTCAGCTCGCCGTCGTCTCGATCAGCTGTCACACAGTGGCCACGAGGAGCCGGCCATGACGGTGCTCGTCCGAGCAGAGTGGTGGCGCCTCAGTGCTGCACAGGGAGATTCAAGTAGTCTCGGACGGAAGTGGACGCTGCCGCGTTGCTCATGCAGGGGGCCCAGGGCATGCGTGTGGGGGCCGGCCGGCAGGGGGCCATGGCCTGACCGCGCCCCAGGTTCCAACGGCGACAGGACCAAAGCTCGTCCGACCGCGTTAAGACATACGTTTATAGAGACGACGATGTTTGATGTTTTCTGATGACACAGCTGTGTGACTTTGTAGAGTTGTCACCTGCTGGTGGCGCGCCCACATGGCCTCCAGGCCCTCGCCCGCGGCGATGGCCAGCGCCTCGCGCATGCCGTACCTGCCGCACGGGCGCACCCAGGCGTCAGGCCACGCTCTGCAGGCTCCGAGGACGGAGGCTGTGCACTGCTCGCCGGCTGGGAGGGACGGGCCTGCTGGCTGGAGAGCGGCAGATGCACTGTGCCGCCGCATGCGGTCGGCCGTGCGGCCTGCAGCGACGCAGGTTGTGGTGCGGAGGGCATGACCGCAAGGCTGGCGGGGTGACCGGGCTCACCACACGGAAATCGGCCCGGTGTGGTGGTAAAAGCGGCCGGCGCCCTCCCAGCCCCAGTACTGCCCGCACACCACCATGTCGAAATACCTGGGTATGGTCAAGCTCAGCTCAGCCTTGGCCGATGCGCGGCAGTACTGCACCACGCAGTGCGCAAGCGGCGCCTTGTCGGGGCAGCGCCCGCTGGAGGACCGACTCATCTGCATCACGGTCCTGATGGTCACCACAGAAACCATACGACAAGAGCAAACCCACCAGGAGGCGACCTTGCTCTTGCGGTTCTTGAGCTTCTCGTACGCGCGCTCACTCAGCATGAACGGCGCCGCGCCTGCGCACCGAAGCGCAGCGCCCTCGAGTCGCAGCGGCAGGCGCAAGTTGCTGCAGCTCTGCCAAGGTGCCGCGGAGGCATCGGGGTCGCTGACGCGTCTCTTGGGTGAGGCCATGCAACAGCTGCCCGACGGCAGATCAATGCAGGTCACATGTGGGTGCGCTCCTAGCATAAAGGCCGTGTGTTCCACACGTAGCGCTCCAGACGCATCTCAGGCAGCCATCGCGCCTGCGGCTCACCGGGCGGTGCGGAGAGGCATTTTTGCGACCCGGAGTAGGTGCAGTCGACGCCCCAGGCGTCACAGAACAGCGGCGCGCCGCCGAGTGTGCACACGCTGTCGACCAGCAGCAGCGTGTCGGTTGCGCGGCACGCCTCGCCCATGCCTGCGAAGCGGTGACATACAATTTCATGATATTTCACACCCTGGCGGGCTCAGGTTCCAGGACAGCTGAAACTTCGAGTGTCCACCGGCACCAGTGTGTCGCTCTTGCTGCACGCCTCGCCCATGCCTGCGAGCCGCAAGGCACATGTACGAGCCAGGATCAGGTGCGCAAACCGATGTTGCAGCACGCGCAGTGCGAGCGCTTCCGGCCAGCGGCAGCACCTCGTTTGCATGCCTGTGGGCGGCAGAGCTGGAGGTGCAAGTGAGAATCAGGAGCTCGTGGCGTTGATTCTGTGTTCAAGCAACAGGCACAGCACAAGTGCTGTCCGCCAGCGGCGGCATGGCGCTCGGGCGGCATGCCTCGCCCCTGCCCAAGGGCAGGGAAAATGTTCGCACCGCATCTGACGTCTGACATTCTGACTGTGCAGCCGGGGCGAGCCTCCCAACTCGCAGAGTGGGTGGGACCGCATGCATGCTATCTCTCAGGGGCGAGTAGCGTGTTGCGGCGGCCGTGAGGACAGGGGACTGGATCATCAGCGATCGTCCCTGCCGTCTGGCATGGGAGAGTCACTGTTTGTGCCCGCACCCGGCAGCGCTCACGACCGGTGCCCATCGGACGGACATGTGCTGCACATCCCGCAGAGCAGGTATGCTGCTGCTGGTCTCTCAAAGCCTGGTCGGTGCCTTCGCTGCAGTTTTGGGAGCCGCGCACCGGCGAGGCTCTGCTGCACGCCGGTGGAGGACTCGCCCTGGCACAGGAACAGCACCGCCGGCTTGTGCTGCTGCAGCGCGGCCTTGATGTCGTCCGTCTTGAGCGCGGCGCCGGGCTCCGCCTTGATCTCCACCACCTTGGCTGCGGGAAGGAGCCACAGGAACCGAGAATCCTCACATTTCATCTTGAAGTTATCATTGTGATGCTTCGGAAAGGTGTGTCATGAGGGCAGCGCCGGGCTCCGCCCTCAGCTCCTCGGCTGCAGGATGAAAAGGGATGGACACATCCACACAGTGACGTCGTCCGCATGCAACGCCGAGCTACGCCTTGCATTCCACTGCCTTGGCTGTCGGGATGGCATCAGGACGGGACCCTCGCACAGGTTTGTTCAGGGCGGCTGTGCCGGGCCACGAGACAACAGCGTAGCCGCACGTCCAGGCAACAGCAAGGAGGCTGGGCCAGCTGCAGTCGAGAGCTGCAGGCTGCATGTGGGAAAACCTATGCAGCAATGAAAGGCAGCAGCGGCAGCCAAAGATGGGCACGCATTGAGTCACGCCGCAACAATCACGAGGCTGCTGCCAGCTTCCACTTCCGCTGGCCTTCTCCCTGATAGCCGTTCCAACAGCGCGCTGTCCAGCCTTGACGCACCTCCGCAGCGGTAGCCAGCTCGGCGGCACGCGCGCCCGAAGGCCGCACTACGGGACCTGTCAAATTTTGGGGACTCACCTCCGTAGCGGGAGGCCAGCTCGGCGGCGCGCGCGCCCCAGATGCCGGTGTTGCCCACCAAAATGGTCTCCCCCGGCTCAACCAGGCTCGCGACCGCCGCCTCCATGCCCGCGTGCCCTGTGCAGCAAGCGGACGGCATTGTTTTGGCTGTGGTGCAACAATGTCTCATGCGCGCCAGGCTTGGAGACCACTGCAGTAAGTGCCACTTGTTGCGGCAGCAGACCGCAGCAGCAGCATGCGCGTTCGAGGCTGCTGCACTGGCACGGGAGGAGGATCCTGAGGACGGCGAAGCTCAGGCGTGTCGATTGCAACACATAATTCCTGGCTACAGGAGCATGTCGCAGGAAGTCGTGCGCACTTCGTTCAGCAAAGGCGACCTGTCAACCTGCGCCATAACATGATGCGCTGTTTGGACACACCGGTGCCGGAGATGAGGCAGGTGTAGGGCGACTCCGTCTGGAACAGGTAGCGCAGGCCTGCCTTGATCTCATCCATGAGTGCCAGAAACGGCGGGTGGAGGTGACCTGCATGCATGCCATGCACTTGTGCAATGAGGAATTGTCAATGAATGGATATGGAGGAAGGTGCATGCACACGACCAGCTGAACGCTGTGTAAGGGCACGAGCAGGCTTTTCGGTGGGATCCTCCCAAGGTGTGGCGCTGTGCAGCCCTGGGGGCACAAGCGCATGGCGTGTGGGAAGGCGGGCGCCCACCCAGCATCGGCAGTGTCTGCGCCGCGAGCACGCGCGGGTGCGAGTTGGACGGGCCCGGCCCCATCAGCAGCCGGTTCGGCACCTGAGGAGGGACATTGGAGTGAGAGACTGCATGCTGCATTGCAATCAGCGCCAGGCATGCAATGTGCAGCACCGCCGACTCAAGAACCAGCGCGCTGAAGCGACGATCTAGTGCCGCAACCTGGCACGGGAAGACGTGCTAACCGACCTGGATCGGGCCAGTGAGGCCGGCATCTCCCTTGACTGCCGGCACCTCCTCACCGGGGCGTGCGCCCAGCGACAGCGCTTCCGCCGACATGATTCTGCTCTTCCGTCGAAGATGACTGTGACCTCTCTGCTGCAGCTACCAAGCCCACCAGCCGTGAGACGTGTGCGGTTCAACTGCAACTTGTGTGTAAGTAACCGGTCCCTGCATTTCCGGTTGCACAACTGCAAACTGTGCAGACACAGGCGGGTACGCTGACGCAAGTTCCTCCAAGAATCCAATCTGGTGCATGGCATTCGAAGGTGAGGAGGATGGTGCGACAGTCGTTGCAGCCAACACTTACTTGACAATACTCGTGGAGCAAAAGAGGGAGTTTGGACTCGCAGCCGCACCTGCAAGGTCTGAAGGGACCAAGCTTGTGGAATGCGCCAAACGTGTTTGAGACGAGTCTACAAGTCTGCCGCACAAAGTGACAGTCCTGACAGAGCCAATGGTGCTTGCACAGCATGACTCATTTTCGCACGTGCACCATCAAAGATCTGCTCGACCGCGGCGTCAGCCACTTCATCTCAGGCCGTGTGCACGCTCATGCAAGTAGCAGCGAAATCACCACAACTGTGCCTAGCGTTGGATCCTGCAGTTCGATCACTCGGGATCTCGACTGGGCAACTCTGCACCTTGGCTACGACCACAATCTTGAAAGCTGAGCTTTGATTCTGCCGCCAGGCCAACTGAAGATCAGCAAACACCATGTCTTCGCAGTGCATGAAATTTGCTGAGCATCACGGCCATGCGCTGGACTCCAGAGTCCACATCGGCAGCCGCTGCTTCCGAGCAGCGGCCGGCTACAGGCAGGCCCACAGGCGCCTTGCGACGCGGATCAGGGCGCAGGAGGAGCCCAAGCAAAAGGAGGGCAAGGGATTGTTCGGCTTTGTGACGGACAACCCTTCTTCTCAAAACGTGAGTTTTGCCATGGGGTCGGACTGCCGCCGCTGCCACCTCCTGCGGCGTCTGCCGCAACAATGCTCCCGCGCACACGAGTGCCTGCGCCGCGGGTTCATACATGTGATACTAGGTGTGACAAACTTCAACACGCTGCGAGAACAGGCGATCTACCAGGACACCCCGGAAACAAGCGAGGTGGGCGCTGTAGGGCGACGGACTCAGGACAAGGGCAAGGACTTTGGCGACTGGTGGGGGGCGCGCGCCACTGGCAGCTGCTCTGGCGTCGACGAGCTGACCTGGTTCATCCGGTGCGAAATTTTTTTTCAGGTTCTCAATTGGCAGCGCTGCGTATCGCATGCACCGCCGGGGCGGCACTTGCTTCGAAGCCTGCAAAGGTGCTGCCATGCCTGCGGATTGGACCACTGCCAACGTCGTGCAGAAGCGCTCAAACTGGCTGCGCATGCTGGAACTGTCGTGGGCTGAGTGCAGGGAGATCGGCAGCAAGAAATCGGACTCGAAGGCGCCGCCAACGCTGTTCCTACACGGCGTGCCCAGCCAGTCCTACTCCTTCCTGCCGGTGAGCTCTAAAACACTGCACAGCAAACATTCTTGAACACAGCACAGGTCGTTGCAGCATCGACCAGTCCCCCCCCTCCCCCCCGCCTCCWCTGGCCGCCGGCGCTCGCTTGCAGCAGTTCATGGCATTAGGTTGACATGCTCGTAGCTCTCCCTCACGTGGTGCCAATGCGCCTGTGACCTGTGCGCCTGTGACCCGTCGACACGAACTGCCACCAGGTGCTGCGGGAGCTGGACTCGCGCGGGTGGCACGCATATGCGCCAGATTGGCCGGGCTTCGGGTTCTCTGAGCACCCGCAGCCAAAATTTGGCTTCAATTACACGGAGGCCGAGTTCCACACGGTGCGTGCGCTGATTCAGAAAGCTGTAATCGCCGATCAAACGACTTTACTTACTTTGAACCTCTTGAGGACTTCGAGCCAGCTCTCAACTCAGACTCGACGTCAAACTTGGTATTCCAACTCCCCTCGAAGTCGTCATGATACGTGAGGCCAGGCCCCTGTGGCACGTGTGAGCCGCTTTGGGTGCCATATCAGATAAATTATTCAAAAGCCCGGTTTTGACCGCTGGATGCCTGGGCGCCGGCGAGAGCCCCTGTGCCCTGCATCGGACACTTCCTGCCGCCTTGATCTCCCGAGCAAAGCGTGTGAAGATGCATTGCAGCGCGGTCCGGTCAAAACTGTAACACCAAATGGCGCAGGCGCTGGACAACATGCTGGCGGACAAGGCGATCGCGTCACCGCTCAACCTGGTGGCGCACGGTTTCATCACGGGGCAGTATGCCGCGACCTGGGCATTGGCACACCCGGACTGTGTGGCCAAGCTGGTCCTCATCGACGTGCCGCTGTCGCCCGAGGTGCAGAGAAACACCAGGGCAGGGGGGGTCACTCGGGTGCTGCCGGCCGCAAGTTTGGGCCGAGCCCAGCTCTGGTGCACTGCCGCTTATGCCTGAGTGTTTGTCGGGTGCAAGCATACCAAGGCATTTTGTAGCGTTTGTGCGCAATTGCAGGCGAAGTTGCCGCTGCGGCTGAAGCCGCTGACGGTGCCGTTCGCGGGCGCCTTCGCCTGCCAGGACGCCCTCATCGCAGAGCGCACACTTGAAGCGGGCAGCAAGTACGTGATGGACCTCGCCGATGCTGACATCTACAGGTGCGGCACCAGGGTAGAGGTTGCCTGCTTGATGTGCGACAGGAATTTGCAGMGGGGGCCCCGGGGTCGACAGTCTGTCCATCTTGGGCCTGTGAGCACAGCTGCAAGCGCAGGGACACTCGCGACTGCGTCAGGTGGCTTTCCAGCAGCCAGAGGCTTCGGCCTGCCACTTCATCAAGGCGCATCCTTGCCCGCATCTGCAGTTTTGGTTCTGGCAGCGGGATGGCAGAATGGTGGGGCTTCAACAAGAGCWTATCAACGCTCGCCCTGGGTCCGGTCCGAGTTCGACAACCAACTCAATGACCTGCCATCTCTACTACAGCCTGCCAGCACGGTTTCTGGATGCCGTGACATGCCGTTTGCAGTTTCGGTGGTCCAACCAGAGTTCCCAGCGGCCCTCGAGACGCCCAACTTAATCGCGTCTCATTGCATGGTGCCGCCAGGGACAGTTTTCGCATGCGGACAGCCAAATGCAGGAGCTGCGGCCTACTCGTCAGCACCTGCAGTCCACATGCTTGGCTGGCAGCGAAGCAGGCCGACTCCCCTGCCGCGACGGGACTGCAATCGACCGCATGCCTCAAGCACAGCAACCACCTCGCAGGTACCCCTACCTCTCCAGCTCACAGGCAGGCGTTGCGCTGTTGGAGACGGTTAAGCAGGCAAAGCTGCCAGACCTGGGGCAGCGCCTGACGAAGGGGCTGTCGGCGGGCGCCGGCTGGGACACCCCGACGCTGCTGCTGACGGGCGACGCCGACAAGTACCTGGGGCCGGAGGCGGCGGAGGCGGTCGCGGCGGCCAACCCCGGCGCCATCACTGCCAAGACCATCGAGGCCGCCGSCCACCAGCCGCAGGTGCGGTGTTGCTCGCGACTTGCGGTGGGCCGTCTGAATCTCGTCTGCTGGCTGAGCAGACAGGAAACGCAGGCCGCAGGTCGGGCAGCGGGCCAGGGCACGCCAGACACCGCCCCCAAAGCCTGGCACCTTCACGTGATCCGTCTTTGACATGTGTCAGCGCTCCGCAACCAGACATAAACGCCGTACGTGTGCCCTCTGTGCCGCAGGAGGACTACCCTCAGCTGGTCGTGCAGGCGCTCGCCTCCTTCCTGCGGTGACCGCGCTCGCCGGAGTCGCCATGCCGGGACTGTCGCAGCCGAAGACTCTGCGCGCAGGCCGGCGCCGTGCTGGGTGGAGATCCCGAGTCCTCCCCAGGCCACTTACGTGGTTGCCGGCAGGCAGGGACATTGGCGGCTGATGGCCGGCCCAGGCCGCACATGAGGCTACTGGCGGGAATTCCGGTGCCGCTGCAGGGGTGCAGCACCGCTGCACTTGCAAGGGGTTA
Source organism: Deuterostichococcus epilithicus (assembly GCA_033439295.1). Taxonomy (NCBI): domain Eukaryota; kingdom Viridiplantae; phylum Chlorophyta; class Trebouxiophyceae; order Prasiolales; family Stichococcaceae; genus Deuterostichococcus; species Deuterostichococcus epilithicus. Next base: position 977,355 of record JAVTLE010000004.1, on the reverse strand, counting down.
GTGCTTCATAGTGATGGGGCTGAGGGTGATTATGGGCACGTTCGTTGATATTGGATCATTGCGCGTGTGTGTTTGGAGCGGCAGGGCTCTGACGAGCTGTAGACCTTGGTACCTGGTCTTGACCCTACAGCTGGGACTTACGTTTCATGGCGTCTGCGCAAAACGTTTGCTCACCGAGGTAGTGAACTCGTCTTGCAGGGAAACTTCCGCATGGCGGTCAACCAGCGACAGTGAATGGTTTTGTGTCACTGCGCCAAATAGACTGCTAGTGCAAGCTAGAGTGTTATCTGCCGCCTCCGTGACGGAGTCGCCGGACTTACATCACCTAGGCTTCAAGTCCACGGTGCCTCGTAGGTGTGCAAACACGAGGCGGGAAGGTTTGGCAGCTCGACGAAGGGACATTGTGCTGTAGATGAGAATGCTCCATCCACAGGATGATATGGTGGGAGGAAGCTGTAATAATAACTTGTGGGAGGGCTCACAGAATGGTGGGGGATGACCAGCGGCTGGAAGTTTCACTTTTGTCAGGAAGTAGAAGCTAATCTAGACGCGACCTACAGCAGGCCGTAGCAATAGGTATGTGGTTCGTAAGTAAGACGTGTTTTAGCCCGCTGTCTACGCTGCCCACACCCGTGCAAGCGGCAAGCGTGGGCGGCGCATCAGGGTTCAATATGCGGACCTCTCTCTACACAGTGAAGCAAGATGTCACAGCAGCGTGGGCCCTGACTGAACACGAGGTGCACAGCTCCAGGTGTCAGAGGGTCCTTATATGAAAAGGGTGTGCCCCTGTGCTGCCACAGGCAAGTCGGTGTGTCCCGTGCCAATCGTGCATGGCATAGCAAAGGATTGGCCCGCCCCCAGACAGATTTGTCCGCCGGGGGAAGTCCGATGTGACGTCAGAACAGGGAAGCGAGACACAAAACGCTGTGTTGCAGGAGCGAGGGGCGCCTCCCCACAGAGCCAGAAGCGACCGCCATTAGGCGGCACACGATGCGCCGCCGGATGCCCACACCGGGCCCGGCCGCGTGACAGCGCAGCCCACCGGCAGCAGCATCGGGGCAGTGTGCGATCGATCAGCCCCCGGCAGCCTGCTTGGGGGCCTCTTGCCGGCTGCGGCTGCGACGGGCGTCTTCAGACGGCCGCGCGCCGCCGACGCCTGTTGATCAACGATGGCAGCGGGGTCAGGAACAAACCATGCCACTCCTCACCTTGCCAGCGAGTCGGCAACGATCTCAGAGGGGATTGTGGGGAGTGGCGTAGCTCGCCTGAACTGCCCGCGACAAACCCCAGCAGGTGGGGCTTCAACATGTCGGTCATGCACCTGAAACTGCCGCCTAGCGGGATGCAGCAGCAGCAGCAGCAGCAGCAGCAGCAGGCAGCGAGCAGGACAGGAAGAAAGACGCACTGCTGTTGGACTCGCGGCTGTCATCGTTGTGCGGGCCAGCGATGACGGCGGGCTGCGAGCGGTGGCGGCGGTGCCCCGCCGGTCGGTCGCTGCTGCGGCGGCCGCCGTGCTGTGCAGCCAGAAGACAACATCATTTGCATGCGCGGCGGATACTTGAGGCGAACACCAATGGTGCCGCCAATGCACACAACTGCTGTTGCAAGGCTGCGATGCCTCCAGTCCAAGGTGTGCATGCCCTTGGGCCAGCAGGTTTCAGACGGACCAGACACACAGAACGCGTGTTTGACTGTCCGCCGTCCTGCGTGTAAGCCTGGAGCGGGGGCCGCACCCCGCTGCTGTCGCCGCTGCGGGCTGGGCCCTCGGAGCGGCGCCCATTGTCCTCCTCTTCACCCTCGTACTCCGGCTCCTCGTCCAGCTCCTCCCTTTTGACATAAAAAAAGTTTTTTTGAAAAGGAAAAGAGGGTTTTGGGAAGGGAAGTGGAAAGACCGAGGCTGTTCTTCGTGCAGGCGCAGACTCCTCGCCATCAGGCCAGCGCTCGTCCACCGTGCCAGTGCTGCGGGCCTGGCTGCAGCATGCAGGGCTCGTGAATGCCCCATGAGCTGCAGCGCCGCACGAAGAAGAGCGCCAATGCCACATGAAGCCAGGCGCCACCGGGCTTCATTGGCACCATGCGGCGCCCCACAGCTGCATCTGCCCCAAATGCTGATCCTGTGCCTGCCGGGCTGGGGTTCGCTAAATACCCCAGCCCTGCGGGGGCACTTCGTCCTGCAGCACTCCCGATCCGTTTGTGAAAAGGAATCAAACGTGTGAAAATTGATTGGATATGTTCAACGACAGCATAAGCATCTCGGCGGGACGTGCCTGGAGAGGTCCACGACCACGACGGTGACGTTGTCGCGGGAGCCGCGGTCGACGGCGGCGCGCGTCAGCACCGTTGCGGCGATGCGCGCCGCAGAGTGCCGGCTGGCGCCCCGCTGCCGCGCGCGCCGCAGGCACCGCTTCGCCAACGAGCACGCCTCCTGCAGGGTGTGGAGTTTGCAGGTGATGAGTGCAGTACGTACCGGCATGTTTTGGACCTGGAAGGTGGCCTGCTGGACGAGCCAGGCGCAAGCCCTGCTCCTCTGCCGCGGTTCATGACAGTTGCACAGAGAGGGAGGGCGCCGCCGCACGAGCCGGCACGCGCCCGCGTCAAGAGGGTTGGCGGCTGGGAAAGGAAGCCGACAGCTGCAACGGTTGATGCGGCAATGCGCAGGGGCTGGAGACAGTGAACGAACTGGAACACGGGACAGATGCACCGGATGAGGCGCATGCACCGGGGAGCTGGACCACGCCGCAAGCGTGACAGCCGCGTGACACGCTGCGACCCAGGCCACACAGCTGGCGCAAGCAATGGCAGGAGGAGCGCGGCAGGCGAGCCAGGCACGGCGGCACAGGGACCGCGCAAGTGTGCACGCACAGGGCGGGAGCACCACAAGCGTGCCTCAGACAGGTGCGCCAAGCCTGAACCCTGAACCCTAGATACGGACCTGGTTGGTCAGCACGTCCCACAGCCCGTCCGACGCCAGCAGCAGCAGCTCGTCCTGGTCGTGCCGCCCCAGGATGGTCACCTGCCGCAAGGGGAAGAACCTCAGTATTGCTGCGGCCACCGGGACGCAATTCGGGCACGCATGTGAGACACCAGCACATGTGGCTGCAGGGCTCATGGAGGACTCGCAGGCCGCGGAGCGCCGTGGCTGGTGGAAATTCGCTTGGCAGATCGGCGCACAGGTATGCATGCGGCTGGCATGCGGCTCCGCACAGGCGGAGCTGTGCGGGGCGAGCAGACGTCTTTGCAGGCGTCTGCTAGCCGCAAACCGCAGCATCTGCAGCCGCGGGGGAAGTGCTTTCTCCCCAACTGTCGCAGACTGCACACCACAGCACGGGCTGGCGACTGCTCTTGAGGAGGTGTGCCAAGTGAGGCACCTCCGGCTGCGCAATGACGAAGGGACGCAGGCAGTGGTCGCCAATGGCGCGCGAAACCGCCAGCACGCCCATGACCCGCACGCCATTCCAGAACAGGATCTGGCCGCCAGCCGCCTCCACTCGGGCCTGTGGCAAGCAGTGAAGGCACAGCAGTCAGCTGCTGCGTGGGCGGTCAACGGAAGGGCACGAGCGGGCACGGGCTTGGCTGGGCTTGCATGTCAGCACGAGGCCGTTCGGCGAGGATGGGCACAGGTGGGAGGCAGTGACGAGCCTCTGCCTCGGCTGCCGCAGGGGTCTGGGAGCAGCCAGGAGCTATCGGCAGGGGCAAAGCCGCCCATGCTCCTGCTCAGGGCCGAACCCTTCCTCAGGTGACCGAAAACATGATGAATTTGGTCCAGCGAAAGGCTGCAGCCAAAGGGCGCTCACCGTCTCGTCCTCGCGGGCCGCCTTGTGGTCATCGGTCAGCGGGATCGCGACGCCGCTGCGGCACAGCACGGCCCTCGAGTCGCCTGCACAGGCAGGCGACGCGTCGCAGATCAGCGGGCAGGCTGCCAAGCACGGTTGGGCAATGAGCAAGAGGGCTTTTCACAGCCAGCTTGAGATCTCTGATTCATGTCTGGACCTGGCCCAGGACCTGCACAGCCTTGCACGGCAGCAAATGCCCTCGCACAGCAGCGCCATCAGACGACGCAGGTTGAAGTGAGTTGGTGATGTAAGCAGAGTCGAGGCTTTGAGGCTTCAATGGAGGCTCACCACAATTGCCCACGTACAGCTGGCGGTCGCCGATCAGCGCAACAACTGCTGTCGTGCCCACCAGCGCCGCATTGTCTACCTGCAGTCAGGAGGACAGCAGGCATGACAGCAGGTCCAAATGTTCCAGCAGCTGGTCGGTGCTTCGAAAGCATCGGTGCACGCCGATGCGCGGACCATTTTGCTGCTGATGCCGGCTGGCAAGCCGCGTGCCAGGACCAGAACAACCCTCGCAGGCTGGGGGGACCAGGCGGGCAGCAGCCGTGTCCTGCGCTGCCATCCCCTGTGCTGCCATGCATGGTCTGCCAAGATAACAGGTATTAATCTCTCGTCCGTTGTCTCTTTCACGCACCTTGCCGAACTCCTCGTCGGTCTTGAGGAACGCGTTGGTGAAGGCGCTGTCAAAGTGGTTGACGTCGCACGCCTCGCCGCGCGTCACGCTGTCCAGGTGCGCGTCCAGCACATCCATTTCCATGAAGTCGGAGCCTGAAGCACCGTGAGATGTGCGGCAGTCAGAGGCCAGGCTGCCTGCTTCGGTGGGTGCGTCGTTCGACCGGTCGGCGGCACCAGCGGTAGAGCACAATACAGCTCCAGGGGACACTGCTGCTTCAGATGGCAGAGTTAATGTCCGCGACCCAAGGCCCGGCACAGCAGTAGAGTAGAGGCCTGGTTGGCGCGCACATCTCGTCATGACGGACTCTGGTCAAGTTGCATGCACGCGTGAGGAGGCTAGCAACAATGCATAGCCAGCAGTTGCGCACCCGCGCCGCTGAAGGCCTCGTCGCCAGCTTCGCCCGACTTGCGCGGCTGCGGCGGCGGCGCCTTGGCAGCCGCTAAAGCGGCGCTTCGCGGTCGCGGCGGCGCCGGGCACCGTCGCCTGCATGCTGGCGGCAAAGCTGTCGCCCGCGGGCGCGCGGCGGCGGACCGCAGGTTCAGCGCCTCGGCGATGCGCTCGTGCAGGGTGCGGGCGCAGTGCAGCGCGGCCTCCGCGCCGCCGTGGCCGTCGAAGACGCCGAAAAAGTGCAGCGCGTCCATTGCGGGCGGGCTGCCGGCCGGCGCGGGGCCGCCAGCCGTGGAGCTCGGCTCGCTCGCCGCCGGCGCCTCCGACTCGCCGTCAGAGTCTTGGGTGTCAGAGCCGGATGCGGACTTGACGTGCGTCGCGATGCGTGGCGGGACCAGCTCCTCCAGGCTCAGGCCGCCMCCGGGCATGGGCACCTCCAGCAGGAAGGGCACCGCGGTGTACGCGTCCTCCATGCGGGCGCGGCGGCCGCAGATGGCCTTTGCGCCGTGCGGCGGGCAGAAGCGGGCAGAGGCTTGGGGTGGCGCCGCCATGGCGCCTGCCGCGTGCGCCTGCTTGGCCTGGGCGGGTGAGGCCGCGGGCGGCGGGGCGCCGCCGGTGGGGCCGCTATCGGGCCGCCGCCGCCGGGTGCGCCGGCTGCTGGGGGTCCTCCGTTGGCGCTGCCGTGCCGGCGGGCGGCGGCTGTGTGTCACGCTGCCGCAGCGACCGGTGCAGTTGCTGCACCGCTGTGTCTGCCAGGCTGGCCTCGGGCGATGCGGAGTCGTCGCTGGCGCTCMGGCCCGCWGTGTGCKGTWCGSCCGTCTGCWCAGAGCGCTCCTCCGAGAGGCTCAATGCCGCTTTTGCGGCGGAGCTGTCTGCTGGAGAGCCTGCAGGGGAGCACGGATCGGCGCGCTCAGGCGCTGCTGCAATGCTTGGGGGGGGTTCACCAGGTGGCCATCAATGTCCCGTCGCAGGGAGGTTCCGTTCAGCACCAGTGGTGAGGCAGGGTGCCAGGGCCTCGGCTCCGTGCTGCAGCCATGAAAGGGCCAGGGGTATTCCCCGAACAGCAGCACGCGAAGGTACAGGCTGAACGGAAAGGACAGCACTTGAAAACTAGTGATGTGTACCAGCGAAGCATGGCCTTGTGGGTTGTAGCAGGGCGAGCTGCTCCTAGATAGTGCTAAACAGCCTACTGCAGGTGATGAAACCGTCATGCTGCCTCCGCCGGGCTCTTGCCTCGGCCAGACGGCAGAAAACCTCGGCATCCCACCTGCACGACTGGCTGCACGGAGCAGAGGGCCGCTGCAGCCGGTCGAGCAGAACGACGGCTTTGGCAAACACTGGGGCCCAGTCGGACGACAGCGTGGGCCGTAGGCAGCGACAGCGTCGGCTGGGCAGCGCAGTCAGAGCAGCTCGAATCAGGGCGCTGGCACGCGGCAGCCGTGTCCATACGACGGCAAACATTCTCTCTCTTGCCGCCGAAAATCACCAATTGCCCCCCGTAGCGACGCCAGAGGGTGGGCCGCACTCGCTGACCGGGCTTCCGGACACCAACCCCTTTTTGCTACGCTTTGCAGTCGCGCAACGGCACACTCGGGCCGAAGCCCTCCGCGGCCTGGCTGCAGACCGCCTGATCGCGCAGCGAGATGCTTTCTGAAGCCCAGGTCCCAGGCCAGCCGCACCACTGCAGCCGGCCTGAGGCCGGAAAATTTATATAAGCAAGGCCCTTGGGCGCCTGCAGCGCCAGGCCCGCGAGCAGTACACGGTCGAAGCCCTGGGCATCGCGCCAACACAGCCCCTCCGTCACCGCGATCGGGGCAAGAGCGAAGGAAAGACTCGCTCAAAGCCTTGCCTGCGCCGGCTGGGCGCCCCGTCCCCAAGCGTGACGTCTGCTATTAGGCGAGAAGGAGCGTCCCACCCAGCAGCGGCGACCCAGAAGCGCTCACCTGGCGGGCGTGTCGCTGCGGAGTTGATCGTGTATCCCGCTGACTCCTGCCGCAGCTCCGCGGACCGCGCACGCTGCAGCAAGGCTGACTGCTCTGCCTCTGCTCTCAGCACCTCGCGAGCCCAAACCTCGTAGCTGCCCTCCTTGCCCGGCGCGTCGATGCTCACGGCCTCCGCCTCTGCTGCCTCCCTCGCCCGCTTGCTGCCGGCGGGCTGCGTGCTGCGGGCAGCAGGCGGAGCGAGCTCACCCAGGTGTCACAGATACATCTCAGGCAGGCCCGCCTTCCCGGGCGGGGCCCGTCAGCCAAGGCGCACCGCAGCCCGCCCCGCATCACAGGAGCAGCAACCACGACGCCTCACCTGGGGAAGCTTGTAGATACAACCCTTCGGTTGGAACTGCTGATGGTTTCCGAGTCAGGCTCCTCGGCCATTCGGCTCAGCTCTCGCTCGTCCGGCATCCCATGGCAAACTACGCATGCCAAAGCAAGATGGTCTCACTGCCTTTTTGTGTGCACAGGAACATTACTCCACAGCGCAGGTGCGGGTTACTTCTTTTCTTGCCAAGTACGGAGTCCAGGGTGAAATGCAGGGTTTAGCACAGCAGCGGATACATAGTCACAGTTCATTCTGTTGCAGCTCGCAGCGGTGTTGCGGCGGGCAATTGGCCAATTGCGGTGTGAGTCTCGAGCTAGCTGTGAAAACCTGATCCAACCACTTGCATCGCACGCCTAGCACGTCGGTGACAGTCCTTTTTTGTCACCATGGGATTGGTGAACGTCACAGGGCGTCTGCTGTTCGCGTTTCTGTTCCTGAGCAGGTGCGCTGCTGCGTGTTGCATCCGCAGTTGGTTGCACAATGGAGGGGGAACCATGCCAGCCTTGCATGCATGCCTGTCCGCCATTGCCGCGCGCTGCGCTGTGTTTCATGTTATCTGGTCCTACGTCCTGGCAGACTAGCGGGGGGCCCAGACCACTGGCCGTGCGTGGCCCTTTCTGACGCCCTGCGCTGCTCGGCCATGCGCGCAGCGGCGCCCAGAAGCTGAGCACCTTCAACCTGTCGACCGGCGGCCCGACCATGGACTTCATGGCTCCCAAGCTGGACCAGGCGCTGGCCGGCATCGAGAAGTTCGCCGGCCAGTCGCTGAACGTGCCCAAGGTAGGGAGGGGCGGCCTTTGCACAGCCTTGGTCGTCAAAGCAGGCCTCCTGCTGGCTGTGCGCTCCGGTTGGGCCGGCTCCGTTCTGGCCCTCATGTGAGTTGGCCGTCAGTGCTGCGCAGCATTGGCTGGACCGATGGCCCAGCTTCAGAATCATCTCTTTCGACTGATCATCATCTCTTCTCGCAGTCCTTCTACGTGTACGCGCTCGGCGGCGCCATCTTCCTGGAGCTGGCGGGCGGCGTGCTGTTTGTGCTGGGATCCCGGCTCGGCGCCTGGCTGCTGGTGCGCACTCATGCTCCGGTCCTATCGCATGCTGTGTGCCTGCTGCGAGCGGTTCGTCAGGCCAACTTGTCAGGCAGCGCAGGCAGCGTGCTCCAGTGACACTGCGCCGAGCGTCTGGTTGAGAAACGGCTCGGCCCATGGGCGTGTGTCCTGAGGCAAATGCGTGTGTCCTGATGCAAATGATAACTGTGTGCAATGCAGATCCTGTTCCTGGCGTCCGTGACGCCCGTAATGCACAACTTCTGGGATTTGAAGGAGGGCTCCGAGGAGCAGGTAGGCTTGTAAAGGATCTGTATTCAACATATGTTTGCCAGGTCTGCTGCAAGCACTGCCGGCACAGGATGTTGACGGGAATCCATGTGGACGTGCAGATCACCGACATGATACAGTTCTTCAAGAACCTGGTTCGCGCATGCCATTCTTTGCATGTTTGGCGTCACAAGGCTGTGTGCAGGCATTCTTCGCCAAGTGCTCAGATGGTACTGGCTGTCAGTACTGCCCACCACCGTCAACCACGACTCGAATGCCATGCATGCTGTGTCTGGCGCAGGCACTGTTTGGCGCCCTGCTCATCTTTGTGTCGACGAGGCAATCGAGAATCAAGCTGGCATGAGCATGGCGGGCTGCAGTGCTCAGCAAAATCCGAGACTGTCGACCGATAGTCTCTCAGGAGTCGGCGACACCATTCGTGATCCACACGAGCTCATGAAGCCGCTGCTATGCAATTGGTTTGGCTCGTCATCGGGGTGTTTACAAACCGAGTGCTAAAAGAATATAGCCATTCACCCACAAAGCACATGTCTCTGCCTGTACCTGTCCTCGATGGGTTAGCAGTATCAATGGCAGCTACGGGCGGTGCCTGTTGCTACCTACGCTTTCTACAAATGATCCTAAACGCTGCTAGGATGTACACGATCCAGATGCCCGCAGAGTCGCCAAATTCCGACTGGAATCTGAGTTTATCAACACACATACCTTTGCCATTCGTGTCGTTGCTGGCTTCAGTGTTTCTGCCCAGCTTGCAGCGCGCAGCACCATCTGGCAGCAGCAGCAGCAGCCAACTGGAGTGCCAGTGAGCAATTTGCCAGCCTTTCAGAGGCCCTGCGCTGCCTTGCGCGCTGTCAGCGCCGCCTTGATGACATCGCGGCGGGTGAAGATGCCCAACAACCGTCCTGCCTCATCCACCACCGGCAGCCGACGGACCTGCAGTTCGGGACAACATGATATTCAGGCGCTGCATGGACCGCTGAGGTAGCGCTTGCGACCTTGGGCAGTGTTTCTGATGGTCGGTCGCGGGTTCATGTATGCTGCGGAGCCGCTAGCCAATCCCTCTTCCCCCTGGAGGCTCCAGCTCAAAGCTTCTGCCAAGAGACACGACAACCAGTGAAAGTGCAGGATGAGCTCCGATCCACCCATCAGCATCCAAGTGTCACAAGCGTACCTTTTGGTCGAGCAGGATCTTGGCGGCGGCGGCCATGTTGGTTTCCGGGCGCACCACCAGTGGCTCCTCCGTCATCACGTCCGCCACCCTGCAGCGAGGCAGCAACAGGTTTCAGGAGATTGCAGAGTATTTCGCTAAAGAGAACAACGATCCTTCATCACGTCAGCGACTTGCAGGATTTGGCTTAGTAAAGTAGGTGTACAGCGAAAGCGAATCACCATGCAGATCAGCAGTGTTTGCTGCGCCTTCTGAGCTGCTCACAACAGGACAAAACAACCCCAGACACACTGTGGTCGCGCAATAGCGAAGTCCTCAAGTCTCTGCTGTAAGCTTGCTCCTGCCAATCCTGACCAAGCTGATAGTGCCGCTCGCCGACGCGACGCTGCCATCTCGGCACTGCCGCAACGTCCAGTGTCCGACGGCAGGTAAATTTGACGCTCCCTGAAGAGTCTGCGCCCACTAAAGGATGGCAACGGCACGGGCCACACAGTAGGGCAAAAAGGACGCTCACGTCTTTCCAGCGTTTTTCGAGATGAGGCGCTGGACCGCGCGGAAGGTGTTCCACTCCATGGACAGCTCCGGGAACATGTCGGTGCCCTCCTGCGCCTTGTCCGCGATGCCCTCCAGCGACAGCAGGTCGTAGTCCGAGACCACGCCCACCACCTTGCCATCGTCATCAAGCACTGGCATGCCCGTGACTGCGTTGCTGACCAGCAGCTCCAGCGCTGCGGTGAGAAACGAACACAAAGCATCAAACAAAGGCGCTCGGTGATGCTGTGTTAGCGGTAAGCTGCAGTGACGAATGCATGCAGTGCAGCAGCACGCCTCATTCAGCGCGTGCCACTGCAGGTGCTCGTGCAGAGCCTGTAAGCGGTGACTGCAGCTGTGGTGAGCAGCAGGTGAGAGGAGCAAAGGGGAGAACAGTACCCAACGCATACAACGCTCACCCTGGTCGACGCTGGTGTCTGGGTGCACGCAGTGGATGGCTCCACGCGTCATGACGTCCGCCACCGTCTCAGTCTGCGAGTCGTGATATGCCACATCAGATGCGATGACCTCGACATCAGTGAGTAGCCGGATGAATGCTCGGGCTGTAAAGACGCTCGGCTGCCTGAAAACGGGTCTAAGCCCAGCCCAGCTGACTTGAGAAGACAGGCGTCTGTTGTTCGGGTGATGGTCAACGCGCCACGTCAAATGTTGAACGTTACAAACTTGCATTGCAACTGGTATGAAGAGGAGATGGCTGCAGCCAACATAGGCCGCAAATGCAGGCTTATGCGAGACCCTCACACGCCTCTCCTCACCATCGGAGACGGGGGCGACTCGACGTTCGAAAACGCGATGGGCTGCGTGCGGCTATGCGAAGCACCGCCACGACGCTGCCATGCCGCCCTGCGGCTGTGCTGGACGGCTGCGCTGGGGCGCGAGCTGCCGCTCAGGAAGTGTGCTGGCCTGAGGTCGGGCGTGTGCTGCTGGCTGCGAGACCGCTGCAGGCTGGCAGATGTGCTGATGCCGTGCGCTGCAGCTGTCATGTGTGCCATGATGGCCGCACTCGCCTGCTGTGGTGGCGGAATGAGCCGGACTGAGCCTGGTGGTGGCGCCGGAAGACACTGCACCTGCAGACAGGCTTGGCCTCTGGACAGTTGCGCGGCAGCTTGCGGGTCGTATGGTGCTTCAAGTTCGATATTTGGCTCAATGCTGTTACAGTGTTATGTGCCGCCCTGAAACGCGCTACTCCGGCACGAATTGCCACTGGAGACTGGACGGACAGCGCGACCGCAGATCCAAAGGTGTTAAGTAATCACAGGGGAAGAGGGAGGACAGCCGTAATTATATGGTAGATTTACAGTTAAGAAGGGCTTGTGAGCACTGGGTCGTCAACATGCCCATGCCAACACTCGCCTGATACCTGCACGTGTGTGACACAGATGCCTTGAGTGATATCCATCCTGGCATCGTGAGCGAGACCAGGACGTGCCAGGCCGGCAAAACTTGCCTCAAAGTCAGGTCAGCTCGCATCCTGGAACATCAAACCAAGAGCCGTCCGTGCTTGTGCACAATCTGTGCTTCGGATGCTGATCGGTCGTTGTTCCCTCCATCATTGACTAACCGTGTCATGATCCCGCCACCGAGTTACAGTGCACACCGCCACTGCGCAGGCTCCGAAGCGGAGCATATCGTCAGCAGACACGCAGGGGCATGTCAGCGGCAGCCCGGCATGCCGAAAGGCTCAGCAGCGGGCGAGAGCCCGCAAGATCAGGAGGAGGGCGTCGACACGCATCCGCTCACTGCCGCGTCACTCGCTTACAATGCCGCAGCACATGATGCGGCTGCAGCAAGAGCACGTGAGGACCGACCAGAAACAAGCAGCGGCGGCAGCGTCTCAGCTTCTGGGCCTGTGGCGCAACTGCCTCCCAGCTCGCAGCACGCCGCTGATGACAACGACACAACAGCAAACGCATCGCCAGCAGCAGATGCAGCGCCAGGCACAGAAGCTGCAGCGGCGCTGCCAGGAGGAGCTGCTGCGCCAGGCGAAGCCCCAAAGCCGTCACCCTTTGCGGCCATGGCCGTCGACATCCCCCGTGCCGCGCGGACACTCACAGCGTTCTCACAGTCCGTGACCACTGGGCTGCACTCAGGAGGCTCCCCCGCGACGGACAGCACCATCCAGGCCGGCCAATTCGCGCTTTTATCGCCGTCCGGAGGTGATGGAGGCGGCTTTGCTGCCGCGCCGCGTGCTGTGCCGCCGCTGGATGCAGGCGGCGGCGCCGGCGCGTTGATGACGCCTACGCCGGCGGCGTCGTTGTCGACCGGCCTGGGCAGCAACCCGTCTGTGGCGACGGACGTGACGCTGCCGCCGGCGCCCTCGGGCGAGCTGGCGGCGGTCTTTTCCGGCGTTGATCATCGCCGTGCCGGCTCGAGCGCCTTCTCGGACGCATCGGGCGCCGCCGGCTGGGAGGAGGCCGGCATGGCGTCCGGTCGCTCGCCTCCAGATGCGGCACTTCTGGCGTCTGCGGGCGGTTTCACCGGCGCCACGCCGGGCACCTCTGTGTCCACCGGGCTGCCGGACAATGCGTCCGCCGCCACGGACGACACGCTGGTCAACAATGTGCCGGCGGCCAGCGCCTTGCTGATGGCGCGGCCGCGGCGCCAGCTGCGCCGCAACCTGAGCGGCCGCCGCAGCAGCAGCTCGTCGGAGCTCTCCCACCTGAGCCCCAGCGGCGCGCCCGGCTCGCCCTCGTCCGTCCCGGCGGACGGCGGCAGTCCCGTCGCAGGCGGCGCCGGCGTGGTAGCAAATGGTGAAGGTGGCAGCGGCGCTCCCGGCGGTAGCGGCGCTCCGGGCGGCGGCATCAGCACCATACTGGAGCAGCCCTCGGGCAGCTCTGCCGGCAGCGGTGGCGAAGGCAGCGCCGGCTCCGCTGGCGGCAGCAACGCTGGCGACACCCATGGCGGCATGGTTGGCAACGCAGCTGCTGCCCCGCAAGCTGCGACTGCAGACCGCCTGGGCGAGGCACCGGCAGAGGTGGCAGCGGTGGCGGGGGCGGGAGCGTCAGCCGATGGCAGCAGCAATCTCGTGGGCGACTTTGGCGGCTGCGGCGGCAGCAGCAGTAGCAGCAGCGTGACCAGCCCCTTCATTATGACGCCAGGGCCTGCCCCCACGCCTGGAAAGGCTTCAGCAGCCGCGCCGACCGAGCAGCCGCAGCAGCAGCGGCAGCAGCTCGAACGCGCAACACAGCCGCGCTCGCCGCCCGAGGCCGCTGCGCCTGCGGCTCTGGCCCTGGCTGCCTTCGCTAATGGTGACGGCGCCGCGCCGCTGGAAGCCGAGGAGAGCTGCTCATCGGCGTCGCCGCCGCCGCCGCGCCCAGCGGTACATTGCAGCCTGGGGGAGCCAGGTGCTCAGCCCAGCAGCCCTGCATCCTCTGCCAAATCCGCGGCGGGCGGCCCAGACGCTCGAGTAACAGGGTTTCCAGGGCTGCAGCTGGATGACGAGGACGAGTACCCAGACTTGGATGAGCCATGGGAGAATGACGGGGACGGTGCGGTGCCGCTGGACTCGGTGGCACGCCCTTCGACCGGGGGCGCCTCAGCAGTGAGTCGGTTCCTGACTTGCCGGATCAGGCCAGAGGTTCGTCGATCTAGCTTGTTTGTGCAAGCGAGCAGCGCCAGCTTGAATCAGCGAGGCGTCAGCGGCCATCAGGCGCCGCGCACCAGCTCGCGGGTTGCATGTGTGCCGCATGCGGAGCTGCCGACCTGCCTCTGCCATCCCCAAGGCTACATATCGGCACCCTGCAGTGCCAGCCAGCTGCGGTGTGTTTTGGTAGAAATATTCAAAGTGAAACTGGAGTCGTCAGCGGTTGAACCAGCCCCAGGGCCGCTGATGTCTTCCGTTCAAACGATGCAGTGCAGCACCGCCGTCCACTCGCTGGGCAGCAGCGCCAGCGACGGCGCGGGCGTCCGTATGCCCAGCATCGGCTCTGTGATCGCCAACCTGTCCATCAGCACACCTGCGCCGCGGAAGCTGGGCTCTCTGGACGAGGAGCGCCCGCCTTTTGAGGGCCCGATCGGCCAGCCGCCGCAGGGCAGGTCACTGGAGGCGGCGGTGGCGGGAGGCGCTGGGCGGGGCCCTGGCACTGAGGCGGCGGCGGCGGGAGCCGCGAACACCCTGCGGCGGCAGCTGAGCCAGCTACACCTGGGAGCAGACGCCAACTCGCTCGACCAGCCTCCACAGCAGCAGTCAGCAGAGCAGCCGCCAGGGGCGTCCGATGGGCAGCCTGCACAGCCGTCAGCACGCGAGCCGCGCGGGGCGGACGCGGCGGCGGCAGCCGAGCGGACGGTSGMGGCCGAGCAGCCGGCGGCAGCCGCGCCGGCTGCGGTGCAGGAGACGCAGCCTCCCCGCCGGCCGGACCCGCTCGCAGCCTCGCCGAAGCGCCCTGGCGTCTTCTCCGGCGGAGCCGCGGAGCAGCTGGCTTCGCCGCGCTCCCGCCCCCCCGCCAAGCACCTCCGGCTGCAGCCGCCGGGCAGCGCTGCCCGGCACCCCACAGCAGCAGCAGCAGCAGCAGCAGCAGCAGCAGCAGCACCAGTGGAGCAATCTGCGGGTGGACAGCACGCGGATGGCGCACCGCCGCCGCCACCTGACTGGGGGGCCCCAGAGGAGCAGCTGCACCCTGGAGCCGAGCGTCCGCGCTTCACGCTCGGCGCGCAGGGCGGCATGCCGGGCGGCAGGCGGCGCCCACTGCCGCCGGCCGCGCAGGTGTGTGACCTGCGCGTTCGAACTTCGCTGCACCAGCCGAGCCCCTGCTGCAAGCGCATGCCTGCTCCGGACGTGAACCTCCATGCACAGCCCTGCCAAAGGTCCCATCATCATATCAAGATACTCCGGATGCGCATCGGTTTGCGACTTAAGCCTGTCGCAATCACGCTGGCCCCTCCGGTTGTAGTCCTCGGTTACAGCACACGATGATGACGCTGCGCAGGCGGGTCTGGCGATGGGGCCGCAGCCGATGCCGCCGACGCCGTGGCCGCTTCCGGGGGTGCTGCCGCATCTGCGCGCGGCGCCGGCGCCGGCAGCGGCCACCCTGCCGCCGCCGCCAGACGCGTATCCCCAGCAGCTGGAGGCGCCCGGCGGCCTGCCAAAGTGGCAGGTGCCGACTGTACTGACACCATGTCCCCGGTCGCTCTTGGCAAGCGCATCACCCTGTGACTTGGCAACAAGCCCTGCAGCGCGACTGTGTCTCCGTACCACATGCTTACATGACACGCTGGGCATACCTGCGGTTGCCAGAGCCCCATAGGCAGATACGCATTCCCTGCCTGCACTTTCCGTTGCATGCTCATGTCACCTTCAACCAGGCCCTTTGTGGTGCCAGGTGGACCCCAGCGAGGTGCCCTTTGCCGCGGTCTCGGACGCCTGGGAGCGGCGCAGCTCACCCGCCGGCGGCAGCAGGCGGCCGTCCCGCGGCAGCCCTGGGGTGGGCAGCCCTGGCAGCCCCACCGGCGGCAGCGGGGGCGGCTCCAGAGCCGCGGGCCGTGACGCCGTCGTCGCAGCCAGTAGCGCCGCCCCCGCCGCCGCTGCCGGCAGTGCTCCCATGTGCGGCTCCCCGACGGCCGACAGTGCTGCTGGTGTCAGCGGCGCCGCCGCAGGCAGCAAGCCCAGCGAGCTGCTTAGGACGGCACCATCAGAGCCGCAGGCGGCGGCGCCGGTCACTGAGGCAGCATCTGTCCCGGCCAGCGCCCCCGTGCCGAGCACGGACGATGCGCAGGGCGAGCAGAGCCTGGCGTGGCGGCGGCAGACGCGGCACTTCTTCATCCTCACGCATGCAGGCATGCTGCGCTGTTGCAATCACTTGTTCTCGTTAAAACTTCGGATGGGCCAGAATCAAGGTGGCTCCGAAGCTGCATTCCTTGCGGCCCAGCAGACCTCGCACAGCCTGCCAAACCATGCGGCTGAAGGCGCTAGCCGGGGTGCTGTCGCAGGCAAGCTCAGGCATCCTGCTGTTCACGCGGCACGGCCCGCTGAACGCAGCCGACTGAAGCACTACGATGCAGGCTAAATGCAGTTCACGAGGCATGTGGGAGGCGCTCTGCCCAGCTTGTCTGTCTGCTCGCAGGCACGCTGCTGTGTATGCGGTATCGGCCGGCTGAAGTCCGTTGACATTGGTCGTTGCTTGCAGGCGAGCCGCTGCTTTATGCGGCATGGAGAGGAGGGCGCCCGTCGCGGCACTCGTCCAGGCGATGTTTGTCCGACACGGTACATTGCGGTGGTTGAAAGTCTGGTTATTTTTTCTCTCAGGCAAGCCGCTATTCACGCGGCATGGGGAAGAGGGTGCCCTGGCCAGCTTCATGGCACTCATCCAGGCGCTGTCGGCCTTTGCCGCCGACCGTGGCGACACCATCCAGAGCATCAGGTGCGCTCTCTGCTTCCTGCTTCCTTTCATGCCGCAAACCTCCCTGACCGGCAGCCCAGCTGCATTCGCACCGCTGCGCCGCTCGCCACACCGCCATGCCGCCACACCGTCGCCACAAGCGGATCTGCCCACCCCCAGTCCCTTCCCCTGCGTGGCGCACCCCTGCTTGCTTTTTGTTTCCCTGCCTTGAGCGGAGCAGATGACGGTTGACCTCCAGGAGCGGCTTCAGGCATGACTCCATCTCGTTCCCTCTGGAGAACCCTCTCTTTAGGACCATCATGTCTTGAAACCACAGGAATCTCAAATGAACTCTGCGTGCTCAGGTCGGGCCGCCACCTGGTGGTGATGGCGCAGCGCGGGCCGCTGCTGCTGGTTGCGACGTCCGCCGGCGGCGAGCCGACGGCGGCGCTGCGGCGGCGGCTAGACGCCCTGCACGGCCTCATCACGCTGATCGTAACCAACGCCATCGACCGCCTGTTCGCGCGCAACCCGCGCTACGATGGCCGCAGCCTACTGGGTGCGCCTGCCAGGGGCTCGGCAAATTTCAGGGGTTCCGCGTGCCTGCCTCGAGACGCCGGACTGCAAGCTACCGCCTTGGATCACCTTTGCTTGGGCTGCCCCTGTGACCCTTGGCATGCAGCTGGGATGCGAAAGCAGTGCAAAGGATACTGCGCCGCGCCCTGCTGGTCGCAGGGAGTATCGAAGGCATACTGAGGACAAGGCCCCTGCCGCTGCCCGCACGCTGTGGGCAGGGGGCCAATGCTGCAGGCGTGCGCCGCCGAGCCACCCACGAGCGCGGAATACACAATTCGAAACGTACAATTCCAGTCAGTTGCTGCCCCCGCGCAGTGGGCACAGGGCCGGTGCTGCGGGCGCTGGCGCACGAGGTGGAGGCCGCGCCCTGGGGGCTGCTGCCCGCCTTCCCGCCCGCGCCGCTGGCCGCGGGCCTGCGTGCCGCCGCTGTGCACGCCCTGCAGGCCACCGTCAAGGTACAGACTTTGAAATTCGCCTCAATCAAGGTCCGCGGCCTGCTGCTGTTCCCTCGGTCCTACTCGACAGCACAGTGCGCGCAGCGGCCGGCCGCCGAGTTGCTGACCAACAGACTTCACGAGACGCGGTGTGCTCGCTTGCAGGTCTCTGCTGTTGCAGATCCCTGCTACAGCAGTCCAGGCGCACACGTGTTGCTCAAGCCTGCACGTGTGCCGCGTGGTCGTGCAGGAGTGCGGCGCGGTGTACGGGGTGCTGCTGGGCGACGCGGGGCTGGTGGCGCTGGCGGGCCACCGCGCCAGCCCGCCGCTGCACCCTTCGGACCTGCTGCTGCTGGCGACCTTTCTGCGCGCCAACGACTCCCTGCGCCAGGCAAGAGCAACGACCCCTGCCTCGACATCGAGACCTGAGTGGGGCCACGTTGACGAGCAACTCGCAGGGTCACACTCCCTGGTGGCGCCGCGCCGACCTCCCTGCTGCTGCCTGCGACCCTCCCTGTGCGCCCGCATCCCGCCGCGCCAGGTGGACAGCAGCGCCTGCAGGTCTCCAGCATCCGGCAGCATCTGGCAGCACCTGCCAGCTGCATCTGCAGACCTCCAAGGTCCGCGAGAGCAGGCAGCTGTCGGTCTCGGAGGGAGGGCACACGACCGTAGCTCGCCCGGCGCGGCGTCAGGACGCCCTTGCCGGCGGTCTGGCAACATCCGCTGCCTGCAGCATGTCGGCTGCAGCTTGGCGCCGCTGCGCCCATCTGCAGCCGGCTCAAAACCCAGTCCTAGCGGCTGTGCCTGTGGCAGATCTCTGCATCGTCGGCGCCCGCTGTAGGCAGCTCGCTTCTGGGCGTCCAGCAGCAGCCAGCGTGGGCTTGGTCAGCTGACCCTGCTGCACGCATGGTTTTTCCTCCAGGTCTGTCTCTCAGCTCTCGTCTCAAAACAGTTCATAGGGTCACATTCGAAGCCCAGCTGTGTGCACAGGGCGAGTCGATGTGCCCGGTGTGCCTGCCGCGGCTCGACCCCGGCGCCTTCCTACACGCCTACATCGCCTTCCTGCATCCGGGCTCCGGCCTCGCCGTCGCGCTGCTGGCCGCCGCGCCCGACTCCTTTGGCCCGCTGTCGGCGGGCCGCAAAACCCTGGAGGCGGACCTCGAGCGGCGCGGCGTCCTCCAGGTGTCGCTCACTCGCTCTGCTGCCCTTAAACCCTACAATGCACATGTATGCCTGTGAGTTGCTGACGACATCTGCAAGGCACCGACGATTGACTGCAAGGCACCGCGGCGTGTCCCTCGCCCCCACCTGGCTTCATCTGGCTGCCGGTGCCCAATGACAGAGCCTTGCAGGCGGCATCTGCAGTGTGCCTCACCCCTGGTCCAGCGCCGACGACCCACGCCTGACGGCAGCTGCGCACGCGTGCTTTGCGCGGCACAGGCCCTCGTGGACGCAGCGGCGGGCAGGGGCGGCGGTCAGCTGCTGCTCGGCGACCTGCCACCAGGCGGCGTTGGCGCCGGCGCCGCCGCAGCGGAGCGCGTGACCATCTCGGCGGGGCCGCTGCGGCATTTTGTGTACCATGTCCCTGCGCGGCGACAGTACCTGTCGCCGGCGCCACCCGCTGACGCCGCGCAGGTATGCTGCCGCCCCTTTCTCATTCTGGGTTCGCCGTCCCCCGGTCAGCATGTATATCAGCTGGCACCCGTCTGCCGGCTGCTGGCGCAGCCGCCTCGTCGTCATTGTGTGGAAGCTGCGGCCCGGCTAGCACGTTCGGCAGCGCCGCCCTGAGCCAGTGGCAGCACCGCCCAGGCGAGCGGGCGCCGCGCCAGGCGGCCGACCAGCTGCGGCATCTCAAAAACCCCTCAACTTTCAAGGTCCTTACAACTTCCCCCCGCACCCGCTGCCGCAGGACCTGATGGCAGCCATCGCGCGCGTGCACGTGGCCATGTTCGGCGACGCCGCCGCCGCCGGGGAGCCGCTGGCAGCCGCCGACGCGCCGCCGCSTCTGCGGGGCTCGCTGGGCCTCAAGACGTCCGCCTCGGCGGCGGCCAAGGCGCAGGAGCCGCCGCCGGCGCCGCTGCAGCGCATGCACTTTGCCGCCGAGGCGGACCATGCTGTGCTAGCGTATGCGGGCCCCGAGTTTGTGCTGTACGCGGTGAGTCCAGGCTGCAGAACACGACTCTCTGGAGAGGATGCACGTTAAATTCCTGTCACCTCAGCTGTCCTGTCGCATCTTGAGCGCCAAGCGTGCGCCAACGCAACCAGGGGTCTGCTCGGCTTGCTCTCATGCTCAGCTCCCTCGAGCGGACGCTGACGGCCACATGCAGCTTCACATACCTC
This sequence comes from Deuterostichococcus epilithicus, assembly GCA_033439295.1. Classification (NCBI taxonomy): domain Eukaryota; kingdom Viridiplantae; phylum Chlorophyta; class Trebouxiophyceae; order Prasiolales; family Stichococcaceae; genus Deuterostichococcus; species Deuterostichococcus epilithicus. Next base: position 957,422 of record JAVTLE010000004.1, on the reverse strand, counting down.
TTGCATCATTGCATGTCAACCTGTGTATGTCTGCGCTGGATCCCTGCTGCTGATGCTGGCGGCCAAGACAGGACAGGCAGCCGAGCCGGCAGCGCTCCGTGGGCGCCACGCCCCGCGCACATTGCCCTGTGTCATGTCGCGACTGAGCAGACTTCTGTCCCTGTCCCTGCCAGCAGGTGCTGGCGCCGGTGGTGGCCAGGGCCGCGGCGCTGGACGCATGCGAGCTGCTTGGCATTCGAGCTGCCTTGAGCATGCCCCCGCTGCCAACCAACACATCGTCAGAACAGTTGCAAATCTGGATGCTTGCAGGTGCTTGAGCCGCTTGTGGCCAAGGCAGCGGCGCTGGACGCATGCAATGCGTTGTGCGCATGGCTCAAGGCGCGCCAGGCGGACCTGTTCCTGCCGCTTTGATGGCAAGTTTCTGCCGTCCCGGTGCCAGTGCACGGAGGGGTCCCTCGCGGCGGCGGCGGCTGCGCCACGGCAGAGCGGGCACGGGGAGAAAGGGGGCGAAGGGGGGTTTGAACATTGAGAGTTTTGTTGGGGCATCGCCATTGCTGCCGGCAGCTGCTGGGTCCATTGGCGCTGCGCTGGTGCGGCGCTGGTGTCTGTCGCATGGCGGCAATGCAAGCCGACCACCTTTGCCACGCAGTGTTGGTCAGTGGGCAGAGCCCGTGCGCGTGTGTACGAGAGGCGGAGCCTGCTGCCATTTTGCAAGTGATTTGAGTGTCAGCAGTCCAATTGGAGCCTCAGCCAGAGAGGTTTACAACAGAGCGTGGCAGTACTACTGGTAGTTGTGGCATGCACCGGCAATCGCAGGTGATTGCGGCAGGAAGCAGAAAGCACGGTGCTAGCACTAGGCAGCGAAGCTCATCAAGCACGATTTAGGACCGTATGTAACTGTATGACACGATGCTATTCATGATGCGCGTGACGCTAAGCCTGCGATAGTGGTCTTGCTTGCGGCGTCGCCACCGTCGGCGGGTACCCGCCTTCATAAGTGACCATGCTTGAGCAAATCTGTCGCCGCCTGCTGCCTTGTTTTCTCAAATCAGGAATCGAATCGCAGATGAGCACGCTCGTAGACAAAGGACAGGCTCTGGCAATGCTGGCAAGAGTCTTGAATCTGGCTCGGCATCATCACATCTGTCGTAGGGTGAGGCGAGCCACTCGGCCGCAAGGATAAAAGGCACGGCACGGCGTTGCTGAGGGTCGGGTGAGTTTATTCTGTGCTCCAAATCACAGCTGCTTGAGGAACCTCATCCTTTCATCGTCGCAAGGTGCGCTTTGTCGACTCTCGGTCAGTCAAGTAGCTTGTCACTGAAGGATGCACAGCCTGCTTTAGCACCGCAATAACATTTGAAACATCTAATACGTCTGCTCATCATGATCGCAAAGGTGCCCAACATGTTGCGGAACCGCTGACGGCTCAGCCATTGCAACATCCCGCCACCGGAACGCCATCGAAAGTACGGCTGCTGCTGGTCTTTCAGCTGTCAGCAAAGCTGAAAATGCCAGAATAGTCCACTAACACATCAAAATCTATGTTTCGTGCGGGTGTCGCTTCCTGTTCCTTTGGCGTGCTCAGATCTACCCATCCAATAACCTGATGGTACCTGGCTGTCTGGCCAGCCTTCAGGCACCTCGCATTGTTGCGTCTTCCATGTTCATTGGAGATTTGGCTGCTGGCCGGAATAGAATCCTCCAAACAATAACGCCTTCCTATTCAAGACTTCAATGCACCTTGCCAAATTGTACTTCGTCTTCGTACATCATACGGGTGACTTGTTTATGTGACAGGTGCCGACAGTAAGCTGCAGGTGCGCGCACCGCTACAGGATGCGCGCATCAGACGTGTGCACGGTGGCTGCGGCTGCGGCTGCGCTGCTGCTGCTCCTGTGCCCAGCAGTCCGTGGCCACGCATACCTTCAGGTGGGGCAGCGGTGGTGATCTGCTTCTGCACAGGATGCATCTCAATGTGCATTCTCTTGGATGCTATCACCCACCTGCAAAGGCTGCAGACAGTACCGCTGGCGCCAGCTTGGCGGCCGTACTGGATACTGCATCACCCGCCCAGCAGCGCTGGCGACACGCTGTCAACTGCAAAAAGCTCGTCTGATGGACTGCTGCGAGATGTCGCGTCCTTCATGGGCCAGGACGTCGATGACGTTGTAGGTGCCTGCGGCGCGGAATTGGCTCGCCGCGGGGGCCAATGGCGGCGACTTCTACGATTTAAATTCCCTTTTCACCCCAGTATGCTCCAGCCTGCTCTGCCATACTAGCTGATGTATAGCAATTTTCTTCTCTTGCCTCGGGGAAATCATGCGATGATGATGGTTGTATCAGCGTCCTGGCACTCTGGGCATGCTGCGCCGCACTCGGCTCGGCTGTGGACCAGCAACTCATTATAGTCGAACTGCTTCCTCCTGTATCATACCAGCTCCACCGTGAGGTGCTCATCCAGTGCGGCGCAGGCCATGTCGCTCAACAGCAAGGGGTCCGGAGAGTGTGGTGGGCAGTATGCAAGCGACCCACGCTTCTCGGTCAAGCCGCCAGGCTCCACCAACGCCGATGCCGGCAAGTACGCCAAGCAGATGATCACGGGCACCTATGCGCAGGTGACGGGGCAGTGCCCCCAGTCGCTTGGCCAGCCGAGTTTGTCATGAGACGGCTTAGCTGCGTCTGACCAGGATGTCGCAATGAAAAGGAAGGTCAGCCTCGCATCACAGAAGGTCGTGTTGTTGGGCGGCAATGGCCCACGTGGAACCCTCTCCTGAAGTGCTGCCTTGACATGTCGTAAAATTCATGTGCAGGGATCGATTATCACCGTGAAACTGACATTCACAGCGTGGCACTGGGGCAGGTGCTACGCCCATTTCCTCCTGACGTGTCGCGCACAACGTCCTGCCCTCATCCGCACATGCTGTGCCTAGCTGTCTCGCTTGCGACATGAAGAGGCAGCCATCACGATGCACGGCGTCATATGCCAGGGATGTGCTCGTTCACATGGTCGCAGGTTTGAGCTGCGGGTGTGCCCACTGAGCGGGCCCAGCGCCGCTGCTGAGGCGGCCGAGCTGTCCGAGGACTGCTTTGCGGCGCACCGTCTGCCGCTGGCGCAGCAGCAGCCGGGGCTGTCGCGCACCGATGGCGAGCCGGAGTTCTATCACTACTACACGGCATTCGAAAAGGTGTGCAGTCTGTGCTGCGCAGCATAGCGCAGACAACCCACCGAACAGGAATGGAATGAAGTAGGGCAGTTCGGCATCTTCAGCAGTGGTGTCGCCACAGCATGATGCAGAGTTCGAGGCGGTTGACGAGCCGGGTATGGCCGGGCGCCTCAACGAGCCACCATCAGCGCCATGCCGCGCCGCACAAAGAGCTGATCTATGATGTGTCCACCTCATGTGTGAAACTCGACCAAGGAGGACGCTGCGTGCCGTACTGCATGCTCAATGCCAGACTCCAATAAATTAGTAGTGAAGTTCAACCAACGCAGGCTGCCATGGCGGTGACGGAGAGCTTCATGCTGCCGCCGGACGTCACCTGCGATCGCTGCGTCCTGCAGTGGCGCTGGGTGACTGGCAACTCCTGCTACCGTAAGCTCCGGCACTGCCCTTGGGCGAGGCACTGTGAAGGAGTCAAGCTGCTGCATGCATTCCGCTGAGGGTGCAAAGGGTGTCATTTCAGAGCCACCCATTGAGTGCCGCCCCTGGACACGCACCTTCGGCCGCCAGAAACCCATCATCGTTCATGTCACAAGTTGGGACAGGCGCGGCAAGACCATCTGTGCTGCCGGTTAACGCTGTGCTTCTTCCATGAGCTGCAGCGCCGGGTACAAATGTGGCGGCTGTCAGCGCTTACAGCGGCACTGGCAACCTGCCGGCGTGCGACCCCAGCACCTACCTGAAGTTCGATGCCGAGGTCTTCACGCCGGAGAAGTTCCTGAATTGCGCAGACGTCAAGATCACGTGCGCCTTCGAGCTGTTGTGCTCCTGCACGCTGACACTGAGTCCGCTCTCGCCGCTTCATGGCAGCTGCTCGCCACACCGTGCACCGGCGCCGTGCAGTCGGCGCATGCCGCATGCTGTGCGTCCTTGGCCAGATTGCATGGCACCACTTCACAAGGAGGCCCTGCACCGTGCCAGCGTCCCTGAGGCGTGCATGACATGGTGCCATGACCGCATGCAGGCCTGCCGGCACACCACGTAGCACTCCCGCACCATCGGCTACGCCCGCAACGGCGGCCCCCACCAAAGTGCCGAGCCCGACGCCTGCCCCAACTGCGGCTCCGACCGCACTGCCGACAGTCGCACCCACCCGCGCCCCTACGAAGCCATCAACAGCAGCGCCGACCACGAGGCAGCCGACCCCGGCCCCATCGACAGGTTCTATGACGCAACCGACTGCAGCGCCTTTTCCGACACAGGCTCCCAGCGGTGGCCCTGGCGTTACAAAGCAGGCGCGCCTCTCCTGCAAGTGTGCTGGGTCCAATCGATATGTTGAAGCATTTGTACGTTCTGTCTGTAGATACCAAACACTAAGGGTTATCATTGATGCCGCTGCTTGTGCAGGTATTGCTCTTATATATGCGGTGGTGCATGGTGAGGCAAGGCAGATCCTGTATGCAGGGTTTGACATTGTGCCGCAATGCTCCGCTACTGGCACAGGCGGCTGTGTGGGGTCAGTGCGGCGGGCGGGCGGGGAACGCCGACTTCCCGGACTTTAATGGCGCATGGCCCGATACCACTTGCGCCCAGGTGTGCATCGGAACTGCGGCAAGAGCGCTTGTGAAAATCCATTCCAGTGCTGTTAGTGCTAACCCTCTCACAGTCGCAATGCCACGCCAGGCAAGCTTCCAAAAGCAAAGCTTTCAGCAACCGAAACAAGCACCGTGCTGTCCCACAGGGCAGCGTCTGCACCCGATACGGCGATTGGTGGTGGCAGTGCAATCCGCAAGGGTTCACCTGACGGCGCTGCGTCGCGCAACTCCTGGCGGCGGCGTCATCATGTGCATTGAGGGTCCAAGGACGGTCAACGAATATGCATGCTTCAGGAACGTAGTATGAGCGTGCACAGAGCCAGCAATTCACACTTGCTCTTTGCCGCAAGATTTATCCAGATCTTCTTTGCGAGCATTCCCTTTGCGAAGGTTCACTTGCCATCTCGCCCTGGACTGAGGAATGTTGGAATAGGCGAGTCTTGTAGGTTCCACAACTGCCATCTGGACTGCAACCTGAAAGTAACAGAAGCTGTGTCTCACGTCAAAACCTGCTGAAATCGTAGACAAACGAGTGTATTGCCCACCTACAAGGCCAATGCCGTCTAGCCTGAAGTTGCCGAGATGACATGTCAGCTGAATTCCCGCGCGCTGATCACGAAGGTTTTCCTGCATGATGGCAGCAAGTGTGGCCACGACACCCAGCCTCAATTGCAACTGCTCACGCCCGATTGACGCCTGCCCTTCTGCCGCTTTGCTGCTGGCTGCTTCCCCGCACCCGACGCTGCCCGCCGCTTGGAACCGGCTGCCGTCGATGGCGGCGCAACTGCCTCTGCCATGGCGGCGGCGCCCTCTCCAACCACGGAGGCAGTGGCGGCTGCGGCTGACGCCGCAGACGTCGCCGGCTTCCGAGCTGCCTTCGCCGCCACAGGGCCCGCCACTGCCGCCGCTCCCTGCAGCAGGCGCACAGTGCAGCGGCCGCACTCGCCGCACTCTGCCCACCCCGCACGGTGGCCCTTCTGCTGCGCGTGCGCCACCAGCTTCCTGCATCCAACATGTGACAACCACATTACTCAGCAGACCACATATGCACACGCGGTCGAACCAAACTTCACAGGGACGTCTCAAACCACCATCAGGGCGCAGGTGAAAGCCGGCGTCAGCACGCATGAGGACAGCATGCAGCGGCAGACACAAGCATCCCCGCTGCGCAAGGGAGCGGAACAGTCGCTGAAATTTGCCTTTTTGCCTGCAACTCACCCGGGCGTCTTGAAGGACCGGCCGCAGCGCGGGTCGCTGCACGGCAGCTTCCCGCCGGGCGCCGGAGCGTGCGCCAGCAACACCTTGCACCCGGCGCACGGCGTCGGCACTGAGTGCCACAGCCTGCGGACGGGAATGGAAAAAGGCTCAAGCGGACGCCAGCAGCATACTATCATCGGCGCACGGCGTCGGCGCCAAGTGCCAGCCTGCCGTGCGGCAGCCAAGAGAGCGCGTCTGGCGACCGGCGGCTGGCGGCTTGTGTCTTGTGTCTGGCGGCTGGCGGCCGCTGGCGCATTGCTACACGCGCGGCCACAGGCACGAATGCAGCTTCGGCTCGGGAGAACGGCCTCTGGGGCCATGGTCTGATGTGCAAGGATACGGTAGGATAACTGTATTTCGAAACATGGGAGCAGTGCACCACTGCAGTGGCGAGTCGGTTTGGGTCATCTCCTGTCGTGCAAGCCTCTCACCTGAGGCCCCGGAAGGCATGGCCAGTCAGCAGCGCGTCCAGTGCGGCATACTGAATCTGCCGCAAGCTCAGGCGCGGCGCCTCCCAGTTGGACATCGCCACCTTCTTCGGCTTCGGCAGCACAGCTCCCAGCACGCTGGCAGTGACCCTGGCCAGGCCTGGGTTCCGGTAGCCCAGCTGCGATGCTACTGCCTGGCGAGAGAACACAAGGGGACGATCAGTCCGCTAGACAGACGAGGTAGGAGAGCCCTGCAAGTTGGCAGCCGAGAGAGGAAGTGCGGAGAGACGAGAGGTCGCCTGGCAACGCCATGCACCTCAGCTAGCAGCTGGCGCAGGTGCCAGGCCCAGGAGCAACCTGGGAGGATGGCCCGAGACTGACTTTCTGCGTGCACCGCCACCTGCATTATGGAGACGCAAGGGGGGCGATGCAACACCACTCTAGACCCCAGCCCTCGGTGGAGCGTGCAGCGTCTTTGCCACCGCAAGCAGACCACTGGATGTGGGTTCTGCACGGCGAGCATCAAGAGGCCAAACCCCAAGGCGAACAGCTGATTGCAGGGCGAGCACACTGCGGAGCCCCGGCAGCTTGCACAAGGCGTCAAGGGCAGCAGCCGTGACACGACAATTAGAACCCTGCCCTCTGCAGGCCTTCTCGTCATGTTCTGTGAAAGGCCTTTCAAGGTATGTTTCGTCAGGTAAGCCTAAACGTGCCGAGGGCGGCGCGCGGCCAGCGCCCCGGCTACCGTACTTTGCAGGGCGAGCGGCAAACACCATGAATCTTTCAAACCCCGGCGGCAGCGCACCTGCAGGTCGCAGAAGGCGCCGAAGGCGGCGCGGCCAGAGCCCTTTCCAAAGGTGCGCGTCATCTTCCGCTCGTCTGCCGACTCCCAGCCGAAGCCCACCAGCACGGCCGCCGGATCGCTGCGCGCATGAGGGTTTAGGGTTTAGGGCATGATGCTTATATACGTGCAGCTTCCGCGCCGCTCGGAGGCGTGGATCTGAACGACCTCGTCCCAGAGGCAACCACCGCATGCCACGGTCTTGTGCCTACAGGCGGTGCGACCCACCCGAGCAGATCCCGCACGCAGGCCGGCAGCTGCCAGTCCAGGGCGCACGGCCGCACCAGGACCGCCACCGAAGAGGAGGCCAGCTGCATCAGCGCCACGCGCGACATCTTGCCGCGCCCAAAGTCCGGCCGCCACTCCTGCAGCAGAGCGCACGACCAGTCGGGGGACTGCAGTAGGCGGCAGTACACACAGGCCGCACGGTGTCGGCGCGGCGTCTTGCCGCGCTTGACATCTGGCCGCCACATTTGCATGCTGGCGCAGCATCCACGTGGCTGCGAATTGCAGGCGCCGACAGCTGCAAGTGACCTGGCCCGGCACCGTTGACGCCTGGACTGGCTGTCTGGTAAAGTAAGGTACGCCTGCAAGTTGCCAGCCACGCATGCAGGCAACAGCAGCTTGCCGACGCCTCGTACCAGGTCGATGGCGATGACGGGGTCGGCCATGCTGGCACGCAGCGCGGCGATCGCAGGCGCCGCCTGTTCCTCCCGTTCCACCAGGTGCACCTGCAGGTTGTTCAGGGTTTGGGGGTCGCCACCAAGGCAGGGTCGGCAGGCATACTGCCAGCAGCGTGTCGCAGGCGCGGCCGCCGCCACTGCTGCTGCTGCTGCTGCTGCTGCTGCAATGTTTCTCCGAACATTGGCCCACAACCACCGCAACACCTGATGCCCTCTCGTGATGGTGACCACCGCAAGCAGCATCCCAATGAGCTGCGCGGAGCTCCGCACACACTGCCGCCAATGCGCTTTTGGTCGAGGCGCTGGAGCTAGAGGGCTTGGGGCGAGAGGGCCTGCCTGGATGGGACCCAGCTCGATAGAGCTGGCGCAGGCTGGCTCCCCACCACTGCCGTCCTGCCGCTGCTGCGCCCGCACCATGTCGCCCAGCAGCAGCGCCCAGTCGAGGTGGGGGACCGCAACCGGAAAGCTGCACCAGTGCGGCGCATTCGCGCGTGCCGCCGGCGGCTGCGGCGGCAGCTCGGCAGCCGCCGCCGCCGCCCGCGCCACGGCGGCCTCGATTGCGGCCCTACTGGCGCCGTCGGTACAGTTGTGGTCCTGCGCGGCCGCTGAGGCGGCAGGGCCCGCCTGGCTGGTGCTAGCACTGCTGCTGTCGGCGGCGGCCGTCGCCGGCGGGTTGCAGCAGAGTGCGTCGGGTCTGCACGCCGGCACGTGCACCGCTGCCCACGAGCCGCCGTCGGCAGTAGCTGCTGAGGCGCCTTTCAGCTGCTGTTGTCCGGCAAGGCCGCTGGCAGCAGCCAGGCGGCCGTCCAGCGACAGCTCGTCCTCCTCTGCGGAGTCTGAGGCAGCGTCGTCATACGCCAGCTGTGCCACGGCGTGGGTGCCGTGGCCCCCGGGTGCGCCGAATCTGCAGGAGTCCAGGTCGCTCGCAGTGCTGCTGAGGTGCGGCAGGCCGCGCAGCTGGCCGCCCAGGCCGCTGTGCGCCGCCGCTGGGCGGCCGCCACAGCTGCGCTCTGCCAGTAACGGGCTGCCCCCGAGCGCTGACGAGCCCCAGGGCCGCGCCAGCTGCGCTGCCGCCGCCTCGTGGCGCGATGCCAGCAGAGCCTCCGCCGCACGCCGCTTCGCTGACTTTGGCCGTGCGGCGGCTTCGTCGCAGGAGCTGACTGGCGTGCCGGCCGATTGCTGAGCTGAGACCTTTTCACCGTGTACTGCCTGCCTTGCCATTGGCATGCTGCTTGTGTCTGAAGCGTCTGACGTCGGGCTTGCATGCCTCTGCGTTGGTGGCCACATCGGTGCATGATGCAGGAGTGGACAGCGCGCTACGCAGTTGCTCAAAGTCATACCAGCGACCAGGACGGATATTCTGGCCAACCGTTATCCACAGCATCACACGCAAGAAGGGAATGTAGAACGACTGCAAGCAGCAGCATCGCTCTTCACTGCAAGGTGCCGCAGGCTTGACTGTGCACCTGCAGCGACGCAATGGTGGAGTCTTCGGCTGCTGATTGGCCGCTCATCGTCCTGCGGCACGTACTCCGCATGGCCTCACAAGCAGTGACGGCTGCCTCGGACGAGGCCAACAATGCGCTAAGTGTCCTGTGCGAACGGATACACCTCTCGGACTGAGGATTCCACCGGTTGTAAGTGTTTGCAAACCGCCGCATGCCACGAGGAAGCGCGCTTGCGGCTCAACTGGCTTGTGCTGTCGCTCCGAAACCATTGTGAATGCAACTGCCCCTCAATAGTTTTCCCGCCAAAATGAGTCACGAGTCAGACAAGAGCACAGCCACCCAAGGTTCAGACCTCAAACAACTCGCGATTTATATAGAAAAACCCGGCAAGTTTACTGTGCTAAAATCGTTTCGAAGATTTGCCTCTCCCTTGTGGTCACGTTTACCAGTCCAGCTTCGCCGCTGCTGCCAACATGCCAATCGCCAGACCGCCGGGCCTTGTGGAGCTGCCTGCCGACCGCGCGTGCATCGATGCAGCCACAGACTCATCGTCGCTCACCACTGCAGCCGAGCTAGACCCGGCAGCGAAGCGGCAACGGAGCTTGTCGCCATGCAGCGCTGGAGGTGGGTGACGTCGAGGTTGCCGAGTTCGAACAAGGTCCAACCTCGCGTTACGCGGGCACCTTGAAGGCCAGCCAAATATCTTGTTGTCCCATACAGCGTGTGCTATGCCGACGCGCATCGGAGCTGCTGCCTCTGGCATCTACAGGGCACCTGACAAGGCGGCGGAGTCAGCACTGCATGTCAGCACGCCTCGTTCATGCCTGACCCATGCAACAAGACGGTGTCTAAGCCACATATCCTCTCACAAACTCAGCCCCATAACACACGACGCACACGCGCCGCCGACGCGGCCGGGGCATCCTCCCGATGCGCTGCCGCCCCCTTGGAACATGGCGCCCGCCGTCCTCGGCGGCCATCGGCGAGTCAGCTGACTTCCTTCTGCGCTTCACCGTGCGGCCCTGTCTCACCTTGCAGTCCTGATTGGCTCTAGCTGCAGGCGGCACAGTCAATTGGGACGAGCAACTGAGCGCTGAGGGCACTGCGCGGGAGCCGCCAACGCTGCGCATCATTGCGGCGCGCTACACCGGCATCCCGGGCGTCATCGGTCTGCACGGCGGCTTCCCAGCGGCGGAGGCGTTTCCCATCACGCAGCTGTCGTATACGCTGCGCGACGGCACGAGCGTCAGCATTGATGACCCTGCAAAGGTGAGGGTAGTTGCAGCACGCAGCGCCTGCTTAAATTCATACAAGCCAAGAAGCCTTGAGAAGATCATTCGATTGTCTCCACTGCATCAGTAGCTGCAGTGCACCTGATGCTGGTAGTGATCTGCCGCTATGCTGATGATGCAGCGGCTGCAGATTTACCCCATCGGCACCCTGTGCATGATTCATAGTGCATGCGCGGGAGGGTCCGGGCGCTGACGAGTTCTCTTTGCCTTGCTCGCAGCTCATGGCGATGCAGCAGTACTGCATTGCTCCGAGCGGCTACCCACCGCTGCAGGCGTGGGCCACTGAGCACACAGCGGAGCAGCACGCGCCGCCGCTTCCAACAGCCACCTGCATCACGACCGGCTCCAACGCCACCCTGGAGGTGCGCTGCAGCTTGCAGATCTTGCAGCCTCGGTCGCCATCTGTGTCACTACTGGCTCCTTGGCTTTGATGCCATGCTCGAGGTGGACAGCATGTGGAGCTTGCAGTCTTGCCCGCAACCTGCATCAGGAGGGTGTGCCAGCATGCGCACCATGTGGGCTAGGCTGTCACGCTGCTCCTCCCCTCGCCAAAGTGGAAGTCAGCGAGGGTCAAGTGCCTGACCGCTGGCAGCCTTGCCAGACACTGCTATGTGACACACACACCATCGCGACTGAAGCCCGCCTCCGCTCCCGCCTGCAGCTGCTGTGCTCGCTGCTCATGGAGGCGGGGGACTACATGGTCACGGAGCAGTACACGTATTCCCACATGGTGGAGGGCACCATCAACCTGCGCGGCTACAAGGCCCTCCCCGTGGCGATGGACGCCGCCGGCATGCTGCCAGAGGCGCTGGCGGCGAGCCTGGAGCAGGCGTCTCAGGCGGCCAAGCTCTCTGGCGGCCGCCCGCCGCGGGTGCTGTACACTGTGCCCACGGGCCAGAATCCCACAGGTGGGCCTTCCCTTTGGATGCTGCAAGATGGTATGTGAAGGTCCTTGTGCCTGGAATGCATGCAGCCTTGCCTGTGCCTTAGGTTGTGGGATGGATGCCCCCTGCCGCCGCGACTGCACGGCGGTGTCGCAGCCCCACTGCAGGATGAAAGTCGCTGTCCGTCACCTCAAACGTGCACGCTATGCCGAGCCAGCCGTCTGCCATCCACACTAACCTAACCTGCACTACAGCTCAATGCTGCGAGCTCCGGCTCGTGATCCGCCGCTGCAGGATCCCTGGTGCTACTTTCGCTTTGGCCAGATGGTCGACACCCAACATCATCCAGCTGCTCAAAGTACCTCTGGATCTCGATCGCCGCCGCAGGCTCCACGGTGCCGCTGGCGCGCAAGGCGGAGATCTATGCCATCTGCCGCCAATATGACGTGGTCATACTGGAGGACGACCCGTACTACTACCTGCAATTCCCCGACGCAGCCTCCGGTGCGCCACCTCGCACTGCGAAGAACAAAAGTCCTCCTGGCCTTTGCCGGTGCTACTGTCTGTTGCTACTGAAGGCTGTGCTGCGAGTCTGTTGCAGCGTACCAGCATGCGCCTTGGCCCCGCACAGATGCTGCTGACACCGGAACCCTCCAATGAACGCCCTGCCCATCGTGGACACGGCACCCGCCGGGAGCAGCTGCAGACACTCCCTTCCCCCCCCTGGGCGACCCCTGAGCCGCCCCCTGAACAGCCCCCCATGGAAACCCTGCCCTCAGGCGAGGCGCGGGGCCTGGACACCCTGGAGCGGTCATACCTGTCCCTCGACACGGACGGCCGCGTCGTACGGCTGGACAGCTTCGCCAAGTTCCTGGCGCCCGGGCTGCGCCTGGGCTGGGCCACGGGCGCGCCGGCGATCATCCAGAAGCTGGTGTACTGCATCACCGGCTCATCCCTCGGCGCCTGCTCCACCACGCAGGCGGGTTCCCGGACCCGAAGCCTAAACCCCCTACTATATCTCTGTATCCCTACTGTATGCCAGAAAGCTGGTGTTTTGCATCACCGTCTGTTCCCTCGGCGCCTGGTCCCACCACGCGCCCTGCGCTTGCTCCGGCGAACCTGGGGTGCTGTTAGGGCGGCGTCACACCTTTGGAAGTCACAAACTGGGAGCGCCGCCCCTCCTTGGGCGTGTGCTCCATAGTGCGAGAGGTTTTGTTTGGGACAATGACAATCGCTGGGGCCGCAGGAATGCCGGCACCCCACTGCAGGGGCCGCCCGGCTCGACTTTGAACGGAACAGAACAGAACAGAACAGAACACATAACCATGCCTGTTTCGGTGCGCCTGCCTCAGCCTCATGCTTCCGCTCTCGCGCAGGCTCATGGTGTCGGAGATGCTGGCGGCATAGGGTGGCGCCTAAAACCTTCCACTCCCATACCCTAAACCCCAAAAACTCCCGCAGGTCATGGTGTCGGAGATGCTGGCAGCGTGGGGCGGCGCCGGGCTGCGCGCGCACGCATGCAACATGCAGCGCTCCTACGCGCGCCGCGCCGGCGTTGTGCTAGCGGCCGCCGAGAAGCACCTGGCCGGCCTGGCCAGCTGGCTGGCGCCGCAGGTGATGATCCTGCACTATCAGCCAGCGCGGCACCAGTTTGTAGTATATGAGCGCCCTCGCTGGAAGCGCTTTGTGGCGCCGGCAGCGCCCGCGCTGCGTTTGCACGGGCGCAGGCATGTGGCTGCAGCTGGCCCGCTATCCACTTGTGGGTTAAAACCCTAAAACCCAGGCGTGTCGCTGTGGCCCTTGCTGGTCTTTCTCATGTTGCGGATGCCCGGCCGACTCTGACGACCGCGACTCGTCACCCGCACCCCTGCAGGCGGGCATGTTCCTGTGGATGGCGCTGGGCGCCGGAGTCACGGACGCCGACGAGATCCTGGACCTGTGTGCCGACGCCCGCGTTGTGTTCGTGCCCGGTGAGATGCTGCTCCTGCCTTTCGTGTCGCATGACCCTTTCCTGAGAGCAGCTCTAGCAATGGGCGCCACGAGCTTCTTCAATGAACTTTGGGCGCTGGCCAACCGGCTCTCTTTGCCCGCAGCGGGAGATGGTGTAGTTCCCAGGATATTCAAGGGCATGTGCACCTACGCCTGCCATGGCCTGACTGCTGTGCTGCCAAAGGCTGTTCTCCAGTAGAGACGACTACCTGACAAACACTTCGTGTCCCCCTCAGGCCGCATCTGCCACGCACTAGGCCCGAGGCCGCCCACCCCCTGCCCCTTTGTGCGCATCTCCTTTGCCTCCGCCTCTGACGAGGAACTGGAGACAGCCATGGAGCGTCTGGCGTCGGTGCTGCGGGCGTTTGCGAAGAATTCGCGCTCGACGGCGCTCGCGCCGCCCAAGGCGGCTGCCCAGGCGGCGGCGGCGGCCGGCGAGCCGCTGCCCCCAGGCCCTGCTGCGGCGTGAGAGTGTCAGCCAATATGCGTCGTTGATGCGGCCGTCAGAGGCTGCAGCGGCGGCGGAGATGGGGAATTTGCTCTTGTTGGTGCTGGCCATTTGACGTTTTAGAAAGCCACAGTATAAACTGTTGCGCACCGGAGACTATCCTAGAGGCAGGCGAGCGCGAGTTCAGAGATGAGTGCTGGTGGTACTTGTGTGAGTGGGTTTGGGGTGTGCATCTGAGAGCATCTGTCAATATGTTGCAAGCGGTGCAGGGGTGGAACGAACCCTGGTGTGCATATGTGTTATTGCATGGGCTGCAGATGTTCTTTCTTGCGCTTTCTTGGCAGGATTGGCTTGCGGTCAAGTGTTCGGTCAGCGGTAGTTGCTCACATACAGGATGGGCGCACTTCATTCGAGCGGCGCAAGCATATGAGGAGTTTGCAGCAGATAATAATGTTCATCATTCACTGTTGTGGTTTAACACCTTTCCTCGTGTGTTTTAGAGTGAGTTTGCTTTCGCGAAATTGACGTTTCTTTGCGCCACAAGACACCTCTCATGCCAACACACGTTTGCACACTCCGCATGCCACAAGCTGACATTCGCAGGCATTCGACTTTGCAGCGATATATCCTAGACATCTCATGTGCATCCGTTCGACCACCAGATGAACCAAAACACATGACACGTTACTCTGCAAACTAGACACTCGCAGCGTGCGGCACACCGCCTTGTGATGCCTCTAGTTCGACAGCATCTTCCTGCATATATCAACGCATGGCAAATTGCACGACCTGTTGCAAGCCTCCTTCACATTTTCACCCTGGCCACCATGCATCAGCCGCCCCTGCCTTGCGGGGAGTCGTCATCATCACCACCGGCAGCAGCAGCGGCGGCAGCATGAGCAGCAGAGTGCCACGAGCCCAGGCGGCAGCGGCAGAACTGCCTGCTGCTCCGCTTAGCACACCGTCTTGTACAGCTCCACGAACTCGCCCAGGTCGATGAACCTGCAGCAGAGAAGGGGCTGAAATAAGTATCAACGGAAGGCATGAGCGCACAGCATGACCTGTGACACCGCGCTCATTGTGAGGCTTGCAAGCGGCCATGCCGCCGTGAAACACAGGAGCGGTCAGGCATCCTCTGACGCAATCAGGGTGCAATATGTTTCGATGACATACAGCTGTTTCAAAATCTTGACGGAGGCCTGTAATACATGGCATTTATTGCCATGGACGGCCTTCGACAGGCGCGGCCAGCAAAGCATTCCTGATATCGACGACATGCTGCAGCATGGTCGAAAGGCCAGCACTGCACCCAATCGGCAATTTTCACGATGCCAGACACTCAACTCAGGAGCGCAGCAGCGACCGCACCTCTGGGCGCATTTCTAATATGGCTTGATGCAGAAATGCTGCGTCCTTCACTTCCACTGTGGAGGAGTCCTGCTTGACTCTTCAGAACGAGGCATACACTGAAGATGGTGTCAGACATCACAGGGGTCACCCGTCCTCGTCGCCATCGACGGCATCGAAGGCCTGGCGCACGCGTGGCTCAGACACATTGCGCCCGCGGGCATCGCTCAGCTGGCCGACCAGGTCCCGCACATGGTCAAAGTCCAGACCTGCGTCGCCGCCCACGGCCGCCCTGCACTGGGGAAAGCGGGCAGGTTCGCGGCGGCACAAGCTCGCCAGCTTATGAGTCGTCCTGATCTGGCGAATGGCACCCCAGCGAATGGACAGGCCAGAAGCTGCCAGCGAATGGCGTGGCGTGCACTTCAGGATTCTGCGCTTGGATGCACTGGGATGCAGCAGAATCGTCGCCTACTGAGGATTCTATCAGCAGCAACGCGGCTGCCAACAGAAGAACGGCTTCAAGCACCGGTGCAGCTCCCAAATTTGCGGAGATGCGCACTTGAAGAACAGGTCGACCAGGCCGTCGAAGGCGTCGCGGCCGCCGATGCTGCCGCTGGCGCCGCCGCCGTCGCCGGCGCGTGCGCGGCGCAGCTCCGCAGCGTTCTTTGCCGCCAGGTAGGCGCCCAATCCCTCGCGCCCGCCCAGGCTGGCGCCCTCGTCCTGCGCTGCCCAGATAGGGTAATTTCAGTCCCTCAGAGGCGCCAGGTATAATATACAACAGGGTCCATCTAGCTGGACTGCAGTGCCATCGCGATGGTCACGAAAGGCCGCAAATACAAGCCACAGGGTGCCGCCCTCAGCCTGCGTCGCCCAGGGGCGCCTAGCCGAAGTGCTCAGGCTTGCACATTCAGGCTCCAGCAGGCTCGCAGTGCAGAGGCATGCCAGTGCTATTCACCGGTCATGCAACTGCCACAAAGCCTCGGGCTGGGGGCTGCAGAGGTGCTCAGTTTCTCAATCAAACCTTCCAGCCGGTCTAGCAAGACGCTTGATTCGATGGCCAAGCAGGAGCTCGAACACGCCATATATATGGCAAGTGACCTGCAGCATGTCGTTGATGTTGGCTAGCGACGAGTGGGCGCGGCCTGCAGCCACAGCCGTCCCGGCCTTGTTGACGATGTCAAGCCCAGCCTCGCCCGCGTTCTGCTTGGTGGCCTGCAGCAGCGCCGCCGAGTGCACCTGCAATACGGGCGCGCAATGCACGTCTGTCCCTGTGGAATGATTGGTCGGCAGCATCAGCATCGGCCAGCGGCGCTGTCAGGAGCGTGGAAACCAGCGTCAGGTTTCCTACTGACGCAATCCACACGGCCGACCTCTATTGCCTGCTGCAAGCATTGATACGATGACAGAGCCTCTCTTTGGATGCAGACGCTGCGCAGGCGGTGCCGCATCAGGCGGTTCCAGTGGGTAGTGGCAAACGCGCCTTGAAGCGGAAGGCCGCGATGATGATGGACACCAGCGTGAAGGTGTCGAATATGGCGCCTGCAGGGTATGGAAACACGACATGATCTGGTTGAGCTTGCAAGCCAACAGAGGGTACACAACCAGCAAGGCTGTTCCAACTCCCCACGTGAAAATGCTACTTCTGCATTGGCTGCATGCTACATCATGGCAAGGGAGCAGCAAGTAGTGCCATAAACTAGGCAATGCAGCCAGCTGGATCTATCCTGTGCCCTTGCCTGGGTTGGTGAAAGCTTGCGCACCTATCAAGTAGTATGAGCCCACGAAAGCCGCTGCGAAGGACAGAAAGTTGTGGTATGGCACACCCGGTGCCAGCGTCAGGAATGCCGACAGCCTGCAACCGAATGCACGCCCCTCGAACCATGGCCATCATGCATGCTTCGAATTTTCAAGCTAAGGTTGCCGAGGGTTAAAATAGTGAACGGCCATGGTGGACTGTGCCTGCCCGAAGGAGTCTCAGATTCAGATTGCCGAAAGCAGAGCAGCAGCAGTCCTCGTGTGAACGTGCCGGCAATGCAATGCCGCAAATCGAGGCAGCCACGAAGAGGCATCTGCAGCCGCTTCAGAATCATGCATGCACTTGTGTCTTCGACGAAGCGAGTGCTCCACTCACGTGTAGCCGCCCCAGGCGGCGCCCAGGTCCAAAACCGTTTGCAGCAGCATGCCAAAGGCGGCGGCCAGCGACCTGCAGTGGGCGGTCTGTCCAGTTGCGGCTGAGATGTGCAAATTAAATCATCCAGAATTGCCGCGATCGCATCAGGCCTCTCTGCGTGCAATGTCGTCCTGCACAGTCTTATGAGTTTGGAAGCGAGCTACAACTTCAGGGCACCTGATGAGCAGCATGCGGTCTTATTCCCTGACGCTGCAGGGAGCTACATCATCAACTCAACATTTCAGTTTCTGCATGCGCACCGGCGGCGCAGCACACGGCGCAGGGACTTCTCGTCGGCGGCTGCGCCGCCAGCCGCCTGCCACTTCTGCGCGGCGCGCTGTGCCAGGTCAGCGTCCATGCCGCCATCATTGTCGCAACCGCCATTGCCGCGGCCGCCGCCACCGCGATTGTTGCTGCCCGATTCCTGCGCCTTGTCCTGTCGGACAGAGCCCGATAAATCCTTCAGACACCGCAGTGCATCCAATTGACAAGGATGTCGCTCACTGTTGCTGCCAATCATATGCAGCGTGCGCACAGCGGCGCGATCGGCGCATCGTCCCTGATCTACATCACGCTGGCACTGTGTTTACAGCAGCCGATGTAATTGATTTTGATGCAATACTTGCTACAATCACGCCTCAGCCACCGTCCAGGATTCCATCTGTGACCTGCTGCGCCATGTCAGTTCCGGGCAGCGGCAGCCCCAGTGCAGCAATGACAGCGGGTTCTCATGAAGTAAGAATCCAGCATAAAGCAGCGAGTTTTCAAAGTCTGCTTGTTCATCAATCTCTCGAGTGCAGAGATTCGGACATTGCCACCATGAATTGCTCATCCCGCAGGACCTACTCCGAAATCAAATCCGGGCGAGGAACGTGCTGTAAGCCCGTCATACTGTTGATTCTATAACCACTCATGCTCACCTTTTGAGACGGGCGCTGCTGCGCGTTGACACACACGGGTTTGCGAATGCGGCTCGCTGTGCGCCTGCCGACAGGCTGCATGATCAGCGGCGTGCCAGCCAGGCCTGATGGCGAGATACTGCGCATCTGAGGCAGCAACTTCTGGACTCCGGCCCTTCCCGACGCCGCATGCATGCCATTTGCTGCGATCGCCTGCATCGCTCCTGTGTGCGTGAGGTTGCTGTGGTGCACCGGGAAGCTCTGCTATCAGTCGTTGCTGATCGTGCTATGGATCCAATGCACAAACGCGAAAGCCTTCTGAGCAACGCTTGCAACTCATGCACAACTGCCGGCCGGCTCAACGGAGTCTTCCGAGAAATTTTCGGACTCCCGTGTCTGCTGCAGGAGGGACCGGCCAGAATTTTTGTTGTTCCCAACACCAAATCTTTGTTCGTCCACAGCCCAAGTCCATGACATTCGAATTTATGCAGCAATCATCGTGGAACAAGAGGTCGGGATAAGCCGTCCTCAACGGCACAGGAAGAGTCCCTCCCCTCGCAGCCAGCTTCCTATGGCCCGATGTACGGCGCACAGATGAGCGCCAGCACGGCGCAGGCCTGCACGATAAATCGACGTGTTACCACCATCTATTGCTGGCACGACTTGCAAGACGCCTCTGCAACGCTCACTGTACCTGTTGAGCAGCCTTCATAAAGGGCCGTTTAAAAAAATTGAAGGGTGTTTCGCAGCGGGCATCACACCTTGATCAAGATGTTGACAGCGGGGCCAGCGGTGTCCTTGAAGGGGTCACCCACCGTGTCGCCCACGACAGCCGCCTGCAAAGCCACTCCCAAACGTCACGTGCACGTGCTCAGACGGCCGCCCATGCCGCACATCAATATTTTCACAGACCCGCCACTCTCCCAGCAACTCCTGTCGGGCCTCAAGCTGACGTTCGAGGCTGAAAACAGGGCGGGACAGTGCTCAAAACTGCTCCAGAACAGCTCGGGGAAAGCTCGCACCCGGTGGCAGCGAGAGCCCTTGCCGCCGTGGGCGCCTGCCTCGATGTACTTCTTCGTGTTGTCCCAGGCGCCGCCGGCGTTGGCCATCATGAGGCCCAGCAGGCTGCCGGAGACGATGGCGCCCGTCAGCATGCCCGCCAGCGCGGAGGCGCCGCCGAGGAAGCCCACCGCCAGCGGGGTGGCCACCGCCAGCAGGCCCTACGGACGACGACGCACACATCCTTGATGAGCGCACTAACSCGGGGGGGGCWGTGGCCCAAATTCTCAAGCGTGGACCGCTGGCAGGCACAGCACACGGCGGCCGGCGCCACAGACGGAGCACACGGAGCATCTTCCTGCTGGCCATGGAGTCACAGGCCAGCCGCGGCTTGCGACGCATCATACATGAATGTCCAGGCCGGTTGCTGGTGCGCACCGGCACGACCATCTGGCGCAGGCTGGCGGCGGTGACGAGCGCCACGCAGCGCTTGTAGTCCGGCTTGAGGCTGCTGTCCGCGTCCAGGAGCCCCAGGTCGAACTGCCGCCGCACCTGCGCATCAGTGTGTGCAGACGTCAGCTTGACTCGTACACTTCCCACATACATAGGGTCCGGTGGTGCGAGACAGCATGATGCGGTTTGAACATGCATGCCGTGGACAAACAGGCCATCAGTGAAGGGTGCCTGCCGCCTGCCACACGCAACCTACCGCCTCGTGCAAGCATCAGGCAGTGCTTGCCCTGCTGTCAATGCCAAGCGTCCGGCATCTCGGCTATGCGCTGCGCCGCACCTCCTGGATGTGTTGTTTATCCCTGTCAATATTGGCGAGTTCCGGAATACACATCCACTCTACTCCATCATTAAAGTCTCGCACCTCCTGGATGACCGCCGAGGCGGCCTTGCCGACGGCCAGCATGGTGAAGCCGCAAAACACAAACGGCAGCACCCCGCCCAGCAGCAGGCCCGGCATCACCTGCACAGACGCATTTTGTCAAGAACCCGGCCACAACACCAGGGTAATCGACCACTGACCGAGGATGGCACAGGGCAGGATTCCCGGCTGTGCCCCCCCGCGCCCCTCCCCCCGACGCGGCCTCTGCAGCGACGACTGCGGCGCTCACAGGACACACACGCTCGAACACCTAGGTCCGCCCACTGGCGGGCCCACCGCCGCATCGGCGACGATGTCAACGCTCAGGGTCTAAAAGTATATCACAGCTCTACCGCAGCAGACAGCAAAAGGAAATACGCTGCGGCGGCCCGCTCACCGCTGCGTCGGCAATGATGTCGGCGTGCAGGGCGCCGGCGCCGCCGGCGATGACTTCCCGCTGGAAGGCCGACAGCAGGGCCAGCGCCGTCAGCACCGCGCTGCCGATGGCAAAACCCTTGCCAGTGGCGGCCGTGGTATTGCCCAGCGCGTCCAGCGCGTCTGTCCGCTGCCGCACCTGTGCACAGCATCGAGCTTGTGACGCGATGTTGATGATTTGAAGCCCTCGGCAGCCTGAGTGAGGCTGGCCAGTGCGAAGTTTGGCTTTCACCTCCTTTGCAAGTCGGCTTGCTGTGCTCGACATCTTTCAACGAGACACAGACAGTCTTCAAGAATAAAACGAAAACGGAACCACCCAGTCTGACAACAGCAGATGCGGCCGCCACATGCTGCACCATGGCTACGCACTGCTGCGTGCATGTGCGCTTCAGCATTAAAGATAGCACTTGCAGCTCTCCAGCTCTCCCAGCTCCAGCAATCGCCGACTCTGGGTGTGGCGTGGACGCCTGTGCCGCGCTCCATGCCCAGCACAGCGCGGGGCGACCACCTGCTGAAAGCGTCACGATTGGCAGCCAGATCAGCAGGCCCCCACCTCCGGCGGCATGTCTGCCATCTCTGCGATGCCGCCGGCGTTGTCCACCACTGGGCCGTAGGCATCGGTCGCCAGCGTCACGCCCAGCGTGGACAGCATGCCGACGGATGCCAGAGCGACGCCGTACATGCCGCCCAGCCGCAGCGCCGCACAGATGGCCGCAACTATCAGCGCGATCGTCGGCAGCGTGGAAAACATGCCCACCGCCAGGCCCCTGCCGCGCAGGCGCACACACCATGCTCATGCCTGCAAACCTGAAGTACCGCTCGCTGACCTGGTGACCCTCAGACCGCGTGTGGACACTGGCACCCTGGGGTCAGCGATCTGGGCCAGCAATCTGGGGCCAGCGACGGGCACCGCAGCGAAGGCTTAGCTTACAGTCACAAGGCTCGCTTTCCAGGCTCCTGCCGAAGCGTTGGAGGACGACAGGAAGGAGGGGGCGGCGCTGGCAGTTTCATCAGGCGCACACCTGATGAGGACTGTGGCGGGGCCGGTCTCGGCGGCGGCTGCAATACCTCGCACCGGTGAGAATGCTGAGCTGGTCCAATACTCTGTGGCTGTCCCTATGAGGCTTCCCGTAGCGAGGCCTGCACATCATACAGGGCAATATTTCGGTTATGGACAGGGTCACGAACTCTGTGGCCATCCTAATGAGGACCTCCAATCTCAGGCTGTAGCCAGCCAGCCTGCCACCCAGCCACAATGTTGCCTGAGCCATTAACTAGAATGCTCATGCCACCACCTTCGTCATAGAATCGGACTCGATTGTCGCGCGCTACGGCGAAATGGACTTGGGCTGTGAACGGCCGTAGGCTTGCTTCAATGCTGGGATCATTGACGGACAGTCGATCGACTGTGTGTGGCAGCCGGCGCGCACCGATGAAGACGCAGCTGAAGAGCGCCAGTGGCGCACGGAAGCCCATGTTGGGGATAATGAGACCCGCCGCCAGCACCAGGACGACGCTGGCGATGCTGGTCCCTGTCCTGAGCGCCTGCGTCATAGCAGCAGGCGGTTCAGTACCAGATGCCGCCTGCGGTTTGCGGCCTGTTCAGTCGCAGACGAGTCGCAACAGGATGACGCTGGTGGTGCCAGTCCTGGTCCTGAGCGCCTGCTTCAGGAAATGCAACCTACCATGTGGTATGTCAAGTCCGCCCCGGGTCGGACAACGGTGTTCACGCACTCTCAAGCACCAGTGGCAGAGGCTGCACGCACGGACGTGCCGAGACCGCCCTCAGGACGTCAACTGCCCCACCTCGCCGTCAGTTCAGCAACAGCAGCCGGCGGTGTGTGCGGAAAAGTTGTTTACGTCTGAGCATCAGGGCAACCAGCGTCTTGTGGCTGTGGATGTTTGTGTTCCCTCCTGCAACTTGCCTGCAGCAGATCGGCCTGGGAGGCGCCCTCGTGCGTGCGCACGAACAGCGAGCCGACGATCGCCGCCGCCACTCCCGCGCCCGCGATGTGAAGCGGCAGCGCCAGCCCCGGCTGCCCGTGCTCCGCCATCCTGCAGGGTGCGGTGAGCGGTCGGCGTCAGCCTGCTGCGGGGCGGGGGCCGAGGCAGGATCGCTGGGCTCGCAGAGGCCAGCCTTGCACGTGGTGGGCTGCAAGCCTGTCTTCGTGCGCTGGAGGGCAGGGCGCAGCTGTGCAGGGGAACTCGCAGCTCTGAGCTGCCTTGCATGAAGATGTGCCCCAGCATCTCCAACTAGGACTACGGAGCACAATGGCCAGATCAGGGTGCCGCACAGACATTCCTGCAGTGGAGGACCCCTCCTGCCATGACCCAGCACATTGCGGCTCAGCCGCCGTCGCGTCACTGGTGCCGCTTTCGCCGTGCAACTGCGCTAATGACGGCAGCCGGGTGCAGTCAGATGGAAACCACTGCACAGAGGCGGCGCGAGGCGGCCGCGCGAAGCGGCCGAGCTGCCGTCACGTCACCCCAGGGGCGTCACCACCCAAACCCTAAAGGCGCACCCCAGTGTGGCGGCGGCGATGATGGAGCCGACGTAGGACTCGAAGAGGTCCGCGCCCATGCCGGCGACGTCGCCCACATTGTCGCCGACGCAGTCCGCGATGACTGCCGGGTTTCGCGGGTCGTCCTCTGGGATGCCCGCCTCCACCTGACAACAAACAATAAGAAAAAGCATTCTTGATTGAAGGATTCTAGAAGCTGTTGCTATTCTTCAAATTGAAAGAAAAATTCATCATGGCAACCCGCCAGGCGAGTGGTGCGAGAAGTCCACTGCAGTCCAAAGAAGGCCCTGCCGATTGACCTGCCAGGTTGCGGGGTGCGTCCTCCAGAGTGGTCGCCTCCACCTGGGACGCATTAGGTAAGAACAAGGGTGCCTGTTTCTGCAGGCAGACGTTCATGGCGATTCGCTGGTGTGGGTCCCTTGTTCCGGTCTGGCCAGCGCGACAGCGGCATCGCCGCCTCGGACCCTTGTGACCCTTTCGTCCAGCTAAACAAACGCCAACAAACAAAAGAAGCTAGCACCAAACTTCCAGGCAACCCCTCCCCGGCGTGCCAGGCTGCACCACTGCCTCGAGCTGCGCTGGTGCAGGGGGGCGCGCCGCTATTTAGGGTTTAGGCGCCGCCGCTGCGCGGCAGCTTGTGCTGCAGGCATCACAGCCACTGCTGCGAGATCATGCAGACTCGCAATGCGAGGCACATTCTGAACGCCGCACCTTGCCGCACCTTGCCAATGCGGCCCGCTGCTTTCATGGCGGGTTCCGCCGCCGATGCGTGCACACATACGGTTTGATTTCCTCGTGTGTTTTTGTCCATTCTGCACCTTGCCGACGAGGTCTGCGCCGACGTCCGCGGCTTTGGTGTAGATGCCGCCGCCGACGCGCGCGAACAGCGCGATGCTGGAGGCGCCGAACCCAAAGCCCGCCAGCCGGCGCAGGGAGTCGACCGCGTCCAGCCCGCTGTGCATCAGCAGCGCCAGCACGCCCGACAGGCCGATCAGGCCCAGGCCCACCACCAGCATGCCCATGACTGTGCCTGCGGGAGAAGGAGGGTGCACGAAAGTCTGCTTACTAGAAGAATGTGCAGCGTCAGCGCTGGGACAGGGGTTGCCAGACTGGCAGCACGCCCGACGGGTCGATGAGGGGCCTACCACCTGCATACTCATCACCGTGCCTGCGGTAGGCGACAGCAATGAGGGTCGAAGAAGTAACAGGGGGCGCCATGCCAGGCTGGGACAGGTCCGCCAGCCCCGCCGCTGTGGCTTGCTGCAGCCGCTGGGGGGCTTGGTGCCATCCGGCCAATGTGGCTAGCCACCGGCCATGCAGCGCCAGTGCGCCTCGCATGATGAGCGACAGCAGTTTTGATAACCAGATTGGGCACATGTGGCGCCAGCGTGGCCACCTGTGCAGGCTGTGCAGCAAGCCGGTGCCCTCGACTGCCTTGTTCCGTTCGCATGATCCGGCTGTGCAGAAGGCTCTGCCGCTCTCACCTGTGTCGAATGCCACGCGCAGCGCAGGGTTGAGGCCCTGCACCGCCGCATTGGCGCACCGCACGTTGCCGCGCACTGCGATCATCATGCCCAGCCACCCTGTGGCAGCCGACGTGCCCGCACCTGCGATGAAAGATGCAGGCGTCCCCAGCTCCTGCGCAGCGGGAGGCGGCCAGGTTGCAGCCCAACGGCACTCCGCCATGCCATGCAGACTTGACCTGGTTCTGAAGACACACTGGAGTTGCACTCCAGCCAGCCCGCCAGCGCCTGCCGCGGATGCTGCCTGCTCAAATGGCAAGTCACCAAGAGCCCCACCGTCCAGCTGGGTTTCGCACAGCGTGCAGGCACCGACTGAGCAGTTCTGATGTCAGGTGAAACACAGCGTCAGACACAGCAGCAACGGCGGCGTCCGGCCTTCCGCCCCGGCCCCACGCCCCGCCCTGCTCGCCAGCCGCCTCCGCCAAAGCGCAGCCGACTGCCAGGACCGCCCTCGATGGGCCGGGAAGCACACTCACCCGCATGACAAGAGCCAGCGCCAACGCCGCGGCAGCCACGAAGTAGGCCAGCCAGGTGTACTCTGCCCGCAGGAAGGCGATGGCGCCTTCCTGGATGGCATCCGCGATGACGCCCATGCGCACATTCCCCCGCGGCTGCGCCTGCACCCTCTGCGCGGCGGCAATGAGCAACACTTGTTACGATTGGCTGCATGCACAAGAACCCTCGCAGGAGTGCGGCCGCTCCTTCTTTCTTATGTTGTCTCCGCAATGGCGCCCGCGCACATGTGAAGCACGGCTGCCATGAACCCTCTGCGTATGACAAAGTGCAGGGTAGAACAGCTAGAACAGCTGTCGACTGGCGCCTATGCGCAGTTGTTCCGTAGCAGCACATCCTCTGTCTGTGCGGCGACGGATAGCGCGGTTGGCTTGACCGACATTCGACTGCCGCCGATGAGAGCGCAGTGCAGCATTGGTGGGCAGCTTGCTCTTGCGCATGCGGCCCCGCGCAGCCGCCCCTTCAAGCTTGCGCAGGGATCCGTTGGGGGCCGACGGCTTGGGGCGCGACGCGGCGCTAAGGCCGCTCATCGTGCCTGGGACAGGAGCCGCCGGCACACAGGGCGCTGCGCGTGCCGCTGAGGAGTGGCACCATTGCCGCCAGGCTGGTTGCCGAGCTGCTTATCCTCGCAGCATGCTGACTCGCCAGACGCGCCCAGCACCGCCGGCGCCGTCCGCGCGCCGCTGCGCCCGCCGAGCCGCACGCCCAGCCAGGGCGGCTCTCTGGCGCCACCGGGCCAAAAGGCTCAACAGCCGGAACGAATGCGACTGAAAGCCGACGCTCACCGTGGACAGGAAGTCGGCAAACGCCAGCGCCGCGATGCCGGTGGAGAAGGCGACCACGCACGCTGATGTGGCGCCACCCTGGCCCGTGAAATCCTCCCGCATCTCCATCTTGTACATCATCTGCGGGAATCCGATACACCAATCGGCGCATGGCGATCCGACTCAGCAGCCGGTCGACAGTCTCGAGGGACTGAAGTCCGAAGTTCATCTGGTGAGCCAGCCACAGGATGGATGCCGTTTCACGAGTCCGCACTGTCTGCAGGCGAGCTTACGCCGCTGGCCAGGCCTGCCCCCCTGTGAAGATGTGCGACAAACCAGCAAAATCCTCGGCATTCCGCCTGCTCACCAGCACCTCCAAGATGAATGTGACACAGGCCCCCACTCTGAGCGCCCGGAAATTAGGCCTGCAGCAGCCAGCACGGCACACAGTCAACACGCAGGCTAAAGTTCCTCTGGCACACGTGTGGGCAGTATCAGAAGGGGCTATTGCACAAGCGCATGGATGCTGTGGACGGCAGCAAATCCTGATTGGTGCTCACGGCTGCAGGCAGAGGGTGACCAGGCGATCAGCCGCCCGCGCCATGGCCGGCACGCTCTGCAAGAAGTTGCATATATTGGCCGTGAGTTGCGAATAGAGCATGGAAAGCAGCGCACAGACCGTAGCATCTCACAGAGTGCAGGTGTCGCTGACCGTCTCACCTTTGGCACCTCCTTGGGAAACGCAGCGCTCTCAGCAGCGTCATCATTATAGAGCTCCTTCGGTCGAGCTTCATCATCCTCGCCCTCCCTGTCACGCAGACGATCATTGTTAAGTTTAGCACATGCACAGGCCTGCCCCGAGATTACATGCGGTCACAGCCGAGGCTGCCACACAGACCATATGCCGGCCGTCGGCATGCTTGCGCAAGAAGCAACGCACTTGGCGCCCATGACGATGGCGCCGAGGTGGCCGGCCTGCAACTAGTGATCACGGTGGTCGCCTCATGCTCAGCCCTCAATCATGGCGCGGCACCCGCACCTGCACAGCCAGCTATCCAGACATCGGCGAATCACAGTCGAAGTGCGAACAATGTCGTCGAGCATGACGATATTCTTGCTGCTGGTTGTCTAAGATACATGAGTTGCGAACAGGCACCGGAAATGCCGGCAGGGCAAGCTTTCGAAGCTGATGGATGGCCGCGACAGCTGAGCCCGTTCGCAGGTACCTCAGCGTCTACGACCGACGCCACTGCCAAGACTTGGTATCAGCACAGCTACTGCGATCGCTTGCGAGACGGCTGCTGTTGTGATGGCCGCGTTCCTGCCGCTTGACGTCGAAGGCGTCGATCGCAGGCGTCAAAGTCGCTTCTAATGACCCTCAACGGGCAATGCTGTTGGCAGATCACAGATCCGCCGGACCTTCTATTGAACAGACGCACTGAAAAGCTAGGTCCGCACCAAGTGATCGCTTCGGGCCGCCGACAGAGTACAACAATACGTGAGCGTGAGCTTCGGGCGGCCTGGTTAGGCTCCGCCGTTCTGCCGCCGCTCGTCCACACCAGGATTCGTGTCCAGATATTTGATGCCCAATACGCCAGGTCCTGCACTGCAACATTGCTGCTACGCCACGGTCCTTGCGCCACTGCTCTTCTCCGCAGCTGGGTCCAGGGAGCAGGGGTTGCACGCCTAGGCAACATAGTGAGCAGCGTCGTCATGCTGGGGCAAGCTCCGGTCGCTGGCGCGCCTGCATCTTGGACAACAAAGATGATAAAGCAGCTCAAGAGCCGTGGCATGGTGCCTAAGGTGACCGCGCCCGCATTGCGTGTCGGCTCAACACGGACTGTGCGTCCACTCGGGACAAACTCGAGAGGTGGTTGTCTTGCCCAGCCAGACATCGGCTGGTCCTCGGTAGTAGCCCAGGCTCCACGCTCAAGATGCTGCATATCCTTGGGGCCGTCTGCCGCGTGCCGGGGCATGCTGACCGTCCGGCACCAGCCTGTAAGAGCGGCAAGCGCCAAACCAAATAACCTGTGACCTGATTGTTGCTCTGCCGCAGGGTTTGCGCTCGGCGCTCCCGGTACGAGGAGAGGCGCTGCCGCAGGCTCCGGTCGCTGGCGCACCTGCATCCTGGACGACTAAGCTGGTGCAGCGGCTGAAGAGCCGTGGCATGGTGCCGAAGGTGACCGCGCCCGCATTGCGTGTCGGCTCCATACGGATTGTGCGTCCAATCGGGTCAAACTCGAGCGGTGGTT
The DNA here is from genome assembly GCA_033439295.1 of Deuterostichococcus epilithicus. Classification (NCBI taxonomy): domain Eukaryota; kingdom Viridiplantae; phylum Chlorophyta; class Trebouxiophyceae; order Prasiolales; family Stichococcaceae; genus Deuterostichococcus; species Deuterostichococcus epilithicus. The sequence goes on along the minus strand of JAVTLE010000004.1, from coordinate 929,101 downwards.
GTTTGTCCAGCCAGACATCAGCCGGTCCTCGGTAGTAGCCCAGGCTCCACGCTCAAGGTGCTGCAGTTTCTTGGGGCCGCCTGCCGCCTGCCAGGGCATGCCTGACCTTCCGGCACCAGCCTGTAGCAGCGGCAGGCGCCAAAACGATAACTCTCGTGACCTGATTGTTGCTTTGCCACAGGGTCTGCGCTCAGCGCTCCCAGCAGGCGGGGAGCCGCTGCCGCAGAGCTCCACAGAGACGGCGCAGCATTCTGTCGTCGTGGCATCAGACCGCCCGGCGGCGAACCGTGAGCTGCTGCGCCTGCGGGAGAAGGTGTGGGGTTCTGCCTTTTCATCCACGTGTCTGCACTCTAGCCTTCCCCAGCTGCAAATTCAGCTCTTGCGCACAAGCCTGGTGCTCGTCTGACCGCGACGAGCCGGCAGAGGCTGGGGCCACCATCGTCACTCGCTGCCGTGTAGCTTGAACATCGTCAGTGCAGCGGGCTCACATGGGATTCAGTTGCATTCGGTCAAAGATGATTAGAAACATGGTTCAAACTACTTTTGGGCAGGTAGCAGCGTTGGACGAGGAGCTGCAGGCGGTGCAAGCGGCACTGGAGGGCGCTAATGCGGCTCGCGAGTCTGAGAGGTGAAATTGGTACATGAGCATGCTGCTGCATCATCTGGGTGTGGTCAGCGAGGCGGTGCACACGGCGCTGCAGGCCGCTAACCAGGTGCAGGACTTTGAGTGGTGAGCCCGACATCCATATCCGATCAGGGCCGCCTTAGCCTCCCGACAGGCATCCATCTTCCTTCTGGCGCAGGCAGCAGCTGGAAGGGCTGCGCGAGGAGATGTCGCAGATGCAGGCGCGCTGGGCCGCCGATCGGAGGGCGCTGCAGGACGCTGTCGATTCTGCGCGCACGGTGCGGCTTGTCCGGGTCTCGAAGCCTGCTCGAAGCCTTTGCGATGGCTTCTCAGAGTCGTCAAGCTTGCGCTCTCTGTTGACGAATGGCCTGCACCCTGACGCCTGAGGTCAAGCTTGCCGCTCTGCAGGGCAGGCGCACATGCACAGCAGCGCATGTGATTCTTCTGGTCGTGACTGGTCGTGCCTGCACTTGAATGAAACAGCCTGGTGGATCTTTAGGGGGAACACCAGGCGGCGGAGAGCGGGGTGCGGCAGCTGCAGGCCCAGACGGAATATCGACACCCATTCGGTGAGCCCCCCCAAAGAAGTACACTGAACACGTCTGAACACGGCATGCGTCTTCAACCCAGGTGGAGGAGAGCGAGGAAGAGGTTCGCAACCTTCAGGCCCAGACGGTGCAATTCTCTGAGCGGGTCGTGCGCCTTCAAACAATGGTGCAGGTGTGGCGCTTTCCCCTCTGCATCCCCCCTGGTCTCGCCCGCACCCGCGTTCCTGACAATTAACGGCCGCCGGCCTGCGTACCTGTTGCTCATGACCCTGCTGACGACGCCCGCGGACGGTCCTCACCCCTTGCCTCAACCCTGCTCAAAGTGTTGATTGCATAGCAATTTTATGCATTGCCTGCACACCCTCTTTGTGCAGGTGCAAGACGAGAAGCTTGCAGAGCTGAAGCGCAAGCTTGCGGCGGCCAAGCCTGCCTTCGCAATGGCCGGCACCGCCGGCGGTGGTGGCGCGCCCACGCTCGAGGAGCTCTTTGCGGGCTTGGGCAGCGGCGAGATGCTGCCCGCAGGCCCGGCCGGCGGCAACGGCGGCTCCATGGCAGAGGCGGCACTCTCCGCTTCCGCCGCACCGGCGTCGTGGCCGCTGGACGCACCCCGCGACGGCTCGTCGGGTGGTTTCAGGTCAGGCATTCGAGCTCCGTCACGAGGTGGTAGCAATGCGAACATCGGCTTGCCTCGCAGCATGATCGGACACACCGCCGGCAGTGCTCGGCGTGAGCTGGCCTTGCGCCTCTCAGGATATTTCATCCTGACGCCCAGGGCATTGTGTGCACGTGCAGGAGCGACATCCTGCAGCAGCCGGGCGTGCTGGGCGTCGCGCTGGCGGCTGGCACCCTGTCCGCTGCTGATGCGGCGCAGGACTTTTGGTCCACTGTGCGGCGGCTGGCGCCTTCGAAACAGCGCACGGCCCTGGACGTCGCGGCAGCGGCGACCGTGAGTAGCGTGGCGGCGGCGGCTGCGTGGGCGCTGGCGCACCAGGACTGAGCAGGCCTGGCCGCCTTGGGAGGGAGGGCAGCAGCAAGGGCAGGAGGCGGCGCCGGGGCTGCGTCGGCGGGCGACATGGCGGTGCGCACGCCCCCAAGCCTTGCCTCATGGCGAACAGGCTGTCTCGTGTATCGCTGTATGGATCGCTGAGCGATTTGGTTGCTGGGGGCATTGTGGGCGTTGAAGGGTGCACTGTCGTTTGAGGTGCAAATACGTCATTGCATGTTGCAGAAGTCGCGCTGGTTGCGCTGGTGCGATTACATTTGATTCAACCGTTGAGTATCCGAACCGGATCTCGATGGTTAGCGTTGAGCTGCATTAGGTTTTCGATAGGACGTTGTGATTCAGGGTGCCGCTGTCGCTCTGGCAGCTCAGAGGGACTTTGTAACTGAAGTCGCTCACAGCAGCATGCCGTGACAGAAACAGCATGCGTCAACGGCGACATAGTCGATTGCTGGCTATCGTGTTTGCACTGCCAACGAAGAGGGCGGCGTCAGATTGGTGGCAAGGCCGTCGAGGAAGGGTGCGAAAGGTGCAACAAGTGGAAGGGCCACGCAGGCATATTTCTACAATCATCTGTGCAAACCTCGGCAAAGTCAGCTCAAGCACATGAACAGCCGGACAATTGGACTGCCCTGATAGGTAACACGACCACAGAGTATGATTGGGCACCCCCAACAGACGCCCACACCCCTAACCCATATTTATGTCGCTGCTGAGCTGCTTTCTAGAGCATGGATACAGAACTCTGCGACCGACAAGCCACGCTTAAATGACGAGTGCACCGATGTTCCGCCTGTCGGACTCCGACCCCGTCACTATCAGCCTCTGCACAGGGAGACTGCCAGACCAGCACCCTGTCAGCATGCTCACACCCGCGGCTCTCGCACCAGCGGCCGCAGCGCGTCAGATGCATCACTGCGGCCCCATCGACCTCCCATCGCCATCTGCACCGTCCGCAGCCGCCAGCCTGCACTGCGCCTGTGCCGAGCGCGACTTGCGCAGGGGTGCGGCAAACCCTTACGAACCTGCCACCTGCGTCCTGGGCGCCTCTGCGCCCCGCGGCAAGCTGCAGCTGCCACCTCACACCACGCCGCCCCTCCTCGCCAGCCCTGTGTCTCGTCAGTGCACCGCTGCGATTCGTCGCAGCCCTCTAGGCGTTGCAAAACCCTGAGGCCACGGCCTCCGCCTCGTCTTCCGCCTCCTCAGGCGTCGACGGACGGTGCCGCGCCTCCTTGGACTTGCGCGCCACCTGCAGGGCGGGCAGAAAACGCCGTGTAGGGAGCAAGCTGGAGCACGTTGATCTGGCGTTGCTATCAACGCAGGGTCTGTTGCTCAGCGGCACCCGCAAGACGGCCAGCTGCCACGAGTCGTCCAAGTCACAACTCGAGCGGCGCCAGCATCCTTCGTCAGGCGGCGGGCTGCGCGCCCGGATGCCGCTTGAGCGTCACCGGCGTGCCACTTTTGAGACGCATTCGCAAGGCTCTCTTTACGACGCATTGCACGAGGCTGTCAGCACTTGCAGCACACAGAACTGTGCAGCTTGCCAACCTTCTGGCGCTCCAATGCCAATTGCGGTGCCGCTCGCACGCTGGACAACTCTCGAACACTTCTTCAGGGGTTGAGATGTCTAAAAGCGCACCTGGATGACCTTGAGGCGCTCCGATGAGGACTTGCCCGTGCCACTTGCAAAGCTGGACAGCTCCACCGCCTCGTTGCCAGTCGTCGACGCCATGGGCGGCAGGCTGCGGCGTGCAAGCACACGTGTTCGCAACTCTCCACATAGGTTGTGAGCTTGGTGTACATCCCATGCCTGGGTTTGTCGGCGCCTCGCGTACAGCTGACGCGCCCATGTCATGTTGCAGGCGCCCCCGTCGGTCGGACCTTCAAGCTTTGATGTGCTGCTTGCCGGCAAAATACTTGCCGGCAAACATACGCGAAGAAGACGTGGCATATGCCCAGTAGAGCAGAGGCGCCAGGGAGCAGCACCCATGTCGAGGCAGGTCGTGCAGGTCAGCACACCACTGCACGGAGCCCAGGCGGCGCAGCGTCTGCGTCTCCGGCCTCCTGTCGCCGCCCGCGTCCGCGCTGCCGCCGTCGCGTGGGGCCCGCCCTGACGCGGCGGCGAGCTTGGGCCGCTGCCGCCGCCGGCGCCTCCGCCGCTGCTGCCGTCGGCCGACAGAGCCTCGCCGGCCGCGGTGCCGCCGCGGCCGGAGCCCTCCTCCGAAGCGGTGGTCTCGGAGTCCGACTCGTGCTCCGCCGGGCACATCACCACGATCGCGCCTGCATCAAATGCAGTCACCTGATGAGCAGACTATTCGACTTGAAAGAATAAAGCATCCTTGGCTCTTGGGAGTGCCAATCAGCACGCCATGGCGGCCGCAGGTTCTGCAGGTGAAGGCCATCAGCTCGTGCACACGTGTGCGTGTGCCTTGCCGCCCCCTCCCCCGAAAGGGGGGTTGGACGTGTTCCCAATGCCATGACAGAAGACAGCCGTCAGCAAGGTGATCGCCACAACCGCCAGGCCATGACAGCGCCGCGGATGCAACCTGCATGCAGCCGACGCGCCGCCGCGCCGTCAAACCTGGTCTACGCCCCGTTGACGACATTCCATGGCCGTCCAGCCCTGATGGATGGGTGGAGCACTCCTCTCACCTCGGCTGCCGGCGCGCAGGCTGATGTGGGAGGGCTGCATGCGGGCATCAACGGCCGGCGCCGCCTCATCCCACAGCCACGGCATGATGCACGGCGCATGGTACTGCACCAGCACCGCATACTCGCCGCTGCCGCGGGCTTCGTCCCCTGCAGACACATAACCTAGCTGGATCGGTGAACCTTGGGCGGATTGCACAGGATGGGATGACGGCCGGCAGGATGCACGGCGTCCAGTGTGCTTGCCAGTGCCGCCAGCTTCGTCACCTGCAGCCACAGCAACCACATTAGTTTCCTGCTGTGTTTGGGTCCTGCTGGTCTGCCAGCATCGCCGAGTGGACACTATACTGCCTGCTCGCTTTGCTGGTTGTGCGCATACACCGCCAACACTGCAGGACCCCTCCGCTGTCGTGTTGTTGGTGCAGGCGCGTTCCTCCCGCACCTGTGCGCCCCTCGGAGGAGCCAGCGGCGCCGCCGTCGGCGGTGGGCAGCTGGCTGGCGTTGCCGGTCGCGCGCAGCGTGCCGCGCAGCACCACGATGGAGGAGCGCTGCTTGAAGGACGCGCCGGGCGGCAGCTCCAGCACCTCCGCCTCGCGCAGGCCTGCCTTCAGGTTGTGCAGCACTGCAGTTGCAGGAGGGAGGGGACTGGTCAGATCGATGAGTCGCAGGGGTTGACCTGACACCGGGATTCCTGAGGAGGAATCCCGGTGGGAAGGATGCGCCCTGGGTTTGCCTGGTAGAGGCTGCAGAAGTTCCAAGGATGCAGCTGCAGGACCACCGCCTTGTGCCGCCATGCCCGGAGGTTGAACAGCACCGCAGTTGCGGCGGGGCAGCCAAACTGTCAGGATCGATGAGTCCCCGGGCGGGGCGGGATGTGAGAAAGTCAGTGTTGATGCAGTCCAGGCCTGTTATTGTCAGCGACAACTTGGCAGCTCCAGGACCACCTCATGCAACCCGGCCTTGAGGTTTGCTTCTGTATGTCAGTAGTGTATCAGTCCTCTGCCTCGCGCAGCCCTACCTTGAGGTTGTGCAGCACTGTTAGAGGGTGAGATTCCCAGACTGGCAGCTCGCCAACTGACGTTTTGCCAGGCAGAAAGGGTGCAAAGGCGAGCAACTTAGAAACAATTGAATGACCGATCGCATGGACAGCCATTCCGGCAGGATGAAGAAGAGACAATCAGAAGGCCACTAGGATCTTCGGAAGGCCATGCAGCTCAGCCGCCATGCCCTCCGCGCTGATCCGGGCGCTGTGTTCCCGCCGTTATCCCTGCTCTCCCCTGCTCTGGGGCAGTCCAGGAGCAGATACCCTGGGAGAAGGCGATGTACATGAGACTATGTCGCACATTGACTGTCTGCATGCGCACCTATGCTGGCGTGCTTCTGGACGTCCTTCCACATGGCCTGCGGGTCCATGGCCTCCAGCAGCTCAATGTCAGAGGGGATTGCCGGCGCTTCCTGCTTCCCATCGCTGCCGGCGCCGTTGCCGCCGGGGCTGCGCCGCTCCCCCTCCGGCGAGCCGCCGCCGAAGGGCGAGTCCTGCGCGCCGCCGCGCTGGGTGCGCTCCTGCTCCGGCGCCGGTGGCGGCTTCGGCTTGGCCTGCGGACGCGAGCAAGACTTGCAGTGAACCATAAGTTCAAGGGTTTGTTTTCTGGGTGCGCTCCCGCTCTGGCGCTGCTCCGGCGGATTCGCCTGCGGGCGCGAGCACACGATGCATTGAGACCTGGTGCGCTCATTGCCCTCCCAGTATCTAGTGCACTTCAGCTTCATCCGTCTGGCTCCACCAAGGGCCAGCTCCCAACCTGCGAGCGGAGCGGTGACAATGATGCAGCTTGAGGGTGGCACCTGCACATGCTGTGCTGGTAAACCAGATGACATTGGATCATGAACCCAATGGTATCAGCAGCCCGTCAGCACAGGACGGCACAGGATGCCACGGCACAGCCGCTGAGTGAGCATTTCACACACATAATCCTTCGAAGCCTAGGGTGCGAGCGCAAGCACTGTCAACCTGCTCCACATCGTTCTAGTGCTTTTGTCAAGCATTCTGCTTGCTAAGTCGTCGCGATACGTTCTACCATTGACACAATCAGGACTGCACGCTTGCTCCTTCATGGGCGGCGCCGCAGTGAGCGCCTCGTCGGACCCGAGGTTATCATTTCATGAGGACAGCGTCCGAGATGGCGGAACGAATGATCGAATACCAGGGAGAATCAGAAAATCCGCGCCTGCTCCTTCTTGGGCGGCGCCGCGGCGAGCGCCTCTTCGAAATGCATTTTCGAGTGTTGAGGACAGCGTCTGAGATGGTGGAACTGACGATCGAGTCCAAGGAAGTGTGAGAGGAAGAGTGACAGCATCCGCGCCTGCTCCTTCTTGGGCGGCGCCGCGGCGAGCGCTTCGTCAAACTCCGCCTCGAGGAAGGTGCGCGCCCGCTGCGCCCGCTCTGCCGGCTTGTCCTCTTTCTTTTTCTTTTCCTCCTTCTTCTTCTTGTCCCCTTTCTGGGCCTCGTCCTTCTTGGCGTCCTGGAAGCAAGTACAGCAACAGGATCGTCGCTGGACGCCTGAGGTGGTGGTCTGCCAGTGTTTGGGTACCATTTCTTTCTTATTGCCCCACTGCTTGGTGCTGTGGACATCATGCCAACGTTCGGCGCACGACCCACAAGACGGCCGGGGATTCTGCAGCTGAACATGTGCCGGTGAGCCGCACAACGGCGGACGCCCGGCAGCAGTCAATATGGTGGGATTCCAATGCGATCCCCTGCCGCGCTGCGCGGGCACCGACGGCGCAGCTCGCTGCCTGGTGGCACACATGTTCTCAGTGCGACTCGCCTTGGCGGCGCTGCGGCGGGCGGCGGCGCGGCGCACCGCCGAGCGGGCGGCCTCGCGCCGGGCGGCCGTCAGCGCCAGCTGCTGGAAGTAGGCCGCCACGGTGGCCACCACCTCGTTGCGCATGCGCTCTGCCACGTACAGCGCCGCCACCCTGTGGTGGAAGCAGTGAATTCTTCCTGTGTACCCGCTGACATGTGCATGGCCCAGGCGCATTTTGGGCTGCCCACTGCCTCGCTGCACGTGCGCTCCGCCACGCACAGCGTCGCCACTCTCTGCGACACTAATACATCCTTGTGTGCCTGTTAGCATGTGCGCGGCCGACCACGCTGCTGTGGCCGCAGCGTTGCCGCGAGCGCCCTGCTTGTGGTTCCGGGGTGCCGGCTCATGCTGGCATGGGGCGCTGGAGCTCCACATGGTGCTTTGAAGGCACAGCAGACGGCAAGCGCCAGACTCTTATCGTCAGAGCGGCTCCAGTAGCAGGTTGCAGACTGATGTGTTTTAGCAACCGGTCCGGCACGGTCCCACACACACATACAGTGCCAACTTGGTGGAAGGTGACAGGGTCCAGCAGCTGATGGTTGAAGGAGCCGCCGCGGGGTTCACCGGTACAGGTCCAGCATGAGCTGCTCGCAGGACGGCTCGCCGGCATCGGCGTCGCGGCGCAGCGCCGCGAGCGCCGCCGGCGGGACGCGAAACACCACGGGGCCCCGGCGCAGCAGGTTGCCCTCGGCCACCACCGGGCGCGCCCCCGGCAGCGCCTCCCCTGTGAGCGCCGGCAGCAGCCCGAACATGCCGCCGCGCCCCAGGAAATACTCCTGCGGATGACGCGCGAAGTTGAAGGGTGTCACGTGCGCGGTGAAATAGGAGCTTTGTCACGGAAGCTTTGTGACGCCCCTTATAATCATCAAGTCACAGGTCGGCGGCAGCGTCTCCCTCGAAGCGCCGGCAATAAACCGAACACGCCGCCGAGCGGCGAGAGTGCTGCTCTGCGCCGATGCAAACAAATCAGTGGCCAGTCGTCGCCAGCAGCGATCGGCATGCTCAGAATGTGCCTCCACCTTCAGTGCCAGCAACAGTAGCAACGAATGCTGTATGCTGTGACGACACGGTAAGTTTGCAGGCAGCTGGCCACCTGCAGCACCAGCATGGTGTAGCATGAAGAACACTGTGGATCTGTCCAGCATGTTGAGCGATAATGCTCAAATGGCCAAAGCCGGGTTGATCTGTGCAGGTTTTCGGGTGCACAAGCTGAAGCCCATGCTCACCAGCCCTTTGCTTGCACCGTTCCGGCATGTGGTCCAAGCAAAGGGCTGTCTAAGCACGGGCGCCATCAGCTTGTGCGCACACAAGTGTCTGACAGCAGCAAACATGACATACTCACGCTGGTGGTGCCGTCCGGGGCGGCGTACGCCGAGCGCACGATGCCGTGCAGCACCACAAACACGCCCTGGCTGCCCTCGCTGCGGGGGTCCTTAGTCCCGGCGTCGTCGCCGTCGTCGCCGGCCTGGCTGCTGCCGTGCTGGCCGCCGCCGCCGGCCTTGCCGCCGCCGACGTCTGGCACGGACCCCGAAGTGGCGCGGCGGCTGTCAGGCGGCAGCGGCCGCCAGATGACGTCGCCTGCAGTGACGCAGAACCGGTTCGACATCATCGTGTCCTGCATCGAGTCTTGCCCACGACCTGCATCTCTGCATCACCCGGCATCGATTGCTCAGCAAACTTCATCCCGAGGTTATCGACAGGAAAATCTGGAAGTATTATTGGGTTTGTGAAGTGCTGGCCCTGGCCCACCTGCGGTGTACATGACGAGCTGGCCGGCGGCCAGCACGCGGTCGAACAAAGTGTCTGGCACGTTAGCGAAGAACGGCAGGCCACGCAGGATCTGCAGGGAATGGCGCACAACTTCAGTCAGGTTACACAGGAGTCTTGGCTGTGGGTCTGCTGAACAGAGCAATCGGCTCGAGGCTGCAGGTGCATTGGCTGCGGAGGCACGACGCGAGTCACACAGCTGCCTGGCTCGAAGCCGCAGATCCCATGCGCCCTGAGCTGATCCGAAGGGATTCGGCGCTGCCACACAGTCCTCGCAGGGTGGCGCAGCCCGGGGGCAACACGATGTCGAAGCTGTCTGGGGTGCGGCACACAGAGCAATGGGGGCGCACGTCCAGGAGCAGGGGCGGGCGCCAGACGGCACCCAGGCGCGACAGCGCCCGCTCGCGGTTCTCCACCGGCTCCATCAGCTCGTCTTTCTGGGGTCGGAATTGAGAAGAGGTCGAAAATTGAGCAGGTGCTCATCTTGGAAAGCCAGCCGAAGGCTGAGCGAGCTTGCAGGCCGCGTCTGCCAACTGAGCCAGCTCTGCTGGCGATGCGCAGGCGGGAACGGGCACCGAGGTTTCAAGACGACGGAGCAAGAATTGGAAATGGGTTCTTGACGGTGCGGTGTGCGCACCAGCAGAGCAACACCAGCATGCACCCCAGGGCAGAAAGGACTGTTTCGCTTCTCGTGCGAAGCGCTGACAGGCACTTCCCACCCTTGACAGTGCATCCGGTGCTCCTCATCTGGCATGCGGCAGTCAAGCAGGCCATAGCTGGCCATGCCAGTCTGCCAACGATGCGGCAGACACAGCGCAGATATGGCAGAATTGCTGACAGGAGCAGGCTTCTGAAGTGGCTCGCCTCCGTCTCGTCGACCATGCCCGTGGAGTACAGCTGGTCGACGAAGCGCGCCTGCTGCCGCATGATTGCCATCGCCGCCCTGTAGGACTGGATGGCCTGGAAGGAGTTGAGAAAGGCAGCTGTCAGTGCAGGCGCACAGAGAGAAGCGGGCATGGTAGGTGAGACAAAGTGGTTAATCGGACCATCCTGGAGGCATTGCATCAGCATTGAGAGAGGTGCACTAGACGGACTTGCGCATTATCAGTGGCCCTCGTCATCCTGTTCTATCTGGGCCGCGAAAGGCCTAGAGACCGCCAAATTTTAATGTCGGCTCGGTGACGCAGTTTCTGCTGGAAATATGACTTCGTGCGAGGCTTGCTGCAAGCAACACCTGCAAATCCAGTCCTTTGCTGCGGTTGAACATGTGACGGCAGCGCAAGCCATGCACTCAAGCAGTGATTGCGCAGACGCCCGCGGGAAGGGGGGTGGGCGGAGGGTGGGCCGACCGAAGCGGTGCTCGTAAAGTGACAGCCGCATGGCTGCGCAGTGCACCTCCCGCATGCTTGACTGTGCAGCGCCAGCATGTCACGCCTTCTGCCGGCCCCACAGCTGCCCCTTTCAACCCTGCAGGTGTTACTGTGGGCAGGCGGCGGCCCAAGTAGCCACCCACAGGAGCATCGTCGATGCCGTGCACTGCAGTGGCTTTGGGATTGACACTTCGACCGCATGCCGCTTCTGGGACCACAAGAGCAGACCCAGTGCCCGCCTTCATCGCCGGCAACGACTGAGGGAGCGATAGGGGAGGCACCAGGCCCCAGGTGTGATTCCAGAAGCAGGCAGGCGGTCGTTGTGTGTTGCCCGCAGTCCTGGCAGTGTGCGCCGTCGGCAATGCATTTGTGCTACGCGGGGACCGGGCTGCCTTCATTGCCGGCAACAGTTGAGGCGGCAGATATATGCCAGCACCTGGCACAGACACAGCTGCTGAGCTCTCGATTCCAGCTGACGCTTTAGTGCGGTGATGCGGCCCTGTCGGTGACATGCAGGCTCCCTTCTGTAGTGTGTTGCCCTAGGTGAGATTGCAGACACGGCGGCTTCCACATGCGTGGCAAAGCGGCCCATCACCATCTGCCAGGTGTTGCCAGAGATGGTAGTTGCTCAACTATGCGCCGAAGAAATTCTGATGCCAGCAAACTTTTTGGAGGGCTTGGAGATCTTGTCATGGGCATGGTTATGAGTAAATGGTTTGAGGGTAAGAGGGGGCAAGGAGGATCACTTGGAAGCGGTCGGGCGCCTCGATCTCGCGCTCGATGATGAAGCGCCACACCCGCTTGCTCTCCGCGCCCACCTCCTCCTGCAGCATGTCGTGCAGCTGTTGAGTGACAAGTCCAAGTCCGGATTTGATGTTACTGTCCAGCCGATCTCGTGCTCAATGGTGAACCGCCGCCACACCCACTTGCTCGCCCACCTCCTCCTGTAGCAGGTTCTCGTAACCTAATGTGGCAGCAGGTTCTCGATACTTGACATTGCAGCAGGTTCTCAATACCTGACATGGCACCAGGTTCCCACAAATTGACGACCTCGCCTCCACATTGCCACAACCGTGCTGGCTGCCCGTAAGGTTGAGACAATCAGGCCGGGCATGCGCCTCGACTGTGCAGCCTCGAGGGCTGTGTGTCTGTCAAATGCAGTGGAAATAATGCAATGGACATGTCAAACCTTGCAGTCACCAGTTCTACTTTCAGACCGGAGAGGTGCTGGTTGCGTGCACTTCAAACGATGCCTCTGTCGTGCTTCCAGTTTTGGGAACTTAATCTTCTGGGTGACTTGTTGGGCTGATATGGAAGCTCGAAGTCGTCACGACCCAGGCATGCACGTGACATGTGCGTGTCGGGCGCCATGCATGCCAGGGTCGGAAGCACCACACGAAGCATCCATTGCAGCCCCACAAACACCAGAATTGTATCCCCCAGAAGATTTGTGCACCTCCAGTTTGTCTCCAACCCTTTAATGTTAAATCATAGGACTCCTCACCAGCAGGCAACCGGACGGGTCGGAGTAGCGCAGCCACTGCGCCTGCGGCGACCAGCTGAGCGCCAGCCAGAACTCCACCGCCGCCTCAATGCCCACCAGCATCACGCTGCTCAGCTGGGAGCTCAGCCAGCCTGCATTTCGACCAGACACCTTTAAAAATAGTCTTCCATGCAAAGACATCCAGCCGTGGACAAACAGCCGGAAGCATGCAAGTTCAGGACTCTGAGCTTTGACGCTGGCTGTTCAAGCTGAGCAGGCTCTGCAAGGCAGCCTTTCACACCGACCACTTGATCAAGTTGCAGACAGTGGAAAAGGTTTCCGTGTCAAGCACAGGACGAGGCTGCAGGACGCACGCGACAGCAGGCCGCGCGGCCAGGACAGCACGCGGCGCAGCAGCGGAATGCTGGTGTTGCGCAGCCAGTTGCCCAGCACCGCCGTGTGGAACAGCGCCGCCGCCAGCAGCTTGAMCMGCMGGCCGCCSGCCACCTCCGCCTGGTGAGGCGACAACAGCAGGATTTCAGCTTGGCCAGCTGGCATTCAAGGCAGTTCATTAATGTCGACCCCTGAGGTTTCTGACTTGTCAACTGGTGGTTCCTCTCGTGCAAAGAGCGGCATCCCCGCATCGCCAGCGTCCCCGCATCACTGTCCAGATTTGTGGAGACGCCAGACTTGCCGCCGTAAAGGGGTGCTTGCAGCAACAGCTTCCAGCCGCATGAGTACGTCACAGGGAGGCAATATTGCACACCGAAGCGCCGCCAAGCCTCAGGCGGCTGGCAGGGACCATGCAGCTGTCATGCACGAACCCCCAGGCCGGCAGCCGCACCTGGATGGCGGACCAGACGGCAAGCGGCTCCGTGGCGGAGTCCATGGCCAGGTCGCAGGCGTAGTCCAGGATGCGCATGCCCTGCGCACGCACGCAAACATGCATGCATCAGACGCTGCGGCTGCGGAATCGGCCAACAGCAACTTCTGCCGGTGACAGCGTCAGCGGCGCAGGCTGGGGACGACAGCTGCAACGGCAGATTCTGGGGCCGGGAGCTCGCCAGGGAACAGGGCTGTCTGCTGCCATAGTCCAGGACCAGCCCTGGGGTCCGGCACAGCTGCCCAGCCCGGAGACGCCAGAGAAGCTTCTCCTGTACGCAAGACACCAGCGCAAATTGACCCTTGCGCGAGACTGGGGGTGCTCACCCGGCCGCTGAGCAGCCCCTCGGCACGCTTGGAGTGGAAGTAGCGCTTGAGCCCCGACAGCAGCCGCAGCCGCGCCTCCGTGGTCATTGCCTCCGCGTCGCCGGGCGACAGCTGCTCATAGCGCTCCGCCGCCGACTGGCTGGTCTGCGCCGCCTCCACGCCCGGCTCGTGCGTGTTGAAGGTGTGGAAGCCGTGCGCCATGGCGTTGTCGCTGGCGCCTGCATTGCAGGTTTTAGGGTCTTGGCGCCTGCACGGGTTTGCAGGCTGGACAGAACGTATCTGATACAGTCGGCACCTGCAGGCACATCTTGTCAGGCCTGCGCTACTGCACCGCCGCTGGCGCCTGCAAATGCAAATTCGCTCGCACAGGGTATGACTCCATGCACTGACTTCGCTCCCAGCTCCACGACGCTGGCGGTGACGCTGCCACCTGTGGGGCGACCAGCATTGCCCTTGTGTGTCGTCTGGGTTGCCATACAAGGACCAAAGAGCGAGGTCTGTCGGCGCCACTGCCAACTAGCTGCCCAGGGGCGACCTGGGCCGCTGATGGGGTCCGCACGGCTGCGCAACTCGCCAAGGCGCAATTCAACAATGGAGTCATGCACTGCAAGTGAGGGTTACGTATGCCCTGTTCTTAGTGTCTGGTACCCCGATCGGTCCTAAGGCACTGCCAAGTGAGCATGCCAGATTTTGGAAATCCCAGTGGAATGCAGGCGGCCACCTTAGCACGTGCACACACTTCAAGCCAGGCGCAAAGTACCAGTTTCCAGAGGCGCACAGGTCTCACTGCCGCTAATAAGATGGCAAATGATGCAGGCCTACCTGTGCCCTCGGCAATAGCTGGCACTCAGCGCCTGACCACAGAGAATTGGTCCCAACTCTGTCCTAAAACACCAACTGCTCCTCGAGCTCTGGCATGCCAGCAAGCAGGCACGGAGCAGACAATGCACTTTGTGAGGATCACGCCAGCGCGCGCCTGGCGAGCTCGGGGTCGACGGCCGGTTCGCGGACGGATCCTCATCTACGGTGCCGCTGGCGCCGAGGCCGCCGCTGGCGCCGATGCCGCCCGCCCGCAGCATCGTGTGCTTGGCGCCACCGCCGTCCGTCCACCGCCCCGAGGACGACGCCCGGTGGCCCTGGTACAGGATTAAGGGTTGAGGGTCAGCAGCACATTGTGCAGCACATTGTGGGGCCATGACAAGGACGGCACCCAAGATCTGGTTTTTGGGGCGCAAATCAAAACCTGGAAATGGTGGGTGTCCCATGTGTCCTGAGATTGCGGGCGCACAGCAGGGTGATAAGTGCCTGAACCTGAACAGGACCCAGGCCCGCCATCGCTGGCGGCCACCCACTCATGGGGCTCAAACGGCCGTCTGGGCGGTTGACAGCGCACCTCGTCGGAGCCACGGCGGATGCTGCCAGAGCCCTGCCGGCCGCCATCCCAGGAGGCGCTCGCCGCCAGGGCGCTGCTGCTGCCGGCGCGGGACCCGCTGCTGCCTGGTGCGATTGGGGAAACGGCTTCTTCAGGTCCACTTTCAGAGTTCCGACAACCTCCCAAAAGCTACAAGTGCCATGCGCTGGATTGGGTCCCCGCTGCCGCCTGCCGCACGCATCCCTGCCACTGCGGTCCTGCATGCTGCCTGCGCTTGCTCACATGTGCCTGTCCACAATCACATGCAGCAAAGGTAGCCTGTGTGGGATGCAACCAAGCGCCGGAGCGCGGACCAACCGCTGCTGCGGGGGGCGGGAAACCAGGGGGGGGACCGCACCGAAGTGGGTCGGCGTGGGCGGCATGCCCCAGTCGTCGGGCGGCTCCTGGCCCTGCTGGCCCTGCCGCCGCAGCCGCTGCAAGTCCACCGGCAGCCAGCTCACCGTCGGCGCCGAGCCCGTCCGCCCGCCGGCCAGCAGCTTCTCGCTGCGCGCAAGGCGGTGCGCTTCAAAGGGTGTTGTTTGCACTGGCAGCCGCTACTGGAACACCAGTGCAGCCGCGCTATAGTGTGGCAAGCGCCGTTCCACTTCAATGGTGAAAGTTAAGTTTGGCCACCGGATGAGCAGAAGCGCGGTCAGGGCAGGCAATCTAAGTTAATGTGAGCCAGCTGTGGCAATATTGCCTCAGTCCAGGTCGTGGGCCTGCGCTTGTGACTGGGCCCACGTCAGTGGCTGCGCAGATGATTGATACATGAAGGTGTCATCATCATCTGAACTCGAAAGGTACCTATCCCCGACAGCACCCCAGCTCTCGTCTGCAGCTGCGGCCCTGCTTTCCTTCCTGTCAAGTCCATGGAAGCTGTTGGTCAGCCAAGCGTGCTGGCTTGCACAGGGCCTGAGGGACTAGCGGTCATTGGCAGCCTTGCACAATTTGAGGCAACACATATACGACCCGAGCAGTGCATCTGCACCGTGTGGCTCACGAAGTCTGCCATATGGGCTTGCTCGCGCTGCCATCACATTGGCGCACACCTCCGACAGCCCTCTAGACCCTCTATGGGTCCTGCTGATTGACTGTGTGGTTCGAGTGCATGGCCGCTGTGACGGGCGCTCCAGAGGCATCAAGAGGTCGCCATTGGAGAACCCGTCTCGCCTCTGCGAACGCCGTCCCAAGCATATCTGCCACCTGGCAAGTCGCAAAGGACAACCGCAGTCGTACCTGGGGCTGTCGGCACGGGCGAGACGCGGCACAAGCACGGGCTGCGGCATGACGAGGTAGCGGCCACCGCCGTCGCCGCCTGATGGGCCAGCGCTGGCATTGCTGGCGGTGCGCGCTGCCGAGGTGGCGCGCTGCACGGCGCAGGCGCGGAGGTCACTTGTGCAGGCGTGGTCTATATGGCCAGCATGTGGCGATTGGCGGGTAGCAACGCCCAAGCCAGGCTGCCAAGATGCAGCAAACTGCTCATTTGCACCAGTAGTGCATTGCTCTACATACATGTGCATGGCAATGCAGCAAGTTGCAACCACGACGGATGCCTGGTTGCTGCACAAGCACACAGGAAAGAAAACCCCGTCGAATGCCTTATCAGGTCACCTCAGGGTGGCGCTCCCAGTGTGCCGTCTGCGGATTTAAAACGCTGTCCAGCGCCGCGTGGCTGCTGTGGCTGCTGCCGCCCGGCTCCCCCGCGCCGCCCGCTCCGGCGGCTCTGCCGTTCCCGCCACCGCCGCCGCCGCCGTCCCCATCGCTGTCGGTACCACAGCCACCAGGGCCGCCGCAGCCGCTGCCACCGCCATCGTCGTCATCCGGACCCGCCGCCACCTCCTGCAGCCCCGGGAAGTCGCCGGCGCCGCCGCCGTCGCGGGCGTTGCCGCCGACGGTCCCCGCGTGCAGCGCTTCCTTGTCCTCAAAGATAACGCCCGTGCCGGACGGCAGCCGGACGGAGCCGCTCGCCTGCGGCGGAATGTTGGTGACCGGCAGCGCGTCCGCTGCCTCGCCGGCGTTGCCACCGCCTGCGGCCTCCTGTAGCATGTGAAAAAGAGACAGTGAAAATCTCTGTCAGGTCCCCAGTACTGACCACAATGCAACACTGACCACAATGCTGCGGCATCCGGTAGCATGTTGGAACCGTCTTTCAAGTCCCCAGGAGTGCTGACCACGACGATTTATGGGAGCAGGCAGCAGGCAGGAGCCGGCCAACCAGCGTCGTCAAGGATAGCCATGGGAACAGTCTGGCAAAAAGGCACACAGACAAGCCCGCTGCCACAGAGGAACTCAAGCCAGCAAGCAACGGCATCTTCCACCGGACACTTGCCGCTGCGTGCGACCACCTTCGACCTCTGAGGCAACAGTGCGCAACAATTGGCAGATGTGCACAGGTTTGCACTGTGGCAACCAATGCCGATCTTCTGTGCTGGAGCCTTCATGTGAATCGTCAGCACACAGCCCAGGAGGGCGCACCGCGGCAGGCGGCATCTCCTGGCTCAGGCCCACAGACGCATGCGTGTCAGCGCCCAGCCGCTCGGCGGCGGCGCCAGGGTCAGCGCCGCCGTTGTGCGCGCCGGCGGCCTCGTCTGAGGCCGCGTCCCCGGCAAGGTCCTTGCCCATGAACGGCAGGTCCTCCGCAAAGCGGCCGTGCGCCTGCGGTTAGGGATTTTCGGAAACTTATCAAGGCGGGAAGTGTGAAGTACATGTGGGTTTACGCCACATCGCCCAAGGTGCTTGCCCACCATGGAGCGGCAGGATTTTCATAGGTTGTCACAACAAAAAGAGATGTAGGAGGTGCATGCGCATGGACATATGCCGTGTCGCCCGCCAGGTTTTGTTGCTGATGAAGGGCAAGTGCTTTGTGTGCCTGCTTCAGAGAAATGGGAAGTAGGATGTGTGTGAGCATGGAGTTGTAGCAGCAGAGCTAGGTAGGGCAAGCCGCCACTGCCGACACAAGGTGCGCCGACAGTGCCGACAAAAGTGAGCTAGCGCTGCTGTAAAAAATGCGCCAAAGGCGGCGCGTGTGTGAAGGGAACTCTGGTGCGGGCCGACAGGTGATCGCCTAAGCAAATCGCCATGGCCAACCCTCAAAACGAAATGTACGACATGGAGCAGAGCTTCGCAAGCACGAGGTTGCTCGCTCGACACCATGGCAAGTCCGGGTTTTGAGAATCGAGCCAGCAGTCTGCCAAAAAAAACGATAGACATCACCCCTTCTGGTCGAATGGATCCGGCAGAGCCTCGGCCAGTAGGCGCGCGCGCGTTTTGAGGGCCAAACAGCTCCACCGCACGGCCCCTGCACACACGGCTCCGACGACGTTCCCGATTTTCTGTGATGGCCGTAAGAGCAGAAGAGCCTCGCCTGCTCCAGGTCGGTGAGGTTGTTAGGCCAGGGCTGCATGACGCGCATGCCGCAGCCCGCCGGCCCGCTGCCCTCCGTCGCCCTGTTGGCAACGCGGTCCGTGACGATGCTGTGCAGCTCCCCCTCCTCTGCTGAAAGGAGGATTTAGGGTTTAGGGCTGAAAATGCGCGCACAGGCTTCGTTACACGTGCATGGTGGCCTGGTGCGCAGTCAGTGCAGGGGTTTTCTCCACATGCAGCTGTGGAGTGGCGGGACGCCACACCGGTGCCTGCGACGCGTGCTGCACTCCCGACTGGAGCAGACGTGACCCGGGGTGTGTGCAACCTGCTGCCCGGCCGTTCCGTCGACGCCCGGACTGCCTGCCGCAGCTGCAGAAGCAGCTCCAGGCCCGGAACACACCCGCTCGCGACTCAGGGCATGGCAGGGTCGGGCTTTGCTGGACTTCAGGCATCAGGCGGAGAACGACTTCCTGCATGCCCACCTGCTTCCGACTCCGACTCCTCGTCCAGGGGGCGCAGCAGCGGCGTGGAGATGGACACAGAGCGTGACTCGGGGTCGTCCGCCCAGCGCGGAAGCGCCTCCGCGCCCGTCTGCCGCCCCAGCATGCCCTTCATACGCTCTGCTGACCAGGCCGCCGCCTGCGCCATGGCATGTCATCACCCGTCATACTCCAAGGCTGATACACCCACAAGGTTTTGGCGAGCAGTGTGCCCCCACACGCTCCGCCAAATGAGCCGTCATCTGCGCCGAGGGTTGTTTTTGGGGTTTCTGACCAGGGTCTGTCAGGCGGCAGAGAGGAGCACTGTCTCTGCAGCTGCCTGACATGGCTGGCCGTGCCTCAGCCCACGCGCTGCATGGAGGCTTGAAGTGGTCTGCACGACACCTCGCCTCCGGACAGCTTCCCGTAAGGCAGCATGTGCTGAGCTCTGACGATGCTGTTACCAGCTGGAGAGCTTTCAGAGTCAAGACTCGGTGCCGGTGCTGTGCACCCGGCTGCGCCATTGACTGCAAAGTAGTGTAACTGGTGAGAGCGTCGGGCCAAAGCTGTGCAGGCTGCCAATCCCGGCCAGGGGAGCTGTACTCTTACCCAGTAAATTTATGCCAGCTGCAGATGTGGAGGTGCAACTGCCGTAACTGCCGTATAGTGCCCACAACAGCGAGACTGCTTTGTTAAACGAGTTACCTGATGTATCCCTGCAGGATACGGGCGATGAGCATAGCGCTGGGTGCCACAGGGCTCGCAAGGGGCAAATCTGCAAATTTAGGTGGACCGTGCGGGCTCTGCTGCGCCACGTCAAGACGTGCTTTTGCACAACTGTTGACCCATCCACTCTCTCTTCAGTATCTGCTTCTGCAAAGCTGCAGCGACTGCCCTCTGCTGCCTCAGTGCCTCCCCTCTCGAATGAGAGCCGCTGCCTCTGCCGCAGCCGCGCGCCTTTGCACATGCATCTGTTGCAGCCCTCAGGCGGCCGACACATTCAGAGCAATAGCACCCCGCGTCCTGGGCAGTACGCTCAGCCCCAGCTTAGCCCTCACCTGAGCGAGCCCGGTGCGCTCCGTCCAGCTCGGCTGGCTGCGCTGCGCCGCGTCACCGCCGCCACCGCCGCCACCGCCGCGCCCTCCGCCGCCGCCGCCGTGCCCTCCGCCGCCGCCGCCGCCTCTAGGCCCGCCCCCGCCGCCGCCGTCCCCCTCGCCCTCGTCGTCTTCGCCCTCATCGTCCAGGGCCGGCAGCACCGGGCTGAGGTCCACGTACTGCGCCACCATGCCCCAGTCCACGCCTGCACACGGTGTCAGCGTTTGAGCAACGTACTGCACCACCATGCCCCAGTCCATGCCTGGACGCGATTTCAGGGTTTAGGCAACGTGCTGCGCCACCATGCTCCGCCCATGCCTGCACACGGTTTGAGGATTTAGGCAAGGTGCTGCGCCACCATGCTCCGCCCCTGCCTGCACATGATTTCAGGGTGTTTTCAGGGTTTAGGCAACCTACTGCACCTTCCCCAGTCTACGCCTGCACACGGGTTTAGGATTTAGCCGAAAAAAGCCGGGAGAAACGAACGTTTAAGAGACAGACACACAGAAAAGATTGTGGGCCAACCCCGCAGCATCTCGCCTTCGTCACCCTTGAGGGCCGCGATTGCGGAGCTTTGCACACAAGCTTGTCCTTCAAGTTTTGAGGAGCATTTGACAGCGCTACAACTAAAGCGACCCACCCCGCAGCATCTCGTCCTCCTCCCCTTTCAGGTCCTCGATGGCGGAGTGCGTGTAGCGCACCAGCGCCCGCGCCGCCTTTGAGCGCATGCGCTTCTTTATGGAGCCGCCCTCCACCACGCCTGCAATGCAGTGCTCAGGCATTGGTCGCTGTGACATCTGCAACAACCCTGCCTGTGCCGCTGGTGTCGTGCTCAGGCATCAGTCGCCCACCACACCCTGCAGGACTGTAGCACGGTGCGGTGACAGCTGACCGAGCATCAGCTGCAGTGCTGCGCATGCTGCAGGAGCCACTGCCGATCGTGCTTGTGCTTGCAGCCAGCAGGACAACCAATGACCATGGGCTGTGCTGAAGCAATCAGCGACAGCTCTACAGGGCTGGGGGCGTGAATACGTCAGAACGCCAGGAGTCCAGAAGTCGAGGCCTTGGGAGTGGCGGCACACCCGTGATCTTGAGCAGCCAGGGCATGAGCGGCGCGTTGATGATAAGCGTCAGCACCACGAAGCCGCTGGTCCACAGCGCAATCTGCACCGGACAAAATCCTCGACTATGCCTGTGAGTCTGTTGAGTGAGTTGAGGTTGGCCTTCACTGTCCTGGAGCAGCGATGCACTCGAAATGACAGATCAGACAAATCAGGCATGCCTTCACTCCGTAGAGATGTGCTGGGCTGGACAGCACCCCCATGTGGGCCCACAGTACACACCCTGACCCCTTGGTTCACGATCTTCTATGGTTGAATTCCTGTCGTTTCCGCGCACTCCAGGTTCGAGAGCGCACCTCGGCGGTGATGCGCCGGTTGGACAGCACCTTTTCCTCCTGGTCCAGCACCAGGATCTGCGCCAGGATGAGGGACACCGCCCCGCGCAGCCCGCCAAAGGTGGTGAACAGCACCACGCCCCAGGACATACCTGCAGGCGTGACATCATTGCGGTTGTGACTCTGCTGCACCACTGAAAAGGTCGTGAAGAGCATGCCGCAGAACATGCCTGCGGGCGCAGGGCATCTCATGAGGGTTCTGCGCCCGCTGGGCACAGGCCTGACTTGTCGTGCCGCAAGTAGGCAACGAATGCTGCGTCCAGACGCCCCTGCCCAGACTAAACGTAGAGTAGGAGCCGCACCGCACATCAGGCGGCAGCCATAAAGTAATTGGAAATGGAGCGCAGCACCTCGGCAACGGCGCTTCATTCCCAAGCACCCGCAGAGGTGCATGCACAGAACACGTGCAATTAGATTACATAGATAGTTTGAAGCTGCCGCACCCGAGCCGACGAGGTCGAAGAGCGGCTTGAACAGCGCGATGGACACGGCCCGCGCAGCGAACATGGCCAGGTACACAAATGGCAGCCGCCAGAAGGTTGCGAAAAGCACGTCCAGCGTGCCCGTGTCCTTGAGCTCCTCCGCAGACCTGCAAAAGGGTCCCGAGCAGGTTTTCGAAGTGGTTCAAAGGGTTTTGGCAGCCGCAGCAGGGGGCAAAGAAGGTGGCGACAGCGCGTCCAACAAGCCGGCATCCAAACCTGGGGTGCCACACACGTGTATGATTGTGCAAGCTGCTGCCTGCAGTTGCTGCTCAGTTCATGCAAGGGGTCTGACTGCAGGCAAGGCGCATGGGCTGCATGGTATGCAGCAGAGGCACAGCGGTAGGCAACAGCAGATGATGGTGGTGGTGAAAGCGTGGTGGATGGTATTTGGGGGCGGAGGCTGGCGCACGCACCGCACGAAGAAGTTCACGGCAGAGGTGCCTGCGGGGGCATGCCAGAGAACGCTGAGTATGCGCATGGTGGCTGGTGTCCATTGTCAAATCAAGTTGATAATGATGTGCGCACCCGCGAAGAAGAAGACGATGCCGTTGACGATGAAACTGATCGTGTCCCAGAAGCTGCACGCACAAATAGGTTGTTTGGCGTCTCGTCAGCATCCTTGCCAGCCCTTTTGGCACCATCGTTTGCAAAGATCATTCTCAGACCTTTGCAGGCGGAGCAGCAATTAACTCGCAGTTTTCCGACAGCTGCATGCCACTGCGTCGACACCAGCGTGTCTGATGTCCCAGTCCTGCACCAGTGCCAGCCTGGAGGCTCCTGCGAGACTGCCTCGGGGCTCTCGGCAGCACCACCGCAGGAGCTCTGCACAGGCGCCACAGCGCACCTGAAGAAGTGGCCGCTTTCCGCGACGCGCGGCGACATGTCCCACTTGCCGGTCGCAGAGCCGTAGATGCCCATGACGACGACCGCAATCACGCCCGAGACGCCCGCCACCGCCGGGGAGTTGGCCACGTAGAAGGCCAGGTACGCCATCGCCAGCGTGACCGCCAGCTCCTGTGGTTGCATCGAACATGTCTCGGCTGCGAAACCTTGATTCGCTGACCCGTGCAAGCGGTTTCGTGAGGACCGGCATCAATGCCAGCTCCTGTGCTGCGTTGGAACATAACTCCCTGCATGACCTTAGTGTTACCCCACAGGCGGTGTTTTGTGAGGCCCAGCGTCGCTGCCAGCTCCTGCACGAGGGATGCTAGAAGCACACAAAACTGCCCAAGCCTTCAGTGACTTCAGGCCCACCAAGTGTGCAGAAAAGTCTGTGCAACCTCACATGAGGGGTGGTGCGGCTGGGATATGAGCATCTTTTGTTGTATCCCAGCTACTCAACGCTACTCAACACACACATGTGAGGCTGATCTTGGGTTTTGGGGATGAACATGTGTAGGGAAGTCTCATACAAGGTGCATATCACGAGGACTTCTGTCGTGTCCTGCATGGTGCTCACCTGCGGTGGCTTGGCCCCGCGGTTCTGCAGCCACTTGAGCAGATGGCGCGTCGCAACTCCAAAGCCATAGCCGATCAGAGCGCCGCCTGTCGAACATGCACAGCCAGACTTGACAGCATGAATGGACGCCACTTGCTAGGCAGCGCGGCAGAGATGGGCCTCGAATGACCTTGGAAGAACCGGGGCGCTCCGGATGTTAGCGCTACTCACAGACATGGCCTTCAGAAGCTACACTGACGGCGCCGCAGCGCCCATCTGCCCACAAGTTGTGCTTGGCATGTGCACAAGTTATGACTCGTGTCCCTCGAGTGTGTCCAAGCAACATCGCCATGGGTCCACATTGGGTCCACCCAGCAAGCAGGCCGCCGCCGCCGCCGCCGCCGTTAGGGAGGCCCGAGCTCACAGGCTTTCTTGCCATGACGCACCGGCGGACAGGAGGACGATGCGGTAGGCGAGGTCGGCGGCCGTCTGCGACAGCGACAGCTCTGGCTTGCCGGCCTCCAGGCGCCGCACCAGCTGCAGGAACACCTCGAACAGCGTGATGGCCGACGCGTCGTTGAACAGCGACTCCCCCTCCAGCAGCGCCGTCAGCGCCGGCCCCACGCCGGCTGCACGGAGACGGTTGCACAAAGATTTCGAAGCCGTAAGATTTGAGGCACAGACTGCACAGGCATGTTTTTGTGGCGGACGCGCCGTCGTATAGCAACTCGCCCTTCTGCAACCCGGCCTCCAGCTACGCTGTCAGCGCCGGGCCCACGCCGGCTGTGGTGGAGCCAGGAGGCAAGGGCTTCACCCACCCGATACCCACAACAAAAGCCTTCCCCCGAGTGCAGGACGGGCGGACACGGCAGCGGCGGCCACGGAGGAGAACAGCGCGGCGTGCTGCAGACTCGTAATTTGGTTTCGTTCAAAAGCCAAGCAGACAACAATGGCCATGCTCCTCACCGGAGTGCAGGATGGCAGACACGGTGACGGCATCTGTTGACGCGACCATGGAGCTGAAAAGCGCGGCGTGCTGCCAGCGCCAGCCCAGCTCGTCCAGGCGGAACACGTACAGCATGATGGGCACCATGAGGACCGTGGAGCAGATGACCACGAGGAACGCGAAGGTCAGCACCTGCAGCATGACCTGCATGGGGCGCAGGAAAGGAGTGCATGTGTCAGCACAGGTCAGCATGACCCCTGAGCAGCAGGCGGAGGAGGAGGACAGGGGCAGTGAGGTGAGCCCAGGCCGCCCCGCGCACAGAAGCACGTGATCACCTTTTTGAAGACGAAGTAGTCCATGCGCACTGCGCTGTCCAGCAGCAGCGGCGGCAGGAATACGTACAGGAAGATGTCCGCTGGCCGGATGCCTGCAGGCCGCACACAGCTTTAGGAGATTGCACTCTTCAGTCTTAGGAGATCACATTCCGTGTTTGTTCAAGCTGACGTCTAAAGTCGGGCTCGTGTGCATTGGCTTGCAGTTGATAGCGGGGATATCTGAGGAATGGCCTGCAGCACTGCCGGCCTCCGCCTGCAAGGTGCAAGCACACTTGAAGCACACTTGCATGCATCTTCGCGGACGCGAGCAATCACCTAGCCACAGCGTGAAGGCGTTGCTCAAGGGTCCCATGTTGCAGGCCACATTGAGCAGCTGCAGCAGGCCGCCTGCACTTGAAGCAGCCAGTCAGGGCCGAGCAGCTGCACGCAGAGAAGTGCTGTGGCTGGCGGTCGAATGCACCTCGATGCCCTACGGATGTATGGCAATCTCTGCGCCAGCACTGTCGCACAAGAGTGCAGTGATAGGGTGACCTTTCCCAGCTGCCAACCAGCACTTGCCTGCGATGAAGACCCACAGCGCCGACAGGCGCCCCGACAGCAGGCACGCGGCCAGTAGTGCAATGGACGCAAAAAGCACTGCATCCTCTCCAGACTCTGCAGGTGAGCAGCAGGTTGAGGGGGTCGTGCATGCCATTTGTGGTGAACCCAAAAGCATTGACTAGGCGGCAGG
Source organism: Deuterostichococcus epilithicus (assembly GCA_033439295.1). Taxonomy (NCBI): domain Eukaryota; kingdom Viridiplantae; phylum Chlorophyta; class Trebouxiophyceae; order Prasiolales; family Stichococcaceae; genus Deuterostichococcus; species Deuterostichococcus epilithicus. The sequence goes on along the minus strand of JAVTLE010000004.1, from coordinate 903,851 downwards.
ACCTGCTCTGGCCAGCGAACACCTGCCTTCGCGCATGCAAAATCACCCATGCAGCAGATCAGGAAGTTCGCATGAAAAGTGCAAGCGGCATCATCGCACCTGGGATCGGACAGTAGTTGTATCGCTCTGCGCTCCACCAGAGCCAGGTTTTAGCCCTTGCCGCCGACAGACGCCATGTATCGATGCAAGACACTTGTGCCAAGCAGGCACCGCATCGCTCCGAAAGCCAACCGACACACATGAGTCTGTGAGCGTTGCTCTGAAGACAGACTCGATGACCGTGCGTGCCTCTACAGGGGTCGACCCCAGCCCCCGGGGGCAGTGTCTTGCCTGGATCATTGATGCGATGATGGTAGCTCGCATGCTTGCAGATGTCCTTCTCGTGCTTTCCAACAGCCAGGTCCAGGCCGGCATCCACCCAGCTGGTCGCGTTCACCCATGGCAAGTCCATGGCTGCTGTCTTACTCCGACACCTCACTGGCCGCACGCAGCACCCGTGCAGGTTGGGGGTTGCTCGGTATGGATCCGTCGAAATTCATTCAGATTGCATGCCGCGAACGGGGCCGTCTGCCTGACTTTTGAGGCACCAGAAGATATGCACGCGAGCCAGCTTCTCACAAGAGCCTGCGTAGGTGCACGAGATGCAATAGGCGAGCGTTCAGGATAAAGGGGTTGCGATACAAACGCTGTCATGCAAGGACACCGATCTGCATCGACCGAGGCCCAAAGCTGCGTGCATCGGCCAAGGTTGAAAAGTTGTCGGAACAATTTTGGGGCACGTGCGCTGACTAATCTCAATGGCAAAGAGCATGCAAGCCCCAGCCGGACGCAGGACGACCAGGATGATAAGCAGACAGTTGAAACCGGTCTTAAAGAAGTGGCTTAACGTGATCCGCTTGCAAAGCCGGCGACTGGCATGATTATTCTGTATGAACGCTGAGCGGTATCTTAGGTCTGCTGCGGCACAGGAACCTAGGGCGTCCTCGGTGTCCAGCAGGCGTTTTTATTGGCATCAGAATTCTCTGCTTGCCCGCTCGCGGCGCCATCCCTTTCAAAGTCGCACATCAAGGAGTGGCCGGTGCGCTGGTGGTCCCTGCCGCAGCGCCGCGCAGCTGCAGGCCGTGCATGCCTCGATGGGCAGCGTTGAGGGACCTGTGGCAGAGCTGCACCCTGCTCTGACCACGTACGTCATCGCGGGCGTGTCTGGCTGCGGCAAAAGGTGCGATGCGGCACATGCTGCATGTGCTCATTGACAGCATCCGAGCGGCATTCTACAAACACTGTCGCCACTGCTGGCTGCAGCACCGTGGGCAAGCTGCTGGCGGCATCCCTCGGGAGCCAGTTCTTCGACGGAGACGACTTTCACACAGAGTCGAACAAAGGTGCGCACGCCGGCGCCCGGTGCGTTGCTGTGACGGGGCCGCTCGACCACATCTGCGTTTCTTGGGGAGCCGAGCTCTCGAGCCTGAGCTGATATCCCTTCTGCGCAGCCAAGATGCGGGCAGGACAGCCGCTGACAGATGAGGACCGCGTCCCCTGGCTTGCTGATTTGGCGCTCGCGATCCAGAAGCACGCCTCCAGGTGCCCCGGCGCTGCACGCATCATGTTTTACATAAGATTTTCTGCCGTACAATGACGCGTTCGCGGTCGAGACGTCCTTGGGCATGTCTGCCTGCAGCAGCAGTGACAAAGCGCATGTCTGGCCGTAGTGCAAAGCCCACGGTCTTCGCCTGCTCTGCGCTGAAGCGCAAGTACCGAGACATCCTCGCAGCCGGGGCAGCAAGCGGCAAGCCAGCAAATCTGATGTTCGTGAGCACTCTCTGCTGCTCCGCATACCTTTTTGCCTGTCGACCTGCCTCCTCATCGAGCTAGAAGGTTTGAGCTGCCTGCCCCTCAGAGCAGGGGTGCCGGCCGCTGCGTCGGTGCTGATGGCTTGCAATGGCAATGACTGCCGGCCATCCGAATTGACACTCAGTCAAACTACAGGTGGTGCTGATGCCGCCGCGGGAGGTGCTGAAGGAGCGGCTGGAGGCACGGTGGCGCACGGGTGAGCACTTCATGCCACCCTCGCAGCTCGACGCGCAGCTGGCCGACCTAGAAATCGACGCCGCGCCGCTGCAGCCGACGCGGCATCATCCGCTAGAGAACCCGTCTTCCACCGGCGCAGACACCCAGGTGCGCTGCTTACTGAATGTTGTTAGCATGGTGTTGCTGTCAGCTGTCAGCAGCACCGGTACAGTGAAGCACCTGCTGACGGCTCAGCGCGCAGCTGCTGGAGGAAGGAAGCCCCGCATGGGCATCCGGTGAACCAATACGCTTTTGTGCCTGCGTGTTTCAGTTGCAGAGTACAGTTTGACTGACAACCTCACACAGGCTGCCGAGCTTGCATTGGACGCCGCGCCGTTATTCGTGCTGCGAGACGTGGCGCCGCCGGATGTCCTCGTCAAGACCATCCTGGAGCATGCGGCGGTGCTCGCTGCCGCCGCGAACGATTGAGCTATCCATGAAAACATCTCTTGACTGTAGCAACGAGTGCAGGAGCTCGTGCGGCGAGCCATAATTGCGACGCTGCACTGCTTTTGTTTGGATTTGGTGGCGTCACCTAATTATTATCAGAGGTTTTCGGTTTCTCTGCTGATGCACTGCTGCAGGTTCAGGTTCTGCAGTTGCTAGCAATTTAATGCCGCTTCACGCATCTGAAAGGCGGGCACCAACTGGCAGTTAGAAAGTCAGGGGAGTTGACCTGAGCTCAGTTGCGACTAGCGGGCTAGCTGCCTAGCTGGCGCAGATGTCAGATTGCCGTCCGCAGCGCCGCGCAGCCCACAGCGCTGCAGCAGGTTCAGCTGCTGCGTGAATCTTATACCTGCCGTGCGGGGTCTGGCGGCCGGAGGAGCCAGAGCATGCTTGCTAGGCCACAACGGTACGGCCCAGCGCGTCGAAGTGTCGCACAGGTGCGGCACAGCCCGTGGAACCAAAACACGTCGATAGTGCAGCAGCATGTCGATCGCACATCTGCATCGAGGAACGGACGAGCCGGAGCAGAATGCTGACACCGCACGGTGTCGCAGAGAAGTTCGTGAATAGGCCAGCACACCAGCGAGGGACCTGCAGGCGGGTAGTCTGGTGCAGGCTGAGCACCAAAGCAGCACGCACATCAGGAAGCCTTTGGCTCGCTGTGCCTTCAGGGCGGATTGGCCCTCGAAGTCCTAGAAGCCAATCTGTTTCGAGCTGCAATAGTGCTCCGGAAACTTCTACCATGATGGTGGTTATATAGTACGCTGACAACTGATGGAGCTTCGAATATGCAGAAGACCGCGACCCGCAGTGGCTGTTGTCATGTGCGACTTCTTGATGACCTCCCGCACTGAGGTCCTCCTGTGGTGCAGGAATCTGCAAAATCTCAGTCAGCTCGCTGTCGCTGGGGGCCAGCTGGAAGCACAACTGGCGCGAGAATCGGAGGCCAGCCACGCAGGCACCTGCGGCCTGACAACTTCGCACGGCAGCCTACCATTGTCGTCGCAGTCCACTGCGGCTCTCCGCGCAGCAATTCTGGGCTAAGCCTTGCAGCCCCCCTGACGCGGGCCAGGCTGAATTGTAGAGCCTTCTGCGGCAGCGGGCAGCGCCTGTGTGCTGCAGCAAGCACAGGCGCGGCACCAACTGCGTCGCGAATTTGCCACGGCGCTGCGCCCGCAGCTGTAGCAGAAGCGCGCTTGTCACCACCTGCTGCGACTGCTGCAGCTCACGGGCTTGTGAGCTGCAGTGCCCTGCAGCGCAGCAGCCGCGCGACAAACAGCTTGCAGGGCAGGAAGTGGAACAGCATGAACGGCAGCAAGGCCGTCAGCATGCAGCCGGGTGGCTTTGCCGTGCGCGCCATCAGCGGCCACCTGCAGCACTCCGACTCGGTGGCCAGCAGTCAAGCGGCGCGGCAGCTGCCGGTGGCACTCATCACCACCTCCGGCTGCCAGTTTTGTGCACAGGTGCGAGAAACACGGCGCCGCGCCATCGTCTGGCTGGTCATAGCAAGCCGCGATGATGGCGTACACTGTTGAGCTGTTGCAACACAGCGTGCAATGCTTTGCACCGGTCACAGCCCGGCCTGCAGCGCTGCGCTCCGCTGCAATGCTGCCATTGGCTGGTCATGGCAAGCTGCAACGATGGCGCACACTGCTGAGCTGTTGCGACACAGGGTGCAATGCTTTGCAATGCACCAGTCACAGCCCGGCTTGCAGCGCTGCACTCCGCTGCAGTGCTTCCATGTGAGAGGCAGACACATCTGAAGCGGTCGCAGACATGCACACCAGTCATCTGACAGCTCGCTCCTGCGGCGCACTGGTGCAGGCAAAAGCGGCTCTGGACGATGCAGAGATCGCATATGAGGAAATTGACCTGGGGCAGTACCCCAAGCTGCTGACGGAGGTGAAAGCAACCACCGGCCGCGTGACCGTGCCCCAGGTGCGTCCCAACGGCCCCGGCCCTTGAGCCATTTTCTGAGCTCCTGTCCTGCACTACCAACCGCAAGGGTTCCCTGCGGCTGCTTCGGGCCGTGGACGGAGATCTGTGTCGGCACTGCACTGAGTGCTCTCTGGACACACCAATTTGACGGGCGAATCGATTTGGAGGGCGGATCACAACGGCCCCTGCGGCGGCGGCGCAGGTGTTCCTGGGCGGCCTGCTCATTGGCGGCGCAGAGGAGCTGCAGGCGGCGCTCGCGGACGGCAGCTTTGGCGACGCGCTGGACGGCTCCAATGAGCCCGCGCTTCCGGCGGACCTGCGGGAGGCCGTGGACCGCACCCTTGCGCAGTCGCCTGCGGTAGGGTGTTGTCTTGGATCTTGAAGTGATCCGCAGCAGTCAAATGTTGCTGGACTGCAGGCCATGGATTGCACCCCTGCACAGTCGCCTGCTGGGGGCGGAGGCATGTGACACGGCAGCCGGCCGGCTGCTGTCAGACACACAGTTGCCATTGTGCGCCCGCATGCAGCGCTCAGCCTTCCTTTCTGCGTCGCCCGCCTGACGCCGCCCTACTGTCCGCAGGCGGCGGTGCCGCGGCCGCTGCTGCCGGACGGCATGAGCGAAGAGCGCTACAGCCACCTGCAGTCCATTGCGCATAAGATTGGCCGAGGGTGCGCGCCCCACAGCGCCGACCTCCTGGGCTCGACGCCGCTGCAGTGCCATGCTACCCCAACTAGTCATGAATCATGTGTGTGTGCCATTGAGCTGCCTGCAACCTGGGGCATGCGGCCTACCGAATTGCTACCAAACACCAAGGTGCAGCGGAGGTGGTGTCGATGGAGACTAGGGAACTCACAGCGGTGCCCATGCAACCGTCCCAGCTAGGCACCATTAGCCTCCTTACCAGTGCCCTCATGCCCCCTTCCTAGGCTGCTGCCGGACGGCAACCGCATGTTCACACTGGCGGAGGGTGGCGAGTGGCTGCGGCGGGCGCGCGTGACACCGAGCCCCGACGCGGGCCTGGGCCTGCTGTCCGACCTGCAGCGCGCGCACCTGCTGTATGTGACCGACGGCTCCGGCGCCGACCTCGCCACAGTGGAGCCTGGTGGGTGAAGCAATGAGAGAATCCGCCAGCCGGGGTCTGTGCCGGACTCGTTCCGGGGTTTGTTGCGGTTTGTCTCGAGGGCCGCCCGACCGTTGGGTGGTGCACTACTGCACCTGCTGTGTACATGACCGACGGCTACGGCGCCGACGTCGTCACCATGAGGCCAGCTGAAGTAAGCAGCGAAGGAAGGCGGCCGGGTGCAGAGGTCTTGGCATGCGCTTCGAGGCCTTAATGTTGTGCAGCACTGCCGCACCCCGGCCAGAAACCCCCTGCTGCCATGGTGCAGCAGTTTTCTGCGCTGCTTTGTGATGAGAAAGCCATCTGCCATGGAACCCAAGACTCCGCAGGCATGTGGCGCCGTTGGCGTCAGCGGCGCTGCAGCTGCTGGAGGAAGCGCCCCATGCGGCGTGGTGCACATCCGCGCGCAGAAGGACAGCTTTCAAACCCTGGTCGCAGGCATGGGCGCCCCGCCATCGGCGTCGACGGCACTGCAGCTGGTGGAGGATGCGCCGCATGCGGCGTGGGGCGAGGCGCTCAACACGCAGGTGCCCTGGTACGGCGACGCCCACCCTGCGTCTCAGGCAAGTGATCGTGGTTCATGATGATGAACAAGAAACAATAATGATAGAAAACGTGCCCGCCCTCCTTCACACCGGCTGTTGATTGGCTGCGCCACACTGGTGGGCAGCGTCTGCCCCGTCAAGTGGGAACGCAGGGCACACGCGGGCTGTCTGCAGGATGCTGCCATGGCTCGGGGCTTTTGGCATGTCTGCTGCCCCCCTGGCGCAGCCTTTGCCGAGTATGGACACCAAGGGGATGATGCGAAATTTTATGTTCACATGGTCAACGCCTTTCGAAGAGGATGGAGGACAAGGACACGATGCGAAGTGTCGGTTGTTATGTGATCGACGCATGTATGTTACTGGTGGCGGGAGGGGCTGCACACGCTGATCTTGGGGCTGCGGCTCGGCTCCTGGGCGGCGACTGGACGGTGAACTTTCGGCTCTGAACAATAACAGTTGACGCCCTATGCTCCGCAGGTGGCAGAGGGGAAGCTCACGCTGACCTTCTGCCACATGCTGCCGACCGAAACTGGAAAGCGTACCGATTATTTTCCATGCCTGCAGATGGCTGAGGGGCTGCGGCTCGCTCATACTAGGACAGTACGACACAACCACCCGGTTGGAACTTGGACCGTGAACACTGCGAGGACTCACTGTTGTCCTATGCCCGCAGGTGGCGGAGGGGCTGCGCACGCTCATTCTGGGGCTGTACGACCGGCATCTGGAGCCGGGCGGCCGCGCCGTCGACTACGCCAGCTTGGCGCACGACCCCGGCTTCCGGGACTACGTCACCGCCGCCTCTGAGCTCACCAAGGCACGCCTGCCCAAGTGTACATCTTGCCAGCCGCTTCCTCACTCTTTTGGAGCGAAACGTCACTTCCCGGGATCATGTCACCGCCGCATCTGAGCACACAACGGCGGGCCCGCTGCCGGCTCTGCCCATCCTGTGAAGCTCGCATCGCTGCCTTCCTCACCAGCTCGAGCTGTCTGGCATCGGATTGGGTGCCTCCTGCTGAGGCTCCCGGGTCTGCCGATGATGTTTCGACACCTGCACACGAATGGGCCGGGGTTCCTGCACTCCCATCTGCAGGCCAGTGCACGCTGCGGAATAGAGGGCTCGAAGGGACCGTCCAATTCCTATAGAGCAGGTGTTGTGCAGGCCACTGAAGACTGCTGGCTGACGACTGGCCAGAGGTTTCCTTGTCCTTCCCGGATGCACGAGGCTCGTGCTGGCCACTGCATCCCAGTGGCTGGCGCACCAGGAGATGTATTCTGGTGATGCTTATGATGCAGCTTGTGATGCGCAGGTGGACCTGACGTACCTGGACAGGCGGGAGCTGACGGCATTCTTCATCAATATCTACAACGCGCTGGTGGTGCACGGCATGGTGCTCTTCGGGCCCGCCGAGTCCACCCTGAAGCGGTGTGTGCCGCAGCTGCTGCTCGTCAGCCCCCTACTATTCCCATGTCTCGAGAGTCGGACTGCAGGATCTGGACTGTGCATTCATGCATCTCCTGCCAGCAGCAGCCCGCGCACCGGACCCCCTTATCAGCAAGCACGCGGCGCCTTCCGTTGCAACAGGCTGCAGTGGTTCGGCGCGGTGCGCTACAACATCGGCGGCGCCGATTTCAGCTGCAACGACATCGAGCACGGGGTGCTGCGCGGCAACGCGCCCAGCCCCGCGAGCATTGGAGTCCTGTTGGGCCGGCCCCGCTGGGCCAGCAACACCTTCAAGAAGAAGGACCCGCGCGCCCGGCTGGTGCGCCGAACTGCACGTATTAACCCACAAATGAAGCACACAGACCTCAAGTAAGAGTGCTGCAGCACCCAGGGGTCGCTGCTGCAGCGCGCCTGCTGGACAAGCGATGCTCGCAGCGCAGGGCCCGCGCGCTCGCCTGGTGCGACCTGGCCCCGCGACCAGGGACCTGTCCAAGTTTATTGGTGTCAACTCCTGAAGAGGGGCTGCTCGCTTCCTGCTCAGTGCTGGCAGGGGCTATGGGCTGTTCACGCCGTCGATGGGAGGCCGCCTGTGCATGGCATCGCAAGGGTTCTGCAGGGTGCAGCTCCAGCCTGTGTATGCGTCGAGGTGTACCGGCTGTTCCTCCTCGCGGCCAGCCAGTCATGGCACCAGTGCATGCAGGCGCTTCCCGCGGCGTGTTTCGTCGCTGTTTAAGGCATTGCATTACACCAGCAGATTGCACCAGCAGGCACAGCGGGTGCTCCCTGGAACGCCACAGTGCAAAGGCTCTTGCACGATCCGCAGGCGGTCCAGCCGATGGACAAGCGCATACACTTTGCGCTGGTGTGCGGCGCCAAGAGCTGCCCGCCCATCCGCGTGTACACGCCAGATGAGCTGGACGAGGGCCTGGACGCCGCAGCCGCAGCCTTCTGCGAGGGTGAGACTTCGGATAAGCGCCTTCGAACAATGCTCTCTGGCAGAGTCCTGATGCCTCTGCAATGGTCGGACTGTGCTGCTCCCGCAGCCGCCACCGCCTGTGCAGCGGGTGACGAGCTATGATGCACTTTCGAAGTGTGTTGTACTCTGCATTTGGGGCATGCTACGAAGCTGTGTGTGTGTGTGTGTGTGTGTGTGTGTGGGGGGGTTGGCGAGGTGCCTGCCCGGCTGCTGCTGTCCTGTCGAGCAGCCGGCAAACAGCCACAAAAACTCGCTCTCTCCTAAAGGCAGGCAGTTGCCTGACGAAGGTGGTCTGCAACTTTAAACAACAGGGGAGGTGCAGGTGGACCACGAGGGGCGATGTGTGGCGCTGTCCTCCATCTTCAAGTGGTACGCCGACGACTTCGGGCAGCCTGACGTGGTGCGTCCCTGCCGCCAGTCTCTTCTCATGTCGCCACATCGCCTGGTGCAATGCCATATGCCATGCTCCCGCCGACCGATCCGCACGATGTCCTGGAGGAGCTTTCCGGCTGGGTAGCAGGAATGCTCACAGTGCTTCTGCCGTCCGAATCCCCCAAGTTGGCTTGCAGCCCCGAATGGGGCCCCCCTTTGGCCGCAGCTGCTGCCGTGGCTGCTGCGCTTTCTTCCGGACGGCCCCGCGCACGAGCTGGAGGACCTGCTCGCCCACCTGGGCGCCAACGACATCAAGGTGATTCCACCTTTTCATGGGATGTCTGCAACGCAGAAACGAATGCTCCGGTGTCTCGGCCATGCGAGCTGGAGGACCTGCGCCCACCTAGGCGCCGACAACGTCACAGATACCACTGACAATTTATGACTACATGCAGTCATCCTGTTGCACTGCTGTGTCGTCAATACTATGTCCTTTGGATTATAATTACTCCTGATGCTTCGCCGCCTGCCTCGTGCACTCTCACGAGCCCGTGCAAGACTTCTGGCGGCTTCTGCTGGCAGCGCTGGGAAGTTGCCGCGGCTGCAGGTGGTATCGCAGCTATCTCACCTTGCTACCCCAGCAGTGGTGCCGCTTGCAAACAAAATGTTTCATGGGCATGCCAACTGCCTCCTGCCAATGCAAGCATGATGTGCGAGGCGTCTGTGTGCTTTGCCTGCAGATTACCTACAAGCCCTATGACTGGAGCCTCAATAACAGCGGCGAGCCGCCAGAGTGACGATGTGCGCTTGCAGCTATGCTGGCGGAAATCAAAGCTCGCGGCGGCGGGGATGGTGGCTGCGCCTGCCACCATGGCAGGAATACCAGCGCACCTGTCCAGCCAGAGCGGCTCCATTGCATCGAGTTCTACAGCGGCAGGAGGCTGCCGCCACAGCGCAAACCACACAACACGGACGAATCATCCTAGGGTGCAGGCTTCAATATCAGGTATCATGGGTTCAACCTGAGGGAGAACAATGATCAAGAAGGCCTTGCGGGCAGGAAAACTGCCAGTCTGAGGTCATGCAGTGTTTGGAGGTTTAGCGGATTGGGTTGGGTTAATGTGTCCTGCCGTGCTGCTTGCACAGTCCGTGCTGCCTCTGAACGACAGGCAACATCTACGGATACAAGGCGGTGTCAAGTCGTACAGAGACGTTGCGATCATTTTCCGTTGGATCCTCACCAATCAGATGCTAGAAGATGTTACCCAGATGCCCACTGGCAAGCGCAGCGGCGTGCAGCGCCGCGGTGGCGGGTTCATGTCAGTTTTGCAAAGCAGTGCACATCTCCGGGTAGGTGGGTTTCCCAAGAATGAGGCGTTGGTAGCTTCTGCCACCAGGCAGCTCATTTCACGCGAACACAAGGTGGAGCTGGCAGCAGGAGCGATGATTGCAGACTTGGTCCCGCCAAGATTCTGACGCACGATCCTGCGGCCAGAAGGTACAGTACGGAGTGTGGACTGCGCGAGTGTTCTAGTTCTGCTGCAAATGCCGAGTGATTGCGCAAAATCGGGCTAGAACGTCGTCGCATTGCATCTGCAACCGGTACCTCTTGGGTGGCGAGGCGATTCGCACCGAACGTGTGTTGGTCCCAGGCTTTATACGGCTTGCAGCCTAGCAGACGAGATGAGCGCGGTCGTTCTCATGGCATTCTGAGGTCCAACACAACTTTGCAACAGCTGGCCGTTTGCATCCCGAGGGCGAAGTGTGCCTGATCTGGTGCCAGACAGCAACATCTGAACGGGGGTGCTTGAGCTGCACGCTCGGCAGCGGGTCCCAACACCAGGCGGATCTGTGCGGGAATCAGGCTGCAAACTCTTCATCAGGTGGCAGCCAGACACGATGCCGCTTGCAAGCGGCACCCGCAGCGGTGTGGCACTGGGGACGGCGACGTTTCTGCAAGCCACAGTGCTGCTGATTCTCGCAGCCGCCTGCAGCGGCCTGAGCTTGCACCCCAGGTTCCGCGACGATGGCAGCGACATCAGCATGGTGTGTGCGTCGAGGCGTTGCATGCTGATATCTGCGCGCCGAATGCATGTGCATGATCTATTTGGGCATGCACCACCCTGGCCAGCCTGCAAGAGCCTACCACGCTGCGCTTCTGCTTTGCTGGTCTCTGCCCGGCAAGCCAGCTGCACAGATGTTCAGGCGGAGTGTACGTCTGACCACGCATACCATGATTTGGCAGGCAAAGCGCTGCAACATGTCACACACACACCACCATCTCAACCATTCAATTGAGGATCCCCACAAACTGCAGGGCGCCGACTGGAGCGGCCAGGTGGACAACATCAACTGGCACCCGCGCGCATTCCGCTTCCGCAACTTCCTGACGCCCGCGGAGTGCGACTTCCTGATCGAGCAGGTGCGCGCAAACCCTGCAGCGCGCACTAGCTTCACGCAATCTGACTGGCCAGCCTTCTGGCATGCCTAGGACTTCTGAGGATCGACAGGCTTGTTGGGGCCTGCAGACCCATCGTCTATGAAGGCTGGGGGGGCGTCATGAAGCAGCAGCAGCGCTGCAGAGCACACATCAATCAAGTTTGGAGGCGCTGTACAGTGATGGTTCACGAAGCAGCACTGCGTCCAGCGCAATGCCTGTGCCGTGTCAGCATCATCTCGTCGCCTGTGCGCAGGCACGGCGGTACCTGTCCGATTTGACGGTGCTGGCCCACGAGACGCAGCGGCCACTTGTGTAACTGCGAGTGGCATCATCACAAGTCAGCCACCACTGTGCTGAGCGCAGGCGCGGCCATATTTAACCAACTCGACGGTGCTAGACAACGAGTCGCACCGGCCGACGCCCAGCAAAGTGCGCACGAGCGCCGGCATGTTCTTCCGCAGAGGTGCGTCAAATCCAGTGCCAATGCAAACGAAGTTGTTGTGTGCCGTGCATTACAGAATACAATCCCACTGCCTCGACTCTGGACAGAACGCTGCGCACCACAGCCAGAAGGTCAGGGGACATGCAAACCAGCAGCCGGTCCTCTGGCCCTGTCATGGGCTTATCATGCAAATGCAGGGTGCCTCCTGTGCCGCGTGGTCACCCCCCTTCTTCTCGCTATCACTCATTTCCCAAATTCCTTCTGCACTTGGTTTCAGGCCAGAACGCGGTGGTGCGCGGCATTGAGGAGCGCATCGCCCGCGTGACGCACCTGCCGATCGACCACGGGGAGGGCATGCAGGTGCTGTCTAGTTGTCCTTCTCTTTAGTCGCCCTTGGCTCAACCCTGAAAAAGTCCCCTTCTGCAACACTGCCTGCAGCACATCACGCGCCGTCTTGCCAGCCAATCCCAGCGAGGACATGCAGGCAAAGCCCCTGCTGCTGTCAGAGCCGGTTTTGTACAGTGCTCCCCACATGACAGCCAGGGAGGCTGCGGCCTCTTGCATGTCACCCGTGCCCTGTGCCGGAAGACGCTTTCCTGTTTGGGACCCTGGCACTCAAGGCCCAAAAAATGTCGAGTGCAGCGTCCATAGGTTCGACATGCCATGTCGAATCGAGATGGGCTGGCTGCTGGTCGGCACCTCCCCTCCCCTCTGCTCACTCTGCTTTCGGGTCGCCGCTGCAGGTGCTCAAGTACGAGCACGGACAGAAGTATGAGCCGCACCACGAGTGAGTGATCTTTGATCCGCTTTTGGCAAAGCAACCCGACCCAACAATTGCGCGGCTGCAGCTGTCAGCATTTTCAGTGTGGCGAGTCCCTGCTGCAGATGTTCACTTTGGCAGCGCACATTTGTGCCTCAGCAGTTACCAGCCTGAGCCTTCGCGCATCGCCTTCGCCTGGCACTGTGGATCTGCAACATGGTCATGCTTGTTGACATGCCTCTATGCACTGAACGTAGCTTCTTCCATGAGGGGTTCCCGGACCATGGCTCTGGGCAGCGCGTCGCGACCGTGCTCATGTATCTGTGCGTTTCTCTCCCTTCCACCGCACCAGGGCGTTGACATTTTTTTCCGTGCATCTGATGTGCAGTCCCTTCGGCGCTAACTGGTCGCTGAGAGTTTGCACCTATCTGTAGCCGACGCCAGCCTGCCACGATCATAGAACCCAATGAATCTGGCTGTGTGAGGCAGGGACTTGACCTGGCACAGCGCACAAGTGCAAGCCTGGCATTGCTTGCGCTGGCATTCCGGCCGCTGCCTTGCACCAGCCGCCGTCCAGTCCCCATGCTGCCAGGAAGCTGATGTCTAAACGCGTTAACCCTAATGATGCGCAAACTGGCAGGACCACGCCCGAGGAGGGCGGCGAGACGGTATTCCCCCTCGGGAGGCCGCGAGTACGCGGCGACGGCTGGTCTGAGTGCGCCAGAAAGTGGGGACCTTTTCTCACCCTTGTGGCCGCCGCCGCTGCGCTGCGGCCTGGTCAGCACTGAAACTGGCGCTGATGCTGCTGCATTCGTGGCACTCGTGACGGAGGAGCTCACGGCACGGGCATCGGCGAGCTGGGAGCCGCAGATGCGCTGCCTGTGACCCAGCTGCACCGAGTGCTGCTGCGCTTCTGCCTCTACTTCTGCCGTCGCTGGGGGCGCCCGCATCTTTTTGGGGACCCTGCTGACGGCTGCACCAGCCTGGCAAGTGTGCGTGCCTGTGGCCGCAGGGGCCATGCGATCAAGGCGACGCGCGGCGACGCGGTGTTCTTCTGGGCACTGAAGCCCGACGGGACCAAGGACCGCTCCAGCCTGCACGGCAGCTGCCCCACCACCAAGGTGCCTGCCCAGGGACCGCTGACGCCAGGCATCTTCCCCTGTCAAGGGAGAGCCCGCCCTGTTTGCCTGGTCTGACTCGCTGCAGCTTCGACATGAGCTCATCGCCGTTGCCTTGGCGGCTGCTGACGGGCACCCGCCTGCGACCTGCTCGTGTGCAGGGCGAGAAGTGGAGCGCCACAAAGTGAGTTGCTCGCTATCCCTTGGCGCGCTGACCCTGCTTCAGTGTGCTGCCGGCCGTTGCCCGGGCAAGCGTGCCTTGCCAGTGCTGCACTTGTCAAGTAATGAACAAGCCGACTGAACGCAGCCTCCTCCTCTCCAGGTGGATCCATGTCGGCCCGTATGGCTAGCGGCAATTGCAGGCTCTGACTGCCTGAGGCCTGCAGGCAACGCTTCCTTGCCTGTATGTCACCAGTGCAGCCTGTCGGCGTTTACCAGCGCAGCCTGTCGGCGTGTTGACGGCGGTGCAGATGTGTTGCCGTTGCGTTCAACACATCAGTGGCAGATCCTCGCTGTCGGAGTGTACCAAAACATATTGTTGAACTATCTTTAGTCACCCTGGTATGAGTCAATGGGCCAGTACTAATAACACTACCAAGTACCACGGTGGAAGCTATCATGGAACACTCATGCACATGTACCGGAGTTTCGTCAGGTAAATTTCTGTTTCCATTTGACGAGCGTCACCGCAGCGATCGCGGGGGAGCGGGGTTTCAGGCCCAGCGGCACCGGGAGGCGGGTGTTGCATCTATAAGCGTCAGCGGAAAACAGCACTACGAGTAGCCAGGCGGGGCCGGCGTAGATCCTGCACACCCGCCCCGCGGTAAGCGACCAATCAGCGCGACATCTGATGTGTACGCTGTCAAAGAGATGCTGCGGCAGTGCAGCCTCGCCACGCTGGACTTCGTCGTATACATATGTACTAGTCGGCCAGATAGAGGGCTCTTTGGAAGGTAGATTGTAGTCGTGATTGGCATCTGAGTGCCGGCAGCTGCGGGCGTGCCACCCCGCACACAGAAGCTCCTAAAACGACCTGATGGTGGGCTGTCTGCGGCCGGCTGTGAGCGTTTGCGTATTGCCGTTGGCCACCGCCTGTCGTTCTGCCCCCAAGCCTTTTTGCAGCAAGTACGCGCGCCGCCCCTGTGCAGCGGCATTCAAGCCTCGACATAGCTGCCTTGAGCTTCAAGCAGGCAGCGCCGCGGCTCCGGATGGCAGCTCGGTGTGACTTGCGCTCGTTTGGCAGGGGGCGCACTTAGCAGAAGCGGGGTTGGGTTGCGAGGACCACGTGCGCTGGACCGGCATTGCGGTAAGCCGGGGCCAGGGCTCCTCCAGCGACGTTCAAGCGGGACTGGCAGCAGGACCGTGCGCCACATCCTGGGCGACGGGCGCCCGCCGCCGGAAAATTCTTGAGTTTTGGGGGCCCGCTGGGACGTTGTTGCCCCTCGCGGACAGTGAGCGACAAGGCAACCTCGGATGAGCGCGCGGGCGCGGCGATGACTCGGGGGTTGCAGCAGCTCAGCCGCCATGAAACGGCCCAAGAGGTAAGGGCTTCGGATGGCGTCAGCAGCTGCAGCGTCAGCGCGTGTCAACCCAGCCCGGTCCTCGCACAGCCTGGCAGCGACAGCCCTAACAGCAGAATTGACGCTGCATGACCTTTAGAGGTGTCCGCTGCTTGACCCGGGCGCCGGGGGTGGGTCCAGGGCCGCAAAGCGCGGCTGCGTTGGCAGTGTACCTTGGACCTCGGTGGCCGCTGTTGCTCTTTGCGAGTCCCGTGTCGGCAGCAGGGCGCAGGCGCGGCCTGACAATCGTGTAAGGGGCAGGGCCAACCCGCTGGGCGGCCCCTGGCCCCACGAGGCGCAGTAGCTGTCGCTTCTGCACCGGCTTCTGTCCGAGTGGTTTACTGATAGCGGCGGCCTCCGCGGTCGCCTGGCGTCGGGGGCACGTCAAGGTCATTCCGGCTGAATTCACCAGGCGGCCCACCTCACTGGACGCAGCCGTGGAGGCTCAGCCGGCAAATGCCGTCTGGCTGGGGTGCTGAGCCGACACACGTGCTGCTGGCAACGCAGGGCCGTCAGGAGCAGCCACCGGGAGTCGCCGGAAGCGGAGGAGGCTGGCCTAGAAGACAGCCCTGCCGGCGCAGCTGGCCGGCCCATGACGGGCGGCAGCGACAGCCCGCAGAAAAGTTGCATCCAGTGCCTCGAGTACAAGGCTCTGGCCGACTTTCCCAGGTGGGCTGACCCGCAGTGCTCCCTTCACGATGTTCATTGGCGCACACCGTCGCCGGCGCCCAGGGTCTGGGCCTCGTGCAGCAGCTCCGACGCACTCCTTTGGTATTTGTCATAGCTTGAAGCCTGCCTTGCGGACCTTTCCGGCCTGCTTTAGGCTCTCTCTGCACATGTTGCAACCCGCATGCTGCAGGAATCGCAACAGATCGGACGGACGCGACAACCGCTGCAAGCGGTGCACAGCGCGTGTTGTGGCGGCGCGAGTGGCGCGCCGGCCGCCGGTGCTCACAGCCCAGGTCTCGCACAAGGTGGGCGACCATCCCCAGCTGCTGCGGCTGCGGCGACGACGCCTCACCGTCCGCTGTCTGAATGGTGGAAGGCTCTGGCCGCCGCCTAAATGCATGCGTGCGGCATCATGCAAATTGGCAAGGCACAGCCGCGAAAGCGGGGTGCTGAGCAGCACCACCCTACCCCTCTGCAGGTGTGCGTGCGGTGCGGGAAGGAGAAACCGGCGGCGGCCTTCAACCGCAACAAGGTCCGCCCGGATGGCCTGTGCAGCTACTGCAAGGTGTGCAATGCCGCCGCCGCCGCAGAGCGCCGGAAGACGCGGCAGCCGGTGCTGGAGCCCACCGTCACCCACAAGGTGAGTGCAGCCCCAATTCTATGCGCTGGCAGCAATCGCCTGAACGGCTGCTGTCTGCTGGGCACTTAAGGTTTTTGGGGTTGACCTTGGTATCCGAGTGACAAGGGAGTCAGTGGGAGTCTGCGTCGAAACTCGCAAGGCAGTTGGGTTTGCAGGCAAGTGATGGTGACCAGCATTCTCAAACTCACACAGGTGTGCAGCGAGTGCGGGGAGGACCAGCCGGCAGCCGCCTTCCACCGCTCGAAGTCGTACAATGACGGGCTGTACGGCAAGTGCAAGCGGTGCTGCGCGGCGGCGCTGCAGCGGCGGCGGGCGGCCGCCGAGGGCGGCGAGGGCACCGGCGCCGGCGCCTCCGCCGGCACGTCGCCGGAGCGCCGTGGCCGCCGCAGTCAGCAGTACGCGCGGCAGCCGATGCACGCGCCGCTCACCGGCGCGGACATTGGCAGCATGCTGTCGGATGCCACCCTGTACGGCGACCCCGTCACAAAGGTGCACGCGCGAGGCTGGCCCGGGCGTTCAGTTGTTGAACTGACAGTCAACCTTGTGACATGTGTCTGGCTTCATCTGGCTGAACTCCCTGCAGCAGCTTTCGCCTCCTCTCAGTACTGCAGTCCGACCAGGCGGATGCAGTCAGGGCAGTGACACCGGAAGCATAGGAATGGAGCGCTCCGTGCCCGCAGGCCATGGCGGAGCTGGTGGCGGAGAATGCGCGCAGCGCCAACCCGGCGCGCACGCCGGCAGAGCTCGCCGTGACGCTGCTGCAGGCAGGCAGCAGCCGCGAGGCCATCGACGCGCGGCTGCCCGCCATTGCCTCGACGCTGTTCGGCCGCGGGCGCGGCGGCGGCGGCGCAGCCGCAACCTCCAGCGCAGGTCTGCTGCCGCTCCGCCGACTCACCGGCTCGGTTGCCGCTCCTCAGGAGCCTGCTGGCGCTGGTGCCAACCTCCCACACCTGAGCCAGGGGAGAAGCGCTTTGAGCGACAGCAAAGCCGTTTAGTAGGGAAGCAGGGAAGGAGAGATTGGCACTCAAGGATTTGGTGCGGTCCGCAGCCGGCGTGCGGTGCGGTAACATGTGGCGGAGCCTAAACCCTCAACCCTTCTTGCAGGCGGCAGCTCCGACGAGGAGGGCGAGGAGGACGAGGACAGTGACGACTCGGTGCGCACCGCCAGCCGCGAGGAGCGCAGCGACCCGCAGCCGGGGGCGCGGGCGGGGGCCGCGGGTCTGCCGCCGCGCCMCCCGCACTTTGCCAGTGCGTCGGGTGCGTGCCGCGGAGGGGCTGCCTGCCTGCCCCTGGGCCTACCAGCCTCGGACGCTCTGTGGAGCAGGATCGGCACACGCACGTTGCCCGGCTGATGGAGGAGATGCGGCCTGCGGCTGTAGTGGCGGCGGCAGCGTACAGCAGCATTTGATTGCGGCTGCTGTCCCCCAAGCTCGCCTTCATGACCATAATTGACCTCATGCTTTTCAAGTGAACAGCTGTGTTACTGTTTGCCACAGGCGGGCGCCCTTCCTTGGGGCTTCTGGCAACAGACATTGGCGGGGGCCTTGGCAGCCCGCACCCGCTGCCGGAGCCATCAACGACGGCGTCGGCCGGCACGCGCACCAGCCTCAAGACGGGCAGCAGCTCGCAGGAGGGGGCGGCGCGGAACCCAAATCCCGGGGCGGCAGGCGCGGCGGACGCCAAGCCACCCGGCGGCGCCGGCGCCGGCGGCGCAGCCGGCAGCGCGCCGCAGCGGCGCCCACGGGCCAGCATTCGGACCACCAGCCGTCTGAATGCGGCGTACGCCATCGAGATGATGCGCGCGGAGGGCGCAGCGGACATGCGCTACATCATGGACAGCCTCGCGGAGCAGCAGCCCAGCGAACAGGTGCCCATCTGCGCAGGGTTTCCTCCTCTAGAATGCTATGCTAGACGTCCATTAGAACACTCCCTGCATCCCTGTTGCCGCCTGCGCCCCTGCAGGCTACACACTGGGGCGCAACCGCTCGCACCTGCATGGGCGGCAGGCTGCCGCCATGACTCAGCAGCGGCCCCGCCGAAGGCAGCCTCGTTCGGCGCGGGCACTGCAGCTGCAGTGTGCAGTGTGCCATGTGCTCAGGCTTCGACACAGGCCCTCTGGCCCATGAGAGCGACATCCAGGCGGTCTTTTCGTGACGCTGTCGAAGCCGCCGTGACGCAGGACCAGCCGACGGCAGCGCCGCCGAGCCCGACGCAGCCCCCCGCGGGCGGCCGGACACTGAGACCCCGGCGGGCGGCTGCACAACATCGCGAAACCAGCACTGGGTGAGCGGCGTCACCCTCTGCCAGCATTCTGCCCCGCCCTGCATTGGCTGGCGCAGTGGGAATGGACGGGTGCAGGCGCATCCTGTCTGTGGGGAAAAACTGTGCAATGCTGCCGGCGACACCTCAGCCCGGACAGCAACACTGTGCGCTCAGACCTTAAGTGTGCTACAAAAACCACCGGCGCTTATACGGCGTCTCCCTTGGCCCATAGCCGTGGCGATGGAGAGTTGCCAAAAGCGGAAGAGCGCCGCGCTGAGCGGCCCCGCCAGACGGACCAGCAGCGCCACCCTGGCAGCCAGCAGCACGAGGACCATCAACCCCGCGGCGCCGGCGGTGAGAGGCTCCTGCAGCAGCCGCAGCAGCTGCAGCACGGCGGTGGCGGCGGGGGCGGCGGTCATGGCAGCGGCGACTGGGCGGCGCCGGGCCCCAGCAGCACCACCAGCGGCAGCCCCGCGAGCGCGCAGACGCCGTTGTACCCCGCGCCGTCGGCCGGGCTGCTGGCCAAGCTGCAGGCGCGCTCAATCCTCCCACATTCAGAGGCACCGCCTCGGCGGGGGGAGGCAACCGTTCCCAGCTTGTGCGTGTGACACTGTGCAGCCGCACTTCGCCCTTGCAGCAGCAGAAGCGCTTACCGAGGCAGTATGCAGGCAGCGCCGGTGCGTGCGCACGACTACTGTTGCTGTGTGGGCTTGCATGATAGCCGCCCTCTGCCGAGCAGCGTCGCAGGATGCCGCTTGAGGGCAGGACTCTGCGCCGGCTGAAAACCTTGAAAGCTTCCCCCGCAGGCAGCGCGCGCCATGTCACGGCAGCGTATGCTGGAGAGCCTTGCGGCGCAGGGTCTGCCGCTACCGCCGGAGCCAGCGCGTCCTGAGGTCAGTGACATGCTCGACAGGCAGCTGGGCTTGCTGCAAGCTAGCGTGTGACCTCATGTCTGAGCCGCAGTCTGGGAGGGTGCATCTGCGCGCAAGCAGCCGTTGCATACGCGGGGCCGGTTCCAGCAAGGATCACCAGACACCCCGCTTGTGTCGACTGCGCAGTTCAACCAGCTGGCGGCGGCTGCCGGCTTCAGCCCCGCCGCCGGCGCCGGCGAGGGGCGACACCCCTACCAGGCAGCCCTCGAGCTGATGGGTATCACCTCGTTTCCTGGCATCGGCGATCAGCATGGCAGCTGCGGCGGCGGGCCCAGCAGCGGCGGCGGCGGCCTCCGGCACGGCAGCGGCTCCTTTGGTTCCGCAGGTGGCGGCGGCTTTGGCGCTCAGAGCGGCGGCAGTGGTGGCGCAATGAGCGGCGGCGGCGGCCTGAGTGGTGGCGGGCCAGGCTTTGCCAGCCCGAGCGTGGTCTCAGGGAACCACAGCGCAGCAGCGGCAGCGTTCTTCGGCGGCTCAGTGGGCGACGGCGGCTTTGGCGGCAGCGGCGACGGCGGCAGGCCGAAGCGGGCCCGAGACAGCGGCTTCAACTTAGCGTCGGCAGTGGCGGACTTTGGTGCCGCCGGCAGTGGCATGCCGCCCGCCAAGCGGCATGCGCACCTGCGGCAGATCCTCGACTCTGGGGGCAACCCCTGGGTGGATGCTGCCAACAGCCACCCGGCGGAGCCAGGCGGCGGCGGCGGCGGCGGCCAGCACCGCTCTGGGCGCACCTCCACCAGCAGCGGCATGTTGATGCCGCCGCCTGGGCATCCGGCGGGGTATTACCACGGACGTGGCGATGCCGGAGCCCCCACCAATGGCGTCCCTGGCGGCTACCACCCCCAGGGCTTTGGGCTGTCAGCGGCGATGGCGGACCCGATGGCGGCTGCAGCAGCCGCGGCGGTCGCCTGGGGCGGCGGCGGCCCGCAGGCGGGCGGCGGGCCCGGCCGTTCCTTGATAGACAATTACCTCCCGGCGGCAACCACCGCTGCACTGGCGTACGCAGCGCACGCGCGGGGGCTGACGCCGCCGTTCTCGCCGCCGCTGGCGCAGCCGCCGGGCACCAGTCGGCCCGGCAGCGGCTTGCCGCCGGTGCCGCTCAGCCCTTTTGGCTCGGCGCTGCCGCCGGGCTCGCTGGCCGCAGGCCTGGCATCGCTGGCAGGCAGCGGAGAGGTGTTGCCGTCCAACAGCTCTGCTGAGCTGCTGCTGCGGCGGGCATCGGGGCTGTCCACCCCGCGCAACAGCGTCCTGAGCCGCGCGTCGGCGCCGTCTCCCATGTCGCCCTCTGAGGTGCGCCGCCCCTCCTGCAGCCTGGCTCGTGGTTCTGGCTGATGGCTCAGTTTGATCGTTCATGGCTCATGGTCCACGGCCCTGGCTAACCGGGGGCGGGCATGGCCGCCGGTCTGCCTGGCTGCCTCGCTTGTCTCTTTGTGCACACTTGCTCCTGGTGGCGAACCACGACTTTGCTGCGCCCATGCGTGCTGCAGGCTGAGCCTGAAGGCCTGAAGAGACGTGACGTGTCTCTTTCTGCTGCAGGCGGCCGCTCGTTGGGCTGACTTCATCTTGGGCTCTAGCCAGGCAGCGCTTGGCGGCATACAGGTGCAGTCGCCGCAGCATTCGCCCGGCAGCCCGGCGCCGCTGCGGCCCACGGCGCAGCGGCCACTGGGCGCGCCGGGTCTGCCGGCGAGCGCGCCGCTGCCGGGCATGCCCTCTGCCGCTCTGCGACACCCCGGCGGCGGCGGCGGCGGGCTGCAGCAACAGCAACAGCAGCAGCAGCATGCAGCGCTCAGTGCACAGGTGCAGGCGGCGCAGCAGGCGCAGCTGCAGCAGCTGCTGCGCGATGGGCAGCTGCCGGCTGCGGGCGGCGCCCATCAGGAGCAGGGCCAGCAACAGTCGCAGCACATGCAGCAGCAGCAAGTGCAGCAACACATGCAGCATCACGGTCAGCAGCTGCATGATCAGCTGCAGCAGCACATGCAGCATCCCGGCCAGCAGCAGCAGGATCAGCTGCAGCAGCACATGCGGCACTCTGGCCAGCAGCAGCAGCAGCAGCCGCCGCTGACGCAGTTTGGCCAGCAGCAGACGCAGCATGATGGCCAGCAGCAGCGGCGCCTGCAGCAGCAGGTGCAAATGCAGCCCGGCCAGCAGCAGCCGCCGCAACAGCACATCAAGGGTGAGCAGCAGCAGCACGGGCCGCCGGAAGCGCTGCCGGAGGCGTCCGCTGCACAGCACCAGGCCCCACAGACCGAGCAGCAGCAGCCGCTGCCACCGCAGCAGCTGCAGCAGCAGCACCAGCCACCGCCCGAAACTCATCAGCAGGCGTAGATGCAAGGCCAAGAGCAGCCTCCGGCGGGCTGTGGCGCCGCGGGCTGACTGTCTCTATCGAGACGAGGAGCAGTTTTCAGGAAGGGCTCGACAGCACTGTCAGTTGGGTCTTGCGGCCCCGATTCGGCCTTGAGAAGGGCGGAGACTGCCGTGCAGTATTGCTAGTGGCCGATCGCGTAGGAGCCTCCATTACACCAGACACACCCACGACATTTCTACCATCTCGACTATACCTAGGCTGCCGCTTGTATACAGGCGTAGATGTGGCTGCAGCCGGTTCAATTTCACTATGGCATGGGGTGGGGCTGTGGCTGTGCGGGCCAATCAGCATTTTTTGTTTCATTCCGTTCGTTTCATATCACTCCCGAGTGCTCCTCTCCTACGTGGGCCAAGCATTTTGCACTGTTGATTGGTTTTGCAATTACCATGCTTTCCAAAGAGTACCCCTCAGAGAAGCCACCTCAGGTCGCTCCCGCCTCCCAGGCTGGTCACCTTCCACCTGCTGCGTGTATTCGGACGGCGCCTGAGTTTCGCATGCCTAGCACGCGTTGCGTGCCCTGCCTCCTGTGACAGCATTCTGCTCACAGCTGCTGCCTGAGCTGTCCGCCCCTACCCTCTTGCAGCACTCTCACGCCTGGGTAGGTAATTGCCACCGCGATGCCACGATGATGCTGAAAGCTGCATCGAGCTTCTGAGCCCCACCAGCTGCCCGCAGCGCAGCAGAGCATAAATTCTCTGGCGGCCTAGCGGCATGACGCGGAACCCACTTGGGTGCCTCCGGGGACAAGCAGCCGATTCCACGGCTGTCTTCTGAGCCCGGCAGGACGACCAGCTGCCGCAGGCGCAGTGCATCATGCTGTGCTGCCTCTTGCCTGCAGGCAGCCACCGCAGCAATGGTGGCTGTTAGAGAGCGAGCCTCATGCAAGCCGATGCTCGAGGATCTTTTGTAATAAGAGCAACGCAGGATCGGATCCCCCTTGAGCATCAGCTGCTGCAGCCAGTCACTTGGACTACTAAGCCGCGCCCATCAGGCCGGCCGGCAGGCAGTGGGCGCAGTCACAAGCTGGAGGCCTGATGCTGCCTCCTCCTGTTTCGTGGGCCCTCCAGTTGCCCTAGTTGACGCAGGATGCGGCAGCAAACGGTGAAATACCACGTAGTTGGCTTCGACCGTCCAACCAGGGAGCATGCAAAAATAAAATGCTCCATTCAACAGGGGAATTACACAGATGCAATCCCCCGGCCTCAGGCACGTCACGACTGGTGAGCTCACGACGCAGGAGCCCACTGCAATCTTCTCCTGACAACAGTTGCTCTGCACTCTACAACGACTCGATCAGCTCTGAGTGAAGCCGTGTGCGAAACGGTGTGATCAGATCGTTGACTTCTGCGGAACTTCCCAGGCCCCCGGCACTACAGCCTCTTTGTGCAGCGAGTGAGCCACAATTTCAGGTGACAGCGTGAAGGTACAAGATGTCGGCCGCGATCCTGCGGCTGCAGCGCCTTCAGGCCTGCTCCCACAACACAGCTCTCCTCCGCAGCGCTTTCACGGCAGCAACCGGCGGCAAGCTCGTGTCATGCAGCGCTGTGAAGGCTGCAACCTCTCCTGTGCTCCCAAGCGCCGCTCCGCAGGCAGCTGCGGCGCACTTCCGCGGTTTCGCGATCGGCGCCAGCGCCACCGGCAAGGACAGCAGAACACCTGACGCCAGCGGCACCGTGTTCAACACGGTGTGCACGACGACCTGCACTCGGCAATCTCTGCTGCAAGTTCTGCAATGTGATTGCTGTGAGAGGCTGAGACCGGAGACATTAGTCAGCTCGGATGCAGGGTGACGGCGAGCCACACGCTGCCATCAAACCGTCCACCTGCGGTGTTCACTGAGGTCAGCGCATGCTGTTGAGACGGGTCGTCCCCCTGCAGGCCGGGGCGCGCGCTGTTGCAGCCGATCCGGGCGTCCCCGCGCCTGACACGGCGCCGGCAGAGCGCGCCGCGCCGCGCCCGACCCCGCCGCCGCAAGGTTCCGAGCCGGCGGCCGGCGTCCAGCCCGACCGCAGCCGCCGCAGCGCAGGCGGAGGCCGTCGAGGAGGCGCAGGCGGCAGCGGACGCGGCTGAGGMGGCWGSCGCGGGCGCKGGCGGGCCTGGCGCCTCAGMGCGTGGCGGTGGAAGCGCCGCGGCAGCAGAGGTGGCGGCGGCCGCCGCCGCCTGGGCCCACGAGCTGACCGACGAGCAGCGCGACGTGCTGTCGACCATCGTGCGCGAGGCCCTGGCGGCCGAGGTGAGTGCTGCTGGATGACATGGTGCTTTAAAGTGCTGTTTTTAAGGATTTGTCACCTCTGCTGACACTCAGGGTGGAGGTGCGCTTCGTGGTGGTACAGGCTTGAGACCCTGGCAGACGAGTCTGGTTGAGCAGCCTGTGCTCAACCTTGTCACTGCGCCAGCCAGCAACGCAGGCGCGGCGCGGGGTGATGAGCGGCTTAGGACCAGGGGGGCCTGCCGGACTTTGCGTCACCACATGCGCGCAGATGGTGTCGTGTGCTGATGGCGATTCATGACCGTGACGCCAGGCAGCCGCAGAGCAGCTGGTGCGTGCGCAGCGCGCGGTGATGGGCGGCCGCCGGCCGGACCTCGCGGCGGCAGCCGACGAGCAGGCGGCGGCGGCGGGGTCCATCAGGGGCCTGGCGCCAGCGCTGCGGGCGCGGCCCTCGCTGCTGGGCCCGCTGTGGGCGCCGCCGGCGCCGCCGCCGGCGCCGCCGCCGGCGCGCTGGCCGCCGTCGCGCCGCGCGACTTCGCGGACGCCATCCGAAGTGCGCCGCAAGAGCCGTCGTGACTCTGTTGCAGCGCCCTGCCAGCGCACGGTCGCGGCTCGCGGTTGCGCCACACTGTGCAGTGGGCGGAAAACAGCTGGCAGCCTCACTTGTGCACGCGCCCTGCTCGCCCAGCGCTGGATCGGCGTCCTGCCGCAGCCAACCCTGCCGTGCCGCCCTTGAATGCGGCGACTGACACCCCAAGCGCTGCCGTCGCTAAGCATCCGAGCTCAGGTGGCGCTGTGGCATGCTGCCTGGCATGCCGCCTGACGTCGGGCCTACGATCTTGTTCACTGATCCTTGGTTGTTCACACCCTGCAGGCGGCGCTGCAGAGGCGCTGTCAGATCGGTACACCGCGCACCTGCGGCGACTGTCATCTGCGGGGCTGACCGGCAGCCCCGCGGCAGAGGCGCTGCGCAAGGCGCTGCGCACGCTGCGGGACGTGCCACGCGCCCCCGACGGCGCAAAGCCGGTGCGCGCAGACACACTCCTCGGCTGCTGCGTCACATTGCTATGACGTAAGCGTCGCAGCCGATGGTGCWTTGGAGATTGCCGCWWCACGCTGCGAACCGCACGCCGCCAAAGTAGTGCTGTTGCCCCCCCCCGCGCCCTGCCTCCCACGATCCGCCGCTTGGTGGCCGAGCAGCTGTCTGATGGCAGCCGGCCCACCCTGGAGCGCAGGTGCCGGACCTGGTGGCCTTCGCCATGAACCAGCAGCTGCCGAAGGACATGACGGCGGCGGAGGGCATCGGCGGCCTGACCAAGCTGGCGTTCCAGGGCATGTGTGCGGTTGCCTCGCATGTGTGAGACACCTCTGGCACCGGCAGCAGCGAGTCGCTGCATGCCTCGAGGGTTTTGTGTTGTCTCTGTCGCCATGCAGACTTTGGCAGTGACTGCCCACAGTGGCTGTGTCTGAACGCCGCTGTGGTTGTTGATGTTGTGCTCGGTGCTACATTGACTGGCATCTGTTAAATGCCGCACGCAGTCTAGGTATGTTGACGTGTAACATTGGTGGCAGCTCAAGGCTTTGTAACTGACTCGTCTCTGTGTCTGTCAGATGCTCCTGGCCGGGTCACCTTTCCCACCTGAAAAAATGACAGCTTTCCAGGAGCTTCCGCCTCAGAGCTCAGCGAACATTTTGTGTCCAAGCTCTGAACGCCAAGCGCCCAACCCAGGCCGTCAAGATGGCGGCGTTGCTCAGTGTGGGGGCAGAACGCCCGTGATGCACCTGCCGGGAAGCCACTGCTGAGGCCGCGGCTGGATCTGCAGGCGCGCTTGTGATCTCTTGTAACCCTACTATTTGGTTCAAAGTTGTAGGTGCGGCACCTAAGCGATGGAACGAGCCCGCTGCCCTGCCGCTGCCACCGCAGAAGCTCCTCCGATCGAGTGGCCGCGGTGGTGCAGATGCCAGCCCCATCGCCGTTGAGAGTTTCAGGCCGGCATGACACAGTGGGCACCGCCGCAGCAGCCGCCGCCGTGAGGCGAGCGGTGGGCTGCGCCAGCGCTTGGCGTAGCCCGCTGCACCGCGAGGGTGTATGGTCCCTTGATCAGTGTGGGGCAGAGGGGCCGAGCACCAGACACAAACTTCGGAAACTGAAGCAGGGGCGAGTCCCTTTTAAATCAGCAAACCGCACAGGTGCGAGTCAGGCACCCGCGGGCTCACAGGAGCACGGACAAAAAGAACAGAAACGATCAGTCTGTAGGACCCAATGCCAAGCAGAGCAATGAAAAAACCACAACAAAACACATCACATGCAAAGGAACCAAACCCACGCCAGCTGCGGGCGTGCGACGCCCGTTTTTGGCATCCTGGTTCTGCCTTCACTTCAATACTAGGAAGTGCGTGGGAAGTGGAGGAAATAGACCGTTTGGCCGAGTTGGCAATTGGCATTTGATGATGTGGTCACCTGCCTCAAGTCCAAGGCAGGAGCTGGCTGCTACCCGTTCACACCTCGAAGATTTTCATCGTCGCAAGTGTGATTTCTGGCTCTGTCTCCACCAGGTCCAACTAGTAGGGTGCAAACAACTTCGCATGCTGCTGGATCGTGGGTTTGGGGAGGTAGGGTCAACAGCAGGACGGGTTGTGTCGACCTTGGATGCTGGATCCATGCAGTAAAAGCTTTCATAACCGTATGACTGTCGACTGTGGGATTTGAACCCACGCCCGCGAGGACTGGACCCTTACTCCAGCGCCTTAGACCACTCGGCCAAATCGACGAGGGTTTAGGACAGCACCCTTCAGGTGTCGGGATCGTGAGAGATCCAAATCCTATAGTAACACGTCCCGCGACCGGATTATTTGGTGGCCGGAACATTTACCAGGTTTTACCCAAAACTCGGCCAAATCGACGAGGGTTTAGGACCGCACCCTTCAGGTTTCAAACCGCTGAGGCAGTTGAAATATGTGGTGATGCGTCCCGCGGCCGAATTATCTGGTGGCCGGAACACCTTCCGTCGGTGGGCCAAAGCGGCAAACGTCGGGCACTGTCCTCGCAACGATGGAGACGAATCAAAATGCGCAAGCGGGCAGGATGCACTCGAGCGGGTGCGGGTCGCTGTGCGCTTGCGTCAGCACACGCCTCATTGCTGTCGCTCCTGGCGCTCATCACCGCGTCATCATCGTTGCCCTCGGCGCCTGCCATGGGCCCATGGCCTTCACCACTGGTGACCCTCTCCTTCATTGGTCACCTTGCACTCTGAGCCCTGCTCTGTCCAACCTATGCGCACCACGATTCCCAGCTCCTTGCACTGTTCCTCCTGCGTCAGCTCCTTCGGCGCTGCCATTAGCAGCTGGGGCCGGATCATGTCCGAGGAAACGGACCACTTGTACTTGAGGTCCCCCTGGACACCCACTCTCATCAGCTCCCCCTCGTCCATCTTGCGCGGCAGCATCGTTTGCGCTTTGGTCAGCATCGCGGGGAAGTTGATGACGCCACCTTGCATCGCCTGCGGTGCCGCTCCCCATGCCCATTGCATCCTTGTTGGGCAGGATGTCAACCAACTTGGAAGCAGGTGGAGGACGGCGTTGATACCTTTGGTGAGCTGCAGGTCATCGTTACACGGGACACGATGGGTACCCGCACGCAGCCCGCAGCTGGAGCACCACCTGCGCAAGAGCGTGCGCCACAAGCACCTCCTTTGCTGCTCAACAAGTGCGACCTGGTGAGTGACCACTGCTGTTCATGAACTGTATCCCCTATCCATCCTTGGATGTCGGTAACACACTTGTGGACGTGCCATCCGGTATGCACATGCCGGCTCCCGCCTCTGCTGACCCGAAATGTGCTGTTTGTGGGGCATATTTCATCCGCTCAACGTTCATGGTGCCCCAGGTCCCTGCCAATTGGTGCGTTTGCTGCCCCGCTCGGCCGGCAAGGCTGCGCCTGTCCCTCCAGCTGGTCGATGTGTCGCTGTCGCCCGTGCACAGGTGCCGGCAGTCATTAAGCAGTGGCTGCACACGCTTTCGCGGAATCGCCTTTCGCGCCTCAATGGGGCACCCTTTCGACAGAGGCGCCCTACTGTTGCCGCTGCGCCAGGTGAGAGCGCGGGTTTTTGGGTGCTGCACAAGGCGTATGTGGGTAAGGCGCTGGAGTAAAGGTCCAGCGAGTCCTGGGTGTGGGTCAATCCCACAGCGGTCAATTTTGCAATGCAACTGCCGTGCAGAAGCTGCTGACCACGGCTGACTTGTGGCGCTGGCTCAGAGTCACAGACAACCACAAGGACGTCTTTTGGAGGGGCTGCCGACGGCAGAGCGGCGGCACCCCGGGGGCGAGCAATTGGCGCCGCATCGCAGCAGCGAGGTCGTGCCCTGCTTGAGGCGCTGGCCAGCCCGACGCATGGCGGCGCCCGGCCAGCCGCGGCCGCAGCGCCGCTAGCAATGGCGCCGCAGCATGGCGGCGTCACAGCCACGCCGGCCGCGACGCAGCAGCAGCCAGTCTGTGGCCCCGCGCTTGGGCTGCCTGTGGCGCCGCAGGCGCCTGAGGCGCCGAGAGGGGGGCCAGCGCCCAACCGGCGGCTGCCGCAGCCCTGCCAGCGGCAATAATGCAGCATGGCGGCGGCGCTGCTGCAGCGGCTACCGCACTGCCCGGCAGCCAAGTCCAGCCGCATTTCAATGCGCCAGCGGCAGGGGCGGCGGGCGGTGTCGCACGACCAGTGCCGGCGCCGGTGGCAGCCGCCCTAACGCCTGGCCCAGAGGCCCGTCCGACCCCGGCGAGCTGTGTGCTTGTGGCGAGGTGAGGAAGTCAAGTCGCTGTGCACCATTGTCCGCGTGGTGGTCTCCGCCATCGAGGCCGAGCTATAGACGGCCGCAGCAGCTGCCCGATGCAGGGGGATCCCAACCAGCCGCCGCAGATCCCAGAGCTGCGGCAGCGGCGGCAGGGCGGCAGCGGCGGCGGCTGCAGGGGTGGGKGGCGCATGTTAGCGGTGGATGTCTTGCTCATGCGCACATAGCGGGGGGTGGAGCGGGAGCATTGGCGCCTGGCGAAAATCATCGTTGATGATCACACTTTTGCAGACCGCGAAATTGCAAGAGTCAATTCCCTTTGTCGATGACACAGAATGTCAGCTATGGCGACACCATTGAACATGGCGCGCAGCAGCAACATCAAGGAACTAAACCAAACCAAACCAAAACAAAGGAACAGCAAGTGGAGAAAGCACGCTCGGCCCTGTTAGGCATGTACCTCGGGCTGCTGAAGCAACTGCGAGAAAGCAAGCGGAGTGAGCCCTGATCTGTGAACTGGTACCTGTCGCTGCTTGCGGTGTCACAGCATTCTCAGCCACCGATGGCTGCTACCAATGGCGGAATGGACGTCCATTAAGGAACCCGACTGCAAGCCATTTGCATCGCCGCCTTGGCGAGGTGTTGGGCTTGCAAGAGTCTGGGCCGGCGCCATCACGTCAATTAGCGTTGCCGAGCCTCTTTCTGAAGCGCTGGCAGATCTTCAACCAAGGGGATTATCTAGCTTTTGTGGGGCGCGGCTGCTAGGCTCGCCGCCATGGCGGCTGCGCGTTGCATCGCGACAAACGGTGACGCCGCCGCCGTGCGGTGCCCAACGCCGGCGCCGCTAGGCTCCCGAGGACTGCCTGGCGGCGCGCTGCCGGCACTGGCCACCGGCCATGTTGCTGTGGGTGGCACCGGCGATTGCATGCCGGCGTGGTGCGAGGCGCGCCGCACCGAGCCGCTTGAGGCCCGGGAGCCGGGTGGCCCGCGCAGCTCGCCACTGCTGCCAAGGCTGAGGGTGCGGCCGCCGGCATCCTCGCGGGACGGCCCATAGACCCTGGCCGCSTGCTGCCGCGAGCCGGGCCTTGCAGCCGCCGCCTGCAGGCTGCCCAGCAGGCCCTGTCGCCTGCCTAATGGCATCGGCGCCTGGTCACCGCCGCCGCCGGGCGCACCCATTGCGTGGTTGCCGCCGCCATCGTCGCTGCCGCCGCACCGGCCGCCCGACCGGAAGCTGGGCGGGTGGCTGCGCACGCGAATGGAGTCGGGGGSGGCGCGGGCGGGGCCGCTATCCCGGCCCCCGACGCCGCTGGTGATGATGCGGGCAGCCGCCGCTGCGGCGCGCAAGCCATCACTGGACCGCAAGTCTGAGCGCAGCGTGTCAGATCTGATTCCTCCTCCAGGCTGGGAAAAAGGCTTGAAGGCCGGCGACTGCTGCAGCGCGTCGGGCAGACGGTCGGCAAGGGGGGCGGAGCCCGCGAGGGGGCGCAGGACCTCGGCGGCGCCGCGCTGCGCGCCCATAAAGGCGCGAAAGCGCGCAGTGCTGGCCAGCAGCTCCGGCCCAGGGGTGCCAATAGCTTTCTGTACGGTGCAGCCGGAAAGGTGCGGTCAGTGGCTGGCGCCTCGGTCTGAGCGGCGTCTGGTTTCCTGCAGCGTGTTGCTGATTGCCGCCAATGAGCGTGCCTGAAAGATGATGGCCAGATCTCGAGGCAGCTAGGTGGCTGCAGGTCAGTGGCGGTGCTGGGCCGATGGCAAGCCAAGGTGGCGTGGGGTTCAGTTTCGCAGCACATCCACTTTCAGTCCCTTGTCCTGACAAGCATCTGTGGTGGTTCACAAAATCACACCTGGCTGCCGGCGACCACGGAGTTGATTTCCTCGGCGAGGCGAGCAGCGTGGTCCGGGATGACGGCAATGGCCGGGTAGCCTGGCGGTCGGTTGGCATTGTACACCATCGCGGCGTAGGCCGCCATACGGGCGTGCGCCGTTGCGTCCACGACCGTGTTCCTGTGTGGCCACGAGCTACAACTTCACATTGACATGACTGGCTGGAGTAGACCGCATGGCTCAAGAGTCCTTGCCAAGCGCTGCCTGTTCAGCTGCCAATGCACCGCGGGGCATCTGGAATTCGCTTCAAGAATTCGCTTCTGGACCAACTTGATGAAGCAGCAAGAAGATGAAGACAGAGGACTAGGAACATTGAGCTCAGCTTCTGCAGGAACATAAGAAATGGCCGGACGGTGCTGCAATTGCGAAGCCAAGCACAACTGCCAACCTGGCGCGCTTGGCTGTGGGCGCAAAGACTCCGTTTGCGGGGCCGATGCCCTCGCTGCTGGCGTCTGTTGCTGGCGTGTGGTCCGACTCCGCCATCACGGAGCGCTTGCGCACGGAGCCTGGCGGCTGCTGCGGCCCCACGGACGCCTCGGCGCCGCCGTCCGGCCCCGGCGTCACCCCGTGCCGCTGGAGGCCTGTTGCTTGGCGAGCGTGACCCATAAGTCACTCTTGAACGGAGGAAAAGAAACGTGTGTGTGCTGGGCCTCGAGGGCTGTTTGTGGGACCGCCAGACATGCAGCCTGAATGATGTTGCAAGTGGGCTGCAAACCAGCGAACTTGCGGGTCCTGCTCTGCAGCCGTGCACAGCCGGCCAGCAGCGATGTCATGTCGCCAGAGTTGAGCACCTTGAAGCAGGCACTGCAGCCTCAGTGCTGCCGACTATCACGGCCATCGAAACCGTGAGGTATAGCATCAGGAAAGCTTGTTGAAGCGCTCACCGTCGGAGGTGCTGTGGCTGCTGCTGCTGCTGTGGTGCTTCGTCACGGCGCTGCAGCCATCTGCTGACATGCGGCGCTTTGTTGCGAGCAAGCTGCCACCGCCGGCGCCGCTGGGTCCTGGCCCCAGCAATTGCGGCGCTACGTTCTGGAAGGCGCTAGTCTCGCTGCCCCAGCTGGGCCTGTGGCCGCCGACGCGCCCCATGCCAGCGGCCCGCATGCGGCCGCCCTGAAGCGAGCGGCAGCACCAGTCACCCTGAAGCCCTTGGCAGCTTCTGTCCTCCTCTGAATGTCCCGTCATATGGCCGAACCGATCCACAGCTGGCTGGATCTCGCCCCGGCACAGCACAGACCTCAAGTCTCACGCAGCTGCTACACGTGCACATTTCACAGCAGCCGGATGCATGTCCAGGCGTGCTTCGGTGCCGAAGCTCCTGGCATGCATCAGGACACAGACGCAAAGCTCAAATTATGCCAAACCAATCACCGGCTGAGGTGGCCCAGCGGTGGCGTCAGGCCCATCCGCCGCCATCGCATTGGCGGATGCCAACCGCGCCGATGCCGATGCCAGCAGCGCGTGCACCGTCTCCGGCGGCGTCGCGCGCCGCAGCGAACTCTTGTTCACCACGAAGCTGCCGCTGTGCACGCGCAGGGAGCTGCCGACGCGTTTCACGGGAGGTGGCTGCAGCAGGACCGCCGCGTTGCCGCCGGCGCCGCCGTCGCTGCTGTTGCTATCGTCGCACGCCTCGACCATGGCGTCCGCAGGCTTCCGCAGCTGCAGCAGCGCCAGCTGCGGCAGCGTGTGGATGGGCACGCCGAACAGCCGGTCCGCCCGCCGCTGGGCGGCTGCCAGACCGATGGCAGTCGCCAGGTCCGTTGGGTGCGGCGCCTCCGCTGCGTCGATCGGCGACTGCAGCGGGCTGCCGCTGCCGTCCTGCTGGCCGGCGCGCTGCTGCTGCTGGTGGTGGTTGGTGGCCTGCTGGTTGACGATGGCCACCTTCGGTGACCCGGGCTGCGAGTTCTCCTGGCTGCGCGCAACGCGCACAGCGGTCAGCCGCGCCTGCAACTTCGCCAGCAGCTTGTCGCTCTGCGTGCCGGCAGCTGCTGCATCCGGCAGCACGCCGGAGTGCTGCGCGGACAGCGTGCCAGATGGCGTGGCAGAGTCGCCCGGCAGTGGCGGCCGGCTGGCTGGAGAGCAGAACGCTGGCGCGCTGGCGCGGCGGCAGGTGCCATGGAAGGAGCTGAAGTCGGCCCCGGCATCGGGAGCCGCACGAAAGGGGTTCGGCAGGTCGGCTGCCGCGGCCATGCGAAATTGGTATGGCGGCGCGGAGGCGGGGGCCGCGCCAGATGCGGCAGCCGGTGCACCGTCCTCCTTGTCGGGTATCATATGGCTGTAGTTGCGCTGCAGCTCTGAGTGGGCCGCGTCGCGTGGCAAACGGACCGCCGCCCGACGTCCACTGGCAAGCTGTCGGTCAGTGTACAACGTCCGACATCTGACCCTCGCTGCACCGCCAGCGCCTCAGTAGCGATCCTCGCCGTCACGGATGGGTCCTGAAGCAAAGGAGATTGAGCTTCGCCCTCAGAGCGCGTTCCACGGGGCCCTGGTACTTGGTTTGCTAGGCTGTCCTCTAGGAGCACGTTGGCAGGGAGGGAGCCGGTTCCGAGGCGGAAGGACAGCGAAACCAGCCTATTCACTGTGATGGCTGACGAAGAGCTGCCTGGTTCGGCTGCTGCACACGAACCGCCATCCTGCCACGGCAATCTGCCGGCGATCCCAGATTACCGCCGGGTGCTACCAACGACTACGAGCAGGGGCAGCCGGGTGCTGCTGGCGCAGCCTGGGACCGCTGCGGTGGTCAGCCGTCGACACGCTTTGTAAAATCATGGCCCAATGCCATGCTCGCGCCGGCGCACCGCTGTGCCGGTGCTGCACCTTGGCAATTTGGAAGCAGTCGACTGCTTCTGCAGCTGCCGACCATGCACGAAAGTGCAGACAGGCATCGGTCGACCCGTACGCCAAATCCAATCATACATCAGCTACAGCAGCCGTCAGTAGTCGTCTCGCCAAGGTCGGCAGCGACTGTATGGCCGGCTCTCGAGCCGGTCAGTAGCAATACGACCACGTGCACGAGCTCTGTTGGTCTAGTCCGTGCACCTGCTCGCATCAGACTGGCGGCAAGATCATTACACTGCGTCCAAGTCAGTCGCGCATGGTTTTCGCGACAACACACGGTCCGCACCTGTCGCACGACGGTGTTCAGGTGAGCAGATATTGCCCTGCCTAACGGCGACCGTAGCGTCCGCCGTATTGACGACAGAAGAGATCAAAGCTGTTTCACGGTCACCCCGCGCCCCAAAGTCAGCGGCGTGCAAGCTGAATGTCCCGTAGAAGGCCATCATGTGCAAGAGATTACCAGGTTTGTCTGACACCTTCCCGCGCAAAAACGATCAACAATCACGACATCCACGGGGATGCTACAATCTGCGCCGACGCTCGCATGCGGGCAATCCTCACGGGCTTGATCGATTCAATCTGAAGGCACACTTTCTGCTAGTGCTGGTGGGCGGACCTTGGGTTTGCCCAGCAAGCCCATTTTGACCAACGTCCTGCAACTACCTTTCAACAGCGATTCGAGCGTCCAAAACGAACAGCTGTGAAACAAACTTTCGAGATCGTCGTGTTGCAGAACTTTGATCCAGTGGTCTTCGTTGCTCTTGCGTCTGCCGAGTCCTTTGCGCCGAAGCTGCGTGATGGCATCGCAATTGCACCGGCGCAAGTTAGAGCGGGTCATGCTGTTGCAGACTCTGCAATTAGATTGATGTCACTTCAAGCTGTATATTATTGCGGTCTGCAGGAGACGACAAGGCCGCGCGACACCGACCGGCAGCGGGACCCAGTCGTAGTAGTGGCAGTACAAAATGCTGACGTTTCACTGAATAACTACAAAATGCAATGAATAACATACAATTTAATAGGCGCGCGCTTTCATCGATGAGCGTTGCATGTCATGCGCAATCCCTTGCCAA
Organism: Deuterostichococcus epilithicus; assembly: GCA_033439295.1. Lineage (NCBI taxonomy): Eukaryota > Viridiplantae > Chlorophyta > Trebouxiophyceae > Prasiolales > Stichococcaceae > Deuterostichococcus > Deuterostichococcus epilithicus. Next base: position 868,989 of record JAVTLE010000004.1, on the reverse strand, counting down.
TGAAAACTACAACTGCGTGGGTGACCATGACCCATGAGCAGTACACTCTGCCTGCTCAGGATCCAACGCAAAGGTCATTTCTGGCCGCCAGGCAGCTACGGGATTCACGGACACGATCACAGCGAGCCCACTTGTTGCGCGGCGGCGACGACGAACTAAGCTGCATACTGTCCCCGCATTGCATCAATGTAGAGACGACTTCCGAAGCGCGGGCGGGTGGAATGAAATCAGGCGGGGTCGGACAGGCGTTGACAATTCGACATGTCCCAAAGCCGCACCTGGTTTGGGAGGCGTGGAGTAAGTGCGCCATTGGTAGCGGCGGCTGTGACAACAAACAGCCAAGCAATACGCTAGCACCTGACGGCCCCTCTGAAACTTTGACAATAGCGACCGTCAAAGCATATCTCCAGGCAGGTAGCTCGGAGCGCAGGCACGGTCAAAGCACCAGCAGGCAGAGGCGGGACCAAGCGAGGCGTAAGTGGAGGCTGGCAAGCAGCACGTGATGCGGGCATGCGGCAGCTACAGCAGCAGCCGGTGGCCGCTGTGTGTCGTCACCTGTGGTGCAGTGAATACTGTCCCCGCAATGTAAATAAATCCAAAGCGCGAGCAGCTGACTCGTCGCCTGTGGAAGCGGTGACGGCACTGCAGATGGTCCGAAGAATCTCAATGCGGCTCTGTCAGGGCATGCAATCAAGACGACTTTTTAGCTGCGGTCTCATCGGAAGTCGACCTGCCAGGCAGTAAAGCTTTGAAGGCCAGACCACTCGTGCTAGCGCAGTCGAGCTGCATCACTGGATCACGTCGCTTTACAGATGAATCAACTTCCAAAAATGCTGGTGCCCGCTGGCCTAGACCATATTTAATTAACATTCCATTTGTTTGCAGATCCCAGTTGTCGAGAGCACGACTACTTTCCAACCTCCATCATGCCCTGCCTGAAGTAGCACTGCAACGAATATGCAGGGGCGCGTTCTCAGCGGGCTGCACACACTGCCCTGGACCAACAGCGATAGCCACAGGCCCGTGACCGCCATGGCCCCAGCGGCCGCTACAGGGTGGAGGCTTTTAGTAGCCGCAGCTGCGGTGCAGGCTCGCCCCTGTGGTTCTAGCCTTCACGGCGCTCAGCCGCTGCCTGCTGGTGCGGGTGTTCGGCCGGCGGCGGCGGCGGTGCACGCGGCGCACAGGAACAGCGGCGGCACCGGCTCCTCGTCGCACACGCCAGCGCAACGAGTGTGCGCCCATGCGCCACAGCCGTCGCAGGCCGCCATGCGCTCGCCGTCATCATCGCGCACACCGCAGGAGCAGGCCACCAGCCAGTCCTCCGGCCCGCCTGCATGCGTGGAGACCGGGATCGAACCCTTGCCTGGGCTGCCTGCTGGTCTCACATACGCACGAAGGCTCAAAACTCGATGAGGGCAGATCCATGGACGCAGCAAGTCAGTCACGCCAAAGTGAAGCGCTCTGCGATGGGAGTTGCTTCAGAGTAGCTCGATGCGGTGGCAGCTGCGTGCCCGCCGACAAACAGCTTTCACATGGCAAGGCCTGAAGCACTCTCGGGCGGTAACACTGGAAGCCCTGGCTAAGCACTTACCAGCATGGCGCCAGATGCCGCTGCTGTGCAGCCCCGAGCCATGCACCGCCAGCGGCGGGCGACCGACAAAGTCTTTCGCGGTCGCTCCGGCATCCAGCCCCTCAACGCGCTCGACCTGTCAGGCAGACACCCCAAACTTAAAGAGAAGATGCCGACAAACAGTGTGGGGGCTGGTCGCACATGCCCTATAGGTCCTCCGCCGGCGAGAGTCCGACCCACAGATGCGCTGTTCTTGGCAGACGCACATCAAAAGTGTTTCCTGGGCTTGCGCTGTGCCAACTAGTCGCCAGAGTCCTGCTGGGGTGAGTCCTGCAACGTTTCCCCTCCCAGGGACATGGCTCGGCGCTCCCAGGCGCTCGACCAGCACTGGGCACACTTCGGATGGCAATAACCCGACAATGCATGTCACCGGTTGTTGAAGCAATCCAACATTGCTATGGTACCTGGCGCCCGCATATCGATTAAGCACAAATTAAAGCAGGATTCGACCTGTGCTGCTTACGAGACCTACAGCACACAGACAAAAGCAATCTGCAGCCGAACGGAGTGCAGCCACAGCTGACCGAGAGTCAGCCATGCGCTTCGGAGCCCACCTCGAATGCTGCAAACATCCGATAGGTGTCCCGGAACGCCTCCTGCGCCGCGGCCGGGAGCGCCGACGCGGGCGCGCCCTGTGGCAGCTGCAGCAGCTCCGGTGGCGGGCCGGGCACCCGCCGAGCCCGAATGCCGCGGCGGCCGTTGGACCGTGCGCCAGCGCCCGCCGGAGGCCCCGCCGCGAAGGCAACCTCCGCCAGAAGCCGCACGCCAGCGGCGCCGGCCGCTGCGGAGTTGCATGCACGAGTGCAATCAGACCGGTCCGTGCAACATTCCCACAGCGGCGGCAGATGCCAAGGACAAGAAATTGCACTGTCGCTGAGCGCAAGCGCATGGGTGCAGCAGGTTTGACCAGCTTCCTCGTAGAGCGGGCAGGGCTAATCTTGGCGGCATCTGAGTGCCAGTGTGGAGGACCACCACTTTTGTTGACAGGCCGTGCATGTCTCCATGGCAATGGTGCTCAGCCCCATGTGAGCCTACAGCAGCAGCCCGCGAGGAGGATGCAAAGGCAGCAACCACCGCCAGCCGCGCCTCCGCCTCCGCTGTAGTTCACCAGTTGCACGATGTCCTTCAGCGCATGGGCATGGGGTTTCCGATGTCGGAACAGAGAGGAAGTCCCACCAGTCGACCCGCCGCCGTAGTCCTTGACGAAATGCTTAGTGTCCCGTAGCACCTGCACCGCTGTCGCAAACGCGTCCGGCGAGTCCGCCGGCGCGCAGCGCACCGGACCGGGCACACCCGGCGGCGCTGCGGCGGAGCGGACGCACGCGTTGTAGACGCACACCAGGTCGCACAGCACCTGCGCAGCTCGCGGTCCACGGGATGTCAAGGGTTTGGCTCGTGAGGCTCGCGGGGAACAGCACTGCTTCCCCACAAACTGCGCTTGAGAAGTACTGAGCCGTGTCAAACTCCTGGGCACACCACTAGGCTTCCCCTGGTGGGCAGGTGCACGTATTGGGTGGCAACAACATTGCCAAGACCGCACCACCGAGACTGCACCACCAATGCCTTGCGCGGCGGCGGAAACTAAAACTCGCCCCTTACGAGCTGCACGTGCGCAGTGAGCTCCCTTAAGCGGACAGAGCACGTGCATTGCATCTCGAGCGCAGCCAGCCGCTGGGAACAAGCAAGACGAGGGCAGTTCAATTCAAAAAGTCAATAAAGAAAACTTTCTAGCACCTTGTCACGCAGCGTCGGCTCCACAGCCTCCGACCCCACAGCCGCCGCCAGGGTCGCTCCGCTATCCTCGCAGCCGGCGAGCGTACCGCTGCCGGGCTGTGGCGGTGCGGGCTGCGGCCTCTCGTGCGGCGGCCAGGGCTCACCCGGCGTTAGCAGCTGCCACGGCTTCCTGGGCTGCAGCGGAGCGGCCGGCGCGGCGGCGGCCGGAGCCTGCATGGCATGATCGCAGCCAGTGGCGACACCTGTCCTGACAGCAGGGCTGCATGACGCTGAGTCAACAAGGTTAGGGTTGGGAGAGGGAGCMYCMRRTACTTCCCCCCGCGCCCCCGCGGACCGGCGGCAGCTGCTTCCTACTCTGCCTGCAAAGCTGCCAAGGGAGGCCGTCAGGACGCAGAGCCTGCAAAACCTATCAACAGCCAAGTGCGACATCACTAGTGTTCAGAGGGTTTGCGACACGACTTACATTCGGACCCAACTGGGAGGACTTGGCGGTTTTGTGGTGGCTGCGGGGCCGCTTGGCTGCGGCGGCCGGCGCCGCCGCCGGCGCCGGCCGCTTGCGCGTCTCACTGTAGTCGACCGTCGGCCCTCGGCGCAGCCTGCACACGGGCACACACCGAAGTATACCTTCTGCGGCCTTCATGTATCGAAGGAAGAAAGGATGGAACACAGCAGCACAACAATGTCCTGAAAGCTGCTGCTGGTGGCAATCATTGCCGGCAAGCAGCTTTTCACTGCTGAGCTGGCAAGTCGTCAACTGGTGAGCGGCTCCATCCGGCTGGCGCTGGTGATCTTGAGGCCTGGCACCTATTTGACCTGCGGCACTGCACGAAGAGCAGCAGACTGCCCAGTTCTGAGGCCGTTCGACTTGCTCAAGCGCCAACCTGCCATTCTCGCTGCCAGCGGCGGCATCGGCCAGCTGCGCCGCCTCAATGCGCAGCCGCGAGCCCACCGCCCCGCCGCCGCTGCCGCTGGCGGCGGCTGCTGCACTCCTTGGCGCATGGCCAGCAGCGAAGCCCGTCTGGCGTTGGCCTGAGGCGGCGCAGTGCAGGGTGCCGCCTGCAGGCTTGCTGCAGTCAGGCCGAGCTGCTGTCGTTCCTGCTGCTGCGTCGCCGCCAGCCATGATAGCGTCGCCTGCCTGCTGCTCAGCGTTGGTCGTCACTCCTTCGCCGTGGCTGTCGCTGCTGGCACGGCAGTCGCCCGCACCGCACTGCCCAGCATGCGCCCGCTGTTCTGCGCACTTGTCACCGCCATCGCTGCATGGCTGCCCCTGCTGTGATGATGAGGCTACGCCGTTTGCCATGAGCCGCCTTGCCGGGGAGCTGCGATGGCAGGCCGCGTTCACATCAAGATGGAAGCTTGGATCGCGTCGGTGTGCAAAGACCAACAAACACATGTTTGCGGAGCTATGCAGCGTGCGCGTCGTTCCTGGCCACTGAGCATGACGCTTCCAATATAACCCCAACGTGCGCCTGGATTTACGAGTTGTGCAGTACCGGGCAATGACATGCCACCGAGCTGCAGCCTTACATGCTGCGCAGCTGCACCGCATGAAAGCTAGCCACAGGCACAGGCCAGGGCCGTACCCCGGCAGGGACCCACGGCGCATGCTGCGGCTGCCGCGGCGGCCCCAGGCGATCGAGTCTTGCCTGCCGGCTGCCGCCGACTTGCTGCTGCCACGCTGGCCTGGAGCGCAACGACGAGAAGCATTCAACAGCAGCGGCAACGCGGCCTTGCACCTGCACATTCGAAGACAAATTGGCACGGCAGCATGCGTGTTACACCAAGCCGGTGTGGGCTGGGCAGATTGAGCTAGGACCATTCCGGACACCACCAGGCGGTGCACGGTCCTTGATGCCTACGGGGACTTGGGGGAAGTACTGGGTTGCACCGGTCAGCAGTGCATGGTTGGCGGCGTCCGCGGCCTTTGCTGCGGCGCGCATGCGCTTTGGCGGCGGCACCGCCAGCGGCGGCGGCGCTGACATGCGCGCTCCACCAGCGCCGGCAGGTGCTGAATTTTCAGCGTGGCTGCCTCCACCACCGAGTCGCACGCCGCTTGGCCGGCTGTCTGCCGGTGCCGCGCCGGCCACGCGGCTTGCAAGTGCCTTGCCCTTCTTGCCGGAGCGGCGCGGACTGCGCGACCCGGACCCCGAGCGCAGCGGCTGCCGTGCCTTGCTGACTGCGTGGGTCGCGCCCGCCGGCGACGGCAGCGGCGGCTTGCACCGAAGGCTGCCACTGCCGTCCGCCGCCCCCGGGCTGCACGTCACCGCAGTGTTGGCTGCTACGCCGTGCGATGTCTCCGCCGCCACAGTGCTGGCATCCGCTGCTGCCTTGCCCACCCGGTGGCTGCGCATGAGCCGCTGCGGCATCGGCGGTGGCGACGCCGGCGTTGCAGGCCCGAGCACAGCTCCGGCATCTGCCTCCATGATCTGTACCCCCTGCATCGCCTCGACCGTGTGCTTTGCGTCTGCTTCCTGCTTGGCTGGCCCTGGCTCGGGACCCGCTAGCAGCTCCGCCTTGACTGCCGCCAGCTGTGGGTCAGGGACACACGCCTGCTCTGAAACCTGCAGCGCCGCCCCTGCCGTGGGTTGTGGCGCGGCACTAGGCTCTGGCAGTCCTTCAGCCGCCGCTGCGGAAGCTGGGGCCGCCGCCGCGCCGCTGTCGCGGGCGTCTGCAGCGGCCCCGTCACCCGCCGCAGCGCCGAGCGCTTCGCCGCCGGACGGWTGCGCCACGTCTGCCGCTGTGCCGKTGGCGCWGCCGSCGCCAWTKGCGCKGSCGGSGCCGCCAGCGTCCGACGGCTTGTGCTTGCGTGCGCTGGAGCACCGCGCGCCGCCGCCGGCGCTGGAGCGGCGGGGCTCTATGGCCAGGCGCGGGACGGGCGGCAGCGGCGGCGGTGGCCCATCGGGGCGCACGGCCGCATCCGCGCCGGCACCCGACTCGGCGGCGGCCGCGCCAGCTTCGGCGGCGTAGTCAAGCAGCAGGAACTGCTGCTTGCTGGCCTCGTCGATCTCCCTGCGGATGTTGAATCGCAAGCGCTCAGGCGTGCCACGGTGAACTTGCCAGAAGGCAAAGTGGCAGCATGTTTGTAACACCGGCAGCCACTAACACGAGGGAGCCTGGCCAGCAGGCAGGCTCTGAGCAGGTTTGATATGAAACCCCCTCAAACCCTCCTAAAGGTGTTGAGCAGTGGAACGACTGGTTCATCAGCGTGTAAAGGAGGAGCCAGCGTCGCCAGCCTAGGCGAAAAAGGCTGTTAAAGACACACATACACTCGACAGTCACGAGAAGACGGCGACGACATTGGCCCTGGCCCGAGCAGCTGTCAGGACACACGGTGCAGCAGCACTCGCGAGGAGACGGCGAGGTCGGCCCATGTGCGCGATGCCCCTCACTTCCAGAATGCCCAGTGTGCTAGTGGCAGAGCGCCTTTGGTAGCAAGGGGACACTCACGAGAAGACAGCGACGTCGGCCCAGGAGCGGAAGGCGACTGCCCGCAGGCTGAACTCCAGCAGGGCGCCGTCGGTGCCTCCGGGCAGCCGCCGCCGCGCCGCTGCCCGCGCGGCGTCAACGCACAGCCAGCGGCCCCTGGACTCCTGCAGTAGTGGTTGGCAGCAGGTGAATGGGCTTTCGACACGCTAGGTACCAAGGCACAGTCCTGCAATCTCTCAGCCACAGCAGCTGCGCCGACAGGCGATGCTCGACGAGCTGAGGGCAATGAGCGGTTTCCAGCAAAGGGCGCCTCAATGTCGCATTGCCAGGCACATTGGCGCGCCCCCCTGCAAGGCCGCCCCTGCCCTTCCTCGGCGGCGTCAGCCAAAGCAGCGGGCACACCGTTGCACCATCAACCAGCGTTACAGAGTCAAAGGTCCATGAATCGCACCTGCAGGGCTGTGAGCACAGCCTCCACACCGGCGTGCATGGCGTCACGCCCCCAGCGCTTGGGCAGCACAAGACTCGCCAGCGGCTTCAGCGCCTCCCGTCGCCTGGACAGCTCCCCGGCCGGCTGCATGTCGCAGCAGAGCAATCCTCCATCAGTGCAACACAGCGAAAGGCGCGTCAAACCGCTGAACCGTTTCTGCCGCGACCGACCAATCCGCAACCTGATGCGGCAGCCTGAGCAGGGACTGCAAGATGTGGGTTCTCCCACAGGGGGCCGGCCCAAAGCAACCACCTGCATGGCTCTGAGCGCAGCCAGCGCCTCCTCGCTGACTGCCGGCGGCGGCGGCTTGGGCGGCCGCTGCGGCGGCCGCGGCGCCAGGGCGGCACCGCAGCTGCCAGCCGCCACCCCGCCTGCGGCCTCAGACACCGACGCACCCCCGCCCTCCTCACCAGGCAATGCCGACCGGCGGCGGCCGCTGCTCGCCGAGGAAGGCCTCGCCTGCTGCGCAGCACACGACGCGACACCTGTCAGTCTTGCTCAGAGGCGGGCGCAGGGCACTCTCAATCCAAAGACGAACTGTTCTCAATTGTCCAGCCGGTGCTTTATCCCCTTCGAGGCATTGCCTGGAACAATAGCTGCGCTAGCAATTAGAATGCGCCCTGGGCTCCTGTTGTATGGTCAAGCCAGGGTATGCACAGTGTGACAACAGGCAGCCTCGTGTAGGCATTCTCAGTCTGATTCCATGTGCAGGTTCTTAGAAGAAGGCTGGTCATCAGGGTCCAGAGGCCAGCTGCATCAGCAGACGTGGTCCAGGCTGTCATCTCTGCACAAACCCTGAGATTTGCCGTCGGACCCACGTCCTGAATACGAACCGCACCTGGCCGGCGTCGGGGCGGTCCTGCAGCAGCTGCTCTGCCTCCTCTGGGTGCGACAGCAGCCGCACCATGAGCGCCAGAAAGTCGCCCAGGGTGCCGTGCGGCGGCCCCGCGCGGCCCGCCTTGCCACCGCCCTGCGATAGCGGCACCCATCCATCACAGGTGTGTTCATGAGGCCCAGGAGGTCGCCCAGGGTGGAGCAGTACAGCCTGCCTTGCCAACGCCCTGCGGCACACGACTCTGCGCCAAGACCTGTCAGGACTTGCCAGGGTGCCGTGCAGTGGGCCGGATCTGGATTCACCGCCGTCCTGCAGTTGCAGGACTGTTCAGCTAAGCATCAGCGAACACGCCTGCAGTCGCAAGACCAGTCAACTACACATCCGCCGAACACGCCGGGTGCCCTTGGTTCGGCGGTCACTCCTGTCAGCAAACCGTGCAGCTCAGCCCATCGACAAGACAGACAACAAGCCGGACGCTTGCCTGAAAACCCTGAAAGAACACAGCATGCACCTGGTAGCGGGCGACGATGCGGGCGGGCGCGCCGCCGCCGCCGGGCGCCTGCCGTAGCCGCGCCGCCAGGGAGGCGTCGTGCACCGCGGCCGCGGCGCGCCGCCAGGCGGCGGGCTTGATCCCGAAGCCGCCGCGGCCGAAGGCGTAGCCCCAGCGGCCGTACCAGGTGGCCTTGAAGGCCGCCGGGAACAGCACCCGCAGCTCCATGCCGCCCTTCGGACAACATGTTGTAGCACACTGACCAAGGAACACTGACCCGAGCCAATGCGCACTGATCAGGGAACCTGACCAAGCCGTGTGCGCGGGATGTGACCTCATGTTGCATCAACCTCGCAGATTCATGTGATTGAAAACCGGTGCAAGAGCTGCACCCCTACGCTGAATTTCATAAGAGGCGCCGACCTTGCTGGTCACCTCCTCCGCACTGACCTGGCACATTGCCCACACCGCGCACAGCGTGTCCCCCTGACACAGTAACAATCTTCCTTTTCCTGGTGGACATCCTCACTCTAAGGAGCCCACCTTGTTGGAGACGTCCTCCACGCTGACCTGGCGCGCTGCCAGCACCGCACACAGTGCGTCCCACAGGTCCATCAGCTGCCGCCCCGACACGCGCGCCGAGCCGCCCTCCAGCCCTGCAGCGACTCGACACAGGGCACCGCCCTCAGGGTTTGCTGATAGTGCAGCTGCCAATTGGCATTCCTATTGGGCATTTGGTTGCGACACAGCGTGGTTGATGTGCATAGCGGCAGCTATCGGCACCTGTTGACAGGGCAGCAGGGGTGCGAAGCCAGTGCAATGCAGCACAATTGGCTTCAGTGCAGCGTGCAGCGATGCGCGCGAGGCATCAGGGCAGGGCAGTGGGCGAGCGACAATGGTTGGCAAAGATCTGCTCACCGTTGACGCGCAGCAGGTGGCCGAAGCCGTTCTGGTGCAGCACGCCGTGCAGAAGGTGCGCACGGCTGTCGTAGATCGACGGCGGCGCAGTAAACCCGCAGCCACCGTAAACCGGGTCAGGCGACTCCAGCGCCTCGTCCGCCGGCAGCGCGATTTGCAGCGGAGCTGCCTCTACTTCCAGGCCGACTGGTATCTGGCTCTCCTCCGCCGCCGCCGCCGCCGCATCTGCCGGCGCAAACCCATTGGCAGCKGCGGCGGCGGCGGCGGCGGCGGCGCCGTCGCCACCGCTGGCAGCATGCCCGCTGCAGGCGGGCATGTCTACCTGGACAGGCATGGTGTCGGTGTTGCTGCTGCAGGCAGCCTGGCGGGCAGCTGCGGCCGCGGCGGCGGCGTGACAGGCCTCCACCATACCGGGCAGTGCCGTCGGGTCGGCGGCGGACAGTGGCCCAGCGCCAGCGGGGATCACAAAGTGGTAGCGCATCGTGCACACCGGGTGGCTCTGCCAGCCTGCGAGGGGGCCACTCGGAGGGCGTCAGGTGCGACGCAGGCGACAGAATGCATCATGTTCTCATGGTGACGGAATGCAGTGGGCGATGCCATGTACCTCTCATGCGGACGCAGGGACAGGTTGTCAGATGCAAGGCAGGAGCTCGCAGTGTACAAAAGTGTCAAAACTGCCCTGCAACAGCCGGCCGGCGCGAAGACGCACCGATAATGCGGCACTGGTCGCACACGGCAGCGGCGGCGTCGTCGGCGTGCGTCTCACGGTACACATGCAGGCGGGCGCCGCCACCAGCGCCCGCCAGGTCGATCACCCAGGCTGCTGTGTGCGCCAAGCCGGCCGGCAGCGCCACTGGCGTTGCATGGTCGCGCAAGAACGCCCGCACGTTGCTGCGGAAAGCGCCGCTGTATGGAGCAAGGTCGCCCGCGGGCCACAGCACGTCAGGAGCTGCGGTGCCGGTCATGCCTCAAAGCTGATGCATCAGCGCGGCTGGGCGGCAGTTTGGCCCCGTCATGCAGTTGCTGAGCGTCATCAAATTGGCCTCCGAAACGCAAAATGTATTCAAACATGTGCCAAAGACTGAGCGGCACGGGGCTGGGCGCTATGTGGAGACCCTGCAAACATCCCAGAGAGGCTCTTTGACCGCCTGCGCCGGCCTGCGCTTCGCGGACCGTCCCGCACAGCTTGGCGCAGGCAGGCCGCAGCACAGGGACTCGACATCACGTGAGTCGCATCTCTAGAGTCGTCTCATCCTCCGAGACGAAACTGCTCCGACACGAATGAAGCAGCAAGGCGGTCTGAACAATTCCATACTGCAGCACAGAACACTTTTCCACTCTTTTACAGAAAACATTCCAACACCAAAGCCAACAGAACACCTGCGCAAGGGACCCAGGTACAGTTTGCCTCGTCCGGTGTGGTCGAGCTCTCCGGCACTGCATGCTGTCAGCGGTAACGCGAAGCGAGGTTGCGTGTGTGCAACACCGCTGATATCTACTGCTCGCTGCTTGGGCCGCGATCGACGGTGTTTCGTCAACGGCACATCCGCCATATACATATACACGTGTGCTGTGCGCAGTGAACGTTGCAGACGACGCACGACAAGCAACAGCTGCCATATTGAGATGGCAACGCACGGGTATGATGTGCACCCCACCAGCGATAGCTGTCGCAGCATGGCGGGTGTCACCAACAGCGATCCGGAGGTGCCTGCTCGGAAGGTCATCGACGTCGGCGCAGGTACGACTTCGTGCATTGCTACGCACTTAGGCATAACAATTTGCTCTACCACACCAGAGCAGCTGATTGCTTGCATTTCTGGTGCGACGCGCACAGCATGCAAGCGCACCCTGCGGCAGCAGCTGCACACGTACACACATACTCCTGCTCTCCTGCACACTCTTGCCAGGAGCGAGCAGGCTGTTCGCTGCGCGTGCTGCAGACGCGCGATTGTAAATTGCAGATGCAGGCGACGCCAAGAACAAGCAGGGAGCGCTGCGGCGCGCGGGCCGCCGGCTGCAGCAGCTGCACAAGAAGGCGTGTCCGTTCCACAACCGTGGCCTCATCACCCCTTTCGGATTTTGGAAGCCGTGGCGTGATGGGTCATCTTGCGGTGCAGCGCAGCCCATAGGGAAGGTGGCGGAGCAGCACAAGGAGTGAGCTTGATGCTCTCAATTGAGCAATGTGACAGATCCGCACGGGTGCAAGGCACATCTGAACATGTACTGGCGCTGTGATGGTCTGGGTCATCATCGCACACACGACATGCCACTCACGTTGAGTTGATACGACAAACAAATCTCACCACCTGCCTTCATGGCTGAGGGCTGTCTCATCTGTGGACTTGTATAACATGCATGCTTTGTGCCGGTGGCAGCCGATTGAATTATGTTCGCAACATCTTGCATTCGTCCTCGCTAAGACTTGGTGGGGCACTCTGCATGGGTCATGCTGGGACACAGTGGTGGCTTGAGCAGCATTCGGTTGAGATGAGAAAGCTGATCCGCGATTTCCTTATTGACAAGAATACAAATTCAGAAGCATTTAAAATCCAAGAATTCCAAGATTCAGACGTCCAGAACCTCGCGGAGCTGTGCAATTGCCAGCCGTGCCGCAGAATGCGCCGGCAGGCCGGTGTCATGGTCTGCACCGCTGCCCAGCCCAACCGCCACGCTGCCCTGTGCGGCGCCGCCACACATCTGTCCGATGGCCGTGCTGCTGCTGTCTGCTGGCGGACAGCGCTGCGCCGGCGCCTCGGACAGCAACCCCTGCTGCTGCTGCTGCTGCTGCTCCCCCGCCACCGCCAGCTGCCGCTGCGCGGCTGCTGCCGCGAGCAGCGCCACCTCCAGCGCCGCGGCCACCCGCTGCCCTGCAGCCTGCGACGCGCCGGCCGCCGCCTGCAGCCGCGCCAGCTCGCGGGCGTCCTCCAGGCGCAGCCGCTCCAGCGCTGCCACCCTGCGCGCCGTTATCTGATCATAGCCCCAGACCCGTAAGCTTGCTCTGCAAGTGGCCGCTCCAGGGCTGCCACCCTGCGCCCCGCTGGTTCGATTGTGTCCGCAGACTAGTAAGCGTGCTCTGCAAGTGGGCAGTACGCCTGCTGCCGCTTTCACACCGCACCAGGGAGGGTTCAGCCTGCTGCTGTGTACAGCTGTCGTGCTGCAGCGCCAGTGGCCCCCTCATGTCTCATCTGATGAAACAACGGTGACTCGGTGCGGCGTGGTGCTTGCGTCACAGCGCAACGGAGCCTCCACTCGAGCACCCAGGGCCTGCAGCGCCGCCGCAGCCTCAGGTCCCGCAGAGCAGGTCCCTGACCGATGATCTAAACCGCCCTGAGAACCCGACGGCATGGATAGCCCACGGCGTGCCAGGGGTCGCACCCACCTGTGTCGCTCCGCCTGCAGCTGCTGCAGTGCCTCGCCCCGTGCGGCCTCTGCGGCTGCTGCCCTGCCTTGCAGCGCCTGCACGTCAGCTGCAAGTGCTCCAGGCACATGCGCCAGCCGCCGCCGCAGTTCGGCGGCCGCCTCGGCAGCCGCAGACAGCTCCTGCTCCAGCAGCCGCACATATGCCTGCGGAACCAGGATTGCACCATGCGAGTCGTGAGACGGAATGCTTGCGTTTACTATCATTGTCTGTATGTCATGAAATAACGACTCGAAACTGTCGCGCAGAACAGGGGCACGCTGCAATGCGCAACGCCAGCAGCTGTATTCGTGCAAAGCATTCCAAGGAGTGGTGCACGCCTGTGCGCAGACGCTGCGGCCGCACTTCGTGCCAGCCGAGGACAGTCAAGCAGAGCTTGCGCCCGGCGACGCAGAAACCCAGCAAGGCATCGTGTGCAGGAAAGCTGCTGTGTAACATTTGCTCGATGATGCAGCCACCAGCTCCGGCCAGGTAGGGGGGGAGAGGAAGGATGAGGCCAGCATGCAGGGCATCACCTGCAGGTGCTCGTCGCCGCAGGCCGCCAGTTGTTCGTCTGCGGCATCAGACGCCGCGCCCCGCCTGAGCGCGGCCGCGAWGCCCTCCGCCGCGGCCGCCCGGCGCTCCGCTGTCTGGCTGCGGAGCTGCGCCGCGTCAGCCGCCGCGCAGGCATTGGCCGCATGCCGCAGGGCCGCCGCCCGCTCGGCCGTCAGCGCTGCTGCTGCTTCCTGCAGCCGCGTCACGGCCGCCGCGTCTCCCGCCCCCCGGTCCAGCAGCCGCTGCAGCTGTGCACGGGACAAGGAGCTGCAAGGTCCGACCCTACAGTTGCTGAAGAGGAAAGCGCTGTCGGGCCTTCAAGGCACTCCGTGTCTGAGGGAATACAGGGGTGATGCTGCCCAGGCATGCACGAGTTCTGCGGCATGTGCAAAAACATTTCGCAATGCGGGCACCTGCCAGGCCTGCGAGTGCGCACACCTGCTGCTGCGCCTGGGAGGCCGCTGCGACGGCGGCACCGTCATGCTGCCTCGCAGCGGCCGCCGCCTCGGTGGCGGCATCCGCCCTGCGACCGGCTTCGCCCTCCCGTTGCCGCGCCGCTGCCAGCTGCCGCTGCGCATGCTGGAGCTGCGCCTGGGTGCCGTGCAGCTCTTGCAGCGCCGCCGCGGCTTCACCCCTGGCAGCTGAGGTGGTCGACTCTGATGGTGCCGTGGCCTCTGCCGCGGGCAAGCGCCCCTGGGAGTACAGGAGAGCACGATCAGTGAATGAACGTAGTCAGCCAGAAGGTTCACCAGATGGGGTTGCCGCAACTAGGCTGGAGCTTTGCGTCTTCCTGCGACACATGACAGGGTTCGGGCAGCCCCAGGTTGAGCTGCCTCTTGCGCACGGCGACGGCCGCCCTGGTGCCGCTCAGCACTGCACTCCTGCAATGCAGCTTGCCTGCTGGTGCGAGTCCAGCAGACAGCCGTGCTCTGCCGCTCCGGCGTCCCCCGTGGCCTGCGCGGCGGCCAGCGCGCCAGCCAGCCGGCACCGCTCCGCTTCTGCCGCTTCCAGCAGCTCCCGTGCCCCGGCCGCCCTGGCTTCTGCTGCCTGCAGCGGAGCAGTCTCCCACATTTCAGCTGCCTCAGCTGCTGTGTGTCCAGCGAGCCTGCTGCTGTGCACATGTCATGACCATTGTACAGCAAGCACTGCTCAGCATGTCTGCCCAGCGAAACTGATCGTAGACATGCGGGGCACGGCACCTGGGCACGCTTCGTGGCCGCCGCTACCCGCAGCTCCAGGCGCCGCCGCTCGCCCGGGGCCACGGCGGCGCCTGCCGCGTCATCTGTGGCGAGCCCCTGCAGCAGCTGCTGCTGTCGCTGCACTGCTGCATCGTCTTGCTGCTGGTGCGCGTCCGACAGAGCAGGCTCCCTATCCGCCTGTTCTGGCCCAGGCTCCTCGTTACTGCACCAGAGCAGCTCCTGCCGCGGACCAGCGGCACAGCTTGCAGGATTGTTGTGCTGGCCGCCGGCCAGGCCCACTGCGGCGGCGCCGGGCTGCTGACGCACATGCTGCTGATCATTGGCGGCGGCATGCGCCTCAAAGCTGCGGTCCGCTGGTTGCTGCGTTCGCGGCGGCCAGCGGTGCCGCGCACTTGGCAGCGCCCGTGCGTCCGGCGTGCGCGGCTGCGGCGTGGCGGCTGTCTCTTCGCCTGAGTCCAGACAGGCCGCTTGCTGGTCGGCAGCGGTGCGGGCGCCGCACAGCGAGACGCCACAGACTCTGCTGGCGACTGCCGCACATGCTGCCGATGCATTCCCGTCGAGCTCTGCCAGCGGCTCAGTCTGCCGGCGCTGCTCCACAGCCAGCCGCTCCGGGCTTGCCGTCTGCCGTGGATCAGAGGCCCCTGCTGCGGCGGCCGGGAATCGGTCCTGCCGTGGCGAAGCCGCACCGATGGGGGCCCAGCCTGTTGGCGCAATGACATTTCGCTGCGAGGTGTGGTGGCCAACTGCCGGGTCTGGGCAGGCACGTTGGCCTGTGTCGAGATTCTGCTGGGCTGCTTTGGTGCAGGTGGCGGGAGGCGACGCCAGGAGCGTCAGCAGGGCGTCCAGCCTGCTTGGCTCCCCGCAGAGCACTGCCGCCGTTGCCTTCATGACGACGTCTGGCATGATGTACGTCAGGCACAGACCAGTTCAAGTTGCGGGCTCGTCTGACTGGCACACTGGCGCTGGGTAAGGGCGCTGACTGCTTTCAGAGGCCAACGAGCAGCTGATATATCCACATGTGGCTCTTGTACTGTTGCAATCGTCGGTGCGCCAGTGATCTGTGTGAGCTTCGCCAGAATTGTCAGACTGGGCTGTCGGTGTTGACTTTCGGAGCATTGCCACCTGCAGCGACCAACGACCGCGACGCATAGATGGTTCAAGCACGCAAGCCAAGTATGCAAGCTCCCGATAATTACGAACGAATGGCACTGACCTTGCGTTCATGGCATCAGTCGACGTGGAAACGATGTTGAATAACTGAAAATAGTGAAATTGAATGTGAAAGCCGAGGTTCGAATGACTTCATACAGGGCGGGTGCAGCATCCTGAAGGGCAAGTGCAACCGATGCAGCGAATGCTGGAGCCAGATGAACATGGCTCGACGTCGTGTCGCACAGTCTGAGATGACCACGCCCTGTAATCGTGTGCGGCGCGGCAGATGTCTAGACTAGCCGTGCAGACATTCCTGTGCATGGCGCAGCGGATTTGCGGAGCTGCAGTGGACCATTCTGACCATGGGTGGCAGCTGCCGCTGCACTGTGGCTGCACCAGCAGGCTGAAACTACAGGTGTTACAGGTGCACTTGCTCCGTGAGTACCCAATATCCGACAGTTGCCTAGCTGTGCCACTCGAGCCGATCATCAGCGCAGCAGTCAGGAAGGTTCTTGCCGTCAAAGTGCACCGTCAGCGGCATGCGCCCTGGCGCGCGCCCACAAGCCTCCTGCATCCGGAGGAGCGCCCCAACGAAATGCGGCTGCGTCTCGTCCTCCATGCGCGGAATCAAACAAAGGTGCCTGAGCAGCGGGGATGCCACGACCGCCTGATGCATGCCCTCTGGCAACCCCGGAAACAAACCGAATACATTGAAGGATAAGTCCAGAACCTCGACGTGCTTCAAAGCTGCAATGTCGCTGCTGACAGCATCTTGAATCATGTTGTTCCGCAAAGACAGAACCTGCAGCTGCTCGGCCATGCTGCCCCTTAGGGCCGGCCAGCTGCGCAACTCGTTGTTGTCAAGAGTCAGCACCCGGAGAACCGGCAGGTCAGCCACCTCCAGCAGCGCTTGCACAGCCAGCGGTCCGCAGTTGCTCAGACGCAGGCGCGTGAGCGACGCGGCCAGGTTCCCCAGCAGCGTGAGGCTGTTCTGCTCGACGGGCGCCAGTCTGTGTATGGTCAGGGCGTCCAGACCCCGCAGCGTCGAGAGCGCCTCAGGGACGCGGACGCAGCTGATGGCGAGCTCACGCAGCGCCGTCAGGCCGCTCGACGCCGCCGACAGGCGCACCGGCATCGGGTACCGCTCCAGTAGCTCCAGCCGGGTGAGCGCTGCCAGGGACCGCGCCTCCGGTACCCTGCTGGCGTCTACGCCCCGCAGGCTGAGCACTCGCAGCGCCGATAGAGCGCCGTGACCCGGCGGCAGCGCGCCGTCCGCGCCGACGCTCATCACGTGCGTCACGAGCGAGGGCGACGCGCTGATTTCCACATGCGTGAGCCGGGTGCAGGCGTGCAGCGCCACCGGGCACGGGCAGGCCGCCTCCCCCGCGACGTCTTCCTTTTGGTCCGCCCATGGCGTGCTGCCGACAATGCTCAGGCGCAGGTGTTCCAGCAACGGCAGGCGACGCAGGACGTGGTTGAGGTGCGCGACTCGCACCGGCTGGCAAACGTCCTCCAGCACCAGAGTCAGCAGCGACGCCAGCTGGCTGACCGGCGTTATTGTGAGCGAGCTCGCCACCCCAGCAATCACGCATGGACAGCTCCTCGAGCGCCGGCGCGGCCTCCAGGCGCGCAAGCAGAGCGTGCAGGAGCTGCTCCCCCTGCCTACCGAGCTCGTCCGCCTGCAACATATTGCCGAGCCTCAGGGCTCGAGTAGGCAAGCACATCAATTGTGACAGGCACAACGCCGCCGGCAAAGTGTGCAAGTCTGAAGACTCGGGCAAGCCTCACCACAGCTTCCTTGATACACAATCGGCGAGTAGCTGGGCCGAGTCTGCGGCGCAGCCACATGTCCAACTCGCACTGCACAGCAGAACCCGCGTCGCCAAGGTCGACGGTGATTCCTTCCCACAGAGTTGCACTTGGATAACTCACGAGGCGGTCCCACCGCCTGCAGACTTGCGGCAGAACGAACCTGCAGGACGAGAACGCATTGCGAGCGTTCTCAAAAGTCTCAGTCAAAA
Source organism: Deuterostichococcus epilithicus (assembly GCA_033439295.1). Lineage (NCBI taxonomy): Eukaryota > Viridiplantae > Chlorophyta > Trebouxiophyceae > Prasiolales > Stichococcaceae > Deuterostichococcus > Deuterostichococcus epilithicus. The sequence continues at coordinate 851,139 of JAVTLE010000004.1, read as the reverse complement.
TACTTTTCGCAGGCTTTCACGTTGCATTTACCTACCAGTCAACCAAGCCATTGGCGGCGCATGCAATGCATCACGCTGCATTCCTGCGGCATGCACCTGGTGTCGCTCTTATTGTGGCTGAAGATTGTAAGCAGCAGCTCGTCGCCCAGATCATCGATGGTCGTCTGCCGCGCTGGCTGTGCCATGTCCACAGCAGCGGCTGTCAATGCTGTTAATACGTGTCACTGATGGAGCAGCTGCAGGCACAGTAAAGCAAACAAGTAAGCAAGCAAATGATCGGTGTGCACCTGAACCTTTTCGACAAAGTGTCATGGTCAGAACTCGAAGGATGTCTTCATCGAATTCGTCATCTGTCATCCAGTGTCGTGCCGACAACGGTCGTGCCGACAACGGAGCCCTTCATGGCGGCTCAATTAGCTTGTTAAAGTTTCTTCTTTCATTCAACATCTGCGGGCAGTGCCGCGCAGGTCGTGCCGGGAGGCCGGCCGGCACTCCTGATGCACCTTCGCAACGACCAGGCGGTGGAAGCTCGTGGTTTGTATGATGGCTTGCAGCGATCCGGAACACGGCCTGGGACCTCTCCACCCCTTTGTCAGTGCTGTGCAATCGAAGGGCTGTGAGGCATTAAACCGGGTGAGGAGACCGTAACGGCTCAGGTCGACTTGACGAAACACTTCACTCTCTGAGATCACGGACAACCCGCCCGTCATGGCCAAGAAGAAAATCCGGCGTGCGTCATCAGCCGACTTGCAGCCGCCCAAGACGCCGCAGCGCGACGTGGAACCGCAGGAACCAACTGGGCCGCCGCCGCCGCCTGCAGACGTCCTGCAGACCCTGGGTAAGGTTCAGTCTTTCATGGTGCACATCATTCTGCATATTCTGTCGCTTGAGAGGATGCTGTTTTGTAGCGCTTGTGTTGAAGCAGCGCTTGAAGAACTTCCAGCGTCATCACACCGCGCGGAAACACCGCGCTGACCGTCCCGTAACTGTGTATCTGAATTCCAAAGGCATCCGCATGCAGGCGTGCCAGTCCTGGTTGTGCAGCTGACGGGTGCAGTTGAGGGCGCCCCCGGCCGTGTGTACCTGCCGCCAGACGCCATGCATGCAGAGCGCATCTCGGCGGGCGAGCTGCTTGTGGTAAGCAGAACGAGTGCCGGTGTATGATCTGATCCATGGGATACAGAGCTGGTCGCGGGCCTTGAACTGGTGCGCCAGGCTGGGTCAGTTGCAGGCATTCTCCGCCATTAGTGTCCATCTTGGCTCAGCGCCTGTGAGAGCGCGTGTGACAGTGCAGTGCGACCTGGTCATGGATGGCACCAAGCATGTCCCGTTACCTGTGCAGGTTGGCGTTGCACACCAGTCCAGATGCGTGCCGCAGACCCCGCAGTTGGCCGCTTCGCCTTTTGGGCCGGCTGCCCCGCAGCGGCCGCCGGAAGCAGCGGACTTCAGCCTCGGCTCCATCAGCAACACCCTGTCCACTGTCCACGGCGTCAGCATCGCCTTGCCGGAGGTGGAACCCTCTTTCTCAGTTGGACATCTTGCTACAATACCCGGCGGAGCTACTGACGCCGGCCGCACAGACTGCTGTGCTCGGGTGCAATGTGCAGCAGCCCTGCTGCAATCCCGCCCACGAAACACTGCCCTCCCATCTCGGTGCTGGCTGACCAAGTGTACATGGCACAGGACACGCGATGCCCCGGGGCTGTGACACCTGGGAATGAACCTACTGGCAGATCCCTCAAACCCCTGGCACCTCGCAGGCGCAGCGGCCAGGCGACTTTGTGGCGCTGGCCGAGGCGTGGCCGGGCCCGCAGCTGCCGAGTGGCTCCGCGGCGCTGTCGCCCGGCGTCGCCGGCGGTCTGGGGCGGCCAGCGGCAGGCGGCCACCTGCTGCTGTTCCGGGCGGGTGCTTTGGCACCAGATTGCGCTGCGGGTGAGGGTGCCTGTGAGCCCACTGAGGCGAGGTGGAGTCGACTCGAGTGCCTCGATGGGTTGGGGTCCTCCAGGGTTTACACCGTACAGCAACACTGGTCGTCATGAAGTGCAGCTCGGCGCATGTAGCTCCTGTCATCATGCTTGGCTGTTTCACATGCAGAACCTGGTCCAGACGCAGACGATGCATTTCTTTGCCCCCGTCATGCCTTCCTTACCAGACACGTGCTGCATGTGCAGCGCAGGCGCGGGCAACGCTGCGACTGTGCAACGACGAGGTCACGGGGTTCCCGGCGGCGCTGCCGCGCGCGCGGCCGGCAGTGGGCAGGCAGCAGTATCCGGGCGCTGCCTCGATGCCCAGCCCGCAGCGGACGCCACCTGCAGCCGGCCGCGCAGCAGGCGCAGGTGGCGGCGGCGGCGGCGCAGCAGCGCCGCTGCCGCCCGCCACGCCGCAGCGGCGTCCGCCGGGTCCTGCTCCGGCGGCGCAGCCCCTGCGGCGGCGGGCGGCACGCCGGCCGCGGCAGCCACTGCTCGTGGCAGCCAGCCTGCAGCCGCAGGCGCAGCTGGAGACGCGGAGGCGGAGTGGCCGCTGCGGGTGCTGTCCCGCGCCGGCGCACGGCAGAGGCGCCTGCTGGCGGCGCTGGCGGGCCGCCAGCTGGCGGGCGGGCGGCCGCTGCCCGGCAACACGGCTGTCCTGCCGCTGCTCGGCCGCGACGTCGTCTTTTGGGTGGGCTGCTCTGAAAAGTTTCATCCGCGCTGCTGGCAAAGTTCTGGACCCGAAGACTTCTGTGGGGAACTTGAAGTGACATGGCAGGCAAACATTGCAGGAAGAACTCGTGGCAGGCTGCATCAGTGATGTTTTGCAGAGGGTCTCCATGTGCTGTCAAGCCGGCGCATGATTGTTACACAATCCTATCCAGGTCGAGGCAGCGTCAGGCAACCGCCTGGCACCTGGCACACCAGTCAGCCTGCTCGCGCCCGGCGAGCAGGCCAGTGAGCGCGCAGACGTAGGCGCTGCCGAGCGCAATCCGCTGGCGGACTCCGGTGAACCACCGGCCCGGCAGCCGGTGCTCGGTGCGGTGGCAGCCGCGGCGGCAGCGGCTGCGGCGGCCGTGGGAGGTGCGTCTCCCCGAGCTGCATGACCCCACAGCTGTGAACATGTCTGCTCAGGTCAGAGCGTGCGGCCACTGGGGCGCTCCTCCTGCCTCACAGTGCAGCCCTGCGCTGTGCCGCAGCGTCCACAGCCACAGCCGCCTCATCCCGGCACATGCCGCGCTGCAGCTTGTCGCGATGCATCCGCTGGGCTCCTGGGCTCCTGCGAGACAGAGTGCAAATTCTCCTGTCGAACATGCAGGTGGGGACCAGGGCCCTGCGGCGCTCGCGGCATCCCGCGCGGCCGCTCCGGCGCGGCGGCGGCCTCGGGCGGCTTCGGGTCGCTCGGCGGCGTCGAGGCCTATGCGCAGATCCTGCGGGAGGCCGTCGCGCTGCCGCTGCAGGTGCCATCGCCGCCCCCCCTGTTCCACCTGCATCCGTGAAATGACACACAGCTCCTGCCGCACCACATGTGCAGCAGCCTGTACTTGTCATGTCGATGCGGGCTTTGCAGCCAGCAGATGCGCCCGCTCTTTCGTGCTTCAGAGGGCTTACCTGCAACGCTGCTTGCTGAGACCGGCAGTTGAAGCGCCCGTACACCCGAGCGCCCCGCATCAAGCCTTCAACCGGTGGGTCTGCACCTGCTGCCTGTGCAGTCGCCCAACGGGTATAAAAGTTTCATACCCTGCCCTTGCAGTCGCCGGAGCTGTTTGTGAAGTATGGCATCCGCCCGCCGCGCGGGCTGCTGCTGCACGGCCCCCCCGGCTGCGGCAAGACGGCGCTGGCCAGGGCTGCCGCCGGCGCCGCCGGCGCCGCGCTCTTCGTGCTCAACGGCTCGGACGTGGTCTCTGAGTTTGCCGGCGACAGCGAGGCGGGCCTCAGAGGTGCGCCGGCTGCTTAGATGGTCCAGCGCCGACTGGCTGGCCTTGGTCGCGGGCCTGTTTGCTGGAGAGCTTCGCCTGCGCCGCCGCCCTCCTGAGCAAGACGATGTTGAAGGTCATCGAGTGGCCAAACTAACCAAGCATCTGTTTTCTGCAACAAACTTGTAGCTAAGGGTAAATTCACTGGCGCCTTTTTGTCACCACAGTGCTCGAGCTAGAGATTGGCGCTTGCCTCAATCATTGGTCCCACACCCAGCGCCGCTGACAGGCCATGCCGCATGTCCGCAGGCGTCTTTGCCGCAGCGCGTGCGGCAGCGCCGGCAGTGGTCTTCCTCGACGAGGCCGATGCGGCAGCGCCCGCGCGGGCGCAGTCGGCGGCCAGCGGCGCCGGCGCTGGCGCAGCGGGTGGCGCCGCGGCTGATGCGGCGGCGCGCCTGGTGGCCACGCTGCTCACGGAAATGGACGGCGGCGGCGCAGGTGTGCAGGGTTTTGACCGCAGGGTTTTGGCGACTGCCTCTCTGTGTGCAGGCTCCAGCCTGGAGAGCCCATGACCGATGCGCCAGTGTCATCAGGCTTGTCATGTCAGCACTCGGTCCTGCGTGCAACCCCACCAATCATCACTTCAGTGCAGCGCCCTTGCAGGCGTGGCGGGTGGCCGGCCAGCGGCGCCGGCGGCCAAAGCCGGCCTAAGCCGGCCTGAGGCACCAGATCTACCCAGATGTTTCACGAACCAAACACTCAATCACTTGCTTGGGATCTGACAGGCGCTGCCGGCGACCGGGTGGTGGTGCTGGCCGCCACCAACCGCCCAGAGGCACTGGACCCGGCCCTGCGGCGGCCGGGCCGCTTTGACCGGGAGCTGGAAGTCGGCGTGCCCACCCCGGGGCAGCGGGACGCCATCCTCAGGTGAACCCCCTCGCTACGCCGCCTCACGACATCCGATCGTGGCTTGTAAGAAAGAGACTTCAAGAGACTCAACTCAAACCGGGAAGTGGGCATGCCCACCCTGGGGCAGCAGCCAGCGTCCTGCGGTGCGTCAGTCTTGCAATGCTCAGGCGGCTTGCGGCATGACCGACACTGCGTTTCATTGTGTGCTGGAAGGACATGTTTCCATCTTGATGGGCGATGATTGCAAATAAATTTTCTCATAAGGCCTAACCGGGTGGATGGCGACAATCATACCCATATGCTGAGCCCAGCGCTTGTTGCATGTGTGTTCCTGCTTTCCTGCTGCTGGTCTGCGCGTTACATCGCATTGCATTGTCATGCACACCTCTGTGAGGGCTGTGAGGATACCTTTGAATCGACAGAGCTGGCTTGAAACACCGGCATTCTCATGGTGATCCAATCTATACGATAGAGCAGAAACTGAGCCCCCAGATGTGCGACACTCTCACTGCTAACAACGATGTTCCCAGAATGGCAACATTCCAGGGTTTCATACTTTGTTCGACCAAATGCTAATTGTTTTGTCACTGCATCTCCTGGTTCCAGGGCGCACCTACGGGGCGTGCGGCACACGCTGTCAGACAGCAACATCTCACAGCTGGTGGCGTCAGCGCATGCCTTTGTCGCCGCGGACCTGGCGGCCCTCGTCTCCGAGGCGGCCATGACGGCGCTGCGCCGTGTTGTGGCCGCGCGGCAGGCCTCGGGCCACGCTCCGCCAGCGCCGCAGCAGGCGCAGCTGGCAACAACCGAGCSGCAGCCGCCGCGGACGCCGGAGCCGCACGCTCAGGCGGAGGCGCCATGCAGCGACAGCGCGGCAGGCGGTCCTGCCGCCGCTGTTGCAGCAGCGGCGCTGTCCCTGGGWGGGCTCAGCCTGGCCGGGGCGCCGGCTTGTCAGCCGGGCGATCCACTGCCTGCTGGGCAGCCGCCGGCGGGCGGCGGCGCCGCCGGCAGCGCCAGCGCCGTCGCCGCTGCCAGCAACCCAGCCGCCGCCGGAGGCGGCGACCCAGCTCCCCCCGTGGCGGCGACGGCGGCGGACTTTGCGGCGGCGCGCGGCCGCGTGCGGCCGAGCGGGCTGCGGGAGSTGGCGCTGGAGCTGCCGGCCACCCGCTGGGCCGATGTCGGCGGCCTGGCGGACGTCAAACAGCGCCTCCAGGTGGGTTTAACGAGATCCTCGTGTGCCCTTCTGCTCTGGAAACATCGCCCGCCCGCTGTGTTGACGTCGGCCACCTGGCAGATGTCAGACCCTGGCTGCAGGTGCGATCAACATCAGGCACTCGTGTGACCCTGGCTTTCGATGACAGTACCGGCTGACGGGTCCAAGTAAGCCAGCTGTGGGGCAGGGGACCTACAAGAGCAGGTGACGCAGCCAGACGCGGCGAGCGGTCAGCGGACTCGCAAGAGGAGCATCTTGCGTCATCTGTGGGGCTGGATGCCTTTCCACTTTTACTTAATGACACTGGTTGGCAGCCGTCGACGCCGGAGCCTTGCTGCAATTGCCTGTCAACCCTGCAGCCTCTGCCTCTGCAGTAGCCTGTAAATTGTAGCCCTCTCAAGTTCCTTCTGCGGCGTCTGGAGCGCTCGCGCAGTTCGGCCGCTCATGCACAGGAGCAGCGGATATCTGTGATTACTGGTCCCCTTAATTACACTCATCGGTGCTCTCCATGTCTGCCGAAGGAGGCAGTGGAGTGGCCGCAGCGGCACCCCCAAGCTCTGGCGCGTCTCGGCGCGCGGCCGCCGGGCGGCGTGCTGCTGTTCGGCCCCCCTGGCTGCTCCAAGACGCTGCTCGGGCGCGCCGTCGCCGGCGAGGCGGGCCTTAACTTCCTGGCGGTCAAGGGGCCGGAGCTGTATTCCAAGTTCGTGGGGGAAAGCGAGAAGGCCGTCGCCGCGCTGTTTGCCAGGTGCGGCCGCACTATTCAGAGTCCACACACGACTCTCCCTCCTGCAGAAATCATCACATGGACGTCTCATTTGCTGGCGGCTGCTGGCCTAAGACTCGCTTTCGAGTCGGCAGCAGCATTGGCAGTGCGGCGCTGCTGCGCGCCCATCCACATGTTGCCTTGGTTTGGCTTTTTGCATTTGTGCGGCAATTTGCATGAAGCATCCCGGGGCAATGAATGCACAAAATTTTCTCATAAGGCCTGACCGAGTGGATGGCGACAACACACAAATGCTGAGCCCTTAACATCCCCATGCACGAGTTTCGAGCAGTTGTAGCTGCCAGATCTGGCTCGGGCTGGCTCAGCTCTCTGCACCAGACTCTGGTTGCTGTTTGGGTTTCTGTGTTTGCGTCCTGTGTTCTGCAACATTGGCTGGAGTTCTGTGGGCTGTGAGGATACCTTTGAATCGACAGAGCTGGCTTGAAACACCGGCATCCTCGTGGTGACCCAATCTATACGATAGAGCAGAAACTGAGCCCACATGCAGAGCGCCGATCCTATGAGACACTGGCAAACAGGCGTCCTGCTATGGTCTTGGTGTTTAGGTTCACTTTCGCGTTTCCCGAGATGCAGCACCGTGCTTGATCCAGCACTGATAGTGCTTACGGTGCTGTGCACATGTCATCCTCGCTTCGGTCCGCGCAGGGCGCGGCGGGCGGCGCCAGCTATCGTGTTTTTCGACGAGATCGACGGCCTGGCGCCGCCGCGCGGCGAGTCCGGCGCCGGCGTGGAAACCCGCGTCATGGCGCAGCTGCTGTCCGAAATGGACGGCCTCACGGTGGGCAGTGCTGTTTCCTGTGCATGCTCCAAATCGTTAACAGTCGCGCGATGCGCTTGCAGAAAGGAGGCACAGCAGCGGCAGAGGCGTCTGGTTTGCAGGGGCAGCCTGTGAGGCATGAGCGCGTGTTCGAGTCGCGACGCGCCGACGACAGCAGTCCTCAGCACGTCTGCAGCGCTTTTTCTGCTGGTGTCTTTCGACGTTGCCGTCCTGTTGCAGCACATGCCTGCGAGTGGCAGGCAGGCTCAAAACTAGTGATGCACCCAGAAACGATCATTACAATGATTGACTTAGAAACCCTAAATTACACAGGCGCGCAAGGGCGTCACGGTGCTGGCGGCGACGAACCGCCCCGACCGGGTGGACCCTGCGCTGCTGCGCCCGGGCCGCTTCGACCGGCTGCTGCACGTGCCGCCGCCCGACTGCGCAGCGCGGGCCGCGGTGCTGGCCGTGCACACGCGCACGACGCCGCTGGCGCCCGACGTCGATCTGCCGGTGAGCGTTTCATGCACGCAGGAAATCTAAGGAAGCAAGAAGTCATTTAGGGAGCTGCTCAACTGGCAGTGTGCAGCTTCGCCAGGAGGCAGCGATCCCCGGCAGCGCCCTGCGGAGCTGCGATGTCTCGCACTGGTCCGGTGTCGCTGGGCAAGCCCAAGCGGAAGGGGCCTGCTGCTGGACATCCCCCTTGCAGCCGCCTGCGGCACGCTCGGAGCGCCTCTCAAGCAGATGACTGCCGCAATCCCTGCTGGTGTGATCACCACAAAACCTGATTTCCACATCAGTAGCTGTAGGCGCTGGCGGCGTGCACAAAGCACTTCACAGGCGCCGGCTGTCACGAACCCTACTCTGTGACACGCTGCAAACCCTGACCCCCAGTCTATCGCCACGCAGGCGCTGGCGGCGCGGGCGGAGCGTTTCACGGGCGCCGACTGCGCCGCGCTCGTCCGCGAGGCCGGACTCGCAGCGCTGCAGGTGCACAAAAACCATACCTTCTCGTTGTTGGTCACTGCGACTGACAGTGGATTCTGCTGGCAAGGCACACCATCTGCCCACGTTCTGAGGCGCTCCGCGCGCACTGCGGGGTTGCTCTCACATGTTTGCTGAGTTCGGCAGCCGAAACGGTGCACGCCGGATGCATGGAAGCTCACAATGCTACTTGTGTGGCCGCCTTAAGGCAGCATCACGCTCGTCACGCCCAGTGCACTGCTGAACAGACACACAACAGTTTCACCTGCCGCACAGGAGGATCTGGGAGCGGAGCAAGTGGCGGCGCGCCACTTCGAGGCGGCATTCGCCCTCGTCGTGCCCAGCGCACCGCCATCTGCGGAGACGGCCGCGATGTTCGCCCGCTTCCACCGGCCCGGCGGCAGCCTGGTGCCGGCGTGACCTGCGCGGCGGCCGCAGTCCTGGGCTGGCAGCTTGTGGCAGCGGCGGGCGGCGCAGACGCTTCTGCTGCCCTCACGCTGCTCAGCCTATGGCCGGCTGCCGGCGGCCCTTTGACTGCGGCTCCGTCGGCGACACCAGCTTCCACTGCCCCGGCGGCAGTCTGTCGTCGATGCGACCCGCGCGGCGGCCGGGGGAGCCAGCGCCGATGGCCTGGGAGGCCTGGGCCAGAGGCCCTTGTCAGCGGTGAGCGCGACGACGAACGGCGGCGGCACTGCACGCGCTCCTCCACTTGCGCAGCGGCAGGCCAGCGCCCTTGCTGCAGCCACGCGCAGGCACTGCTGGGCGTACTGGTCGTACGCGATGCCCAGGTGCGGACACACTCAACGTCCTGACGGTTCACCCCATGAAGTGATTTGTGCTTGCAACCTCGGCACGTTCGCACATGCGCACGCATAGGTAGGGCGAGGGGGTAGCCTAGGGGTAGCCTCGCGACCGCGCTGAGAATGCTGATCTTGGTGTTGCTCCATCACACTGCAGGGTCGGCTGAAACTCTGCAAGCGGCTCTGACAAGCCTCGCGTCGGAACGCTGCACCGGAGCCTACCGGCTCTGTGGAGTGTTGTGGTGGGGTTTCACACAGAGCAAGTACTGAGGTTCAGGTATTACCCGCTCGTATGCACGGCATGCTGTATGAACCCTTGCGGTTGCTTTGAGTGGTGCTTGACATGCAGGCGTCAGATCTTGACATTCACAGGCTTGTAGATTTCCTACGTACGCGGATGCACAATCAGTAGTAGCGCGCCTACAGCCCAATGCTCCCCCTCCGACTTCCAGTGCTATTGCAAGACATGCCGCACTCCGTATCCTGGAACGCTCCCATGTTACTCTTCTAATGATCGCTATTTGTACGCTGGAGCCACGCGCAAAGTCGCTGCTGGCATGACCACTGTTCCAGCATGACACAAATGCCTGCTCAGCCCCGATATGATTGTGCTCTCGTAGGTGTTACATGGAGCAAGCTGCTTGCCGGAGCGCCAGCAGGCCTGCTCCCAACGTCAACACCTGCAACCGGGATCAAGATCCTCAGCTGTTGCTTTGAGGCAGTAGGACGGAGCCTGATTGGCTCCGAAGCAGCTGGGATGTGGGCGAGGCCGCGGGGGAGCAAAGGCCATCGAGCGAGTACACTGCGTGCAGGGGAAGCAGGGCAGCTTCATGCTGCATGGCATTCTGCTCGCAGTAAGTTTCCGTCACCTGCATGCGCGTAATGCTGGCCAGTGATGTGCCGGCCTGAGCAGCCTGCAAGTCTGCCGCAGCAAGGCTGGGGGGCTGCGCTGCGTCGGCACTTTGTTCATCACTTTCCGATGTCAGCAAGTCGGGCGCCGCTGTTGTTGGCGGCTGGGACCCCAGAGCCATTGATGCCAGCTTGATAAGTTCTCTAGCGTCGGCCGAAGTGTTGTCCTCGTAGATGGGCTCTTCTGCAAGCAAACCGCCTGTGGGCGCACCTGCATTGTGACAGCTGGCACGTCAAATTGTGCTGAGTACATGTGGTGAGTGCAGACTCTTTACACGCAAGCGGGCCGTACGTGACACTTCTGCATCAGGTTGCCGATTCAGCGTCAATGATGGGTGTTGCACATGCAGCCGCATGCAGATGCCGGCACACCGGAGGCGTCAATGCCTGGCATCTAGCACAGGCGTTATGCAGTCGCGGAAGCAGCCATCTTAACTGCACAGATCAATCTGAAGCTCCTAATTGTATCCCACAGCATCCAATTATGGCTGTGATTGTTTGCACACCTCCAGGTGCGCCAGTGCCGCCCTGTCCGCCTGCACCGGCATTCCTACCGGCATCTGCATTGTAGCGCAAGTGTCAAATGTCTCGGAAGCCATCGAATCCTAGAGAGGTTTATCCGGTGTGCAACTTTTCTGCGGCGAGGATTTTGGACGTGAACATGTTGGGGCAAATGCGCGCGTGGAATTTGCGCTGTTGAATGAATGATCGTGATGATCGTGCGCCATCACCGTCACTTTTGGTTTGGTTGATGTGGCTAGCTTGCCTGAGGGAACCGCCACTCGGTGAGCTAACGCTGACCGCGCGCTCGCAGCTTGCGAAAGGACCACAGCAAGCACCAACACACGTTGTGCAGCGGCACGCATCCGCCTTACATTTGCGAGCTGCTGAGGAGCACGACAACGGAACTGTGTTGTTTGAAGCGTTTGCAGGCGGGCTGCAAGCATGCCCAACTTGGGGCAGCTCTTATGCCAGTACGACGCTGCACGACACTCGGTCGCATAAAACTTTACTGGCAAGAGTCTGAAGAGGTAAAGGCACAAGAGGCACAGCCAAGGTAGCAGCTAGGTAGATGCCTGCATGCGTGCGGCAGCCGGCATGCGTCAATCTTCTCGCTCAAGGCTCACGTGCCACAGTTGCCACGTAAGCACCCGATGACCCACGAGCATTCCTCGTGCATCGAGCTTTCGACAACCCTTGTTCAGCATTCGCACACGCCTTCAGCCTCATCGATTCAGCCATTTGCAAACAGCTATACTAGATAATCGCCGTTGATCGTTGGCAGGATTCAGTAATCCGACGGTTGCCCAAATTCAAAACTGCAAGAAACACCTTACCAATCCCCGCAGAAATCCTTGCAAAGTGCAGATGATTCGGCCATGAAGCTCAGCTTCGCCCTGCTAGCGCTGGCGATTGCTTTGTGTTGTGCAAGCAGCTGCGTATCAGGTGCGGCACTCTAGAGTCTGGATCAGGCTTCACCGTGCAGTGCGGCGGCTCAGCCCTAAGAGTGCATGCAGCCCCGCTGACAAAGTGACGCTGCCTGGGAGCAGGTGCGACCGCGGCAGAACCATGTAAGGACGGCCAGTGTGCGGCTGACGCGGCACTAGACGATGATCCAGCGGAGGACACGCCAGAGTGGGACTACTCTGGCGTGCTGTCGCCGCACCGAACCGCCGGCATCGCGTTCGCTGGTGGGGCCTGCTTGGTTGGTCGCATACCCGAAAATGTTGCATAGCACGTTACACAAAGTCCTGGAATTGGGCTGTGTGGCACTGCCCTGACGCAAATTTCGGAAGCGTCCCTAGGACAGAAATGCTCGCTGGTCTGCGCGCCGCCCGCCTGCGTCACCGCGCTGCGGTTGTTTCGCAAAGCGCAGAGCGCGGACTGCTGAGTGCTGAGACCCGCTGCCGCTGCCCGCAGACCTGCCTGGCTTCACCCGCAGCGTCTACGAGCGGGATCATGCGCTTGTGACGCCCGAGAGCCGCGTGTTTGCGCCGGGGCCTGTAGGCTGGTGTGCACCGCGCACAAAACTCTGATTCCGCTTTCCAGAGGCATTGCTTTAACGTGTTCATAGCGCAATTGTATCTTGCAGCCCCGGGTACTGCCCGCGGCTGCGTCTCACCAGCGCTGCGAGCTCAGTCTCAATGCGAAGGAATGTTGAACGGATTGTTGAAACCGTGCGGCGCGGCGCAGGGCCAATGCGCAGACCGCGCACATCATCTCGCCCGGCATGGGCGGCGCGCACTTCAACATGTACCTGGCGGACCTGGCGCCAAATGCCACAGTCGGCCGTCCCGGCCCTGGCGTCGAGAGGTGGGCAGTGGCAGCTGCACAACACTCTGCACACCGTGCCCTGCGCACGAACGAAAATGGAGAACGTCGGTCTGTCTGAGGGACTGTGGCGCCTGCCACAGTCCCTCAAGGCAGCAACGCGCCTGTCAAGCACCGTCTGGTCTGCCTCGTATCATCAAGGTGTCAGGCAGAAGCTGCAGTGCGAAGTACGCCCGGCGGAGCGTTTGGCCAGGCACCGCTCGATCCGGCCTGTCGGCACGCAGGTTCGTGTTTTTGATCGACGGCGAGCTGGTGGTGCAAGGCGGCGCCGCAGCGGACAAGCCAGACCGGCTGTACACGGACGACTTTTCGTACTTCCCGCCGGACGACGACCGCAGGTCTCTGCATGCGCCCCTTGGTGCTTGCTGTGATGTCGCCTCCGCTGCAAACCCCACAGAGCCCCAGAATGGAGGCCTGAAGCTCGAGCCCCTCCTTGCACCTGCAGGGTGACGTCGCCTGACGGCGCCAGCATGCTGGTGTTCGAGCGGCGGTATGCATTACAGGTGAGGCTGTGCTGCTGTCTGATGTGAATGCAGATATCTCCCTTTCCTTCCAATGGTCTCAGCTGTGACTGGCGACTCCACCCTCGACAAAGCGGCAGAGCGCTTGCGGATGCAGTGCCTGTGCAGCTCCGAACGCGAAGGCGCCCAGCCTTCCCCTTGCATTTCAGGATGTAGGGTTAGAGCGGCGTCATGGGGCTGCTGCATCTGAAGTTGCACTTGAGCAGCATAGCACAGTTGCGTTGCGGCCCTGCAGCAGCGCTGATGTGCGACGCTGGTGTGCAGCGGGGGCCTGGGAACCTATTGTGCAGCCCTTCGAGGTGCCCTGTCTGCAATCCAACCTATGCTGTTAACACTCCCCCGCTGCAGGGCGGCCGTCCAGTGTACCAGAGCGGCACCACGGCGGAGCGGCCGGTGCTGCCGGTACCGGGCGAGGTGTTTGCGCTCCGCAAGCTGCTGCCGCAGAATGCGACGTACGACTTCAACGTCCACGTCATGGACTTCATGCCGGGGGAGTACCTGAACGTGAAGGTGGGCGTCTTGAGATTCATATGAACTTTCTGGAGCTGTGGGAATCCTCTGGAGCTGCGGCGGGCGTCTGCTGAAGCTCTCCCTGAAACAGAGCATGCTGACCATGTGACTGATGGCTGCAACCCACGGCAAGTCACGGCAGTGAGTGGTGAAGCGCAGCTTCTTGAGGACAGCCTGCAGGGCCATGGCTTTGGACGTTCATGTCTGGGCCACATGCCACAGCTGCACGGCTCTGCCGTGTGCCGATGCCGCAGGAGGTGCTGGGGAGGTGCTTCACGAGGAGCACGGCCCAGTGCTACAACCATGTGGACAAGCTGATTTCGTCAGTTATCGCCTGTGCTGGGAGGGCACAGCGCAGGAGGTGCACGAACAATCAGCACTTCTTGGTTCCAGGATTGATTTGATGAATCAATCAAAAAGACTCAAAACTTTGCCCGTGCTGCGAGCGCAGGAGGTGCACTACAATCAGCATGGCCTGGTGTTGCTGGCGGGGCAGGGCATCTACCGCCTCGCCGACCGCTGGTGGGTTCCTGGGCCAAGAACTCAAGTGCCCTGAGCAAACAAGGCTATCCACCTGTCATGTAACCATGCTCCAGGCTGCTGATGATGGACCCAGTCTCGACCCATTTGCCGGGGCACCCGCGCAAGTGAGCTGCACATCGAGATCTCTGTACATCTGCTGCTCCGCCGCTGTAGGTACCCGGTCCAGGCGGGCGACGCCATCTGGATGGCGCCCTACGTGCCGCAGTGGTATGCCGCGCTGGGCACCCAGCCCAGCCGGTACATACTGTACAAGGACACAACGGTGGACCCGCTGCTGAGCTGAGGCAACGGCTGCTGAGCCGGGTTACCTAGCTGCCGTGGCCCCAGATGAGGCGCCGGCGGCTGCGGCGTCGGGGCGGGGTGCTGCCTGTTTGTGCCGGCCCTGCGCGTCACGTCAGGAGCAGGCCCGGCTGCGAGCATCCTGGCGGCGCTGGCAAGCAGGTGCAGCGGCTGGGGGCGGTTGACAGAACTGGGAGGACAATTACGTTGGTAATGGATACTTAGATTGGTCCTTTGCTGGCTTGCCACCACATCCCTAGATGCCACGCGGCGGCACATAATTATGCCTGGGTTGGGGGTGCAAGAAACCAGAAATGGAAAACGGCTAACAATCTTATTGGTGTCCCTGGAGAATTAACAGTATGCTGTTCCAAGCACAGAGTGCATTGAAACAATCCGCCACCTGTTATTCCGCCAAGCAGCAAGTAGAGTTTGGTTTCTCCAAAGCCTACCTTCTGCGTTACCGGTTGAGCCATACGGCTAATGCCAGAAATGTTTTCCAAGTCCGTCAAGCGCACTCCCATGAGTGCAGCTGGCGACGAGCCGCAGCTGCCGCCAGCGAAGGAACCGCCTGCAGGTGCGTTGCATTATCATCAGTAAATGCGCTGCCTCCTGGTGACAAGTTTTGTCTCGTGGTCCACTCTCACCCTTGGATGGGGTCAAGCCTCGTCTTTCAGCAGTACAATCAAGGACGTCTTGCACAGTCGTATCAGCCTGCTGCATGTGCCAAGGCTGTCTGGGTGGTGGTGCAGTTGCCGCTTACGGCAGGCAGGTGCACATCATTGGCGGCGGACCTGCTGGCCTCAATGCAGCTAATGGCTTCCTGGAGACGCTGCCAGACGACGACACTACGACGCCAATCTTCCTGTACGAAGGCCGCTGCAAGGTTGAGGCTAATGGCAGTGTGGTGTGGGCGGGCTACCAAAGGCAGCAGGTGGACATGATGGTGCATGCAGCAACCCAGCTGTGCAGCGCTGCACTTCACTGTCTCCCGTTGCGTCTTCCACACCTTGCGAGCTTTTGGCACGCACGACTGACTGTACTGCAGGAAAAGCTCATTGCGCTGCATCGCCTGCCAGGCGCCTTTCTCCAAATGCGCGCAGGTAGCGATGCTGCAGAAGGCCGAGCTGGAGGTGGTGATCAGCCCCAAAATGCTGCGTTGGCTGTTCCAGGGCAATGGCGAAGTCGTGTGGCCGTACTCTCACAACATCACCATCAGAGATGTGGCAGAGACGTGGATGCAGGAACGCCTGCTGTCTCGCGCTCAGGTGCTGCTCCAAAGCTGCGACCCTTGTGCAATGCTCTTCACGGATTTATTGTCATATCTGGAGGTGTGATTTTTCCCGCCCTATGAGACGGGGCTACATCGTGTGCCTGATACGGCAATCGTGTGCCTGATACCATATTATTGCAATCAGCTCCTGGTATCAATGGCGAATGAGCCCCTTCACTGAATTGGCAATGCAGCTGGCGCTTTATGGATCTGTGGCTCTATATTTTTGTCTGGTGCAGCAGGCAATTAACCAGAAGGGGCGCCTGCAGCCCCTGTACCAGAGCATGGAAGAGAAAATATTAGAGATCAGCTTGGCGCATGAATTCGGGAAGATATGGTGCATGACTGTATCGAGGCACAGTAAGCTACGCCGCAGCACCGGCACAGCAACTCATGGGGTTTATTCCTTGTTTCTGGAAATATCCACTCGCTCAAACCTTTATCTGCAGGACCTGGCCAAGCGAAGCGACCTCGTCATCCTTGCAAGTGACGGTGGCAGCTCTGATACGTGCACTACCCTGGGGAAGCCAGGCTGCCAGCCTGCGGTGCGCTCGGACTCTGGCGCAGGCTGCAACTGTCCAATTTCAAGCATGTTTTGTTCATGCACCGCATGGCTGACTGCCACACCGCCCGGACAAAAAAATGAGGATCCCTGCCGTTTAAACCGACTCGACTGCCGTGCAGGTCGGGACGCCTGCTGAGGTATCGCTGGGCATCTCCGTCAGCAAGGAGGCCGCCACTGGGTGCACGCAGTGCAAGCGGTGGCTTGCAGCCAAATGGCACTGCATTCGCAGCTGAGACGTGGGATGTGCTGAAGGGACCCACACACGATGGAAGGAGACGTTAGGACCGTCAGCTGTCTTGATTGCGCTTTCGGCAGCATGGTAATCGTGTAAGATTGACGCAGAAGGAATTGTGTGTGGGCATCCCTTCAAATGAGGGCGCAAAACGCTTCAAAACCTGCAGGGTGTTGTCAATTGTCGTTGACGAGCCTGCGAGACAGTTGATGCTTCCTGTTCGTATCGTCAGGAAGAGCTTGTGCACAGACTGATGTCGCTCTTGCTTGAGCGGCCCGCAAGAGGGCTCTGCGAAAGCACAGTAAGGGCTCCGCACATGTCTTTATGGCTTTCTGCTGCCCAGTACCGCTCGGTGCCGATATCATCGATGATCAGATTGGAAAGGCATCCGACTGGCCATACTTTCCGTTGAAGCCTAGATATCGCGCTATACAACATGCATTTGTGAAGTAGACATGCTGCCAAATTGCGACCATGCGCCGCCAACTTTCAGTAGGTATGTACTGGCGCTGTGTGCGTCACAAGCCAGCATACAGGTTTGACGTCAAACAGTCAGTGACTTGAAATCAATCCCACCCATCCCACCGCCGCTGTCACCTTACAGCGCAGCGACATCAACAATGCCGGGCGTAGCGCGCTTCCTGTAGAGCAGTGATGGGCACATGAGGTTGCTAAGCTGCTGGGGCAGCCGGCGGCCACGGATCATCCAGGCCCACGATTGGCGCAGCGCACTCGGCTGGGTTGGCGTTGTCGTAGATAACGCGGCTGGGCAGCTCGTTGTGGTAATTCCAGGGCTTTATCGCGAAGCTGGACCCGAAGTTGGACACCTGCAGATGCGGTGATGCTGTGTCACAGGAGTACTCAGCTCTCACGTTCAGCGTGCTCCTATGCAGTGCGGCGGCAGGTGCAGCGCATTACAGCCAGCCTAGCCAGCATGGTGAATCCTCTGCACTGTGATTGGCATAGCGCTCAGGGCCTGACTGCAGGCATGGCGAATAGTTCTTGCACAAGTCGAAGAGCACACCACCGGGACGTCCTCAGAGCGGGGAATGTGTTGCACCCCCGCCATGACCCACGCCACAAGGTCCGTCACATTGGTGCTCTCGCCTGCTCCACGCGAACAAGATTCGTTGCCTGATTGCACCTTCCGTGGGTGAGCATCAAAGATGCAACACCCGCACATGTGTCTGGCATAGGCGGCATAAGTAGTTGGCAATTACATTACTTGGACTACTTGTGCTTGAGTGGAAGCAGTCACAGCAGTTGCATGACTGGCAGCGGCTCGGCAGGGCTTTCACCCTTCCATGACTGGGGAGACGAATGCAATGTCGTTGGGGATAAGTACTCCTCCCAGCGACATATTGGTAATTATCGGGCTCTGTCGCTGCATCGCTGGAAGCCGCTCGGCAGGGCTCTCAGAGATTTGACGCCGCACCGTCGATGAAGTCGTCCAGGGAGACGTACGGCTTGCCGGGCGAGTAGGTGTCGAAGCGCGACGCCACGGAGCGCGGCTCACCGTCCCTGCGCCGTGTGACCGCCAGGTGGTACTTGGTCCACGCGTTGGCCTGCAGCAGGGGGTGGCTGTCCGGCAGCAGCTGTGCCGACTGCCAGCCTGTTCAGCGCGCCAGAGAACCGACTCGTGCATGATGCTGATGTATCCGCTTGCGGCAGCCCGCTCTCCACGGCAGTATGCCAGCCACTGCCTGAAGCCGAGATAGCTGCCTGTTGCCACCTGCCAGCACCCGGCTACTGCCAGCAGCATGGTCAGCCGCACAGCGGATCATGGGCATCCATCATTTTAGAAAAGCAAGGGTCCTTTGCGTACTGCCCCGCTGCTGCACGTCAGTGATGGGTCCATGAGGAATTGAGGACACCTCGACCTGAGCGGGACTGCAGGATCCTGCGCTCATGAGCGGCACACCAGCTTCAGGGTCGGGAGCCGACAGCGGGGAGGGCACGCCTGTGGGTACGATGGCATATGCGCGCGGCTGGCCCCATGCATTGCTGAGGTCCGGGTCGGAGCCATTGCCTGCCACGAACTGCCACACGCTTGGCTGCCGCAGGTCCAGGTGCAGGCCCAACTGCGATGATCAGCACACGAAATGTGTTGCTTCTGCTTGCCTGCTGGTCTGACAAGCTCGCATGTTGCATTGAGCCTGCATCGCCTCCGCAGCGTGCTGACAGCTAGCAGCCGCGCCGAGTCCGGGGCATCTGCCTGAGGCTTGCGAATGAGGAGTCCAACGCTGGAACGCCTGCCGGAAAGCGTGCCTCCTTGCCAGGTGTCGTCGTTTCGATGTACTTGACGACATTCGGGGCGGAGCCATGCCATCCAGGCTCTTTTGCCGGCACGCCAGCCGCGGCGACGGACTGGCCAGGGCGGCCGCCGCCGCCGCTCCGCAGCGCATCCTCGTAGCTGCCCACCTTGATCGCCTGTGAACATCTTCGCACATGCTGGACACAGGTCCGCATTAAAGACACGGCCACATTCGTGTGTTTCCATGCACGACTGGAAGCAAAAAGGGAACATGTCATCACATCGCCCGGAAAGTGGTTGCGCACATGCGCTTAGTCAAGCTCGATGTCTGCTGCGTCAGCCCCCACCTGCTTGACAAAGGTGTTGTGCGTGCCCAGCACGTCCAGGTCGACCTTCCAGCCTGCACACGTGAGTCGTTGCTCACGTTGATTGGCACACTTATTTGATGAGAAGAAAAGGTGAGGCACGCACAGACCACTCAGCGCAGGCCCCTTCAGCTAAGTCTTGGGCATCTGGCGCTGCGAAGGCAGTTGCAGCATGCATGATAAGACATGTTGACGAGTCGAAGCAAGGCACATTCACACGATACGATCATGGAGTGGGCAACAGCCTGTCACCCGACAGGTGGTCGTGCAGGTTGGCGAGCACATTGCGCTGCACCACTGTGCCAAATGGCAGGTCGCCGGCCGTTTGAGGGTACTCCCAATACTGCATTGCCAGATGACAACGTCAATCGAACTGGGGGGGACATCGCGAAAATCCTCAATCGCATACTTGAGCAAGGTGAGCTGTGGCGCCATGTGTTCATCGCATTTGTCAGCATGACAAAGACACTTGGCCGCCATGCGTTATGCAATGACAGGACAGCGGCAAGCAAGCTGCAAGTGAGCCGGTGCAGGGGATCCAGCGTTGGCTTGCCAATGTCTCCATGTAGCCTCCCGCCTGGACGCCGACGCCGATGCTGCCATCGGTCTTCAGCCTGCAAGCCAGCGAGCCAGGGCAGGCGTCAGCAAATGCCGCTCCCTGTGGAATGTTTGCGGGCTCGGAGGCCACCGCCCAGCTCTTGTGATCGTAATGAACCACCCAGAAATCATGCGCCACATGCTAGTGAAGCAGACTGGAGCACTGCACAGTGCGCGCGTGAATGACAAGATGTTATATCTGCAAATTCACCGTCCTGGTCGCACCGCACTGTTTGAATGTAGTCGTAGTTGCCGACGGTGGCGACGGCTCGCAGCGCAAGCTCCACAGAGCGCTGCGAGTCCAGGTGCGGTCCGTTGGGACCTGAAAGGCACCAACATGCTGATCAGCCCACGAGTGCCGCCTTGCACTACGTAGGTGTGAACAGGGTTTCGATGCATGGGAACGGACGCAAGACGGGAAATGACTTTGCGACAAGACCGCATGGTTCAAGTAACAGAGAAACCTATTGCAATCTGTGTGCGAACGTTGCTTCAGCCAACGGGCATCCAGTTTTTCTTGCGTATCAGCATCATTCACGTCGGGACGCCCCCGGAGTCAGCCGCTGCACAGCCGCGGCAATCATACCACCCTGATATGCATCAAGGTGGCGGCGGTGCTCACCTCCGGTGTTGGTGTGCCGCCAGGAGGTCTCCGACAGGTCGTCCTCGAAGATGCACAGCGCATCAGGCGTCGAGCCGCCGGTGCCGGCGTCCAGCACTGTCGCCGCGTCCACGAATATTGCATAGTCAGGGCAGTCCGAACCGACCTGCCGCAGTGTGTGGGCGTTCACATTGCAACC
The DNA here is from genome assembly GCA_033439295.1 of Deuterostichococcus epilithicus. NCBI lineage: Eukaryota > Viridiplantae > Chlorophyta > Trebouxiophyceae > Prasiolales > Stichococcaceae > Deuterostichococcus > Deuterostichococcus epilithicus. The sequence goes on along the minus strand of JAVTLE010000004.1, from coordinate 830,627 downwards.
AAAATTGTTCTGGGGCCGGAGTGGCAGAAAGCAAGTCGATTCGTGTTCAAGAAATTGGCATGTTTCGTTGTGCCTTTCGCTGTGCCTTTTGTTATGCCGGCACAGTGGGCTTTCACCTTCAGCGGCAAAGTGTCGATCCCGATGCCTGCATTCACATGCACAGACCCTCAGCGTCGTGAAAATACACTCAGGCTGCAGTCAACCATGCCGAAACTGAACCTGAGAAGAGCTCAGAGCTAGCAGCAGACACTGCAGCATGCAAAGATGAGCAGCCACCGGCGAAGCACCGTAATAGCTGTCCAGGAAATAATTTTGACCGACACCTGCGACCACCCAATGATTACAGCATTCACTCGGTTGGGCGTCTGCAAATGTAGAGATGCAGTCATCAGGTTTGGCCGTTATCAGTAGAGGCCCGGGCCTGCTGACATTTGCCCACCACCGTAGCCGTTGTAGGCGATGAACAGGTCCTGCAGCGCCAGCTCGTACACGACGCGCTGCCCGCGGAACCGGAGGTCGTGCAGTGCCAGGCCGCTGGTGGCTCTCAGGCTGACGTGGCCGCTCCACTCCAGCCATTCAAAGGAGGTTCCCGTGCCTGTGCGTGTTCGTACAGCGCGCTCACAGGCCGGCTGAAACATGGCTGCCCCACACAGCCACTTGAATTAGGTGCCCGTGCATGGCCGCGATGCGGAGGATGTGAGGGGCCAGGCGGCGCCCTGCAGCGTCATCAGCAGGCCTGCGCAGCGCCAGGCGCGCGCAGGGTACGCTGACACTGGAGTGGCCCCTCACACTGACAATCAACAAAGTGCCTGTGTCTGTTTCAATCAGCAGGCAGAGTTGATGGACTGGGACACATGAGTGTCAGGGCGGCGGTGTGCAGCAGGCGTCCATCGCTGAACGGAGGCCCAACAATGCTTGCAAAAGACAATTGCTGGGAAAGGTCCTGCAATTGCCCCGCCCGTGCACTTCTGGCATGCGTATCCTTGCCCGGTATCGTAGCCGCCTTGCATGCCGCTTCGAGAATAGGGCAGTCGATCGCAAACAGCAGGTAGCCACGTCAGAGTTGCCTGCACACGGACTTGGCGGTAGAGGGTCCGGTGAGATTCCGACCGCCGGATCTTCCACCTCTAGCTGCCACGGCTCAAGTCTCACCTGCAGGCGAGGGCGTGGCGGTGACGCGGGAGCCCTGCGGCAGATAGCTGCGAGCGGAAGCCTTTGGTGATCCGGGGCGCCAGGGGCTGCCCAAATCCGCCGGCTGCAACCCAACGCGCAAGTTGGCGTTGTTCGCCGCCCTGGCGGTTGTCGCATTTGCCTGCGTGATCAGGGCGCCAGCCAGTTCTCTGCAAGAAGGAGCTTCGTGCGCTCCGCGTGGGGAGGTCCCTTGGTTCTTTGACATGCAGAATAATGCCACGTTAAGTGCTTTGAGTGTCGTGGCCAGCTTTGACAAGGTGGTGAAGTGACCTCACCGCGGGCGGTACAAAGGGGATGGTGGTAAAGGGCAGGAAGTTGAAGGAGGGCGTGCCCCAGCCCGGCGACTGGCAGTAGCGCAGCGTGCCGCTGCGGAACGCCCTCAGCAGCGCCGTCGTGTTGGCATACGGCCCCTGCAGTTGCAGAAATTTTTATGGCCAAGTGATACCTCATGAAGACATATGGACAATATACACACCCACTCAGGAGCTCAGCAAGCAGTTGCCGCTTATCGTTCGGAATTCTCCTTGAGAGCGAAACGAAATGTGCTGTACAGCATGGCAAGTGAGAAGCGGCATCGCCACCTGGTTGCAATAGACGAAGTTGCCGGCCAGCCACTCGCGCAAGTTCGTGGCCGACTCGTCGACTTGCACCGTCAGCGGGATCGAGAACAGGTTGGCTTCCTGCAGCATGGCAACACCAACAGATGTCAGCATTCTTAATCAGTGGGGTAAAAACCTCTTTTTGAGGCAGGACAACCAGTGCCGCGGAGAGCTTGAGAACGATGTCATGAAATTACAAAGCTGATAATAAGTTGCGTCGTTTCCATCAGTCAGAGGTTGTGGTAGAGGCACGCACATCGCCGCCAAGGGCGTTGAGGAAGAACTTGATGGTCGACAGCCGCTGGCTGGTGTTTGCTGACAGCGCCGGGTAGGGCAGCAGCCCAAACTGATTGCTCGCCTCGCACCTGCGACAAACCAAGACTCCAGTACAAGTTGAATGCGACTACGATTCAAGGCAAGAGCTGATCGTCAGTTTTGTGCAAGGCGTCTGGAGCGGCCATGAAAGGCGCAGCAGAAGCAGGACTGTTGAATCCTGTAGATGCCGTCTCCTGCTGGCAAAGTAATGCGAGAGTTGTGGAATGGGCCTACGGGTCTGCTTGGCTGCCAGCAGCGGGGGCGCCAAAGCAGTTGTCGCTGCCCGTGAAGTTGCGGAAGATCTCCCGCAGCTCGTATGCTACCTGTGACCACGGTCAAGGACTTGACCAAAATCGTATCCTAGACATGAAGAGCGCTACCCCGCAACCGGCATGCAGACACACCATTCTCCACAGCGGTGTGCTCACATCACCCGGTGAAGGCTGAGCGCTGCATGTACAAGCCTCGTGGCGACTGCTCGCATAATGAGAAGAGAGTGTCAATGATGCAGAAAGGAAGACTTGGGGGCGGAGAAAGGGCCCCACCGGAGACAAGAATTGGCCGAGCCACTGGCCGCCAAAGTCTGACCGCGGACGCTTTACCCACGGCACCTGACCGGGACTTGTGATGGGCACCACCGCCCTGGTGATGTTGGTCTGCCGCGTCAGCGTCTGCAGCGGCCCCACCTGCGTGTGAAGACCAATGTGTGGTTGTCTCTTGCCTTTTGCGCCCAGACTGTATCAATCCTCGTCAATGCCTTCCCCTGCTATCCCAGGCGCGCTTTGGGCACCTGGCCCATGTCAGGTTTCAACGCAAGGTCAGGTTCGGGCAACATGCGTGACCCGGTCAATATGGAGGAAACTTCACTTGACTCCAATGGATTGTCGTCCACGCTCTACCTTGTAGTCCATGCAGTCCTTCATGCTGCCGCGGATGACGGTGACGCGGGCATAGCGGTCTGGTGCCGGGCCGCTGCCGTCCAGGTGCTTCAGGGCCTCCGCCTTGGGCGGCGGAATCAGTTCGGCCTGGCTGAAGATGTCCTGGTTGGGCTGCGCTGGAGAGATGATGCGTTAGGCTGCTGGTTTTAAGACACCTCCCCGCACATGCGATGACTGTATGTACAGATGCGATGACTGCAATGCTAGAAAGTTCTTGCTCTAACTGATCGACGATTTGTGCAATGGAAAATGCAACCTACAGGCCCGAAAACGGTGCGCAGTGCCATGAGTCCCAGTGCTTGAACCTGATGCAAGCTAGAGGCGTCGGGTTCTAGAACTGCTGCGTTACGTTCGTCTGCAATAACAACTGCTACGATATAGTACCTGGGGAGCTGGGGACGCTGCCGTCGGCTTCCAGAGGCCCAGTGCCGCCGTCTGCAGATAGTAATAAGTGGATAGACGAGCTCATCGCGAGGCCCATTCGTCGGATCGGGTGGTGCACTCAGAGGATAAGTCGCTCGGAGGCCCATGCCGGCTCTCAGGAAAGGGTGAGCGGCGTGCGAAGCAAATCATGTGGAGAGCTCACCACATAGGCCTGTGTCTGCAGCACTTCTTCTGTCGTCAGCTCGTTGAAGATGAAGCTCTTCGGCTCTTGACCAGCACGAGGCATCTTCACCGGCTGCACCGACAGCCAGCATAACACAACTGTTCAGAGCCTGACAATGTCTGAGTCGGAGGCGTTGCATGGTGATGTGGGCACAGCTGCTGCTAGGTGGCTGATTCGCCCTGTCGCAAGCAACAGCCGCCGCAGCCTGCGGTTCGGCAGCATGTGTGTGATGGCATCATGATTCAAGAGCACCAAGGGTCAAAAGCTTGGGGGTCACCTGCAGTATGGGGCATTGCGGTGCTGGACCTCTGCCGTCCGTTGCTGCGGCGGAACGCCCCGCAGTGTCGTTGGCAAAGCCATACTGGCGCGCGCTCGGCGGCGGCGGCGGCGCCTGAGCCTGCGTTGCCTTTGCGGGGACGGCTACCGGCTGAGGGGTGGCCGGCTGCTTCATGGGCACGGCTTTGGTTGGCAGTGGCGCGGCCGACGGCTTCGTGGGCACCGCCTTGCTTGGCTGCGTAACTGGCACTTTGAGGGGGACAATGCTGGGCGCCAGCGGGGGCGCCGCTGGCGTCGCTGTTGACTTTGGCGGCGGCGATGGCGGCTTGCCAGCAGGCTGCTTGGGCGACGCCCTGCCTGGCGCTGCTTGCGGGACCTTCCCGCCAGCAGTTGGGGGCGGGTGTACGCCTAGCTGCTCGCCCAATGACGGCCGGCGGCTGTAGCTGCCAGCTGTTGTCGGGGTGACCATGCCCAGCTCGGCGCCATTGGAACCTGAGGTTGCCTGGGGAGGCGGTGACCATAGCCGCCTGGGTGGCGGCTGTCCTGCGGTGGTTCCCATCCTGCAGAGCGAGCAGGTCAGATAGAGGCGGGTTTTCCTTGTAATTAGCAGGCAGAGAGAGCTGGCTCCAATGCATGATCGGCAATCTGACATTGCTGCGACCACTCCAGACAAGCGGAAACAGATAAGTCGATGACCCCACGCACCACCAAATGACAAGGAGGGCCGTCCTGCACACACGATGCCTTGCGTATGCCATCTGAACCTGGAAAGGCCCGACACGTACAGCACCGGGCTAGCACATCCCAGCGCCAACCGACGGAATATGCAGCGGCGACCGATGTCGAAAATTCGGCCAGATCGTCGATCAAGAAGTTCGGCTCAAGACTGCTTGCTCATGATCACGCAGCGAGGCGTGGTGTCTGCTGCCGAGTGTGACGTCAAATGATGATGTGACCGGGGAGCGAGAGTGAGACTGCACACTCGGCTGGAACAAGCACCGCACGACGAAATTTCATCAGCCAAGTCCAAGAGTGGATGAGGCGGCAGCACGCGTGGCAAGGTGTGACTTCCTTGTCTGACTGGAAAACAACCCACCTGAATCCTAGATGACGTGTAGGGTCCACCAAGTTTCAGACCAAAGCTACCTATGGTCTGCAGTCTGGCACTGCATCGGCAGTCTGACACCAAGGGATAACGCATTGCAGTTGTTGAGCAAGGGCAGCACTCCAGCGACCGACGTCCACAAAGATGCTGCAGCACAATACCCGCACAGACTACCATTGCAGAGGTGCGGAGGAAATCGCCAGTCGTTTGCACGCCTGCATATACCTAGAACGTTGAAGAGGACCAGCATGGCTGCACAGACGCGGCCACATCTCGCGATATAGTAATCAAGCAGCGCCATGCTGCCACAAACAGTGCGGCAGCCGAGAGCCCCCTCCTGTGGGGGGGAGCACCCGCCGCGCGGTGACAGCCCAACGCTGTTGGCAGCCCAGGAGGAACCAGTGCACTGAGCCGCCCGAGAGCAGGCTTCGCTACAGGGTGGCACTGCTGCGCGTCGTCAGCCCTTTCCGCGGCTGCAGCACCCGCTGCACGGCGCCGCGGATTGCTGCCGCCGCCCGATCCAGGTCTGCCGCCTCGTGCGCCGCCGACACCGACGCCCGCAGGCTGGGCCCCAGCGTGCTGGCGCCCTGCAGGAGAGCATGTTGTCGACCGTTTCAGAACATGATGTGACATTTCCATGGCTGCAGCTCCCCGGCAAGCTCCGAGCGCGCACCCCAGGGTCCTGCGGAGCCTGCACTGCTTCCACACCGCATATGGGCAAGCATGATAAGGCACGGCACAGCGCGGCGCCGCGGCATGAGCCGATGCAGGGCGTTGCTGCGCGCCATGCCGCCGCGCCCATCAGCATCAGCATCGAGCCCGGGCTACAGGCTGCTCCACGCTCGGGCACGGGACGCCAAGCTGGGGCCGTTTTCGGTGCCTGTCGCCGCCAGTGCTGGCGACACACAAGCGGCAGATGTTCGTTCTGAATACAACTATGTTACTTCCGTGCACACGCAACACACCTGCGCGGCGCAGCGGTCGTTGGCGGCATAGCGGTGCACGGCGAGCAGCACGCCGTCCCGCTTCAGGGCCTCCGCCGCAATCTCGCTCAGCACCGCCTCGCTCTCATCTGCATGTTTGATTTGAGGGTTCAGTGCAGGCCGAATCTCAGCACACCCTGCGGAACGGTCCTCTGGTGACGAATCCACCTCCTGCACCTGCTGACAGTCCACCTCTTGCGGGCAGCTTGGCAGCCCGTGGGGCGGAGACTCCCCCCAGCTTTGAGTCCCGGCACCGTGTATCGGTGTTGCGGTGCGCCCCGCCCGCTGTCGGCGCACACACAGGCGGCCCGTGCACACAGCAGCCCTGGAGCGGCCTGAGGGTTGCCATCTTAGATGAACACGCACCGTGGGAGGCGCGCGGCTGAGCCAGGCGCAAATGCAGATGCGGCGAGTCCATGTCATCATCGCCGCCCACCAGCGTCAGCCCTGTGGGGGATTGATGGGCTGGTTGTTTGGGGACTGCACATGGAAGGCTGAGCCTGCAGGGTATAGGTACAGCGGTCCAGGAGGCCTGACTGCAAAGCCCTGTCGCCTTCCCCGCAAGACGCTGTACACAACGACTGCAAGGGCGCCCTGTTTTTGGGGCAGTCACACTCTCTGATCAGCAAGCCCGACCCACAGCGGGCGCCCTCCGAGCCATTCTGACAGCATGCAGCGTCAGCGGTAGGGATGCTGGCCACTGTACCTTACTGCAACCAGCCTGTCAGATGGTTGCCCAGAAAGGTCGACAGCGCGGCGTGGACCACAGTGCACAGCTGCCTGAGTGGCCTATGGGAGGATACAAATCACGGACGCGGAAACATAATGCACGAGCTGCTCGTCACGCAGCTGGCGCTGCACCCGGCACATCGGACAGCAGGCCGCGCAGCCGGCGGGCGTTGCCGGTGCAGGCCGCCGCCAGCTGGCGGCCCTCCCGCCCGATCTTGTCGATCGCGCCCGCCGCGGCCGTCGCCAGGTAGGGCGGCAGCGCCGCCGAGAAGCAGTAGCCGGTGCCGCTGCGGTGAGACTTTTTATTTTAACGAATGGCTTCAAGAAAACAACCCACACGAACCATTCAGGGTGTTTCAGGTCACGGGCAGCAGGGCTGACCGCGGGAACAGCACAGCCAGGAAGCGGCGGCGGTCTGCGCCGCCAGCCGCAAGATTATCTTCCTGAGATTTGGAACATGTGACGAGCCATCTAACTTTCTTTTGAACAGAGGTGCCTCAGGCTGCCCACATCTGGGCGCGGTCCAAAATGTCAGCCAGCTGGACGGTGTGCTGACTGACCCATCTGAGTCCACCTGCTGGCCGCATGGTCAAGGACCAGGAACTAAAATAAATCGCAGCTGCGCACCTGAGGCGCTGGTGGTCCACAATCTCGCGGACGCCGGCGCAGAAGCCGCCGACGCTCGACAGCGAGTTGCCTGCGCCGAAGCATAAGTGGATTTTCAGGCATGGATCAGGAGAGCTGTGCCAGGGCAAAGCGCGGCGCCACATATCGCCGCGCAGTAGCAGTTGGCGTCCGAGATCAAGTACACCCTGCCTGTGAGGAAGCCTGTGAGTGCCTCAGAGGAGCCTCTGCGCAGCTCTTCGCGGCAGAGCATGCTGCAAGTTGTGTGTGCAGACATGCATGCATACAGCGAGGACACGCCCAACGGAGGCGCACTGAGGCTGGCGGTGATGATGTCGACGTCCCTGGGCGACAGGCCGGCGGCCTCGGCGGCGCCGCGGCCGTTGGCGCCCAGCACACCGAGCGCCAGCGACTCATCCACTGCCAGCCGGTACTTGTACCTGGAAGGTGAACGATGCTGTGTTTCCTACTTCTATATGGGAGTTTAGGGTTCAAGGGTTTCAGGCCGGTACCCCCAGCGCCATTGGCTCGTCCACCGCCTGCCGCACGTGGATTGGATTGGGCTTGCACTTCACTTCACGAGCCCCCGCGGCAACGATCGATACCAAGCGGAGGCTGTGTTCGAAGCAGATCGCCCGGCCGTGCCATGCACACGCAGTGCAGAAGCAGCAACACCCTGCCTGAGACAAGAGGCAACGGCAGGTTGGCAGCGGTCGGGACGCCCATTGGTAGATGGACGCTGCCCCAATGCACAGGGAGGAGCCTGAAGCCCTAAGCACGCGCGTTAGCTAATATGTGAAGATCCCCGGCTCACTTGTGCTTGAGGCGCGCGATGGCGGCGAGCGGCGCCACATCGCCCGTGTTGGCATAAATGCCCTCCACCACAATGAACCGTCGGTTCAGCGGCCGCCTGCGGGGAATCGCAGCACAGTCGGTTTTGCAACGAGCTCTGCACAGGGTTTCGTATGCGAATGATCATCTCCTTGGTCCTTGAGTGCGAGAAGTGAAGAGCGCAGCGCACTGTTTCCGAGCGTCCTCGGCGGCGACGCTGCGCAGCACGCGCTCCAGGTCCGCGACATCGTTGTGCTTGAAGTACAGCACCTTGGCGCGCGAAAGCACCACTCCGCTCTGCACCGGGAAGCACGCCGCCTGCGGGAACAGAACTCAACTGGAGCCATGCAGGCGCTGTCGGCGGTCGGCGTTTCAGCGCTGTGCGACCCATCAGCTCGCTGAAGCAGCTCGCTGCAGGGGAGTCGCAGCTTGCATGCCAACTACAAGTGCACGACGTCGTCGCAGTGCCAAGGACTGGCGGCAGGAGCGCAGCCCCGGCAGCGGGTTGAACAGCAAGGCACTCCTGAAACTCCACCAGAAAGCACATGGGACGGAAATTTGAGTATTTGGGCCGGGAGGTGCGCCCCACCTCATCGCAGACTATCAGGTCGCGCTTGTTTGCAAAGGCGGGCAGGATGGAGGGCACCGTCGCCAGGTCGTAGGAGTACATGATCGCCTCCTGCGCGCAGGAACAGGACACATTTTGGGCGCAGTCGCCGGGCACACGAGGCTATGTTATCACCGTATGCATGCGGCGCGGAAGCGTGCACATGTCGCTAGCATTTCGGCGGTCGGAAAACCGCCATCTGGATCCGGACATGGGAAACACGCAGCCGCCTCACGCGGTCCTCAGGGAGCCCGGTGCGCTGCCCGCGGGGCAGGACCGACGTGCGCCGCACGCAGATGGGTCCGAACACACCGCTGACGCTTGCAGTGGTGCGGCAAACGCGCCGCGGCCCGGGGCAGCTCAGGCGCGCGAGAGTCCATTCATATCTGTCCGACCCACCCCCTTCCTGAAACCTTCCAAAGGTATGCGCCTGGGTGCCCATGAAGCGCGCGAGACGCTCCTCCAGCTGCAGGTGCATGTCGATGGTGCCTACCAAACCCTAAACCCACAAACCCTGAGTGTGCGCGCCTGGGTGCCCATGAAGCGTGCGAGGCGCTCCTCCAGCTGCAGGTGCACGTCGATGGTGCCGTAGAAGCCGCGAGGGCCGCAGGCGCCCACCCCGTACTTCTGGATCGTCTTGCGGCATATGTCCTGCGCGGCTAGCAAGAGCAGTGACATCAAGACGCCCTGCAACAGGCGACCCCATGCGTTGCAAGCGTTAGCGACCACGCAAACGCGTCCATGAATTACCCGACATGCGGCGCCAGCCCGTAGCCCTGGCCCGACGCACGTGGTGCAGCGCTAAGCTGTATCACACCATGCCTGACGACCTCCGGCGCATCGGGTTGGTGCCCCAAAACTCGCCAGAGCAGGGGCCCCGAGCTCCTCACCCGGATCTCGGGGTCGGCGGCGATGCCCAGGAAGTCGGTGCTGGCCAGGTTGAGCACTCGGCGCCCGTCCGCGGTGATGTGCGGCCCGACCTCGCTGGTGATGACCGCCGGCTTCAGCTGGGCCCGCGCCGCCGGCACGGGGCCCGCCAGCGGCTCTGGGCGCCACTCCTGGCACAGCTCCTCGACTTCCTGTTCGTTGGGGGCATGGCAACATGCTTTTTGCATGAGTTCGATATGAGATGCGAGCCACCGGCAGCGTGCCCGCGAGCGGCTGCGGGCGTCAATCCCAGCGCGGGACCTCCACCTTCCCTTTCCGCGTGTGGTCTCCAATCTCCACTTTCGGTTAAGTTTCGCAAAATTGGGGTTGCAAAATCTCCAAATTCCAGAGATTGCCAAAAACTTGCAGGATCTTGTTTTTGATTTTGGTATTGGTTTTGCAAGAGATATTGCTTGCTCATTGCCTGCGCAGCATCACGGCGACACCCAGGCGCCACTGTGGCAGTTACGGCACCAGTGGTCAGCAGCAAAGGGTGGCGCACCGGCCGTGTGGCATCAGAGGGTGTGCGACGAGCGGCGGTGGGTGTTCACGGGCAGAGCTGCTGTGGCCGGGTGTGAACCCTAAGGCCTAAGGCCGCTGTATGGCGGGCAGAGCAGGTGCTGTGCGTTGATGCGCCCAGGGGGCAAGCCGCAGGGCAGTGTGCGAAGTGGCCGGGGAACAAGGTGACTGCCGGGGCCTCACCCGTGCTGTGAGGCGCTCAGGGGTGGGCGCGCCGGGCCGGTAGCTGCGCTGTGCCAGCAGCGCCACCAGGAGGACCAGCAGCGCGGCCTCCACTGCCAAATGGCCCTGTGTACACATTGAAATGCGACTCGAGACACTGATGGACAGGTTGCCCCTCAGATTCAAGGCCCGACATCCGAGCTGGCAGCGCCACCAGCAGCCCCAGCACCACGGCCTCCACCGCCAGGCAGCTCCGGGAATGCCCCAAGTACATATGATAATCGGTCGGCTTTCGACCTACGCGCGAGCCAGCGGCGCCACCTATGAATCCAGCATCGCAGCTTCCACCGCCAGGTGGCCTTGTACACAACAGATTCTGGAGAAGCATGCGTTGGACCGGCGTCAGCAGGAGACAATGCGTCCTCGGCCCAGCAGCGTGCCGCATCTGTCTCCTCCCGGCTGTTTCCTCTCGCCGCACAAGGGAGGCTCCTAGACATCGTGGCGAGTCGCGTCTCGTGCCGCCGCTCGTAGTGCAGGCGCTCCCTCCCTTGTGTTTGGCCATGATCAGACCCTTTTGACCACCCTGGCTCCCGGACCCCGCGCGGAGGGGTGCGGCAAACCACCTGGCTGCTGAACAACACAGTGGGGAGCAGCTCGCCGCAGCACACAATGCAGGCGCGAGTCCGACCTGCTCCGGGCTGCGTGCCTCCCGCAAGGCTGCAGCCCCTTCTGCAGACCCTGCTGCTCTGCGCACCTGGCTCTCGAACAGAGCGGTGGGGTGCAGCTTGCCGCCCGGGCCGACGGTTGCCCAGAACTCGCGCAGCCCGGCGCGCGTCTGCCGGCCGCTGGCGCGCAGCACCTTGCCGGCGGAGCGCCACGGGTCCCGCAGCAGGTCGATGTCCTGCGGCAGCAGATGCGGCCGGTGCTAGAAAATATATTTCAATGCAATGCAGGAGGTCAGGGCAGGAGGCGGCAGAAGTCTCCCTGTGCCAGTGGAGGAGCAGGCAATCGCGCAGCCGGGCAGGGCTTTCTGGCATCGCCACAGGTCGCCGCCCGGACGGCGGCAGAGGCCAACATGACAACACAAGTCCGAATGAGCCCACCTCTGTCTGCCACCAGCCGGCGACGTCGCGGGAGCGGCGCCACAGGTACCGCCCAGCGGCGCTGCTGGCCGGCCATGGGCCGCGCGCCCAGGCCTCCGCCTCGGCCAGCGCCGCCCGCGCCTTTTCCGACGACGACCTCGTCAGCTGCCGCAGCCTGGCCGGGTAGTTGGCCTCGGCGCCGGTGGCCTGGCCGGCAGATGTGCTTCCGCCACCCGCTGCTGGTGAGTTCACCAGGGGTGGCGCCACCGGCACATGCTCCAGGCCGGCGGCCGCCGCCGCCAGCGCAGAAGCGTCCGACAGCGGCCCGGTCTTGGCGCTGGAGCCGTGCCACAGTGTCGACAGTCCCTCGGCGATGCTCTGCAGCGGATGGGTGTGCGGTGCCATGTCAGCGCGGGGCGTGCACGTGGACAGCGCATATGCATGGTCGCAAGCATGGCGGCCACAAGCCAACAGAGAACAAAGGTTTTGAGCTGCGCCTTGTAAGAGGCAAGATGAATCAGTCTGGGGTGCTTCTGCAACCAGGCTTTTATCGACATGAGATGTGGGCGCAAGATGCCGCCGGCAGGCAGATTCAGCCAGCGGCAAGGTGCAGGGGCACCTGGTGCAGGGGCACCTGGGAGATGCTGCGCGCCACAGGCAGCTGCACCGGCTCCAACGTGGGGTCTTCGGGCGGCACGGCTGTCTCCAGCGCCGCTGAGCCAGCCAGTAGAGCCAGAAAGGCCAGGCATGCAGCCCTATGCACCAGCCCCATATTCAAACTTGGCCGTCTTAGGCGGCGCTGTGTTACAAGATTGGAGCTGCTGTGCTGGCCTTGCTCCAGATCCCAACGTCGATATCGTCACTGAAGGCTGCTCTATCAAGGAGTGCACATCAGGGCACAGGTTCAATTTGACAGAGCGCAGGATGTGACGCCCCGACTTGGCCTTTCACTCCATGACAAACTCAATAGTGCACACGATCTGCTGATTGCAGAATTGGCTCTGCAAGACCAGAACGTGTCGCAGAGCGAGAGGTTTAGTCAGCCAAAGGATGTATGAATGCGGGGGACACTCGAGCCGAACGCTGAGCGCTTGCGCGCTGAGTTCACGACCCGAATCCGTTGTTCCGTTCTGTGCACTGCACTGCACGCCAGTGTGCAGCACGAAGCCCCGGTCGTCTCCTGTGGGAACCTCCAACAAAGGCTCTACTCGAAATTTTCGATCAACTCGCGCCAAGCTGTCCCCATTTGCTCTACCAGACCATATTGATTTGTCTACACGGTCTTGCTAAACATATCTCCATGGCTGCGCAATCTCTACCTGCTCTGGCACCTGGCATCCAGCAGCAGGTAGAGCCAAGATCACCCATCTCGTGCACGCCACCTGTAGAGCTCCAGTTGCATCAGATGCATGCTGCAAGGATGTGAGAGGGTGGACGCAGCTCTAGTCGCAGCAATGATAGATCCCAGCGAGCGTTCAATTGAAGCTCTGCGCTGTGCGTCGCGGCACATCATGCTGGTCCAGGACTGACTGCTGGCGAGCTTGCATGTTCATTGTGCAGGTTGCAAACATGCTGGCGCACAATGCCGCGGCGGCGCTGGAGGTGTCGCCGCTGCCGCCGCCAGACCCGGGCAGCCGCTCTGCCATGCCGCGGCCTGCGACGCGGTTCTCGCTGGAGTTCCAGCACTGCCTGGAGCGTGTGCGGTGGCAGGTGAACCGTGTTTCTAATGGAACCGTGGTCAAATCCACACGAGACCATTGAAACGGTGATGGCTTCGCGACCACACATGCACCACCTGTCCTGATGTCAGTCGCAGAGTAGCGAGGCGCCGCAGCGCCGCCTGATTTCACGTTTGCACGGCCTTTGCGCTGTTGCTGGCCGGGCATCACGAGGAGGGCTCGATTTTCTTTGCGTGTGACAGAAAGCAGCAGTTGTCCCTTGCCAGAAAGCGCGGCAGACCCTGCGCTTCCCTGCATTGTCAGACTAGCTGCTAAACATCAGACGGGTTGCAGCCGCCATGATGCACAGCAGTGCACCGCCTCCGTTGGCTGGCGTCCATGTCCTGTACGACTTTGGTTCCAATGACCACCACCTGCCCCTCGTCTTGCGCTGCAGCCAGCGCACTTGCCGCCCTGTCTCCAAAGACATCTGGCAGTGAAGTCAGTGTTCTGATGCTGAAAGCTCCCTGCTGACTTGCGGCTCTGTGTTATGGCTGTTGGGTACGAGTTGAGGCACCACCGTCCTCCACGCTCACTGTTGGCAGCACATTCGCACGCATCAACCAGCTGACCTCGAATGGGCTTCCCGTGACACGGTTTGAATGCTGCGGAGGCCTGCAAACAAGCTATGAGACCGAATTTGGATATTCTTCTCGGGCAGCATCAGGCATCGGCAGAGTGGCGTGGGCGCACAGTTCGCTCGTGCAGACATCAAGCTGCAGAGCATTCTTGTCCAGAGCGCCGCACTTCCGACGCAGGTTGTCATGCAGTGCCGCCATGGGGTGGGGTGAGCCTCTGACTTGTTTCTTCTCGGAGTCAACCTCTCGCTAACCTTCCAGCCGCTGGGGCCCGAGGCCTGACGGCCCTTTACATATGTGGTATGCAAGACGCCTGTCCAGTGCACCGATCAGCGCAGTCCGCAATTATACGCAGGTCATCATGCAGCGCCACGGGGTGGCCTGGGCGCCCGACTTTGTGTTCACGGAATCCACGTTCCAGCCACTGGTGCCCGGTGGCGGCAGCGGCGCCAATGCAAAACACCTGGCGGACGGACTGGCCGCCGCTGACAACCCGCTGCAGCTGGCGCACATCGTGTCGCTGCTGCTGAACAGGTGCGGTCGCTGTTGACATGGCCCTCAAGAGACAGTTTGCGTTGGCGTCGAGCCAGCAGTGCACAGCACGTTTGCTCGACTGGCCTGCGAGCCTGCCGCTCGGCAAAGGGGAAGTTGGAAGCAGCAGCACACATGCCGCATTGCCAGCTGTCCACCTCAGCACCTGCACCAAACTTGACCCTGCCGGGCAGCTGCCAGGCGCCGCTTTTGCGGCGCATGACAATTGACGCGGCAACGGACGACACCGCCTGCAGTTCTAGCATGACCTTGTGTGCTGCTGCTGCCGAAGGCATCATTACACATCATCATGACATCATCTGCTGCGCAGATATCAGGCACATCTCGCGATGACTGTATTGACGTTCCCGTGACAGACGCCGCTTCCTGGGCTCGAGCTTTCTTTTAGTGCCAACTCAGACAAACATCATGCTCCCGTGCGGTTGCTGCATGCGCAGCTGCAAGGCGCACCTCGCGGCGCGTGTAGCGCTGGTCGCCGCGACGGATGACGCGCTGCAGTCCAAGCTGTAATCAGCACCCACACCACAAGGTGTTCCTTGAACTGCGGTGCAGCTACCAGGCGCACCATGCGGCTCGGGTGGCCACAGTCGCCGCAACGGACGACGCGCTGCAGTTTGAGCTGGACACCACGGCGGCGGAGGGGCGGCAGGTCATGCTGCAGAGCACTGCTGGCTCTGCCGCCATCAAGGTGTGCTGCCAGACATATCAATTCCTAGTGGTGCTTGAAGGGAGGGGCAGCAGGTCGTTCTGCAGGGCGCTGCGGCAGCCGCCGCCATCAGGATGTGGATCTCATCCTCTGCCAGTGCAGGTCCACTGCCCGGGCAGCTTGAGAGCTCAGACCTTGCCACGACACATGCCGCCCACCTCACCTCTGGCGGGCGTCTGCACGTCTGTCTGCCGTGGTACATGCAGCAGCGGCTGCAGCGTATGCTGTGTCATCGATTGGAGCATTCCACGGAATGCTCTGTGCCGGCCCGTCCCCTCAGATCGTCTAGCTGGCTGGGATTATTTCGGTGACTGAACGAGATGTATTTAAGCGATATTTATGTCGACAGGTGGTGTTCGTGCTGCCCATTCCGGGCGTCCAGCTGGGCTCCCTGTTTACTCTGCTGCACCAGCCGCAGCAGCAGCTGTCTGCCAGCGATGCAGATGGGCCAAGTAGCCAGCGGCCAGCGTCGCCCAGCAAGCCGGCAGCGAGTGGCGCACGGCACCCGGAGCCGGCGCCGCAACTGCTGCCTGAGGCTGCAGCGCACGCAGCAGCCCTGGCGGCGCAGGTCCGGCTCAAGGTGAATATTGGTTCTCTGATATAAGCGGGCCAACGCATCCGCACAGGGCTGGGCTGTGCACAGCGATATCGTGACGCAGCTGTCTGCTGGGAAACGATGCCAATGCGGACACTGCGCATCATATTCGTGGCTCGCACGATAAGATACATGTTCAAGCCGCCGGGACCTGCGGACATTAACATTCGCCCCACACTTGAGGTGATGCGCCTGCGGTTTGCTTGAGCCACCTGTGTCGTTGCAGCTGGTGTATACAGTGGGCGGCGCGGCGCCAGCCACTAGCTGGGCAGCCATTGCAGGCGGCGGCGGCGGCGGCGCCACCCCGCAGCCATCTCTGCACCTGCCACCGGAGCTGACAGCGCTGCTGGGTGTGCAATTTCGCTTCGCTCCGGTTGATGCCTCAACCGGGCAGGCTGCTGCAGTGCACAACCTGGGCCATGCCGGAATGCAGCAGGACTGGCTGCTTGTATGCTTTCAAATAAGACAGCCAGCTGGGACACCAGAAGCCGCAGGAACCCCCCCCCAGGGGGCATCAAACCCTGCATCCTAACTCCAACACCGCGCAGGGCGCCGCCTCTGCTGGACTGGGCCAGCGGCATGTGCCTCATGTAGGGTTTCTTGAGATGCGCTGCTGTGACACTGGTGCAGGGCGGACGCCACAGCTGCCAAGCTGGGCCGGCGGCATGTGCCTCATGGAGTTCCTTCCTGCGGCGGCGGAGGCGGTGCAGGCGGCCGTAGACCGCGCGGCGGCGGCCCGCGCCGCCCGGGCTGGCCTACTGTATGCCATTGCCAACCTGGCGGGCGCGCCGCTGCGCATCGACTCGGGGGGCTGGTGGTGCGTCGAGTTTCAGGGTTTTAGGGGTTAGGGTGTTCCTGCTGAATGCCCACTCTGTTGGTCGCAATCGCGGCGGCGTCAGAGTGGACTCGCCTTCCGGCCTGGCCTGTCGCTGGGGCTGGGTTCCCTGCTTGATGCGGGGGACGCATCAGAGCCGCTTGGCCACCCCGCTTCAGCCGGCCACCAGTCGGTCCTGTGTTGCCGGGGCCTCGACACTGTCACCGCAGCTTCCCCTCCTCCGCTGAGGCAACCAGCGGGCGTGTCGCCTGCCAGCGGGCATCGTGGCGGTTAGACGCAAGGTGCAGGGCCTGGTCTGCTTAAGAGCGCCGACGCTCCTTCAATCTTACACCAGGAAGTGCCGGGAAGCATTGTGACCAGTGCACTTGCCCTGCAGGCGGGCGTCGTGGCGGGTGGAAGTGCAGGGCCTGGTGTGCCTGCTGCACGTGGCCGCAGGCGCCGAGTACCCGGACAAGCTGCCGGAGCTCACGCTGCAGGTCTGCGGCACTCTTCTAGGACCCTTCCAGAATGTCTGTCATGAGAAGATCGTCTGTCATGAGTAGATCGAGAAACCGTACTGAATGCACCCCCAAGCCAGCGGCACCGGTGATGCCGAGAACCTACCGGCTAGCTGACACTGCAAGTCCGTCCCGCTCTTCATAGAGGTCTAAAACATTGTTGCACGTCACCTGTCCGTGCCATGGGACAGCTCCTCGACGCAAATCGCACAGGCGCATGCGGGTCCTCGACGCACGGCCCCGCATGTCTGATTCCCGCAGCTTGGAACGCCTGCAGGCGGACGGCGGCCGGGCGGACGAGTCGCGGCCCGTCGTCCGGTACACGGACTATAAGTGGTCGCCGCGGTGGGCGTCAGCGGAGGCCGCGGCGCGAATATTCGCGCACCTGGAGGAGACCGCGCCACAGTGGAAGGCGCACCTCCAGCCGCCGGCGCCGCTGCCCATTTCCGGGCTGCCGTCGCCACAGCAGCAGCAGCAGCCCTTGCCGGCGGCGCAGCAGGCGGCACCGGCGGGGCAGCAGGCGGCGGTGCCATCGGCGCCGCCGGCGCCGCCGGCGAGGCTGCCTCCGCCGCCGGACCTGCTGTCTTGAAGTATTGCAAGCGGCACTGACGTCCTTGCGGTGCTTTGCAAGCAGTGGTTCGAAGTCAGAAGGGGTCTTGTTGTGCAGCTCGGAATGCTGATGCAGCGGTTCTTTCGAAATACAATTCCAGCTCAGGACTATATGCCCTGTGGGCTGCCAGCGCTGCACCGAAGCAGGGCATCACTCTCCCTGCGTGGCACATTCATATTGAACTTTGTGTCACCATTGAACATAGCTTGCAATCCCTGACGAATGTCCCAGTCGGAGCCTTCATTGCATGCTCCTTCCCTCAGCAACTTGGGTGTCCAGCTGAGTATCTACTGCCAATGCAAACGACCATGGTGAGTTGCACTGAAGGTTCACAAGCAAGCACAACTGTGCTCAAAGCTGGTGGCTACTGCCAGATGTTGATAGTTCAGATTCGCATGGGCAAGCAATGCCTCTGAAGGTCTGCAGATCACATAGATTGCGGCTAGTGGTACCACGAGTACCCATTGCTGTCATCGCTGTCCTCCTCGAAGCCGTAGATGTCGTCGTCGTCAGAACCTGCTGTCCTGCGACGCTGCTCGTCCCTGCCATGCGCATAGGTGCAGGCGCTGCCGTAGCGGCAGCAGCCCTGCCGCCAGAAGCGGCAGATGGTGCGCTTGTACATGTGGTGGCCGGGCCCAATGCCGCGCCTGCACACATCGTCCGTCAGTCTCAATAGATGTGAATGTACGATGCCTTGTGAGCTGCCACGCGCTCTGCATGCCACTGTGCACAGCCAGCAGAGCAGCGTATACAATGCACCAGCATAATGTAGCGGCACGGTACCTTGCAAGTCCAACTGTCAAGGGAGGACTGTCGAGACGCAAAGCACGCAGCAGGTTCTCGAAATCCTCTCGCATGCCCAGATCCCTGCGATTGTTGGGCGCATCCGCAGCAGCAGCCACGGCTGGTCGCGCAGCCTCCGCGCCACGCGAGCGACCGTCATACAGGCCGCACTCACATGTCTTCTTGCCATCCGTCCAAAGTGCGCCACACTTGAAGTAGAACTCTGCAAGGCATTGCCAGTGCAAGTGAAAAAGCATTGTGTGGACGCCCTCCAGCTAGATCTGCAATGCTGCTTCCAAAGCTACTGGAACATCACATCCCGCAAACAGCGGAGAGCTGTTCCGGGTGTTGTTGCGCACCGGCGGAGCACTTGCAGGTCATGTGGTTGCAGCCTTGCGCCAGCTCGATGAGCTGACTGCATGGAGAAATACGGAGGTGCTTACGGATTCCATTGCGACATCGTGGCAGCAGTGTAGCGCTGCGTGATGGACGAAAGCCTGCTGTGACGTCAGTCGACCGCACCCGCGTTACACAGCCACGGCTATAATATCATTTCTCAACATCTCACCTGCACTCAGGGCACTGCCTCCATTTGTTCTCAACCGCCATCTCGCGCACGCGGGCGTCGAAGCCGGCGCTCAATGCCTCCGCACAGGTGCTGAAGGGGTGAGCTTCCGAGCGGCAGTGCACGCACACCTCCCTGCGGCTCCACAAGCGCCACGATCACGACTTTTCGCTGCAGCGGTTCAGACACCATATGTCGAGCGCGGTTTTTCCGTGATGAGCGCAGCAATCTCGTCCCCTGCGCATCATGCCCATTGCAGCGTAGCAATGCAGTACAGTGCAGCTTGACACGAGAGCACATCACCAATCAGGCTTGAGGCTTTGCGGCAATCTCAGAGAGCACGTACTTTTGGCATTTTGGGCACACCGCCACGCCATCTGCAGACGCGCCGCTGGCAGGCAGCACGATCAGCGCCGAGCAGCTGGCGCCGGGACAGTACAGCTTCCTGGAATCCGGTATGGCAGCATCCTCCAGCGCCTGCAATGTCGCCCACTCTGCGGCCGGCAGCAGCGCCTTGCAGTCTGTGTCCGGCAGCAGCGTTTTGCAGTCTGTGTCTGGACACCTGTAACGTAAGGAAAGACCCAGCGCCTTTCGAGCTTGATGCGACGAGCCCCTTTCAGGCAACGCTCCAGACGAGACACCATAGCAAGCTTCCAAAAGCTTTGGTCACATCAAGTGGCAGCGGGCTCCTCAACAAACCTAATCGAGGTCTTCTTGGACTGCACTATCGTTGAGGCGTGCAGTTGCATGCAGGGCCGGCAGAAGCGGTGTGCGCAGGCACATGAGGTGAACATGGAGGCAGCCGGCAAATGCGTCTCCAGGCATATGCCGCAGCTGTGACTCGCCATTGTTCTCAAGCTTACGAGGTGCAAAGTCTGATGATTTCAAGTGCTCTTCGAGATCTCGCCACTGCCTGTTGCCGCCGATATTTCTAGCAGCGTGTTTGTTTGAGTGTTGTGCCGTTCGCACCTGCGCGATCTGAGTTGACTCCCTGTTGTTTGTGTGTCGACAGCCTGTGGAATCGTGCTCAGCACAGCAGTCAAAACGTGTACGACAATACCATGACCGTACCGCTGGGATAACGACTGTTCTCGCTTCTGAAGCACGAACCCGTTGATTGCACACTCGCAGGCTCTTCAAGATGCGGTTGACGAAAACAACTGGCAAGCGTGACTTGTTCTGTACATCCAATTGTGACCAGGAAACGATGGCGGCATCAGCCATTGCCGTCGTGATGAAGTCTGTCAGCTGCCCCTGCATCCACTGTCCTCTTCCTCTGCATGACAAAGCCGTGTTCCTTCAAATTACCTAACTGGGTCATGTACACTGGCTCATGTACACTCTCTCATACAGAAGTTCCAGCAGCTTCTGTTGTTTTGTGAAGTACATGGTATGTGGCCCCAGGTCGCATCCTGATCCGTCCACCACCGACTCTGGCAGATCATGGGGGGGGGACTGCGGAGCGCTGGCAGCCCCGGCAAACGGTACACAGCGGCGACTTCAGCACACAGAGCAGTTGCAGCCGCTGCGATCGACTCCACAATCCTGCATGCAACCACACCAGGCTGAAGTACGGCTCGGTCCTCGAGACCGGCCGACATCATGCACAAATGGCGGCAGGAAGGTGCTGGCGCACCCGCATGCAGCAACACCGAGGATCTGCAACATCGCAGCCACAAGCGCTGCACTTGCAGAACCCTCACCTGAGTGCCGCGTCTGCCGGCTCAGCTGCAGCAGGAGTAGTGGTCTCGCTGGAACGAGCTGCCCGCCTTCTTGCCGCACTTATAGCAGAATGCCGTGTTGCAGCCCCGCCACGCGCATGTCTGCGTGTGCAGGACACGAGAGTGGATGGACGACTGGCGGGGCGCCAAAGGAGATGACTTCCTGGTTATGTGAAGTGGGCGCAGCATGTCGCCCAAAGCCATGCGTCTTCAACACCCGAGCAGGGCCATTCATGCACCAGCACGCCCCTGTCGGAGACAGCACAGGCAAGTGCATGCATCACCAAGGGTGCGACGGCACCGTGCTCGATCTCACACAACGCGAGAGGCTGCGCAGGCGGCGCCAAGCACAGGGCAGCATGCGCCAATGCTGCACCAACCCTGTTCTGCGTGAATGCCCTCCATACCCTGAGGCCCCGTACAGCTTCGCATGTTGATGCTCTTTCGACAGCTCACCATGAAGTTGCAGCCCGCGAGGCGCTCCACCATCGAGCGGCAGCTGGGGCACTGCCCCCAGTTCTTCTTCTGCGCCAGGCTCAGCACGCCGGCGTCCGAGGCGAGGTGTGCGCCGGCGGCCGCCGCTGCGCAGTCGGCGCCCGGGTGCGGCTGCTTGCCGCCCTCCCCGCACAGCTTCCTGCGTCACATTGACAGACATCAGGTGGACTCCTTGAAACCTGACAAAGGCGTGTAGCAGCCCTGCAGACCTCACAACGCGCTGGGATGCGGCTGCTTCCTGGGCTCCCCGCACAGCCTGCTGCGCGGCTGTCCACACAGGAGGCGGCACTCAGTGCTCGCGACATTGGACAGAGCAGCACAGCGGACTTCTTGCCGAGGCGACCCTGCCCGCACAAGAGTGCTGCGGCGCCGCTGCCAGGCCGGGATTCAGCACTTTAACACGCGGAATCGGGCAGCAGCTCGTCGCTTCATGACAGAGCCACCTTGAGGCCCTGAAACAAACTCGTTGTAGAGGAAATGTTGAGGCGTGTCGTGGGAGGTTCAGTTGGCGCAATCCGACAGTGCGGGCACATGGTGTCGCCGACTCTGCTGAGCCGCCGGTCACCGAGAGGAAAGAGAGCGGTGCAGAGGCAGCTCAGGCGAGTCGAACTGCCAACGCTCAGTTCCTGCAGTGCGGGCACGCGGTGTCGCCGGCCATGCCAAACTGGTCGCCGGCCACCTGAGCATCACCAGGCTGAGCATCACCAGGCTGAGCATCACCAGGAGGAAGCACTGCTCGATGCGAAAGCTGTAAAAGAAGCCTTTCCTTGAAGCTGCTGCCATCCCGCGCAGGCACGCTCATGATTGAGCTGACGGGGAGCGAGTCGCAGCAGCACCATCAGCGCTGAACAGTCGGCGTAGGGGCAGTACAGCTTCTGGTCGGCCGGCAGGCACGCCTCGGCAGCCACGTCCAGCACCGCGCCCCACTCCCGGGCGCTGAGCAGCCACCGCACCGCCTCGGCTGCGATGCCCTTGTTGCACTCTGGCTGCGGGCACCTGCAGTCGCCAGGATGCGCGTGATGCGTAGCATGTCTCATCGGCTCTCGACGTCCCGGGCTGCCCTCCGGCCGCGGGCACCTGGAGACACGTCTGGCAGTCTGCACAAATTCACACCCTCAACGCAGCTCGTTCTGCGGTGTGCAGCCTGTGGCGAGCCGGCATGGGGCGGCGGTCATGAGCTGCATGTGTTGGTGTGCAGCAATCCGGCGCATGCAGCGATTGCAATTGTCACACAGGCATGGCACTGGTCAGCATCGTGCAGTGAGGCTGAGGCGCTGACTGCTCGCTCCGGAGCGGCTCCCAGCCACCACGCCACGGCCTTTGCCAGTCGCCCAGCTGGCTCGGGTTTTGTCTCAGCAACCTGCGGGAGATGCACGTGCGGAGGCTGCACAACGACGAAAATGACGTAAGATGCGCGCCTGGGCAGCTGCTTCTGTTGGTCGACGCTCATCATGACGTGCTGCCGCAGGCACGCGCGGCAAAACTCGTGGCGGCATCCGTCCAGGCGGTACATGCTGCGCCTCGCCAGCTCGTCATTCAGGCAGATGCCGCAGCTGCTGGTGCACGGGTCGCCATCCTCTGCTGCCGGGGCTGCGCCGCCTGCGGCGGCTGCTGCTGCAGCGTCCGCGGCGGCTGCGGCGTCCGTGCCGCCGCCGGCTGCCGTGCCGGCGGCAGACCCTGCACCGCCGTCGTCTTCGCTGTCGATGCAGATGGTATCGGCGGCGGCGGCCGCCCCGCCGCGTGCGTGCCGCCGCCGCTGGGCGGGGTCCCGCCGCACCCCGGGCGGGTGATGCAGCTGCCGCAGCCTGCGCGCCTGGACGGCTTTCCGCTCTGCTGCGCCGTTGCCGATGAAGCGCACATCATCTTCGTCGCTGGACGACGGGGACGAGCCGAGCTGCGCGTGCAACATGACAGTAAGTAGTGTCTGCAGTACTGCGGCAGGAATGCTGTCACTGGCATGGCTAGGATGGAACCTGCTGAAGCACAGGTGGACGTGCTGTGCAACCGGCAAGACTGGGTCGTTGGGACAGTCGAGCGGGACACTCAGTTGCGCGGGGTGTTGCGTCCTGAAGACCAACTTGCTGTAGCTGCACTCCACCATCGAGAAACTTGGGTGACTGATCCGCACCTCGATGACCTGAGGTTCTCGACTTCGACGTCGCCGCTTAGAGGGCAGTGCGAGCTCTGAGTCGCTGAGGGCGTCCAGATCGATCGGCGAGGCTGGCCAGAGCACGGCGGCATCTGGGGCGCTCAAGTCGATTTGCACAGGCGCCTGCATATTCGCACACGTCCAGTCGTTGCAGGCTTGTATGCACTTGTGGTGTCTGCAACTTCACATTTATATTTGAAGCACGCACCTGAGCTGGCACTGCCGCAGCTGACATGGTGGCGTGCGGCCAGGCGGTGTGTCGGTAAGTCACAGCAGGTTGACCGAGCCATGCAGGGACATTCGAAGATCCGACAAGCATCAGAATCAAAGAGAGCTGCTGTTAGCGTGGACTCAAGAAGGGCTGGTTTGCACCGGATTCGAAAACTTGGACCAACCCGCTGCAGTCGCACGCCACACGAGCTTGCAAGGCCAAGGCTGCTGTGCTTTTGATAAAGGTTGGTCGCTATCATAGAGCGCAAGCTGCCCATCGTTAGGACCTCTTCTGGCTCGGCCCAGCTGAGGCTCTGTCGTCGGTAAGTGTAGACTCGTGCTCACCGCATCGACCTGGTGCAGCGGGAGTAGTGCGGCGATACTTTCCCCGCAACTAAGGCTGCGAGCCGGGTGGAATGCACTCAGGCGGGATCGGCCAAGCAGCATGCACACAACAGAAAAGGCACCTGGCTCGAGGTCAGGCAGACAGGAAAGTGTCCCAGGTGCGCTAGACGGTGGCTGCAAGGGTCAGTAGTGTCAAACAGGCAAAAGCTATAGCGAAACGTATTGGACAAGGCAGTGTGCTAGGCATTGTGGGAGTAGTGCGGCACCCAATTGACTTTCCCGCATCCAGCGAGATGAAGTCGAGACAGGTGGGGGGACCGTAATTGCGCAGGGTCAGCCAAGCATGAGCATCACGTTGAGGTACTACGTTAACGGGTGCCAGCTGACTACCTGGAGAGGTGTGGTGCTGTGCGCGCAGAGGCGGCGGCTGAAGGGTGACGTTGTTAAGGGTGCAGCGTGCCTGCTGTACTTGCGCTGCACCTAGTTGCGTTTGGAAATTAGGCCTGAGCATCACGTTGAGGTACAGTGATGGATACCAGCTGACAATTTGGAGAGGTGCGGTGCTATATGCGCAGAGGTGGTGGCTGCAGAAGGACGGCGTTAGGGGTGCAGCATGCTTGCTGTAGTTGCACTGCACATAGTTGCGTTCGGAATTTCGCGATGCTCAGGACTTATCGAATCTGACGTCTCCAAAAATCGATCCTGCATGCTGCTGGCGTGCGTGCGGCAAAAATGCGGCTGCTGCAATCATCTCGAGCCAATGAATGTAAATTCTCAAGCAAACTTGCGGTCGGGGTCAAAGTCCTTGATCTTGTGGGTGAGGATGCGTGCTGTCTCGTCGTACAGCCGCGCCGCCAAGTCAGCGTCAAATGCGCGCGGGTTGCGGGCTGGCCGGTCATCTGTGCACGTTCAACACAGATGAGGGATCAGAAAATGACATCAGCTGCCGGCCAGCATAACCCGAAAGCGATGTGCATTGACGCTTCGATGTCAGAGCTGCGACAACACCTCGAGCGAGCGACCAAGATGCTGCACAAGATTCAATGCAGTGTAGTAAGTTCAGCAGTGTCAAACATTCTGCACATTTGTGCATGAAACGTACCTGTGTTGCCGGTGTTTGTGATGAGGCCGCTGGTCCCTGCTGGCGAAACCTCCTTCAGCGGACCGTAAAAGGGGCCTGGGCAGGAAGAGTCGGGTCACAGTATGCCAAGAGCATTTTCCTTGCCGTACATCATTCAACGACTCATCTGGAGGCGTTGTTGACTTGTTGCATCATCTTGAAACAGCCGCAGGGTGCATCACAGCCAACCATCAACAGCGTGTGGTTAGATCAGCATGGATTTGTCGGCAATGTAGCAAAAGTTGAAGATATCTCATCTCACCAACAACGTGGTCTGGGTCGCCGCCCTTGCCTGCGCAGCAACATTCACAAGCACGACAAGTTATAGCTTGGCAAGACAGAAGTATCATTCTGACTGAATGAGCCCATGTGGGAATGAAGGCCTGTATGGGAGGGAGGGATACATGCAGCTAGGTCTCAGCACAAAAAGCATCCAGCATGTGCAGTCGTGACAAAATTTCGAAGCAGGTTTTAGGGTCACATCGCTTCAGCACTTGCCTGCCATGTCAGGGGATGTGGCAGCGTGCACAATGGCGCGCGAGCCTGCCTCTGCGGTCTGGCCCACAATGGGTCCCGCCAGTTTCTGCAGGTGACAGCGGCGCGCTCATCAGGGAGAGATGCTGCTGCGAGCAGCTGGACAGCCGCAGCCTGGCGCAGCCAAGCAGTCGGCATCTGCAGGCCATCTGACACACTAGGCCAGCACACAGCTGGAGCGGCTTTCCCAACAGAGGCCGGCCCCACTCGACCCTGAGGGTCGAGGCGCACCAGCAGGCTAGGCTGGGGCTTGTTTCAGCTGGCCGCCTCCATGCGATCGAAGGTGCCCTTGTTGGCGACATGCATGCAGGCGAAGAGCTTTTCTACAGCAAGCCAGCTTCTGTGCTGCAGAGGAAGGCAGAGCGCGCACCAGCAGGGTGGACAGCGGCTTGTCCCAGCTGGCCTCCATGCGGTCGAAGATGCCGGACTTGGCGATGCCCGGGTGCGCCGCGTAGAACTCGATGCCGCTGCCCGACAGGCGCTTCTGGAACTCCTGCGCGCCGTAAGACCCAAGAGCTTAGGGCTCCGGCTAGCCAATGACGTTTGATAAAACGAGCTTGATACTGCATCATGCCAAGCATGCCAGTGAGGCCATGCACCGTTGATGCTGCTTGATGCTCGGGAAGCAGATCTGACTGCCGTGTTGCAGAGCCGGGAATAATGGTGCACCAGGCTGTGGGAGCGTGGTGCGCACTGTCAGGCAGGTGCCCAATGCAATCGGAGTGCCCAATGCAATCGGAGAATTCATTCTCGTCACCTGCATGGCGAGGATGGCATACAGCTTCGTCAACCCGTACATGGCCACTGTGGACGACTTGCCAACGCCCCTGCAGCAGGCAAAATATTAGTCAGATCAGACGGTGACAGCATGACGAGTATTCAAAGCGGAACCTGCAGCAACTGCGGTTGCACCACCGGTGCTGCAGGCTTCAGGCGTTGGCGAGGCACACGTAGTGACGAGTCCTGGCAGGACACGAGGTGGCGAGATTTGTGCGGGTGCGAGGCGCACTCCAGATTGTCGAAGTCGATGTCGGTGGTCTTCGACTCGCTGGGGCTGGTGGTGAAGACCACGCGCGCCCCAGCGCCGCCCTTCTTCAGGTTGTCGACCAGCAACTGGGTGAGGTACTGCGCAAACGCCGCAAGTGCACAGTCAAGGATACGCTTCCAAACCGATCAAGCTGCAGGAACACAACACAACGCACAGCCAGTGGGTGAGCCCCAGTGAAAGGCAGCTATTGCAGGTTGTCAGTACTCACCCAGTGTGCAAAGTAGTTGACGCCGGTGAGGTACTGCGGGTGCACGATCAGCGATTCATTGGTGAGATGGTAGTAAATTTGCACACTCACAGGTCTGCCGTCAGTCGCCAATAGAGTTGCGCACTCACAGGTCTGCCGTCATTCTCCAACACAGCTACCAAATTTGGGGTGGCTTGTGTTGCTCAGAAACTCATGGGCCAGCAGGGCCGTGCATTCACACAGCCACGACAAGGCAGACATCCACGACTAAGACTGCAAGCGACGGCGGAAGCACACCTCGAAACCATCTTCGGTGGGGTTGTCGGGCGGCGAGAAGTCACCGCCGTTGTTCAGCAGCACATGCACCGGCTGGTCGCGCTTCTTCAGCTCCTCCGCAAACTTGTGCACCGACCTGCGAAGTGAGAATGCCAGCGTTTTCACATCAACCGGCTGGCAACACGGGAACAGCCAGTTCGGAGGAGCAAAGTACAGGATTAGATCTGAGCGCATCTTTAAGCATGTGCATACAATATGCGCGCACGTGTGCAGCGTCATCGGGGCGATGAAGGTTAATCCTGCCTCGCTGGCTGAACAGGCGCACCTCAGGGAGGCCAGGTCGATGTGGAGCGGTTCAGCCTTGCCACCCTCGCCGGCCTCGTCTGCTGTCTCCTGGATCGTGCGCCTGGCCCTGCAAGCATCGCCAAGACACCACCATCTTGTCACTCCTGGCGGCGGCTGAGTGCGGGTACAAGCTGCCGCTGCTGCAGGCAATGGAACAGCTCGCTGGGCAGGCCGCGAGTCATCGAACGCAGACGCCGGCATACTCACTCCTCGCCCTTCTCGGGGTTGCGGACCGCCAGCAGAATGTGGCCGCCAGCCTGTGCCATCTTCACGCTGGCCTCGTACCCAATGCCAGAGTTTGCGCCGGTCACCTGCTCACATGATGGCACAGGCGATGAGGATCTTGTCAGGACAGCTTTTTCGGTCATAGGGCTGCACACGCAAGTGGATGCAGGTGCACTTGGAGGCGTGCACACACCTGGAAAAATGCTAAGGCGGGTGGAAGAGCAGTATGCCGCCATGTGTGCCGCACTCACCACCGCAGTGCGCCCGTGCATGGGCGCTGAGTCGCCCGCCTTGGAGGCGCCCTTGACCTTGTCGGCGATGCCCTGCACTGTTCCCGAGCTGGTGGAGTCCTTCACCTTGTCGGCTGCCTGCGCGACGGCGTCCGATGCCTTTGCCTGCAGTTCGCGGTGCCGTATTGTCAGCGGCCGTCCGAGATGCGACGGTTTCGCACAACCAAACGCGACCGAAGCAAAATCACTCAGTCAGAGGGCAGCAGGGACATATGCCACGACAGCTGCAGACTTGTCGACAACACGTGCCCCTTGCAATCGTGCACAACTTGAGTGATGCATGCGCAAGCAGGCACGGATGATCATCCCGCGATACGTCAAATCACCACCCACCATGATGCCTGTCATTTTCCTCCGTCCGAGGTGTTGCTGTCGTGGCGCTGTGCAAGTACCAGCCAGCTGCCGTTGTAGCACGAGAGGGGTGCAGTGCTGCTTGGCGATGCTCGATGACAGGCGGTTGGCGAGCTGCATATTGAATTGCTTTAAAAGTTTTGGTGTTCGCAAAATGACAGCCGCGGAGCGGTGTCGACCGGCCTTTCAGCAGATTCGTCGTGGCGGTGTCAGACAAGCAGATCCAGAGATCCTCGTCAGGATCCAAAATCCTAGACATGCAAATTGCTGGCAAACCGCGCGCAGGATGTGCACGTATATATATCCTCTGCGCGAATGTGACAGTCAACCTCGCTTCAGTCCTTACCGCCTTGATCTTCTGAGAAGAGTCTTGCAGCAACTGCTATAGCCTATAAACCCTGAGGGACAGAGTTGAAGACGGAGCATCAGCACACGATCAGGCATATGTAGAGCTCATCCATGGTCTGATGGCCAGAGGGTCTGCGGGTATCTGCTGCTGTACTACAATGATCCTCGCTCAATGTACGTTGCTGAATGCATATACAGGTGTCAAATTGTTCCAAAAGCAATTTCAGCGGCGGCAGGATCGATCACAGCTGACAGAAATATGTGGCAGCACAATGTGCGCTGCTTGGCGAACTCGACAGACAGCCTGCATTTGCTGCCTGAGACTTTCAGAAAGAATCCTCACATCAAGGGCACAGACATCAGAACAGCCTGCTGTTGTTGGAGCTGATGACCTCCCTCTCATTGGACTGTCAACACGACTCCATCGCAGATCACCACTCTAAACCCACTGTTGCGGCGAGTCGGAATCGAAGTCCTTGACCTTCTGGCCAATGATGCGGCTAGTCTCGTCGTGAAGGCGTGCAGCCTGCTCGTCGTCATACGCCCGATCGTTGGACGCTGGACGCTCAGCTGCATGTCAACAAATCCAGCGCATTCACAGCAATGTCAATCCGCCAATATGTCGCAAAAAGCAACATTGGCGTAATTACATTGAGACTACAGGACGCAATCAGCGCATGCAGGGCTGCCCAAACAACTCTGCTTCAACAGGGATGCCGTATGCCGCATGCCATGCACAACACGCTGAGCGGCGGACTGCCCCGCTGTGCACGATGATGAGCTGTGCACAAGCTGGCCAACTGGGATGCATGACTTCCAGCACTCGCCTGTGTTGCCAATGTTGGCGATGTTGGAGCCGCCGTACGGCGTCGCCGGGCCCAGCGAGCTGTAGAATGGTCCTGTGGCGGCGCATGAGCAAGGGACATCACTCTTCGTAGCTGGTCAACTGCAAGGAGGTACCAGCGCAGAGACTGCGCATCTGCACGAATTGCGAGAAGCATGTCGAGGCATCAGGAAAAGAACGCACCGACGATGTGCTCCACGTCACCGCCCTTGCCTGTGAGGGACCAGAGAACCGTCAGACACAGCAGAGCTTGGGCACTTGATGGTTTCGAATGCACCATGTCGCAGTTTGAGTTTTATGCGCGCAGATGATCAAGCAGAGCAACGATCACAAGAGTTGAGTGATGCTGGCGAGCATCAGGCAGGCCCAGGAATAGAAGCTTTGCCTTCCATGTCGGGGTTGGTCGCTGCATACACGACTGCGCGCGCACCCTCCTCGGCCGTCTGCCCGATGACGGGTCCCACATTTGCCTGTGCATGCCACCCGCAAGAAGTGAAGGGCAGGCGTCAAGCTCGCAAATGGTGCGCTGTTGCGACGTTCTAGCTTTCGAGACTCTCCTCGGCTCTCGGCTTTCGAAAGGGGGCGCCTAGCTCGGGCTGCTCTGTCGGACTGGAGAATGCAGTCGCCGATTCGCAGCAATGCATGAAGGCGCAGCGGCACGTTTCGTGCATTTCCAGACGCACCAGGACTGTCGCCATGGGCTTGGCGACGCCCGTGTCAATCTTGCCGAAGATCTCGGTCTTGGCGATGCCAGGCTGCGCCGCAAAGGTCTCAATGCCCGTGCCTGCCAGCCGCTTCTGAAACTCCTGTGAGATGGAATGCACTATACGTCCTCAGCACGTGTGCCCAGCCTGCTGTTACCCCACGGCCCACCAGCAGAAACACGCAAAGTCGACAGAGGACACCCATGATGGCATATGGAGGACTGCAAGATGCATGCTCATGGTGCAGTCTGAAGGAACGCGACAGGCGGTCAGACGCACCTTCATGGAGAGCACATTGTACAACTTTGTGAGACCGTACATTGTGAGGTCACTCTGCTTGCCGATACCCCTGCCCAAACGACAGCATGGTTTGTTGCACGCTGCAGCGCTCAATTTGAGACCACATGCTGTGGCGCCACAGACAATCACACCTAAGTGTGTCAGGTATCACACCCACGCACAGGCAGTGAGCAGCCCTGTGCAGCCGCGAAGTTGGGGCATCCACGAGATGCGAGACCAAAGCAGCCTCACTCGAGGTTGTTCCAGTCGATGTCGGGGGTGGAGGTCTCTGACGGCGAGGTGACCCATACAATGCGCGCCGGGGTGCTGGCCTTCAGCCTGTCCACCAGCAGCTGCGTGAGGTACCAGTGCCCCATGTGGTTGGTGCCGGTCGTGATCTGCGGAGAGGCACGGGCAAACCAGTGAATGCATTTGTTTTTGAAGGTCCTGCCTGACGACGGCCGGGGAAGAGACTCTATCCGCATGCAACTGCTCAGTGCAGGTTGCTGCCTCACATTGTTGATTTGTGTTCATTGGCCCTTCGGCAATCAGGCTGTGCAGATGATCTGTAGAGCTTCCGTCGGCGCTGTGGTGACACAACAAACACAACTGCATCGTAATTGCAGGGATGAGAAGTGCACCTCGAAGCCGTCCTCTGTGACTTTGTCCTGGGGGACGAATTCTCCCGCATTGTTAACGAGCACATGCAGCTGCTGGTTCTTCTGTTTGAAATCCTGTGCAAAATTGTGGACCGACCTGCAGAGCAGTCCAGCAGCCGGGAGGTCAGACTTGCACTGGCCAACTCTACTATTCCAGTAAAGTCGGCTGAACTCTGCAGGATAGAGCCATCTGGACATCCAAATCGCGCTGGAGACAGTGATGGCTATGGGATGCGCATGCTGTACCTAGCGGGCTGCGACCGCAGCACAGCCTTTCGTACAGCTTGTCACAGGCGCATGTGGAAGGGTGCGCAGGCGCAATCTGATATTTTTAAACAGAGAAGTGTAGAATGCCTGGTGGCATGTACCTGAGGGAAGCAAGGTCTAGATGCAGCGCCTCGACCTTGCCGCCGCCGTTCACTGCATCCACCTCCTTCTGTATCATTTGCACTGCCCTACAGGATCAGACAGCTCGTATCAGTGTGAGATTCGCAACACCGAGGTGTTCAGTCGTCAAACCAGTAGTCCAAGTCCGGGTGCACGTAGTGCAAGGAAGTCGAGGCAGCATAAGGCCAGCCTTGTTGCTCGTGTGTTGCAGCTGTGATGGCAGCAGTGGCGGCGGCGCACTCTGCGCCCTTCTCAGGGTTGCGGACTGCCAAAACCACATGGCCGCCAGCCTTGGCAATCGCCTTGCTGGTCTCGAAACCCAGCCCGGCATTTCCTCTGCATTGTGCGGCAGACCCGTCGTTAGCGGCGTAGTAAGTCCCATAACACAAGCGGCGGCGCAACAGACCCTGTCAGACTGCTTCACGTGCATTGCTGCAAAGGGGAGCGTACAGTAACAGTTCTTGTGACACGACACGCAGATATCTGCTGCCGCACCCTGTGACAATGGCGATCTTGCCGTGCATCGGTGCCGCCTCGCCCTTCTTGGGGTCAACGGACTTTGCAGCACCCTTCACCGTGTCCTTGACGGTTTCTGCGGCCTTTGAAGCGATATCCGCCATGGCGGTCTGCAGGAACAGCGTCACTTTCTGTTGAACCTTGAAGCGCCGCAGCTTGTCAATGCCACGCACACTTGGTAACGATCCATCCAGCACGGATTTCTACGGAAGCTTTGGGTGCAAAATCCATACAGTATTATCGAATGCAAGTCTGTGGCACAATCACGCCGCAAAGGCGTCGACGTGGCAGGTACGATCATCTGTTTCAGGCCATGAAAAATGTCGAAGATACGAAAGGAAGACGCAGGGGCTTACCACAATGCCACCGTTGCTACGAGTAGACATTTTGTGGATTCTCTGCGGTGCAAAAGCTGCTGCCAAACGCGGCGTCGGCTGGAGGCTGAGTCTCGGAAGGCAGTGGATACTGTGAGACAGACGGCCGGCTGTCTGCATTATTTTAGCTTTGGGAAGGCGAATCAAAGCACTATACAGCTGATGGTCTGGTGTTTGTCTTCTCGCAAATCCACTGCACCAGCTGCCATTGTGCAGTTTCGCTCCAGATCGCTCGCCCTCGATCCGGGCTCTCTGCACACCCCCTGCTCGTCATCGAGGACGCTCGTGGTAGCCCGGCGAACGGGACCAGAGGATATCTCTTTCGACCCGAGCGGCTGTCCCTGCGAGCATGCGGCGGTGTTGCATGCTCGCGAGCAGTTGCGATCTTCACCTCCAGCAGCAGGTTTCCGCGAGGCCGCCGTCAACCCCTTTGCAGCAGCGACTCTGTGCAGCGGTTCTTGCCCGCCGCGTCCTCCTCCTCGAACGTGGCATGTCAGCACTTCGTGGCAGCATACCGGCTTGGACACTCTAGCTCGGATACTGTATAGCCCCCGTCATCATCTGCAGCAGGCCCGGGCAGCCGGAGCAACGGGCGGTCTGGTTGAGCAGGTTTGAAAGCAGCCGTTAGCAAGCCTTCTCGTAGGCTCTCTGCACTCAAGCAGGCCTCAGCGGTGCCGCAGTAGCATTCGATGGAGCAGCAGCCGCAGACAGAGGCGCCGCAGCCGGGCAGCCAGTCGCCGCTGCACTGGCTGGCGGAGATGATGCCAGACCTGGCTGGCGACGAACCTTGGATGCTGCCGCACCAGGACCTTGCGACCGACCCTATGGCGCGCGCTCCGGTCTCCGGGTGAGCACGCACGGCGTCACAGCGGGCTGCTGGAGCTTGATTGCGCCGGGATTGAGCCGCTACAAGATGTGGTCACTGTGACTCACCCCTGAGCCGAGGCACCAGGGCGACAGCATGTTTGCCCTTGCTGCCGCGGCTGCCCGCCGCGGCTGCCCGCCGCCGACCACGTCGCTGCGACCACGTTTGCGTACTGCAGCGTGTCGGCCTGTGCTGCACCCGAGCCTTGGCCTAAAGACGTGGGCTGCAATGTAGGCCTGAGGCAGTACTGGTGGTGGAGAGCATTGCGGTGCCGGGACACAGCGGGGCCACAGCAGGCAGCGGGCGTGCCACGCGCAAGCGGCAGAGGGCTGGCGGCGAGGGCAGCGCTGATGGCTGGGACTCCAGCGTTGACTGCGACGATGAAGTGGACATGGGGTGCGGCCGACGTGGTGGCGCCCGCAAGAAGGGCACGGCAGCGAAGGAGCAAAAGAAGGTTAACGAGAAGGCCCGCCGCCAGCGCGAGAACGAGTTGTGAGTTGTTTTGTTCTGCCCCAGCCCAATGTCACACTTGTTCAGCCAACCGTGCATCACAAAGTGGCTTTGCTCAGCGGATCATGTTCAGTAGCAGCGGTAGTGGCATTGCAGCCAGGAGCATGCTTAGTATGCAGAGCTCATGCTGGCGAGACGACCATCCGAAGCCCTGCGCGACTGACATACAAACCCCATGGCTGCATCCCAGACCCCAATCGCTGGCGCACAAGCCCTGTCCTGCTCCTGCCCACATGTCTGACCTGTACCCTTTCCGCTGCGCAGCATTGCGCAGCTGGCGCAGCTGCTGGACCCGGCGAGGGCGGGCCGCGCTGACAAACTGTCCACGCTGGCGGATGCGGTGAAGGAGATCACCCGCCTGCGCACCGACACCGCCGCGCTGCAGCGCCTCAACAAGATCCTCGAGGTGGGCGTCCGCTCCTGTATGACGCGCGGGGCCAGTGCTTGCACTGCTGACGTGTGTCAGGTATGCGGGCGCGGTGTTGCGTGCCGACTCTGCCGCCCCGAGCACTCTTGACAATTTTCTCGAGGTGGGCAATGCGCACTCGCTGTTGCTGGGGCATGTGGGGCGGTGCCTGCACTGCTGGCATTGTCTGGCATGCACGGGCAGCATCGCACGATGACACCGCCGCCTCAGCAGGAGGCTCAAGTTGCGCTCACATGGCATGTGGGCATTGGCATTTGGAAGCATTGATGCATATTGGCCTGCTGAGAGAGGGGAAGTTGCACTGAATTGTACGAGACCGCGCACAGTGCTGGAAGAGGCCAGGCAGCTGCGCCCCAGTGACGGGCTGGTCAAGGGCACATTCAGGCCGTGGCGTCAGCTGCGGTGGGATGCTGTGCGCCTGTGGAGCAGGACTGCTGCGCACTGACCGTGTCAGCAGCCCCAGTCGGCCATGCGTGAGGTTCAACAGTAATGTCTTCCTCCGACTACAGGAGAGGGTCGCGGACCTGAAGGCTCGCAGCGAGTACACCCAGAATGTGTTGCCCAGCCTCCAGCCGCCAGCGGCGTTCATGCAGCAGATGCAGCAGATGCAGCAGCAGGTGCAGGCTGCGGCGCAGCAGCAGCAGACGCAGCAGCAGGCGGCGCAGCAGGAGCAGGCGGCACAGCAGCAGGCACAGGCGCAGCAGGTGGCGCAGCAGCCGCTGCAGATGCAGGCGATGCAGACAGGTGCCTCCCCCAGCAGCCTAGCGCTGCATCCTTCCTGCTCATGGTCGCTTCGTCAGGCGCTGCATGTGCTGCACCTGCACATTGCATGCCGCAGCGCCTGCACAGCGTCAATAGAGGCGGTCCGTATTGAGCGTTCCTACTGCTGCAGCCATGCATGGGCGCCCGCCTGCAGACGCTGAAGCTCATTCTCCCGTTGTTCCCTTCCTGTTTGCCTGACGTGTTTGCCTGCTTTGGACAGGCTTTGGCGCCGGCATGGTGGCGCTGCCCGCGGCGGCCTTCCAGCAGATGCTGGCGGCACACCAGGCGCGCCTCGGGCCGGCGCACCAGCCGGCAGCAGGAACCGCCGTCCAGGCCCCGGCGCCCGCCGCCGCTCAGTTCCCGCCGATGCCGGCCTTCAAGGCGCCCGGCGCGGTGGACGTCCTGAGCAGCGCTGCATGCCTCTACATGCCCAGCGCCGACCTGGACGTCTCCGCTGACAGCGTCAAGAGGCCGCCGGCCGCCTGATCAGCGCGCCGCTGCCGCCACCAAGGGGCGGGAAAACCTCTCCTCTTCTGGCGTAGGCCTGCGCGGCGAGGTCGCCGCCAGCGCCGCGCAGCTGCAGGCTCTACCAGCGAGTCGGGGCTCCTGAGAGGTTGGGCGCATGGGCGTTGCAGGTGGCGTGCGTGCCTGACTATGGCAGCTGCTCGGGCCCCTGGATCAGGCTTGAAGGCGCACGAGCTGCTGTGCAGGCCAGCAGTCGGTTCCGGGTAGGCATCGGCTAAGCTGCTGGCAGTTTTCTCTGAGGTGGACATGTTGGCCACTTGACCTAGAACTGCGGTGTTGGTGGCGTCAGCATGGGGCTCGCATCCACGAGGGCTGGGCGCTCACTGCCAGCAAGTGTCCGGCACCGCATCACGCAGCAGACCATCAGTGGCAACCCTGCAGCATGGGCCCACCACCTTGGAGAGAGCGGGCCACCGCTGTGCCACTGATGAGAACTGTCGTGCTCACGGTCATTAGTGTCTGCTTCATCCAGTGATAACTTGGCTGGATGCCTTGTTTAGTTTGTCCGTGCGTCTGCAGCACCGCAGTGTAATGGTTGTGACATCACATCACCCGACGCAGGATCAGCCCTCGACCAAGGGCAGGCACAATTCGTTCAGTGAGCAGATATGTCCAGTCGAACACCTGGAACCCATTCAGCACCCAATATTTTCGTGAGCAGCTTCGACGAGATAAGTCCTGAATACCTACCAGCATTGGCGCGGCGGCAAGCTAGCTCAGCATGCAGGTGGCAGACTAATTGCAATTAGACCAAGTCCCTTCAGGAGTCAAGGGGATTGTCACTGTGTGGCGAGGGCTAGCTGGTCGACTGACCGTAGACCATATGTATGAATGGCACCGACGTGTTCGACTACCTAGCAACCTCTTGGCACGCCCACGAATGTGCGGCAATAAGCGGTGAGGGTGTCTAGCCCTCATCACTAGGTGGTCTCATCTGCACGGGATGTGGTTCTCGCTCTCTTGATACGGGCAGCATGAATTTCCTGCATCAAAAGGCCCACGATGGTGGAAGGGTACCACCGTCCTGGTCATACACGAGCTGAAGTATTAGGCAAGGCGCTCGTACGTACAAACCTTCCAGAAGGTTCCTCTAAATCACATCAATGAATTCGACTGTGCGCTGCAACACGAAGACAACGCTCAATATTTGCTTGAGAGAATCAGGTGGCCAACACCCGACACAAAGACAGCAAAGGACCGGCCTGCAGTATGGGTTCAGTATGCCGATCACAGTGCTTACGTGAACAGAAAGCGTCGCTCAATGAGAATCAACTTCCTAGAAACTTAGTGTCTCCTACTTTACCTGTACCAGGCAGAGAGTACCATGAATGTGTAGTATAACCTTGCAAACATGCGCACGGTCATCTTGTGCGTCTCATCTGTCTTCCGTATCGGCAGTGGCGGATTTCTTGGAACGTTTTTGTTGGAGTGGAGCGTATGTTGCACTGACACGGCTGCACAGACGGACATGTTACGATGTCATGACAGATGACACCAGCGACGTCATCCCTTAGTCAAACTTCGACAGGAGCCCGCCCTGTGCGGAGTTTGAAGCTACGCCCGCAGGTTCCCTCAAAGGCGACGCGACCGTCAAGCCGCTGGAGCAGTCTGTCACAGTGTCAGTCGCAAATTTACGATCAGCAAAAAACTGTCCCCCTGCTGCCCGTTTTCTGCTTATTCACCGCAGACTTGTTGCGGCGTCCGGTACCGGTAGTGGACTTTTTACATCGCGTCTAGTCGACGAGGTGCGACCCGCAACAAGATGCTCACCGCACCTGGCTCTGTCGTTAGTGTATTGCTCTCTGCTTTGATCATATGGAGCATGCCATCTCCGCGCGAGGCCCCTGGTCATCTTGCCGCTCGAGGCCCCTGGTCATCAGTAGAGTTCAGCAGCCACATGCGGCAGCGGGCTTTTCCAACGACGGTAGGCTAGTGCAGCATTAGAATTATTTAGGCTTCTCACAGTGTCGTGTCACGCTGCAGGAGCGCCTGCTGCCATCAATTACCGTCACGCTGCCAGCACTCCCTCGCGCAATGGCAACCGCCAAGTGCAGCCGCAGCACGGTGGCCCGCATCCTGGTGTGCCTGGCTGCAATGGTCATCATGGCAGCCACTGTCCCTTCGTGTGCCGCGAAGGGCACAGCAAGCGCCGGCGAGGTGAGCAACCGGCCGTTTCTGATAGAGTTCTGGTCAAGTGTCTGCCAGCTCTGTGACGTCAGCGGGTGACTCACCTGTGTCACGTAGCCATCTCAAGCCTGAAGGCGGCGAAAGATGTTGCTATCTTCTCTTTAATCAGGCACTTGTCTCTGGATGCTTGAAGCGCAGCACGCGGTCGCAGGCGGCCTGCTGCCGAGCCCGTGTGATGTTGACGTAGTACGACCGAGTCATTGGTGGCCCTTTTTCGCGTCACCATCGTGATTTGTGCATAAGCCTGCTGATCCAGCGTCCCAGCGACCGGAAGCCTCAACCCAACTTGGAATCCGCAGGCGTGGCCTGCACCTGCTACCAGGGCCGCGGGCCGCGTTGACGGCCGATGACGCGTTGACATGGAAATTTGGGACTCGCCACACGTCCTTCGGACACTTGATGAGCACTCACCCAGTTGCCAATTCTGCTGCAGGTGGCTCCGGCACAGGCCTCGGACCTCCGGTCGATGCTGGCGACGGTGCGACCCGTGACGGCGCGCGGCGGCGGCTCCACAACCTCCGTCCTGCGACTGGCTGCGGCAGCGCGTCCTACCAAGAGGCGGGCCATCAAACGGAGGCCCACGAAGAGACGGCCCACCAAGAAGCGGCCCACGAGGAAGGGGCGGCCCACCAAGAAGTCCACAGCGCGCCGCAGCCCGCTGCCAAGCACCTCCGCCGTGCAGAACATCCTCGGCGGCGCTGCCACAGCAACTGTCATCGCTGTCAGGCCCATGGGCGCCACCTCACCCGTGCCAGGCGCCAGGCTGGCACTCAAGACCGCCTTCGCTAGCACCGCCGTCTCGGCGCCAGGTTTTACCTACAGCAGGCAAACGCCATCGCTTGCGCTCGCGGGAGCCGCCGGGCAGCTCAGCGTCTCCGTCACGCTGGCAGGTGTGCTGCAACCGTCTGCCTGCTGCATTGGGTCCTGTTGCAATAAACGTCCTGCTTGTCGGTGCAGCATTTCACAATGAATGGCCCTGCACGACAATTCGTCATGCCTTCAGATCTGAGCAGTGTTCGTATGCCGCAGGCGGTGTCGCTGGCCATGTGGGCAAATTGGATGCAACGTTCGGCGCCGCGCCGCCATCCGCTGGTGGCCGCCGCCTAGCCGCGGCGCGCGCCTGCGATTCGCTTTCCGTCACCGTCACAGCCTTCCGCGACCTCAGCTGCACGGCGTATGCATCGCTCGTGCTGTCTCTCGGTGGCAGCGCAGCAGACACCGCCAGCTGCAGCGGCAACCTGCAGCGGGTGCAGCTGGCGCAGGCTGCCGTTAAGATCCCCATCGGCGCTGAGATGGTGGGCTCCCTCAAATGTCTTGGCTTTTATTGGCTCGACAGCAGCATGGCGCTGAAGACTCTCAGCCTGCTGCAAGCCGGTGTCGGACTGTGACCATGCCTCAGTTTCACTTGCATGTGGGACTGATCTCTGCGCTGTCAACCCCTACAGGTGTTTGGCGGCGGCGACTTCCACGATTTCACCAGCTTGGACGTTTCAATCTCCAACTCCGCCTGCGGCGACCTGGTCGTCAGCCGGCTGGCGCTCACCGTCGCGCGCGGGCAGCCCACTGTGACCCAGGCCCAGATGGAGGAGGCAGGCCTCATGGGCGACGGCTCGGCGCCCGCTGTGGTGCCGACGCCGGCGCCTTCAGGGGCCAACTACCAAGAGGTACCCGACCTGGATCCGCTGCCAGCGCCGACCGACGCGCCCACGGCGGCGCAGACCGACGTGCCCACTGCAGCGCCGACCGCCGCGCCCACAGAGGCGGCAACGGACGCGCCCATGCCAGCGCCGACCGCCGCGCCCACAGAGGCGCCGACGGCTGCGCCGACTGCTGCTCCCACTGCGGCGCCGACTGCCGCGCCCACCCCAGCCCCGACGCCTGCCCCCACGGCAGCCCCGACGCCGGCTCCGACAGCAGCGCCGACTTACTCGCTGGTGCCCCTGCCGACGCCCGGCTCGGCGCCGGTGTCCGCCCCCACGCTGGTGCCCGCAGCGGCCGCCGCCACCCCCAGCGCGCAGACGTTCTGCTCGTCCAGCGGCGTGGCGGTGTACCTGAACCGTGCGGCGCCCGCTGTCACTTACGCCACTGGCGACGCCTCGGCGGTGGCTACCTGCGCCAGGATCGGCAAAACTCCAGCCTTCATGTCGAACGCGCTCGTAGCCGCCAAGGTGGCTGCCGCGATGGCTGCGTGCGGCGCCTCGCCAAACGCCTACTTCTACACCGCGACGCCGGCGTTCAGCAATAACGAAAATGGATTCTGCAACTACGCCCACGTCGGCGCCTCCGGCCTGACCCAGGTCAGCATAGCATCTCCTTGGTCGGCCTGCTGCAGTATGGTTCACCAGACATTGGCTGCCTTTTCCTCTTCTGATCTCGCAGTCTGCATATGCTCGTGTGCTCCCGAGCCAGCTTTGAGCGTTTGGCGAGCTGTGCAACTTTGTCTGCAGGTGTCCAGCAACACGTTTGCCTGTGCCAGCACCGGCGTTGGGGCGCTGGTCATCTGCGCTTGATGGCGGCTCAGCATGCAGCGCTGGCGTTGGTGGCAGGGGCGGCTGCAGCAGCCAAGCCTCGCAAAGCACACCACGAACAAGGAAGTAGGTAGCCATTACAGCAGTTCAGGCCGTGCCCCTATGCGATATGCCCAGATAGCAGCGAACACATGCGCCGACTCGGCGCTGCCAGACAGCGCATGCAGGTAGCACAATCTTCGGTCGGCGCCACATTGGCCGCCGCACATTGGAGGCAGTGGAGCAACGGGCTGGTGTGCATGCCAGCTCGTTCTGCACTGCCGCCAGGGAGCGACCAAATTCGAGGCGCTCCTCCTCCACCTCAGCAGGCGCATGCCCCACAGCCGGGGGAGTTTTGGCAAGTGTAGCTAGATTCAGGCAAATGTAGCTAGATAAGGCAGCTGGCGTCTCATCGAGCTCCTTACTTCAGGATAGATCGGATGGTTTTTCTCGGTTGTGGTTTCATTGGCACCTCCAGCTTTCCTGTCAGACGGCGGCGCATGCCTTTGTATGCTTCTGACACTGCGTTGCAGTTTTGCATTCGACTTGATGCTTCACCTATGATGGACGGCGTGACCAGCACACAGACACAAGTGCGTTTGGCCCCTGATATGTAATTCCTCTGGCGAACGAACAAGCGTTCATGACCTACACGTTCAGTCTGGACATTACCGCTGACGTAACATGCAAGTAGACGATATGACTGAGACCACACAGGGGTTGGAGCTCGCTGCATGATTGCTTCAGTTGTCTAAGCTTTCCCGAGATGCTGCTCACGAAGGCGTGTTGAGTGATATACAGAACACACCCCCCCTGCCTTTGTCCTTGCCGCGGGCGCCACTGGCCACATGCAGGCGGCTGAGCTGCGAAGTGCTAGCGCGCTACTTCCTCCTTCAGGCACCTGGATCCACGTTGCCTTGAACATGTTGATTTTCTACGTGTCTCTCGTTTGGCACATGTTTTGACTGCGTCCAGGAATGGGATCAAGAGGGTAGGTCGCCCGCCCTGTAGAAGAAGCTGGGAGAGATCTCACAAGATCTCCGAAGACAATTGATGCCATAACCTAGCACGAAGGCTCACACTGCCATCCATCGCCGGTCTTGTTCAATGCGTATAATTGCCCTAGCCCGGACTGCCTGCGCCGGTCAATGAGAGCAGCAATGCTCAAGGTGATGAACTGCTGGGAACCCCCTTACATAATGTTACGTGATTCGTTGAGCCGCGCGCGCGGCGCACGCCAACCCAGCAGCCAACCCAGACTCGTTGATGATCCACTGGATCGATGTCTGGATAGCACAGCAGACGATACACCTGTTACTGCAACCCCACCCACCGGTGCACTTTCCTAAAACAGACGCGGAGCGCACCGACTCGCGTGCGGTGGGTGCAGCAGGGTGCACGACCCGTGTCCGTCTCGAGTTGTGATCTGCGATCGTTCACCGTTTCCTACAGCTCTATGTTGCGGCGAGTCCATCTTCAACGCCGCAAAGCAAAGTATCGAGGCATCGATCATCTGATGGTGCTGACACCCATCGGGCAGCTTGAGGTTCTGGCAGCAGAGGCGGCGCTCAGCCGCCAGTAGCTGGAAAGTGATTCCGGAATCACGGAAGGGCTATGCAGTGGAATGGGGATCCTTCTGGCTCTGGGCAGCCAGGCGCCAGCCAGCCGCACAGCGGCGGCGGCGATGGCGGTGGCGCTGGCCAGCAATTCCCGCTGCCAGGCCCGGAGGCGTTCCCGTTTGGCCTGGACCCCGCGTGGCATGACGACGGCAGCCTGGCGCTCGCACTGGATGGCTTCCATGGCGAGAGGTGACACCGAATCCGTATTGGCATGTCTGGCCGCCTATGTGTGACGGCCTGAGGCGGGCATTGGCTCTCGTTTTGGCAACAGTCCTGCTGCCTCAGAGGGCACGCAAGGTGTTTCTCATGAACACGTCACTTCAGAGTTTATAAGCCCCAGCACGCGAGCATCGTGCTCGCCCCCGACGCCCCCCTGCAATGGCACATACTACTGTCTCCTCCCACTCGAGCCTGATGCGGCAACTTGCTGCGCCCATGCAGCGGCGTCGACACCCGCGCCAAGCGGCAGCGCTTCGAGTCGGGCGAGGCCAGCGTGGAGGCGTACATGGCGCAACTCGGAGCTCCAGAGCCGCCGCAGCAGCAGCAGCCGCCGGGGAGCGGGCTCGACCGCTCCGGCGGCGGCGCSGGCCCGGCGCAGCGCACACGCAGCATGCCGTACGAGGACGACCTCGACGACGACACGCCAGGTGCCTCAGCTTGTCATTGTCCACAGGAGGCGGTGATGGCGGCGGTCTCTTTTATGACAAGAAGGTGTCAGCGAGGGAATAGGGGTGCCCCGCCCCTCGCCTGGCCGGCAGGACTCCTGAACCGGGCTGCGGTCTGGTGCTGCCCCGCTCCACAAGCTGTAGGTCGCTGGAACGCTGCGACGGCACCGCCGACCTTAGAGCAGCAGGTTCTGCTGCGATGCATCGACACGCTGGCCTGCCCGAAGCTCTTGCTGCCGTCTGCGCAGGCGGCTCGACTGGGGCTGGCGGCGGCCGCAGCCGCCGGGACCAGTCCGGGGTGGCCAACCCCAGCAAGGCGCACAGGGAGCGCGCACGGCGAGAACGCCTCAACGATGGGTGAGCCTGCCGTCATGTGTCGAACCTGGTACAACACTGGTACCGAATCTTGAAGGGCTGGCTGCTGTGCACTGCAAGGCACAGGCAGTATGCAGTGGYRCCAGCTGCGACGCGCCGGCGCCTCTCCTGCAGATGGGGCTGCGACGTGCTGTCTTGTAAGAGTCATGTTGACCGCGCCCCTTCGGCATACCCTAGCTTGGCGGGACTGGCGTCGCTGTCGGACGGGGGCAGGGCAAGGCAACAGGTGTCCTGTGGGGATGCAAGCTGTCAGCCGCTGTTGGCAGCGCCTCCACAACGCGTTTGCGGAGCTGGTGGCTTGACAACACTCGCTCGCACATCATCAGGTTCGCAGAACTGGCGGCGCTGCTGGACAACGGCAAGGCGGTGCGCACCGACAAGCTGTCCATCATCGCGGACGCCGTCAAAGAGGTCAACAAGCTGCGCGCCGAGTCGCACCAGCTGCGACGGCTCAACAAGTTTCTCGAGGTGCGGCATCTGATCTGCCAGGTCCTGGAGTCAGTGGTTCCAGCCTCATGCCGCGCCAGCTCACTGACCAGCACCGCGGCGCCCCGCACCTCGAGATGCGGCGCGATTCACGATCGTGCAGTTGGCACATCTTGTCTGGGGCCAAACACGCACAGAG
Organism: Deuterostichococcus epilithicus; assembly: GCA_033439295.1. Classification (NCBI taxonomy): domain Eukaryota; kingdom Viridiplantae; phylum Chlorophyta; class Trebouxiophyceae; order Prasiolales; family Stichococcaceae; genus Deuterostichococcus; species Deuterostichococcus epilithicus. The sequence goes on along the minus strand of JAVTLE010000004.1, from coordinate 787,219 downwards.
GCGATGGCCACGAGGGCACGCAGCGCCGGCAAGGGTGCCTGCTGCCGGCAGTGCAGACTGCTCTGCAGCACCCGTTTGCCGCAGGTGCTGCGAGCTGTCCTAAGGAAAGCGACTGCATGTCAGGCTTGACACGCAACTCTTCCTGAATCCTGCAGTCCCTGAAACCATTTTTCTTCATGGACTGCAGCATGGCGACGCAGAGGCGCATCGAACACCCGGAGGTGGACAAGCACCAGGCACAGCTGTCACGCCTGAATTCAGACCCGATTCGCATGCAGTGTAAGCCCTGAACTCTTGCCCGCAGGAGCGCGTCAAAGACCTCGAGACAGCCAAGCACCAGGCGGAGCTGTCGCGCATGATGCAGGCACAGATGGGCGGCGGCGGCGGCGCCAGCAACAGCTTCATGCAGCAGCCGTCCTTCAGCATGCAGGGTGCGCTTGACACAGCGGCAGTCCCTGCCGTCTCGAGGTGCATGTGCACATGCTTCCGGGCAGCTGGGGAAGGCGGAGGAGAAGAAGAGGATGAGCTACATTGAGGGCGGTGCACTCTGTGATTGACGACCGAGCTGTGATGGGGCAGCCAGAAGACACATCCACCAGAAGACGCATTCACCAACCTGATATGTCGCTCAGGCATGAACATGCCGGGCGGCATGGTGGCGGTGCCGGCGGCGGCGCTACAGCAGCTGACAGCCATGGGCGGCCATCTGCTGCCAGGCCCAGGTGCCATGGCGTCGACGCCCATGGCGCAATCGGTGTCCCACATCAGCGCCGGCGCCGCGCTGCTGCAGCAGGCGAGTGTTAACGGATGTGCTTTGTGGCCTCTCTTGCCGACTTGCGAAGTGACCGATGGTTCCAGGCCTCGACAGATGCAGACCCTTGCACACGAGCTGTTCCAAACTCGCCTGTCAGATTGCTGACGAGCACTGTGCCTGGCATCTGCCAGCCTTGAAGCCAGCATCCAAGACCCACCGCTGGCGTCCATCTAACGGCTGTGAGTGTGGGAAGCCCCATCAAATGATGGATCACATGCCGCCTTAGTGACTGTTGCCTCACGGCATTTTTACTGCTGTGCGCTGTGGGCATCGCAGAGCGAGGCGCAGGGCCAGCAGGGCTTCAACATGCCGGTCCCTGGCGCAGCAGACGGGCAGCAGCACCAGCAGCAGCAGCAGCAGCAGCAGCAGCAGCAGCAGCAGCAGCAGCAGCAGCAGCAGCATGACGCGGGCACGCCGAGAGGCGACCTGCAGCTGCAGCCGCAGCCGCAGCAGCAGGTGCAGCAGCAGGACCAAAGCATGCAGGCGTCGCTGCAGCAGCAGGTGCAGGCACAGGACGTACAGCACCAGCTGCAGCAGCAGCGGGCGGTGCAGGCGGCGCCGCCGAGCAGCGCGCATCAGCTGCAGCAGTGCCAGCAGCAGCTGCAGGCGTCGGGCCTGCAGTCGCAGCAGAGCCTGCAGAGCCCGCAGCGCCCAAACTCAGCGGCCAGCCAGACAGTGGACCACGGCACACAACAGCAGCAGCAGCAGCAGCAGCAGCAGCAGCAGCAGCAGGCCACGCTGCAGCAGCAGGCCGCGCTGCAGCAGCGGCGGCAGGCGGTTGGGCTGCCGCAAATTTCGCTTCCAGTAATGGGCTTAGGAGCAGGCATGAACCTCGGCAGCGAAGGTGCGCCGCCAGCATGTTACCTTCGTCCGACTGTCACCTCACGTTGAGCAGTCTCTCGCTCTGCCCAGTGCATGAAGCACGAAACCTCACAAAGCGACAGTTTCGGCAGCAACCAGTCGTCATCTGTGTGCTGAACTTCGTGGTGCCACTCTCCAGGAATGCTGGGCCACTATATGCAGTCATTCAGCAGCATGCCCATTTTGGGCCTGCCCGCCAGCGACGCCGGCGTCAAGTCCGAAGGAGACGCCTCTGGCGGCGGTAGCGCCCCCCAGGGAGGTGGCAGCATGGTCGGCGGCGGCAGTGATAGGCTGCAGGTCGGCGGCGGCGTGCCTCCGGGTGCAGGCGGTGGCGCGCCACCATCGCAGCCGCCGCCGCCGGGCCCGCTGTGGCTGGCGCCCGGGGCGCTCGACACTTCGCAGGACCATGTGCGGCGGCCACCCGCCGCCTGAGTTGCGCCGGTTCACGTCAATCGCCGCCCCGCGGCGGCAACAGCCATTGTTCCTGCTGCTGCTTGGCATCGGAGGTGCAGCTGGACTGATTCTGGTTCAATCCTGCGAATTTCCCCGTGGTTTCATGCAGCAGAGTCAGCGCGGTGGCTGATCTGCAGCCGCGGTGCTGCAGCTGTTGCAATCACGGCGGCCTGCTGGCAGCGGCAGCAGCGCAGGCCGACAACACGACGCCATTTGCATGCCGCTTGGCACTTTCGCACAGCGTGCAACGTTGCATTTGGGTTTCTACGTTTCTGTAGACGTCCACCGGAAGAACGCTGTTTTTAGATGAAGCTTGTTCGTCGCAACCTTCGGTGGAAACAGATGCGTGGTTCGTTAGAACGCATTGTGCGCGCGGACGGCAGCGCCAGCCCCGCCCCTTGCAACAGCGCCACGCTGCACTGATGCTCTCCTTGCTCAGTACGGACCACCCCAACACGCAAGGCTGCGTTTTGTGGTTTCCTTTTCGAAGAGGCGGGTTTTCCCGCCGGTTTCCGAGAGTAGGAAGTCCCAACTGACATTAAGTTGGATTTAGTATCCCCTGCCCGTCCGCCAGCTCAATTGACACGTGAGGCACGTGGATGTCCCGAGAGCCACAGCTTGCGGATTGCGCTTGGGCCAACCCAACCACTCAGACACTGGCATTCAGGTCTGAGCACAGCACCACAAACAAGAGGGCTCTGGGTGATTGCGCTCGTGTTTTGATCGCACCCGACGATCACGTCGCGGTCAGGTCAAAGATGGCGATGGCGATGGCCCCTCGTGTGGCCATGATGCCAAGGAGCTGCAGCTGCGCGAAGTGCATGTCCAGCAGTGCGCCAGGCCTGAGGCGACCAGCTCTGCTCAGGCGGCGCACATGTGCGTGCAATCTTATCTTCCGCGTTTAGCAGCGGATCATTCCACCATCTTGCCATGCAGAAAATGTTGCAACTCTCGGATCGCTGCGGCAGTGCGTGACCCCTAGCCTTAACATCGTTCGACAATTTTGCACAGCGAGAGAGCACGTGACGTTGTGCGTGAATTCATATATGCACAAGGCACAGCGCATAGAAGTTTACTGCCAAAGAAACTGCGATCATCGCAGCACTTGCAGCTTCCTGATGTCGTGACCCTCCGGCTTTGCCAGCATCTTGCCGGCCTGGTGCAGTTCTGCATGATCGTCCATTTCGTGCAGCCACTGTCGCTTGGCTCATCTCAACATCGGCACCAAGCGCTGCAGCGGGCTTTGCGCTGTGAACCCTCCCTAAATGCAGCCATGACGTGATCCCTCTCTGGTGCTGCAGTGCTGTCCAGCTTCAGCCCGCCAGTGCCGCCGCCGCAGTCTGCCTCCGGCAACAGTCCAGCGGCGCGGGAGGCGCGGGCGATGGCGTCCGGCGCGCCCGCTTCGCCGTGGCCTGCGCCCGCTCCGCCATCGCCTGGGCCGTTGGCGACCGACTGCGCGCCGCCAGCCGCCATCTACCAGAAGGTGAGCGCTCAGCCAGTAGGGTCATCGACAGAACTCCTCTTGTTGCTCAAGCCGCCACCGCCGTAGCCTCCCGACATCCATGTCCACGTGAGTGTGTGGCGCATGTCGTGGCCGGACATCAGTAATGCAGCTTGTGAAGCGCAAATGCCTGCGTGGTCGGCTGCGCTGCTGGGCAAGATTAGACATCAGAGGGTTGCGACCGACCTCGCAAACATCGATCTGCACCAGGTGGTGGAGCTGGGTGCTGCCAAGGCGCTGCTGCCGGTGTGGAAGACCGCACTGCTGGGCGTGGTGGCCGGCTGCTACATCGGCTTTGGCGCGCTGCTGCTGCTGCACGTCGGCTGCGCCTGCCCGGGCCTCGCGGCGGTGAGAGATGCACCATCTTCCTACTCTTTTTGTGTAGACAGATTTGACGCCTGTTGCTCCTGCATGTTGGCTTCTGCTGCCCCGGCCTCACGTGGTATGCGTGGTCTGAGGTGCCATTCGACGCAGCCGTGTTCTGACGTGCATCATCGCTCGTGCGATATGGCGGCGTCTGCCGCTCCAGTCTTGCGGCAGTGCATTCCGCGTGGTGGTTCCTTCCGACACAGGCAGGCTTTGATGCTGCTTTTGCCTGACGATGTTGGGGCAGGCAGTAGCGTTTCTGTATGCCTACCTATGCAAGGCTCCGGAATGCTGCTGACGCCGTTGAGCAGTGGTGCGCTCCGTCGAGCTGTGGTACGCCTGATCGGCGCACCTGGAAGCGGGCAGCCAGGTTGTCTCTGGCGCCATGCAGCGAGCACCTACACGATGACACAGGACGACATGACCAAAAGCGTCTGTGCGGGCGCGCAGACCAACCCCGGGCTCCAGAAGCTGGTAGCCGGCGTCGTGGGCCTGCCCTTCGGCCTGATCATGGTCTCGGTGTGCGGCGCGGAGCTGTTCACGGGCAACACCTGCAGCTGCGCAGCGGCGTTTTACGAGGGCCGCATCTCGCTGGCGCAGCTGCTCAGAATCTGGGTCGTCTCCTTTGGCGGTACGCCGTGACAGCGCCCAACTCGAAATGTCCAATGAAATCGTAGATGCATGGTCTGAGTGCAGCAGGCCTAGTCAGAAAGCGGGCGGCCCCTATGCCACTCTTGGTGACTTGTGTGCTGAATACTAGATGATTGGATGGGTGCACACACCAACAACACCTGTTCTTCATCGCGACTTCGATATCACGCTTTGACCTGTTCTGCAGCGAAGCTGGCGGGCTCCGCTGTGCTGAGTTTGCTGGTGTGCGCTTGCTCCTCGGTCTGATGCTCTTGGATGCGACTTTAGGTTGTGGTCCGTGCTGCAGTCGCGCTGGTGGCGCTGGTGTGCGCTGCCGGCGGCTGCAACATCTGCCCTGCTCGGCATTTCGAGTCTGAGCATTTCTGCCCCTTCTGCAGCCAACCTGGTGGGCTCCATCGCGTTGGTGACACTGGTGTCCGCCGCCGGCGTGCCGCCGCCGGCCGCCTCGACAGCCGCCCTTGCGGTGAAGAAGGCGTCGCTGCCTTTCAAGCAGGTGGGCGCCTCGAGAATGCCTTTCGGATGACTGCAAGTTTTAGATGAAGGAAATGAAAGTCACAGAAGGAGGATCTGTCTATCCAAAAGCACCGCTGCCCTTCGAGCAGACACTGTGAAATATTGCAAAAGTGCTCCCATATGTTTCCGCTCGCGCAAAGGACCACCTGATAATCAGCTCGTGGAATTGCCGTCAACCTGAGAACTTCCCCGAGCCAATGCACGCTCTGCGGCATCTGACGGCAACTTTCTGCTGCGCGCAGGCCTTCCTGCGTGCCATCATGGCCAACTGGCTGGTCAACATTGCCATCTGGCATGCGACGGCGTCTGCCTCCCTCTCTGGCAAGGTGCGGCAAGGTTTGCTGAACATCATGAACGGAACAGTTTCAAATTCAATATCAATGTCGCCATCTGGTAGGCGACGACGTCTGCCTCCCCCTCCGGCAAGGTGCGGCGCGCACACATCGCGCAGTGGCCTGGACCTCCAACAGCTGCCACGAGGCGGCGACGATCAGCTCCTGCCGACGCAGATTATGGCCGGCATCCTGCCAGTCCTGACCCGCTGTCCTTTATCATGAGAACACAACACAAACCGATGTCTCAAAACATGATTACTCCAAACAGATCATGGGCGCCATCATCCCCATCATGACGTTCGTCGGCTTGGGGCTGGAGCACCGCGTTTTGCGAGCCGAGTATTGAAACGTATCACAGCACGATGTCTCAAACCCAACTTACTTCACGCAGATCATGGGCGCCATCATCCCCATCATGACATTCGTCGGCATGGGGCTGGAGCACAGCGTCGCCAACATGTGCATCATCCCCATGGCCATGGCGCTGGGGGCGCCCATCTCCAACCAGCAGTTCTGGGTGCGTTTGGGGTTTAGGGGTACACCACTCAACCCTGGCCTGGCCTGGCTATAGGGATGTCACATACCTGTTTGTCGCAACCCTGGGTCCTGGCAGCGCGGTGGTTCTGACAGCGCGGCACGGTGCGCGCTGCCATGACCCAGCAGCAGTTGCCGGTGCGGTCATGCCTCTGGCTGGCGATGCATATGTCAACTACTGTGGCAAGTGTGCGCGAGCGCGCGCCCTCGAGGGGGATCGCTGCCGCACCCTGTGCCGTCCCGTCCCGCGCAGCGCGTCCCGAAGGCCGTAATGTGCGGACGGATGAGTCATTGGCAGGCGCTGGACCGTGTGCAGCGTGACCTGCTGTCATGGCAAGCTGAACTGAGAGCATGGACGGTATAGCTGCTGTCTTCAAACGTGTCCTGTTCATTACGGATGACAAACAAACGACTGCTTTCTGCAGCTGGGCAACCTGCTTCCGGTGACGTTGGGTAACATCGTTGGCGGCGCCGTCTGCATGGCGGGCGTCTACGCACTGGTCTTCGGCCGCGCCGGCCGCGCCCCGGAGCTGTCGACAGCTATCGACGTCGCCAACGTCGCTGTAGCTGCTGATCCAGCGCCGCCACCTTATGATCGCCTGGCGCCTTGAGTGCGGCATGGAGGTGTGGAGAGGGTTGCCATTGCAGGGCTGTGGCGCCCTCAGCGGGAGACGCTGCTGCGGCATCACGATGGCAACAGGCGGCCAAGCCCCTTGCCTGCAAGTCTCGAGGAGAGGCTGGCACTCCTCTTGACCGGGAGTGCAAGCCTCCTGATCAAGACTGAAACGAGCATGGGCGCACTCAAGACTCAACAATTGTTTTGAATTCAAGAATGTGGCTGGGATCGGAGCGTGTCTGGATGTCGTTGCAGGATTTCCGAATCAAACACAATTCCATTCAGTAATCGAAGAGTCGCCAAGACTGCTGTCAAGTGCAAAGCCAATCAGCCGCATACCTGAACGGCAAATCAGATCCACACAAAACTGCTGATTTGATGCTACCGGCTGACATCCGCAAGCTCAGGTCAAACATCGAACAAGTTCGAGGCAGCGCAGCAACGTGAATCGTTGGGCACCGCCCAGCAGCTCACGGGCAGAACACGACCTCGTAGTTGGTGCCAGTCGTGCAGGTGAATGTGGAGGTGGCATCGTCCAAGCTGAAGCTGCGCCACATCAAGGCAAGCACAGTATACACGTGGGTCAACCGTTGCTCAACGAAAGCAGTACGGTAGAGGCCTTGTGTGAGATAATCTGGGAAGCGGGGAACACGCGCACACTCTCTGTTTCTTCTCTGCCCGCCCTGTCATGCATACCTGTTTGCGCTGCCTATGAGTGTGTTGCCTACCATGCAGAAGTATTGGTGAGGACATTTGCGCACCTGTATGACGTGGGACACACCGCCTTGAATTGCATTGTGCCAGGAGTCGCAACCTGGCCGGGGCCATCAGCGTTGGTGCAAAAATGTCCTGCAGCAGCAAGAATGCGAGACAAACTGAGTGTGTTGTGTTGCCCGCTGGCAGACGCCGTGTGGGCGCTGAACTGTGATCGAATGGGGAGTGACATAATTAATGGTTGGAAGCATAGCGAATGCAGCGCAGGCAATATCGCAGCAACACCCTCATCACTGACGGCAGGGTGGCCTGTGATGGGCATAGGCGAACCCTACCACTCTCTCTTGAGAACACATTGTTGGGCTGGCAGAAGTCAGCAAGGTTTGGGATGCTGCATCTGATGGTGCCGCACATCTGGCCCGATCGCTGGCCTGGAGGTGTGATGGGGTTCAGGGGGTTGATGAGGAGCGGGATGTTGTATGCATTCTGCGCCAACACCATATGATTAGTAATATAATCACCATTCGCGAATCAGCGTCAGTGAACCAGCTCAGCTCAAGATGAACAATGCAGGCTAGCAGGCGGTATGTCCTCCGGGCATATTTACTACATTTCATGGGATGTTGGCATCAGCAACACAATGTGGTTGCAACACATAATTTCATCGTGCCATGGCCTACCACGTTGCTGAGGTCGTATGTGTCCATGTTGTCCGAGCCCCCGATTGTGAATTCTGCGAGGTTTGCCTGCGCGTTGTTGTCATTGCCGGTGCGGGAGCCCCAGATGATGCCGGCAGGCCAGGACGTTCCTGTCGCCTGTGTAATTTTGCACAGGTTCCTTGCCGATGAACCGGTCCTCTCGGATAGGTGCGCCCTGGGCCTCCAGCTGCCATTCCCGTCCAGCCCCACAGCGCCGCATGATGAACAATTGTGCATGTGTCATATACATACGTGGCATGTATGCTGAGAGCTCTCTCGCGCGGGCCGCTCCAAAGTGCAGATGCCAGGGACCGCTGTTTGCGGAGAAGCAGCTCGACTCACCACACGCTGCGTACCACCGTGGGGGATCGCGGCGCTCTGGGTGGGGTTGGCGGCATTGCGCCAAAATGCCGTAACGGTGCCAGCGCACTGGTTCCGGATCGTGATTTCACCTGAGCATACGAAGCAGCAGTGGCAACGCATTATACTCAGAAGATTGAAGTGAGCAGGAGGAAACGTGCTTTGAGCTTCCTGGCACAGGTGGGCATGCGGCTGCGCAGCCACTGTTTATTGAGAGGCGCTTCCAGCAAAGACAGATAACAGCTTTACAGGACTGGCCTCGGTCACGGCTAGCCAGACTCAGCTCGACTCACCGCGAACCACAGGGCAGGCGACGATGAACATGATCGCAGCTGCCGCTGCAATGCAGCGAGCTCCACCGATGCTCATCGCAAACTTCATGCTGGCAGACCAAATGCGGCAGGCCTCCACTGTGATATGTGAATGACTGCACTGAAGCTTGAGTTGGTCGCCTTCTGGCTGACGTGCAGCTATAAATGAGGGAGTGTTAATCTGCTCTGTTGAACAAGTGATGAGTGATTCGGCCATGTGGAGGGAATGGAGTCTCATGACCTCGACTGTGACAACTGCACGTGGGTGCTGCCCCGGCTTCGCCGCTGTCGACCGCCACTTGTTGCATGGAAGAGGCCACCAGCCATGCGGCTCACAACATGTGGCACAAAGTGTAGCAGTGGAGATCAACTGGCTCTGGCTCTCTTTTCATCGACTAATTTTGAGAGGCCGATGAGGTCAATCCGCCGTAGAAACCGCCGCTGAATTTCTGGCAGCCCGGGCCACGCCTGGAATGTTCTGGTACGCCATTTTACATGCAGAGCTTTCCCCGCACCAATTCAATCTTCTCTCTGACTGGCTATGGAATAATGGAAGCAGCCTCGAAACCCCCTTGCCGAACATACAGCTATCATGAGGCACCCCCCACTACTATGGCTGCTGTTTTTGGGCCTCGTCCTCATGGTGCTGATCTCCTACAAGCGATCCGCGGACGTCAGCAATGGAGCAGCTGCGCCTGTAACGCTGACGAGCTCAACGTTGAGGAGCAACCAGTCCAGCTCTGTGCCGAGTGCTTCGGATGAAAGCAATCAGCACGGGGGGCCCCCCGCCAAGCAGGCCAGCATCGCCAGGCTGTTCGGCACTGATGCTGAGACTATCCTGGCAGTGGATGGCAGCGGGAGCACCGCAGAACACAGGTCCGCTACAGAAGCAATGGCAGAGGCGATGATGTGGGCGGCGCAGCAGCTGGCGGCCATGCGGAATGACACGCTGGCTGCGCGGCAGCAGCTGCGGGCCGCCCAGAAGGAGGCGGAGGAGCTGCAGCAGCGGCAGTTGCAGGCCGCGATGATGTACTGGCACCTTGCCCGCCCAGTGCCTCGTGAGTGCTGCACGCACAGCACTTGCAGCGGCATCCGACCATCTGATAACGGAAATGCTCGTGGTGATGGCGCCGGTGCAGGGACGCATGGTGCTGCAAAGAGGCTCCTGCTGGCACAGTCGAGATTCAGCTAAGTTCATGGCACATTTTTGCCCTGCAGTACCGTCGGCATCGCCCTTCTTTTCGACGGCAAACGAGACACAGTTCATCACGTGGGAGCAGGATTTCGCAGGCATGAACAACGTACGCTTGCAGGTGCGCAAGCTGAAGTGGCTATGCTTATTGCACAGCACAAGAATAGTAGGCCGCACCAATCGCCAGCAGGACAAGTCGCAGCTGCGACCACAGGGCGCATGACTCCCGGAGTGCGGTCCACAGTAGGATGAGCCGACACAGGCCCGGCTGCAGTCATCCTGCAAGCGCGCACCACCACACACTTTCGGGCTCGCTTGCAACCCAGTTGATAAACCTGAACCTGACGCTCATGGCGCACGCCTTGCGCCGCACCACGAAAACCTCCAAACCCTGCCAGCTCCTACGAACTGCAGGTTGAGAACCTGGCCCTCATGGCGCACGCCTTTCGGCGCACCCTAGTCATGCCGGGCCACCTGCTGACCCACCTGGACGACCCCCGGCGCCACGGCGGCTATGTGCGCGCATCGCGGGTGTTCGACTTTGGTGCGCTGCGCCGCTGGGTGCCGATCGTCACCATGCAGCAGTACCTGGACGCCAGGTGCTAATGCGCTTGGTCTGCCCTGTACTTTGGGAAAGTCCCGCGAGTCAGGGTGTCAACATTCGGATATCGCTTTGCCCGGATCTGTTGCGGGCTGTGCTGAACGGTCCGGCAGCATCAACGTAGGCCAGCACACGTGAAGAACAGTTCTGTGGCCGGCAACACAGATGCCGCCGAGCAGGCGCTTGCAGCCGCAGGCAGATCTCGTCAGTGGCAACATACTGCCATTGAATCCTTGTCCGCCAAGATGGTGTTGATCGCCTGGCTCCTCGCCTCAGATGCGCAGTTAAGCTCGCCATCACGTCGACCATCCCACTCTTGGGCCGCAGGGACGTTTCAGAGGGGGACTCTCTGCGCGCCAACACCGCCGCGCTGACCGCTTTCCTGAGGCACTCCAATGGCACTGGCATAGCGCGCCCGCGATGGGATCCGAGCAGCCACTGCTTGCCCATACCCAGCCGGGAGGTAGCCGAGGCCATCCGCATTGCTGCTGACAGCGGCAGCACGAACAGCAGCATCGCCGACAGCCGGCGGCGCCTTAGCCTTGCGGAGTTCTGTGGCAGCCAGCGCATGGTGTCCTACTCGCCAGAGCTGCAGCAGGCATGCCATTGCTGTAAACAAGCAGTGCTTCGGCTTGCTGAATCACTCCCTGCATGTTTGGTTGCTCTTGCTTCGGGAGCATACGATGGCTCAGGGTCCGAACATGTACATGTTGCGCTCACTTGGCCTGTAAGGCATGCGACACATGTGCCTCGTGTTTGTGGTCGGCCAGACTGTGTGGCTAAAGCTGTGCACTGTGCTACTGATGGTGCAGGCGAACACACTGCACTTTGCCATGGACTACGCAAACGGCTTCCGGCTGTTTGGCCACAACATTGGCTTCTGGTGTGTCATGCTCCTGTCTCCACCAATCCAAGTGCTATGTTTGCCTTGGATGATCCCAGCGCTGTATACTGGCTGTCGTCCTGACTGCCAGCAGCTTCTCAGCAGCTCACAGCGCACCCCCTGGCGAGGCGCCGAAGCTCCGTGGCACTCTTCAAGAAGCCAAGTTCCATTACACACAGGTACTGGCCCAGTCTGGCCTGGCAGGAGTACTACCAGGCCTCGCTGCGGGACCACCTTCACTTTCGAAGCGACATCTTCGCAAACGCCAGCCGCGTGGCGGCCGCCATCCGCCGGCGGGCGGCCTTCCGCAGCGCCAAAGGCGGCGGCGGCGGCGGCGGCGCACCATGGGCGGCGGTGCACGATCGCACCGGCGACTTCCAGGCGCAGTTCGGTGACACCTTCTTCGTCCGGTCGGACGTCCTGGGGGACCGCATCACACAGGTCAGATGCTGTGGCACACCTGGTGTGTCTCAGACATGTCTTGCACTCGCATGCTGACCAGGTCCACTCATGATTTCATGTCATAGCATCCCAGCTGGCCTGTCAGCACACTGCGGCAGAGGCAGCGCCGCCACCATGCAGCATCCCGCAGACTGCAGAGAGGTGCCGGATGGTGGCCTTGCCTGATGCGTGCCAGGGCTGGAGCCCCGATGAGACGTGGGCGTGCTTCTCAAGCGTGCACCGCATGAGGAACCGGTGACGGACTCGTGCGACCGTGCGCAGGCGCTCGGCAGACTGCCTCCAGACACGCCGGTCTATGTGGCGGCCGAGCCCTGGAACGAGACGCGCTGGGCGCCCGTGAAACAGCGCTACTTCAATGTGCAGTGGCTCAGCGACGTCGTGGTCGAGGTGCTGCCTGACCTGCCGCCGGCCTTCAGCGGCCCTGTAGAGCAGGCACGCATTTGTGGTTTGCATCAATCGTGCCCTGCTCTGACACGGCTGATGTTGTGCTGGACAAGCTGCCGGCGTTCAGCGGGCCAGGTGAACAGGCAAGTGTCTTCCGCATTCTGCTCTGCTCTGACATAGCCGATATTGTTCGTGTCTACTTTGCAGCGTTCAGCAGTATGCCCGCTGAGCACAAGAGCTCCTGCCGTCACCTCCTCACTGTGTAGCACAACTGCAGATTTCCGCCAACATGTTGATAATTTCTTGAAGGCAGCTTCAAATATGATTCGATTCATATTTGCCCACGACGGATTGCAGGTGGTCTGCAGCGTGGCGAGCCGCTTTGTGGGGACGTACGGCTCGACATTCACGGCCTACATACACCGCATGCGAGGCCACCACTCTGCAGAACTCGTCCCTGACAAGGTGCTATGATCCGCCTTTTTTCGAACCTTGCTGCATCTCCTGAATGAGCCGAATGTTGCCAAACCAGTATCACGTCTGCTCTTGTCTGCCAACTCGAAACGCATTGGATGTCAGTCGACACTGTTCGCCATGGCGTCTGATACTTCAATGTCATACTGCACAGCGCTTGACTTGCCATCAGCGAAAAGGCACTTGAAGATACCTGATAGGAAGTCAAGTGCTTTCATGCGCTGCAGGACGTGTTGTACACGAACTTCCCAAGGACGCCCGAGGCATACGCCGCCGCGGTCGCTGACAATGCTGCGCAGCGGGACGGCGTGTTGTATCCCGACGAGCAGGGACGGCCGGGAATGCACGCTGGGGAGGGGACTTGGGCGCGGGCCTTCTCGCAGACCTGGGAGTTCTTGAGGGGAAATGCAGGGACCTCGGATGAGCAGGATATCTTGCACAAGTAAATTGGCAGCATAGAGATGCAACATCTATTGCGGTGAAGTGGCAATTAGCAGTTTCAATATCCATCAGGCATTTCAGTCAATGCTCAACTCTGTCAAGCAACACATGATGCCAACAGCACAAAGGCGGCAACACAAGAATTTTCAATCACATGAGGTAATGTTATGAAGGAAGTCGCTGTCCCAAACCAATGCTTGTTCGCCGTCCCATGGGCCGCCAATTGTCCTGCCAATCCCACGAATTGGGCGCGTCTGGTACTGTCCAGCGGTCTAAAACAAAGCTTCAGCCCCACCAGGAGGGCAAACTTTTCCTCTGCGTTACTGCCCCACCGCGTTGGCAGGAGGCAGCGGCGACGCTCTGCTTCCCGCCGTCGCCGCCACTGCTGCCGCAATCAAAGCCGCTGCAGTGCCGTCTTGGAGCTGCGCCGGTATCACTGCACGCTTCTCTGTCGCCTCGCCCCACGACCGCCGCTGGCAACTTGTAGGAAGTGGGACGCAGCGGCAGCAGCTCCTGACTAGGGCTGCCGCCGATACTTGAGCAGCAGGAAGGTGGCTGCCAGGAAGGCCGCCAGGAGCGCCACCAAGCGGGCGACGTCGCCCCAAAAGGCGCCTGGCTGGAAGCCGAAGGTGCCGAGCACGATGTCGCCGCTGACGCGCACGCTGGGGATCTTCTCCTTTGGGATGCCCTGCGGTGAATGAGATGACCTGAAGAGCAGAAGGAGGGCTTGAGGCACGGCCTCGTGGCACGCTGGGGAGTTTTCCTTCGGGATGCCCTCCGGCGAAAAGGTGACCTGGGCTGGAGGTCAGTGCGCCGCCAGAGCTCAGATGTGTTTCAGAATGAGCTGGCTCACGAGTAGCACGTCACGGGAAACGCGCTGCGCACCAGGCTGATGGGACAGCGCAGCCGGGCGCAAGTGGGGACAACTTGCACAGGGCACGGCAAGATCTGCCCTCGCCGCGCTGCGGCAGATCTGGGGGAGCACACTCCCGCATGTTTGGCCACCACACACCTCGGTCGAGGCCCGAGAACCGGGGCCCCATGCGGCATTCATTGGTGCGCCGATGAGACAGGCCGAATCACCCTGGGCGTAGAGCACATCAAAAAGAAGTGCTGGGCGCCAATCTCGCTGAAGTTCCATCGTTTTGTATGTCGTGTCGAAGAACCATGCCTATCACTAAAACAAAATCACCTTTTGTGCGTAGGGCGTGAAGTAGAAGTCTTCGGCGCCGTGCAGCTCGTTGTCCAGCAGCGCCTCGTAGCCGTACCTGCTAGCAGGAAGTGCCACACCTTATAGAAATTCTGTACGGACTGCAGGCTCGCTGAGTCTGGCCTGCTTGCACAACTGCTTGCTTGCGGTTGTCCTGCAGCGTTTCGCAGCCGCTCCTGCCGGCAACTGGACCGCAGGTCCTGGTGCGAACCCTGCAGCTGACACCTGGCCTGGCACGGTCCGGGTGTACTTGAGAGGCTGTGCACTGGCTTGAGCACTTGCGCAACGCACCAGCGCATCATGCAAGACATCACGAGGTGCAGAGCATCGGTCCGAAAATGGGCCAGGAGTTGGAGTGCCAAGAGCCGTACAAACCACATGCATTCCGCACAGCGCAGCCACACAACGCTGGCAACTTTGCCACCACTGCATCAGGTGCCTCCTGCCGCAGGCAGGCCCCTGACAGCAACGGCCAGGCTGGGGCTGCCAATGGGTGCGCACAAAAATCTGCCCTTAAAAGGTGCTGACAAACTTTCGAAATGACACAGCACAGACACAGTCCAATAGAGCTGCTGCTGCCGATGCCGGCTGAAATGTAGATGGTCGCTTGTAATCCAAAGACCATCATTTTGGCCAAGCGTCACCTGACAAAGGACAGGCTGGACAGCCAGCGGGTGAGCGCGGGCATCTGCGCGCGGCTCATGAGGAAGCCGCCGAACAGCGCCGCCAGCAGCACCGCCAGGCCGCCCGCGCTGTTGGCCACAGCTGTCGAGGGCGATGCGGCACCTGTGCGGGGACCGATATTTGATCGTTGTATCCATGTGTCGCTTGCAAAAGGCACTTGCGCAGCTAGGCCGCCCGTGAGGTTGGCCGCGGCTGCGACGGCAATGCGATGCCTGCACATCAACCATGCCGCATTTGTGTGTCTGTTGAGCTTCAACTTGGTCGAACAGACTCCCACTCTGGCGTTGCCGCATGCCGACCACGTTTCCACGAGCGATGCTCAGCCGGCACAAGGCAAGCACCGCAGACAATCCAGCTGTCGCTGTCCGTAATCAGGCCTCCTCCCGAGCGCGTGCAGCCCTGAGAGGCTTGTACACCGTCTGGGAGTGCACGAGAGCGACGACTGGCATGCCAGAGCCGCAGAACGGAGCCCCAAAACTGCCTCACTGTGCCGCGAGAACCTTTCTGCCGGGCTCAGTCCAGCAGAGGATGAGGCACCCACCGATGGCCATGCTCATGGCCGTCCCCGCCAGGTTGGTCAGCACCAGCACCGTGAAGAAGCTGAGGACACGGCCGAGCCCCGGCCGCAGCCCCATGACGGAGTAGGTGATGGCCGCGAACAGCGCCGTCGGCGCGATGCGCATGGGCAGAAAGTCCCAGACTACGGTTGCCAGGAAGTAGGCCGCAGTGCCGTACACGCCGGCCGCCCGCTCGCTGCATCGGAGGAAAAGGTTCACATGAGAGATGGTGCTCCGCACGATGGCAGGACAATGCAATCTGGCGGCAGAAGAAAGGTCGTTGCCCTGCCTTCCATTCTCCACAAAAGGAGAGGATATGGAATCCCAAACGATAGGATCGCGTTTGGCTATGCAAAATGAATTCGGCGGTCCGAGAATCCGATTTGAAGTAGGCCGTGCCATTGTGCCAGCCGTCTGCCACCTGGGCAGCAGATGTCAGTGGCGGCCCTGCGGATCTGGAGGGAGACACTACACTGTAATTGCACCGAGGCTCACGTTGAAAGAATGTCGTTGTGTGCTCCTCGATGGGCAAGCCTGAGACAGCATGCTGCGCGCTTGCCGCACTTGAGAGCCTGGAATCCCTATGCACGTTTGAACTTGGTCGAGAGCTGCATTGTCTCACCGGATGAACAGCAGGCGCTCGGCGCGCCAGATGGGCAGGCTGGACAGCCCCATGACGCCCAGGTACAGCACCATGAAGGCCAGGCTGCCCAGCCGGTTCTGGATGCCCCCGGAGTCGCGTGCCAGGTTGGAGTAGACGCCGCCTGCGCGTGTATAGGATAGGGGTGTGTAAATCTTCGATTTTTCTTATGGGGCCAGGTACAGCGCCATGGAGGCCTGACTGCCCAGCCGCTCTCAATGCTGCCCCATTTGCGCGCCAGGATGAAGTACTCGCCGCTTGTGCGACAAAGAATCACACCTTCTTTTGTGCTGGCAGTGTCTCTCCAGCAAATGGCAGAGGCGCACATCAGCAGCACCGCGGCCAGGCAAGGCGGCGCAGCAGGTGGATGGCCCGATGCTATTCTTGGCGCACTGAGCTCACGGGGGCGGCTCGCAGGTCAACCCAGGCAACGGTGCACCGGTGCAGCGAGTTCCCTGCACACGACCGCAGCAGCATCGACATCAGGTATACCGAGAAAATGTGCAAATGCGCACCCAGGCCGGCCGCCACGACGAAGGTGGCGCCCCAGTTGACGGCGATGAGGCCAGGGTGCCGCCTCGCGTTGGCGGCGGCGCGCCCGCTGAGCGCCCGCAGCTGGGCGCCGAAGCTGGCGCGGTACTTCCTCGCCAGCACCACCGGGTTGCTGCAGGGTGGGAAGGAGCACCGCTTGGCGACGATGCTTGCTGAAAGTCGCAGTGTGGGCACAACGCTGCCAGCTGGCCGCGGTGCAATCTCGCCAAAACCACTGGACTGAAGCAGCAGCCTTGCAGCCGATGCTGCACGGCGCACGTCGCGCCGTCAAGCGCGAGGCGCGTCACCTCAAGGGCACGGAACTCATGCACCCCTCGAACAAGAGCTCAGGAGTCCAGGAGGAGTCCAACTGACCCCTGCGCCGTGCGCATGGCGCCGTCCAGCGTGAGGCGCGCCAGCGCCTCTGCGTCTGCCGCCGCCACCGGCCCCGCGCCAAACCCTGCCACGAGACGGGCCACCTCCGCCGGCGGGCTGCGGATGACCAGGTCCAGCGCCGCGTCCGCGATGTTGACCGCGCGCGGCACGGCGTGCCCCAGGGACGCAAAGTGCTCCCTCGCACGCTCCATCGGGCCTGCGCAGTCGGGGGGAGGGGGCGTGAATGCCGAAAAGGTTTGTGATACAGGGGCGCGGTTGGAAGGGTCTGTGAAAGGGGCATGTATAAGTTGCCAGAGGGCGGCGCCTCAACGGCCCAGCGATGCGAAGCGCTCCCTCTCGCGCTCCCTCACGGCTTGCTCGTGGTTTGAGGGTTGACTTTCGTTGGGAGCATCGCGAGAGGATCTCTAGAGGACGTTGAGGAAGGGAAATGCCCCCTTGATGTCGGGGTGTTGCCAGGAGGCAATGCCAGTGCATGCAGCAGAGGATCCTGGGGGCGGCAGATGATGGACCGGACCGGATTCAGCTGCCTTTCAGCTGGCTCTGGACGAAGCCGCTGGGCAGTGCATCAGTATGCTGCGCACTGGGGAGGTGGCAGCAAGCACCGTTCTTCCACTCCACTGGTCTGGACTGCCGGAAGTCCACTTCCAACAAGCAGCATCGCGAAGATGCACAAGCGCCAAACGGTCAACCGGCCGCCGCAACCAGATCCAACCTCAAACAGGTTTTTAGGGTTCCCATCCAGTGCGCACCAGAGTAGACGACGCGGCCGTAGCCGGACAGGATGAGGCAGCGCCGCATAGTGGCCAGGATGTCCGGCCGCGGCTGGTGCACAGACAGCACCACCGTCACGCCGCCCGCCGAAAGGTCCGCCAGGATGTCCACCACCGTCGCCGCGTTGGTGCTGTCCAGGCCTGGGGATAGGGGACGCAGAAAAGTCACTGTTTGACATATTCTGACGTGTTCTGACTCCTGATGACGGTTCTCTGATAGAATGCGTCAGCCACGCCGCTCGCCGGCCGTCAGGTCCGCCAGAACATCCATCGCCATTGCCGCAATGGTGCTGTCCAGGCCTGCCTTGGCGTGGGAGCTGTCCTGCCAAGTGTGAATGAATTGAATTGCCAGTGTGCTGCCTTGACCGCAGAGAAAATGCCATTTGCCAGGATTTCCACGAATGCTGCGGCATTGGTGCCGTCCAGGCCCTGCGCCGCGAAACATGCAGGTCAACACGAGAGCTGTCGACATCTTTGCACACCATCGTCGGGCCTGTGTCGCCAGCAGACTTGCGCCAACAGAACGTGCTGCGGAAGGACCTGTCCGACATGACTTGGGCAAAACTTTGTGCCATTTTGATACATGCTTATGGCACGGTTGACAGTGAGCCTATGCATTGCGGCAGCTCTTGGCTTTGAGCAGGAATCCACTGTCCGTGTGCCGATCGAGAGTTCCAGGATCTATGCATTCAGATCTCGCACCCTGCAGTTGATGATGGGAACCGGTTCAGATCTTTCAAAGACATTGGTGCCGCAGCTGAGAGTCAAAGCGTCACGGACACGCTGGGCCGCCCTGGCCACTCCTGCAGGACCTAGTGGAATTCTGCAAGAGGCAAGTTTCGCTACTCTGAAGTCGAGTGTGCATGCCCCTGCCGCAGTGTAGCAATGCACGCCTCTTGCAGAACTCCACTAGGTCCTGCAGAAACGTCCAGGGGCGGCCCAGAGTGTCTGTCACACACTTGACTTTCAGCTGCGGCGCAATGCCTTCTGAAAGTGGTTTGTAGAGGGTACATCGTGTCTGTGTGTCCACCGACAAGTCGACAACTCTCTTTCCAGCGATGTAGAGAAATTGCCGAACAGAAGGAAACTGCCGTTCAGAAGCCCCACCGGTGGTAGGCTCGTCCAGGAACATGAGGCGTGGCGCGGTGATCAGCTCAGCAGCGATGGACACGCGGCGGCGCTCGCCGCCCGACAACCCCCGCACCCACTCGTCGCCGATAAAGCTGTGTGCCACCTGCCAAGCCAAAGGAGGCTGGTGTCGGGTTTGACCTGCGTCTCAGCCGGATCCGAACCTCCAACTGACAGCGCTGTGATCTGCAGCTGCATGCTGACCAGGCTGCTGCTAACACTAAACAGGTCTCAAAAGGTGGTGCAGAGCAGCTCGTGTAGGGCGTCAAGGAAGCGCTTGTCAGTTCCACCGCTTTCAGACGCCATCTGCACAGCGAGCTGTTCTGCCCCCACCTTAGGGTTTACTGTCATGGTTTATGCTGTCAGCCGCATACACAGCTTGCACGGCCTATCGCCTGTGGGGGACGCCCCACATCACACTGCTCAGAGCGGACAGAAGCCCCGAATGCAAACTCAGAGGCTGCAGATGCTCAAAAGCATCTCCAAAGGGAGCAGAACCGCACTTGCAGCCGCAACTGCAACTTGGAGTCGCACCTTGGCCAGCGACAGCTGGCGCAGCAGCGTCCGCACCCTCGCTGGGCCCACGCCGCCAGCGCCGCCGGCTGGCAGCCGCAGCGCCGCATGAAAGGACAGGAACTCCCACACTGTCGAGGTGCCCGGCAGAACGTCGTCTTGCGGCACATAGCCGGCGGCGTCGCGCACCTCCTCGGGGGCCACCCGCCGGCCGCCCAGCCGGATGTCGCCCGAGACTCCTGTGACTCATTTCATAGTCTCAAAGTTTCATATTCTCGACTGAGCAGTGCACAGTGGCAGATCAGACATCACCAGGCGCCACCCGCCGGCCGCCCAGCCGGACGTTGCCTGAGACGCCTGCGGCAGGGTGGGAATGCCTTGAAACCCAAAGCGCAGCTTTGACGCTGCGCTGCGGAAACACCAATTGCGATCAGAGGCTGCCGCGCCAGTCGCCGGGCCGCACGTCGCCCGAGACGCCTGCGGCAGCGGAGAGCCGCGCATTCCAAGGAATTGGTGCAGAAACGTGCAGACAACAGCGCAGCCAGGTCAGAGGCCGCCTAGCCGGGTGTCGCCCAACACGCCTGCCGCAGGTGGAATGATGCAGGCTTAAAATGTTGGCGTGGTGTACCACTAGAGTGCATTAGCAGCTGAAGACGACAGATAAATCTTTCACAAACTTCGCATCGCAAGCAGCACCTGCGTCCACTGCCTTCGCATGATGAGAGAAACGGATAAATTCACCGCCAGTGACACAACGAAGACGGAGCAAGAGCATTGCCGAGGGCATCAAGGCATTCGGAGTGCATACCTCACTCCAGCTCTTAGCTCGTGCTGTTGCATCTTTGGCAGCCATGGCACGTGTCAGGGGCGCATCAAAGACATAATACCGCCACATGTGATTCAACAAAGTTTCTTAAGGCTGTAACGTTAGAGCCCCGTCTTGGTGGCGCCACTGGCTGCAACCGCGCAGGCCACTGGGCGCCACGGATTGCATCCTCTTACGTTGCTGACAGTAGCCTGCCCATCTCCATTGGTGACAGCCTTCATGCAGCAGATTGCTGGACGCTTCTACATTTCGCACTTGCACCGCTGCGGTGGCCAGCAAGAATGTCCAGCAGCTTCACCTTGCCGGCGCCGCTGGGCCTGTGCAGGCGTCCTGAGTGACACTGCGATTTACCGAGTATGAGTTGTGGCGATTTTCAACCCCGCACCTGCGCCGTAGCGGCGGCCAGCCAGTATGTCCAGCAGCGTCGTCTTGCCGGCACCGCTAGGCCCCAGGATTGCGCACATGCCGCCGCCGGCAGTAGTGCTGCCGCTGCCGCCACTGCCCTTGCGCCTGCCGTAGCGGCCGCCGCTGCTGCCGCCGCCGCTGCCGCCGCCGCTGCCGCCGCCGCTGCCGCCATTTGCCTCGGCGGTGTCCCCGGCCAAAAAGCCATTCGCAGTGTCGCCGCTTGTGCCATTGACGCCGCTGCCATGGTCTGAGCCACCGTCGCCACTGGTAGGCGGTATTGGCTGCCTGGCTGGGGAGGCGGCGGCGGCGGGCGCGCCGGCGATGCCGCTGACATCGGTCAGAATCTGCCGCAGCTGCCCGGCGCTGCCGATGCGCACGTTGTAGCAAATGTCCTCCCAAGACAGGACGGCGGCCATATCTGACGAGTCACCTGCGAAAGGTTGCAAGGGGTTCATGGATCAAGGCAAACATATGTTCGGAGCAGGTTCAGAACAGTGCTCCTCTAGCAGACGGCCTCCCAGGACAGATTGGCGGCCGCCTCTAGCGATTCGCCTGTGAAAAGACGCCCAGCTTCTCGAAGCAGCTCACCTCCTGGACGCAAGGCCATGGTTCTCCGACCAGTTGCTGATGCCTCGAATGGCTGTGCATGATCCCATTGGCTCTGACGCATGCAATTTGATCCTAAGGTCAGAGTTTGAGTCTCAAGGTCATGGGAAGCAAGCGCCGTTCACCGTTTGTCTGGATGGCGATGGCCGCCGGCGGCAGCAGCGAGCCCCGCTCGCCGCTGTCCCAGCCGCCGTCCGCCAGACCCTCCTCGTCCAGGCCGGCGCCGCCGCCGCTGAACCCCGAAGTCTGATCGCTAAAACCCTGTTCTAAACCCTCCTCGCCGTCGTCGTCGTCCCCTGCGTCCGCCTCGGCATCCCGGGGAGGGTCCCTGTCGTCACCGCCTGAAG
Source organism: Deuterostichococcus epilithicus (assembly GCA_033439295.1). NCBI lineage: Eukaryota > Viridiplantae > Chlorophyta > Trebouxiophyceae > Prasiolales > Stichococcaceae > Deuterostichococcus > Deuterostichococcus epilithicus. The sequence continues at coordinate 765,442 of JAVTLE010000004.1, read as the reverse complement.
ATAGCGGCAGCAGCTGCTCCTCCAGGCCGCCGCCTGCGGTCCGTGGCGACGCCAGCGTCGGCGTCACTGAGCCCGTGCTGAGCATACGCTCCAGCAGGAAGCCTGACCGCACGCCTGCGCGTGGTGAGGATCGTCCCAGGGCATAGCACTCGTGTACCAAAATTCCAGCAGTCTACGGCTGTCTAGCGTCGCGTGGCTGGATGCAGCAGTGCATGGCTCAAGTGCTGACGCATGGGGCTTGTCCTGCACCGACCCCCAGCTCGGGCTGCAAGCGAGCTCGGGCTGCAGCGCATGCGCCATGCAGCATACGTTGGGAACAGGATCTCGAGCAAGGCTGAAGCTGCACTATGCATGCGATCTGCAGCACCACGCAAGAGAAACGACAGAGCACGGCTGGGTAGCAGGGTTTTCACCAATCGAATGCTGTCGCCTGGCTGAGGAAAACGCAGTTTGGAGAGCTGAAAACCCCAAAAGATTGTGCAGAAAGCCCCGAACTGCACCTGGCTAAAATGCCGCCAGCCCCAGGAGAAGCTGTCAACAGACCTCTGATCGAGGAAACGGTCCAGCAAGGAGCAAAGCAAGCACCTGAGGGTCGGCGCCGCAAGCTGAAGGCCGCCAGCCTGTCGCGGAAAGCGGAGCCCGACGCCAGCAGCAGCAGGTAGGTCACCCCCGCAAAGACGAAGCCTGCGGGTGCACGCGGGCGATGTGTCAGCATATGCCAAGCACACACCGTAATGCCATAACGTTGTTTTAAACATCCGCAGCAGCCATCCTGACTCCAGCAGCACCAGGTAGGTCACGCCAGCAGAGGCGAAGCCTGCACGCATAGCAGTACTGTATGGCTCGAGTGCTGTATGGCATGCATTGTTGCGCTGCCTGACGCCAGCAGCGTCAAATAGGTCACGCGCACACAGACGAAGCCGTCAGTTGCAGGTCTTTGCATGGTTCCAAGCGCTGCGGATGAGTCATGCGCCCGCAAAGACGAAGACTGCGCTTGCAGCAGAGCCGCTGGGCTTGAGTGCTGCAGAGTGCGCGCGAAACCACAGCGTCTCATCTTCAGTAGCGTGAAGCAAGCCAGCGGCAAATGTGCCGGCAGCATCCATGCCACCACATGCTGTTCTGGGTCACCAACTGCGCCAGGAGTCACACATGTGCAGCAGGAAAGGTGCTCACTGCACTTTGCAAGAGCGAGGCTGTTGGCGCAGCGGCAGAGTGGCAGCCAACGCCAGCTGTTGCTATGCAACCATGTCATGACACGAGGTCCAATTCGCACAGCGCGTCATGCACTCAAGGCTGCAGGTCGCAGCTGGCGGAAAGCCCGCTCACTGCAGGCTGCGATGGCGAAGACGTCGCCCCAGAAGCGGTGCGCCTGGAAGCCAAACTCCTTGAGCACGCCCTCGCCGCTGACGCGCAGCGTCGGCAGCACCGTGCTGTTGAGCGGGCTGGTGAAGAAAAATGGCGTCGGCGCGCGGTGGAACTCGTTGATCTGCAAGAGTAAGGTCCGGCATCAGACTGCAGGGTTCAGTCGTCGCCACCTGTGAGGCTCTACACAGTGGGCATGGCTGGCAGAGGCGCCAGCGCTGCCAGAAAACCATTTGGATGGAAAGCACATCAGAGAGCACTGCTTGGATTGATTCCACATCACAGTTTCACACCTTGGAACGACAGGTGCGCGATGCACACGAGGGCTTCTATGCACATTAGCAACTGCTAGCAGAAATGGCATGTTGCCAGCTCTCACCGCGAGGGCTTCGTAGGCATAGTTGAAGTAGGAGGCCGACGCCACCCAGGAGGCGGCGGCCGGCACCTGGTCCTTGTTCAGCATGAAGCCGCCGAACAGCAGGGAGGCCATGATGGCCAGGCTGCCAGCAGTGTTAGCGGCGGCGTCGGACGGCGCCGCCGCGCCGATCATCATCGCCATCGTTGCGGCCGCGATGTTGGCCCACACCAGGATGACTGCGCGGCACGTCGCAGCTGGGCTCTCAGGCTGTGGGGGGAGCGCGGCAGCGACCAAGCTCGAATCGCACGGCCGTCCGACCGCACAGGCATGACGATGGTTGCATTGGCAGGGCACGCGCTCTTCACTGAGGCTGCATGCTGTACTCAATCCGCGTGGACCCCTGCTTCGGGTTGAGGGGTTCAAGTTAGGGCAGGGGTGCAGCTGCCACATGCATTGCGGTGGTCCCGCACAGCTCATGGCTGAAGCGGCCAGGCAGAAGGCAGGCGCAAAGATGCAGCGAGTTTCGCACAGCCAGCCCAGGTGCTGCTAGTGTTGAAGGCGAAGCAGGCGGGCAGCGCACCTAAGAAGGCGAGGACGCAGGTCGCGCAGCCGGCATGCAGGCCGATGGCCCAGTAAGACAGCGCCGCGAAGAACGCCGGCGGCGCCACGCGCATGGGCACCAGGTCGAATGCGACCGTCGCGGCGAAGTAGGCGTTGGTGCCGTACACGCCAGCCTCCCGCTCCCTGTCATATTTCGCAATGGAATTAAATCAAACTGAATAAGACTAGATATGTATTAGAGCAGGATGGCTCTTCGTGGCAACTCCAAGCATGGACAAGAAATGAGAAGTCGTTGCCGTACGTGCCAGCCGCCCGGCCCCCATGGCAGGGGCAACTAAAAGAAGGCTCGCGAGAACGGCTCAAGGTTATGTGCGAAAGTCGCTGCTGCCCTCGTAGCAAGCGCATGCCTGCGCTCCTTTGGTTCGTTTTCCAGGCAGCCGAGGTGGCAGGATGTGCCCAAAGTGGGTGACTGCCAGCCAGAACCAAGCACGATCTTTGAACTTCGCGGACTGCTGTACAACAAGGAGAACGGAAAGCGTGCGGACCTGTGGAAGAGCAGCCCCTCCTGCCGCCACACTGGAAGCGAGCCCAGCGCCATCATGGACAGGTACAGCAGCATGAAGAACAGGCAGCCCAGCCTACGGGGCGGCACACCACAAAAGACATCAACTCACAAGACAGCTGAGCATTTACCATCGCATGTCTGATGTGTCAAGTTGCATCGGAACCGAGGCAGCCTTTACGGAACACTACAGTAGTACGAGGCACAGGCGGCCCAGCCTGTGCAGCGGCACACACAAGCAAGACCGTGTCAGGCAGGTCGCCGGATTTCAGCGCCAGGGTCCAGATTTTCAGCGCCGGGTTCCAGGCTTTCTGGACGGGCTGATGCCTTGGACAGCGACAACTCCCTCTTAGAACTGACTGGCAGCAGAACAGCAAGCCTGCATCAGAGTTTGAATTTACCCAGCACCGCCGGATGCAGAATGCACATTTGCAAGGTGTGATCACCTGCTTTGGATGCCGCCGGTCTCGTAGCCGGTGGCGTAGAAGGTAATCCCCAGCCCTGCTGCTGTCACAAAAGCTGCCACGAAATTGAGCGCGATGAGGAAGGGGTGGCGGTAGGCGCGACGCAGCAGCCGGCCGCTGAGCTGCAGCAGCTGCGTTGTCAGTGGCGGCGACGGCCGCGCCAGCGGCAGCGGCCACGGTACCGACTGCAGCGACGCCGCCCATGCAGCGTCGTCTGCCGCAGCCCTCGACCTGGGGTGAGAAGGGACCTGAATCAGATGTGGCTCTCTAGCTGCGATGCACGAGCTTCTACCTGCGTTGCCAGCATTGCCAGAAGTGCAGCCGCCAGCAGGCGCAGACGCTGGCATGCCGACTGGTCTATTGCATGGTGAGGTATCCAGCTGCGATAGAATGCACTCGAGCTCGGCGTGCTGGCAAGCAACAGACCGGCGCGGGGCCTTCTGACGTCCACCTGCTGTGTCAGAACCCCGTGCCAAATCCTTGAAGACCTCTTGAACCCTCAAGTTTGAAATACTTTCCTAAAACCGCTCACCCCTGGAACTCCGCCACTAGCTGCTCGACCTCGGCGGCCGGAGACTTGATGGCCACGTCGAGCATGTGGTCCGCTATCGAGATGTCGGGCGACGCAGGCGCATAGCCCAGTGCCGCGAAGTGCGCCTCTGCGTCTGTCACAGCGCCCGCGTACACCACCTGCGAAAGGCGCGAACCACATGTCGGAACGATGTCGGAACGAGGGGATGATTTGGCGGAAAGGCTCGGGCGATGCCGGCATGCAGCCCAGCGTCGCGACGCACGCCTCCGCATCTGCGACAGCGTCCACCTGCGGTACCTGCAGACGGTGTGCAGAGGCATCGGATGTTGGAATGAGGTCATCAGGTAGTGGCAGAATCGATCAGGGGATGCCGGCGAACAGCCCAGCGCCAGGAATTGCGCATCCATGTCCGATACAGCACCAGTGTACAACACTGATACCGTGTAACACGCCCATTGCCCAGCACCAGGCAATGCGCCTCTGCATTCGAGACTATGCCCGTATGGCCCACGTGCAATTTACAGAGGACGACGCTGGAACTGGGTTTGCATCGGCGATGAGGCGACAACATAGCAGAGGTACGACTCGGTCGCAGGCAATCATTGCGCCGGGACAGCTGCAGCACGCGGTGCATGTATGCAGGCCGGTTGGAGCCTCGAGGCCAGCCCCTACACATGGCGCCACCGCAATCCCTGATGAGCATTCAGCTGGCCAGTTGTTGATGTCATGCAGCATGGCGCCTCTGCAGCAAACGTCTCTGGCTCACAGCCACATTCACCCCAGCAACCTCCAGCGCGCGCTGGAGATTGCTGTGCCAGCACCCGGAGTGCTGGGGTGGCAGCGGCCGCCCAGTCAGAGACGTCCTGCTGAAAGGCGGCCATGTTGCATGATGCCAGTCGTCTCTCTCTGAGGAGCGCACCGAGCCGCCGCCGCACAACAGCAGCACACGGTGCACGGGGCGGAACACGTAGGGGGGCGCGGCTGCTGGATAGGACACTCGTCACTCGCACGTGCTGACCTTCTGGCGCTACTGCTGCTGCTGCCCTGACAGCCTGGCACGGCTGGAGCCTCGAGGACAGCCCACTGCACACCGTCAATGCCAGAGAGAGGGAGGTGAGCGCGCCTGGCCGCGGCCGGACAGCAGCAGCACGCGGTGCATGAGGCGAAACACGTCAGGGCGTGGCTGGTGGATGGTCAGCACCACGCCCACTCCGCGCGACGCCAGCCCCGCCAGGATGTCCACCACCTTGGCTGCGTTGCTGCTGTCCAGGCCTGCGCAGCAGCGCAATGCAATTGTCCTCTGGATATTTCCGGGCACAGAGCGGCGCTCGCAGCCTGCCACGGCCCGCCAGCCTTGCGGGCGTGTCCACACCTTGGCAGTGTTGGAGCTGTCCAGGCTTGCGGCGAGCAGTGTGCGTTGCATGAGTGCACCAAGAAACAGAGCCAGAACACTGCTGCAGAGCCGGCCGTGGCCCGCCAGCCCCGCCAGAATGTCCGCCACCGTGGCCGCATTGCTGATGTTCGTTTCGTTGCGCACCTGTCGTGACCTCGTCGCAGAAGAGCAGGCCGGGGGCCGTGAGCAGCTCGGCGGCGATGGACACTCGGCGGCGCTCGCCGCCCGACAGCCCCCGCATCCAGGCGTCGCCGATGAACGAGTGCGCCACCTTCTCCAGCCCCAGCTGCTCTATCACCTGCAGCAGACGACGCGGTGCGTGACGGAGAGTGCTTCCATCTTGAGCACTGATGTGCGCCCTGTTACAGCTTTCGGCAGGCTGCATGGCCAGACGTGGCCAATGACGCCGCCACCTTTGCCAGCCCTGGCTGCTCGAAGACCTGTGACACGGCACTAGCAAGGCCTGAAAAGGCCTTCAATTCAGTTGGATATGCAACATGCAGTCGCCTGCCAGGTGTGCGTGAAGCCATTGCCATGAAGCTCTGCACCACCTCCTCCACGCCTGCTGTTTTTGACCATGTGAAACTGACAGGTTGCAGAGCATCATTTTACTGTGTCACCTGAGGACAGGCCATCACACAGCAGACGACCGTACACCCAGGCATCGCTGTCCGTGGATGGCAATGCCCCTTTTTCACCCTGCCATTTGGAAGCCCGAGCTATCTCCCAACTCAACCCGGTTAAGGGCTCCGGGCTACACACTTTTGGGCCGCCCCCGTACCCGCACGCAAGACTTACTGTGCTTTCGAATTGCTAGTGCATGTGCAAGGCCAGACGCTGTTAAATCGGGTCATGCTGGGCAGTCGACCCATGATGGAGAATGGGTGATCCTACTGTTGACGTACAGTCCACAGTCAAAGCTCCAGTCAGGGTGACCCATTCCCGCCGCTCTCCGCTATGCACCGTTCCTCATCATCGACAAGCAAACAAAGCAGCTTCCGAAATTGCCTGGTGATCTGACGCCAACATGCAGCCGCCCACCCATGCGACCTACGGACAGCCGACGCTGCAGTGCCACACGCCGCTCCTTGCACGGTACATCGCGAGGTGAGCACAGAACAACCTGGGCAGGGCCTGCCATGGCGCGTCCCGCTCCCCCGCCGCGCCGCCCTGCATCCCCAGCGAAGCACGAGCAGGGGGAAGCAGGAAGCATCAGCACCTGCCACACGCGCGCCCCTTGCACCTCCGGCGCCGCGCCCGGCAGCCGCAGCGCCGCATGGAAGGACAGAAACTCCCACACTGTCGACGTCCCCGGCAGCACATCGTCCTGCGGCACGTAGCCCACCAGCGCCCGCACCTGCGCGTGCCATGCCCAGAGCCTGCACACACTGCCTGGGGCGGCTGTATGATGTGTAGGGAGCTGCTGCGGCTGGCGGGGGCGCGCGTGCTGGCCCCGTGCGCGGCGTGCGCAGGGACGCCACCTTTAGTCGGAGGCACCAGGGACTGGCATCTGGCAGCAGAAGCGCATTCAGTGTGGGTCACTGTGGCTGTGCCACCTTCGTGGATTGCGGACGGCAGGACGTTTCGGCCACGCTACGAAGCAGGAGCGAGGCCAGAAGCCGCTGCTGGTCGGACGCTAAACCCTGAGACCTGAGCCCACCTGGGCCGCGGCCACCCTGTGGCCGTTGAGGCTGATGATGCCGGCCACACCTCGCCCCGTGCGCCGCCCCGACAGCACGTCCAGCAACGTCGTCTTGCCGGCGCCTGCGGCAGCATTCCCGGCACTTCAATCGGAAGACACAGCTGAGTTTGGGCGGAGCGCTGCTGCTGCAGATGCAGAATCGAGGTGCTCGAGCCGGCCATCGATGCCACCACCGCAGCGTCAGCCGGAGGCGTGGAGACAATGCGAGTGCAAGCCGGGAGCTGACCTGAGGGCCCCAGGATGGCGGTCATGCACGACGCGCCGCCGGAGCCGCCGCCGCCGGCAGGCACACCTGACACGCCCGACACGCCCCGCAGCACACGCTTGCGCCGCCCACCCCGACCCTGCCACCAGCAGCCGCCACAGAAGGCAAACTGTGCTCAGCCCCCGGTAACGTGTCACCAAGCAATGCTCCTAGGTTGCTCATGGATCGACTGCCGGAGGCATGCAGGTCCAGCTGTCATGGACAAACTCTGCGATGAGCCGCTTGCCACATCCAAAAACGCTCAATGTGTGTGCAACAATACGCATTGCTTACATGCCGAAGTCATTTGGGCCCCGGTTGCAGGAGATGATACTTCATCGCACCTTCCGCACGGAGCAGCTGATGCGGGACCAGCTGAGCACAACAGGTGCGCGGGCCGCCGCAGCCGCCGGCGCCAGCGCCTCAGCCTCGCCGGCGAGCGCAACGTCTGCCGAGTCTGCGGAATCACGCAGCAGACAGTGCCTGGGAGGAGAATGCTTTCTCCTTGAGCTCATGAAGTGCTCATTCCTCGAATCCCGCATGCTCTGAGGCTACTGTATGCTGGAATGGCACTGCTGTCAGGCGTAGTGGCCCTGGAAAGCACCAGCTCCAATGCCGCCAGTGAGAGGGCGCGACAATGGTGGCCGTGACAGCCCTGACACCCCACCACTCAGTTGTGCAGCATTATGAGCCCAAAACCCATGAGGGCTGCGACGAGCCGCACCCTTGGACCAGTGCGCGACCTGCGCCGCCGACGCCCGCTTGTCGGCCAGGATGAGCATCGCGGCAATGACGACCACGTTGGCGATGGCAAATGCAATGGCGCCCACCGCTAGGAGCTCCTCCTGTGTGCATGGAGGAAGTCATATTTACCATCGAGTCAGATCAGATGCAGCTGACAGACACTGCTGTCAGGACTAGCTTGGACCTCCTGTTCTGCCAGGGCAGCGCATCGGCGCGATGGCGCCTACTCAATGCCTGATACAAGTTCGAGGGCTTTTTCCAGCTGGCTGCCCGTCTAATGTGGGCACAGACCACGTTTGGGGATCACGTGACCCGCTACAGACCAGGAGAGTGCAAGCACAGTCTGTTCGTGCTGGTCTGCACGTGCAGGGTTGACAAGGTTCCCCATGGCCTGTGAGATAAAAGAAGCCGCAAAATGCACGGGCATTGCCACTGTGCCATGGGCGCAGCTCGGGGCGCCAGTGGCACCACCGAGACTGCCGCATGTGCATGCTGATACGAACCTGACCCTAGCACCGGAAACCTGCAGCGGCGCGAACGCCGCGCACCAGGTTGGTTTTGTGCTCGTGGGGCACGGGTGGCGCTGGCGGCGCGGGGCCGCCGGCGTCGTAGAGGCAGCCGCCCGCGGTGCACTTCATGCCCAGGCTCGCCATGAAGCTGCCCTCCTGCGTGCACAAAACGTCGGAACACTCGGCAGGCGCGATGAACAGTTGCTGATTTAGAGCGTGTAGTCCCACACGGATCTGGAGCGGTGGTCCGTGGGGCACTACATGTCCAGGCTTGCCGTGAAGCTCCCCCGTTGCACCCGGTCCAGGTTCACCCGTTCGTTTCGGTTGAATGTAGATGTTTTGGTTGAATCAAGGGGCCCAGGAGTCTGCGCCAATTTCAGGCATCAAGGCAGCAACAAGGCGTCGACATTGCAACTGATTTGGCAGCTTCTGCGTGGCTTTCTGCACAGCCTCAAGGGCATCCACCCTCCTGCACTCAGGCCTGAACCCATACTTCTCAAAAGTTTCATGGGCCCACCTGGGAGATGTAGCACTGGAAGGCATTCGTTGTGTTGTCCCGCTGTGGCTCGCACGCCAGCTTGATCGAAGTGCCATTGGACGGCACCGCCAGCGGGTTGCACCGGTGGCTCCAGTACCTGCGCATGTCCACACCAGGCTCAGCGCAGGGCATGCAGCAAGATGTGTATGTGTGCCGTGCTACTTGTGACGTGCGCCGCTGCTGCAGCAGCCGCATCTGCAGTGCACAGCTGCGCGTCTGCGCAGCACAGGCCTGCAGAGTGCCACGCTGCGACAGCAGGGGACGCAGATGCCGCTGTGGGTCCGGCTACCTGTGAGCCTTGGCCTCGAAACTGCGCACCTGGCTTTGCCTTCGCCTGGGATGCGGCCGCAGGAAGTGCGCTGCCAGCCGGGGCACCGCTCAACCCCTGTGGGCGTCCAGCATCGTCGGCCTTCAGTCGCCTTCAGTCACCAAATTTGACAAGGCAGTGCTGGTCAAAGCGCCACAGGAGGCAAGCCGATACCGGTCGGCAGGTGCAGCTGCCGTGGCGACAAGTCATGCATAGCCGACTGACCAGCAATCACGCCGGGAGCGCCGTCACCAGTGGATGACAAGGTAGGCAACACGCTGTTCACATGAGAAATATGTTACAACTGGTCGCACAGTTGGGCGGGCACACGACGTTGCTGGTGTCGCAGCGCAGCGTGACGCAGTCGTCGCCGGTGAGCGGGCTGATGCAGTCGCCCGTCGCCCAGCGGCACCCCTCGAAGGTACCCTCCCACACCACAGCGTACGCATACTTGTAGCGCTGTGCAGTGGGGCAAGGCTGCGGGGGAAATGAGCAGATTGCGTCAATTCCACTAAGCACAACGTGGCCATCAGACTCGGACGAAGTGTAGGTATGCATAAGGCGCTGCGCCGTAGGGCGGGGCTGCGCACAGAGGCAGGAGTCAGGCGCTGATGACTTCTGGTATGATTAGACAGTGAGTTGCAGTGCCTTCGCTCGTGCCTCCATGATTGGCGAACAATGCTTTGCAGCGCATCTGTAAACCAAGCTGACTGTGCTGACAGTCGGCCCCCTGCTGTCTTGCCCATGCCACCAAAGTGTGTGCGCAAGTCAGATGACAGCTGGTGTGCCGAGCACATGACAGCTTAGGTACAAGCTTGATTACATTTTCACATCTTCACATCTCGGAATCTGCCAAACCACATTTGAGCGCACCACTTCTGTGCCACCAGGGCCGGGGCAGTTGCCCGGGTGCTCATCCTGCGACGGCATGCCCGCTCGCTCCGTCAGCTTCAGCGTCGCCGGCTTGTCTGCATGGTGATGAGCAATGTCGAACCAGAAAAATTGAATTGAGAGGGCTTGAGAGGGATTGAGAGGGATGATAGCTCGTCGTAATGCTGGTGCTAGGCGACAGCGGCCGGCGGCTCCAGCATTCCCCCGCTGAGTTCTTCCGCTGTGGGCAGCAAGAACAGGCTGCCCTGCATCCAGATCGTTTCCGTCCATACGAGTCTCCAGGACTCGTGACCAGCTCATGTGGGATCGATCCCAGCCCTGCCCAATGCCGGCCTCCGACGCTCAGAGCAGCGGGGGCCGTCTGCAGGCAGCAGGAGGGGGTCCTGAAACCTAAACCCTCAACAATCGAGCTTGCCTGTGCCGTTGAGGTGCAGCACCGTCGCGTCCCAGTGCGTGAACGGCTGCTGCCCGCACGCCCAGGCGGTTGACCGGTCGCCCTTCGCGCCCGAGCACTCGCACGTCATGTGCTTGCCGTGCTGCAGCTCGAACGCCGTTGGCAGCAGCCGGTCGTCGGAGCAGCCGGTCGCCGCGATGCGGTTGCCGGTGGCGGGGTCGGTCCACAGTGGGCACACGTCCTTGCCCTCGCACACTGCAGGGGGCCGCAGGCAGGTTCTGTCGGAATAATGTCTTGATGCCTCTGGACTCTTGGGCCTGGGGCAGGGGGCCGGATATGGAAGCCCATGCACCCCACCTCGGGCAGGGACTTGCCAGGTCAATGGCAAACGGACAGATTACATCAGAGCGCAATTGAGGTCCACGGCTGCAGTCTCGATGCGTGGCACAGGCATGCAGCGTGCTCCCGCGTGCGCGTGCTCTGTTGCACCTGCACAGGTCAGGCGGCTGCATGTACAGAGCTCAAAGTTGACAGAGTGAACTCACGACTGCAGTCGATGCCGGCCCAGCCGGGCGGGCAGTCGCACTGCACGCAGTTGTTGTAGCGCTCGGGGTCGGGCTCGGTGCCGTTGTTCGCGTGCAGCCGGCCGCCGTTTTGGCACTGCGGGTCGCCATGCTCCAGCGAGTGCGAGCACACTGCGTGTGCGCGTCCAAGAATGCTCAGTAACAGGTGTGTGGTGCTTGGAACACGGCTGATTCGGTATTGTCACGGGCTGTCTGTCTGACATTGGCCAGCGTGGTGCAGACTTCGCCAGTGATTGCCCGCAAACACTCTTGGCATTCCCATGCGGGTCAGCTGTGATGCATGGGACTGCACTGCGCACACTACAGGCATACCCTCCACCCCCCCTTCCCAGTTTGTTGTCACCATCTAATTTGCCAACCTTTGTGGTTCACAGCAATGCATGCCTCCCAGACGTGGCCCGGGGTGCTGCAGCGCAATGGCGGTCTGTCAGGCCTCTGAAGAGCCAACTCACTTTTCTGCAGGTCTGCATCGCTCGGCGGCTTGTATGGCCGCGGTGGTGCGTCTTGCGCACCCACCGCCGCAGCCAAGAGCAGGGCAGCGGCAATCAGGAGCGGCCAGCCGTGCCGCATGGCGCCGCGATGGCACCGCGTTACCGCTACACCTCCTGGCGTAGGCCACGTCACCAACGGCTCAGACCAGTCGTCAAGGTGCATGTGCTATGACCTTGCAGCCATGATTGGCTTGCGGTTTGTGCGTTGTGTGTGGGTGACGGCTTCCCTGCCCAACTCCGAAACCACTTATCCGACACCAGCGAGTGTGGCTCCTGAGCAGTGGGGCCCCATATGGCCGATTGCTGTTGCTGTTGCGAAATGAAGATGCGACAAGAGCTGGTACCTGCGTGTCGCGGCAGAAATAACGAGTAGTCAGGAGCTCAAAGAGCTGCACCGACGTTCCAGCGGCCCACGCTAGCGGGATGATTCAGTCCCGTGTCCTCTTAAATCCCGGCGCTGCAACAATGGATATGCACGCGCTAGGAAGTAGCTGATGAACCTCAATGAAAGGCCATCCTGCTAGTGGGGTTAGCAGCGCGGCTTGTACATGCACAAATGCTACCGACCTGACTAGACTGACTAGAAACAATTGGAGGCTTATTGCTGGGCAGAGGGGCAACTCCCAATGCCTTCGCACGTGCGCTGAGTCGCTGACGCTGCAACCGTGTCTAGGGTTTATCAAAGATGACCGAAGCGCGCACAATCAGAGCGGCCCTGCCTAGTTTGCTGCGTAGGCAGGGCAAAGAAGGCGCCACAGATATTCTCCAGGTATCATTCCTGCTCGATGCTCGTCATGTCGCGTGGCCGGTCCGAATTTGCCAGTTGCAATTTGCAGCACTGTGCGTGCGCCCGCGAGAGCGAGTCCTCTGGTGCTCAGAGAAGCAGCCCGGGAGGTCAATATAGACAGATTATGGCGTAGTTCTCTGCCTTTCGAAGGGGTTGCAGACCGTCATCATTTCTTGGTTCTGCCAAACAAGAAGGGGCAGGTGTTCTTCCAGATTCAATGCACCATCCGCCAACCTTTTCATTCACATGAAATGACAACTTGCGATTGAAGCTGTGAACCTACGCAGACGCCTTGCCTCAGTGGCACCCCCGGACATGAGCGCCTGCTGCAGCCGCGCTAACGGTACAGGACTCTTGAGCCAGCTAACATTGTGGCGGTGGACAGCGTCTTGTCATTGATTAACCTGAAAGGCAACGGGGATGACGAATCTGCGCACGTCAGTGCAAGCTCCGACCATGATGCCGCAAGCCTGGTGCGCGCGCCTTCCGGACGCTATGCTGAGTACAACACACGCCCCGATATGGCTTGCACCTCGCTCGACGAGGCTACAGCACCGGGCTCGGCGCGTCAGAACTGCGCCTGCAGTCTGGCATTAGTGGATGGAGCGGTGGCGTCAGCGGCGGTGGCGGCGGCCATGCCAAAAGCCTATCGACCCTGTTGAACGGCGAAGGCCAGCTCGTTGCCGGTTACCCCAGGCATTGGGGGCAGCAGCGGCAGCAACGGCAGCAACGGTCAACTACCCCAGGCATTGAGGCAGCAGCGGCGAAGGGCCACATGGCAGCAGAAGGTGGAGTGCTTTCCAAGCCGGCGGCTGGACTGAGACGACAGCTATTCCGCGGCCGGCCAGCAGAGGTGGCACATGGGAGCCCGCACGCGAGCGCTGCCAGCTTTGACGCCGACTCGCCACAAGCTGGCATGTCTGCAGCACGCGAGGCAAGCAACTTGGCAGCGCTGTCACTTGTCATGGACATGGCCTTCAATTGTCACCCTCGTCGCTTTGAAAGTCCAACAGCACTATTGCCATCACCTGCGGTGTCGGCTGGTTCCGATTGTTCTTCACGGAGTGCAGGGTGCTGCGCTGTGGCCAACCAGCGACCGCCCGCAGACATCGTGGGGCGCGCCGCCCACCGCCGCACCCTTCGCATCAGGCGGCAACAGCGCCTCTGCCGGGGACAGCACAGCTAAGCCCGGCGAGCGCCTGCCGCTGAGCCTGGAGCAGCGAGTCAGGCAGCACGTCGAGGGCAGCGCTGACGCAGCGGGATCGGGCAGCCCTGCTGAAGGTGGAGCTCAATCAAGCGCGTGTCGCCTGCTACAGCTTCACTTGGTTCCTGGAGCCGACCGGTCATCAGGAGGGACCTCAAGGCGGAATGGACGGCACCATCTCCATGGCCCCTGGAGAATTGCAATCATGGCGCCAATTATGGCCGCGACATAGAGGATGAATCGTGATGCACGCCGCCTAGCAAAACCACTTGCTGCTGTCTGCAGCGCTGGCGCACGCCAAGGAGGCGGCCCGGCTGCCTCTGCGCCTGACGCGGCGGCACGGCGGGGCGGCGACCAGACCGCAGAGCGTGACGACTCTGTCAGCCCGGAGGTCGATGCCGGCGTGGCGCTGGGAGCAGCGTACGGGGGCGCTGGCATGGCGGCGGAGGCGCTGGTGGCGTACCAGAAGCTCGTCGACGACAGGAGGCTCCCGGATGTGAATGCGCCGGGGCCTGCTGCTGCTTGCTGCGGGTTGCAGCATTTGAGAAATCGGGTCGGAGGTACTGCAGGAAACTCTCCGGAAAAGTTGGGCGAACGGCGCTTGATGTATGGGCCAAAATGGGCAGGAAGGTGTCAAGATGGTCGGAGCATTCTGGCATGGTTTCGAACGTGGTGCACCTGCCCCTCAGACAGCCCAGCAGTCCATGCCCAGCAACCAGTGTGAGCGCCTGGCCCACGATGTGCCGCAGGCGGGGCGGCTAAGCGTCAACCTCGGCAACGTGCACCACGGGGTGGGCCGCACGCAGGCGCTGCGCTGCTGGCGCGCCGGGGCTGAGTCGCTGCCCGATGATGAGACGCGCGACCGCGCCGCGGTGCTGGGCAACGTGGGACTGGGCCTGGCGCGCCTGGGGCGCTACCGGGTACAGGGATAGCTTTTGATCGAATATTTCCAGGTGTTTTCGGCCTTTGTAAGCATCGGGGAGGAGTGCTACCCGGCGCCTTGTGTGTTGACGCGTCTGAGGAGGGCAGAAGGTCGTAGGGCGGGCAGCACGGGCAAGAAGTCACTGTGAGCAAGTCTTTCTGGTGTCGGCTGTTGTCTCCAGAAAATGTGGGCGCATCAGTGACCACCGTGTTTTACATTGGGAGGGCAGGACTTTCCCGCAGCAGCATCCATGGTCATGTGCGTGATCTGAATGCGATGCCGAAACCTTCACCTCCCGCGTAGGTAATCTGACGAATTGCAACCGGCTGAGATGGTGAGCCAATGCAAGGAAATGCAGCTGCTGAGGAAAACAACCAACGCGACGCAGCGGAGATGACGCAACGAAGGAGACTGTGCAAAGCCGTCGATGAAGGCTCGGACCGCTGCTGCAATGCCAGACTGACGTAACACAACGACAAGGCAATGATGCTGCCCATGCATGAGGCGTGAAGCGTACATGTGCCGTCGTACTGAAGTACTGCTCTTGAACATACACTGATCGGTACCAATCGTCATCCGAGTGTGTGCGGCTCCTGTACACATCTTCCTGGCTGAGCGCAGCCTCAGCACCTGCATCACAGATTTCACGCATTGGACCATCTGTCGCAATCTGTCGCACTAGCCAGGTGATGAAACTCGCGACCACGCCATGTTGTGGACTGCGGACAGCATGCTGCTGATGAGGCGCCCCTGCACTATGCAAGTTGCTGAAGAGACCGTCCATGAAAAGATCACACTACAGTAGAGCAGTGCAGTCGCACCGACGCCGACGCCGCTGATTTCTCCCTGCAAGCAGGCCCACGGTTGCACCGAGCGCGACGCCGCGGGCCATATTGTTGGCGGGGTGCATCATTACTGGCTGCTGGTGCACCACGTAGACTGCATATCAAGTGGCAGCAGGAGCATGGTCAGCACAGATCATGCGTGTCAGCAAAATACATTTGACCTTTGCATTTGGCATCATGCAGCAAGCGGCAGTCTCATTGTGCGCGGTATCGTTCAGTAATCCTCGCTCAATCCTTGGAAGTGGGTTTTGGAGAACAGGCAAGATGGCAGCACGTCAGATCCGTGAGTATGCTTATTGCAGTCAAGCCGGCGCAGTGCCACCAGGGGACCCTGCGCAGGGGATGGAGTGCTGGCATCAAGAACGCACCGGGCTGGACTGCAGGCTGCTGCTGCACGTAGACGACCTGTGGCTGCGGCGCAGGCTGTGGCGTGAGGGGCTGCGTGTACACCACGGTCAGTGGGGCCGACGCGGGCTGCGGCGCTGGCTCTGGCGACGTATGCACATACTGCTGAGCAGGAGCTGGCGCAGGCTGGTCTCCCGGCGCGGGATGATGCACGACCTGCATCGGCTGCTGTTTCTGTTGCTGGATCTGCGGCTGCTGCTGCACGTAGACCACCTTCTGCGGCTGCGGCTCCGCCTCGTACACTGGGTGACCTCTGACAGGATCAGCCGGCGAGTGGCTGGGCCGCTGCCCTCCCTGAGGCTGCGAGAGACAAGATCCCATCTTTAAACCTGGTGTGACTTGGACGACAGGTCCTGCCGCGCAAATCACCTGTGTTGCCAGCTGCTGCGCAAATCACCTGTGTTGCCAGGCTGGGTGAATTCGCGTACACGATTATGTCACGGCTTGAAGATGATTTGTTACTAGCCACAAGCTGGTAAGACGGCGGCCCTCGCCTGCTTCACAGTGTCCTTGCAACGACGGAGAGTGTCTCAACGCGCAAGCGGGTAAGACCTTGCCTGCTTCAAGACGGCGGCCATGGTTCCAAGCCCTGCATAAACTTCGCTGCCGAGTGAGGGGATACCGCGGCACACCAAATGCTGCAAAGTATGCTCGTGTCCGGCTGATCCGAGACAGTGAACCCCGTTCACAATGCAGGAGGCATGCTGCAGGACAGAAATGTCAGCGAGAGCTGTACAGCGAAAGTGGTGGGGGAGGGCCAGCTGAAATCTGAATCGTGCACAAGTCTTGCACCCCCACGTTGCGAGGTTCCTAGGCAAATTCAGAACGTCCCAGCTTGCGCCGTCCGTCGCAGCAATGGCCGCGAAGTAGGCCCAAATATATGCCCTCCTCCTCCTAAGCGAACACGCTCCCGGCAAGCACACGAACCCTGCCAGATAAGCCCCGATCTTGAGTGTCGCCGGTGCACTCAGCACAGGGCGTGCCAATGCCAGCGACTCCAGCACGCCCGGGTGCTCTCAGCTGTTTGCAGCAATGCTGCTGTTTTCATCGGCGCCTTCCTCGCAGTAAGACACCAACGTCTCCACCTTGTGCACCTGCGACCGGCGAATATTGCAGGGTGTCACCAACTGCAAGTTCCATTCCAGAGCTCCGACCCGGCAGCCGTGCAAGGCATGCCACAGCGGAGAGGCCAGATTCGAGGTAGCGCTGTTGCATGTTTTTCCTCAGCTGTGTTTCATCAGAAAACGTGGGGCAAGGGGGACTGTCTGCCGTTTTGGGCAGCTTCAGGCAGGCTGCGCTGCCTGTCAACCAGAAACCCGACAAGACACCAGCAGGCGGCTGGCAGCTGCCAGATCACATGTAAAGTTCAAACCCACACCTTGGTGGCGAAGGAGCGCAGCTTGACGTCCGCCGCATTCTGGATGAGCTTTGCATCGCTGTCCTCCCTGTGCACATGCACAATAGTGGACCACGTTTGATTGTGACCATCATGGATACTGGACGCCCATCGTCATGACGCCGGTGTCTGACAGCAGCTACGTGGCCTGCACAGGATTTGCACGGGAGGCGGTCTGCATGCTGTAGTGTGAGCGCAACAACTGGTGCGACACTGTGCCAGGTCCGGCTGAAGCAGGGGGTCACGATGCAAGATGTATTGCACGGCAGCATGGCTGGCAACAAGCGCTGTGGGTGAAGCACACCAGGTGCTGGGTACATCGGATGCTGTGTCGGTGTACACCAGCAGGTCGAAGCTGCCTGTGTTGAAACGAAGCACACACACGCATCAGCTGTAGAGTCTTGGGTTCGGAGTCGAGACTCCGAAAGGCTGCCTTTAGTGGCAGCAGCCTGATGCACGCATGGTCCAGCAGGCAGCCGGGAGGTTGCCACGGACTTGGGGAAATACAGACAGGCGAGCCAGCCGGATTTTTCCAGGCAGCTGTACGTGAATGAGGTGCGCGAAGGGAACATGCAGAGACTGCAGGGCAGAAGGCTTGCGGGGAGCGCACAGCGGTCCTGCAGTAGGGGCAGAAAGGTGACGGAGGCGGTGATCTGGCGGATGATGGCCTGTATCTCCGCGGCCACCTGCTTCTCTGGCCGTTCTGTGCCATCCCTGCACCAGCGCCGACAGTCTTGTGATGCTTCACCAAGGGAGAAACTGTGCAGCGCCCGCAGAAATGGTTTGTTGAGCTTCCCGTCGCCCTCGTGTGCCCTTCCAGCAGCATGCTCGGAGCTGGATGCAGTTGAGATGCGCAGCACTCTGCGAGCAGGCCTGTCTCGAAGCCCCGTTCCGCAGCCGCCTGCCTCCACAGCCTCGCGACAAATGCGCTTGCAGGCTGTGCTGTTCACAGGACAGTCCAAGTGGTGCCAGTGGCACTCACTGGGCTGCGAGGGCCGTGGGGTCCGTCAGGATGTCGAACGTCCAGCGCTCCAGCACCTTGTTGCTGACGCAGCTGGTGACCACCATGACCATCTTCTGCAGCTGTCCCGCCAGCAGCCAGTCTGCAGGCGCGGCGTCCAGCATATCATTATCACTGCTGCACACCGGAAGCGGGTTTATACGATGCATGCCGTGCACTCCTCGCTTGAGCTTTTTCTGGGGCAGGAACAGCCCCACCTGACATCTGACTGAGGACGTCGGAGAGGTACTTGGTGAGGCCCTCCTCCGAGGTGACCATAAGCGACAGCCCATACTGCTTCTGGACCTGGAACGACTCTGGCGGGTAGATGCCGCGCTGGTACAGGATGCTGCAGGAGGGCAGGAGAAGGGATGTCATGGTGCATGCATGTGTACAGATCATTGCATGGCAGCACTCATACCTAGAGATCGCAGGCTTCTCGCCCAGACGTCTCGTTGCACCCGCACGGCGTGCACCAACATCCCCGACCCAAGTAAAATCGTAAGTGGGAGAGGGGGAGAGGGAGGCGGTACAGCATGCAAGAAGGCATCCGTGAGCCCCAGGAACTTGCTGTCAGACGAGTGGCACCTGTTGACGGCGTAGCCGAAGAATTCTGTGACTGTTTTCGTCGACCCCTTCAGGGTGATGGTGTTGCGATTGGACACCCCCATGACCGTGGCACTACTGAGAGTGACAAGAGCAGCCTGCAGTGCTAGCTATGCTGCCAAGTTGCCCGCTTCGTGAGAATTCTCAAGCTTCAAGAAGGATGCCAAGGCCTCCAATTGTGAACAACGCGATTCTGCCCGTCGCTGTCAGCTCGCTCAGGATTGAGGTACCAAACGAATGAGGCTTGATCACTGCGCGAGATCAGGGATGTGCATTTGATGAGAAGAAGTGTGCACTTGTGCAGGGCAGCCAGCTGTTGCTTTGCGTGATCGCACAAGCGGCACGGGACTCCCAGCCGGTTCCCCGTGTGCCGAGCAAAGCCGAGGTGCAGCATGCTGTTCTGCAAAGATTGCATCTGCAACCAGTGTCAAACTCGTTGTGAGACTCCATAGGTTCTTCCTAGAGCGCAGCACAGACGCTCGTTGTCTGATTGGTATCAGCTTCGGTGCGATTGCGCCAGGCACGTGGCACGCTCGGGAGCTTACAGGCATCGCATTATCAATTGGGTATCATTGATCTGCAGAAAGACCTCTAACTATCGCCGATGCGCAAGCTGTCGCCTGGTGCAGACCGTTGATTGAAAAGCAGGGTCGTCCAGCGGTGGAGGCGCCCAAGCAGGCTTGAAAGCGTAGAGAGCACATTTAAAAAGCCTTTTTTGCGTGGCAGCACAGGATGGCTTGCGGGCTCGCATGCATGCAACAGACGGTCGCCAGCTACAGCGTGCTGAACATGCAGCCAGCGGCTTCGCGCCGGGGCCGCACCGTCCCTGCGCATAGGGTCTGCTGTGCAGCGGAGCAGAATCGCGCCGCAGACGGCGCTTCACAGCTGCGGCCGCAACAGCAACAGCAGCTGCGCAGATCAGCCGTCAGACTGCTGGCGCCTGCCGCGGTCGTGGCAGGGGTCATGTTCCACCCGCTGGCGATGTACGCAGCTGAACTGGACGCCGGCAGCGCTGCTGCAGGCGCTGCAGCGGCGGCCTCTCAGTTCGAGCCGCGCCTCAACCCAGGCCTGCTCTTTGTGGCACTCTTTGCAGCGGTGAGTGAGACTGTGCTTGTCGCCCGTTCCTCGTGAGATCATTGTTTGATGTGCCAGTGACCCTGCAGGGACACTGCTTAGACGCTGAGGCTCATCTTCTCGCCTGATCTTAGGCACCTCCGATCATTTTCTGGGGCCGCATCTTCATAAGGTGCGTAGTTTGGTGCGATTCGACTTCGCACTGTGCTGGTTTATTGTGCATGAACGTGCAGCGCTATGTGGAGCTTAGGTACGCTGCCATCCCGGAACAGAGATGCCTTTGCTGGACAGATTTGTAGACGGAACGTCGATGGCGCTCACGACAACAAGCTGATTGCTGTCACGTATGTCGTGTGCAGCGCGCAACGGCGTGACCGGCAAATAAAGGAAGAGAAGGAGGCACAGGACATCCGGCAGCGGGAGCGAGACGTGCGCGACTTGCACGGGACCTGTTACCATGCATGAGTGCCTTGTTGCATGACTCATATGAGCTGACTTGGGGAAAGATCGTTGCCGGAGTTCTGCAGACTGCACGCCTTGAGATGACAATCGATCCGCGTTCCGCAGGAGTTGGCGCGCAAATTGTGGGGAGAGAAGTGAAGATGGGTTTGCGCGCTTTGTACACCTATTTGTTGCTGCCGACATGCTATGGAAGGCAGAAGGCGATGGCGATCTCTGAGCCATGTGGCGTACCTGCACCTCTATCTGCCCGTTTTGAGACTGGCAGTCGATCAACAAGCGCAGACAGTGTGTGTGTGTGTATTGAATTGATCTTCGACAGCTGTGTGGATTTACGTTTGGGATTGGCAACCAGAATTCCGATTTGATTCTGATGTCCTCTCAATGCTGCCGTACCCCGCTGCCGCATGCTCAAGTTATGTCCGCCCTGCACCTCACATGCCTGATCATGCCCGCACACGGCCAGCGTAGAGGTGTCGCTTTACTTGCCGACGATGATGTTCAGGATCTTGCCGGGCACGAAGATGACCTTCCTGAGTGCCTTGCCGTCCACCTGGCTGCGCACATTCTCTAGGGACTCTAGCGCCGCCGCCAGCGCGGCATCCTGCCCGATGTCCTTGTCCACCTCCACCGTGCCCCGCATCTTGCCGTTCACCTGCGGGTTGGGACAGTGCAACGGGTTTACACGGATCGAAGGACAGCTCAAGCTCTGTCCCTCAACCTGCAACCCGCAGTGAGAGCTTTCGGTTCCTCACATCCCGCCGGCTTGCTGCCTGCAGCTGCTGATCCAGACGACGTATGCACAATGTGCGTCCTTGTATGTGTGCACGCCCTTGTATGTGTGCACCATCTTGAAAGGTGCGCACCTGCACCGGCAGCTTGACGGTCGTCTCCACCAGCAGCGCTTCATCGGCGACTGGCCACGGCTCGTACGCGCAGGTGCCGCCTGCTGCGCCGCCGCCGCCGCCGCCGCCGCCGCCGCCGCCGGCAGCGGCGCCCAGCCGCTGCCACAGCTCCTCCGCGATGTGCGGCGCGTATGGCGACAGCAGCAGCACGAAGGGCGCCAGGCCGGCGGCAGGGCGCGGCGCGGACCACTTGGTGGCGCCGTTGACGAACTCCATCATCGCGGAGATGCCGGTGTTGAAGCGCATCGCCTCCGTCTCCTCCGTCACCTGCTTGCACGGCAGTGGTGCTGGATACTCGGACAGGGGTTTGAGGGCGTTGAGGGTGCATCGCCTCCGTCTCCTCCGCCACCTGCTTGCAGGACAGTGGTGCCGAATTCTCGAATAGGGCTTTGAGGGTGCTGGATCTGCATCGCCTCCGTCTCCTCCGTCACCTGAGCACGTCCAGGGGGTGCTGATACTTGAGGTTTAAGGGCTCCGACACATGTTTCGAGCCGCTCTTGACGTGCATCATGCAGACCGCAGCTCGTGCTGTGAGGGTGCTCCGAGACGACTGGTGTTTCATTCATCTCCGACTCCCTTGAAGAGTGAGGGAGCAGTGAATGAAGGATTGAAGGGCCACACCGGGGGCACAGACTTTCCTGAGCGTCGGGCTATGTTGGGCTTGCACAGCTCCCCTGGCATGGCAGGGCGAGCGCTTGGCGCCGGTCACATCAGCACCGCTGACGGCCTGCTGCCTGCCTAGTGCGAGCTGCTGCGCAGTGCCCAGCGCTTCTGCCGCGGCGAGCACAAAGTCGGGCTCCAAGAGGCCCTCCAGCGCCGATGCACATCCCCGTGAACGGTGGCACACGAGCAGCGGCTGACATAAGAGACTGCTGAGTATGTGTCTCACCCGCTTGATGGTGGAGTGCAGCAGGCGCAGCTGCTCCCGGTCAGGCGCCTCGTCGGAGAGGCCGCCCTCAAACAGCCGCCACGCCCGCGCCAGGAAGCGGTGCACGCCCTCCACCCCATTGGTGCTCCACACCTGCGCGGCGCTCAACGAGCAAAGCCTCGCGGAGAGCAGCGGGACTTGTGTGCAGGCAGTGCACATTCGGCTGCAGGAAGCGGTGTGCACGCCCGCCGCGCTGTTGGGATCTCGAGTCGGGCGCGTCCATGCCTGCGTTGCTGAATGCGGGACGTTGCTATGTTGAGGATGCAAGGATCGCCTGCCGCCCAGCATGCGGGCTCGAATGCGCCAGGATATTTTTGTTGTGTTTAGATGGTAGTTCAGATTTTCCCTCCATCCCGTTGGTGTTTCACTCCTGCCGCGCTAGGGGCAGCATGGTTTCGAGCATGGCGCTGGAGGGGCCACCGTCTTTCACCAGCAGCACTGCCGCCTACAGCTGGTTCAAATGTTAGAACCAGTTGCTGTTAATGGACAGCCGAGACTGCAGTGCAGAGCACCAGGAGAAACAGCTCACGCCAGTGCGATACATGTCCCTCGTGAAACATTTCATACAGCCGCAGGCTGTCGGCGCCAAACCCTGAACAATCCCAATTGACGCTCGAACATGCACGACCAGACGTGATTGCACAGCGGCCCCACGAACATCTGGCGCAGCCGCAGGCCATCGGCTGATCCGACTGCCTGCCACATTGCCGCCATCGGAAGAGTGCAGGACTGAATTGGAGTGAGTGATCCCTGGCCACACACCTTGGTGTCGCGCAGCGGACCCATGAACATCTCGTACAGCCGCAGGCTGTCCGCGCCGAAGCGGGCCACCACCTCGTCCGGGTTGACCACGTTGCCGCGGGACTTGGACATCTTGTGCGCCCGCGCCGTCACCTTCGCCGCCGGCTGCCCCTTGAGGCAGAAGGCGTCGCCCACCTTCTCGATGTTCGCCGGGTCCACTCTGCAGCGGCACGCGAGCATATTCCTTCGCAGCGAGGCTCAGAAATGGCTCATAAAAAAGACTGTCAGGAAGTCTGGCAAAAAGACTGTCGGGCAGAATTTTGGGGTTGCGCGGATGGCGCCATCAGGCTCGACTATGCCGCCCGCCTCGTCCTGCCACAGTCTACACTCTTCCCCCAGGAGATTGTGTTTGCAATGCATTGCGAAGTGCCGAGAGCTTGCACCGGCCAGGCAGCCCACCTGACAGGGATGGCGCCGGGGGCGTCGGGCTCAACAAAAGCGCCCGCCTCGTCCTGCCACAAGCTGTACTCCGTTTCCCCCAGGATCATGCCCTGGCTGACCAGGCGCTGGAAGGGCTCCGGCCCTGAGGCCGCCCCGATGTCGTACAGCACCTGCGGGTATTCGATGCATCTCACAACTGCAAACCCTGCGGAAGCCTTGCAGCTTGCGAGCGCTGCAGTCAGATGGAAGATGG
This sequence comes from Deuterostichococcus epilithicus, assembly GCA_033439295.1. Classification (NCBI taxonomy): domain Eukaryota; kingdom Viridiplantae; phylum Chlorophyta; class Trebouxiophyceae; order Prasiolales; family Stichococcaceae; genus Deuterostichococcus; species Deuterostichococcus epilithicus. The sequence goes on along the minus strand of JAVTLE010000004.1, from coordinate 741,840 downwards.
ATGGCTGCAGGTCCAGCCGGCGGTGCAGGGGCGTCTGTGGAGAACGGCGGCGGCCCTTCAGCCGGGCTGTGCGCGCAGCGGCTGCGGCACGCCGCGGAGACGGCAGCGCCGAGCGAGCACAGCTGCAGAACCCGACCTTCCTGATCCCCTTCATGACGACTGCCGCACCTTTTCAGCCCTTGCACCTTGCCCACCCGAGTGGCCCTCCCCACAGGCAGCACGAGCAGTGGCTCCCCAGGGCCGGAGCCGCGCAATGCCAGGGCGGAGCCGGGCTGCGCGCACACCAGCATGCACGACCATCCTCAGCAGCGACTCTCCCGCCACACCTTGTGCCAGAAGCGGGCGTACAGCAGGTGCAGCACCGCATGCTCGGCACCGCCCACGTACAGGTCCACCGGCATCCAGTACTTTTCCGCGGCCGGGTCCACCAGAGCTTGTGCGTTCTTGGGGTCGATGAAGCGCAGATAGTACCAGCAGCTGCCTGCCCACTGCGGGTGGGGATGAGTTGACTTTATGAATGAATCATTGACAGTTGTAAATGCTGCGCCAGAAATCGACAGGCCAGTCTATCAGCATCGCTGTCGTCGATGGCAAAGTGGGGCTCATGCTTGCTGGGCGCACTCATTCACAGGTGGCGGGAGGCGCAGGTTCAGGGGGAGCAGCCAGTCGCGGGCTGCGGGATGCGGCAGGGACGGCACAGGCGGCCAACATCCCCTGACGGCTGCTGCACACAGGCAGAACTGGGAAAGGAGCCTGCACGACCCTCCTCATTTTCAAACCCAAACGGATGGTCTCCAGCTGAGGAGGCTGCAGGCGCTGCACCTGGGGCATGGTGCTGGTCTCCCGCCGCGCGGGGCCGCCGCCCACAGGGTCGGTGGTGTTGACCCACTCGTCGATCACGGACAGCGGCGACTCTGGCGTGCCGCGCGGCCGGAAGTTGTCGGTGTCGGGCAGCACCAGCGGCAGGCTGTCCTCCGGCACCGCCACCGCGTCCTGCAGATTGGATCATGGATGAAGGTGATTTTGAATCCGTTGTGAGTACGCAAGTCCAGCAGCTTGCTTTGAGCGCGGCTGGAAGTCATCGTTGCCGGCAGCACCAGCGGCAGGCTGTCCCTCCGGCTATGCTGCCGCCTCCTGCATAGGACCATAAATGCAGCCGGCGGTGCCTTCGTTGAAAACAGTCCGGCAGCTGAGGCGTGCCGCGCGGCCGAAAGCTGTCCGTGTTGGGTGGCATCAGACCTTACAATATGACATTGATGCTCACCTTTATCAACATCACACATGAGGGACTTTGTCACACTGCTGTAGGACAGCCTGCCGCTGGTGTCATGTGGATGAAGTATGCATCACCGTCGGCTTGCGAGGAAATGTAGGCTGCAGCCGGCACCAGCGACAAGCCCCCAGCATCGCCACCTGGACCGTCTGGACGCTGCACTGCTGGGCTGCAAGCCTGCCAACAGAGTCCCAGCCACAGCTTGCACATTTTATCATGTGACAATATGAACGGCACCCAGGTATCCGGGTATCCGAAACACACCTCGGAGCCCTCTGGAAAGACGATGGGGAAGGGCTCGCCCCAGTAGCGCTGCCGCGCGAATAGCCAGTCGCGCAGCTTGAAGTTGACCTGCCGCTCGCCGGCGCCGCCCGCCTCCAGCCACCGGATGACCTCTGCCGCCGCGTCTGCTGTTGCCAGGCCGTCGAGAGTCAGCCCGGCATCGGCGTTGGACGAGCTGACCACCGTGCCGTGCCCTGTGCGGGTACAAGGAGACTGTCAGAACCAAGAAGGTTGCACCTGGGCGACTTTGCAGGGCAGCGCCAAGAGTCACGAAACATCGCATTGCTCAAGCTGTGGGAGCTGCCAGCCAGGTGGGCAATGCAGCCGTTATCAGACGACGAGGGCGACTCCAGGCAAGTCGAGAAGCTGGTGAGATTTTCACTGTGTCTTGGTGTCTGACTGGCTGCGAGTGGCCGACGTCTGGCGTAAAGAGAGTTGCCACCACGACAAACAGCAATATTGTAACACCTGAACTGTCCGTCTCAGTTGAGCCACAAGCTTGCCATTGGCAGCGCAAATTTCAGGACACCCGCACTGTCCATCTCACGATAAAGCGACGGCATCATTGGCCAGAGAAGATGCGTGCTGCACCTGTGAAGGGCAGCCCTTCGTTTGCTGCCGCCGGCGACTCGCCGCCGCTGCTGTCGGCGCCCGCTGCCGCCTCCGCGGCCGCCGCCACCACACGGCGGATCGACAGCCCGAAGGTCTGCGCAAACTCGAAGTCCCGCGAGTCGTGGCCTGGCACCGCCATGATGGCGCCGCTGCCGTAGCCGCCCAGCACATAGTCGGCCACCCACACCGGCATCGCCTCGCCTGTCGCCGGGTTGACCGCAAAGCTGCCTGAGCACAGCATCATGCCTTCTCTTAGTCTTGGCTGCAACAGACGTCATACACTAGCATCACCTCGCGGGTTGGGGGCTTGACCGCGCAGATGCCTGTGGCATGGCCAATAAAGAAGTCTCCGCCATGTTCCCAAGGCAGGCTCCGACTTGGAGCAATCTGTCTTGACAACCAGTACAGCCTGGCTCACGTGGCTGCCCGCCCGCGAGTGTGTAGGCACTGCAGGGTGGATACACTTGATATGCGCCATGGCAGCAGGCGCTGCTGGCCCTTAGCAGCCCCCCCTGCCTGGCCGCAGCCAGGGGGGCTCCCTGTGCAAGCCTTGCTCAGTGCCGGTTCAGCGACAAGCAGGGCGTGCAGCTACTTCACGATTATATGCAGGAAGGAAGTAGTGTTCCCCCAAATCATTTGTCCGCCATGGTCAACAGCAAAACGCAACCTGTGGCTGAACCAGATTTGCCGCTGATAAGATAGCTGTGTCAATGCTGTCTGATAGTTGCGCCGCCGGCCTGGATATTACGAATGACAGAGATAGTAGATGCGGCGCAGCTATGCAAACTCGCACCTGTGGCCACGCCGGACTTGCCCTTGGCGAGATCCGTCCGCTCCAGGTCGGACTTTGCGCCGGCTGCCGCTGCATAGGCCTCGACCTCCGCCCGCTGGCCGTCGGTCGCCAGCGAACCCAGTAGCTGGTGCTCCGGCGCCACTACCATGTACGTCGCCCCAAAGATCTGCAGCCGGATCGCACAGCTTGCAATGGTTGCCGCAAGCGTTGAACTGGAGGGCCAGTGTGCTGCCCTGACAAGAGGGACGCCCCTGAAGCACGCCGGCTTGAGTAGAGAAGGCTGCTGCACAAAGCGCGCTCGGCGCACGACCGCGCGGTTGCCTGTGCAGCCCGCACGGCAGCCGGTCGCTGCCATGCTGCGGTGGCGGCACGCCTGCGACAAGCCCGCCCACATGCGCCCAGCGCGTGGCATTGCTGCCCATCGCGGTTCACGCAGCAGGTAGGTTCACACAGCAGTCGGAGAAGCCTCCAACCAGAGAGTGTTGTTTGGTCCCTCGAGCACAAAGCGCACCGTGTCGGGGCGCGTGGTGTACACCTCCAGCTGCGCGTCTGGCGGCAGGCTGCTGCCGGGGCCACCCTGCAGCGGGAACCTGATGCCCGCGCCCTGCGGCAGAGACGAAGGTGCGCAGCTGTAAATCACAGCTGGCAGGGCGGTGCGGCAGAAGGGACGGGCACAGGACCATGCTGTGATGGCAGGAGAGAGTCTCCGCCGTAAGGAGCGCGCCGCTGGCGCTCCCAGTTTCCCAGTCATTGGGGCCCTCATGCTGCCAACACCGCCGCGGCTTCAACAGTGCCGCCGTGGTGCCCCCAGCCCTGGGCACAGCCCTCCAAAGGCAGCGCCACCGCACATCTGATCCCGCAGTTGAGCCATGCTGCAGTGCCCTGGCGCCAGCGTCCCACAGGCAGCCCCCACATCTCCCGCGTGTCTCCCAGCTGCATGCTGACGCCTTCAACCGTGAGGAGGACGATTGGTCAACACACCTCCAAACGCCTAAAGCAGGCGTGCTGCAGCGCCGCAATGCTGGCTTCCACTTTTCACAGTGAGCCGCTCAGCCTTAGGAATGAGTCAGGATCGCTCATCTCCGATAACGCTGCCCTACCAGGCGCGCTGCAGTACGGCGCCGCCAGCGCATTGCACTCTCCGTCCAGCCGGCTTCTGTATCCTTTTTTGGAATACTGAGCACAGCGCATCACTTTGCTCACCTCCGACCGGCCGATCCAGGCGCGCTGCAGCGCCTTGATGCCGGCGTCCCACTCCAGGGTGTCCAGATCCGTCAGCAGCCGGTCCGCATAGCGCGTGATGGCCAGCATCCACTGCCGCAGCGGCATTCGCACCACCGGGTGGTCTCCGCGCTCCGATTTGCCGTCTGCAAATTTTGAAGCGTTATTGAGGTTTGTTGTAGGCACGGCACCGTGAGGTGAGCATGTGCACAGGTGTCGAGACTATCGCCAGGACACGCAGACCGATCTGATCTGCCGTCTGCACCAGCGGGAGGAGAACCGGTGAAGCAGAAAGCAGTGAACTTGCGCTCGGTCAGGGCAGAAAGCAGTGAACTTGCGCTCGGTCAGGTGCTGGGACTGTTTCAGCATGCGCAGGGGTCATGGCGACCTGCAGCGGCTGCCAGGCAGACTCCAAGGTTGACTTGGCAGCAGGACAGCGACAGCAAACTGCAAGGAGCGGGCACTGCAGGGGAAGTTGCAGTAGCCATGCTTTGCAGGAATCACACGGACCATGAGGCTCCCCAGGCCGGGAGCTGCCACAGTCTGGAGCGAGCTGCTTTACGGCCAAGTCATATCCTGGAGACTCTGGAATGACGAGTCGCACCGATGACCTCCTCGTTGGCGAGCACGGTCCCGAGCGCCGGGCACCAGTTGACGGGCACCTCCGCCTGGTACGCTAGACCCTTCTTGAACAGCTGCAGGAAAATCCATTGCGTCCACCTGTACAGCGGCCACAGGCCGGGGCGGCAGGTCAGCACGGGCCCCAAGTTTCCTGCCGCTGGACCGCTGACGCCGCCAGCACGCGCCGCGCATCGCACCAGCCGCTCGCATGATGCCGGCGCAGAACAGTCTCCGATTGCAGGACATGCTTCAACCCACTCAAGACCATTCTCACTTGTAGTAGCCGGGGTCAGTAGTGGAGATCTCCCGGTCCCAGTCGTACGAGAACCCCAGCGACTGCAGCTGCTCCCGGAAGCGGTCGCAGTTCCGCTTTGTCGTCTCCCGCGGGTGTGTCCCCGTCTGGATGGCATACTGCTCCGCCGGCAGGCCGAAGGCATCGAAGCCGATGGGGTGCAGGACGTTGTAGCCCTGGTGCCGCTTCAGCCGCGCGATGATGTCTGGGAGGCGATGCACAGGGGCGGGCATCTGTCAGAGGGCGGCATGGCGGACGCTGCAGCAGAGCACGCACTCGCTACATGCAGGGCATGCGCGGCACGATCCTGGGACAGTCCGGAGAAGGCTCGAGGATTGCAGCACACTGCGACAGCTCGCACCTGTTGCTGTGTACCCTTCCGGGTGCCCTACATGAAGACCGGCTCCGCTGCGGGGGGGTGGCAGGCTCACCGTCAGTATCATCGGAGGCTGCACCGTCGTCAATGATGTTGCAACTGCTTCATGGCGGTGCAGCCTAGGAGGGGACTTCCGCAATGCAAACAGGCACTGCACCGCACCTTGGGTAGGGAAACATGTCCAGGGCATAAAACTTGGGCTTTGAAGTGTCGAGGTCCTTGAAGTCTGGCGTCCTGAAGGTCTTGTTTTCCGCCCAATACCTAGTGCGGGCATGCAGGACGATCACCAGCCAATGACTGAACAATAGCCAAATGCCCCACTCAAGATGCCCAGTGCACATGATCGATGGACAAGGCAACACTGACTGTGCTGCGCTGCGCTGCAGTGCAGTGCTGTAGCGGCATGCGTGCTGTCCATTCTGTCAGGGATCAGTGTGCGCCCACCGCTGCCACTTTGCCTCTATCTCCGGGTACGGATACGCCGTCGACCTGCCGCTGGTGCTGGCCTCGCCAGCGGCGCCCACGTCTGCCGGCTGTCGGGCCTCCGTCGCCGTCGGCGACGCCTGCGCCGCCGGGGCGGCGGCACTGCTGACAGCTCGCAGGCGCATCAGCCGGCACCGACTGATCAGGCGACTGCTTGTGGCTTCCGCTGGCCTCACTGACGCCACGCCCCGCGGCAGCAGGCAGGACGAGTCGAACCTCCATGCGCTGCTGAGCCTTGCATGCCCAAGCGCAGGGCGCAGCCGCTGCAGCATGCTGGGTGGCGACACCACGCTCGGCACGAGACCCTTGCTGCACATCTAGGACTACAACTCACTAGCCGAGTGCGCGGATCATGTGACGACAATGGTCGATGCCCGTCGGCTGAGTCAATCGGACGCACGCCTGCAGGTTCCGGACACGGCCTATTAGAAGCTAAAGCAGGTCGCCCGACGCATACGCAGTGGCCACAATGTTCCACGAGCGGCCTGATGGGCCCGCTGTAAACTGCAATTGGTGCACCTGCCATCTTGATCACGCAATGAGGGGGCGTGAGCATGCAAGGCGGCGGGTGCGGCGGCGGCGAGCCAGCGACACGGGAGGCTTGCATGCACTCAAGCCCGGTCGGCCAGGCATGCACAATCAACGAAAGCAGCGGAATGGAAGCAGGGTCGAGCTGACAGAAAGAGGCTGTAACTGGGCAGCGCGGGCAGGTAGCACATTACATCATCTCCGTGCTCCGGCAGCACGCCTACTGTGACTCCATATACACTGCTTTGCTGCTGAAACTATGCTTGTGTCCAGATGCAAGAGTCGTAGGCAGTGCAAGAAGCAGGACCGAACGTCCACCGCAAACTAGCCTCTGCAGGACAGTCCTGCCAGGACTAAGCAACATGCGCAGACACCACTCAGGGTTGATTTAGGAATGTCCCCGCTCCAGCAAATTTGGTCGCCGAAACACTGCTGTAGGAGCAACAACGGCTCGAAACCGAGAATTTGCACTCAAAAAGGTAAAAAGCAGTGTAAAACCGTGGAGACGCGGGAATAAAAGCTAAGTAACCGTGGAGACCCGGGAAGGCCGCCGGCTGGTGTAAAGTGCAAACAAAAGCGCTAAAAAGTGTAAAACGACCGTGGAGACGCGGGGAATCGAACCCCGGACCTCCCGCATGCTAAGCGGGCGCTCTACCAACTGAGCCACGTCCCCACTTCGGTGTTTGCACCGGAAATCTGAAACATATAACAAACAAAGCGCTATATTCAACATGAATCGATGGGATTTGACCTTCTGCAGTTCTGCAAGTTCGTGTGCTGGACGGATCCCCTCTGCCAGGTTGGCAGAAGCAGAGGCGCACATGCGCCGGCGCCAGCGGGAACTTGCGGACAATCAACCAACTTCGCAGGGTACACAGTGCCGCAGCGCCGCAGTGCCGCAGTGCCGCAGGCTATGGACAGAGCTAGCCAGATGTCCGGCAGATACTGCAGGCCACGGAAACCTTGTGACAGCGCGCAGCCAAGCAGCGACTTTCATTGATGTGGCGCAGCAGCTGCCGTCGCAGGGGCAGCGCCACAAGCGGCCACGTTTTCCACAGTGGCAGCAGTCTTGGCGGCAGACCGTCGGCAGCAGACTCTGTCGGACAGCGCCGCAGCAGCAGCAGCACTGCCAGCAGTAGCAGCAGCTGCTGCTGCTACCGCAGCGGCAGCGACCGCAGCAGAGGCTGCGCCTGCTGGCGATTGACGTCTGGCTCATGCGCAGTCAGCAAGGGGTGGCGCGGGGGGTTCGGCGCCTGGTGTGCCCAGCAGCCCTGCAGTGGACTTCGCGTTGGGCGCAGGCTGGCAGCCCGCCGCATCCTGGCTGGACAGCATGCACCGGCGTGCAGCGCGGCGGGGCCGCAGCTGGCCCTGCAGGTGCAGCGCACAGCCGCGGCCTGCTTCTGGAGTGCACTTTTTGCAGTTTTGTGCGGTAGGAGCGAGCCCAGAGGGGTGACGGACATCCGCCGCCGCCCTGGTGCCCTTCATCAGTTTCAGCAGCCTGCTGCAGTAGTGGGCAGTTGTAAGATGGGCAGGCGGCGCCTAGCAGCTGGCGTGGGTTTGGTTCCATTGCATGCGGTGTGGTTTGTCGTCCCTCCTCCCAGATTCAAAGGGCCACACACCCTCGCCGTGCAGGCGGGCTACGCCAATGCAAGCGTTGCCCCAGCCGGCCGCTCGCCTCGCGGCAGCGGCGGCGCTCGCTATCATGGACGTCCCGCCGCCCCGCCGAGCACCGCTGCCCCTGACGCCAAATATGGCTATTGCTCATGGTCAGTGGTCCGCATACCAGCCCTTGCGCACACAGCGACCCAGCTTGGACACTCAGCCGAGCGGCGTGATTATGCTACAGCGTTCCGCCGCTGGCCGCCGCACCCTCGCTGTTTCAGTTGTATCTGTTGCTAACCCACTACTGTTTGCCCATGCTTCGCCGAGGTTGGCACGTAATGCCGTGAGCAGCACAAGACGGTAATTCGGTTGTAATGTTGTCTGCTGTGCGAGGTAAAGACTGCTTGGACATGACGCCGGTTCCCAATTCCCAGATTATGAAGGATTGCAACGCCAATGGTGCAATGGATACAGGATTGCAAGGTCCTGGATAGGATTGCAACGCCAGTGGATACAGTGCCGACGCCGCCGTACCACGCGGGCAGCCTCATCCAAACAGGTTGGGCATTGGCCGCACGGCCATGAAGGCATCCACCACGTCGTCCGTCACGCGCGCCCGCGCCGCCTGATGCCGCTGCACGATGTCTGTCACGACCTGCGGCAAAGGCACGTGACATCAGGGTCACTGCCAGCACTATTGCTGCGCCATCAGCGTGCACATGTGGCAGCGACCCCTTCCCTGCACCCGAGCGCGAATGCCCTAGGGTTACCACTGACTCCCTGACGTTTCCCAAGTCTCATGCAGTTGGCAGATTGACGTGTCCTGAAATGCACCAGTACTTATGCGTTGCAGCAGCAGGGGCCGGCGTTCACATCAGCATTGACTTGGAGACTTCGATGTGGTCTCCTCACAGTTGCAGGCATTTGCCTTCAAAGGGTATCTTGGATTGAGTTTTGGCTGTGTTTGCAGTACCAGCATTATCGGTTTTCGAGGAGGGGCGGCCCTCAGGAACGCATGAATCGAATGCCGATGCACGGCCCCGGAGATGCGGGACTCGTACGACAGCAGGCCTCTGCTGAGGCCGGTGGGCCGGGCTGACCTCAGTGAGCGCCCTCCAAATGACACTCCGTGCAGCGGCCAGAGATGAAAGTGAAAAGTTTGACCCTGGATCACCACCCATAACCCACCTGGATGAGCTCCTTTTTGACGTCGCCGGTGAACATGCGGCCGGCAGCGTACTCCCGCCCAATGGCCGCCAGCTTGGCATCGTCCTCCAGGAAGAAGTTGAGATACTTCCACGGCACATCCACCTCCAGGTTGGCGCCTGCAAGCATGCATCAGTGTCGACATTCCTCACGGATCTCGACCGCAGGGGCTGCGTGTGTAGCCTCTAGCCTTGCCAAATAATTCAGGTGCTCGGCACATCCACCTTCAGGTCGGCGCCTGCGCATTCGAAAATGTTGGGTTGTATATATAAGGTTACGCGAATGTGCGGGCGGTTCTCGGCACCCGAATGAGGCACTCCCACGGCAGGTCCACCTCCAGGCTGGCTTTTCAAGCGTCACAGGGACGTTCAGGGTTTATGACAATTCAAATTCGATTGCACAGTGAGTACCATCGACAGAGAAGCGGCTGCGTTTGTAGCCTATTTCTCCCCTGTCTTGGCCAGAGGAGGCGTGACCTGTCAAACCCGACCATGGGCGGCGCCATTCCGACTGGCCGTCAGTGAAGCCACCCCTTGCTGCAGACCATGCGACGCATCAATGACGCACCCTTAGCCTGGTGCTCCTCTTTCGTCAGGCCGCCGCCGGAAAAGGCGTGCTTGTTGACCTTGGACGCGATGTCCCTGGGGCTGTCGCTGACGAAGATGGAGGACGTCGGCACGCTCGCTGACATCTTGCCGCTGTCACCCTGCATCAAAGGGTCGGTGGCGGTGGGTCAGACATGACACCTCCCCGCCACAAACGCCCCGTGCCAGCTTGTCTTGCCGCTGCTGCAAGCGAGCGTGTGTCTTTAGTCGGACTTCTGTCACTACGCCAGGCTGCAAAATGCAAGCGGCCAGGGGTGCCCCACGGCACAGCATGCTGCTGCAACGATCAGTGAGACACGCCTGCAGGGCTGGGAAGAAGCGCGACTCGATGAGTGCCGGCTTCAGGAAACCTATTCGCGGCGCCACGTCCCTGCGATGTGCACACGCATATTGTGCCGGGCTGTGTGAGAGGTGCTCCGAACGACCCGCTGGCACAGGCTGCAGTGCACATGTGGGAAATGTAGACTGAAGAATTGGAACAGATCATACGAATGCCAGAATCGGCGGCGTTTTGCTGTTTGTGCTCACCTGGTCATGCGGAAGTAAGGGTCCTGATCAATGGCGCAGGGTATAAGACACCGGATGTCTGTCCGCTTGCCAAACATGTGCGGGAAGCTGGTCGGGAAGCTGGGCGCTGCCTGCGACCGGCAAATAAATTCAAGCTTGCGAGAGCCGTTGCAGGTCACCATTCAGCCCAGTCTGCCGCCGACAGGGCTGCCAGGTGCGGTGACAAGGCCGCCGGCTTGCAGCCCGCCAGCTGGAGCGCAGCACGGCAGCCTGCAACGGTGAAGGCTCCGCTGCCGACTTTTCTGCCGCAAAATCCGCCAACGTATAACGACGACTCCAGTCAGGAGCCCTGCCGCACCTGCACTGCCGGGAAGGCGATCTTGCCGATGTTGTCCTCCGGCGTCAGGCCGAAAATACCCCGCACCTGGTTCATCGTCGTGCACCTGCGGACGCGGCGGGCCATCAGAGGCTTCAGCGGAAGTGCAACCAGGCCGCCAGGTCGTGTCTCTGTGCCAGTCCAGTCCTTGCGGCCGTCTGCACGTGCAAGCTGCAGGCAGGCTGGCACGCCAGCCAGCGTTGCCAAGCGCCACTCGGGCGGCGCCACCCTGGCAGCAGTTTCTGTACAAGAGGGAGTCTGTGGACAGTCAGTGCACAGCACTCAGTGCAATTGTGGACGCGAGCATCACTACGTCGCTGCACCAACAGGATGTTGTGGGCACAGCCCGCGAAGGAGGAGCAGGGCGGATGCGCATGACCATCGGTGGCTCAGCATGATGATGGCAGCGAAAGTGGACAGAAAGTGCACAGACAGTGCAAAGTGCAAGAGAAGGTGCACCGCTGGATCGACACGATGTTGCGGTAGAACTCGCCGCCCACATAGTCGAAGTCGCTGAAGATGAAGGTACGCTGCACGTCGAAGCCGCAGGCGATGATGTCCTTTGCGTTTTCCCGCGCCAACCGCCGTGCCTCTGTGATGTCCAGACCCCTGCAGGGTTGATTGCTTTCTTCACGGGAGCCGCGTGGCAAGACGTCTGCAACCTGGTCATTGTATATCAATAGCAAGGCTGAAGGAGCACACGCTATGTGTTTTGTGCACATAGCGTGTGCACAAAACACATAGCGTGCGGTCTGTCGCTTGCCAACTGCAGTGCTTTCGAAAGCTTTCAAATACAGCAGGCGCCTCGGGTGCGGGGGCTGATGTCATTGGGTGGTCCGAGAATAGTTGAGTGCAGAGTTCTCGCCTCCAGAGCGACTTCTCGTCGTCGGTGAGCTGAATGACGAGCGGCACCTTGAATGCGTCCTGCAGCCACTTCGTGAACACGAAGGGCACCAGGTGCCCCAGGTGCAGCGCCTCTGACGACGGCCCCTGCAAGCAGGCGTACAGCCAGGTGATGCAACGGCAAATCTCGCTTGTTCTTGCAGTCTCTTTGTAAACACGGAGGGCACCAGGTGGCCCGACTGCAGCGCCTCCAGCCATGGCCCCTGCGGCAGCCGCAGGCTCGGGGTGAAGCCTGCTGGGCCCCAAGGACGAAATGATGTGGTGGGATGGGATGGACGACAGGTGCCTCAGATGCAGTGCCTCTGGCCACGACCCCTGCGCTGCCACATAAGCAGCCATCACATCGCTGCACGAATGGACTCCGCCGGCGTTCTAGCGCTTCAAGGTTGACGGTTGCGACTGAAACGGAGCGCTTGTGTCTCCGCAGCAGGCGCGTCTGCAGGACGGGGGGCCAAGGGTTGCGGCCCAGGTGCCGCGCTTCCAACCACAGATCCTGCGGGGCTCAGCATGAGCGTCGCCCGCTGGCGGACCTTCAGCACTGTTAGGAACCCTAGGTGCCACGCCCGCCAGCTTGGCCGCTTCAGGGTGCTGATTGTCTGACTGCAGTTCTGCCCGACAGTGCAGCTGCAGCAGGCTGCACCTCAGCGATCCTAGCCTCAGCTGAGCAGTCTGCGGTCGCAGCACGCCGCAGTGTTGCCGCATCCCTTGGCGGCAGATGTTGCATACGGCTACCACTGCACAGCGCACAGCGGCAGAGGTGCCGGGTCGCCAGGTCCCGGCAGACGCAGCACACGGCGGTTGTTGCACAGCTAATGATAGTGAGTTCCACCACGCCCCGCCCTTTCTGCTGATACAATGTTGTATAGATTAGCAGCACAGCCACAGCAGCGAAGGCGCCGTCTCCAGGCACGTGTAGCGCAGACGCAGCACGCAGCAGTGGCTGCACCACCTGCGAGCGATGAAGCTGCCACACGCCCCACACACCCCTTCTAGAAGCACATTCCTGTCGCACTCGATGGTTGCGGCACAGGTGCAGCAGTCAAAGCGCCGCACCCGACCAGTGTACAGGTAAAACGGCTTCCCCTTTTCGTGCGCGTCCAGAATCTCCTCCAGCTCCCGGTGCGCGAAGAAGATGCCCCGCCGCAAAAAGGGGTGCGCCTTCACGCCAGTCGCCCGCTCCACCCTGCATCGCCCGGGCAGCCGCCGCCATGCCGTCAGCAGCAGCGACGGCAAGTGCTGCCAGAGGCGATACGGATCAAGGCCGAACATGTGCATAGCCCTGCAGGCGCCGTATGGCAGGCTGTGACGGCGGCAGCGCGGTGCGCGGCAATGCAACAGCCGCACCTCGCTATGAGCGCGTCGTCAATGCCCGAGACGCCAAACTGCGGGCGGCAACAAAATCTTCAGACACGCAGCAGGGTCAGAAGGTGGGTCTGAGAGATCAGTATAGCATCGATATGAGATGTAGTCATCCCGTGGACAGGCGGCCGTCACAGCATGGCAGTGAGCTTCACAGCGGCAAGGGGAGCGCACGTCTGCTATGAGCTTGCCATAGTTGATCTTGCCGTCAGTGCCGCCCGCCACGTCCCAAGGCGTCACCACCTGTGACCACTGGTTCACTCCCTAAGCTCGGCAGCGACGCAGTGTCGGCTAGTCGCGCCTTGGCAAATTGGGTGCGCACAGCACAGGAATTCGCACGTATGCAATGCAGCTGCCACAGATCGCATCTGGTGTTGTGAGAAACATGCTTTTGACGAGCACAGGGCTCAGCAGAGGCAATGCTCGCCCGCAGGTACCTGTGCTTCGCCGGCCTGACCGCTCGTGCTGGGTGTTTCGTCGGTCATATTGTGAAGCGAGTAACCTGGACAGATGTTCGAAGTCTACAAGTGGTTGTGATGTGCGCGGCGAGTGGCGATCTGAGCTGCTGCATGTCGGAGACCAGCTGCAGAGCCCACAGGGTTTTGACGTCATTCCACGTGCAGTCTCGGAAACAGGAAAGGGACAGCGCCAAATTGGCCAGCGGAATGTCTCATGGTCGCACCTTCTGCGACAGCAGAGGCGTTGTGGCTTATGTAAATTTTGAGCCTTGATTTTGAGCCACACGCCCGGCTGTTTTGCGCCAGGAGTAGTCCGACTTGTGAGTTGTGGCACGTGCTCTTCGGTCGTTGAATCAATTCTAGGCAGCACCATTGCATACATATGCTGATTGAACGGACAATTCGAACGAGGCTGAAACGTGGAAGGCGTCGACGTGGCCAACGCTTCCTGCGACTCGAAGCAACTCGCCAGGACTTCCCTCAGGATAAGCAGTAGTGCATTCGAGGCATCCGGCTGTTGGTAGCGGGAAAGCTGTTTAAGGAGATACTGCCGCGCCGCTCATTCATCGAGGCCGTGGGCGTGCTGCGCCGCAAGTCCAAGCCAAACGCACCACCGGTGCCGCCGCCACCGCCGCTGCTGCTGCAGCTGCCCGACCTGCGGCTGAGCCCGACACGCGCTCAGACTAGTGCGGCACCTCCTCAAGGATCTCGAGTGGTGAAATTCCTGCCGCTGCCGGCCTTGCCGCCCGGGCGCCGCCGCCGCGCCCTGCATCGAAAGCTGCCCGTGTGAACACCGCAGATCCGCAAGCGCCCGCGCCGGTTTTATCCACGGCACGCCTCCGGGGTCGGTGATGCCACAGCAGCAGGCGGCGAGCGCCACCGGTGCCGGCGCGCCACAGCGCCCGCGGCCTGGCGCATTGGTGGTAGGGCCACCGAGCGCAGGCCAGCAGCGACCGCATGTATCATCGCGCAACATGCCCTTGCACTGCGAGCTTTGCTAGCTGTCACTGTGCGACATATTCTGATGCGCAACAACAGAAATTTTTCTCCCTTACATCATGGCAGTTGCCAAATCATCGTGCACTTGCTGTGCAGACTTTAGGTCTCGTATGTAAAAGTCAATTGCAGGCTTGGCAAATTTGCCCGAAATCGGAATCGGAGCACTCGCGTGTGCCCAGCGCAATCGCCGTGACATCATGCGCCACCGCTCTGCACAGGGGCCGGACTTTGAGGCCTCCATGCTGCGCGGCCAGCTGGCGGCAACGGCCGCAGTGCTGTCCGAGGCGTTGCGCCCCACTGGGCGCGGCGTCTCGCCCGAAGCCGCGGCACGGCGCCTTGCTGCACAGGCAGCACAAGCTTCGCAGGTGACGCGGCTGCCTGTTGAAGGCCACGGCGGCGTGATGTCAGCGCCACTGTCGATCAGTCGCGGCGGCACAGCAGCCAGGGCAAGCTGTTGGAGCTCAGCATGAAATTGTCTACACGTTGCGCGTGCGGAGGAACGTGCTGTGCATGGGATCTGCATGCATCGACGCTCGCCACGCATGTGTGCAAGGCAACGCTGCCGCATGAGCTGTTCTTCCAAGCAGCAGGATCAGACGACTCGAACGTGTCGCGCACACTCAAAACTCTGTGGGCAGGCGGGGGCAGCGGCGCAGGAGGCGGAGCAGGAGCTGGCAGCACTGCGACACCAGGTGGCGCCCCTGGAGCAGATGCTGGCGTCCGAGCAGCAGCTGGCTCAGGAGGCCGGTGCAGGTGCGGCAGCGGCAGCTGCCGACATCTTTGGTTCTGCAGGGGTCACGCTCTCAGCAGAGGGCTGTCGCATGGTTTTATGAAAGGGTTTGATGCGGCCCCCAGCTATGCTTTTTGCGCTGCAGCTAATCGTCTCGAGCTCTGGGGCCGCGTGCGCCGCCTTGGAGACACTCTGCCTCTCAGTCCTGCTGCCAAGCTTGTCGTCACGGTCTGCACTCATTGGTGCATCACGCCTCGTGCTGGCGCAGGGTGGCAGGACGCCAAAGCCTGGTTGCAGGCTGCGTCGCAGCAGATTGGTGACCTGCAGCAGGTGCGGCACCTGCTGTGCCACCAACAGCGTCTGCCTCCTGCAGAGGCAGTCGTAGGGAGGAGAAGGCTGGACGCCATCTGTCGGCTGTTGCGCTGGCATGCCAAGGCCACCCGAATCGTATCGCGCTGGCAGCTGGCAGCCATGCTGGTCCGGCCGCCGCAACAAGAGCAGCTCGCAAGGGAGATGACGAGCGACAGCGCGCACAAAGCACCACATGAGCACAAAAGCAATGGTGTGCAGTAGTGTGCGTCAACATCTCAAGCTGACTTTTCCATTGCACAGGAGCTAGCGGCGGCTCTAGCAAACTCAGCTGCAGTCGGCAGGGCGCCCAAGTATGCGGCTGGCGCCGGCTGCTCTGAGGCTGGCGCCGGCTCCACGCCAGAAGAGGCTAGCGTGCAACACCTGCAATGGGAAGTCGAGGTGATACTTGCCCAAGCTGCGCGTCTTGTTCTCGACCAGGCGCTGTCAGTAGGAGTCTCCATGGCAGGACAGCAGTGACCTGACATGCCCCGCGTCGGTTCTCCTCCGCAGAGCCTGCAGGGGCTGGGCGACTGCTGCGGAGCAGCAAGCGGCGGCAGCGGCGGCCGCCCAGAAGTGCGCCGAGCAGGAGCAGCTGAGCCGCGCGGCTGTGGACGTCCGCGTCGCACAGCTGGAGCAGCACTTGTTGCATGCAGGAGGACTGCAAGTGAGTCTGTGCAATGCCGAGCCATGCGCTGGGTGTCG
Source organism: Deuterostichococcus epilithicus (assembly GCA_033439295.1). Taxonomy (NCBI): domain Eukaryota; kingdom Viridiplantae; phylum Chlorophyta; class Trebouxiophyceae; order Prasiolales; family Stichococcaceae; genus Deuterostichococcus; species Deuterostichococcus epilithicus. The sequence goes on along the minus strand of JAVTLE010000004.1, from coordinate 725,561 downwards.
CAGGCCATTTGCCAGGACGAACGTTGGTCCCAGGGGCTGGCATGGGCAGGTGCTGCAGGGCTCTGCTCCTGGACCCTGTGTTGCAGGGTGGGTGCGCATGGAGCGCCTGCGCTGATGGCCAGGCCGCAGCAGCGGCAGTTGCTCCGCGACCGGCTCCGCGAGGTCGACACGCCTCGCTTGTCAGGTGCCTCAGATGCAGGTTCCTCAACAGTCAGTGCCTCAAAGGAACAATCTGTGATAAGATGAAACCCTGCTGCAGGTACGCTGCGGACCGCTGGGACGAGGGCATGGCGCGCCTGCGTGAGGTGCTCGCCGAGCAGGCGGACGCAGAGGATGCGCCGCTGCATGGGCCGGCGGACCCATCCGGCGAACGGGCCGCCAGTGCCTCCCGGATGGCGACGTCAGAGAGCGCCGCGGCGGCGGCGGCACACCAGGGTGCGGCGGCAGCAGCGACGGTGACCAAGGAGCTCAAGGCTGCGGCGGCAGCGGCGGCTCAGGATGCGGAGGGCGCGCAGCGGGAGCTGGCATCGGCGCGGGCGGCGGCCCAGGCGGCGGGGCAGGAGGCGGCGCAGGAGGCCGCTCTGGGGGCGCGGCAGCTGCAGCAACTGCAGGCACGGCTGGCCGCGGCGGAAGGTGACAGGACCGCGCTGCAGACGCAGGACGGCACCTGTTGGACAGAAGTGCTGTGCGTGTGCTGCCGGCAGCATAAAGGGAGGGTAGGACATGTGACAGTCGTCTCACACTCTGGCAGGTTCCCCATATAAGTGAACCGGTGCCTGCGCAAGCCTTGAGTCAGGCCCGCGAACCATGACAATCCACCTACTTGCTGTCATGTTGCAGGTGGACCAGGCTTTGGGCTCTCAACAGGCCGCAGAACACAGCACAGCACAGGCGACGACTGGCTCTGAGGCAGCCACAATGCAGAAGGAGGCGATCCGGCTGCAGGTGTAGCTGCAAAAAGCGGCGACTGCAAATCGGCAGCTGCAGCAGCAGCTGGCCGCGGCACTCCACGGCGTTGGCACAAGCTCCCCTGAGCCCGAGGAGGCACGCAACGCACGCCTGGTTGGTGACGGCAGCGCTGTGGAACAGCAAATCGGCAGGCCAGCATTCGAACCTGGCGGCGATGGGAATGGCGGCGCACAAGACACGGAGGCGCGACAGCGACAGGAGCTGCAAATTGCCCTGCTGCAGGGCGAGCTGCGTGCAACGCAGTCACAGGTGCCGCGGTCCAGCCCAACTGTGAACTGCACAGTACTGCCCGATGTGGCGGCATGAGCTTGACTGCTTGGCATGGTGGCTCGAGGATCAGCGAAGCAACCTTCCCTGCCGTTCGAATGTTATGTTTGTGTTGACCTCGTGGTCGAATGTAGGTTGTGGATTTAGCATCGTGGCTGACGTCGAATGCGAGGCTGCTCATGGATCTGGCAGCCATGCGCAAGCTGGCAGTTTCAAATGCGCCTGCCGTACCTGACGGCGCCATACAGGCCATTGGTGGGCTGCCGCACAAGCTCAACGGGTTCGCCCGACCAGGTGTATCAACCAGTTAGCAAGCCTTGGAAAGCCCGCAGTTGTTGTGAAGGTGTGTTTGCTCCTCATGGCAAGTCACAAGGTTGTGTCGCTAGACTGGATTTGCGGCGCTGCAGGTGCACCTCTCGGCCCTTCTGCACGCCATCGCGACACCTTAAGTACAATGACAGCAGCACCACCGCCTCCAGGTAGCGGAGGAACCACTAGGCAAGGCCATTGTCAGTGTGATGGTTGGAGATGAAGAGCCACGAAGAGCGCATCAGGACGGTATCGCATGTGGCAGCATCAAAACTCTAATGCTGGAAGCTGTGTTGATTGGTTCGAACAATTGCTGCCTTCACGAATACATTTTGCAAAACTCAGATGGTGTTCGGCCCATAAGCTTGTTCAGCTCCAGCTCGACCCTTCTAGACAATCCCGCTATTGCAACAGCATCATGCCGTCTGTTCCCTCACTATGAATTACGATTGGGCTTCCACTGAGTGGTGAGTGCTGTGATGCCGCTGGAGCTCTGATCCGTCAGCATTGATGAAGTTCGCGCTGCACCCTGCCGCCTTTGCCGTGCTGTTGGGTAAGTAAGAGCGTATGTGCTGACACACCTGCCGATGCCGCCCTGCCTTATTCTTGGCAGCGCCTGGAAGGTCGCGCCCCGCTACTGCTGTCTGCTGAGAGCCCATGCTCACTCCTCCACGTCAAGTACGTGCGGCAGTGGGTGAGGCTCGAACAGCGGGTTCGGTGACTCATCCCAGTGCTGCAGCGGCGGCGGCCGCGAGGCATCGAAGCGCTGTGCAATCCAGTCCATCAGCCGCCCGTTGGGGTCACTCACGATGGCCTGCATGCAAGTACGGAGCCCATTCACAACTGCTGGCATGCAGATGTGTTGCTCACAGCGTTTGATGGCCTGGCTCAATGATACCATCCTCTCTGTCAAGACCAGGGACCTGGCTGTCCTGCCGCCGCAGTCGCAGTCTCTGCCTCCTGATGGCACGAAATGCAGCTGCCGCATTCATGCGGTTCTAAACGCTCAATACCTATCAGCGCTCAGGCAGTTTCCACATTTTCAGCACCCTGGCCCTAGCATGCGCATTCAGAGCAGACACGAGAGGCGCGCCTCATGGCGGCTCCATGGCTGCTGGTGCTGCAGGCGCTGCGGCGGCGGCGGCGGCGGCGGCATGTTGGACTCAGCGTCATCGGCCAGGTCCAGGGAGCGCCGAGCCGGCCGCTGCTCGCTCACGCCGCTCGCGCTGGCCAGCCTGCAGCGCCAAAGACCGACCTCGAACGAAAGTCAAGCTAGACGTGCACGCCAGTCGTCACTACGAGAAAGGGCCAGCAGAGTGCTGTCGCCAGCATCGTTGGCGCCGCCATTACGCAGCCTGATCAGGACCTGCAGTTCATGCAGAGCTCGCGGCTGCTGAGCGACGGCATAGTTGGACAGTCTATCGTACATGCATCTTCAGAGGATGCCCGCCTGTAGACTTGAATGTTAACCTATAATTTAAGAGATCAGAAGCGCGCGGCCCAGGTGACAACCAGCCGTAGGAGACTTGCCAAGGTTACGAACCAAACAGCTCTGCAGCACCACCATCACAGCCTGCCGAAATAGTGGCCATCACGGAGTCATGCCTGCGCCTCTTGGTGGCACGATAGTGGCTGGTGATGTCGGTGGGGTCGCCCGAAGCAGCGGGAGCCGCTGCCGCCGCTTCGGCAGCAGTTGCGTGCGCAGCAGGCACAAAGCCGACTGTCTCCTCGGAGTGTGCTGGTGACGCTGGCGGTTTGATGGCTGGCATGCGCGCCTGCATAGCACGCCAGGTTCGTTTTAGTACTGCACAGCCTTCTGTGTGGCTTGCTTCTCTGATGCCTTCAAGCAGGATGCATCCCTTCGTGCGAGCACCAGGACTAGGGTGGCGGTGGCCGTGCCCCTTACTTTGGTATTTGTGGCTGCCTTCTCCAGAAACAGCAGAAAGCGGGCAGGTAAGCAGGCGATGCATGCATGCAGAGCCACACACACACGACCTGCTGCTCCATGGCGTAGTAGTAGCTGATGCCATCGTGGCTGCACTGCACGGAGTGCTGAGGCCCGTTGCCATGGCCGTTGCCATAGCCGCCGCTCCTGACGGCTGTGTGGCTGCCGGCGGCTGTAGAGTAGGGCGCTAAGGATGACAGCTGAGGCAGCAGGGCATGCGCCGCCGGCGGGCCAGGCTGCTGCTCCAGTGACGCCAATTTGCTGGCCATGCCGCAAGAGCTGCCGCCCGGTGTTGGCTGGCGCTGCGAGACGAATCCGACCGACTGGTCGTCCAGAGACTGCGTGGCGCCCTGTAGGAAACTGTGCTGCTGCAGGCGGCTCTGCTCGTGGTGACCCTGCTGGCTGCGGCGAGGTGCCTGGCCGCTGGTGAAGCTTGGACCTGAGGGTGCCCAGCGGCTGCTGACCAGGTCGGCACTCTCATCGTCGCTCTGTCCCACGGCCCGCAGCTTGCTGCAGTCTAACTTCCAGAAGGACATGTTGGTCTGAGTAGTGCTGCAAGACAAGGCGGGCGGTGGCTCAGTAGGACTTCGTGTCGCAGCCTGCGACTGCACCACTATCGAGTGCTGGATTGGGTGCCGAGAAAACGTGTCAGGCGTGCAGCTGGCGCAAAGGGCACCAGCAAGAGCTGGAAGTGGTGAATTGCGCACAAGAGTGTCGCGATCGGCTGCAGTGCACCAACTTGAGGCAAGGAACAGCAGGGTCCAAAGATCAGCTGCACATCGTGGCGGATTAACGAGCGGCCTGTGCCAGCCTGCTGGCGAGCGGGCGCCGTGCACAGGCCGCGAGCGCTGCACCCGAGCTGCAAGTGCATCAACTGGTAGCGCAAGTCGTCTCGCACCTGACTTTGATGGCCTTTGAATATACCCTAACACCCTGGGACGTGCCTCGAGATCCTCGTCCCGTCTGACAATCTCTGTGCGGTGGGCGTTCGAGGCGCTGCTGCAAGCAGCTTGGCAGGTTTCGACATGCAGATGCTGATTCTGCTGACTGCTGACTGTGTGCAGCCGGGACACGAGAGGTTTGAGAGCTCAATGACGCGCCAGCTCCAACCCTCGGGGTTCGTCTGTCTACGCGGCTAAGTCCATTGAGAAACTTTGCCTGTGAAGCAAGAACATTTATTCGTCTAACATAACAGCTTCTCACTGGAGCAGCGGCCTGCGGCCTGCGTTCTGACATCAACATGGCGGTGCGCCTCGCAGGCTGCGCGGGATAGCGACAGGCGCCACAGCAATTGCACTGTTTTTGGCGGTAGCTCTGCTGACGGTGCTGCCAGGTCCAGCTGTCGCTGTGCACTGGTACATGGACTACGGCAGGTGCGCTCATGGTAGCATGTCTCCCAGCTCCACACCGCGCAACATATTTGGGCGTACAGCGACGGCGATCGTTGTATGTGTGCATGAAGATGAACGATCGTGTCGGGTGGTGTTGCCTGCCCTGGTGGCGACAGGCGGCACCACCTGTATCTGTAGTACAGCAGTAACAGACGGACTGGGTGCAAAATATTGATTAGTGGCTCCTGGGAAGCAGTTGCGGCTGGCCAGGAGGCCGCAGCTGAATGCCGGCTTTGTCCTGTCATGGCAGGGAGGAATGCATTAGCGCCTGGGTGCCCAAGGAACAGTGGGACCTCATCATGCAGTCGGTTGCCGCCGCCGGCGAGCTGCCGACCACCGATGTGAAGACTGCGGAGATGGAGGTGCAGCTGGAAGTTGGCGTGCTGGTGAGCCACATGTATTGCAGCACTGAAGGACCAAAGGTTTCCTCGTTTGACAGCTGTTGCAGATAGATGCTTGCACCTCGCACTACAATTTCGCAGTCAGGATGCAGCAAACGAGATCGGCATCGCAGTTGACGCCGGCCAGTCTCTCTTGATGGGTGGCTGGCAGGCACGCGTGAGTGTGCTGACCAGCAGCATGGCGCCGGACGCCCCGCGGTTCATTCGTGGTACATTAGCGCTTGTTACTACTGCTGCTGCCAGCTAGTGCTGCGTCAGCCATGCTCAAGAGTTGGCCGAGCATTACCTGAGCAGTAGGTGTCCTGCCACCTTAACATTTGGACCAGACCTGCTGCGTACCACCCACGGGCATCAGGTGCCATACATGATATCTTAGGGTGCGACAGCACCGTGATCTGCTGCTCAAACCAGATTGACAACTTGTTGTTCATTACTCAGAAACTTGTGGCTGTTGATTTGTCAGGTGTACACGCCCAAGCGGCTGCAGGATCCCACAGCGGCGCTGGACCTCACGGTCAAGGACCCCGTCGGAAACGTTCTGTACTCGAAATATCACACCAGCGAGGACGAGGCCTCCATCACTGCGCATGGCACGCGGGTGAGGTGCTTTGTTATTGTGCTGGTTATCACGCTGTTCATGCCTCATATCAAGGCCATTGCGCAAGACCACTAGCAGCAGTGGCTGGGATGCCTGTGGTCTTGTGCCGCACTCGTGATGGTGCTGCAACCGATAAACCGTTTTCAACTTCATTGTAGCCTGGTTCATTCAGACGCTTCCTTCTGGCAATGCGCTGCAGCCGGCCGCACGTTGGATGGTGAACGAGTGCAGTATACTCTTCAGGTGCAACACGCAGGGGCCCTGGCAGCTCTGCATGTGCATCTCGAAGACTGGCAAGTGGTACAAAGTGCTGCTGGCGCAGATCACCCACTTCAACGTCAACCACAGGTGCGTCTTCGTCTTGTTATGCACTCCGCGATGGTGTGCTCTGTACTGTTGTTGATGGCTGCTTGCTGTCGCCATGTGGTTGCTAGGCTCCCTGCAGGTAGCCGGAGCTCGGGAACCATTTTTCTGCCGTTCTAGAGCGGTTGCTGGCCGGCAATGTGGTTCTGCTCACTCATTGCAGCTGCTCATCACGTGCCAGCATGGGCGCCTTGGCCATCTGATCGAGCTATGCTGGTGCCAAGGCTGCAGCCGACTGGACCCATTTGTTGCCTTTGTGCTGGCGCAGGCAGCTCATGGGGACACACCTTGAGGCGGCCAAGACGACGATGCCCAACCTCATCGCCGCGGGCTCCAACGTCACAACCGTTGGTGCGTCTATCTGCCTCGCCTGGCGGCAAAACCCCTGCTCAGTACAACCTTGGCGCAAGCTACCGTAGTGGACGGAGGCGGGGAGGCCACCATCTCTACTTTGAGGAGGTGCTACTTCCGAATTAACGAAACGACCAAAAGGCAACCCCTGGCTTAGGTGCCACTTCCCACAACATGACATGAGCATGAGCAGAGTACCTGTAGTCAGTCGGTGAGCGCAGTGACCGCAGATCCGACACATCGCTGTATGGTGACATGCATGTCGCAATGCGGATGACACTGAACCCACCGAAACTCTTCGTTAGCCTGGCTGCCGCATTGACGCCAATACAATATGACGTAGCGCATAAGATACTGTTCACACGCACGTTGGTGCCAGCGTGCCACGCACAGCCACGCACGGCGCCGGGCATGCAGCAGCAGCAGGCCGCGCTGTGTGTCGCGCTGTAGACTGTTGGCGTGTACATCGTGCCGTAGAGCGCAGTGAAGCCTGTTTGAACTTTTGCAGCTTGCAGCCGCGGCGCTGCAATGGCGCACCAGCAGCACATCGCCAGGCTGTGCATCGCACTGCAGACTGTTGGCCCGCACATCGCAGCTGCTGACTTTGTCGCACCATGTGCCGCTTGCAGCCATGGCGCCGGGCGTGGCGCAGCAGCAGCACGTCAATGAGCTGCGCATAGCACTGGAGACTGTCGGCGTGTACATTGCGGGCGCAGGCTTCGAGACACGCCACCGCAAGACGGTCGTCGAGTCGCAGCTGCAGGTGAGGCGGTCATCATGGGTCGGCCTCATCTTTTGCCGCCTTGCAGCTTGGTCAGCTTGCTGGACCCACTACCTGCGGCTGACTCCAACGCAGTGCCTGCTGCTCGCTGTCTTATGCGCCACCAGGCGCGACAAGCATGGCTGCGGCTGCTGGGGGTCCTGCCAGCGTGCTGCTGTTGTCCATCAGCCGATCGGACGCTTAGTTTCATCCAAGCCGTACGCAGGGCTCCAAGCGGCAGGCAACGCACCTGCTGCGCTGGATGGCGGCCATCAATTTCGCCGTCATCGGCATCTGCGTGCTTCAGGTACGATCCCTTGGTGGTCATCTGGGTTCATGACATTGCAGGGGTAGTTAGGGTTCGGCCAAACGGCAAACGTGTCTGAAAGTGAACGCATTTGGAACGCGTTTGAACGTTTCTGTCTCCGCGCACACCATGCAGCAAACGGCACACGTAATGTATCTGACTGTCAGTCAGTCAGTCAGTCGGACAGGCAAAGGCGTCTCTTGATGCAAATTCGACCGCAAGCATGCTTGGAAAGCTTCGTTGATCCTCCCAGACATCGTTCTAGCTTGTCTCATTAGCCATGAGTGCTTGCAGCACTGCCCCTGTCAGAATTATATCAGCAGCTCTATGCTGACTAAGGCTTGCCGTTTGCACAGCCGTTTCAAACGCGTTAGACGGCTACCAAAAGTGTCCAACTGCGCGTTTGGCCGAACCCTGGGGGTAGTCCCGTCCGGGGCAGTCGTGCACGCGCGGGCTGCATGCAGATGCAGCGACGGTAGGCGAGCCCAAAGAGCCTTAACATACGTAGTCATTGCGTGTGTCGATGCCCCTCATTTTAGGCTGTGGTTGATGATGACGCTTCGCTGCTCGGTCCTGCAGGTGCTGGCCGTCCGCTTCATATTTCGGCACGGCGGCAAGGACCCACTGAACATCACTACAAACAGCCTGGCAGACACGAATCCGCTGATGCTGCACCATCGACGCCCGCTATATCGCGACCGCCGCGCGACGTGAGGGCAAAGCAACGTACATACATATGCGTGGCCGCCAGCCGGGCGGAATTCATCAGCTCGAGTTGACATAGCATAGAGGTGGAATGGCGTCAACTGTGGTAATAGGTGTTGAGGCCAATGGCGTGGTGGAACCTGCATGGCAGAACCACAATTGCTGATTGGAATTGGGCCGCCAGGGGCCGCCGGCGGCCCACGTTTGTTGTGTGCAGATCGAGTGTGATCAACAAACGGACTCTATGCATAGTCCCCCCGGCCTTGCTGAGTAGACATCTGTACGGTCGGCAAGATCTGACAAGAAAGACCTGTGACCATCCCTCACAAGACACGCAAGGTGATCTGGCGTCCGGGAGCCAGTGTGAAGGTAGAAGCAGTGTTTTGTGTGTGCGGATGGCCGCCATGAACGCGCCCGGCAAGGGGCAAGGCAACAAGTGGAAGTCCGGCATTTTCGGTACGAGCAGCAGCCACTCAACTTGGATGCTCGGACACTTCCAGTCCTTTTCCTGTGGGGATAGCATCATGTTTCAATCCAAAGCAGCAAGAATGGGACATCCTGATCACAGGGTCGAGTCTCGAGTAACAAACGTATGACCCCCTTGCTGCTGTGTGCGCAGGCTGCTTCAGCAACTGCGGCATTTGTGCGTCTCTTTGCAGCCCCTGACTCCCCTCTCTCTGTATCCACGCTGCACCGACACGCCACAGCCATAAGATGCTAAGCTGTTCCAGTTGGTCCAGATTACTCTCGTTTCAGATCTGTGGCCGTCGCCAGCACAGCGTTTCCATCGCTGCATGACACGCTGGAGCATAGGAATCGTTCACACGTACCTGACTGAAGAGCGTCATGCTGGACTGCTGTAACAGGCTGCTATGGCTACTGGTGCGCGGCCGTACTGCGTGACTGCCTTCACCTGCTCGTGCATCATCGTTCGTCCGTTTACGGCAACCATCACAAGAGAGCCATAGCTGATACGGATTGCTACTTCTTTATAGGTGTCCATGCTGCCTGTATGGCCAGGTACGAGTCGTGATTGGATGCGCCCAGTAAATGCTCTGCTGCCGTGGGAGGTGTACATCCTGCCTTTGTGTGAATTGCCTGACTGGCCTTCGTGTCCTCCGCAGAACGTCGAAGACATGGGGGAGGGCGGCTGCTTCACAAACTGTCTGATCTACTACTGCCTCGCCGGGTTCAGCTGCTGCTGCCGTGAGCTCGCTGCCTCCCTGTGCCATGTCCGGTTTCGGACTGCTGTTGTGGTGACTGAGACGACACGTCAATGCATGCAAGGCATCATCCCATGGTATCTCCTGCATACACGCATGGTGGCGCACACGTTGCCACCTCCGTGGGACGAATTCTCCGGCTCTTCCGTGCAGTGGTGCACATGCAGACGCGTAAGCGGCTGCGCAGCAAGTACAATCTGGAGGAGTCGCCCTGCGGCGACTGCTGCGTCACCACCTTCTGGTGCGCTGAGCTTCTGCAATCTCACGATGCCATGTTTGTGCCACACGCATAACTTTGCAAACTGGAGCAGGCTGGCGGTGCCGAAGCATGGCACTGACCGTGCACGGGCATTCAAACGCCAGGCTGCGCACCAGTTTGGTATCAAATTTTTCACCAGTTCTCCTCGTGCTGCTGCCGCACAGCTGCCCGTGCGCCATCTGCCAAGAGGCCAACGAGCTCAAGGTGCAAAACCCTGCTAAATGTAGAACAGGCTCTTTTGGAAGTGCATCCAGCGCGGCCTGTGCAGCTTAATGGGCAATCCCGGTGCGATGCAAATTGAATTGCGCTGGGATCCTGCAGCGGGAGCGGAGTCAGCTGGTTTCTTTGCATGCTGATTCACTGTCTCATGCGTGCAAACTGCAGTACCAGGCAACGGCGCCGCATGGAGGTGTCTACCCTGGAACCCAAACGACAGCGCCGCCGCCACAGCAGTTTGGGGGGCCACAGCAGCAATACCCACCACCCTCTGGCGTGCCGCCTCAGGCCTACAAGCCGCAGTACTGAGCGGCCGGTGGCGAGCTTGAGTCTGGTGCTGCACATGTGGCAGCACTGTTTGCTCATTCTGCGGTGTAGCAGCACAGGCGCCAACTAGCGATCACCGGCTCGGCCGTCTTGCAGCTGGGAGTTGTACTGGATGTCTTCAGGGTGTATTTGCCGCATGCCTACCTGTAAAGGTAGCAGACGCCGTCACCTCATTCATCAAAGTGATGAAACGTGCCTGACTCTTGAGGGTCTTCTGGGCGGTGTTCTCCGCGTTGACAGCGCTGGCGCACTTGCCACTGAGTTCAACACCTTCGCTTGGCGTTATATCCCACAGCAAATGAACACCTAGCAGGCACATGAATGCCCCAACACGTCCGCCAGCCCTACCGCCAGTTCAGCAGAGCGATCACGATCAATCTGAGATTTATAACCTACATTTTCGCGGGAAGAAAAGCAGCCACGTCTGACAACAGCCGGCACATCGGCAGCTTGCACTTTTCGCAGCCGCCACCCCCGCACCGTCGCACAGGCCGCTCACAGACAAAGCCCTGCTGCCATGGCGTCAGCTGGCGCACCTCAGGTCGGCCACCCGGGGGACCCTACCCAGCCTGTCAAGAACGTGGAGGAGTTGAAGGCCAGGATAAGCTCCAAGCAGCCCGGCAAGCCATGGTGCGAGCGACGGGCGCTCGATCGGAGCTTCAGCTCTTACGATACCTGTGACTGGCGTCTCAGCGGCTACTTGCCTGGCGCAGCCCAAAAGAAATCCTGCTGCTTGGGTCGAGAATGTGAGGGCCAGCAATTGGCTGCAACGGCTGATTCTGCTTGTCGCTTGCCCGCAGGCACCAGCCTCTCTTCAATCCGTTCCAGGATCCAGTCCGCTGCGTGAGTCGCCTTCTCCACTGCGTGTATGTGCTCAAAATGCTTGAGTCGCAGACTAGAGGTCGACGGGCCGCCGCTCGTCGGCCGATGGGCCTCAGTGCGGATAGAGCGCGCGTTACGAGCATTGCAACTTCTCGTTCGGCTGCTATAGTCGACAGTGCGATCAGGGGTTTCTGTCGGGGGGGACCATCGGTAGTACTGCGGCTCATGCAGAGGCTTCGCGTGATGCCTGGGGTTCGGCGCTCTTCGACCTGCGGCTCAAACAATAGCTGTGAACTCATTTGGCAATTGCGCGTCGGACGCCTCTTCCGACAGCCGCCTGCAGCGTCGCGTGTCGGGTTTGCTTCGACACTTTGGCTATCTTTCTTATGTGACTCACCCTGGAGCCACCTTGGAAGCCGGGCCGCGGCATCCTGGGCACATCATTTCGCCTGCCTGCCGTTTGTGGGCTGGTTTCAACGAGGGCGATTGAATCGCCCTTGTGACGGAGCGTACTTACTGTGACAGCCCATCGCCACGGTACCAGCACAAGGTGCAGGGCATCAGGGAGTCGTCAGGCTGAGTTACAGGCCTGTTTAGTCGCAATCGGAACAGGGGTTGTCAGAGTGGAGTCTTCTGAGGCGAGGGCAGCCCAACGACTCTGATTGCCTAGGATTTCCACGAGTTTACTGCACAAGGCGGTTGACGGAGTCTGGCGGGGTCCTCCACGACTTTTGTTTGTGCAAAACCCCTCTGACGCCGCGTCCTCTTGCGTCAAACAGCTTCTGGGCTACTGCTGCGGGATCTGCGTCTACGGCTTCAACCACGCTGCCGTGGAGGGGAACGATGACTGGATCGTGCCGGCCCTGGTCTACTACCTGGCCTCCTGCTTCTGCCTGCAGTGGTGCGTTCTCCGTTCTGCCCAAGATCCTTGCAGATGTACACAAGATGCCGTCGGCTGTTCCTGCACCTGTGCAAGCTGGACCGGGCTGCCATCTCGCCGTACATGCAACTGACACAGTCAGCTCTCACTGTCGTCGGCGCTTCTCGCGGCACTAACTCGTCGCGCACAGCGCAATGCTTGCGTGCGAGCGGCGGTGCAATGTGCTGCTGCAGCTCCTGGATGATAATTCCACAAAGTGATGGTTACTTCGGCATATTTTTGGGTGCACCTTGCTCTATGTAACATGCGCATCGTCACACAACGTGGCGCTGCTACGCTTGCATCTGCACGGCCTCATGACATGATGGTCCCCCCGAGACTGGAGCCAGTCCTGCGGTTGACGGCGGCTGTCTTTCATTTGCACAGGTATGTTGGCCAGCCGCTGCGCTCCAAGATCCGCCAGAAGTACGGCCTGGAGGAGGTGCGCACCCTATCGTGTGCACCGTGCTGCAGCGGCGCATGTGCCGAGCGCTACACAGGACATGGCCACCCGCGTGTTGAATGCACAACAGCGATTCTGCTGCATGCGCAAAGCCGATGAACAGGCCACCCTGGTTCCTCCGCAGGCGCCCTACAGCGACTGCATCACCCACACCGGCCTGTGCTGCTTCGCCATCTGCCAGGTGCGTGCTGATCCGCAATACTGCAGTAGCAACTTCTCCTTAGTGCTCTCGATCGGCCCCAGTGTGAAGGCGCCTCGCATTCACACTGACTGACTGTGCAGTGCCCTGTGTTGCGCAGGAGTCTGCCGAAATCGACTTCCAGAAGAAGAACGGCGGCGGCATGGCGAAGCCGGCGGCCGCTGCCGGCGGCCCGGCCATGGCGCCCCCTGCGTCCACGGAGGCCCCGCCCGTGCAGAAGATCTAAGCTGACATCCGCATGTGAGACAGTCGCATGCACACGCCGCAGGGCGGCGACGGCATTGTCCCGGCCGCCCTGTGATGCACTTGCAATGCGCACTTTCCTGTCAGTTTGCTTGTCGGCAAGGTCGCCGCCACGACACGTTTGTTTGCATGCGCACCAGCAGTGCACATGTGCTCGCCGTGTGCAGATCAGCAGTTTTGAGTTCAGACTCAGCGCCAGACGTCCCTTGCCGAAGACTGAAGTATCTCAGAGTTGTTGCCTGTTTGTTTGCCTGCACTCGCTCTGTGAAATATCTTTGCATCCATACATTACTAGTACACCAACTGTCGTACACCAACTGCAAACTGCATCGACAAAATTTCTCGAGCGAGCTTGTTCGGCGCCAGATGTACTTTCCCGATATGTAATATCTCTCAAAGCGTTCCCTGTCTGTTTGCTTGTCCTTCCTCTCTCTCATTCCTACCTTCATTGCGCAAACCCCGACTGCAGACTGCAATGTACGTCTCACAATAAATAATTCTTGGCACACTTAGTGGATTTATAACGATATTACACCTTGGGTGACGGCTCCATTCACAGCGCCTGCCATCTCGGTCCACCCTCGACCACACCATCTAATTCCGTGTGCCACCAGCCCCACCATCGCCCGTCAGCTTCAGCCGTAGCACCTGACCGGGTCGTCGCACCCCTTGCGCGCGGACTGCGGCTGCCCAAACCGCCCGCCGCGTGACAGGTACTGCTGGTGGTACTCTTCTGCCGTGCTGAAGTTGCGCACCGGCTCCACCTCCGAGACCACCGTGCCCTGCGGTCAAAACTTCCAGTCATTCCGCTGTCGCCAGAAATACCACTGACGCACTCTGGGTTGGCTGTTCTGAAGTTGCGCGCCCGGCTCCACCACCTGACAACCCTGCCCTGCGCTCAAACCGTCAACATGTCCTTCTGCACTGCCTCACACACGACCAGACTTGGCCTCGATGCTGAGGTTGTGCACCGGCTCTATCTATAATCACCGCACCCTGCTCTAAGAATCGCATGGACACAGGACGGCGGAGCTTGTGTCACAGCCAAGTCGCCTCGTGAAGCAGGTGAAATCGCGTGTATATCAGCGCAAGGAAGCGAGGAAGAGACCCTGAAGACGAGTGGGGCATATGCCACTGTTCTCGCGAAACCGCCTCGTCAGCAGAATAGCGGCGGTAGCTCCGCACGAGCAGTGCGGCGGCCTGCGGCAACTGCACTGCTTCAAGACACAGGCGCTGGATCAGGATCAGGTAATGCGCCGGCCGGCTGCGCAGCGCTCTCACCCCGAGCTTCTCGTTCAGCTGCTTGATGTGGGCGGCCGCTGCAGCAGCCTGTTCCTCGTCGTGCGTGTAAATGCCCGAGCGGTACTGCGTCCCCACGTCGCCGCCCTGCGGCGGTAGAGTTCCCACACACAGTTCAGAGCGCCAGGCTGGGTTGCAGCTGAGCTGCGGACTGCTGCTGGGTTTCGGAATTTTTGCAAGAAAGCGCGATGCTGGGCTGGCGCAGGTGACATTTCGGCATGTTTGCTCTGGCTACGCATGTTGCAGCCAGCCACCGCCATGCTGTAGACAGGCACCGAACAGGAGGCAGCCCTTGCAGCGGGCATGCATTGGCAACGTGCACGGCAGTGGGCTGCTGCTGCTGCTGCTGTCGCATCCGCTGCTGCTGGCGCTGCCGCTTCCGCTGGCGCTGCCGCCGCTGCCGCTGTTGTCCCGAATGCCGCGTACCTGCCGGTTGAGCTGCGTGGGGTTGTGGATGGAGGAGAAGGTCTCCAGCAGCTGCTCGTACGTCACCTGCTCCGGGTCATACTGCACCTGCGCAGGTAAGAAGGGACACCAGCGGTGCCTCAGGGGAGGCGCCCTAAAGAGTATGACAGGCTCGTCGATCTCCCAGCTGCAGAGTGAGTTTCCGCGCACATCATAAAAGGGAGGGTTTCCGGCGTCCCACCAGTGGCTGGCTGCCCAGACATCACCTGCACCACCTCCGCGTGGCCGGTGCCGCCGCCGCACACAGCCTCGTAGGTCGTCTCCTGGGAGTCGCCCTGGCAGTACCCCGTCGCCGTGGCCACCTGCTCAGGCCAACCACTCCACCTCAGCCCAGGGTGCCAGCAGCTGCTCAGCGCGCCTGCGCGAGAAGGGGCACAGCTGCGTATCGCGGGCCGCCCGCGGGTGGGCGCTGTGGTGGGCGGCTGGGGACCATGTGCATGTCCGCTGAAGGGACTTTGACCCTGGCAAAGCACGGCAGGGAGTGATGTAGCTGCGGGCTGCAGCTGTTCAGCCTCTCAGAGGGGGCGCACCACGCCGGGGATGCGCTGGAAGTGCAACTCTGGTCCCCAGAAGCAGCCAGCTCCAAAGGTCGCCTTCTTCAGCGAGTTCCCCTGCGCGGCAGCCATGTCAAAGAAAGGGTATCAAGGAATAAGCGTCAAGTTACGAGGCACAGCAAAGCAAGGCACGAGGCTGCGGAGGGCATCTACAGCGCAGCTCGAATGGCCAACCGCCCTGGACCGCTGCGTCGCCGCAGCGGGGCGCCTCCCTGTCCAGCAGGCGCCTGACCGCCGCGGCCAGCACACGCTGGCGGCGTGCACGCCTGGGACGCTGCAGGGGCCATGATCAGACCCCTGCACTTGTGACCCTGATGCCTGTCAACCGCCTGTAAACCCTCAAGCCCCAGCCCACACCTTGGTGAGCGCCATGAGTTCGACGTCAAAGTTGAGCGTCTGCCCCGCCAGCTCGTGGTTCATGTCCACGTGCACCTGTGAGACAGTCCAATCGTCTTTGTTTCGGTCACAGAAAGGGCTCTCCGCCGCTACGACCTGTTGAGGATTTGGGCCGCTGGGCTGCTCTGTTGGCAGTGACAGCAGTGACCGCAGTAACCGCAGGTTCTTGACGATGCAGACTGCGGTACGGTCGATGACGCCATATGCTGCGATTTGGCAGCTCATGTGCGTCTGTGCCACATGTGCACATCCTCCCATGCCGTTGGCTGCTATACATCGCCTCYCTCTTCAAACCCTACCCACCTCGGTGTCGGTAACCTTCTCAATGCGTGCAGGCTGCCCATTGCTGAGCTGCACCTGCAGGAGGCGCAGCGGTAAGGGTTCAGTGAGGCAAGGGACACCCCTGTCCGCCGGCCAAAGGCTCGATTCCTCCTCGACAAGCTGCTGCCATGCGTGGCACGCAGTGCATCGTGCATACCCAGTCACACACTTCACCCGCATGGCCGAGAGGGCAAGCTGCAACGACGACAGGCCCTGCAGCTTGGATGCTGGAATGTGCACGAGGTGGGCTCTCACCTTCACGCCTGCCTGCAGACCCTCGGGGGTGCCCTCCCGTGGCACCACCAGCACAGCCTCCGAGCTCCGCTCCCCTGCAGCAATGCAAGGAGTGGCTTCAATCGCTGCCTCTGACAAGGTGCTGCAGAGCTCAGAGGGCGGCCTTGGGCGTTGAATCAGCCGGGATGGCGTATGACAGCGTGCACCAGGCCGTGAGCGGCCTCTCACGGCAGCCGCGGCTCGTGACGCAGTGCAGCTCGGCTGTCTGCGGCGCAGTGTCTGTGCTCGCCAGTGAGGGGCCCAGGCATACAGACAGGCGTAGGCACACCGTAGCCCTGGTCGGGTGGGACCCGCTGCGTGCGGGTGCCGCCGACTTCCAGTCCCGTGACCGCAGCGTCAAAGCCCGGGATGACTTTGCCGCCGCCCACCTGAGTCCACGCACATGGCCTGACATGCGACTTGGAGGTTTGTGCCAGCTGCCAACGACTTGGCGATGCCAGTGGTGTTTGGACGGCGCATTGTGCAGGGAGACACTGGATGATGTGAAGTTGAGCTGCCGTGTGCATGATGCACCAATAGCTTTCTCGGATGTAGGGGACCCAGGCCTGTCGACACAAGCGGCACAGCACTTTTGTGTTCGGGAGCCGCCCACCTGAAACGACAGCGGCTCACGCTCGCGGGAGGAGTCGAACACCTCACCGCTGTCCAGCGTTCCCGTGTAGTGCACCTGCGCTCCAGGTGGAGCATGTGGTTTTACACAATTCTCCGCCAAGCAGACTTTCTTGCGGCAGCGTGCCGACATCCCATCTTCCAGCTGACGTGTGCTAGGTGTCGTGCGAAGCGATGCATAGCTTCCCTCAGATTGATTGTATCAACTACAGATAGCTGCAGAAGGGCACGTGCCTCAACAAAGTCGCCGGGGCTGGCAGTCTGCGCAGTGGCGGCAGCGGCGTTGCACAGCGGGCTGTTGTGCAGCTGGCGGACTCCGGAGCGGCGGTTGGTTTGCAGCGGCTGCGCCGACCGTGCGGCCGGCACCCAATGCGACCTGCGATGGGAGACATGTGTCTGCGTCGTGCATGATTGCGTCATGTTCCAGCTGCTAAGCTGCCTGCTGGACGCCCAGAGCACAAAACCACACCTCCCCTCGGGCCTGTCATACCAGATCTGTTGACAGGCCATGCGACGATAGGTGCCTTGACGGGAGATACACGTGATGCCGTGACGCGGTGCAACGTGCCATCAGGCGGGGTGCAGAAGCGGCCGTGAAGGCGCAAATGTAGAGGAAGTCGATATGCAGGTCTGAAGATGCAGTACTTGACGGTAAAAGGAAAGACCCCGCATTGGTTGTAAAGGAAATTGAGCACCTGAGCATGCTGCGGCCTGTGGCATCATGCGTCGCAGGCCCGCTGGCGAGCCTGGCGCATGCGTGGCCACAACGCGCGGGGAAACATGCAGCTGCCTTCAGAACATTTACCAATGCCATTTCGAAGCACTTGCTGTTGCACAGCAGTGTCGCTCAGGCTGTGCACCTGCGGGAGCGACAGCGGGATGCGAAAGAATTCGAGCGTTGCGCAACTGCAAGACAGCCTTTGCGATGTGTCCCAAGGGTGGTATGTGAGACCATGAACGAAGAATTTGCAGACGCAAATGTGCACGCAGTGTCGCAGTGTGCCATAATCTGGGCTGCTGGGGGAAAGCAGCTATGGGCATTCTGCCCCCTTTTCACTTTCCTCACCTCAGATCCCTTTAGCTTATCAAGTGGAGCAGGGCCGAGTGCAGGCAGTGCGAGGCAAGCCTGATAGTCCATCATCCGCGACAAGGTTCAAAGCCTGCTAGCACTGCTGCTGAGGTTGCGAGGCGGTCGCCAGCGTTTGTGGAGGCTGCCAGTCGTTGTCACCAAGCATGGCCCTTCTCCAGGCTTCCAGCAGCGTGGTCGTTGCAAGTCTGACGACATCGGCCAGCTCCGCACGGAGGCCAGCTCACGTCGCCGCGAGGGCTTCTAACGCAGGCCCGGCGCTGCTGTCACAGCGCACCTTTGGGGGTGCCCACACTGCACAGAGGAGAAATGTTGTGGCAAAGGCAACGGCCTCGCAGTCAGCAGGTGAGGTTTGATCCGCTAGCTGCGCAGCCTGCTTCGGATCAGGCGCTCTGTCCTGCTGGCGGTCGAGGGGCTTCCGGACTCGTTCTCCGGCACTCGTGCGATCCACGTTCAACTCACGCCGGATGTTGAACACGCCGACACTGCGCGTCGTCTGGGGCTTCCTGCGGCTCGAAAGGACAGGCTATTGCATCGCAGCGCCACTATTGAAGCTCGCGCATGGCGCAATGGCACATGTCGTCTCATCTCATAGCTGCGGTCCGTGCGCATGCACATGGCGCTCAGGACCCATGCAAGTACAAGCGACGGCAGCCTCACTATAAATAAATTTTGCAGCCTTGTACAATCGGCACCGGGTCGGCAGCCCGCCAGCGCAGAGGAACAGGCACTCGCATGGGCGCACGCCAACTGCTGCGCCGCCTTGGCGCTGCAGACATGCTGGGGCGACACCCAACCCTTCACCCAAGCTTCGTTTCCACTGTCCACATCGCAGGTCCCCAGAACGCGGGCACGGTGACGGACGACACCTTTGACGAGCTGGTACTGCAGTCCAAGGTCCCTGTGCTGGTGGATTTCTGGGCCCCTTGGTGCGGCCCCTGCCGCATGATCGCGCCGCTCATCGACGAGCTGGCCGCCGACTACGGCGACAAGCTGCTGGCGGTGAGCTCGCAGGACCTCCCCAGCAGTCCCTCTCCGACGATCCTGAAAGGGATGCCTGCATGCATGTGGAACGGGGGCAGCCTTACACAAATGCTCTGCTCGTCTGAGAGCGGCTCCTTGTGCGGAAGCGACCTGCTGGAGGGATGTTTCCCATGCAGTGCGGTGCTTGTTTCTGCTGCAACCTCATCGTGCCGTCGGCTTGTGCGGTCTCCGAACGAACGTCAGTCGGACAGATGTTGGCAGTGCCTGGTTTTGCCTCGCCCCTGACTTTTGGTGCGCGCGCAGCTGAAGCCCTAACTGGGTTTTCTGGTTTGCGTCCACAGCTCAAGCTGAACACGGACGAGAGCCCTGGCGTCGCGACAGAGTATGGCATCCGCTCCATCCCCACCGTCATGCTGTTCAAGGCACGCATTTTCCCCCACAGCCCCTGCCCGATTGCGAGCCACATTCCTCCACTGCCTGGCCCCGTTGTTTGGATGTGTGAGGGGCTGCAGCCAGCTCCTTGGGCTCATCTTGAACCTATGTGCGCCGTCCCACCTGCCACTGCACGGGCTTCATGGTGAACCTGCAGTTTGGTGATGCGCTGTGCGTTCCCTGCCTGTAGGATGGCGCCAAGCAGGAGACTGTGATTGGCGCCGTGCCCAAGACGACGCTGCAGCAGACCATCGACAAGTACATCGATTAGATGTTGGGATTGGATGGACAGACGGCTTGCCTGCAGTGGCTTAACGCTGTTGGCGGATTTGTCTCAGCATTCGAATGGGCGGATCTTAAGGGCAGCTGAGACATCTGCTCGTGTAGCGGCACGGCAAGAACCTGGCGTCTGCGGGCCTACGACGTTACATATTGCGCTGGCCGCCTCGGCAGGTGTCGTTGCAGGCTGGTACTGTCATGTCAAATCTCCAGTTGCAGGCCTGTGCGGGCAATTACTTGTAGTTTGCGATGCCAGCCAATTCGTTGGATATGAGGACGCAGGAATGAATCTTGACCCTTCCTGAAAGGATCCAAGCACGAGAGCACTGCGTCGGCTGTTCTGCCTTGTGCGGCTCGGTGTGGCTCGCTACAGTGTACGGTTCTCTTCCAGGGAACTACAACTCTTATTGCCAACCATAATAAAACCTCAACACAGATATCTTGGGTGCGCACACCACACAACGTGTGACACTACGCCTGCCTAGCGCCTCACTTCATCGTTGGACAGCGCTACAGCTACCTATAAAAGTATTACGATCCTCTGTAACAGCCTCGCCATCCGCATCCGGCGTTGGGTAGGCTGCGGCGCCTGTGTGCTCTGCGACTGGATCGCCGCCGCTCATCAGGCATTGCCCAGCGTGCTCATGGTCTCGTTCACACCGGCCGCTAGGCTGCGCGCCTCCAGGTACTCCTCCTGCGAGGGAAAGAGCGAGTCCTCTTCACGGTCAGATGGGACGTTTGACGAGGCAGAAGTTTGTGGTGGTCCGCCAGCGGCATGGTGCGGTGCCCGCGCAGCAGACTTCCCATGCGGACGTGCGCGCGCTGCTGCAGTGCCCGCCACGAGCTGCAGCCGGACAGCGCACCTCGCTGTCGCTGTTGGGCTCGCCGAAGTCGTCCAGCTCCCTGGTCTTGAAGCCGTAGCCCAGGCTGGAGTGGCTGGTGCTCGTCAGTTGCTGCGCGGAGGGGCAGCACAGACGTGGATTGGCAGCGGGGGGCGGAGCGCCCCATGAGTGGGAAGTGCCAGGCCTCTTGATGCTGAGGGCATGGCGTACAGCGGGAAGGTGGCACAGCAGGGCGATGTGAAGGGGTTTGGCTGCACCCAATCACAGTGGCACCCTATCACGTGCAGCACGCACGCCCAGTCTCTCATAGGCACGAGACTGTGTGTGGCCGCTCCTCCGAGAAGAGTTTGCACTGTGTCCAGGTCTTTTGTACACCGCGAGACAGCGGTAAGCGTCGAAGGCGCACATGCAGCTCCTGGGTGCGGTTGCGGCACCCACAGAAGCTGGCACCCACGCCAGCCCGTGAGCAGCGGGGAGGGAAGCCAAGCCGGAGCCGCATGACGACAAGGAGGCTGCCCTAAACCCTAATACCTACCTGCAGCTCCTGGATGTGGTTGCGGCGGAAGGTCTCCACCGTGGACGCCACCTCCGCCGGCGGCATCTTCAGCTGGCTCAGGATGGCCGCCGCCAGCTGGGCGGCAGTGGGGCAGCGCACTGGGAGTCAGCACCAGAGTATGGATCCAGAGTCCACGTGCAGCTTCTCTCATGCAGAAAGCAGCTGACCTGTGAATACCGCGCCCTGGGCAGCCCACTGACAAGCTTGGGCTGCGAACAGAGCTGGTGTCACATTCTCCAGGTGAGCTCGAGGGGCCACGGCCAGCTTGCTCGCTGCCGGATGCTCATTGCAGCAGGCAACACTGGAGCGGCTTCTCCTTGCAGACTTTGGTTTAGGGTTTCGAATCCAGGGGCTAGAATTGAGGGCGTAGGGTGTGCACCTGCAGGGATGGTTCCAGGGTCTCGGGCACGACGGCGGTGGCGCCAGCGCGCTCCAGGTTGAGGCCGTGGCTGACGTCGTGCGCGCGCACGTACGACTTGACTTTGGGGAAGTGCTTGTTCAGCGCCCAGACCGTGCGGTAGTTGGCGCCTGCTCGCAGGCATTATTTGCGAGGAGTTTGAAGGAGTTTGAACTTCTCCGTGACTGTGGACGCGCGCACGCGTGCGGCGCCCGCTAGGTGGAATCGACCTCGGGGACCTATTTTAGGGTTTAGGGCTCAGCGTTCAGGGTTGCCTGCCCTTGGCGCCCACAAAGTGTGGTATTTGGCGCCTGCGGGTTTAGGTTGAGAGTCTCAGGTCGTGTGGTGGGCCTGAATTGCTGGAATCCTGCGGCTCGCATTGCAGCAAAGCTGTTGCGGCAGCAGAGCATGCGGCATGTGCTTCGGCGGTTGCTTCCAGTCGTGTGACGAGGCAACAGCGCAGAACAGCCAAGGCTGGGCCAGTGCGCGGCGCTGAGTCTGGTCACGCCGCAAGCGGAGCAGACGATCAATGCCTGCCGAAGCTGAAGTTGCGACATCCCCACCAATAGTGGCAGTGTTGAGGGGTTTCTTCCCCGCCACTGTTGATGTGGCAGTCGCCACTTCAGCATTCGCGCAGTGCACAGGGCACATCTCGCACTCGAGGCTTCTGGCCGGCAGCGGGAACTACAGATTCAGTTTGAATTACAAGTAAATTAGGATTTCTTTCTGTTGACCTAGTCGAGTAAACGATTAGCGCACCCGGGGTGTCGAGCGTGATGACGGCGCAGGCGGCGCGGTGGGCGCCAATGGAGTGCAGCACGCCCGGGCTGCCGGCGTCGCCAAAGTAGACCGGCAGGTCCTGCGCCTTGCCCATCTGCGCAGGCCAGGGTGAGCAGCGGGTTGAATCCAAGTTCAGATCCGAGCACGGACACAGCAGCAATATGAGGCAGCAGCTTCCAAAGCACACCGGCTTGCCCTGGACCGCTGCGAGCGACAACAGCAGCCTGGGGTTTGTGCGAGTTGCAGCACCCGGTCGCCGGCTGCGCCGGCAGGTGAGCTGGCCGAGCCATGACAAATTGCGGGACCCTGTCAGACACACAGCGGGCAGACGGCTGCACCTGGGCCAGGTGCACTGAAAGGCAGCTGCAACCCGACAATGATTTTGCAGCGATGCACTCGAGTCGACATGTGCACGAGGCAGCCGGCAGGATGGGGGCCCAGGAGTTGCCAGGGCGCCAGGCGGAGTCTCAGGGTCTAGAAATTAGTGTTTCAACAACACGCCTGCACGCGCTCGGCGGAGACGTCCAGGGCAACAAAGGGGATGAGCCGCTCGGACAGCAGCTGCGCGATGATCTGGCCGACACGCCCAAACCCGGCGATGATGACATGGTCGCGCAGCTCGCCCGCGTCCTGCTCCGTCGGCTGCAGCGCCTGCGGTAAGGGTGCGACAGGAGCCGCGGTCAGGCAAGCTCAACAGTGCTGGGCATCCACACATCCACTCTGTTTCAAGCCTCGCCAGGGGGCGGTGCCGCTGATCACGCAGCGGCCAACGGGGATGCTCAATCCACACGCGCAATGGGTGTGCACATGACACCACTGCAGCGGTGTGCTACCGAACGCACAGCTGGCAGGATTCGAGGGTCATCGGATTGCATCGCTGCTGCGATCGGCATCAGCGGACTGAGCTTGCATGGAACAGCGAGATTGCAGCAGCGAGACGGCAGCCTGGACCACCAGAGGGCTCGACGTTTCTAACAAACAAATCACGATCGCACCTTCATGTCGCCCTTGTCGAACGCCTTGCCCAGCTTCTGGCCGGCTTCCGCCAGGAAGGGCGTCAGCGCCATGGACAGCGCGACCACCAGGAACAGGATGCGCACCAGCTCCGGCTGCAGGATGTTGTGCGTGATCGCCTCGCCTACCAACAGCAGGGACAGGAGTTCGTCCGAACAATCCTTCAAAGCACGAGTGCGGCAGCTGAAGGTTGTTAGTTGGCTGCCAAGATTCCTAATCTGCGTGGAGTGCCTGGACGCCAGACGTGGTGCCTTGCGCGCGGTCTTGGCGGCGCTCTGCTTCAAGATAATAACTGATGCAACATCAGGGACAGGGCCATGCGTGGAGTGCAGGTTCACGCTCCGTGAGGCAGCCGGCACTGGACCAAGGGCGGCAGGTCGAAAGCCTCGCTAACATGAGTGTAGGGTTTGCAGGGCGCCCCCGCTGACCGTGCCGCATTGACTGCGCCGCATGGGGCCATCCTGTTTTGACCGAAAACGCAGATAGCGACAAAGAGTTGACGGCGGGTGCTTACCAAAGGCAACAAAGGCGAACTCGCCGCCGGCAGCCAGCAGCATGCCGGCGCGGATGGACTGCATTCGCGATATGCCAAACATCGGGCCCACTGCGGCCATCACTCCCACCTGCACAGGGGGCGAAGGCGAAAAGCTGACTCAGAATACAGCTCATGTGCAGCTGCGGCGGACGTAGAGTCGCTTCACAAGGTGGACGCGCAGCTTGTGGTCACACACACCCATCCTCTGAAACTGACCGAGATCAGGCGGCTGTCCGACTTCAATGCAGGCAGACAACATGGTCAATGGCGAGCAGGATGCACGATCACGGTTTGCCGGCAATGAGCTTGCTCGATCTCGAGATTGTGGTGCTGTAGCGCAATACGAGCTGGCAACATTGCAGGCACAGCCCCTGAGTGCATCGACTTTGTGTTGGCTGACAAAGTTCGAAAGCGCGCCTTGCCGGCGATGAGCAGCGCGATGGCGGAGATCACGGTCTTGTAGCGCGAGAAGAACAGCCCGACAGAAATCTCCATGCCGACGGTCATGAAGAAGAGGCCCATCAGCAGCCCCTTGTAGCTGGCGATGTCGGACTCCACCTGCTTGACATACTCGGTTTCCGCCAGCAGCAAGCCCGCCTGCCAATAGCGGAGCGACAAAACCATCAACACAGGCATGAACACACATATACGTTCGTCAGTCGAGATGACACCTCGTCATGACACCTGATGGGCGAGACCTCCACTTGCTTGACATGCTCCGTCGCAGCCGGCAGCGGCAGCAACCTGCACTCTTGCGGGAGCAGGTGCCACGGCAGCCTCGCGACACTGGGTGAGCATGCACTGCACTCGTGCAGCAGCACGCGCCCTGCACGCCTGCTGACAGCTGTGGAGACACCGGGTAGATGCACAGCAACCTGAGAGACGTGCATTTTCGCACGGGAAAGGCTGAGGTGGCTCCCGCCCAAGGAACCCCTTGCCGCAGAAGAGCCTCATTCTAGCCACTTTAGCCAGTATAGCAGTTATGCAGGCCTGATCTGTTCACAACTCCAGCTCGAGTCCGGGATGCCAGGCCCTCACCAGGAAGGCGCCCAGGGCGAGCGACAGGCCGGCCGCCTGCGTGAGGACGGAGGTGCCCAGCACCACCAGCAGCGTGGTGGCGGCAAACACGTCGCTGTTCTGCAGGTTGCTGATGCGCCGGTACAGCGGCCGCACCACCAGCCGGCCGCCGGCGATGATGCCCACGATGCAGCAGATTGCCTTCAGGCCCGCCAGCCTGCGGCGCAGAGGGTGAGCAGGGGTTGGGAAGGATTTGTGGGGCGCTGCACACTGTCCCGGCTGCGCACCGCGCCCAGCGCCTGTGCCAGTGGAAGCGGCGACGCCCCGATATGCAAGGCGTCCCTGTAAGACGCAGCAGCCAGCCTGCCGATGACAGGCGCTGGGAGGCTTGTGGCGAAGTCTCTGGCTATGCCGGCGGCTGCAACCCACCCATATGCAGACTCTGCAGTGTGGGGCAGGCGGGCGTGGCAGCACGAGCACCGCACCCGAGGGCCTTCGAGATGGTAGCGAAGCCGACGGCGGCGCCCTCTTGCGGCGCCAGCAGCGGGATGAGCATCAGCAGCACGACCACCGCCAGGTCCTGCGCGCGGTGCCGGGACGGGCACTCATGCGGCGCTGGTTCACAGCGGCCGCAGCACGCCGGCGGCGTGGCTCCGCGCCGGCAGAGGCGGGAGGTCTACAGCGCGCGCCCACAGTCGTGCAAGCTGTGGCTGGTGTTTCGGTTGCCTAGTGTGCATGCTGCATGGCCGGGTCTAGTGTGCTGGTTTCAGGGCCTAGGTTTAGGGCGCACCTGGAACAGCAGGATGGAAAAGGCGGCGCGGCCGTGCCGCGAGCCGGTCTCCCCCCTGTCCGCCAGCACCTGCATGGCGACAGCGGTCGAGGACAGCGCAAGCCCGCCGCCGAGGATGATGGCGCCGGGGCCGTGCACCGCCGCGAGCGCCGTCACCGTCGCCGCAATGGCGGCCGTGGACACCAGCACCTGCGCGGCATCATCACAGTCGTCAGGCGTGCATCAGACTTCGGTGCAACCTTCGCCACGTGCACGGCGCTGCGGGGCTCGTGTGCCGGACAGGCTCGACTGACGCAACCTGGCCTGAGACTGGCGACGCACAGCAACCCTCCCTGTGTGCGGTCCAACACACATTGCGCGGCAAGGGGGCTGGGGCCGCACAGGCACAGGGGAACGCTGCGTAACGAGCGCGCCTGCAGGCCGCCGAGCCCGAAGACGAACTTCTGCATGGAGCGCAGGCGCTCCAGCGACAGCTCCAGGCCGATGTTGAACAGCAGGAACACGACGCCGAGCTCCGCCAGGTGGCGCACGCCTTCCACGTCCCGCACAATGCCTGGTGGAGCAGGGAGTCGAGATCACAAAGCAGCAGACAGTCATATCAGCTGTTACTGCTGTGGCGTGACGTCGAGCAGTGCAGGAACGCGACGCCCAGCTCTGCCAGGCGGCGCACGCCTTTCACTCTCCGCAGGATGCCTGCGCGCGTGATGTTCAGGGAGTCGTTGGTGGCGGACCCATGCCGTGGATCTGCTGCGTCACACACAGTCGCGCATGCTGATTTGGCATGGTTGCATCAGAGAAGGCGAAGTCGGAGCCCCGGCACGGTGATGAGCGCGGCTCACGCTTGGATGGCTGTGACAACAATGTGATGTGCACCTGGAGGCGGTCTTGGCTTGGCTGCACCACGTGCATGGACGGCAGTGACAGCCCAGCAGACTCGGCTCGGCTTTCTGATCGAGCGCGGGGCTGCCGCTGGGAACCTCACGCTGCCAGGGCTGCGGTTGCGGGGTCGAAAACACGATGGAGGGCGCACCCAGGGCGTGCGGGCCGATGAGCGCGCCGCCGGCCAGGAAGCCGAGCACTGGGCTGCCCCCCGGGATCTTGCACACGACGGGCACCACCAGCACGGAGGTGAACAGCAGCCAGATGGTCTCCAGCAGGCCCTCCTCGTGGCGCAGCGTCTCCGGCAGCGGGATCTTGCCCAGCATCGTCTTCGCCATAAGCTGCAGCTGCGGGGCGGGAAAGCAAGGGCGTGTCACAGAGGGACTCGTTTCAGCGTCACGGGTGAGCAGCGACCTGCCCAGCAGCGTCTGACAGGCACCTCGGTCGGCGACCTGTCTGCGCGCGGGAACCTGCGGAGACTCGACTGATTACAGAGCCGAGCAGCAGAGGAATGGCAGTGCCATCGCTCGGCACCGTTCAGGCAGCGGTGATTCCCCAGGACAACACCAGGATGCTGCTGTGAATCGTTCAGTCAAAATGCTTTGACGCCGCGTCTGGAATGTCGTCCTCATGTCAGACTGACCTTTGCGAGGTACTGGCCCAGTGCCAGGATGGAGGTCTTTGCGGGCAAACCCCAGGGCGTCTGCAGGAAGCCGTACCCGGCGAGGCACGCCACCACCAGCCCCGCCGCCAGCGCCTTCTGGTGCCTGGTGTGGGGTGTAGGGCGTAGGGGGTTGATTGTTCCGGTGGGAAGCACAGAGCAAAACCAGCAGCGACGAGCAATGCCGCTCAGGCATGCTCTGGACGAGCGGTCACGAGCCGCGGGGGTGTGGGAGAGCAGAGTCCAGCATGTAATCACGGCGCCCGCTTGCAGCGGTGCTGCACCTGACCATACAGCGGCAGGCCGGCACATGGCAGCAGACGCACACAGGCAGCAGGCCGGCAGGCACTGCTGCTGCAGACTCCCAAGTGGATGCTGCTGGCAGTGGCAGGCGGCCACTGCATGAACAGTGCACGTCCAGCATGCCCCGACGGCCGAGCAGGCTCGGCGTTCCAGGGGGCGCACTTTTTCCAAAAGGGCAGCTTTGCCGACGCCGCCTCCCACTCATCGAAGGACTTCATGGAAGGCGTGGACTCCTTGCCCTTCTGTGCCGCATCCTTCCCCTTTTGCGCCAGCAGGTCGACCTGCGGCCCAGAAGAGAACAGCCTCAGTGACCTAGGCCAGCCTGCATCTCGAAGATGAGCCTTGCCGGGACAAATCCAGGAGCATCCTCCCCCTTTTGCGCCAGTGTGGCCACGACTGGCTGCGGCGCATCAAGGGCACACGACCTCAGAGACGCTGACAGCCGAGAAGCAGACAGGCCCACTGTCATTGCGAGCCGGCGCCATGGTCCGGCCAGGGCTCCCATGGCCCAGGCCTGGTGCCCCGAGCAAGGGGCGTGCATCTTCATCAGGGCTGCGCCGCCGGCGCGCGATCGCGCCACATCAGCTGACCACAGGATGCCTCGTGCGACACATGCTGCCGCTGCTGGGCCCCACCGACGTGGGTGATATGGCTGGGGCCGAGATGACGCCGCCGGGCGGCGGCCGCAGCGTCGTGAGCAGGTCCTCGTCAGCCGACGCCGTCGGCAGCGCCAGGCCGGCCTTCTTGGGGGACTTGGGCGGCGACGGCGCCGCGAGCGCCTGCGGCTCCAAGTCGAGCGCCTGCTCGACGTGCGCCGCTATCCGCTCTGCCTTCCTGCGTTCGCGTCAGAAAAAGGCCCTCTGTTGGTGGGTGATCAGCCTTTCTGCAGCTTCCAGGCATGGCGCCTGCTCCACCTGCTGCGTCAAGATTCGATACCCTAAAAATCTAAACTCTGTTCGCTCGGCCGCCCTGGGCTGAGGTTCGGCGGTATCCCAGGGTGTCCCAGCAATGTCTGTGTCCGAAATGTTGTTTCAGGGTTTAGCCCCTAAACGAACCTGGCGGCCTCCTGTGCGACCTGGTCCTCAGTGGGCCCCAGGTCCCGCAGCCCCTGCAGCGCCTTGGCCAGCGCGTGCTGCGTCTCCTTCACCACCGCCGCCGCCTCCATCTCATCGCGCACCGCGCCGCCGGCGCGCTGCATCGCCGCCGCCGCTGTCTCCTCCGCGGCAGCGGCGGTCGCCTCGGCCGCCCTGGCGCGCTCTTCCAGCGCGCCCACCTGTTTTGGGCAAGGGTTCATGCTCAGGGTTCAGGATGAGAAGTTGCACGTTTGTATTGGCTGGCGAATGCCCGCCTGAAGGGCTGCAGCCGGCGCCAGCTGAGAGCTCCGGCTTTGGCCATCGCCTGCTGTTCGTGCGAGCCGCCTGCGCCTCTGCCTGCCGACCAAGCCGCCTTTTCCCCTCCTCCAGCGGTTTCTGCACAAATAGCTGCAGACGTGTGGCGGCTGTGCGGCAGTGCACAGGCTGTGCTGCCTGTGGCTCCCCGCCCCGCAGGACCGGTTTAAAACAGATGGGCATTCCTGCACGGCTAGTGCTCATTCCCCTCAGCTGTCCCTGACAGCTCATGTGCCTATGGACGGCCGCAGCTGCGATCCAGCACATCATGCGCGCAAGGGCTTATCAGTACGGAAATGCAATCTCTTGTGTGGGTTGTCTGCTTGCAAGAACGCCTACTTCAGCTGCCGCTCCTTCTTCTCCCACAGCTGGCTCACTCCATGCAGGCTGGCAGGACCTGAGACGAGGTCACACTTGCGCAGAGGTACCCACCTTCTCCTGCAGGTTGTCTGCAAAGAGCGACGCCTCCTCCAGCTGCTGCTGCTTCTCCCACAGTTGGCCCTCCAGGTCGTCATCGCCTGTGGTCGAGCCCGTTGCCCTTTCTAAGCCTGCGGGAAAGCACGATCGGGATGGAGAATAAGAGGCAGGACAACCGCAGTTCCCAGGTCGCCATCACTGCCGCTTGCGCCAATGCCCGTGCCTGGCGCCTGTTCAAGGCCCTTCGGGGCTACCACGCCTGAACAAGCACCGAGGCAAGCCGATACATTGTAGTCCTGGCCGGTGCCGGCTGCGGCGTGAACCGCGGCCATGCAGCCATCAGCCCGCGTGACGCCCGCGCAGACCCATCCCTGCACCGTGGCAACGGTGTGACGGCGAGGCTGTCATGGGGGACCCTCAGCAGCGGCATGCTGCCGGGCGGCGCCACTCAGTATTCTAAACCCCAACGATGCCTGCTGCTAGGCAGCGCGCACTGGAGGCGACGGAGTCCTCTGAGATCGCGCGGCGCAGGTCCGCGACCGCCGCGATGAGATGCTCGCGCTTGTACACCGCCGATTCGGACTCCGTGACTGCCTCCTCCGCGCGCCGCCGCGCCTTCTTCGCTGCCTCCCGCGCCGAGATGGCGGCCTCTGCCACGTGCTGCGCCTGCTCGGCAGAATATCGGGCGGCTGTCGAGTGCAACCCGTTGGGGCACCACATTTCCCGGCGCTTGCGGAGTCACGGTCGCCCATGAGCCGCCGTGCCACAGCGCTGTGGACCATGCCTCCAGATGCAGTGGAAGCGGCGGCAGCGGCATGCAGAGAGCAGGCAGTTGTGGGTCACGAGCCGGGACTGCGAGCATGTCGCTCAAAGACGCCTAGCAGTCCCAATCGCACCTCATCCTCAAACTGCTCCTTGAGGCTGATGGCCTCGTTTTTGCG
Organism: Deuterostichococcus epilithicus; assembly: GCA_033439295.1. Classification (NCBI taxonomy): domain Eukaryota; kingdom Viridiplantae; phylum Chlorophyta; class Trebouxiophyceae; order Prasiolales; family Stichococcaceae; genus Deuterostichococcus; species Deuterostichococcus epilithicus. The sequence goes on along the minus strand of JAVTLE010000004.1, from coordinate 695,284 downwards.
GTGTACCGCCCGCTCCAGGGCCTCCTTCAGGGGCGCTAGCTCCTCCAGAAGGTGCTCGTCCTCTGTGAACATGTCCTCCTGGTCGGGCCACAGCAGCGTCAGAGAGGTGTTAGCACGCCCTTGTCTGGCATGGGGGCACGGGACACTGAAGTGGGACACAAAAGGGGGTCCAGGATGGGAGCGTGCGTCACAACGCGCGGTGTTTGCAAGCCTTTTCGCGCACCTCGTCGAGCGTCGCCAGCGTCGTGTTGGGCCCCGACTCGTCCATGCTGAGTGTCGCACGCAACCGCCTGCGCGGCAGGGCGGAGTGGCGTGCCAGAATGTCGTGCAGCACAGACGGTCTCCGCGGGACTAAATTGATCCCTTGAAGCCGCATGTACCATTTGAAACAGACACCGTACAACGTGCCGGCAGCAGGGCACGGTTGCACGGAGTGATGGCTGGCAGTGATCCAGGGTTCCGAAGTTATCTATCAAAAGCACGACCGTTGTCACGGATGGTGGTGCCAACCTGCGCTGGCCGGCTGTGTGTTGTTGCGGACCATGATGCGCTCGCTGCACCAAGGGCAGGCAGCGAAAAGCACTGCCGGCACTCAGCCGCGCCGCTATGTGCTCTGACGCATGTGCGGCAACCGGCGGCCGCAGTGTCGACCGCTGAATCATTGCCATCGGCGGCATTCTGGATGCTTGGCTGAGTCAACTGCGATACATGTCGAACTTTGCAAGGGCCGAGGTGCTTCCGACCCTTCGTGTCAAGTAATACCGAATGAGCGACGCAGTAGATCCAGCTCAGGACAGGCCTGTGATCCTAGGATGTGATGCAACCAGACGATGCTACAGTGGACAGCGGCGCTGTCCACTTGGAAATGTGCCTCGCGGGGGGAGGCAGCGCGCGCCATGCTTGGTTCCCTTGCTAAGTGTCCTGTGTTTTGCATTATGTTCGCCCCTGGCGAGCTAAACCCTCGACAAGAATCGAGTCAACGCAGGCGGACGTATTCCCGGCCACGCGAAGCTGGCGAAGCTGTGAGCCCGGGAGGCCAATCGAAACCTGCACGCTGCCTAATCGGCACTCTGGCTCTCCTGGCAAGCGCTTGCTGCTCCACGCGGCGGTGTCTTCCGGCTCCCTGACGGTTACGACGGCGGGTGCGTTCTTCACATCCGCCTCCTGATCCCTCTCCAGCTGGGGTCGCGGTGCAGCCGCGCTTCGGGACGCGGCCAGGGCCTCAAGGCGCCTTTATGGATGGCTAGAACGCTTGGGGCATGCGCCGCGGTTTCGGGGCCACAGCAGACGCCAAACTCGCGTCACACACGCACGGGGACTCAGTCACGGGGAGCCTGACGCAAGGCAGCGACTGGCCGGGTGGCAGCTGCCGCCCGCGTCACCGCTGTCATCTTGCGGCCTGGCTGTGGTGCCTGTCCGCTATTTGCGCGTTGAGCGCCCCTCCAACGCAGCCGCGAAAGCCGCCTTGCTGCCGCGTAAACCAAATTATTGGGTTTGACGTTCAGCACGGCGCTCCTGACGTCGCTGCGCTAGTAAAGGCCTGCCTTGACTCTCGGTGCTGTGGTGCGGCCGGTGTGCTGCTGCGACTGAGCTCAGGTTGAGAGGCCACCTAGGTCTGCAGGGGTTGGTGGTTCTGTCCAGCAGCCCATACAGCAGGCTAGCAGCTTACACATCATATCCCTGCCCTTGCTGCGTCACACAGAGCATTCACCTGTTTGCCTGCTGCTGCCGTGCAGGTCCACGACCAGCAACCATTCCCTGCAACGCTAGCCTGCTCGCTCTCGCCGCCATCAACAGCCAAGATGTTTTTCGCCTGCCAGCATCCCGCTCCCGTGTTCCATCCCTTTTCGAAATGCAACGCGAGTACACGCACCGCCTTCATGACTACTACCGGCGCCAGCATTCACCGCGAGAGCATCAGGTGCCTGCAGCCGCGCTGCTCTGCTGCTGTTGACGGCGTTCGTTGCAGCATGCTGCACTGCTGATTTGCCCTCTTCGCCTCTGCGGCTGCTGCTCACTTCGGGATGAGCTCTGGGAGCCTCAACCTCGTGGGTGCTGGCTCGCAGGTGGCAGCACATTCCCCTGCTGAATCTGCTGCGCCCCTCGCCGCTGCTGAACCTAGTCGAGGATTCAGACGTGGTACAGAATGTCGGCCCACCCCCATCGTATGCCGCGCTGGCCGCGAAAGGCGGCCGCTACGCAATGCAGGTCCGCCATTGCCCGCAGGCTGCCGCTCCGTGCTGTCAGGATCCATGCCTCGCCGTGCATGGGGAGCAGCCAGCTGCTGTGCAAACCTGCCACCCTGTGCTGTCAGGATCCATGCCTGGCCGTGCATGGGGAGCAGCCAGTTGTTGTGCGAGGCATTGCCGGCCTGCCAGTCAGTCGGCACACCGCATGAAGAGAGAGCGACGGGCGGGAAGGGGTGAGCACAGGTAGGGGCTGGGCTGCCAGGCGCCCGGCCGGGCAATTGTAATTTTCGAGTCGCTCCCAAATGGCTGGTAGTGGCCTGACGCGATGGGCGCCACACAAATTGGGCGCAGGCCTAGAAGGCGGCGGCTCTGCCGTCGCCTCGCCGCCTCCGGGCAGCGATGGTCACTGCCAGCCAGACCCTTGCGCTCGTACAGCAGCGCCATGGCGCCCTGCTTCAAGACCTGCCGCCGCGGGTCGGTGGCGCCTTCAAGACACAGGACCTCATTCGCCAGGCCCTCCTCTGCAGCAAAGACACAAGGTACACACCCCATGCCTGGTGGAGCTGCCCAGAGCTAGTCGCATGGGTGGCTGATGTGTTGTTGCAGCAATGTGTTGTGGTCAATGTCGTCATGTCCATGGTGAGTCATCGGGGCGTCAGCTGTCCAGGGGGCGAGCGGCTGGCAGCTGCACACGACGCTGAAGCTGCATCTCGTGATGCTGAAGTTTGTGTCTCACGATGGTGGGACAGCACAGCAACAGCGCAGCTATGTTGCAGCACATTGTCCATTGGGGGGTGAGTCGACATGTGGGATAGCATTATGCAGCTCTGCGTCTTGGGGACAGCTCAATGTCCTCCGGCGCAAGGCAGCTGTCCACCGGTCGCTGCCGGCCGGGTTCCAGACCCAGTACTGAGGCGTTTGGTGGTGCCCGGCTGCGTCCACAGCAGCAGCTGCAGCGCCGCAGCCGGCGGCCTCAGCCTCTTCCTGCCGGGCCTCGCCGGCGGGCCGCCGCAGAAGGCCCTGCAGCAGCCCGCGGCGGCGGCGCTCACCGCGCGCCCGCCGCCCGGCCCCGCCCGCGGCGGCGGCGCCAAGGCGGCGCGCGTGCCCCACGTGCGGCAGCAGTTCAACTGGGACTGCGGCCTGGCGTGCGTGCTGATGGTGCTGCGCGCCGCAGCGCCCAAAGCCGCCTGCATGGACCTAGCTACCCTGCGCCAGTACTGCCCAACCACCAGGTGTGCACAAACACCCACAACCATGAGCGCTGTACCCCAAACTGCTTGCTGTCGGGCTGTCCGGGGTGCACCAGCTGTGCTGACAAGCACATCTGCTACCTGCCTGGAGCCCGAATCGCCTATGAACACCTGCTGGAACCACACCTGCGGCAACAACCCAGGTGAGAGGTGGGGGGTCAGCTTTTGCACAGTCCTCTAGATTTTTCTGTGCGCCAGCTTAAAGACATTTGATAGCTTCGTCGGCCACAGAGCTGCGCAGCAATGCTGTGCTGATAGCATTGTGGCAGGGATGTCGTGTGTGCCCACTGTGCATCATGGCAAATCGGCGTCAGGCAGCGCGCTCACCGCCTCTGCCTGGCTGCAGTCCTGCCGCTGGGCAGCACCAGAGTGGCCGCTGTGCCGACCGCCGCGCCCCGTCTCGAGCGCATCTCCTCTCGAGGGCACGCCTTTGCTGGCGCCTGCCGCATGAGGAAGGCCCATTGCTTGCGTGGCCTATGCCTGGCTCGCAACCATATCCTCGGCCATGGATGAGCGCTTGCTGTTGGATCTGCAGTGGCATTGACAAGCACTTCGCTGCAGTGCCAGCGGCACATGCATCTTTCATTTCTATTATGTACCCTGAAGCTCAAGAATGGCGTGCAGGAGTGGCGTGGAGCGGGCCACAGCTGGGCGATATGGCGTCATGACTTTTCACACCGTAACTTTCCACTGACTCACGACGACATGTGGTGGTCATACCCCTGAAAACCTGATAGCTCATAAACATGCAGAAGCTGCCCTTAAACAACTGGTCCATAGCCCGCCAGCAGCTGTCATCATACGAAAAACAAAACTCGACTCTGCAGGGGAGCCATTTGCTGTTGCCAGCCGCCCTCCAGCTCAGAACCCGCAATCGCTCGACTCGGCTCCCATTCTCCTCCAGACTCCTCACCCACACTGTGCGCCCTTTCACTCACACTGTTGTGCCCTTTCTGTCCCCGCAGCATCTGGACGATCGACCTGGCGCACCTGCTGCGACGCTTCGGTATGGAGGTGGTCTTCTGCACCATCACCCTGGGCGCCAACCCCGCCTTCTCCTCGGAGGCCTTTTACGCGGAGAACATGCCGGAGGACGAGGCGCGCGTGCAGCAGCTATTTAATGTGAGCAAAGGACCCGAAATGCCGACTGTCAGAACCCTACGCCCTGCTTTTCAGACCCTGTTTTCTGGCACCCTGGAGCACGAGGCGCGCGTGCAGCGGCCGTTACATGCGAGCTTAGTATCTGAAACGCTGCAAGCCGGAAACCTGCTGTCTGTACTTGGTTGTCAGTGCCCTGCGCGCATGCCGTCGCCGTGCAGTGTGCGCAGCAGGACCAGGTGCCAGCTGCCTGGCTTCCTGTGCACTGCCTCCAGACCCTGAACAGCTGCGAGCACCCACGCCCCCATGCACGCCGCTGAGTGCCCAGCGTCTGCGCCGAGACGAGACGGCGTGTCAGCAAGCATCCCGGCGCACAGCCGGTCGCCGGGACAGCTGGGTGGCAGGAGCCGGGCTCCCTGGTCCGCCCACGGACGAACCCACCTCGCAGTTTGAGGAGCGAGGAGCTCTGTGTCGAGTCTCGTTGTCTGGGGGCCGCACAGGACGCCCCGCTGGCGGGCATCGCAGTGCACAAGCGGTCGCTGGGGGGGTGGGAGGTCCGAGAGGCGCTGGCCTCTGGGCGCTACCTGGCGGTCGCGCTCGTGGACAAGGTCCGCCTGGGCGGCGCCGGCGCCGCGTTGTGGGGCCCCGATGCCGCGGGCGCCTACGGCTGCGGCGAGCCGGCGTACGTGGGTGCGCACCGCAGCTGCTTCTTTGGCTGTTGTTGCGATCACACCGGCGCGCTCCTGCGCAGCCCACCATCACGCCAGTTGCATCTCGCCATCCTTTCAATTGTCAGCGCTTCCCACTTCTCAGTCCTTTCCACCCTGCCACTCCTGTCATCATGTGCACACACCATGACATGCGGCTGATGCACAGCCTGTCGCTTTTGTCATCAACGCCGGAAGATCCTCTGAGACAGGAGTTCTTCTTGTTCAATGCTCCTCCCGTGCGCTGCAGGCCACTACATCGTGGTGGTGGGCTACTGCCCGGACACGGACTGCTACGCCATCCGCGACCCTGCGGCCGAGACCGGGCACCTGACCATTGCCGCCGACACCTTCGAGGCCGCCCGCCGCTCCTTTGGCACCGATGAAGACATTATCCTGGTGCGTCAGGGTTTAGGATGTAGTGTACGAAGACACCATCGCCTCGCCAGACGCTGGCACCCCGAAAGTTGCGGAGCAGTGGTGCTGCAGCTGGGTGGCGCTCTGGGCTGTTGCTGAAGCAGCTGGAAGCCATGGGATGCTGCGCGCCGCAATACTGTGCCTGTCGAGGTGCTCCTGCGCTGGGCCATGTGAGTTGCTCTCGCGGCGGCCCTCGCAGCCGTTGTCAGACGTGACTTGGTCCTCCTTGCTGCCTGCACACAACGCCTGCTGACAGCGTCCCTCCTACCCTAAATCTCAACCCTGCACTGTGCAGGTGGGCAACCCGGCACCCAACGGCGGCATCGCGCCGCCCGGCGTTGACTTTGCCCGCGCCGTGGCGCTCGCCGCCAGCTTCTAGGCCCTGCGTCCCCCTGCTCGGAGGTTGCTCCTGGCATGCGCCGGCTGCACCACGGTTGCGGTGACAAGCGCGGCGGCACCGGCCAGAGCGGCTCCCCAACCGGGCGAACAGGCTGAAACAGCAGCCTCGGCTGGCGGCACCAGCGGGCAGCAATCCTCCAGCGATGGAACATGTCACGGTGCCGGCTGCGACCGCAATTGACAACACTAGCGCCAGGCTCGAGCAGCTCACTTCAGCGCCGCCTGTGCAGCAGCAGTGAATGACAGTAGCATGGTACCGCCCAGCAGCCAGAGGCGCGGGCAGTGGTACGTCTGGGAATTATGCGGCCGCCAGCGCGGCGCCCTCCGCTGGCAGAAGAAGATCGGCAGCCTCCAGCAAGGCGAGCAGCAGCGTCAGCAGCGCCGCCACCCTTTGGCTTGGACGCAGGAAGCATTGGGAAGTATCTGCATGAACAACTCAGCCAGGCGAGCAGCAGCATCAGCAGCGCCGCCATCAAGCCCTCCTGCGCTCAGGCGTCGTGGCCCGCAGTCGAGCGGCCCAGCCAGCACGATCGAATCTTGAAGGAGCGCCTGCCGCCAAAGCGTTTGGGAAGGTGCACTAGCGCCCCCGGTGCAGCGGCGGCAAGAGCTTCGTATCTACGGCAGAACAGCGGGGGTTGGGCCGGCGGTGTGCCGACGGCACGTCCGGCAGCGCCCTTCCCCCAGCCAGCAGCAGCCGCCGCCGCCCCCAGCCGCGAGGCGCCACTTGCAGCCGGGCTGCTAGCCCGGAGCAGGGCGGCTGTGGCTGGCGGCAGCGTGCGGAGCAGGCAGAAACGGCAATCATCCCAGCGCCAGGCGGGGTGTGTTCCAGGCAGCGCAGCAGCAACAAAAGCTGCAGAGACCGCCGACAGCGAGAGGCGGCATCTGGTTTTCGCCGGGTTTGGTAAACAGACTGCCCCCCTTGAACGACGACCGCATGTGCCGGTCCCGACGAGCAGACAGAGCCCCGCGCTCGCGTTGCGCGCTGTAGACGTGTTGTGAATGTACAGTAGGCTCTGTCTGTGGGGCTGGGTGCAGCTGGTCTGCGTTCAGGTGGGGCAAGGAACAGCAGAACAGGCTTTCCCCTTCCACACTTCGAGATCGATCTCGCGCAGCGTTCGCACACATCAGCTGCGGTGCAGCTGCAAGTTTGATGGTGCCTTATGGGGCACGTGTGTGTATTTCCTTTGCACATGTGCACAGGTGCTACCTGGCCCCGGGCAGCAGTCAACAGACGGAGTCGAGCATTCGTTGTTTCTGGGCATTGTGCAAGGCAACGCCATCGTCCAGTGGCGGACTCGGCAGCAGTGTTGGTCAGTGGTTTTATCAGGGCACCTAGCGCGCCAACGGGGGTGTGGCCCAATGTGAAATGGGTTTCTTCAAAGGGACAGCACGACGAAGCTGAGCAGCTTTGAGAGCGCAGTTCTGTGCGCCCTCTACACACAACGGTAAATGTATGCATTTCAGGTGCCATGCCCCAGACTCTTCCATCGCAGTATGACAACTGCCCACCATACGGCCTTGATAAGTTTCCCATGCACCTGACCATTTGCATGGCGGTTGGAGGGTAGTGTGCATACGATGGAATGGGACGGAAGAGAGGGGCCTTTACCGCAGCTTCGTAACCAAGTCCGGACCTATGGGTGTGCTCTCCAGGTGGCGCTTGCTTGCACTTCCTTCAACTGCACCATGGCTCGCTTAAATAACATAAATAGTTTGTCTGTGCTGACACTTGAATACTATTTACTGCCGACATCTCGTTTGCATCGCTTGAATCAGTCCGGTCCACCTGTCTAAGCATCATCCCTCACAAGCTGCAGAACGGCACACTTCAACATCTGCTGGCCTTGTTTGTGCAATATGTTTCCAGCACCGGTGACACGTTAGACGCTATGCAAGCCGGGCAGCTGGGCTTTGCTTCGCAAGCAGAGATGCACCTCCTCCCCACTCGTGCTTTAGCCTCAGCAGCCGCAGAAGTTGGAGCTGCCCACGTCCAATGACTGAAAACATCATCGATCCTGGAACACATCGTCCAGCTCGCCTCTGGGGATGCGGTTCTCCGCCACATGCACGCGTCGCGCCTGCCGCTTTGCCACCTGCGATTTGCGCACAGAGACTCAGTCAGCATGCTCACACTCGAGTCTGCTGACAGCAGTGCATCATCTGTCCTGTATCTGGAGCATCAAAACCCTTGAATCAAGCACCCTGCACCACAAGTGTTTGAAACGAAACATGTTTCGGTTGCTGGAGTTGGATTTCGTTCAAGCTTGGTCAGAATCTCAGTTGAACACATCCAGCAGTCGTGTATGTGCCTCTACCATTATGCTTCTGCAAGGTTCCTCTCATTCGCACCTTGCCGGTGTACTTCCCAGCAGCCTTGCGCTTCTCCGCCGCCCGCAGGTCGTTAGGCGACACGTAGCCGGGGTTCTCCCAGATCACCGGGCCTGCGCAGCCGGGCACAAAACATAAGGGTTGAGAATTGCGGAGGGACATGCAAGCAGGTCACTGCACGACACACAGCCCGGCTATCCCAGATCACCGGGCCTGCAGGGACTCAGCAGGAATGGAGTTAGAGGCGAGACATGCCGGGCCGCCAAGCACGATCCACCACAATGCCCTGCTCCCGCCTGCCCGGTCGACAGGCCACTCTCAGCTTTGTGTTGGGCTTTGCACCCCCAGGAGTCGCCAGAGCGCAGCAGCCCGGTCATTTCAACGCACGTCGGGGCAACTGGCTGGGGAGCAATTTGCCAGCAGCGGAGCAGAGACGCACCGCCAAAGGCGCCGGAGAAGATGAGGATGGGGTTGAGGCAGGCTCTGGGGCCGACCTCCACCAGGCTGGTGGCGTCGACGCCCACACGCGGCTTCTCCGCCGCCTGACACACCTGCGCCACAGGGTTTGGGACACGCTGCTCAGGGTTCGACACGCTCGGACGACTGCCCGTGGCTCCTCCTCCGCTGGGCACAGCTGCGCTAGGTGGGAAGCGCCTGCCTCGGACAGGGCTTCTTCGGAGAGGGCTGCAGGTTCTGCGGTCGGACCATGCCTGCTGCCTCGTTGTGGGGAGGACGGGTTTCTCAGCACTTCCTCGAGAAGCTACCTGGTAGTTGCGTAGCCAGATGCGGCCGTCGGCAACGGAAAAGGACAGCACCCGGTCGACGAAGGGCTTAGCCTTGTGGTGCCGCTTGGGCGTCGCGAACACGTGCGTCAGCACCTCTTTGAGGACCAGCCAGTGCGGCGCGCTGTCGAACTCCTGTGCGCGGGATTACGGCGGTTCAGTGCGGAGCTGTGGTGCGTCAGTCCCGCACCGCACGCGTGTAAGCGCCAGTTCGGCGGCTGTAAAACTCCTGCAGTGCTGTGAAAACGTGTGGCAGTTGAATGGTGCGACGAGGGGCTGCTGCTCTGAGCCCGGCAGGACAGTGTCAGAGGTTGATCAACACCTCTGTGCGCTGCATGGTCGTGTGGACGGCTGGCCCGGCAGGCACCAAAAACCGTTGCGCGGCATGCGCTGCTGGCGCAGCCTGGGGCAGATGCAGGAAGCGGAGGCCTCAAGGCAGGTAGGGCGTGCCTGGTCGAAGCTGAGCACGGGACGGGACCCCTTGAGGTGGTTGCCGCTCAACTTCAGCTCCGCCATCGTGTGCACTGCGCGATGCACGGGACAAGGTTCATGTTGACGAGGGCAAGCGAGCAGGGCATGGCAACAGAGGAGCCGTCGTTCACGTGGACCGACCAGAAGCAATGGCGCGCACTGCTACATTTCTGCGGCTGCACCCGCTGCGGGCGGGAGGACGGCAGGAAGGAAGGAAGAAAGTTTCCCTGACGTGTCGTCGACGATTTTCATGGTGGGGAGGGCAAGATAAACGTGAAGTGTAGGGTCTGCGGGGGAGCGATGACCAAGACACACCACTGACGATGAGGAACTCGGCAGTGGGGAGAGCAGCAGAACCCTGAAGCTGAGGGTTTCGCAGGGAGGGAGGGAGCGGTTGAGCTTGTTGCAATGACGCACCGTTGACGATGAGGAACTTGGCGGTGGGGCCGGCGGGCACCTTGGCCAGCCACAGGTAGCAGTCCTGCCGCTTACGCGCCTCGAAGAACATTGCCGACGTGCAGCCCTGCAGCATGATGCGCATGTCTCGCGTTGTTTGCCTGCCCGAGGCCTGGAGTCTCGGTCGGCAGCTACTGCATCAGCTGCAGGGGCTGTATCAGAGCGGCAGAGCGGCCGGAAAAACGGCGTTTCGACCACCGGCAGTGGTGAGCGGCGGCCAGCAGGCAGGCTGGCGGGTCGGCGGCAGGCGCGGCAGTCCGATGCGACACAAAATAAACGAAACAGAGGAATCGAAATCAGAGTTACACCTTGAGCTCGGCGGCTTCGTTGATGACGGCGCGGTCGGACTTTGTGTCCAGTTTGGCGTCGCGCTTCGCGTTGGGCAGCAGCTGCCCCAGGTCCAGCATCAGGTGGCGGTGCCTGGAAGCACGAGCGTCCGAAATCAGGAACGACTGAGAATGCACGGCTTCGTGGCACAATTTGATTGCAACAGCTGCCCCAGATCAAGCATCAGGAGCCGGCTGTACGGCACACTGTTATCTTGCCGCGTAGGTTTGCTCAGGGCTTGGACGCATGCACTTCTGCTTGTGCCGTCTCAAGCTGGAGAGTGCAGACGATGAACGAAGCACGCATGACATCCACCAGCTGCTGTGCTTCCTGCTGCTGATGGATCCGGCAGTCACTGCTGCCCAATGCCTGTACACGACAGCTTGCTCACCGGGGCGGGATGCCGCGTGAGGTGAGCATCAACACTTTCTCCTTGTTCCGAAATGGCGGCTCGCTACCCGCCGCGCCGCCGTTGCCGGCCGCATGTGCTGCGCGCAGCGCAGACAGCGGCACCGTCTCCAGACCTGCGGACGCCAGGGCATTTGGTGCCGCGGCATCGGCGTCGGTAGCATCCGGGGCGGCAGCCGACTTGCGCTTCCGCTTAGCCGCCTTTCCAGGAGCGCCGTCTTCGGCTGCTGCGGCAGCCGTGGGCTGGCGCTCGGATACACTGTCCAGCGCCTCACCGCCGTTGTCATCGCCGAGCTCGTCATCTGATGACGCCGGCTCTGCCGCCGCCCGCTGCCGCGCCGCCGCCGCCTCACCGGCGCTGCGCTTCTGTTGCTTTTTGCGCTGTGTCTGAGGCGTGGCAGTTGCCAGCTGCTGCTGCGGCTTCTTCATTTTGCCGCCGCTACTCGCTGGCGCGCCGGCAGAAAATATGGCTTGTGCTGCAGCACGGCCTGCCGGGCTGCCGCAGGCAGCGGCCGCGCCGGCTGCCTTGTATCGCTTAGCCTCAGCACCCTGCAGGTTGTCAGACGTCTGAGCTGTAGATGTTGACGACATGAATAACAGAAAGCGGCATGTCAGCGATGATCGTAGCACCGGCTCTCGAGGCGGCATGCAAGTCATGTGCAGTAGGCAAACGTCGAGATCGTGCACCTGTCGGGCCATGGCGCCTGGAGCCTTCTGCAAGGTGACGTTCAATCCAACAGTTTCTTATGCCGCCAGCAACTCCTTGTCGCAGCGCCGAAAGTTCCGAAAGCAGCACCGAATGCAACCGAGTGGGCGAGACCAGGGGTGCGACAGGCTCGACCGGCCACTTTCCTGCGATTCTGCAACACGATCAGACTCTGAGATGACGAGGCTGCGCAGCCTTTCTGCAGAGTGAGCACGGCTGCTGCAAATTGCCTGCACCGCTGCACCGTAACGCGAAATCGGCTAAGTGCTGAAGGCCTTGACCCGAGGCGGGTTTAGCAGCGCCGACGGCATTTTGCCACTGTGCCCGCCCAGCGCCTGGCCCTTTGCAGCTTGCGCAGGGACGCCTGTTGCCGACGTCCTCAGGTGTCGAGCCATCATGGTGAGTTGTTGCTGCTTTGCTGGCCCCTGCAGCTGGCAGCGGCGCCTGTGGTTTGTTAGGATGGGCGAGAAGCAGCACGGTCTCGGGAAGTGGGCTTTAAGGAACCGACGGGCAGCGAGCTGCTCGAGACACGTGCCTTTGGAAAGAGCGCACCAGCTGCAAGAGCAGCCAAGCTGTGCTCGCGCGGCAGTTGGGGTCGAGTGTCAACAGTAGATGTCTGGCTGGCTGGAGGTTCAGCGGCACGGCATGCTGCAGCAGCAGTGCAGTCGCCTGCATCATGAACAAACTGGCGTCGCGCTGCAGCAACTTGACAATAGCGGCACATATACGCGTTTGGGGCAGCATGGTGCACCAGCATCTTGAGGGCAGCTTGCTTGGAGCTGAGGTTCCAGTTGCGGCTACGAGAGCCTGAGAACGCCCTCGGAGTACCATACCCAGCTCGAGCTGTAATTCATCGAGCTAGCAGTCAGCAAGCCGGCGCCAACACGCCGACGTGTCACCGCTGCGAATGACATGGTGGTACTGTGCAAATGTGCAGGATACCCCCGTGAAGCTTGCCATCGTCATGAAGGTCATCGGCCGCACTGGCTCTCGTGGCCAGGTGGGCAGAGCTGGCTACCTCTCGATTATGACGGCATTGACTCCGACTGCTTCCCTGGCGGCAGACTCTTCGTGACAGCTTTAGAGCTGCCGGCATTGCATTCATGGCATTCTAGGGCCCCATGACTCTGCGCCCATGTGTTCATGGCTGTACTGGTTCTCGACGCCGTACGTCATGCTTTGCCACATCATCATGCTGCACCGGCGCAAAATCGCAACACAGTCCACAGCTGTGATATCCCTTGTCTGACGAGCGCCGCTCTTCGATATGCAGGTCACGCAGGTGCGCGTCAAGTTCCTGGACGACCAGAACCGGCTCATCATGCGCAACGTCAAGGGCCCCGTCCGCGAGGGTGCGTCCTTGGGTCTCTTTGGAAGGCGGCTGCCCTGTCCTGGAGCCTGCACTCACGACTGCATCTCCGCCGGCTCATCCCGAGCATGCATCTTTTCAAATTGCACGCTCGCAAACTCGTTTCTCGTCGGCAGCTTCCTGGGAATGAGTATGGAGGCTTGTCGAACCCTCCTGCTGGGGCGCAGGTGACATCCTGACGCTCATGGAGTCCGAGCGTGAGGCGCGCCGCCTCCGGTGAGGCGGAAGCCTTTGGGGGGCCGCGGCACTGAGGCAGCAGCAGCTTTTCTGAGCCGCACACTTCGGCCGCACTGTCGGGCAGCTTGCGGCCTTCTCAGCCCAGTGGCTTGCTGCGACAGCCCCTGGCAGCGCGAGCGGCTGCGCCGGCCGCGGCCCCGGCGGCAGCAGCGCCGCTCCCGGCGGCGGAGGGAGGGCGTCCGCTGTCGGCTTTGGAGTTAGAGGGGCAGACACAGCACGTTGCATGGCCAGCAGCAAAAGCAATCTCATGCGGCGGCGCTCGTCTGCCTGCTGTTGGAAACCAACTCGTCTGTAAACACTCCAGCACACTCAAAATGCCCATAACCTGCGACAGTGTCGCCACTGCTGCCCAACACGCGGTCTGCTGGGAAAGGTCGTATACGTAATGCCGAAAAGTGCATGATCTGAAACCGGAACCCAGGCACCCTGCCATCTGTGACGGTGGCAGTGATGTGCAGTTTTGTGGCAGTGGCATGCTTTGAAGTTCTAACAGACATCCGACCGCTTCAGCAACTACCCTCGACGACATAATACCATCTACCTGCACCTTCGTAGAAAATTTAGCTAAATATAGCTTGCAACACAAACTGAGCAGGCGCGGTCTGCTATCTGCGCCATTGGACATATGCAGACCTGCCGCTGGCTGTGAGCCTGCTGACGCGTGGAGCCTGTGTCTAATGTAAACCAGTTGTGACAGCGCTGACGCTGCGCTCCTGACCCCGGTGGCCATCACTTGCCGCTGAGCGCGCCCGCAAGCGCCACGACACCGCCGAGCAGCAGCCAGAAGGGCAACCAGGTGCGCAGGAAGCCGCGCACGCCGACGTGCTTGCCGCGGAAAAACATGAGCGCTGCTAGGCGCACCATGGTCCATGGCCTGCAGTTCAGGATCATGACATGATATTTTGCATGTCAACAGCCTTAAGCCCGGATGCTCCCCAGATTGCTGGATGTGCCGGCTTTGGCCCACTAGCTGTAATAGCAGCTGACAAGCCCACTGCCTGCTCCACACTCCCGCCTGCTGCACCCGGCCTGGCCTCGCAGAGGCGCCAATTCCTGAACCGCTACAGGGGCCCCCAAGTCTTGCCGTCAGCTCTTACAGAGGCTCAGTATTCCCGCATTATGAATATGTAGTGTGTTTCTGCGGCCATCGTAGCCAACCCGCATCAAAGGAATAAACTGCACACCTGCGGCCGTCGTAGCCAGCATCGTTCAGGAAGCGCGCCACATAGCAGTGGCAGTTGTCGCCGCAAAAGTTGTACATTCGCTGCTCGTAATCCCGCGTCGCGCCGCCAAGGCATGCGTCCCACTGCTCGGCAGCAGCGCGCCCCGGGTCCAGCTGAAGGTACCTGAACAGGCAGCACGGGTGTTTCCCATCCAGGATAGTGTGGTACGCCACTGAGGGCTGCCCATGCGTGCTTCGGATTCCGCCAGTGGGTTTAGCCGATGGGTACCTGTGAAAGCGGCTATTCTTCTGCAGGAGCCTGACAGGCGCCCAACGCAACAGCATGTGCGCCCGCTGGCAGGCAGGCATGGCTGCAGGCGCCTGGCATGACGGCATTCGCGTCTACTGAAGCTGCCGGGGCGCAGCGGTGCCGCGTCCGCCAGGCGCACCACACGCAGCAGGTCTCGTGTTGGTGCGGGTCACAGGTGTGGTGGTGCGGATTCATGAAATGACATCTGCGCCGTTTGAGCGCTGGGCAGACTCAATGCGCTGCGCACCTGGTAGGGGACCCGAATGACAGATCACCGCGATTGACGAAGTAGGGCCCTGCGTCAGTGTTGATGCAAGTCAGAAAAGGTGCAGAACACAATCGGCTGGCGACATCAATCAGCCGCAAGCAGCAAGGCTCAGAGGACACTGAATGCAGTGCTCTGACACGGCACTTGGTGGCGGCAGCACCTGCAAAGTCATGGATGTTGCCAACGCTGTCGCAGATGCCCATGTGTCCCACGAACGGCAGGAGCCATGTGATGACTGGTATCGGCGTCCACACGATGCAGTGCGGGAAGATCTTGGGCGGCCGCACATCATTTGGCGGCGGCGCCGGCATCGGGCAAATCGAATTCACCACTGCCGGCTCTGAACCATGCAGCGCATGTGGCGCCGCTCAAGAATGGTGGAGTCTAGCTAATCTTACATATGGTGGATGCTAAAATCTCACGCATGTGGAGCGGGCGATGGCAACAGTGGAGGAGAGCACAATCCCAGCGGCGCGCACGCACTGAGCGGCGTCGATGCTACCTTTTGACCAAATGGATCCAAATTTCTATCACGCGCTTTGAAAAACGCTGTGTGTGCGCTCTTTGCAAAAAGGGCTGCGCGAATTGCCTGGTCCACCTTTCCTCAGCACTGCGCCAATCTGTGCCAATACGATGCTTGAGAATAGTTGAGTCACGGACCTGGCAGCGCGGCTTGAAAGCAAAGCCAAAGTTTGCAAAACGGGTACAAACCGTCGAGATCGTGAAGCTGGACTCGCGAACGCTGTCTGTGCTCGACATTCGATGTGCAATTGTGCACTGACTGACATGCACGACAATTGCTGAAATCTGTATGCCCCATCCTCACATCCTCCAGCACAATGCTTGCAGACCAGACTCAGTCAAAGGCGCAAAGGCTCAGTTGCCACAATCTTGCGACCAAGTCTGCCAACGTCTGCCAAGCAGCGGCACCACATGTGCCACCGCTCTCATGAATGGCACGTGAGACCCTGCAGCGAAGCAGGAGGTGCATAGCGACCAGGGTCTCCGCTCCTTCATTGCTGCGGCACCGTAAGAAACGAATCCCTCCTTCTGTCGCGGAGTCAGCACGGGTCCAGAACGAGGTCCAGAAGGACGCCCTGCTCGGTTCAACCCCATCTTCAGCGCAGTAAATTTCCTGAGACAACTTGAACGCGAAGACGGCACTTTGCAGCAGCCCTCTGTGATCGCAATACTGATACCCACCCGCTGCTTGAACATGTAGGCCAGCAGCCGCTGCTCGGATGCACAGACTCTGCTCGGATGCACAGACTCTCCGCAGGAACGCCCACAGCAGAGCGGCCAAAGTCCAGCACCACGGCCCTCGCGGCTCCCTGCGCATTGTGCGACAGCAGTAGATTCCAGGGCTCTAGATCGCCGTGCCAGACGCCCAGCCGATGGAGCTTCTGCAGCGCCTCCCAGGCGGCCTCGCCGTCGGCCACTGTGGGCTGCTTGGCGAGCTCGAGCGTGACGCCGTCCACCCTGCAGCTCATTGCACCCCAGTCCTAGGCATGCCCAAATAGCTCAGCAGCTGATGAGGGAAGCGTACTCACCCTTCATCTGAATGGATATGAAAAAAAAGCAGGGCTAAGCAGGGCCAAGCAGAGCTTCATCCACCCTGCACCGGTATGCCCGTTTATGGCTCAACAACAGACGAGGAGAGCACATCAATCGTCCGATGTGGTTGGGAAAGCAGTATGATCTGCAGCACAGCGCTGTTCGAGGATGAAATTTGACGCTGCGACGCACAGGCGGTTTGAGAAGACAAAGTGCCCTGTACGATTGACCACGCAGAGTGCACGGCAGCAACGCCGCAGGAGCTTTCGACAGCAGCAAACACTCTAGTGTGAGCTAGATCGCACAGCTCCAGCGCGATGAAGTCGCACGGCGGCCCGAGCGGGTCCGTCACCTTGCCGACGCCGAGCAGCTGCGGCACAACTGTGCCTGCGCATTCAGCCACGCCGCAATCCTGGCTGTCATGCACCGGTGATTGCGCTTTGCCCAGCTCTCTCGAACAGAAAGCGCCATTGCCTGGTCGTCCATGCGATGATGTGCCTAGATCGGGTCATGTCGATGGGTGGAAGGGCGATCGTTATCTCACCCTGCAGCGGTGCCAGCAGCTCGTAAATCTCAGCTTCGTTGCGCAGCTCCTTGAGTGCGGTGGCCGCGTCCTCAGGGTCCTTAACGTCCTCCACGAGGAGAATCTTGATGGCCGCCTCGCAGCCGCGGAAACGCCCTGCTTGCACCACACTGCACCAGCCCCTGCCCAGTGCACCGCCTGCGCGCATCACATGCCGGCGGCGTCCTCGCGTTTCCCTTGCTCTGGCTTCACTGGTTCATCAAGACGAGCTGGATGCGAAGAGACAAACACATCTGAGCAGCATGCAGCACACCATCCAGGCTGAGCTCCACAGCGGTGTAGACATCGTCCCAGCTGGATGTTGGACGACCGCTCCTGCTGTGCCTGCCGCCAGAGCCGCCGTGGCTGCTACCGCCGCCGCCGCCGCCGCCGCCCCCCATGTCGTCGGCTCCGCCACTAGAGCTGTGGGTGCCGCCGGCGCTGCTGCGAGACCGGCTGCGCAGGTTGTAGCGGTGTGTTTCGCCGACCGGCTCGTCTGCCGAGTGGGTGCGAGCGCCTGTAGAGGCAGCGGGCATGGCTGCTGGGGCGGCGGCCAGCTGCCGGCAGTGCATGACATCCCGCGGCCCCGGCAGGGACTCCGAATCCCCTAAGTGCTGCCGCATCTCGACCTGTGCATCAACAGGCCACCCGAGAAGTGAAACACCTCACGCAAAAATTCTGCACCTGCTGTTCCTCGTGCAGAAGGAAGAGCAGGATTGCAGGACAGGCATCCGCTGATCGCATGACCTGCACCGTCAGCCTGCAGAGTGCCTCGTCGACTGACGGCGAAGACGCGACGAACGAAAAAAGACGTGAGGCGTGGAAGACCGAAGTCTTGACGACAGAGTCCTGCGAAATCAAGCAGCAATGCCTGACACCCTGTCTGTGTGCACGCAAGCCCCAGGTGCTGCAGCGGAAGGCAGGCTGCGCATCTGATGACGTCAGCAAGCCCGAATAAGCCAGTTATCTGGCACGCAGATAAGGAAGGCACACTTGCGGACTTGCAGCGTGAAGTGACACACGAGGTCAGAGACGATCCCCTGCGCAGCATCGAAACATCAGGCGTCAGCAGGGTAGCAACAACCAAGGGCTGGCAACAGTGACATACTGGAATTTTGTACGGCAATGGTGCTTCTTTGCTGTCAGCAGGCTCCTGATCAGAGGTGGCACAACAGGGGCTGGCACTGCTGTGGTGACAAATTCCAGTTCTTAGTATCAGCTACCGTGTGACCAGCGAATTTACACAGTGTCGCCACCGGGGGATTGCAAGGAGTCTGCATACCTGTCCATTGCTTTCTCTGCAGCACCCAGCGCGTGTCAGTTGCGTTCGTCACCGACCCGATCCGGAGTCCCGGAAATGTGGGAATCAAAGGCGCACGGATTCCGATAACGCTGTTTGTGTCAATTGCCGTGCTGTGAGGCTTGATCCAGCAGTCCCACCTTGGGGACATAGGGCGAGGGACCGGTACACAATTGGCAGCAAGCGGGAAGCATCGTTGGGCCCTAGTAATTGCATAGCACATCTGTGGCGGCTGCCGCCGGCAGCGCCGACACACGCTTGTGTCTAAAATGTGTGAGTGGTGGTTCAAGGCTCCATCGTCATGAGGGTCACTGGATTTGATCTCTGGACGTTGGAGGCTGGACATCTGCAATCAGGACGCGCTGCTGTACAAACCTCAATGCCGCTGCTGCAGGCTGAATGAGGGAGTGATGGACTCTGCAAACTCTACAGCAGACGCCCGCGCGTCGCTGTTGAGGCCTGCGCCCAAGCCGCGCTGGCTGTCGTGCGCCGCCCTGGAGCCGCCCTGCCTGGCTGAGGCCTGCTGCTGCTGCTGCTGCTGCTGCTGCTGCTGCTGCTGCTGCTGCTGCTGGGTCGACTGCTGCGGCTGCGGCTGCTGCTGCGGCTGCTGCGCCGACTGCGCGCTGCCGCCAGCGCCGCTTGGGGTGCCTGCACCGTCCCTGCAGGCAATGGAGGAGCACTTTGGAGGCAGAGACACGAGGCTATGCGCGTGAACCCCGTCTTGGGCAGCGCATATCAGCCACTCGGGGGCCGACCAGTGGGGTCAGGACTTGGCACACTCCAACTGAATAGCCGCCGACGCGTCAGTAGGGCCGCTGCCCGGCCTGACCCAGGCCTGTGGCTGGCAGTTCCTGCTTGGCGCAGTGCGCACCCGCTGGGGACCTGTAGCTGCGACTTGCTGACGTTGCCGTAGATGGACAGCGCCTGGGCCACCATGGTGGCGGGGTCGCTGGCGGAAGCAGGAAGCAGCATCGTGTTGCCCGCCTTGGCGATGTTGCCGAAGGCCGCCAGATACTGCGGCGACGGCAGACAGCCGTTCAGGGTTTGTGAGGTTCAGAGTTTGGGGATGACGCGGTGGGCTTCAAAGAGGCGCTGAGTCGCGCTAGAGTTTGACAGCCGCCCATTTGTGTGGGCATCGGGAGTCAGTTATGACCCTGGATCATGTGCGCGAATGTGTCGTTACCCCCAATGGCTGCTGCCACAAGGCCTGGGAGCATGCAGACGCCGCAGGGACACGCCCACCGCAGGCGGGTGCCGGGCAAGTCGCCGGGGCAGCAACACGCAGGCTTGAAATGCTGTGCGCGTTTCCTGGATGACATGCTGCCTTCACCTGTTCTGCAATGCGCATGGAGGCTGCGGCGGTGCCGCCGTCCGCCCTGATGGCTGTTGAGATCTGGCCCAGCCCCTTGGCCGTCGCCTCCGCTCTTCGGAAGATCGCCTCCGCATCACCTGCGGCAACAGGGGAGACGCCGATTGAAGGGCCTCCGCCCTGAGCCTTGCAATGCGACTACACGCCGTGCTCTTCTGTTAGGGCTCTGCACACAACGCAGTCGGGACACTGCGTGCAGGACACCCAGCAACAGTCGTGCCGAAACACATTTGCAACAGCGGCACTGGCGGAACCAGAGCGCGCTCACTGATGGCGCGGTTCGAAGACTCCCGCATGCGGCCACAGAGGCCAAGACGCTGCCCGCCCTGCTACTGTCACATTGTGTGTAGCAGGAGCCATGTAGCATTGAGCGCAAGAGGCACGCACCAATGGCGCGGCGACGGCGGAGTCCTACTGCACGGAGAAAGAGGGAAAACACCCCTGAACCCTGAACCCTTTGAACGGCGCGCACCGATGGCGCGGTTCACGGGTCCTGCCGCGCGGAGACAGAGGGAAGGACACCCCTGGACCCTAAACCCTGAGAGGGGCGCGCACCGATGGCGCGGTTCACGGAGTCCTGCTGCGCGGCCTCGGAGGCCAGGATGATGCCTGCCTTGTTACCCTCCTCCACGTTGATCTTGGACTGGCGGGCGCCCTCCGACTCCAGGATCTGCGCCCGCTTGCGCCGCTCCGCCTCGGCCTGAGTGTGCATGTGAGATCGTTCAGGATGTGACGACCATTCCCGCAGGTGCTGCCGTTGCCGTTTCGCAGGTTGATCTTGGACTGCCGGGCGCCCTCCGACTCCAGGCGCTGCGCCTGCTTGCGCCGCTCCGCCTCGGCCTGCTGAACAGGCGTGAGGCGCCATCAGGAAGGCACTTCTGTCTGTTGCCATCCTGCACGTCGATCCTGGACTGGCGGGCGCCTGCAGCTCCAGAGTCCGCGCCTGGCAGCGCCATTCTGCCTCCGATTGCACAGCTCAGCAAACCCGTTGATGTCCCTATGAGGTGTTGCAGTGCGGGTGTGCACACTTCACAGGTTGTCGGCCTGTTCTGGCGTCGCTGATGCATGTCGCCGCCGGTGCGCAACTCACGGACGCTCAGTGCATGCGAGCTCGGCGGTGCTTCAGGCGAGGGCGGACCTGCAGCTCCATGGCGGCACGCACGCCAGCAGGCGGCGCAATGTCCCGGATCTACGATGGCATGGATGAAGCCTCGGCAGGGTCCCCTCTTGACGACAAGGCTTGCGGTGGCGGAGCGCAGAGTGCGAGCAGCAGTGCTGTGCGCCCGGTTGTCGAGAAAGTCAATTCGTCACAGTGCTGCAGATGTGAGCATGTGGCAAGGCGCCCCGCTCGCGCAGGCCGCACCTCGTATCGCATGCAGTCGATACCCCACTCCTGCGTCGCCTCCCTGCAATGCGAGAAACGTTCAGCCTTTGCATTCGACAAAGCTCCCTGATGTGCGTGAGGCCTGTGGGTGTGGTCCCAACGTCGCCGAACATGGAAAGTGCATGTGTCCTGTGCAGCAACAGGGTTCAGTCGTGCCCGCCGCTACGCCGTCGCGCCGCCGCGCCAGACACAGGACCCCCGAAGGTCCCAGCCAGAAAAGCGGTTCCTGGCTCGGACGCTGCACAGGGGCACAGGGGGGGCGCGCCTGATGGCCTTGACGATGTTCTGGTTGAGCGTGTCGCGCTCGGCAAAGGTCTTGTCCAGCGAAATCTTGCCGATGTCGGACCGCATCGTTGTCTGCGCCAGCTGTGTGACCGCGAATAGCGGGTTCTCCACCCCGTATGACGCCTTGCGGGCATCCACGATCTGCGGGGGCCGGTGGTCTGCTGGTTCAGGGGATCCAGTTATGGCCAGCTGGGTTGCTGCGAACAGCAGATCCACACCGTAGGACGCTTTGCGCGCATGCTTCTGCGGAAAACCTCAGCCAGATTGTTGATGATTTTCAGCATACATGCTTATCCTCGACCACGCATACGATGTGCTTGTTCCTGCCACAACCTGCTGATTTTCTTGTTGTTTGTTGTTCATCATCGGCCAAAACACATGTTTCGAACCAGGGGGCTCTGCCCCACAGGATGCGTTGCACGCATCCCCAATTTGCAGGCCAATAAAGTACGCCTGCTGCACTGCATTCTGGAGCACTGTGGCCCCACTTCAGTGGCTGCAGCGAGCAGGGCATAACGATGTAGGTCCCGACGAGTACGGGCACACATGCAGCGGCTGTGGCAGGCGCAACCCGCAGCGCACTGCGTGGGCAGCACCGAGATGCCTGACCTTGACATACAGGATGCCGTCGATGTTGATGGAAACATTGTCCTTTGTGATGGCGCTCTGCACGAAGTACAACAACGATTCAGCAGGCCGACAGAGTTGACCGGTTTGCTGGAACCTCTCAGTCTGCCGGACAGGGGTGCAAGTCCTCATATTGGTGGCAAGCTCATTGCGTGCACTTCTAGTCTGCATGAACTTGCGCAGCAGATTCGGAAGAGCTGCAGACCGCTTGCCTGGTGCGGGATGGGGATGGCCACCTCCTTCAGGCTGCAGATTGGCAGAACAGAGTGAGCAATTTCACTGTGGCGCTCTGCTGCACTGCTGGGCCGACCATGGCTGCAGGACGATGCTGCTCAGCTGCGCTTTCCGTGCAAACAAGATGCAAAAACTTACCTGTGCACATAGGCGATCTTGTCAACCTGCACACCCCCGAGACCGCAGCTCGTCATTACAGGGGTTGTTGGACAGGCATATGCAGGACGTGCAACGCGACCAGCAGCCAGGCCCCTCCAGATGAGCACCGATGCAGCGATACGCAAAGCCTGCGAATGTGACTTACGAAGGGGATGAGCAAGTGCAGCCCTGGCGTCAGGGTCTTGGCATACTTGCCAAAGCGCTCAATGACAAAGGCCGTCCGCTCCGGCACGATCCTGGGGGTTGGCAGGGCACCAGAAATGAGCAATGACAGCATCTTGGTGCTCTGACCAGAGCACCTGCAGCTGCACACGAGTACTCACATGGTTTGCACTAGGGCAAGGCACGCAGCGCCCACACCATGCATTGCGGCAGCATCATTGTTCAAGGCGCGCAAAATGCCTAAGCTATGGGGTAGCACCTGATGCCAAAGTTCGTGGGAGTCATGCTCCTGGCCAGGGAAGGGTCCAGCGTGGAGTTGGAGATGCCGTGCGCGGGCGACGTGCTGATGTAGCGCCGGCCTGTCAGGCCGGCCGCAGCGAGCGCAGTTGTGGCATTACTACCTTGGAGCCACGTCGCCTGGGCTAGTGCGCTGCCAGGGCCCTCATGTCTGAGAACCAAAGCCGTGGTCCGGAGGAGCCCTCTGAGCGCGGCCATGCTGATGACGTGCCCAGCTGCACCAGGTCCGAATGGGTCGAGCCCGACTCAAACGAGCGCAGGTTAGCCTTTTGCGGAGGCCTGCAGCTATCCGATAAAGTGGGAATCTTGGAAACAGAGTATGCAGGCTTGAGCAAAACACGATTTGGCAGACCGAGGTGCCGCGCGCGCTGGCTCTTCGAGACTCATCACGTAACCACCAAATTTGCAAGAGTGACGAGCGCCTCGCTGCGGAATTTCTGATATCTCGGTGCCCCTAGGACTTCTAGTGACATCTCCGTACGCCGGCTGACGGCGACGGCCGCGCGCGCACAGATATGCCGCTGAACTGTAATGTGCACAGTGCTGCCCTGCTGAAGATCTTGCTGCACGCCACAAAGTACCCTGC
Source organism: Deuterostichococcus epilithicus (assembly GCA_033439295.1). NCBI lineage: Eukaryota > Viridiplantae > Chlorophyta > Trebouxiophyceae > Prasiolales > Stichococcaceae > Deuterostichococcus > Deuterostichococcus epilithicus. The sequence continues at coordinate 671,881 of JAVTLE010000004.1, read as the reverse complement.
GTCGCCCATCAACGGCGCCCTCATTGGCACAGCCACCGCTGGCTCAGGCGACCAGGCAGCATCTGCAGGAGGAGGTGCCTCAAGTCTGCAGATCGTCGACGCTGTGCCGCTCTTCCACACCTACCTCCACCTGGCCATGCCCCTGGAGACGGCGCTGCTGCAGGTAAAACTGCACGATGCACCCGCCTGTACCTGGTCTTACGCCCAAAATTTCTGCATGAGAACACCCACGATCCCGTCATGCGCATCGACGCCGCTGACCCGCTGCCCGCAGATCAGCTCCTGGGCGCAGAGCAGGAGCCTGCAGGTGGTGGGGCTGTACCATGCGAATGAGCGGCTTGAGGACGCTGAGTTTGGGCCTGGCGCCAGAAAGATCGCGGACAAGCTGCAGCAGCAGTGCAGCCCGCTCGCCTGCGGCCTGCTGGTGCGCCATGCTGTGCTGCCTCGGCCACTCGCGTTCAGAAAATGTTACTCGAGCTGCCGTCGCTGAGCTGTTATTGCACTATCTGGTGCCGTTCTGATCACCCGAAACTGACCGCAGGTGAACAATGCGCGCATGGGCAAATTCTTGCGGGGCGAGGACACCAGCTTCCTAGAGGTGAGGCGTGTGGCGGCGGGAGTGTTGATTCACCACCAATGCAAGTCGCGGGGCACATATCGCTGCACCTGCGTGTGCCACCTGCTAGAGACAAACCACTCACTCGAATGCTGCTTAAGCGTGGCAGGATTCATAGTTGAATGGGAATGTCTCAACACGCCTGCAGCTGTACACGCGGCCGGACGGCGGCCGCAGCGGCTGGTCGGCGGTGGCGGGCGGAGGCGCGGTTCGGCACGCGGCCGGCAACGTGCCGCAACTGTACAGCGACTTTGTTGCGGAGGGGCGGCATCGACGCCTGGCGGACTTTGATGAACACCTCGACGACCTGTCACGGTGGCCATGTTCATGAGCATCATGTGTGTGCATCATGTTGCGCCCTGGGCACAGCAGCCTCTTGAGCCAGGCATGGCCTGCTTTGTGTCAACTGCTCCAACTGGTCGTGGCACTTATTGTCGCGTCTGTCTCTCCGCCAGGGACTGGACGAATCCGAGCCTCACATCGTGAGTCGGCTGGGGTACCGTGAAGTGGGGCGTCACCTTGCGGCCGAGGGAGGTGCAATCATCCGGTAGGGAGGAGCACACGTCTTTGCGTGCCGGCATGGTTTCTGCAGGTCTCAAGCATTCTCATGGCAAAAAGGAACAGCTTCGGGTTGCTCTCTAGGGTGAACATCTGCGGCACTGTCCGTCATCCTGGCAAATGAGTCTACCATCTGCACTTTATTGCCGCTTGCTCTCCTCCGCCGCGGCATTCCGAGCGTTTTGTTCGGCGACCCATACTGTATGCCGCTGTTCCACCCAGCCGAATCCAAGGCCAATGTAATAAAATACAACGAGGATGAGCGGCGCCAACCACAGCGCCTGCAGGAAGGGGTTCTCCTGGAATTTTACGATCAGCCACTCCGGCACGACACCCATACCGCACGCTATGTATCTGCCTGCGTTCAGGAGAGTGCAACATCAGCAGTACGTTTGACAAAACGGCAAGCGCCGAGTGCACTAAGATGCATGCGCCCGGCGCCAGCAACCCTACCAGAGACTTCTGCGAGGGTTTTGGGGTCGTCACACCCGGCTGCTTGCACTCATGGAACTCAGAGTGTGCGCATCCAGGTTCTGAGCCGGACTCCCCCAACTTTGGACTTGGCGATCGCGGCTGCTGACCAGTTGTGTAGAAGGGTGAACGATCGAAACCTTCTTCCCTTCAGAACAATGGCGGGTACATGCCACACGAGCTCCAAACCATTGCGCGAGGTATAATGCTTCTTGATTCCGGAGTCGAAAGTGAAGCAGTGGCATACTGTGGCATGCGCACCAGCGCCCTGTGCTCGCCAGTACATTACGGAGAGGTGTGTGACTCGGATCTCAGATCGCACGTCCGTGAACTTTACGGCTGCGCTCCGCGGGTTTTATCCACCAGGCGATGGGCACTAGTGCGCAGTCGCTACAGGGAGCGCCTCACACCGATCCTCAGGGAGCTATCTGCAAGTCGAACATTCTTCTCGATCGTCAACTGTGCGAGGACGGCCAAGAGTGTGGGACCGTGCAGGCCGCCAAGCTTTCTGAGGTTCAGGAAGGCATTGCTGTCGCCAGTCGAGTGGGGACGTGGCCGCCCGCTGTGCCAGCTGTCCGCCATCAATCGCTGTCAAGAGCGTCAACCAGTGCTGTGTGCTGGAGTAACAGGGTGAGCGGATCACCCCGGCTGCTTGTTGACGAGCTCACCTGCACGGTTATCGCCGAAAGTCGCGCCAGCTCACGACCTGGGGTAGGCACCACGGCCTTGCACACCGGGGTGCATGCGAGGATGTGCTTCACAGATGCAAAGTTCCCGTGGTTGCACACCGCGATGGACCGCCCTTCTGAACAGCGCAGCAAATTTGTTCACATGGACAGCGGGCTGGCACCCCGAATGAAAATGTCAAACGGCGCTGCGAACCCCTTGCCTGGTTGCCTGGATTTCATGAAGAAGCTTGACGTCCGCAGTGGCAATGCCCTTGATTGGCGGCTCGCAACTGCTGAGCAGTCGCCCGGTCACGATGCCATCCGCTGTCCCTTGTTCCGAGGAGGCACTTCTGGCACCGAGCATCGTTCTCGAGGAGGAGTCTCACCCCAGCGCATGATTGCATGAGCTCCTCTGAGCTAACCCGCTGCTGGGGTCATCTTGGATGCTGTAAGCTACGAACCTCTACTTACGTTTGCACCCAAGCCTACGAGTCCTTGCCGCCCCGCTCGCCTCCCTGCTTGACTCTATCGCCGTGAAACCTCGCAAACTGCAGGCACGTCCTGCCTGTCCCTGGAGGAGCCTGACGTTCCCATGCTTGTGGCTGGTCCAGAATGCGGGGTTGAGGTTTCCGCGCGCACCTGCTTAGCGGGCTGGTCTTGACAGGGTGCCACACTGAATGTTTGACTCCAACCTGCTGCAGGTGCGTCTGCACAGGCGCCGTGCTGTGGACACCGCAGCAGGCGCTCGAGCATGGCGCTCATTACGGCCACCCTCACGATGTGAGGGCGGCCTTTTACCATGGGGACCGCAGACTAGCGGAGTTGCCGCCTCGACCCAGTGAGCAGCTCCGCAGATCATACAAGGGAGCCGAAGCAGTCGAACCACAGCCCTCGGCGCCTGCCAGCAGCCAACGGCTCGAGTGGCTGAGCAGCACACCGCAACAACCAACGGCAGCCAGGCCGGAGGGAGGCAGCCACAGCAGGTGGCGCCCCCTGCACCGCGGCCAGCCCAGCGGATACAGCAGCAAGGCGCCGGCGCAGCAGGCGGCCGGAAACGCTGCCGCCCGCAGGCCCCCAGGAAACCCCAGAGCGGCGGCATGCCGGGCGTGAACAAGAAGAAGGCGTCCAGCAAGGGCAAGGGCAAGGATGGCAAAGGCTCCAAGCCGGTCAAGGAGGCCAAGCGCCCCGCCCTTCCAAAAGAGGTGAGGCACAGCTGGGAATCTGCAAGTGGACTTGGAACCGCAATCTAGCGTGCAAGCGGCTCCCTGCATCCCGAGGTTCATGCACATGTGCGTCAGGGGTTCATGGAAGCAAATATTTTGGAGTCGATCATGCCTTGAGATCCCTGTGGCTGGGCAGCCAGAGTGCAGTCATCGCCGCAGGAGCGGGTGGCGGCATGCATCCCTTGTGGAAGCCCACAACGCTGTGCTTGACGCGTGAATTGACAGCTCACTCGCCTGCCCGCCCACAGGATGAGGTGCAGGCGCTGCCGCAGGAGCGGGTCGCCGCAGTGCGCCCCTTCTGGGAGACGGTGAACCCGGAGGAGCGCACCGAGCTGCTGACGCTGGATGTGGCAGCTCTGCGTGAGCGCGCTGCGGCGCTCACTGAGCGCTACCAGAAACAGGCCGGTGCGTGCCGTTTGGGAGTACTGGTGCATGTCAAGGGAGCTTGTCTCGCCTGCAGGAAGAGCATCGCTCTTTGGTGCGATTGGGCTGCACATGCGATGCCTTGAATGCGAGGCGCAGCGGACGGATGCCGCCTGCACTTCCTGACGCCCAGGCTCTGACTGCAAATTTCCTCCACCGATGAAGTCACTGCGCACAAAGAATGTCGGATCGTTCCTGCAGCGGCGGAAATTGCGGAGGCAGAGGCGGCGGGCGAGGAGCTGCTGCCGCTGCCGCCGGAGCCCACGCTGACGGAGGTCCTGGAGGAGGGCCTCTCCCGCCTGCAGACCGACAAGAAGACCTGGAAGGTGGGTCTGCCATGCGGAATTCGCAGTCGGACCAGGGTGTTGGCCGTCTGCGGCGGTCTCCGCCTGGCTTTGCCCAGCGTTACAGCTCTGCATTTCCTGGTTTGCACGACTGGATGTCTTTCCTTAAAGGATCAAACTCCTGCTGAGCTGTGCTGGCGCGCAACGCTGGCCTCGGTTGCCTGAGCCACGACTGAAATGCAGGCCTGAAGTTGCGCGTTGCGCCATACCTTCCGCAGATCTGGCAGTGGCCGGCGGACGACGATGGCGCCGGCGAAGCGAGCTTCTATGACGCAGAGTCCTTCCGTGGCTGCGTGGAGACGGACCATTTGGACCCGGAGCTCAGGGCGCTGCTGCCGAAGGATCCACCGGGGACTCGCCCCATCGAGAAGCCTGCCGAGGCCGCGCTGCGGCAACGCATGTGAGAGCAACATCGCACCGCTGCACCGCATTCCTTCCGGAGACAGTGACTTTCAGGTGGCTGCTGCTGGAAGACCCGCCTGGCACGCGGCCCGTTGACAAGGCCATCGGGCCTGTGCTGCGGCAGCCCATGCCAGTGGCTTCGTGGCCTCATGTCTGTGCAAAACGAATCCCACTGGCCTTACTTCAAGCAAGCTCCTCCTGCATCCTGCTGCCCCAGGTGTACGCGTGCAACTCCAGCTGCAGGGACCCAGAGGTCGGACCTCCAAGCCCATCAATCAAACACGCACATCAAGCAGTCAATGCGATTCTGATGCGACTCTGCGTCAATTCTGTCGTGCGCAGGTCGGACCTGCTGTCCCAGGTGCACGCGCACAACCGGCAGCTGCAGGAGGAGGCGGCGCAGCAGCGGCGGCCGGCGCTGCGGCCCCGCGGCGGCAGCGGCGGCGGTGAGGCGCTGCCCATGCGCGACGCCAACGTGGAGCTCATCACCACCATGCTGGCGGCGCTGGAGAAGGAGCACGAGTTCCTGTGAGTCCCCCCCGGAGCCCACTTAGAGTCCCCCGGAGCCCGGAGCCTGCGCACATCCTTGAGATCTGCTTCAGCTCCCCCGCAGCGCGCTGCAGTCCGTCCCAGGCTGGGTCGCGGCATGTGCATGGCTGCTTCGCTGGTGTGTGGCTCCTGTTCTGAGCTTGCCTTGCAGGAGGCGTGCTGAACAGGAAGTTTACAAGCAGGCAACGCATGCAAGTGTTCTGCAAATGTAGTGGCGACAGCCTTGAGTTTTAAACTTTTCAAACCTGCATTATGAGCTCTCCCCCCCCCGGGCCTTCTCCCCCTCTTCTCATGCTCGCATGCCTCTGGTGCCGCACGCAGGTACCATGCGGTGCTGTTCCCGGTGACCAGCTTCGTGTGCGAGGTGCTGCCGGAGGGGCAGCGCGAGTCCAGCCGCACGGAGCTCTTTTACGAGGACCTGGACCGGCTGCCGCCGGACGAGGTCGCCCGCATCTGCGAGTGGATCACGGAGAAGATCGACGGCTTCTCCGCCAAGCTCAAGCCCGAGGCTAAGGACGCAGACGTGGAGGTGCGCTGAAAAAGGAGACATTCAATGTGTGCGGGGGGCGCCAGATTGATGAGCGGGAAACCGGATCGATGCAGGTTGAGGCAGCCAGCGAGGATGTGGTCAATGCGCTGCTGGCTGTGCTGCGGGAGGCTTTGTTCTTGAGGAGAAGAGGGGAAGGGGCATTGAGACTGGGGATGCACAGGCGAGGCTGCAGCCCACCCAGCATCGTTCATGCACATGGCGGCCTGCCCCTGACGGATCCTCTCCCAGTGAAAGTCGAAGGAGCGCATCTCTCTCGCAGCTAATTGTGGACGCAGAACCCCGATATGCAGAACCACGACAGGTCACACAGATGTCCTGCATGCGGCGCAACACCTCACTCACCGGGCTCTGTTGTATCGGACCACCCATCCGCATTCCGCCGACGCATGCACATTTCGCCGATGCAGGAGGAGGAGGAGGGCATTGGGGACGTGGACCTTTTCACGCTGCTCGACGGCGGCACGCGGCTGGCGGTCAACGCCAAGTGGCTGGGCCACCTGGCCGAGCGCCAGCTGGGTGAGGACGGCCACCCGCGCAAGGTGCGCGCTGTCCACACCAAGGGAATTGAAGGAGTTTCAATCCCCTTGGTCCACTCAGCAGGATTCGGCAGCCTATTATTGTCGCATGCATGCGACAGCGTGTGCATGTGCTAGCAGCGAAGACGGCCACCCACGCAAGGTGCTTGCTCCTTGTTCTCAACTGCAGGTGGCATGCCTGTCACGCAGCCCTGTAGCCTGCGTGACAACCTGCGTGGCAGGGCATGCCAGCCGCAGCTTTGAACACAAGAAGCATGCTTGTCATGCACTCCAGCCATTAGCAATTGCCGTGCCTGTCGCACCTGCCCTTAGGTAGGTGAAGTGCTGGCTTGGGACAGAGGCGCTGGCGGGGTCACCCCCTGCCTGCTTGGCGAGCTCAGGACCTGCTTCGCAATCACTTCAGCATTTATGATAGCAATCACGTCCCGACATCAAGCATTCCTCACCAACTCCGCAACAGGTGGGCCCAGAGGAGGACCCGCACAAGATGGGGCTGGTGCTGGAGTGGGTGTACGGCACCATTGTGTCAACCGCGGAAAAGGCGCGAGACGGCGCAAAGCGCTGCCTTGGTGCGCGCTTTGACCCCACGGCAGCCGCTACGTCATTGTGGGTTTGCGCGCATGTTCGCTGGCTACTTGGGGTGTCCTGCCAGCCCATGCTCATGAAATGACACACGTTGGGCAGCTTCCTGAGCTTTTCTGGGTTTCCTGAATGCCCCGTGATGTATTCTAGTGGATGCTACGCCTCATGGGAGCACTGCCGGCCATCCCGAACACGTGCTTTGCTGGAAAGCCTGTACGTCCAACCTGTTATCCTGCTGTCTGGCAACCTCCTCCGTTTGCTTGAATGCAACCCCCAACCCTGCCCTGGCCCCGCGGGCGGGCCGTGAGTCAGCGCGCTGCGCGCAAGAGTTGCTGGCGACGATGCTTGATGCAACAGCTCGCTGGCCATTCTGCCCACACCAACCTTCCACATAAAAGCTGCTCACAGTCAGCGCTGCTGTGGATCGCAGGCAGGTGGGGCTGCGGACGGCGCGGCGCTATCGAGGCGTCGTGACTGCGCTGACGAACCTGGCCTCCCTTTCATCTTTTCGGAGATGTCGACTTGCTCTCGAATGCCGTGGCCCCTATCATGCCGCAGGCGGCCGGGTACCGACAGCGCGCGGCGCGCACGAGGCGCTGGTCACGGCGCTGGCGGACCAGGCCTCCTGGGCAGCACGGGCGGCCTCTGCCAAGGAGCTGCTGGCTGCGATGCTAGCCTCCCGCCGCGCCGCCGCCGAGCTCGCCAAGCAGCACGACATGAGGTGTGCGGGATTATTTGGATGCGAAAGGGGGGGGTSCATGCTTGCACACGCATCTGCTGGGAGTGCGGGCCGTGCCGCAGCAATGCTGCTGTGCAAAGCGTGTCACACTGCGCCGCACGGTCCCCTGCAACATGCGGGCATGCTCACGTGTTGCTGTTGGCCACTGAGGCGCAGTATGACACAACCGAAGTAGTGTGGGAGTTATCAGTCAGCTCGCGGGCATTTACTGCAAGGGGGTTACGACAAAACAGCCAGACACAATCTGTGACAATTTTAACAAAACCCTTAGCACGGCTGTGCAGGAGGCGGCACCACCAGTGGGCAAGATGGTTCCCGCTTTGTGAACCACTGCCACCGTGCACTCTCGCCCGCTGGTGTTTCCGGAAATAGTCATGGGAGCTGCCGGATGAGGTCATCAATGCTATCAAGGTTGCTAAAATCTTCCAATCCAGATATTCAAACCCCCTTGAACCGCAGGCCGCAGGCGCCGGCGGCGGAGAAGCCCGATGAGGAGTTGCAGGAGCTGCCGAGTGAGTGTTCAAATGGTGTTGCTGAAGAACATGCAAATTTGACAATTGTAATATTTCACTTTAGGCCGCAGCCGCCGGCGGCGGAAAAGCCGGACGAGGAGTCACGCGAGCTGCCGGACCAGGTCATCATGGCCATGCTGCGGCGGGAGGTGCTGCTGACGCGCGCCAAGCTGCACGGCCTGTGCTACGACCAGATCATGGGCGAGCGCCGCCTGCGCTCCCTCAAGACCCAGCTGCGCCAGGTGGGCTCAGGGCTTGGGTTCAGGGTTTCTGGGAGTTCATTGGTGCGTGCTGCCTTGCGGGCTGGGGGGCCGCTGCGTGTGTCTCGAACTGCTGTTTCCACGGCAGCCGGTTTGCTCTGGAAGATGGAGCTCCGTGCGCTCCGCTGCCAGCACGTGATAGCGTCCTGCACAGCCAATCGACCTGGACGTTATAGAGCTATGTGCGCTTCGTCAAGCAATCGTTCACCCTCTGCCAGTGGGGTCCGTCTGCCGCATAGTGCACACATCACAGCCCAGCCCGGATGAAGATGGCCGGCAGCGCAGCTTCCAGCCTGCGCCGGTCATAATATCTAGGTACATTATCTGCATCTTCTCTTTATTCAGCGTCCAGTAACCGAAGTGCTGACGGTCTGATTGCAAGCGTTGCCAGCTCCCACATGATGACAAGGCCTGAATAGGGCTGCCCCTCGCAGCAGTCGCGCGAGTTGCTGCCAAGTGCTTGCGCTGTTGGGTGGCAGCTTGTCGTCGGGCTTTGTCATTTATGAGGAAGCTCACCGACCCTTGCGAACCCAATGTAGCTCATTCAGAACTCGGCCTTCCACTACGATATTGTGCAGGAGCCGGAGACCGCCGGACGCGGGAGTTGCAGAGGTTAAGCATGCACAGCACAGGCCTCTCTGGAAACTGAATGTGGAGAACTGGATGTGGTGACTCGCAAAGCAAGCTGCAATGCACCTGCCAGGGCGAGCCGGAGTTTGACCGCCTCAAGCGGGAGCTGGAGGAGGTGAAGAACGCGCCCCGGGGGCTGGAGGGCACCTTCCGCAGCGCCGCGGAGATGGAGCGGCACCGCGCAGCCGCCGCGGACGCCGCCATCGAGGAGCAGCTGGAGGTGCAGACGTCCTTCCGGCAGCACGGCGCCCGGCTGCAGGCGCGTGTCTGGCTGCCTCGATGGTGCTCCCATGACCCTGAACCCTCATGAAGGGAGGCAGCAGAGGGCGCTCAGCTGCGGGTGCGCAACACGCCGGGCCGTCTGGGGACCGACTTTTCGCCTAAGGTGGCTGCTGTGTGGGGGAGGCAGGCTGCAGGTGTGGTGTACACGGGCTTGGACACAGCCTTGCTGCACAGTAAAGTGTGTTCCTGAGGTATGTCAGGTCAGATATCACGGCAGGGGGCGTCATCATGGGGCGTGCAGAGGACACTGACACGGTTCCCTCCCCACACATCTCAAGCCACAGCGCAGGCGTGCGGGTTGGAAGCTCCTGGCCACCTCTGCACCCTGCCTCACCTGCGCTGCCTGCCTGCTGTTCAGCACTGGGGCGGCATGCTGCACGGCCACCCGCACCTGCTGCTATCAGACCTGTGAACAAACGTACCAGTACAAAGTGGAACACATCGCTCCCGTCGCAGGGCATCTACGACAAGCGGCAGCGCACGGAGGTGGAGATGGCGAAGCGGGACCAGGAGCTGAAGCAGCTGCAGGGGTGGCGCTCCACGGTGCAGTCGCTGCTGGAGCGGTTCCAGGAGCTCACCAGCGCCTCCGCCGCCGCGAGCGCCGCCGCCGCGGAGGCCGGCGCCGCGACGCCTGGTGCGCGCCGCCTTCCCGCTCGGCGCCATGCGCCTCCTGTCCTGTAGCGGTCTCGGACTGCGGCACAGGGGAATGGCCTGCAGTCAGAAGCAATGCTGGGCGTGCCGCGTGCGAGCGAGCCGCGCATGTCGCGGCCTACCTTGATCCTCATGTTGGTTCGCCGCCCTTTCTTCTCCATCTGATCTTCTGCATTTGAAGCAGTCACCCTTTCCCACTCAATCTCCTTCGCATATCTGTGCCACACAGAGGACTCGACGACGCCTGCGGGCGATGTGGAGGAGGGTGGCGGCTCCGGCGTCGTCAACGGCAGCGGCAAGGTGTCTGGCAGTGAGGCGCGCGCCCTCATCGTCGCCGCGGCGCAGGCCACGCAGCAGGAGTCCACGCTGCAGAAGCTGCGCCAGCACTTCCAGCGGGTGCGGCTCCTGGCTCCGCCCGCAATGCGCCTCCACAAACGCTGGATGAGTTTCTCCGCTGCCGCCGCGCTGTCTGTTTCACCTTTCCCACAACCCGCCGATCCCCCGGCGCATTGTCGGGGAGTGGTAGAATCGCTACCTACGTTTGCCACTACCCCCCTCCATGAAGGCTGCAGTCGACCTGATCGAAGCCCGCAGCCGTGTGGAAGGCCCTGGAATGCTGCAGAACTTACGGCGTGGCGTCCTGGACCCACCCCGCAGGACGTGCGCAAGCAGCTGTACACGGACGAGGACGACTGCACCTTCTTCGCCTGGATCCAGCGGGAGCGGCGCGCGGTGGAGGAGCGCCTGGCAGACGGCGCCGCGGCGCTGCAGCACCTGGAGATGGCGCTCGTCAACACCGCCTGCGACGACCCCGGCGCCGCCGTCGGCGCGCAGCTGGCGCTGCCGCTGCTGCAGGCGAGAGGGTTGATCCCTAAACCCGGTTGAACCATGAAGGGCTCTGCCCCTGCTTATGGCCTCGGGCCCCCCTGTGGTAGCCTTGCAGACTGGACATGTTTGGGCAGCGCTTTTCGAAAGCCTGCCGGCAGAAAGTGCCACGCATGCACCAGGAGCCTGTCAGCGTCTCAGCGCCTGCAAGCCTGATCGGCTGCGGCATGTGGGCTGCCTCAGCTCATCTGTCAAAGCAGGGCGTGTCCTGCCCTTCTGCACCGTCGTGTTGCCTCAATGTCGTCTTCAGCGCAGCGGCTCACGAGCTGCTTCCTGCTGCCTGCAGGAGCGGCTGGACCTGCTGGCGCTGGGCTTTGCGACCAATCGCGCTGCCGAGGCTGAAGCCGCCATCGTCAAGATGGATGTGCGCCCCAGGGCATCTCTCTGGCCTAGCGCAGCCTGTCTGCAGATGCATATTCGTCATCCCGCGAGCCACCTGCATGTTGCCGACGCCTTTGGGTATGCTGTGCTTCAAGCTGCTTCATGGACGCGTCCTCGCGTGGCCTCCATCCTGGTCCAGTCTCAAGCTGCAATGCTGCAAGCTGCACACTTCTGCACCCTGCGCCTGTCTGAAAAACCGCAGCAGCAATTGATTCCCCCTGTGATACTGTTTCCGCAACAGGAGGAGCGGCACCAGCGGGAGCAGGCGGCCAAGGAGCGCAAGACGCAGGCAAAAGCCAAGGTCAAGGGCAAGGCGCGCTCCGAGAAGGAGCGGCTGGCCGCCGAGAAGCAGGCCGCCGCCGCCGCTGAGCGCGCCGCCTCGGAGCAGGCCACAGCCGCGCAGAAGGCGTTTGCCGAGGAGGAACGGTGGGGCCCTTCCCGGACGCGTCGCTTCGTCTGATGCCGAATATCTGATGTGCCGCTTGCAGCTGCTGCGAGGCTGCTGTGAGGCTGCTTCCCCCCCGCCCGCCCGCCCGGAAAGCCGCTTCTGAATGCTTCAGCCGTCATGGCTGGAGCTGCGCCTGATTCTTTTGTGCGCTTCGTCAAGCAATCGTTCACCCTCTGCCAGTGGGGTCCGTCTGCCGCATAGTGCACACAGCACAACCCAGCCCGGATGAAGATGGCCGGCAGCGCAGCTTCCAGCCTGTGCCGGTCATAATATCTGGGCACAATCAGCCGATGGTCCTTCGCGTCTGCCTGGATCGCATGTGCCTGCTGATTCAATTCCACTCATGTCATGTGTGGCAGATGGGCACGGCATGTGATGGTCGCAATGATGCAGACACATGCGGTCTCATGGGATAGCTGAGTCTTCGACCAGTTGCCCTCGCTTACACAGGGTTCTTTGCCCAGTTGCTGCATGCAGCCTCTCATCGCCTGCCGCACCAAAGTAAAGCCCCACTCGTCTAGCTCCCTACGCGCTAGAATCAGTACCCCGGAAGCAGCCTACAGCAGCAAACGATGGAGACCCCAACATCGTGCAGCACCGATTCGTCCTGCTGATTGTTCCGGGCCTCCTCTGTCCAGCCCTGGCACAGCGACCTCAGATGCCACAGCCGAAGCGTTGTCAAGGTCGCCTTTCAGAGCGCCTTCCAGATGTTTTTGGCTTTGTAAAAACAACACATATTCCACCCCCCAGGCGGCGGCGCGCGGAGGAGCTGGAGGCTGCCCGTGCGGCGGAGGAGGCGGTGATGGAGGCGCGCCGGCGCGAGCTGCTGTCGGAGGAGGGTGGCTACTGGTCCCGCCGCATGGCCGCCGAGGCCGCCGCCGCCGCGCAGCTGGCTGCCGCGCAGCGTGCCCTCGCCGAGGTGCGTCATTCGTTCCCCTGCATGTCTGGCTGTTACTGGCGCTGCACGCTCCGGCTGCGCAGCCAGTCGCTGCGCGCTCATGGTCACTCCACATGAGCAGCATCGGCTTGGTGGGACTGAGCGGTGTCCAAGGGCTTGCTGTTCAGGCGTGCATTCGTCTTGCAGCCTGGGTTGTCGTTGACAGTGCCAGCGCGGCTGTCATAACCGTTGTGTCTGTGCTGTTGCTGTTTCGGCTGCCAGCTGCTGCAGTCAAGGTTGCTCACTCAATATGTTTGAACACAGGGTGGCCAGCTGGAGCAGGCGCAGCTGGTGGAGCTGGCCGAGTCAGACTCCCGCGAGGCGCCACAGCCCGGTGGCGAGGTCCCGCCAGATGCCGCTGCCGATGGTGGCGGCGATGGCGGCACAGACGCTGCGCAGGCTGATGGCGGGCCGATGCCGCCCCCGAAGCAACAGCAGCAGCAGCAGCATCTGGCGGGGCCAAGGGGGCGCGGCAGTCCCGCGCCCGGCGAGCAGCGGGAACCGCGGCTGGCGCCGGAGCGCCCCCCGCGGCGCGTCGGCAGCGGGAGCCGGACCTCGCCGCCGCTACTGCGGCCGCACGCCTCCACCAACGGTGGCGCCGGGCCTCCCCGGGAGGGCCCGCCCAAGGGCGCCGCCCCGCTACGGCGCGCGGTTGACGCACGCCCGCCGGCAGACCGCCCTGCCGTGCACCGCTCGTCGTCCGAGCCGCAGCTGGCTCAGCAGCAGCTGCCCAACGGCCGCGCGACTAGCGTCGCCGCCCAGCAGCGCACCGCGTCCGGCAGCGGTCCCGCGGAGGCGCCGCCCGGCAACCTCGGCGCGGACGTTGGGGCCGCCGCGCCCAGGCTGCCGCAGCAGCCGCCGCCGTCAAGCGTTCAGCAGCAGCAGCAGCAGCAGCAGCAGCAGCTGCCGCCCGCCGGTGGCGGCGGCCTGCAAAGCCCCCTAGCGGCGGCAGCACCGGCGGCCGGGCGCCGCCGCCGCGCCCGGTCGTGGTCACCCCGCCAGCGGCTGGTGCGCGCCCGCCTCAGCCCGCGCCGCCCGCTGCGCAGCAGCAGCAGTCACAGCAGGAGCAGCAACAGCAGCAGCAGGTGCCACAGCGCCCGCTTGCGCGGCCGCCGTCAGTGGTGGTGATTCCGCCGCCTGGGGGGGAACAGCCATCGGGCGCATCACCGCCTGCGCCGCACGCTGCACAGCAGCAGCAGCAGCAGCAGCAGCCGCTGCGTCCGCAGTCGCAGGCGAGTGGCCCGGCGCCCGATGGCGGCAGCCCCTCAGCGGTGCCGCAGGCCGCGCCGCACATGGGGCCCTCAGGCAGTCTGCAGATGGCCCCGCAGCCGCAGCACCAGCACCAGCAGCGCGGCAGCGGCCCTCCGCACGGGCCGCCGCCCCACGGCCCCCCGCCAGCCGGCTACTTCCAGCAGCCGGGCATGCCCGCGCCGCTGTCTCCGCAGCGGCATGGACCCAGCCTGCAGGCCGGTGGCCCGCCACCGCCGCAGCCGCAGCTCATGGGCCCGCCGCCGCCGCCGCACATGATGATGCAGCAGCTGCCGTTCCCCACGGGTCCTGGCGGCCCGCCCATGATGCAGGCACCGCCGCAGCACCCGGGCGGGCCGCCGCCGCCCTACATGATGGGCATGCCCGGCATGAATGGCGGCCCCGGCGGCATGGCTGGGCCCCCGCCGCAGGGCTACCCCGGCCACATGCAGAGCGGTTCGCCGATGCACGGCGGCTACCCTGCGCCCGGCCTTGGCGGCATGCCACTGCCGCACATGGGCGGCCCGCCGCCGCATCACATGCAGCAGCCCGGCGGGTTCCTGCAGCACGATGGCCCGCCGCCGGGCTCGGTGGCATACCCCATGCCGCTGCAGCAGGACCCCGGGAACCCGCACGGCGCCCCGGGGCCAATGCAGCACCACCACAGCGGCCAGCACGGGCCGGGCCCGCACCACCATGGCCCGCCGCCGCACCCCCAGCAGCAGCAGCAGCAGCAGCAGCAGCAGCAGCAGCAGCACTTCCACGACCCGCACGCGCCGCCGCCGCAGCCGGGGACGCCGCCGCTGCCCGASGGCGGCACGCCCAAGGCCGGCGGCGGGCAGCAGCGCTGGGACGGGCCCAGCGGCGGCGGCGGCTCTGCCGCGCCGCCGGCACCGACCACACCGACTCGCAGACCCATGCTGCGGGCGGCGGCGCAGCCTTTCGTGCCGCGCGCAACGGCTCCGCCCTTTGTGCCTGGCGGCGGCGGCGCCGCCAGCWGTGGCGCGGCGCAGCAGCGCCCGGCTCGCCGCTCAGCAGCGAGGGCTCAGTCAGCTCGGCTGCGGTGCCCGCGCCGCAGCCACTTCAGCAGAAGCTGTCGTCTGGGCCGGCCGCACTGCCGGCGAGTGCCGTGCAGGGCGCCGGTGTGCAGCCCCACCCGCCGGGCCTACCGCAGCACGGCCAGCAGCCGGGCACGGCTCAGTCGCAGCAGCAGCAGCAGCAGCAGCAGCTGGGTGGCGGCGCAGGGAGCTCGGCAGCCTCTACCGGCGACTCCATCGAGCGGCAGTGGTCCGGCAGCGAGGCCTCCAGCCTGACGGCGGCGCCGGCGCTTGCTTTCGGCGGGGCGCCCCGCATGCAGGCGCCGCACCAGCAGCCTCAGCAGGCGCCGCCCGCCCAGCAGCAGCAGCAGCCTCAGCAGCAGGCGTCGCTGCAGCAGTCGCACTCGCAGTCGCCGCGTGTGCCGCAGCCGCCTTCGCATGCCGGCTCGGCGGTGGACCTGCGAGACATGGAGTCTGCGGCAGATGCGGACCGCCTCCGCCCCTCTTCCTCACAGCCGGCCCTCGGCGGCAGCGGCGGCGGCAGCGGCGGCGGCAGCGCACCAGCTSCCCGCTGGTCCTCCATTGCAGCCCGCGGCGGCCCCGCCAACGCGGTAGGCGGTGGCCCGGCGCTCGCGGCGGCCCCCGGTGGCGCGGCGGCGCTGCAACCGGCCCGCGCGGGCGGCGGCGGCGCCGCCACCGCCGCTTGCAGGCGCCGGCCCAGAGCGGACCCCCGAGCGCAGCGCTTCCGCGGGGGCCCTGGCGGCGACGCGGCGGGCGCCGTCGGCCGGCCGTSTCCCCGAGCGCCTGCGCACAGACTCGCTCAGCAGCGCCGGTGGCGGCGGGGGCGGCTCGCCGACGCGGCACGGTGGCGGCGCCGTGTTCCGTGCCGGCGGCGTCCTGTGGGAGGGCCTCCGCACCGATGCGTTGCGCCTGAAGCTTGTCAGGTTGGTACTCACCTTGTCACAACCCACTCATTCACGTTCACGCCTCGTCCCACACCTGCAGCAGGTCCGGTCTCCACTCGCTTTTGTTCATTGTGCTGCACAATGCACCGCAGCACTCGTGGAGGTGCACATCACCACTGTCTTGGTGCCGCTGGTGGTCGAGCATGCTGCTCATGCACTTCCTTGCCCGCGGCGCAGGGGCCTGACGAGCGAGAGCGGCCAGAACAACTGCTTCCTGAACGTCGTCGTCCAGTCGCTGTGGCACCTGGCCTGCTTCCGCGGGGCGCTGCTGGCGCCCGGGCGGCCGGCGCCGCGCGGCCCGGCAGCCGACCGCCGCGTAATGGACGCCCTCGTCAACATCTTCACCGCCTTTGCAGCGGTGTGTGCTGCGTCTCGACTGCCAGCCGAATGGCGGGCGGCGTGCTCTTCTTTGCTGGGGGCTGGTTCATGCGGCGCACCTTTGACGCCAAGTTGGCTCCCGGGCGCAGAAACGCTGCTGAGCGGCATGGTTCACGCCGTCTGGCTTACACTTGGTCTTGTTATGACAGCAACAACAGGCACGTGCAGGGTTTTTGTGATTCTTCTGCTGCAACACGGTTGGTGGGGTATGTCGTGCAGGCTCCTGCTGAGCTGGACGCGCCTGACGCGGCGGACGCAGACTCGCCATCCAGCACAGGCAGCTCCCAGGTCGGTGCTTCAGCATGTGTGCGCTCGTCAAAGCCGCTGTTCTCTGCAGGAGGAGGTGCAGTTCCGAAACACAGCAATGACTCGACCCTCCATCTCCATCAGCTTGCACTGGTTCGCTTCGCCCTCACACCGCCACGCAGTTATGGCAGAGCACCAGACGACGGAGCCTGATCTCTGCTGCGATCCGCTGCAGGGTGGCTGGGCTTTCAGTCCCGCCGAGCTCCGGGAGGCGCTGGGCGCCCTCGGTTCCGGCGGTTTCCGGCTGTCGGAGATGCACGACGCCGCCGAGGTGCTGGGCGAGATCTTCGCCTGCCTCCACCGGTGCGCCTTGCTGTGACCATGCTTTGGATCTCCAGAATGTTCCGCGACCTGTCCCTGGTCGGCACCTGGCCAAGGAGGCTGCCATTGAAGCATCCAGACCAAAATAGCCCATGCGGTCGCAGTACTTGCAATGGTTTCACTGTTAGTAAGGGAACACAGCCACTGTGCGGCGTTAGGGCGTGTTCCCATGTCGCACTGCCAGCATTGCCTGTGTTTGCATCTGCTCCTGCAGTGCATGTGTCAGCCATCGTCTACCTCTTCCTGCAGAGCGGAGGTGGGGGCGACAGACCAGAGCAACGACCCGCAGCTGCCGCGGCGTGTGCGCGGCCCAGCGGCGACCGGCGCCGGCCGCCCTGGCTGCGGGCCCGCCATGGCCAACGGCCGCGCCGCCCCCGACAGGCGCGCGCCGCCCCGCAGCTGAGCGGCCTGACTGCATATACAACATTGTGCACGCGGGCTGCAGCCTTAGCCAGAGCCTCAGCCAGAGCCTCAGCCCTTTCCCTCCACGATAGCATTTCTGCAAGGGTCTGACCGACCCACCAGGGGCCTTGTGCTGGGGTTTTGAGACTTTCATTCACGTTCAATCCAGCCACTGATCCGACCAACACGTCTGTGAGACCGGTTGTTCTCATAACAATAGGACTGGGCCGCCGGGCGTGAGCCTGGTGCAGCGGCTGTTCGGGCTTGAGGTGCAGGCGCCCTGCCCGCCGGACTTCCAGGAGGCAGGCGCCGCGCCGCCGGCCGAGGACCGTGGCAGCAGCGGCGGAAGCGGGAAGCAGCGGCCGGCGCCCAGCCGCCAGTCGCCCCAGGTGCGCCACAAGGCGCTGTTGCTATGTGTCCCAGCATCAAGCAGCAAGCGGCGCAGCTTCTGGTGATCCAGCGAACTGCAGTTTGCTGCCGGGAGTGCATGGGTGCGCAAGTGGCATGGCCGCCGGTGTCAGAGGCCACAAGCTTGCCCTCCCGCTAGTCGCCTGCTGTGCGATGACGCAACACAAGTGTGTCTGCAGGGCGGCAAGGGCGGCGGCGCTGCCGCGCCGCCAGCGACCACCAGCGATGTGCTGCAGTATTGGAAGTACTGCCACAATATCCCCGCCAAGGGGCTGCGCGTCGCCTATGACAACCTCATCGACGGCAGGTGCGGCGTCGAGTGCTCAGTCCTCCCATTCATTGGTCTCGCTGCACCCGCGAGCTGCGGCAGGCGAAGCCTGCAGGAGTTGCCGGCTTGTCAGGGTTTTCTTTACGGGGTCCTGGTGGTGGCATCTGGTGTGTGTTCACAGTTTCAGATGTGCCGGTAATGCAGTTTCGAGGACATGCTGCGGGAGGCGGAGTCGGAGGAGCTAGTGACGTCTCGCGCCGCGGGACTTGGCACGCCTGGCGACGCCGGCGGCGCAGAGGGAGGCAACCTGCTGCTGCTGCGCCGCCCGCGCGTCTTCACCCTGGGCATAAACTGGGAGTCGCCGCAGGTGCGGGCTGTGCTTCCCGCGCACACAGCGGACTGGCTTGTCACCCCTCAGCTCCCGTTTGCATTGAGAACAGTGCGCTGGCCTCGTCATACTAGAGTTCATCACCAACGTTCATCACCCGTGTGCGGTGGGAACAGTGCATGGCCCGCGTTGTGCCACGTGCTGCGAGCCGCGCCGAAGGCACCGCTTGTGGCTGCAGAGCCGGGTGGTTCAGCCCGGGTCTTGCAACATGTTCAGCAACCAAGCTCGGCACAATGATGGCCCCTTCTCAGGCTCGGCGTGTCCTAGGCCCTGCCTGCTCGCCGTGTGTGCAGGCGCCCTCGGACGCCATCAGGACGACGGTGGCGGCGCTGCGCACAGATGTGGACGTCGGAGGCGTCTACAAGGGCGTTGGCCCCGGCCCCCGCCACCGCCTGCGGTGCGTGACAGGCCCCCCCTCCCTCGTGCTGCCTTCCCGCGCCGCCGCCTCGGATGTGCAGCCCTCCCCCGCGCGCCTCCCGTCCCTCCTGGTACTTGCCGGTCGACTCGCGGCAGACGCATGCGCCACACCTGCACTCCGCAGGAGTAGTTCCTGCTTCATGATCTGTCCATCGTAAGTGCCTTGTGGCCCATTGCGGGCACCGCTACTAGGCTTTTCGATTGGCATCTTCAAAAACCGTTGTCTGATTGGCCCCATTTCTTCATCCAATGCAGGTGCCTGGTGGCCTACTGCGGGCACCACTACCAGGCGTACGCGCTGTCGGAGGAGCTGGGCTGCTGGCTGTTGTTTGACGATGCGAACATCAAGCACATCGGCGCCTGGCCTGATGTTGCGGCCTCCATGATTGGCGGCCGCCACCAGCCCAGCCTGCTGTTCTACGAGCGCGTGGAGTGAACGCGGACTGCAGTGTGCGGCAGTTGCGGCAGCGGCAGCGCGATGGGCCGTGGCGGCTCGTTTGGGGCAGCTTGAGTAAAGTCCCAGGCTTGGACCGCGGGCTCGCGGCGGCAGTGTGGCTCGATTGCGGCAGCCTGGCCGCCGGCAGTCCGCCGGAACCGTGTTATCCAGAACTCGGCTGGGCCAGGCTAGGCGGACAGGGCATGGGACGGCAGTTGAGGCCGGAACACATGCTGTTCCTGCGGCAGTGGGCAACAGAGATGAGGCTGAGGCAGACTTGTTGCGGCAAAAGCCGCATGGTCGACAGGGGGGGCTGCCCAGCAGTGACGGCAGCACCATCTCTGGAGGGCGTACGAACAGCGGCGCCCTTAGGGCAGCGGCGCCCAATTTTGCATGATGGCTGATTTGCTGTGTAGACACACGACGCGAACCCTCGGCCAGACTGCGGCCTGGGCAGCGCCCCTGCCCCACGCGCCACCCGCTGGAAACAGCTGCTGCAGCAGGCCTGCTGCTGTGCGTGCATAGAGCAGCTAGCGGAGCTTTGGCAGCACTAGTGGCGCCGTCAGCGGCTGGGCCTGCGCCGTCACTGGTGATTCGTACACATGAGAGAGGGTGCCATCAGATGCGCGCATGGCAAACCTCTACAGTACTTGTCCGTCAGGCCGACTGTCTTGCGGCCGGCAGGTGCTTCTTTTGCTTTTGATGTGCCGAGCGCTGGAGGTGTTGCAATGCGGGTCGCACGGTGTTACCTTGAGGGCACTTGTTCGTTGAGGGTATTGAGATGCTGCAGTAATTTTGGGTGTTGCCGTTGTCTGCAATCACATATTTCATACCAGCACACTCCCACCTATGGCACAGCAATCACACCTGCAAAACGGCAATTGACGTGCAGGCAATTCGCTTGCGTGCCGCCCGGCGGGGAGTGAGAAGGCTGCGGGCTGCTTGATGTGTCAGACATCAGACGCCGAAAAGTCATTTGGCGGACGAGTTCAAGCTTGTGGATCGCTTGTGCGTCAGGAGTTGCCAATCGCCCCACACCGATGCCGTACTGTTCTGAAAGCCACCCTTTAATCCGTCCGAGGCTGACAAATCCGACCTGCTGGACATGTACCCATGATATTTTCGTGAGCGTCCCGACGAGGCGAAGTCGATGCAGGCTTGCAGCCTTAACACTGGACCCCCACAGCATCAATTTCGCACCGCCAAGGCCATGTCGCTCCACAGGCCTCTGCTGGCGGCGTGTTGCATCTGCTTCCTCGCCACGCCACTTTCGGCGGAGGTTGCAGCCGACTCATCGACCTCAGGTATCCGGGCCAAATTTCCGAGACAACGAAATCTGCCTTGGTGACCTGAACGACGACTGGCTCCCGCCTGAACGTTCGTTGTAACTTGCAAGTCAGATGTTATGCCGCTGTACATCAGATATGCAGCATCCGAGCGGAACTGCTGCGGAAGTTATCAAACCTATTGCCGCTGAAGCCATATTTGCGCCAGCGGCAAGTCAGACCAGTCATCGGTTGTGCAAGCCTGCGTGCTGTATGTGAGTATGTGGGCCAGCAGAACGAGGCCGGCAGGACTCTCCAACCCTGAGTGATTGATGCTCACTTACGTGCATCTTGCCGATGCTTGTTCTGCAGGCACTGGCCGCAGCCTGAGCGGGATAACCGGCATTGGGGCCGGGACTTCGGCAAGCCTCACGGTGATTCCGGCGCCACTGCTGCCGCCGCAGCAGCCATTGACGGCAGCACCACTGGGGCAAAAGCGAGCGCGGCGGTAGGAGGTTTTGGCGGCAGCACCACGGGTGCCGCCAACGATGTCGCAGCCGCTGCCGCAGCCGGTGATGGACTGCCTTCGTCTTGTCAGCAGTCGATGCGCATCTTTATATATTGCTTCCACTGGGGCACGCCGTGTCGTGAATGGTGGACACTATGCGGCTTGATGCCTGCAGCGCCCCATATGCCTGAAAAGATCATCGGCAGATACTTTTATAGCCCGATTGCAGAAGACAGCATGCTAGCAGTGTGCTCACATGCGCCGCTAGCTTACAGTGATGTCATTCCAAGGGTCTGTGATGACGACAGATATGGGCGATGCAACTGCAAGTGCATTCGCTGAGGGCGGCCGCATTGCAGCGCCCTCGAGCACTGCCACATTTGCCCCCAGTGCCCGCCCCTCTGCCGCACCTGCCGGCACTACTGTGCCTACGACCGTAGCGCCTTCAACCGGTATCTTCCTCACTGTGGCGCCCGCTGTTGCACCATCCGCCGCGCCGACTGCTGCGCCAACCGCCGCGCCGTCTGCTGAGCCAATCGCCGCACCCACTGCTGCGCCCACCGCCATGCCGACTGGCTCCCCAACCACTGCGCCGACCTCCAACAGTGCGGTGTCTTCCTAGTCCGCTACTTTGATAGTAGTCATCGCATTGCGCTCTTGGTCTTGGGCCTTGGATGAGTCTTCGAATGGAATGCTTTTGCAGCAATCGGGCAGGCTGGTCACGCCAGGATCGTTTACGTTTCCAAAAGAATGCATGCAGGTTGCATCTTTAGCGGCAGCGGTTCGTGCGGTCCATTGCCATGCGGCCCGACAGGCGGACCTAATCGCCTCTGTTTCCAAACCCAGAGTCCAGGCGGTTCTGCAGGAAACTGCATACCAAACTCCGGTTGTACTGATCAAGACTGCGCAGTCACGCCCTTCCCCAGACGGTTTTGCATGCGCCTTCAATGCTGCTCCCCACTACAATATCAGTGCATTCCTGCTGCAAACGCCGCTTGCGCCTCATTGTTTTTTTGCATGCGCTACAATTACGCACACAGGATCGCAGGAGGGCTGATTTTCGTTGCAGTGTTGTGTTCAAGGTGCCGCTGCTGGCGCTCATACCAGCACCTGCTCTCGTCGTTGGGGGGTGTACAGGAATCATCATGTATACGACACCCGTGCTGATTTGTGTCATGTGTTGCTATGAATTTTTGCTGAGAAATGAATTTTCATCTGTCAGATGAGATCATGTTTATAATTGAACGCTATGCTTATTGCCACCAAACCGTCGACTCAATGTTTCACACGAGCAGAATTAATTCAGTGAATATGTTCCGAGCAACAATCCTTTCATCAGCCCGCCAAAACTCCCTCAAGTAGTGCTTTCCCCCGCCTCCGCCGCCACTGCCCAATGCGCCGACGTCCACACTCGTACGGCCTTTGATGCAGAAGCTTTAACACAGTATCAGCATTATTCAAGGGTCTGAAACGACGTGTTCAGCAGCGGTGGATAGGTTAGTAGGTGGAATGCGGCGGACGGAGCAGACGCAGCGCTAGTCCCACTTGTGCGCACGCAGCGAATTCGAGTGAAAGGCAGCAGGCTATCGGCTGCACCGAGCCCAGCGGGAACATACTGTTTACACACCGTCGAGTATGCGTGCCATCTGAGCCAAACGGTTCCTGTGCTGGAAGCTAACCAGGCAATGTTCCTTCCAAACCTGATCTGCCACTCGTGTGGTGTGTGCCCAGAAGCCAGCCGCAGTCTTTGCCGCTGCTGGGCTGGGCAGTGATAAGGAAGTTGAATCCTACCGCTGCAGCCCTCGCCCGTGCGCGGATGCACTGCCATAGCATATCTAATTGGCAGGCTTATGGGAAAAAGGAGCCTTGTGTCGCTGCCACCAGCGCGTTGCCAAGGAACTCGTGCATGACCGCAGTAGGACGCACCTGCACACTGTGCACATCATGGAACCTTGCGATGCCTTCAATGAGAAAATGCAGCTCATCATGTCAGCATTCATGCGGACTATCATACACACAGTCATGTTGCACACACCCTGCACAATAAGTCGAAAAGCGGAGCATGCACGACATGCTCACCAGGTCCCAGAAGACAAAGTTCTGCGGATTGGGGCAGGTGCTGGTGAATCCAGTCCCCACTCGCGGCGCCACATGACATGCAGTCTGCAGTGGAGTGTGATGCCCAGATATGTAGTTGAGATTCACACCGCCAATGCATCGGGAAATGCATGGCGAAGCGCTCACAACGGCGGCACTTGCCTCGGTGTTTGTGAGGTTGAGGCCGTCTGCTTCGGCAAGGAAACCGTTGAATGCGCCGGACAGGTCAATCAGCTGCACGGTCGAGCCTGCCGCAGCATAGGAGAAAAAATCTCAAGCAGGACAGTCAGCAAGTAGGTCCATGATCGTCCATGATCTGCTCCTTGATCCAGCTTCAAAAGGCCGAGGATGCTGCTGGGACGAGTCATAGTATCTGCAGATTGACATCACGCCTGAGTGGGTGACGGGGAACGCGGCAGCCGTCATGTTGCGCAGCATGTTGTGGCGCGCGACCTGTTGCGCCACCTCCTGCTTGGTCGACGCCTGCACTTGGTTGGCAGAAGTCCCTTCATCCGAGACCCCTCTCAAGCCGCAACCAAGCTTGAATTCAGATCGACATGAGGAAGCCGGTTTCATGCACCGCAGGTTCCCAAAGTCCGGCTGTGGCGTGCATGCGAGGTCACATTTGACTCTTTGCTTTGCCGCTGTGCTCAAACAGCATGGATGGCAAACATGCGCTGAAGCACATGCAGCTCAAAACTCGCCGAGAGCGAGGTGTTGCCGGGAAAGTAGAAGGCCTGCGTGAGCTCTGGCGTCTTTGTCAGGTCCGAGACATTGATGAGCAGGAACCTGCGCAAGGCAGCCTATATGAAGGTGGGGCCGGCATACCTGAAAAGATCCGCTGCATCGAAGAATGGAACCCACGACATTGACAAACCATAGCCAAGTGCATCCCGCCCGCCTGCTCGAAGTCGGATCGACACGTCTGGCTGGCAAAAGTATGATCAGATCAGCCGTTCCCTGCGAGATGGTACTGCGAGGCAGCTCGCCAGGAAGCATCGAGCGATGGAGGGGTTGGATCACGCACTTGCGCGCACCAAAGCCGTACAGCCGCTGCATGCCGGCGGTGATGTTGCCAATGACGCCATCCGCGACTACAGGGTATCCCTGCTGCGGGATCGCCAGATAGCTGCGTGCGAGAGCTCCCATCTTGCATCTTTAGATACGAAACCGACAAGGCTACTGCGCCAAAGTGACGCAATGGGTTGTAGTACCCCACGATGATGGTATTGTTTGCAGCGCCTCTGATCTCACTCATTGTCGCCCATGGCAATGACATAGAAGTCGCTGGCATTGAGGGCATTGCTTGGGATGGTGTTGTTCTGGACAGGGTCGAAGCCTACGTGCGAGTTGACCTGCATGACAGGAGAGCGCTACCGTCGGTTCCCGTGGTGGCTCCTACTTACTCGCTCACACAGGCGCTGACAACCACGTTTGAAGCAGCAGGCAAGAAAAGAGCGTACGTCGGCTGATGGCTGCGAGGATCGCATTCGAAAGCATGGCCGCACCATCTGCAGGAGGTTTGGCGTCTTAAGGCTGAATGGCTTGATAATGCCGGCAAACGGCGGGTTCAGCACTGGCTCCTGCATGCCCCGCACTGATACTACTCACGATTGCACACGTCAATGTTGAATACTGGCACATACAGTACCAGCCCTGCGACCACAGCAATACAAAACACCCAGTGGCACAAATCAGCCTCGCCTGGCAGGGAGTGAACCCACTCGTCGAGCCAGCGGCAGAGTAGTCGACCAGCGGCAGGTTGAGCACGCTGGCAAGCCGTTCGATGTAGGTGGGGCCATTGCTGAAGCGCCCCTGGAAGTAGGAAGGCTGTGGGAACACCTGCACAAGGACAATGTGGAGATTACTACTCTACAATATACGAATCAACGAGTCTGCGACTATGATCCGCTGACCTGCAGTGTGGCGGTGGGACTCACAGCGGCTCAGCGGCCACGGCGCTAGCTGCGCGCCTCCGCCAGCAATACGTCTTCATCAACAACGAGTCCTTCTTGAGGACTGGTGAAGCCTGATGCCGACCTGGTTTGTCTGCAGGGACGTCTTGACCAGAAGCGATACGCCGCTACCTGCACAACAGATGATCCAGCTTGCTTTCTGATTCAATATCTGCTGCTTAATTTGCAATCCGCAGAGTGCAATGAAAACGTCATTCGATGTATACACCAGCATTGCATCGCAACTGCCATCTGCTGCAGCTTGCTCTTGCAGACCGCAGAGTGCAATGATGCATGAGCTCAATCTATATACCAGCAACGCAACTAGCGCCGCGTTCAGACTTTGAAAATACGCTGATGGGACATTTGCATCGTCGGGACGATGTATCTGAAGCTACATATCGGCAACACAGGTGCACTGTCCCAAAGCGCATGGCGGCTGGCCGACACTTTCGAGCTTCATTATGGTGTCTCGCATATAACACACCATTGTCTATTAGGAGTCGCCGAAAACGACGATGCGCTGCGCTTCAGAGGGAGACATGCACATCAACAGCCCCAGGAGCAGGGCCGCAAATATAGTGCATGCGAGCTTCGTGGCTCCCGCCATCCCGTTCCGCTGGGCTTGACAGACGCCAAATAATGGTTTAGCGGTCTGTGAGAGCTGCTCGATTTACGGTGACTGAACCCGATGGACAGTACAAGGGAGGGGAGAGTTCTCCTGAGCGAGAAGTGAGGATCAATGCTCGATACGACAAATGTCTCGTTGAGTTCAGTCGGAAGCCACATGGTGTATGAGCTGGGTTCATGTTACATGGTGCCATCATCTTGAGCAGGTTATGCAGTCGCCAGCCTGGTGGGCTCCATTAGGTGCGTGTGAACAGGCTGGGGATGTTGCAGAGCTGGCCCGAATTTTATACGTAGCCTCAGCGCAGGTCCGAAATCAGAAGTGCAGTCACCGTCGAGCCAGCCTGAAGCACCCCCTCTGCCTGTAAGCGCAGCGGAAAGGGGCGCGTCACCACAGATGCTGAGCAGATGTCTTGTGTCCCAGCAAGCTCGAAACCCTGCTGCTTCGAAGGCGCCCTCCTACAGACAACTACACTTCAGCAGGCCTGGCGGAGAGCACATCTGGGCCGATGGGCTCATGGGTGCTGGGCTAGCGCCACAAGATACAGAATCATACAGGTCCCAATGGTACAGCTTTACAGAGCTGCACACATCTACAGAGTCACGCAGATGGTTCCAGCCGCCGTCACGGAAGCGACGCGAGGCCATGGCCCAGAAACAGCAGGCCACACATCAGGCGCCCCATCAGCGACGCCTCGCGGGGCACGCTGGGCACCTCCACGGCAGCGGCACAGCATTGCGGCGGCCTGCAACCCACCTGCGGCAGCTCCAGCAGCGCCGCCGCCGAGCGCATGGACAGCAGCCGGCTGCTGATCTGGCCGCCGGTCGAAAGCGCCACGAAGCCGCCGCCGCCGCCGCCGCGCAGGCTGCTGCCCGGGCTGCTGCCGCCGGGGGGGCTGCCACTGCCGGGCTCGCTGGCCAGGTCAAGCTCGCTGAGACTGCTGGCAGCATCGCTCGCCCGCAACTCTGCCGCCGACCAGCCGACCGCCGGCGTGCCCAGCACCGGCACATCAAACTCTGTCCTGCCGTCTGCTGCCGTGCCGGCTGCCGCTGCGTCATCGGCGGCCGGCACCGGGACGCCTTTCTCGGGCGATGGCGGCGCCCACCGCAGTGCTGCACGGTGGTACTCCGGCCGCACAGGGTCTAGCCGCAGCGGCGCCGACAGCGTTGCCTGCAGCCGCCGCAGCATCGGCTCCTGCAAACATCGCAGTTGTTATGAGTGCTCGTGTGGGCGAAATTTTGTGAAGTCCCGCCTGGATACCAACTGCCTAGAAGCTGGCATGAGGGGGCGGGGCTGTGTGTGTGTGCATGTCGCCTTTCGCCCTGCATGGGTCCTAGATTTGGAGCAGGCAACATCCTGTTGCTCATTTCAAGACTTCAGGAACGTCCGAGCAACTCTGCGGCGGCTGTATAATTTCCAGCCCGCAAGGCGAATGAGCGCCGGCAGCATCATCAGGCTGAAGTTGACCAGGCTGCAGTCTGGTCAGAAGGGCATGATATGGCAAGGTCCATCAGGTGCAACATTGTGGTGTCAAAATGCACACCTTCCAGCCCGCAAGGCGGCGGAGCGCCGGCAGCACAATCAGGTTGAAGGTGACCAGGCTGCTGACGGGGTTGCCCGGCAGCCCGAACACAAGCAGCCGCTTGCCCCCGCCTGCGCAGTCACGCAGTCGCCGGGACCCTCAACACGGTATTCGGCTCACTGGATGCTAAGCTTTTGAGTCTGGCCATAGGCAAGCAGCTGGACAGTCAGTGCTTCCGCTTGGCAGCAGGATGCTACCGAACGAACACGCGTGATGTATTGCCCTCTGCAACTAAAGCACAGCAAGCAGGCAGTGGCAAGAGCTGGCGTGGAATGTGTTTTTACAGAACATGTCGCAACATGCTGCTCGTCACCAGCGCTGTGTGTGAGAGGCTCGCCTGGCCGGTCCAGCGTCGCAAATGTGAGCGGCTTGCCAGGCTTCATGCGCACGCGGCCAAAGTGGACGGTTGCGTGCTGCTCCAGCAGCGGCTTGACAAAGTCCTTGTCTCCCATGGACACCCCGCCTGCGGCGGCATGTTGACTTGTTTCAAAGAAGACTTGGACCAGCTGTCGAACTTGATAGCCGTTCCATACACATTGATGCGCAGCCACCGCTTTAGCAGCGGCTTGGACACAGTCCGTGTTCCCCCTGGAAACCCACTACGGTGGCCCATTGACGAGAAGGCCATTGCACAGCTCCTGCGGCAGGTCGTCTCCACATTGCCTGTTTCCAACAGCGCGAGCGCCAGTCGTGCAGCGGTGCGGCGGCGCTCCAGCAGCCACAGACCGCGCGCGGCACGGCCAGGCAGGTGTTTCGAGTGATCCACCAAGAGGACCGAAAGGTGCACCACCAACGAGCAGGGTCGGTGGCGCATGTGGGTGGGCCGGAATGCGACAGCGGCGCACCCGAGGTGATGAGGACGTCGGCTCCATTCTCCAGCGCCGTGTGCAGCGCCGCCTCTAAACCCTCCAGCCTCGCGGAGTCCGGCACGATGCCCAGGTCCAGGGTGCTGGCGCCGGCGTCGGCCGCGGCCGCCAGCAGCATTGGGCGGTTGGCGTCGCGGATCGCGCCCGGCCGCAGGTGCGGCGTGGCGGGCTCTGCTACCTCATCGCCTGTGGACAGCACCGCCACGAGCGGCGCCGCGTGCACCTGCGAGTCAGCGCAGCATCATCCTGCGGCAGGATCATGGTTGGAAGTTGCAAGCCTCGCGGTATCCTGGACCCTCATTGTCCAACAGCATGTGCGGCTCCGATGAGGGTTGGGAAGGGGTCACGACTATTACAGGTATTGCTGGTTGCGGAATTACAAGGTGGATCCTTGTCATGGCCAGCGAGGGTGTGAACGCGCCGGGCTCAGCCGTCACCAGCCTGGCCTGCCTCCAGACTGTCGAGGCCACAGCCGCAACGCACAGAAGCTGCACGAGTGAGTCCACGCAACCTTTGAGATGCGTGAGAAGCTAATGAACCCACTTGGAAGCCTGCGGCAGGCACACCTGCACCCAGCAGCGGAGACTGGCGGCCCAATCGATGTCTATGTCAATACTGCGAGACAGCGCGGGCATCAGTCGCGGCAGTCGTGGGCACCTGCACAGTGGCGGCACCGACGGTGGCCAGCAGCCCAATCTCGGCGGGCCCGATGCGCTCGCCGGCCGCCAGCACCGTCTCGCCGCCACGGATGTCCGAGCCCACCGCGCGGATGTCCTGCCCCGGTTGCGCCGCCTGCATCACGCGCATACCGGCAGCTCTGTTGACAGCTGCTGATTTAGGCATGGCGGGTACAGGTGTTCGAGTCGGCTCACTTGGATGTCCTGCCGCGCCGCCTGCGTCGTCATGCATGTGGCATGATTGAGATGTGTGTTGCGAATTGCGGCCTGCAGGCGAAGCTGATGTGATCGTGACTCTGGGTCGGCGACCAGCAGGTACGCCGCCGGCTTGCCCGCCTGCGTCCGGCCGGCGACGTCGGCGACGCTTCCCACCCTCGAGGCTGGCGCTGCTGCATCAGCTACAACGGTCCTTTGGTCCATCATGCCGGGCCTTGGCCCACTTTCTTGATGGCAATTGAGATTGTTGAAAAACATCTTGCCCACCTTCTTGATGTCGACGACGGGAGCGCCCAGCGCGGTGCGGCCCACCACTTCGGTGTCCTCGATCTGCACCACCGCATCCGCACCGTGCGGGACCGGGCCGCCTGGCGGAACGCCATAGAGGAGAGAAGTGATGTCAGCGCAGGTTTTAGGCAAATGAAGCAGACTGGGCAGGCGATTGCCAATTGGTCTTTGCCCGCCGCGCAGCTCCCCACTCACCAGCAGCAGCGTGGCACGTAGCGCGGCGCAGTGCGGCGGGAGTGCAGCATAAACGGCCACAATCCGCCCACAAAGGATTCAGGACTGCAACTGTGAAATCGGCAGCCGGGCTCGCCTGTGCCGATGTAGGCGATGGTGCCCGGCTGCAGGGTCTGCTGCTCCGTGCCCGCCAGCGCCTCAAAGACGACCTCATACTCCTTGGGCCCGTCGGACGACACCACTGCATAGCCGTCCTGCCATGATGCAGGGATATCGGGCATAACCAGATGCAAGTGCCAGCAGTGTGATGGTGCAGCACGGCTCGCAAAGAGAGGAGTGGCGAGCAGTATGTTGCGGTTCGCTGGATGACACATCCCTTGGACATCAGAAACATGCCGCCGAGTGGCCTGCAGCACTGTACGGTGTGCCGCCACCGCAGCGGTCCCACCTTGATGGACGCCGGGAAGGGCGGCAGCGGCTCCGACGCCCTGACGTCCTCCGCCAGCACGCGGCCCAGGATGCTGGCCAGGGGCAGCGCCTGCGGCGCCAGCACACGCGTGTGTGCCAGCACCGTCTGCTGCGCCTCCGGGATGCTGATCATCTTGTAGAAGGCGGCGGGCGTTGCCGGCGCGTTTGGAGCTGCGGAACTCATCCTGATCACGATACCTGGCTGCGCAAATGGATTGCAAAATTGATTGCAACCTAGGTTGAACAACTCTGGTGTAGAATGCACAGGCCCAGGATGGCACCACGGATGCGCACACGAGCGAAGATGCGGTCTTCACTGAACAAAGCTGCAACTGCCTCTTGTGCAGCGGCGCAGCGCCAGTTCAATCAGGCGACCTCGTTGGGAATCTGCATGCCCCACATCAAATCCTCGGACGCCCCACTTCCGATACAAAAGACAGCTTCACTCTGTCTTTACACTAAACACCTTGTCCTCGTGCTCTGCCGTATCTAGTGGGGAGCTTGGTGATTAACAGTGCCGGAAAACGCTTGAAAAGGCGCCGCGCAGCGCGCTTCTTCGGGCAACGCGCGCCCCACATATATAGAAGCAGGGCAGAACACAGCATGTCAGACTTTATGGACAGCATCCTCGGCAGAAACCCGCATCAGCGCCAGAACAGGATGCTGGGTGAGTGGCAACGACAGCAAGCGCGGTATCTTCACATCTCCGCGAGGCTGTCGGAATGTCTTCAAGTATGCATAGTGCATGCAGAAGGCAGGCAGCCGCTGCTAGCAGCGTGAACATTCATAATCTCAGTCGAACGCAGCGTTCGGAACGCTCGCGGCCGTCGGGCTGGGCTACTACTACTACCAGAAGAAACAGGAGCAGCACCACCGCGACACCGCCGCGGGTGCGCCACCGCAATGCCAAACTTGCCGCAGCTGAAATCTAGTGCAGCGCTGAGGCGCAGCCAAGAAATGTTTTGATACAACAGAATCATGGGCGCACTGTCAGCTCCGTTTGGTCGCACAACTGCTGCAGACTTAGCGCTCATCTCCCATTATCTCGCGCGGTTCCTGTCATACAGCGGCGGCAGAGGCTGGGTCGACACGCCAGAAACCAGGAAAACTGATATCTGACGGCTGTTATCTCTCATGCAGCGCGCGGTCCCAAGTATGGTGCCGCGCCGCCACCCCGCTGAGCAAGTGTGCGGGATGGAAACGACGCTGAGCACAAGCGCTGCTTGCATGACGGAAGATGATTGAAGAAGGAGGGAACGGGATGTCAGGTACCAGGCCTGACAACCCATAGCGGCTAACGCGGTTGAGCGAGCTTCTGCATGTGTGTTGACAGCGGCGCGCGCGGTCAGTCACAACAAGCTGCCGCACTGATCTTTTGGTCCGACAGCTGTTGCAACCTCGCTTGAAACAGTCGGAAATTTCTGTCTACTCTTGTGCCTAGCCGCGGCATGGCGGTCGAGCCTTCTCGGAAGTGTTTCAGGAATATAAAGTCGCCGTCGCAGTCTCCACCAACGCAATGAGTCATGTTTTCCACCCTGGTATGCACGTGCAGTAAACAACACACAGGAAACCTGAACAGATTGCTGCACCTTCAGTTGGCAGCCGTCCAGGCACCCTGCAACATCTGCAGAGGACGGTTGCAGCTGATAGTGCCGTGTGCAGGCAGTTCCGTACACACACTACGGCTCGAGACCGGTGTCCAGTTGCGTTGTCGTTCAGCTCAAATTCAGTACAGATATCCGGACCACAGGCGCGCGCGCTGGGCAGCATGGCTGCGGAACGAGGTGTGGAGCTGCATGCAGCGGTGGAGGTCAAGGGCCTCAGCCAGGACGGCTTCCCTGCCTCCTATTCGACCGGCAAGGTCACCGACGTCTTCTCCGACGCCGGGGTGGCTGTGGAGCGGTGCACAGTCACTTATGAAGACGTGCGCTCCCTGATTCCAGATTGTCATACGTCTGAAATGTCTATATGCAAACAATTTTCGTGGTCGCAAAGGCTTTCGTGTAGGGTTCCTCGGCGCTCTCCCGAGCACGTCCCTGCCAGGCGATCTGCCAGTTCTCCGGCTGCCAGTCAGATGTAGATTGCAAGGTGTTGCATTCTGGAAAAGCCACGAAGCCGATCGTTCGAGGTGTGCAGCAGTTGCTCTCGTGTCACAGGAAGGCATTGAAGCGTCCATGTTGTCTTGTGCGGTCGTGTAGACACGCCTTGTGGTCGGTTGCATACCCACTGTTATCCTTGCGGCAACGCTGTGCTGGAAACGACAAGCAATAATCGGCAATGGCTGGCGGGCCCTGACCGACCAACAGATCACATGCATCCTGTGCAAAGTTTGAACAGTAGCAAGGCAAAGACATTAGGTTTTCTGCAGTACGCCGTGTTCCTCTGCGACTGGTATCGCGTGGAGCTACTAGGGGGAGGCGTTTGCACGCAGCAGCGTTTGCGGCATGGGAACCTGCTCGCCACACCTATCAGCGGCAACACCCCAGCCAACATGCCGGGCAGCATCTGATTCCCTTAAAAATTTCGTGCTCCGCAGTTCGTGGACACGGACGGCAAGCAGCTGCAGGAGACGTTTCCGGTGCGGTCGCGCCGCCTGCGGCCGGCGCCGCCAGCAGGCGTGCAGCTGCCGAGCCTGGACGATTATGAAATCGGCCAGGCGGTAGACCTGCGGGAGCACGACATCTGGTGGCACGGCGTCGCCTGGAGCCAGTCGCCCGGCGTCCTGCGCGTCTTCCTCCCTGGTGAGCCGGTGCCGCCGCACATTGCCGTCATGCATTGTGCGCCATACCTCCTGCCTGCACCCCCACCATGCGCAGATGCGTGAGTTGCTTGCCAGCACCAAGTGGCGGGCGGCTGTGTCCGGCTGTGTCATTGCTGGAGCGTTTTTATACACGAGGAATCAAGACGGAAACACCTCAAGACAGGTTCTGCAAGCTGCGCAGAGGTGGACCGCAGCATCAAGGCGGCTGCGCGGCCAGAGCAGGTACGGCTCAGCATGGAGTTCGAGGCGGGCGCCTGGGTGCCGCGCCCTCCGCCCGCAAAGGTCAAAAAGCCCCCGCCGCCGTCGGCGCCCGCGGCGCTGGCCGCGGCCAAGCGCGGCGCCGGGCGGCCGCCAAAGGGCCCTGGCACCGCCTTGGCGGCGGCCGGCCCGGCGCAGCCGCCGCCGCTGCCGCTCGTCGCGCCGCCAGGCGCACGGCGGGCACGCTCTGCGGCGCAGGCGCGGCCCAGCGGCGCGGACGCCGCTGCCAATCACAGCCCCGGCGTTGTGCTGCCGGGCCGCGCCAGCGATGCCCAGCCAGACCCCCTGGGCGGCGGCCTCGCAACCAGCTACGCCGCGGCGGCGGCAGCGGCGGCCAATGGCATCGTGCTCCCGGCGCAGCCGCAGCTTCACAGCGGCCTGCCTGGCGGCGAGGGCACCGCTGCTGTCAAGGAGGAATCCGACGATGAGAGCGCCGATGAGGCGGGCGACATTGTTGCCACCGGCGCTGCTGCCACAGAGGCATCAGCTGCCACTGGGTCGGCGGGGGGTGACGATGCGAATGGCGGCCTTGTGCGGCGCTCGGGGCGCGCGGCCAAGCCGCGGCTGATGCATGTGGATGGCGTCCCCGTGCTGCGCATCAACAACTACGACCTGCAGCAGGGCGAGCGCTCAGTCTTCGACCAGGAGCTCGACCGTGAGTCTTTGGGCAACCACTCACATTGCTCCTGACGGTCACGCCACCCAGACCAGCGGTGCCCTCCTGGCAGCACACCGTGACCAAGGCCTGACATGAGGGTCAAGACACAGCTGGGAGGTGCCGTTGCTTTCGGTCAGCGGAATGGCGCCGTCCACCAGCAGCAACAGGGCAGGGTGCAAAAGCAAGCTGCACCAGCTCGCCCAAACCCCGAAACTTGCCCGACACGCGCGCAGGCGCCGGCGGCGCTACGGGGGTGCTAGGCGCCCCAACCGGCGGCGGCGGCGGCTGGCTGCAGCGCCGCCAAAGGCGGCGCGGTCGGCGGGCGGCGGGCGGGCGGTGGCGCCGCCCAATGCGCAGGAACAGGCGCGCAAGGCGCACAATGAGGCTGTACGTGCCGACGCCAAGGTGGGAATCCGTTTGATAGAAAGATTGTTTTGTCAGACAGGCGACATCCGGGTCACTGCGTGACGCTCCTGGGCTTGGCACACCCCCGCAGGGCTGCCGACAGTGGCTTGCAGACATGCGGACGAATGGCTGGTGCGGTCCAGACAAGGCAGCCGCAATGATGGTCAGCCGGATTTGTCGGCGTCTACAGCCGATGGAGATCTGACTGTTGTATGAAAGCCAGCGATCGGCGTCACACTGGCCGCTTGTCATGCAGGCCGCCGAGTTTCGGCGGGCGCGCTACTTCCTGGGTCACCTGCCGGCCCTGCAGCCCTTCATCACGCCCGCCGTCGCCGCCCGCATCAGGTGCCGAGCCGCACTGCCCGCCGTTCCCGCCATACTTTTGTTGGGTTTGCAGTCTTGTACTTCAGCCCTTGACTTCGGCCTTTTGTTCAGGTTCAGCGGCGAGCGCTGTTTGGTGCCTGCTGGCTGATTCCCAGCGGTCCGGAAGGAAAAGCCGTCCTTGGCCTCTGCGCCGGCAACGGCCATGTTGGCTGTGACGCGGCTGCAAATAGGTGCTTGGCGGCAATTTGCTGCCAGCAGGCCGAATCCTGATCCTGGCGCCAGGTCCCTCTTCCTCGCTCGTAGCGCCGCGACAGCACAGGCAACGGCGGAGGTGGTGGCCTCTGCCGCGGGGAGCTCTAGGCAAAGAGCGTCATAGGCGGTGGAGATCCAGCAGTCCTTGCACCTCAAACAGCAAACGAGCTGTTCATCTGTGTCTTCTCCGCAAGCGCTGCAGCGGCGCAGGGCGGCAGAAGACGAGGCGCGGGTGGCAGCCGTCAGATGCAAGCCGAGGGGCGTCACCCGGCGGCGGGACAAACCCCCTCTTATGCTTCCCTTGCAGCGCGGCAGCAGCGCAGCCGGCGGAGGCCGAGGCGTGCCCGTGATCACTGGAATATCAGCCGAAGGGGGCCACCGGCGGCGGATCTTATAAACCTTTTGTAAATGTGCATTCAAACAGAACGGTTCAGTTACAAGACTTGTTGTTGGCCTTTCCTGCAGTGCGGCGGCGGCGCAGGCGGCAGAGGACGAGGCGCGGCCGGCCGCTGTGGAGTTCCAACCGGAGGGTGTGACGGGCGGCGAGATGCGCGAGTACCAGCTGGCGGGGCTGCGCTGGCTGGTGGACCGATTCGACGACGGCGTCAATGCCATCCTGGCTGACGAGATGGTGGGCCTTTCTGTGGGATTGCTTTCTGGCGTGCGAGAGCCAAGGTGGACATTGACCTGCTGGGCAGCACACGCACGTGCTGGAATTTTCGTCGGATGAAAAGGTGAGATTGCGCATAGCACCAGCTGACGGGTGGAGCGCATCGTCAACGGCGTGATCACCATCCTGGCTGAGAATCCTGATGGGCAGTCTCCGCCGGCGTGGCGCAGACCCCAGGCCTCTGATGGCATGTAGGGCTGTGCACAGGGGGCCACACATACACAACCTGCTGAACCTCTTCTCAAAAGAAAGTTTGAGCATGCGTGAGTACTCCCCTCAGCTGGTGGGCCTGCGCCAGCTGCTGGACCGATTGTACAACGGCGCTGACATCCCTATGGGCAATGAGGTGGCGGTCGGCTCAATCCATCAGCCAGCAATCTTCCAGAAGGACAGAGGACACGCCGCAGACTGCCTCCTTCCTGGCGAGGGGCGCACGCAAATGGCATTGCCGTGAGAGATGTGGTGTATGAGCTGCAGGGCCTGGGCAAGACGCTGCAGACCATCTCCTTCCTGTCGTACCTGAAGCGCGAGCGCGGCATCGCCGGCCCCTCCCTGGTGGTGGTGCCGCTCTCCGTCGTCTCCAGCTGGGCGGCCGAGCTGGCGCGCTGGGCGCCCGACCTGCGGGTCGTGCGCTTCCACACAAACGACGTCGGCGAGCGCAAGCGGCTGCGGCAGGAGGTGGGTTTACATGTCAGGGTTTACAGCCACACTGCAGCTGCGAGGTTGGTCCTGCTCGAGCTGATGGACTTGAAGGGGGTGTTGTGGCAATGTGAGCTTTGGAACATCTGCGACTGTGCAATAAAGCGAGTGTTGGAAGGTATGCATGAGTTGTGCTTCCACATCAGTTGATGACGGCGGAAGTGCAAGCGGCTGCGGCAGATGGGGGCGGATGGGTGGTCTGCGATGTGCCCAAGGCAGTTCAAGGTGAAAACCCGGTGGCTGGCTGGGCCCTGCCACCGCTCAACCCGGGGGAGTCTTGTGCTGGGCAGCGTGAGCGGCACAGCAGGAGACGAGCCGCATCCAGGGGACGCTGCCTCGAGGCTGAACGCCTTTGCACGGTCGCTGGACAGGTGCTGAGCGACCCGGGCAAGTTCGACGTGGCCATCACGACGTACGACATGATGATGAGCGCGCGCCTCGGCTCCGCCCTCGCACGCACCATCACGTGGCGGTGCGCTTCCTGTTGTGACACCGAGAATCGACACCGAGCGAGATCTGACACCGAGCCGAATGGGGCATTGCCGGCTGTCCGCCTTCCTGCAATACAACAATTACCGGCATCGCGCCTGGCTCGCGCCATCTTCTGGCAGTGCCAGGAACATACGTCGACATGTCCGAAAACCAAGCCAAAGCGGAATGCTGCCAGCATGCGCCCTGCTTTGACCGATGACACTGGCTTGCATCAACCATGGCGGTGTGGGCCGCCGCCATGCACGCGTGCGTGCTGCTTGACGTCCCGCTGCTCCAACTTACTGCTGTTGCTGGATGCGCTGCTGCTTGCAGACCCATGTGTAGGGTGTCCTACATGGTGTGCAACCGTCACTGCAGTATTGCGTCATGCGATGCACCTGCCCCAGGGCTGCCGTCAGCCCGTTGCCGCCACTTGAGCGTGCCAGCCTTCTCAGGCCACGCTGAAACGGTGTCCTCCGGTGACTGCAGCCTGTGGCGGCCCATGGCATCTCTCTGCGCAGCTGCCCCTGCTGTCGTGGCTTGCAGGCCTATGGCGTGCGTGTGTCCAGAAACGGTGACTAAGTATACAGCGGTCAGTCAGGATGGCGCACATTGTTGCGCCTGCCTGTGCGCTGCAGGGCTGGCTTCCCGAGGCACACCGCTCTCCAGCTGGAAATCCGTCGAGTCACGTGGCTCCTGCGTCTTGCAGGGTGCTGGTGCTGGACGAGGGGCACAAGATAAAGAACGAGAACACAGCCATCGCGCACGCCATGCGTCATGTCGCGTGCGCCCCCTCGCCTGCCACAGTCCCCGCCGCCATTGCTGCAGGCAGCAGCTTGAGTCCAATGGCAAGGATTCAGGGCTGAGTCAGTGCTGTCGGCGGGCGCGGCCGCCCTCTTGGGCGCGGCTGGCACTGAGTCGCCGCCACGCCTCGGTGCCGCCTGTCCTGCCGCCACAACCGAGACTGCACTTGGTCCCACGAAACACCTGAAATCTGCGCGGCAACCCGAAGGCGCCTTCGGTTGATCTGCGCGGCAATCGAAGCATTCTTGCTGATGGCTGGCGCACATCGTGCTGCTGACGGCCCGCCGCTGCAAAACGCCCGCTCGAGCTGAGCGCTCCCGCAGACACACCCAGCGAATCACGCCTCCCTGCCTCCCCGCCGCAGGCACCAGCACATCGTGCTGCTGACGGGGACGCCGATGCAGAACAACCTGCACGAGCTGTACGCGCTGCTGTCGTATCTACACCCTGACGTGTTCACCGACGCGGCGCCCTTTGACGATGCCTTCGACCTCGTCCGGCACAAGGTGAGAAATAGAATAAAAAGCCATATCTTGCCTTGTCGTGATGGCACTGGTGTGATGGTATAAAGGAGACTTGCAGCCAGCGCACTGCGCGGCCTGGTCGTGGGGGGGCGGCTCCCGCTGGCCGCGTTTCGCTCCGCTGCCGCTGGCTCGCCCTGCAGTCCGCTGCAGCGACGCCTGGCTGCCGTCGGGGGCTGAGCTGCCGCCGCCCTTCAGGGGCACAGCCGGACATCGACGTGCTGCATGCGGCAGGCCCCCTGCTGCGGCCGCCGTGCTGCATGCCAAGACTGAGCAAAGATGCATACCCGCCGCGGCTCGGTCACGAGTGCCTGCCAGCCGCTCCCGTCACAACCCCCGGGGGCTGACGACGAGGTGCCGGAGGCGGCGCGGCTGCGCTGCAGCACCCCGCGCATGCCAGGTCCTGTCTCATGCCGTCGCAGCTTGAGCTCGAACATCAGATCAAAACCCTGAACTTTAAACTCTACCAACCTCCAGGTGGCCGACGAGGTGCCGGAGGCGGCCCACCTGCCGCGGTACCCCACAATTTTCAATATTTTCGAGTGTTTCTTGCGACTTCTCACGCCACCGCAGATCGAGCCTGAACACCATTTTTGGTACCCCAGGTGGACAACGCGGTGCTGGAGGCGGCGCACCTGCTGCTGCGGCCGCTGTGCCTGCGCCGCCTGAAGGAGGAGGTGGAGACCACGCTGCCGCCCCGGGTGCGGCACCGAGAGAGGGTTTAGGGCCCACCAGTCCGCCAAGAGTGAATGCGGAGAGTCGAGCGTGCCGGCCTGGGCTGTGCAAGGCCTGCTTGAGACGGGAGGCTCGCCATTCCTTGGTGAGCATGGTTCACAGGAATGGTAAGCCTCCTGTCTCAAGCAGGCCTGGGAGCCCAAGTCGAGCCAGGCTAACTTATGCTAGGCTGTGCCCACAGCCCGCCACTGGGTCGGCTGCCTGCTGCGCCCCGCACCAGAACCTAGAGCATGACAAATTGGAATCCTTTCGAGGTGCCCCTGCCAACTGCAGGTGGAGACGCGCATCACCTGCCCGTTGAGCGCGATGCAGACGTTCTGGTACCGCCGCCTGCTGCTCAAGGACTCCCGCATGCTGGCCGCCATCGAGGCGGAACACCAGACCGTGGAGGTGCGGCACCCCGCAGCTCTCAATCTTCTTACAACATGACAGACCACTTGGTGTTGTCCAAGCCATGGAATGCCTGTCGAGCCTTCAACAGCTGTTGAGGGGGACTAACACGAGCTGGTGCGCGGACTGCGCTTTGTGTCCCAGCACACTCTGCACGTTCTGATCTCCTGACGGCCAGCGCCGGCCCGGGCAAACCGGCGTGTCGCTGCATCTGCTGACTTAGCAATACTATTCGGAAAATCACCCTTTAAGAAACCTCCTTTACTGACGGCAAATCTGTTACGGCCGCAGTACGAGAAGGACAACAATGCGTGGAAGAAGCTGCAGATGCTCATCATGCAGCTGCGCAAGTGCTGCAACCACCCGTACCTGTTCCCAGGAGCAGAACCCTTCTTCGATGGCACCACCACCGGTGAGGAAGCGGCACATTCTGGCCAACATCTGCTGCTGCAGAACCGTTGCTGCTGCAACCAGTCGTGCCTGTTCCCGGAGGCGCGGAGCCGCACCTCTGATCGTTCTCAGAAACCAAGAAGTTTGCGTGTCACAGACTGGTGCTGCGGAGATGTTTCGGACGGCGGTGTGAAGGCCGTTGTTGTGACTGCTGCCGGTCGGTTTGACAGTTGTAAGCGAGCTGAGGTCAGAGAAATCTGGCCTGCAGCATCGACGACGCAGTGGAGGCAGCAGAGCAAAACTCCAGAATCAGCTTTCTTGTGTGAATCCCCTTTGGTCGCCTTGGAGGCGGTGGGCCAGGCTGGGGTGCTACACCTGCTGCTGGGCTGCTGTCCGCCACAAGCATCCCCTCACAGTGAAATCGAGATACTCGTTCCTCGTGCGTTTGGACACCCCAGGCGAGGATGTGGTGGAGGCCGCCGGCAAGATGGGGGTTGCTGGACCGGAGTCCTGACGTCATTCAACATACATTTGAATCTCACTCCGTTGTCTTTTGACACATCCCAGGCGAAGATGTAGTGGAGGCGGCCGGCAAGATGGGGGTGCTGGACCGGCTGCTGGGGCGGCTGAAGGAGCGCGGGCACCGCGTCACACTGTTCAGCCAGTCCAACCGCATGCTGGACATCATCGAGGACTACCTCCTCCTGCGCGGCTACAAGTGCGCGACATGTTGTGCAACATATTGTGTGTGTGTGTGTGCTGGGGCACTCTAGCTGCCTCCCAGAGAGTCCGGACAACGATGCTACTATATTTTCATCTGCACTCTGGCCGCATCCCAAACACGGACACCCGGACGCCAGGCCTCTGCTACTCTACTGCATGTGTATGCTACTCCTGCCTCTCGTGCAGCATGCCATTCTCCTCGTGCGGCACCTCATGCTCTCCCGTGCAGCGTCTTGCCCGTACTCATGCGTGCATGTCAAGGGGCAAACCTTTGCACTGTCACCACTGCAACAACCGGAGGGGCCTTGCGATGAACGGTGGCCGACTGACGGTACTGCGGTCGGACATGACGCATTCTGACATGATACATCGTGACTCTTCACATCTTCTGGCGCCGCAGGTACCTGCGTTTGGATGGCAGCACCAACCGCGTGCAGCGCATGATCGACATCGCGCAGTTCCAGGCGCCGGGCTCGGCCGTCTTCATCTACATCCTCAACACGCGCGCTGGTGGCCTGGGCGTCAACCTGCAGACTGCCGACACCTGCATCCTGTACGACAGCGACTGGAACCCGCAAGTGTGTGCTTTCTGCTTCCTTTGGCTGCAGCCTCTGGGCTGCGTTCGAACGCCGCTCGCCCCCCCCAAGCCCCTCGCGTGCTGGCCAACCTGCAGACGGGTGCCCGCACAATGCAGGCGTCAAGGCAACAGTGCGCAAGCCGCAGCCTGTTCTGGAGTCGGTCAAGTGGCGATGACAAGAGGGCAATGGACCACGATCATGTTGCAGGGCGCTGGGCGTACCACTTCACCCTGCTTTCTTCCTTATTCCAGCACGCAACTAGCAACCCACCTTGTTCCCTATCGCGCGGAGGGACCTGCAGGTGATGGCGCGTGCACCGCATCAGCCAGACGCACCCCAGCAATATCTTTGCGCTTTCAAAACCCATAATCCGACATCCTGCTTTCGCTCCGTGGCGCAGTGGGACCTGCAGGCGATGGCGCGCGTGCATCGCATCGGGCAGACACGCCCGGTGCATGTGTACCGCTTCTGTACGACCGGCACCGTGGAGGAGCGGGTCCAGGCACGCGCCGAAAAGAAGCTGTACCTGGACCAGATGGTCAACCGCGGCGCCGTGCGCGGTGCGTGAAATATCAGGGTTTTAAGGCCCCTGACTAAGCATCATCAACCCCCTGCTTTTTTGAGGAATGTAGAGCGCACTTTGGCTACGAGTATGCGATGCCAGGTTTTCGAGGGGCAGCACCAGCAACTGGAAGCTTGCGGATCTGCGGAATCACTGCTGCTGCGTTGCTGCATGTGGCCATGCTCGAGTGTCAAACGATGCTCGAGCAGGCGCCAGTAGGCGCGGCCGCCGCAGCATCAGGCACTTGAGATGATGCGCCACATCACATGACGAATATGCCTGTTGTAGCACGCGTTGATGAGACGTCGTGACTCTCAGCATGCTGCGTGGATGCGTCGAGGCCAAAGCAAAGGCAACATATGAGGGAGGCTCGTCTCAGGGCTTTGATCTCGATAAAGCACGAAGCATGCGGGATCTCGCTGCCGTCTCATCAATGCGTGCAACAACTGATGTTGCTGCAGGACTAAGATTACGAGGTCATTGAACAGGGAGGCGCTGCTGAGCTGTTGCAGTGCGGTGCAGACTGGCAGTAGTCTGCAGCCCACACCCCTGAAAATGTCCCCCATTTTGTCGCCGCAGGCATCGAGGAGATGTCGTCGCTCAGCAAGAAGGAGCTGCTGAGCATGCTGCGCTTTGGCGCGGACCGCATCTTTGCCGCCGCGGAGGGCCGGCCGCCGTCGGATGCCGAGCTGGACGACATCATCGACCGCTCCCACAACCGCGCCGCCGCTGCAGGTGTGAAGCTGATCCGCTGGTCGAGCAGCGTCCACGTGCTGTTGTCCCAACACATCGTGCCGTTCGCCGCCGAGCCGGATGGCCTCATCCACCGCTGCACACGTCACATGGTCGCAGAGCCCGCTGACGTGGCGGCGGGCGGCGACGGCGCAGCAGCAGKCGGCAAGGCCGCGGCGGGCGCCGCTCCGAACGGCGCGGCAGCCAACGGATCGGCGGCCAACGGCGCGGCGTCGAACGGCGCGCCGGCTGGCGGCGCGTTCTCGGCGGCGGCGGCGGAGGTGAAGCACAGCGCGGCGGATTTCGACGCGGAGGCGGCGCCGCTGTCGTCCTTCATGCTGCACGGCCAGGACTACTCTAAGGAACGGTCGCTGCGGGTAGGAGCTTTTGATTTGTTTTCTTATTTGCGCTGTTCTTCACTTCTCAATTGCAGATGCGAGGGCAGGCAAGGCCATCTGGAGGCTGGAGTGAAGAACTGATGGCTGTATCGAGCCTCGGCCCAGGTCGGACGCTGCATTGATGCACGTTAACGCACAGTGAGTAGCAGACGGAACTATGACACTCTGCCTACCTGAGCCTGGTGTGCTCCTCGCTCTGGCAGCCAGACGCCGACTTTGCGCAGACTCAGCTGCTCTACAGGAAGGAGGCTCAGTGACATGTAGCACACCGAGAACTCGTGCATGTTGCGCCGCACATTTGTCGGCTGCTCGAGATGCCCCTCCTCCACAGGCGCCTGCATGTTCTGAGCCTTCATGTCACCCCCTCAGACGTTGCTGCAGTGTCATGGGTAGGCATTCAGCGCCCACAGAGCAGCGCCTCCTCACTTTGACAGTACCCTGTTCACACGCAGTCACCCTTTTGCATTCGCTGACTCTCAGCCCGATCCTCTGCAGGACATAGCGGCAGAGTTCTGGGTGGGCGCACAGCGGTCACGCAAGCAGCGCCTCATCACCGTGGGCAAGCACCAGGTGCTGCGCGAGAACAACTACGACCTCGCCACGGTGCGTTCCATGCAACCTCGTGGCAGATGAGCCGCTTGACCAGTTTTCACTCCAGCCTCCAGATGGCCTTGCCTGTTCAAGAAGAAGGGCTGAGATATGATACGGGGCGAGCCCGAGTGCGAACCGGAGACACCTGTCCAACCCCCRTCCCTGGTATCATAGGWCTSCTGCTCTCAAAAGCGGTTTCCATCGTTGACTATAGGGCGAGCCCAGCGTGTTCGATTCGGAGACACAGCGCGCCGGCTTGGAGGAGCCGACCGGGCGCCGCACCAGCCGCCAGATTGCGGGCACCGACTACCAGCACGCGGAAACCTGCCAGGTGTGTCTACAATTATCCTACAGCAGGAGCTCGTGCAACCCTCGTGGTGCCAGTCCCAATGAACTGCTCCTTGAAAGAAACGTGCCCCCTTGCTGAGCCTGATGTGCGGCGATGGCACTGGGCTTGCACTGCGTCACTTGCACCGCACCGCCGGTAAACATTCCTACTGCAAACCTGGCCTAGAACAAATTCGAACCGGTTTGTTGGAAGCAATTTCACAGACTGGTCAGTGAAATCAGACCCTTCTGGCGTGCTCAAGCGCCGACGCCACGCTGCGTGTGTTCTGCGTGGCCCCTTCCGAGCTCCTACTGGTACCCTTGGACTGACGCGCAGATCTGCTGGGACGGCGGCGAGCTGGTGTGCTGCTCCGAGTGCCCCGCGGCCTACCACGCGGCCTGCCTGGGCGTCAGCCTCCAGGCGCGCAGCGGCTCCCCACCCTGCAGCATGCGCCAGCGCTGGCCTGCTGAGCGCAGCGCTGTCGCAGATGTATGCGGCCTGGTTGCCGCAGGAACAGCTTGAGCCCGCCGCCTGACTGCAGTGCACCCCTGAATCCCCGTCGGCGTGTCTCAATTCAGAACTTGTTTCTGCCCGTTGTTTCGACACCAGATYCCCCCCGCAGCCACCACCACCACAAAAAAACTCGGTCGCTGCTTCAGGACCTGGAGGGCGTCAAGCGGTGGGGCTGCCCGCACCACTCCTGCGGCGTGTGCCACCGCAAGACCGCGGCCGCCGGCGGCCTGCTGTTCCGCTGCGAGGTGTGCGTCATGCGATTCCAGACATTCCAAAGTGTCACCACATCTGACGGTTCCATCAGCTGAGAGCGGGGCCACCGGTGAAGGTGCAACACGGGCGGTTGAGACTGCATTTCATTGTGCGTTGTCCATCAACAGGGTTGCTATCTCATGTCGTTGACTCAGCCATGAAACCTGCTGAAGGCGTGCTTTTGAATGTGTTCAGGTGTGCGCCAGCGCCTTTTGCGAGGACCACCTGCCATCGGCGGCGCAGCTCACGGTGCACTGCGCGCGCTTCCAAGCGCTCGGCCAGGCGCAGCCGAAGCAGGTGGGGGCTTGCAGGATGTCGCGGGATCGGCTGCGGCGTGGAGCGCAGGCTGTGTCAGATCTTTGTGCGTGGTTTTAGTCGGATCCTGTGCGGGTTGGAGTGCCAGCCTGTGCCTGTGGACACTTGTGGCCGGCATTTCGACTGGCAACGGAGGGGTGCAGCATGCATCCGCGCAATTGACATCCGTTCACGTCCCTCGCACTCACCATATGTCTCCTGATGTCGGCTTGGCTTGCTGTGCCTGCAGGCGTGCTTCGTGCTGTGCAGCCCGCAGTGCCGCGAGCTGGCAGCCCGCACCCCGGCCGCGCTGATGGCGCCAGAGCTGGAGSCGSCGCCGCCGGCGCAGGCCGCGGCGCCGACGCAGCAGAACGGCCGTGGCAAAGGCGGCAAGCGCCCGGCGGCGAATGCTGACCTGCCGCTGACGGCCCCAGTGTCGAAAAAGCGGCGCAACAGCAGCAGCGGCGCCAAGTCCGAAGGCGGTGGCGGCGGCGGCGGCGGCGGCAGCGTGGGCAAGGGCCTGCGCGCCGGCGGGGGCCGCAAGGCGCCGCCGCCGCCGCCGCCGCTGCCGCCGGCGCCCACGTCGGATGCCGCCAGCAAGGTATGCCGCAGCCCTGCCGCTCACAACCCGGAACCTTGTGCG
Organism: Deuterostichococcus epilithicus; assembly: GCA_033439295.1. Classification (NCBI taxonomy): domain Eukaryota; kingdom Viridiplantae; phylum Chlorophyta; class Trebouxiophyceae; order Prasiolales; family Stichococcaceae; genus Deuterostichococcus; species Deuterostichococcus epilithicus. The sequence goes on along the minus strand of JAVTLE010000004.1, from coordinate 626,984 downwards.
CCCCGACCTCACCGGCTGTATTGGCCATGCACAGCACTCTGCCTCATGATTGTCAAGGGCCTTGCCTTGTGCAGAAAGCCTTGCCTACTCTCACAGCTGAGCTGGGCCTGCACGCCCGCAGCTGGCTGCAATCGACAGCAAGGCGCACCGCAGAAAGCTACGGATACCTTGACTTTGCTTGCGGAATATTGTCGACTTGAACAATGGCTGGTTTCATTGCTTCAGGAGGAGGCAGCCGGCAATGACTCAGCGCAGCCCAACGGCGCCTCCGAGGCTGCAAATGGCGTCCTGCCGGCGGGGCAGCCCGGCAGCCTGGCGGCGCGCGCGCGGGCATTGCTGGAGGTGCGGTTTGTCGAAAGCCCGCACCGCCGAATCCCGCATGCCCTAGCTGCAGCTCCTAGCTGGCGCTCCACAGATGGCGGCAACCCTGTGCGCATCCTGCATCCTGCTGCGGCACCCCGATGCGGCAGGCCCCCGCCCGACGCTGCTGACATATCGCCCGGAGGCTCAACGGTCTGGCAGCCGATCCGGACTGACCCCGATCTGCAGGCGCCGCTGCCTGCCGACGGCCCGGGGGCGGCACCTCCCATCACCTGCGCGGCGGCCAGCGCCGCGATGGCCGCCGCGGTGGCGGCCTGTGCCGCGGCGCCCCTGCCGGACGACGCCCGGCGTCCCACCGAGGGTGCGCGTCCGCATGTTCCTTCACCCCCTGCTGTGTCTGTGACGGCACCAGTTGCTGCGACCAGACGGCCCAGTTGATAGACGGTGTCGAGCGTGTGGTGCGGTGTGCAGCACACTGCCTCCCTTGCGAGTCGCTCAAGCGGCAGGCGCTCAATCACCGATCACCGTGTGAGGCGTCCTCCGGCCCCCCACATGCAGCGGTGCCTTACCCGCACCCGCGGGCCAACCCGGGGCTGCACCCCGGGAGAGCCGGGGCCTTCAGCAGCTGGGCTGCATCCGCTGCCACGCCAGCCTGGCCTGCAGCTGGACCCCCATTGCTCAACAGCTCCTGCAGCTCGGACGAGCCAGCAACACGGTGCGTTCTGCACCGCAGGCGGGCTGCCAGGGCGGCTGGAGGCGGCTGTGCTGGCCGCTCTGGACGCTGCGCCGCCCGACCCGGCAGCCGGGCGCCCCATCATCAGCCTGTTCAAGCTGCGGGCGCAGCTGGCGGCGCTGCCGGACCCGGCGCTGTCCTCATATGCCACCTCCAAGGTTCGCCTTTCAAGAATGATGTTATGTTGTCTCTAGACGCACATCCACGCATAGCTGGGGGAAGCACAGGTCTGGACGGCGCTGCTGCACCCGGCGCTGCTGGAGCACGCCGCCTCCACGGCATCTCTCCAGTCCCTGTCCTCAAACCTCGGGGACCGGGCCTGGAGGCCCTGGGGCATGAAAACGCGTTGAAGCCTCTGCTCCGCAACAGCCACGTGCTGACACGGGCTCTTGCCAGCGGCTGACGGAGCCGATTTCTTTTATGTTTTGGCAACTCTGTTTGCTCCCTGCAGGACGAGGAGGGGCGACTGCAGCTGCCGGCAGCCATTAGCCGCCTCGCGGCCGCCGGCGCCCTATCCTGGCGCAGCCACCAGAAGACGGCCATCCAGGGCCCCAAGCAGCAGAAACCTGCAGCGGCGGGCGCGTCCTGAGGCGGAAGCCGGCAGCGGCAGCAGAGCCGGCGCCGCCCCGAGGCAGTGGCGACACCGCGGCGGCGGTGGCATGCGGCAACCGGCCCTGCAACCGTGTTTCTGATCAACTATTGCGCCCGGCAGCAGGGCAGGTGACTCATGCGCATACAGGCGCACGGTCCTGACGCGTGGGACATGTTCGCAGTCGGGCTGCCTGCCGCCGCGGCAGGAAAAATGTTACCTGGGTGCCACGAACGTAGCCGAGCAGTCATGCGCAGCTGGCATGCAGAACCGCCACATGCCCCACCGCCTCTGCCGGACCTTCCCATTCTTTGCTGCAAGCTCCTGCCAGTGTGCAGCTGCTTGGTCGCCAGCAGACAGGCGGCAAGGTTTTATCAGTCAGTTGCTGTAGGTCTCATTCAGCTCAGCAGGTCGGGTTGCATTGGCTCGTGTTGTCCGCCGCATTGCATGTGCTATTTGGTTGTGTTTGCAGATAGCTTTCCAAAGGGGCCTGTGGGGCTCGATGGGTCCAGAGCTGTAATAACTACTGGTTCATCCTGTGGCGCATTTAACACATGTTGCATTAACGCTGTTGTGTTTGTGATAGTTCTACGTGGTCAGTGAGGGCTAGAGGTGCGAGGGTTGCTTCCTCTCTTCATTGTCTACCGCTCTCATGAGCTGCAACATTGCAGTTGGCATCAACTCATGCAATAGTTACCCTGAAGCACAGAGACCTGCACTCAGCAAACCACCAAGTTGACGACCTGCACAAGCACCACCAAACTCACTGCAACTCCGCCCTTGCAAACAGGAACGAATATCGCTCTGTTTGCCGTCAAGATCTGCATGTCTTGGCACCAACAACGGAGGGGCATGAGCGCCCGCAAGCTGCAGCACCTCTGGAATTCTGATACATCGCCACAGCCCTGCACCTCTCACTGCCGAACCCTCTAATGGGGCAGGTTTCAGAAGCGCCACCGACGGACCGTGCCTCGCCCCTGTGCGGCTGCCACACCCTGCACCTGCTGCCCAAAACTCTCATCTGAATCTGCGCCTCCACTCCACTCTGCATGGCCATTAGAAAGCACACGCCCTTATGTCTGGCTATGCTGCGGGCTGGGCGCCGCGGCTGCACCACCTGAGCAGGAGAACCTGCATGATGCGGCTGCCAACCTATTGCTCCGCTGACTGTGGCCCTTTTGTGCAGCCCGGAACGTCGACAGCCTCTGTCCTCTGTCCTTGTAAGCCTCGCGGGCGCCTGAATGCCGCGTGGACCCGCCGGCCGGCGGGAGTGACGCTGCTGCGGCTGCCCGCAACGGCACATCCCCTCCTGAAAAGTCTGGCGCCTCGGCAGCTCGTGCATCGTCAAGCGGCAGGCAGCAGGCATTGCAGTGCACAAGCCAGCCTCAGCATGGATCTGCGCCGCCACCGCGGTGCCGGGTGCCAGCTCAGGCGCGGGGCTCAGCACCCCACACCTGTAGCGCGAGGCACGCAAACATGCTGGACGACAGCATCGCCAGCGCGCAGCACAGATGCGCCTGCATGGCAAGACCCATGCGTGGACTTAGCCCATTGCAAACTGGTGTAGCAAGAAGTGGTTTCCGATTTGCTGATCGCGCCCTAAGTTGCTTCAACCTGGATATGGAGGATATCAAGAGGCACCCTTTGACGGCCAGGAAATCAGCATGCCCTGACGTAGCGGGAACACAAGCGCAGAATAAGTGTTCGGTGCCAAGCACGGCAGTGGTCTTGCAACTACTTAGGAATTAGGGTTTGCAAGGACGAGGACGGGGCTGGGCAGCAGCTTTGTAGGCGGCATGCGCTGCGGCACAAGACAGGCGCAACATTGAGTGTGGTACCATCTGTGTTGGTCATGCGTCACTGCAGTGTGCCTGCAGTACATGGTACAGTACAAAGTATCTGCTGCATCTTCGACAGGTACCCTGACAGATCTTCGCACCGCGCTCCATCATGGATATCGGGATGGCTGTGGGGATCTGCAGAGCACTGTGCTATAGCCGGCTGCACACGCGGCGACCCACACAGGCTAGCAGCAGGCGCCGCGCAGCAGGCTGCCTAGAGAAGCCCCAAACGGCTCAGCAGCAGCACTACCTGACACCATCTGATGCCTCAATGCAGCAGCTGACTGTCAACTTGGGTCAACTGTCAACGCCCCAAACGGGAGCCGGCGTTGGATTCTGCAGGCAATGCCTCACGGTCATGCCGCGCAGTGCACACGAGGTGACGCTGGCGGAGCTGCCCAGTAGACGAGATCTCAAGGGCGTGCCAGAACGACACTTTCTAAACAAATTTTTATTCTTGAAACCTTGAAAGTGTTCTTGACATCAAGGGCGCACCGCAATGCCGAGCAGCGCATAGAAGATGCCGTTGCAGGAGATGAGCTGCAGCTGAAGGAACGTCTCCACAGCGGCGGAACGCAGCGGGCGGCCAGTGCGCAAGGAGGTGATTTGTGTAGCGTTAGTGGCTGACCCTCGCCGCTGGGTCTAAAAGTTGTGAATGACCGAGGCCGCGCCGCAGCGGCTGGTGCACGCGTCCGCTGACGCACGAACGGCAGGCAACCCCTGCGCAGGGAGCGCGAGAGCACTGACTCCCAAAAGCAAGGGGGGCAACTGCCTGTGCGCCAGCCTCGCTCAGGCTGCAGGATCATGGTGCAGCTGCGTCCACACAGCATTTGATGGCCGGCGGCCGCTGCATGCTTGCCACTTGCACAGCACCACAAAGTCAGCGCCTGATCCTCTTGTGGATCTGGCGAGCCCAGATAGAAGGCTTCTTCCATCCAGATGTGTAGAGCCTGAGCAGCCTCCTCATCCGTGTGCGGCTTGGGGATGGGCATGGCATGCGCCAGGGCGGGGCGGCATCGCCGTCAAGCAGGCTGCCGGCCAGATGCCGCACAGCCACAGCTGCTTGGGGTGAAGCCACCCTGTCGAAGCGAACGACAGGGCGCACCGGGCGATGGCGGCGTAGAAGGCGTCGCAGAGCCCGCCACCAGGCTGAAAAGCCAGGCGCGCGGCAGCGGCATGCTCAGCGGCCCCTGCATGCAGCGCGCAGCAGGTGTTCAACTGTCTGATAAAGGTCTACGGACGGCGAGCGCCACAGCGGCGGGACAGTACCGGCAGACACCATCGCAGCGCCTCTGTGCACTTGGCCTTCCCAATTTAGCCTGCGGCTGCGTGGCAGGCGACAGCGCTGCTGCCATGCAGCACTCCGCAGCCGTCGCCGCCGGCCATGCACTGGCAGGTCGTCAAAGCGCCAGACACACCTTGAAGACTGCAAACTCGGTGCTGTCGACGAAGGACATGGCGGCAGCCCAGGCGGCGCGCAGGTTGATCGCCGCGGCAATGCCTGCGGGCGGGGACAGAGCAGCCGTTCTCTCATGTCCGCACTCCCGGGTATGTCAAGCCATGTCAGGACAGACCACTGCCAAGGCCAGCAGGCCTGCTCCGTGCCGAAGACCTGCATGCCCTGCAGTGCGGCCGCTACAGGCTGCAGAGGCAGCATGCCAGGCTGCGCATGCCGTCTGCACAAGCGGCTCCTGATGAACGACACAAACGTTCATTTGCACACGACGACTCCTGCCTTGCGCACCGGAGATGAGCAGCATGCCCGTCATGAAGGCGGCGGCCAGGCGCACATTGCGCGGCGTGACCTGCGTCTCATCGGCATCGCCCTCGCTACCCTGCGCGCAGAAGATTATCATTCCAGCCGTCACCGCCCCCGGCAGCCAGTCTGCTAACTATGCGGACGCGTTCGCAGGGTTTGCTGAGGCGGCATTCAAAGATTGCGCAAGAAACAACCAAGGATTTCACCAAGGACTCAAGTCCACGAGAAGGCATGCTGCTGGGGCGTGAACACAGCATCGATATTTGCATGAGCCGTGCAGCATGGGCCCTGCGAACCCCGACAAGCTCCCAACACATCGTCCGCAGACCCAAAATGCAGACTTCACACACCTCGTACTGCAGGCGACCGCCCAGCGGATTGTCGAACGGATCGTCCAGGCGGACGCTGCTGCCGGCGCTGCGGCGGCCACCCAGGGCGCTGGCGTAAGGGCTGCCAGACGAGCCGCCGCGGCCGCCGGACTCCTGGGAGCTCGCCTCCCAGCGCCCTCCCAGCGGGTTGCCGGATGGCTTGCTCAGGGTGGTGCCGGCAGAGGTACCCGAGCTGCGGCTACCAAGGGGGCGTTCGACGGAGTTTGGTTTGAACGCCTGCTGCGCGGCCGACCCAGCGCCGCCGGGGCCTTCATGGCCGCCATGCTCGCCGCCGCCATGCTCGCCGCCAGCGTCGCTCCCCGCCGCAGCAGCCGAAACAACCTGTGCATCCAGCTGGCAGATGAAACCGTCGTCGGGAGTGACGGGTTCGCCAGCGAAGGCTGGAGACCGCGAGACCTGCTGATGAGGAGCTTGTGCACATCCGCACGTCAGGATGTACGCCAGACATGCTGCTCTCGGTAGCAGAGGCCGGCGTCAGTCTGTTGATAAGTGTGATCCATGCGGGCTTCGGTTGATGGATTGATTGTCCTCAGATGCAATTGCTCTGAGGTTTTGTGCAGCTGGGCAGATAAGCTGCAAGCCAGTTATCGTGCGGCGCAGTCAAGGCACATCTCGATCACGAGGTGGATCTGAGTAGTTGCAGGACCAAATTGCAGGACCAAGCTCTGAGCTTCAATGCTGTGTGATACACATCGTGTAAGGCTCTCCGAAACGCAATTTCACCCGCTTCCGGAACCTGATTGGAGAGCCCAGCTGATCGACGAGCGTCTGGTGTTGCACGGCCCACAAGCTGGGAGCAGGCCTCCGGAATGCCGCCGAAGCAGGTGGGCGCAGCGACGCTGTGTGCGAGGCACGACACCTGTTTCGGAGCTGAGGGCGTAGCCCAATACCCGCGCTGGTTGCGGATGAGGGTCGCATGGTGTGACGGCGCTGGTCCTAGAGGGATTTACCGCTGCAAGAACGTGATACTTACCGGCTGCAAACGTGCTGTGGGAAATTTGCAGATTGGCTGTGAATTTCCAATAAAGATTGTTGAGACTGCCATCTGCGCAAATTTGCAGTTCCCTGTGATGGGTGATGGCCTTTGCGCCTTTCAATCGTCCTCTGTCGATCCTTAACGAGCCCAGCTTTCAATGAAAGGCAGCATTTGCCAACAGAGGTGAAGCAGGGTTGACACTCGAAACAAAGCTTTCAAATATTGAAGCTGCAGATTGCAGAGCATTGAACGGATTCTGCATTGTGGGGAACCAAGAGAGTGAACAGTCACCCAGAATCTCTCGTGGTGCGCATGTGTACACAAATGGCGCCACTTTACTGGGTGGCGCAGCACTGGCGGTAGGCGGCGCAGCTGTGGCAGCTCGCACATCGAGGAAGAAGTCGAGTCCTTTACAGCGCGATCAGATAGGCACGTGATGACGGTAATAATGAAACGGAACAGTCGGCGGTAAGTCAGTGCCGCGCATCAAACAACAGGTCTTTGGCGCTACAGCTCGGGCGAAAAGATAGGGTTCGGTGTGATGGCTGCATCCAAGCGAGTCGAGGCTGCCCGGCATGTGCGCCTGCGCTCGCAGTCTGAACCCCAAATAACTGCGGCGGCGGCGGTCGAATACTTGTCACCCCCCTGAGATCATGTCCGCACGGCTGCAGAAAAGATTCTAGCTACTAGCACACCCGAAACTCAGTACTCTAAGCAATAAACCAGTATGCCGCCCGCCCACGGCGCGGGCACCCAGTTTGCGCACAGGGCAATCGCGAAAGACCAAATGAATGCGGCAAGCCGGCGAACCGAGCCTGGCGAGGTCGCCCCCCAATGAACTGGGGCAGCGGCTGGGGGCTGGAGGATGGCTGCAGGGTATTGCCGGCGTGGCCAAACTAACACCAGCTGGGTATGGTAAGCACGCCTTTGCTCCCGGGTCTCCGGCAGCCGCCACAAAGAGCGCGCTGCCTCGGAAGCTTTCCACATGTTTCGCTGGTGGCGCTACAGCGGGCGGGAGAGCCCGGTCCAGGGGCGCGAGGCCAGTGAGGGGGCTGTGCAGGACTGAGCACAGCGCGCCAGGGACTCGCAGACCTGTGTGCATTGCAGCGGATCGCAGTCAGGCAGGTGGTCCGTCCTGGCATATCAGCAAGATGTTGAAGTGCATGTACAGGTTGGGCGGCATCAAATTTGCGTGCGCAACAGTGTGGAACATGCGGGGTACGGCTCAGGTACGGCTCAGCCAATGCTGTACAAGTAAGGTCACATGGCTGTTCGCGATATGCTTTGATCACGCCTACCTTTTCACCGTCGCCGTTGCTGTGGGATGGGGATGTCGCCTGATGAGTCTGATGGCAGCAGCACTGTGTCTGTGAGGTACACCAGACTCAAGCCCTTCTTCTGTGGCTCCGACAAGACTGCGTTGTTGGACAAAGCGAGGCCTGTCGCCACCGTCTGCGCAGCAGCAGGGCGTCAACTGTGAAGCCTGAACAGGATGAATGCACCACAGATGCTGAGCAGCACGGCGTCAGGGGTACGCAGATACACAGCAGCAAGTTTCGTACTACGCGTGCAGTCTCGGCCACTGATGATTGCAGCTGGCAAAAGCTGCCAGCCAATGTCCCCAGGCGCCCATGACAGCACCCTTGTCTACTCTGTTGCATGCGCTGCGGCGCACAGCCGGCTGCCGCGAGCACCCATAGGGAGGCCGCACGGCTCACCTTCGACGAGTCGTCCGACCAGGCTGAAAAGGTGAGCGGCAGCTGGTCGTTGTACGCTGCGCCCAGCAGCGTCTGCACCGACTGCTTGGCCAAGAGACCCGCCGGCGAGCCCTCTGCCTCGACATCAACGCCGGCGCCGCTGATCATGTTGTACATCATGAGGGACCCCAGCTTCTCGCCATCCGATTTTGAGGCCGTCGCCGGGTCGATGTTGATGCCTGCAAGCGGGGCAGGTGTACTGTGTAACGGCCTATGCACGCGCCGGCATACATGGGACACCTCCAATTGGCGCCGCTTTTGGGCGGCGGCAACCCGCACGAACCGCCAGGCGGCGTAAATGCAACACGTCAGCGCGGCTGCTCCGGTGGGCACGGCATGGTGATGTGCCAGAGGGATGTAGGTGCTGGTCAGGCCGGCCAGTCGCCCCATGTTGGGGTGCGGGATGCCGCTCCAAGCGCTCGCAGCAGGCCTCCGTGCCACTCACCGAGCTTGGTCGCTGCCGTCTGCCAGGCGCTGTCTGTGGCTGCGAAGAGGACGACACCAGCTGAAGGCGCGTCGCCGAAGATAGGGGCTGCGTCGGCCAGTTGGAGGAACTTGGCCACGATGGTGCGCTCGGGATCGGCCTTGATGAACGACTGCACGCCCTCCGCCTGCAATGCACACAAGGACGAGGCGTCAGAGACACGCATGTGATCTGCGATTGGGGAACTCCTGGCGGCCCGGCGACAACTAAATGGGTTGCATGCCTGCAGGGAGCGGGACCCCACAAGCTTCACTCGCAAGGCGCCGCAGTCAGGCCTGCGGTTCCGGCGGCCCCAGGCTGACGCTGCGGCTGGGCTTTGCCTGAGTTACCACATATCTCGGAGTTCTGTCAAAATTCCGGATCGCTGCACGGTGCGCAAAAGTTGAACAAGTGCAAAAAACGGCGTGCCGACAGCCCCAAACTCGGTGACAGCTCGCGAGGCAACCACACAGGTCAGCATGAGTGCGCGCGCCGCAAACGCATCTCCGCAATGTACAGCGACCCCGCTGGACCTTCCAGGGCGGTGCAAGAGCCTGTCCGGGCGAGGCAATTAGGCAATGGTAGCTTGAACGTAAGCCGACGCCCCAACTATCTCCCAGCAGCGTTTCGCTCCTGCGTGCGTCGAGCCAGCGTGCCAGCGCACAGAGGCGAAACGTGTTGACTCTGAAGCACAACAGGCCGCGCAAGGCCACTGGCACCGCTTGCCGACCCTGGCACCCGGATGGCACTACAGGTCCCGGCACGGCATGCCGCGATCGCGCTTCTGCTGCGAGGAATCAAGCCTGCTGCGGCCGCCCGCAATGCGGATTCCTGAAGATTCGAGCCCGTCCTACAAGGCTGGCGTTCTTGACAAAATGTCAGCCAGGCCTCTGCAGTACCCCCCCAACAGCGTGCTTGCAGGCACCCCATGACGGCGCTGGGCCGCGTACCCGCAGTGCGCCTGAGCAACAGCATTGCCGGCTATCGAAGGAGCCTCATGACCGAAATACGCCCATCTTCACCCGGCCCCGAGAGGTAGAAGGACCGTGCGATGTACCGATACACGGTAAGCTAATTGCGCGCCGTGAGGGCGCGGCAGGGCTAGACGGATAGCAGAGCGGCTGTCGATACTGCTCTCATGCAGCACGAAGTTGACCGTGGCTTCCCCCAACCCCCGATCCAAGCATGAAGTAAACGGAAAAACAACTGCGTGGACGCGGCGGGCACGCAGGCTGGCGCTGCCTGCCTCACACCACCTGGTAGCGTCTGGTGACCGACTGAGCTGACTGCTTGCGATCGCAGCCCCTGCTGACGACCGAGTGACGGAGGCGGCCGCTCACCTGTGATTGTGCGCACGAAGCGGCGACCAGAGCTAGCACGAGCAGCACGCAGCTGCCGCGGGCCATTTGAGGCGTTCGCCAAAGGTCGCTGCTGCTTCACGCCCCTGCTCTGGCGCGGCGTGGAGCCGGGTGAGATGGGCCCAAGAGTGTACTGATTCGATGCTGACGACGTTGCCACTTGGATTACTTTCCGGACGCAGCACGTGGCAGCAGGGAGGAGCTCGACATTATTTCATCATCGACCCGTTACAGGGCCAGCAACCAGCGCACGGCAGGTGGCAGCGAGCAGTGTGAGCATCATTGGTTTCGGCATCAGCGCTCAGTTAGTGACCGAGCATGTCGCATGCGCGGATGGAGCCCAGATTAACAGGGCATGAGCGCCTCCTAGTTGCCGGGCGGCGGCTGCATGCCAGCATGCCAGCACCGACGACCTCGCGGAGGGAACCGCCTCTAACATGTAAAACTCGATGCCGAACACTACCAATGTTCACCGATCTGTAGCAACTTCCATCTGCACCCAATTGAAGTACAATCGCCCTGCTGATGAGACGTGGCACCAGGGCCCGGCATGGAAAGACTCCTCACAGCTCCGACCGCAGCAGGCGGCGGCGGCCCTTGTGCGGCACCCGCGAGATGGTCAGGCTGTGCACGGGGGCGTGTTCGTCCGACAGAATGCCGAAGAACTTGAGCTCCAGGCTCTCGCTCGCGAGCACTGCCTGCACAAAGCCCGAGCCATAGTACGCAAATTCCGACTCCTTGACGCCCTCCCGCACCGGCCGCACCTGCGCAGGCACATGTGAGGCTCATTTGGGAGCTGTCCAGGGATATACAGCTCTGTTTTGACAGGGCCGCCGGCGGCCGGGCCCAAGTGCAGGCGCATGCCGCAGTTCGTGCAAAGCCCAGCGGCGGCATTGACGGCGGCTGGGCAGTGGTGGGCCCCGTCGGCGCTGGTGTTGTTGCAACAAACCCTTCCGCAGGCAGGCCTGCGCGGACCGCCCAGTTGAAAGGCAAGTTCCGCGAATGTGGGGGTAGCAGGGGAAGCAGAAGAAGCAGTGGCAGGGCACACCTGGGACCCGCCGCCGCTGACGATGTAGTCCAGCCCCGGTGCCTTGGGCACCACCAGGTGCTCCAGGTGGTGGTCGTGGCCGCTGAAATACGCCTGCAATTGCGAAGGGCAGCAGAGTTGAAGAAGGCACGTTGCATTAGATTTGACATCCTTCACTATGCCAGTGTTCTCAGACAGCAGCCCTCATCAGGAAGCGCTCATAGAAACGCCCTCACGATGTTCCGGTGGCTGATGATCTGAGACGCGATCGCTCAGGCAGCTTTCAGGTTCCTGTCATGGTGGGTCCACGCTCAGGCCGCTCAGCGCAGGTTCATAGGTGCACGGCCGTGCTCCGCTGCTTATAGGCAGGCTCACACCGTGGATGCAGGAAAATCCGAGGCACGCCAGCAAAGCATGTCTGCGCAGCTCAAGGGAGCCTGTGCTGCGACTACAGCCTCGTTGCAGCCGCAATTCTGCGGCGGTCTGCAACCGAGAGACACCGGCTGAGGCCCTCCCAGGAAAGCGTGAGGGTGGAGAGGCGTATGGCGGCAAGATCAACCCTCACATGGCCGTTTCGGACACAGAAAGACTCGCCTGCACGCAGTGCCTGCGCGGCAGGGGCCAGATGTACTGCTGCGGCTCGGCAGCAGCCCGTCATCGACAGACGGCAACGACCAGCGACTCCATGAGTTCGTTATTTGTTCATTTCCAACAGGAAGCCCACCTGCACGCGATGCTTGCGCAGCAGCGGCTCAATGTACTGCTGTAGCTCGGCGGTGTCGCCGTGCATGCCGCCCGAGGAGTAGATGGGGTGGTGCCCCACCACCAGCTTCCACTGCGCGCCGCTGGCCGCCAGGCGCGCCTCAAACTCCTTGAGCTGCCCGCGCCAGCTCTGCTCGTGCAGCCCGCCTGCGCCGCATGCGCAAGTCGCGGTCACGATGCTGCTCGATGCAATACATACATATACCACCTGCCCCTTTAATGCTTGCCCCTGCCCCGTCCCGCTCCACGATTGCATTGCTCCACCCACGACCAGCAGCTGCCCTTGCGGTGCATTCTCCACCTCTTTCTCGCAGCCCGCGCCAGCTCAGTTTGTGCACAGCCACCCACATGGGACACGGGCCGCGATCCACCCTGCTGCTGCCTGTGACCTGCTGTGGCGCAGCTGGTGTGGGGAATGGACGCACAACATCTCCCCGGCTCTGCTCGCGCAGCGCGCGCCTGCGTGTGCTTGCGGACCAGTGGACGCGGGCTCTGAAAAGAGAATTGAGGGTCGCGCCGCTGCACCCGCCCCGCTGTGATGCACTTGCTGTGAGACAGATGGCGCCGAGCAGCTCATTTGCATGTGAGCAGCCGCCCCCTCCCTGGCCCGAGCTGGACCGAGTCGCGGAAGGCGCGCTGCGCAGGAGGTCGTGCGGGGCACCGCGCCCGCGTCACCAGGAGGGCCCGTCGTGCGCGACACACCTTCCTGGTTGACCCAGGTGACGTTGCGGTAGGCCTCGATGAAGGGGCTGGTGTCGATGAAGAAAATTTCCGCCTTTCCGTCCCCGAGCGCCAGCTGGAAGGTGCGGGCGCAGTGCCACCGCGCGTCGCGCGTCCGCAGCCCCACGTCCAGCTGCGGCAGCAGGGACCGGGTGTCAGGTCTCCCGGGCTGCTGTCGTCCTCATTGCGCGCTGACCACAGCTGCGCTCTGAACACAGCGATCAGCCAGCGTTGCCACACCGGGGTGGCCCGCGTCCGCAGCCCCATGTCCAGCTGCGGCAGCAGAGAGCACGAAAAGAAAAACAGTAAGTTCACGTGAAGAGATGGGCTTTGCGTTGGCAGTGCCACTGCAAGGCCGCGTGACCGCAGCCGCAAACCCAGCTGTGACGGCAGGGAGTAGAAAGTGTGTATCAGTTGTAGCAGGAACAGTCGTCAGGCCATTGCCTTTGGTCCCTGCCCGACTGGTGCCGCCAGCGCGTCAACGCGACCCACCACAGCCGGCCAGAGATGCCGCTGAGGCCTGCGCCATGTCGCAGCAGCCAGCTGCTGTCATGCGCACAGCGCAGCCAGAGGTCTGCAGCCCGAGGTTGCCCAGCAGCCAGGCGAATGCCAGCTGACCTGGTGCAGGGGGCTGTAGAAGCAGTCCGGGTCGGCCGCTGGGCACTTTGCCGGCGCCTTCAGCTCGCTTTCCCCGTAGTCGTGGTTCCTGCATGGCAGCCGTTGGCGGCACATGGGAAAGAGCATGCCATCGGAATCGTTCGCAACGCAGGACTGCACCTCGAGCTCCGGTTGAAGATCCTCGGCAGCATCGCCGGCCCCGCTGTCGACCGCAGGCTAGGTGCAGGGGCATGCGCAGCAGCAACACGCACCGCCTTCTCCATGGGAGCAAATCGGGAGCAGTCATCTCCGAGCACCCAACTTGTTCAGGCGACCGCCGCGCGGCTGGCGGCCGAGCCCTGGTCAGGGGGCCAACCGACACAGCAGGGAGCACCACCTGCCACAGAGGGCTGGTGCTGCTGCAGAGGCCGCCAGGGCCACGGTCAAAACACACACAGCGGGGTGTTCGGGAAACCCCGAAACCTTAGGCAGGGGGCGCGCACCCCAGGACGGCATGCCAGGGGATGCCCTTGAGACTGGTGGCCGAGTACACGTCCATGAAGGAGGACCGGAAGAGGTCGTCCTGCACCGACGACAGCCCAGCTGCGGGCATGGGAAAGGTGTGTTTGGTGGTAGGTTTGATGGCACGATGGCAGAGCATGGCGGAACCGGTCGTCCTGCACCGACGACAGCCCGGCTGCAGGCACAGGAGACTTTCATTTGGTGGTAGTCATGACGGCGGATCATAGTACAATCCGTGGCGGGGATGTCAGACTGCCGATGTTAGGCCGTGCCAGTCCCGCAAGGTAGGTCGAGATGACACGCGACGTCACACCGGCTCAGATGGAAGGCGGCCCTTCAACTGACTCCAACCAGCATGTTCTCTGCAGACAGCTGCTGGCCTAGCAATGACCAACTGCGGCAGCCATGTGCAGGTCCTCGGACGAGGCAAGGCGCACTCACACTCGTAGAAGTTGTCGCCGGTGGAGATGACGAAATCTGGCCGCGTGTCATGGGCGACCGCGCCCATGACCGTGGCAACGTCGCTCTGGTTGTGCAGTCCCTGCCGGCCCCAGTCCCTGCGGGGTGCGCCAAAAGATATGTCTCTGTCTCACAATGCGCTCTGCATATGCATGCAGTGCCGCAGCAGGCACAGGCCCCCAAACAGCCTCCAAAGCTGTGCTGCCTGCCTGCACAGCTGCCGTGCACTGATACAGGCGAAGCACAACAATGGTGGGACGCAGTCTGCTTGCGAGCGGTTTTGCGAGCGTGGACACAGCCACCGACCCGACGATGAGGAATCGGGCGTAGGTCTTGTGCGAGGTGTCAGGCAGCCGCGCGCCGCCGCCGCCGCCCGCCGCCAGCGCCGACAGCACGATCAGCAGCAGCAGCACGCCGCAGGAGCCGCCCGCGATCCACTTCCACTGCACCCACCGGTCTGCGCGAAGTTGCACAGATACATGAGATTCAGAGCCTTGACGGCTACCTCTGCCAGTGTGAGCTCAACGACCGCACACTACACGAACAGTTGATAACCACTCGAGCGCCGTAGAATGCCAGCTCCTCGTGACGTGCACAGCATCATCGTGTGGACACACCATGAGATGCCACACAATTCTACCGCTGATCAGGTGACCGTCGGATGTCACTGATTGCCAGATGTGAGCGCACTTTGACGCAGATACTGGCTGCTGCCGGGCGCCGCCCCCGCGCTGCGCAGGCCGCTGCCACCGCTGCTGCTGGCGCTGGTGTTGAGGCGCTGGCGCTCCGTTGCGGAAGCGGTCTCCGGCGCGAGCCCCGGGCTGAAGGCAAAGTTGTTGCCGCCTGCGCAGGCGCACACGGGGTGCTGGAAGCCATTCTGTGCGAGCTGCGAGGTTGGACCGCAGACTTTTCTCCTCGTCTAGCAGGTAGGCACAGGGCGGCGCCCCCGCCGGCGGCCAACTCTATCTGTTTGTGTGAAGAAACTTGCGTGCCGCAGCACGATCAGGCGGTGGCGATGGCGATCAGGCGTGATGACTCGGAGCTCCGTTCGAACACGGGCTTTTGCATGCGTGTGCGTAGCATGCGCACCTGGATCCTCAGCAGATGCGAGCGCCAGCTCGATGTCAGCATCCGCCCGACCCTGCTGCGCGCCATGGCCGCCATTCGCAGCGGGTGGCACAGCCATGCTTCAAGCCTTGCACGCTGGCCGGTCGCTCGTGGCCGGCTATGCAGACGGTCAGGCTCGCGCGCGGCGGCTCGTTGCCTGTGGCACCTTGAAACACGCGCGCCTCCGACGCAGCTGGCCGATGCGCCTTGCCTCAGATTTGCTGCGCCCTCCTCGTGCCCTTGCCAAAACACCCTTCCTGGTCCGGCAGTCCTGCTGACGACAGCAGACACGGCAACGATGAGCACCTGCTGTGGCGATCCATGGCCTGTTGATGGCTCTCGACAGCTCCATGACAGGATCCCCGCAGCAATTTCTGTTGCACGCGTGGCTTCATTGATATACAGCAGCAGCGGCTGCAGCCTTTCATTGCTCAGCAGCACACCTAGGGGCTGCGAGTCAGCGGGACTGACCTCACTGGGGGACAAGATGGAACGGAGGAGGTCTGGGGTGCCAGGGGCGGTATAAAGTACAAATAAGATCCTTCCAGCTCTGCTGAGCTCCTGCACTTCTCTGGGCTCGATCAGGTGGCTCTCAGGAACGAAAGGAGTTTCAGAAATGCGGTGCAAGGGTTGTGATTGCCGTTAAACGCGTGCGCGGCTGGCCGACTGGTCTCGGCCTTGAAGCACAGAAGTGAAATCTTGTGGTGCAACAACTGCGATCCAGGATGACAGGGTTCGCTCGCCAAACACACAACACACGTGACGATGACGTAAGTACCTCCAGTTTTGTCAGACACACTTCCAGCATCCCCAGAGGGATATGAATTATGGCGAGTGAGCGTACTCGAAGACTCTGGAGCTCTGCTGAGACCGCATTCATTACAGGATCCGTCTCGCTAGTCGATCAGGTGAGAGGTGACGCTGAAACTCACTCGATTCCGGTGAGCTGGTCTCTCGCTCGACAGGACCGACTGCGTTGGCAGATCCAACAGGCAGCTCATTAGCCAACTGGGACAACCGCGGGGTAGATTGTCTAAAGGATGGCACGCCTTGGCGAAGGAGATGAACGCTGGATCGTCAGCGTGAGCTGCCGTTCTCTGTTCTCCAAATGCATGAGCCGTACTGCTGGACATGCGTGCGACGGCGCGCACATGTGCGCCTATGCAGCGCAGTTCAATCGCAGATGGCACGATCCACATGTTGCAATCCTTCCACTCACCAATACAGGATCCATGCGTGGCGCCCTGCGCGTTCACCGCTACCGGTTGCACTTCAGCAACTGCCTGCGCCCACCCTGCAGGAGCGGGCGGACGGCACGAACGTCGGCGCCTGGCACTGGACGGAAAAGGACGTGTCAGGGTGGACTAGGCAGCGGCTGGCCGAGCTGCTTGGCGGCATGCAGCTGTTCTCCAACGGCAGTGGCTCTGCTGTGACCACTGAGCTGGACACTGTTGAAGGTCCGCATAGCTGGCGCTGTGCAGTAAATACAAACGCAGGGGGAAGCCGCCTGGATGCAGCAACCTGCAGCGAGTCTTCTTTGCCCCCTAATATGCATGGAATCACGCAGAATGGCGTGGAGAGGGTGCAGTTCATTGCAGTACATGATTGGCACCCGTCAGGCTGCCTTCCAACCTGACCTCCAGCACTGCAGCGGGGCTCAGCTCTGCTGTCATCATGGCAGGCGACTCGATCATCAACGTGCGGAAGGGCAAGCTGATCGCTACATACGAGCTGAGCGTTGGCGTCAAATACAGCGGCAAGGCCGCGGGCTCGGGCGACGAGATTCGCGGCGTGCTGCAGCTGCCCTACATCTCAGAGGTGTGATGCATGCCTTGAACGAGCGAGCGAGTGAATCTCACAGCTGCGGACCAGTGGCCTTGGGCTGACTGCACATGGTCAGTCACCCCAGAGCATGGGCCAAGCACCTGCAGGCTTGTGTGTCTCGAATCAGTGCTCATGCCACACCGCAGTCGCAGCAGAACGTCACCTACCACGCTAGCATCTACATTCAAAAACGTTCCTGCTGTTGATGCTACCACGACCACTGCTCATAACTCGCTGCTGTTGATGTTATCACGACCACTGATCCCCACTCGCTACAGGAGAACCACGACGAGGACCCGGAGATGAAGATCCTGGTGTCCACGGACCTGCCTGGCGCGGCCGCCGTCAAGCAGGGCATCCACGCCAACCGGCAGGCGCGTTTCGCTATCTGCAGCCGCACTCGCACTCCAGCCTGCTCGCGGGCTGCTCTGCATGCGATTGGCCAGGCACGGCCGCCCGCCGTCATGCAGGGCATGGCCACGCCCAGTGGCGGGTGCGGCGCCCACATCTGCAGCGAGACTGATAGACACCCTGCTCGCAGCAACGCAAGCATTTTCGCCAGCTCGCCTGCGAGCCGCAGAATTGAGTCGTCAGCAGAGGGCGCATGCCGCGGGCCGGTGGCAAACCAATTCAAGGGATATGTGCGCAGCCGTCCTTGCGCCTCTCGGGCGTGCACCAGGTTTAACTTGGCGTGCTGGCCTTTGCGCCGCCACTTTCAGTGTTGGCATGAAACGGACCGCGCCGGCAAGCTGCCAAGAGAGCCAGACTGGCACTCCGTTGGAAATGCGCCCGTTTGCCTCGTGCACATCGGGACATGCTTGGCGAGGCAGCCGTTGGCGCGGCGCCTTGCCTGAAGGTCGGTGCCTCTGCCAGCCTGTCAGAGCGGCACCTCGACTGAAGGTGCATGTCCCCGCTCGCGCAGCTGGTGTTCGACAGGGTGGCGCAGTTCGTCAGGGAGCTGCGCGCCGGCGGCCCGCACGCGCCGGGAGCCAGCKCAGGCGCCGCCGCCGCCGCTGCGGGCGGCACCGGAGGCGCAACCGCCTCCAGCGCAGGTCCGCAGGCCGCCACAGGGGCGCCGGCGGCGGCGCCGCCCGCCGCGAAGCCGGCGCCCGCGCGGCAGCCGAAGGTGCGGTCAGTCTTCAGCAGGTGAAGCCGCAGAGACCTGGCAGCCCGCTCCTGATGGCACAGCCCCAGCAGCCCACCCTCTGGCGCCTGGCAGCAACGGCCTGCAACACACAGCAGTCCGGTGCAGCCGCTGCCGGCAGAGCAGGGCTTGGGAGGGCGGGATTCATGACAAACCTGACACATGCATGGCCCTGCAAGCCGAACTGCTCAAGACGTCTGACAGGGCGGCAAAGAGGAATCACCACGACATGACTGAATTTCCAGGACCTCATCCCTCTGGATGCCCTGCAGCAGGCGGTGAAGCGCACTGCCGCTGACAGGACAATGCTGTCGAGCTGCCACCACCAGACCAAGGCGACACCACTGTTCCTGGACCCTCTCGACAGAATGAACCGTAGTCGCGGTGACACACACCCACTCTCCTGAACCTGCCCTGCAGGCACCAAAGCGCGACGCCGATGACGGCGCGACGCAGTCCCTGCAGCTGGAGGAGCGCTTCTACGCGCGCCCCGCCGACATTTTCGAGGTACGCTGTAATTGCACATTTCAATTCCAGCACAGATCGAAACTTGATCATTTCGTTGGTATGTGTCAAGTCCTTGTAGCTGCAGGAGCGCTCCTACGCGCGCCCTGCTGACATACATCGAGGTGCGCCACAGTCACCACAGTTGGGACTCAGCACGCGTAAGCAAACTTGATCATGTTCTCGAGGCTTCCTTGAAGTTTCTGGAGCTGGAGAAGTGCCTCAACGCCGCCTTCACCCCGGAACGCTTCGAGGTCTGCTTCCTTTATCAAGACATGAAGAGATGCGGATCGCAAAAATTGAGCCTGCTGCTACAATGCTCCAGTGCTTTCGGCCCTCGAAACCGCATGGCGTCGCCAACCCACCCTCACTCTGGCTCTGCCGCTAAGCGGCAGCCGTTCCAGCAGCAGGAGCAGCAGCAGCAGCAGGAGGAAGGCTCACCGCAGGCAGAGGCCAGCAGCCAGCTGTAGCCCGGCGGCACCTTCTTTTTCTAAGTTCAGCTATCTCCATCACCTACACAAAGACGTTCCATGCCCCAGCAGGCGCTGACAGACGAGTGGCAGCTGCGCGTGTTCCTGCAGGCGAAGGCCAGCAGCCAGGTATCAGCCCGGCAACACCTCCGCGCTTGGCATCTGCCAACAGAATCACTCGCAATAGCGCAATGGTGCTTCCGCCGCAGGCGCTCACGGACGAGCGGCGGCTGCGCGCGTTCACGCAGGCCGAGGCGTCCTCCCAGCCGCAGCCCGGCGGAGCCTTCTCGCTGTACGGCGGCTCCGTGACGGGGACCTTCCTGGAGGTGGATGCTCCTGCGCGCCTGGTGCAGGAGTGGCGCTTCAGCAACTGGCCGGACGGCGCCGTGTCCAAGGTGGGTCACTTTGTTGGTTTGGGGGTGAAGGTGAAGGGCTCGTGAGACGGGGGTTCTCTAATAGGTGGCTATCCGAGTGCAGCCGCCGGGGCGCGCTTGGCGCAGGTGTGGTGCTCCAGCGGCTCTGGCCGGACGGCGCCAGCGGTCAACGTGTGGTTTTGTGTGTCTTGAGAGGAGAATGGGGTTGGTGGGAGGGCTCTCAGGAAGCTGCAGATCAGCTGCATCCTGCACGGCACGCGTGCCGGCTGGCTCCTTGCCGCAGCCCGCGCCGCCTGACATCCTCTTGACGTCATCAGCGGGGAGGTAAGCGGGAAGAAAAAAGATGAAAGAGAAGGGAAAGGAGTTTCGTCAATGCCCTTGCTCCGCAGTTGACAGCCAGGCCGGGGAAGCCGGGCACAGCCGCAGCATGGACATCTGCAGCTTGCATCATATCGTCAGGAGGGTCAGCGATCATCGATTCGACACCTTCCAAATGGCAGGCGACCATCCCGCCGAAGGAGCCGGACAAGCGCACTGAAAGCACCTCGGTACCGGAAACCCATCATCGAGCATGTGCTGCATGCCCCACAGGTGACCATCACGCTGGAGGAGCCGGACACGGGGACCACGGTGCTGCGGCTGCGACAGAGCGGCATTCCGCGCGAGGACCGCTTTGGCAACGGCGATGTGAAGCGCTCTGCGGAGATCGGTGCGTGGTCCTCCGCGGCTGCCCTGTGTTCAATCCTTAGCCTGGAATGCATTCGGTCCCTGCGCCTGCACTGCTGTCAGCACTGTGCATGGAATGCTTTTGTGCTTGTGAACTGCACTCAGCACATGCCCCCTGGACTGCTTCGAGAGTCTGTCAGGGGCCAACGGGTGCGAATGTACGCAAAAGCGACCTCATTTGCGCCAAGCCCCCTGGCGTTCATCACAGTGTGACGGTCACTCAATCAAATCCACTGTGCATAGTGACACAGCTCCGAAGGCGCCCAGTCAGGGGTTGCGATCAATTCGACCAATGTGCCGACGCCCACTTTTGCTTGTGACACAGGCTGGCAGGAGCAGATACTGAGGCGAATCAAGGTGGTGTTTGGCTACGGAATGTGAGGCTTCTTGAAGCCTTCGAGCGAAGGAGTGTCTGCGCCGCTGCACGGCAATGTGCTGTTGGCTTCTCGCTGATTGTGTGGACGTGGACAATGTCGGGACCGTACTGGCTTCAAAACCTAGCTTGTGAAACCTAGCTTGTGAAAGATGAACTAGGCAAATCACGAGCCGCACAGCACAGTGACCAAGTTGAAATCTCTGGTGGCCTGCAAAACAATGAGCGTGCACAAAACTGGCCAGCGCAGCTAGTTAGATATAAGGGCGTCAGCAAATACGCTGACGACAAGACAGGCTGCGCGCCGCGCACTACCGGCACCACACTTGCTTCACGTCACGCGCAGGGCAGCAGCAAGGGCCTCCCGGTACTGCGCTAGCTGTCCAGCATCGACTGCCTTTCCCTCAGCGTTGTATGGTATCTTGAAGTTGCCTTGCCTTGACTCGGTAGCCAAACCGTGATCCCCCTTCTCCTGCATCCATCAGCTGGAAAACCCGTCAGAAGGATGTCATGGTGCCAGCGATGCATGGCGGCTTGCAGGTGTCACTGAAACCCAGGAACGCTAGGGTGGCAGCGCCCTCTGTATGCAATGCAATCGATAGACCATGAACCATGGCGGAACGGGCGCATTGCAGAGCTGGCGGTGCACGGCAGTGGCTATGCAAGTACTCCCATGCCTAGCTGCAGGGAACACGCACTCACCAGTACAACCATCTGGTCGAAGAAAGCTGCAGACAGAATGGAGGGAGTGCGACCCAGCGGATCAAAGTCGGCATGCTCAGCCTTGACGACGTAATACCTGCAACCATTGGAGTCAACACATCGGCTCGGGGCACAGTGCTTTGGGATGTCTGCTTTGCTGGGAGCCAGCAAAGCGAGCTGCAGCAGAATGCCAGAATGCAAGGTCAACAAGATCGCATGGAACAGGTCATGTGTCTCGAACAAATGCGCACCCGTTCACGATGTCGGCAAACTGCTTGGCATAAGCCATCCAGGTGGAAGCCTTGCCGTAGCCGCCGCCCCATTTGGCCTCAGTCCGCTGCACACTTATCGTCTGCATCTTCCCTGTGAGGATGTCCTGCATGCACAGCCGCACCGCACAATACAAGCAGTGTGCCTACTTACTGAACTTGCATCGCTTATGCAGATCCGCTGCATGTCGGCCAGCTCATGCTATGCCACCACGCAGTAAACCATGCTTCGTTTCCCGCTCATCACGCGATAATTTTGCAGTTGAAGTTACTCACCATGCTTGTGGCAGTATCCTCTGTCAGCCACACCCCGCCATCGGCAAGCATCGGCCATGCCTCTTCAAACGTCGTGATCTGCACAGAGAAGCACAGTGGAGATTCGGCCTGGGCTTTGTGGAATGCGGTGATGCGACAGTCTGCCACCTCGAGAATCTCACCTGCTGCTGCATTGTGTGACCACCTGCATGGCATGGCACGGACCGGGCCTCGCTCCAAAACGCATGTCATGCATCCACTGGCAGGGTCCTCGAATGGGCAAGTGAGCAAGCGATGGTGGCAGCAGCATGCACATGCTGGGTTCCGCACCATCATCCAGTATGATGTCAAATGTCACATTCAGCGCCCGCATCTCCGCCCAGAACTCCCTGTGCGGCACCAATGATCAGCTCGGCGGCGGAGCATCGTCCGACACTGCGAAACAAAGTAGCAGTGGGCAAATTGGGCACGTTGGTGTAAGGACCTCGGAGACGACATTTTTCTGCACCAAACCGGTGCACGCACAGCGGCCTGGCAGCTCCAATGGTGACCACCTTACCTGGACCCCTGGTCCCCGATGTAGATATTGACCTGAGGAGGATCGTCAAAAAGGCCCTGCACGCACAGCCAAAGTGCAACCCTGTAGTTCGGATTCTGAGCACAACTACAGCCAGCATTAAGGACGCGAATTGCAGCAATGTGGAAAGTGGGCGGGCCAGCGTGTTGAGGGCCCCAGCCGCAGTACACACGAGTGGAAAAAACACACTGCCGGCGGCAGTGGCGCAGCAGTGAGGCAGCGATCGGTTAGCGCTGCACCAAAACAGCAGGCGCCAGATATCGAAGGCGATCAGATGTTCACCTTGCAGTAGGGGTTGATGTCTACGCCATACATGGTGAGGCCCTTGCCAAAGTACTGCTGCCACATGGAGATTGTGCCGCCGCTCTGTGCCAAACGGAACCATGACCACATGAATCAGAAACTGGATAGATTTTTCAGGGCCTGCAACATTATTGGTAGCTTCAGTGATGCAAGATCATTGGTAGCTTGCTTGTACGGCATCAATACGAACCAAGTCGCACCTGCACTCCTATCTCCAATAGCGCGGTGTTCCGTCCCCGGAACCTTTGAAAGTACCTGCAAAAGTAAGTGCGGGATAGCGACTGTCAGCCGCCGGCAAACCGCGGATGCTGCTGGTATTTCCTCTCGAAGCGTGCCAGCCATCTGCCTCTCACACCATCACCGACCTGTGGTAGACATCGAAGTACTGATGCCTGCGACAAATGACAGGAGTGAGCCAGCCCAGTAAAGCAGGTAGGCAGTGAGATGGCAGGCCACAACCAGCGTAGCCGCACTCCACCGGTGGGACCTGCGCACCAATCCCACCTCTCTCCAACTCACCACTTGTGAATGACTGGCCCCTTGTGGTGGGCAAGGAAAATTTCCCAAAGGGGATTTCCTGTCGGCTCGGACATCCTCAGCGGCTGCCAGGCGCCACCGCCGGCCTGCAAAACCGCAGGCTCATCGCTGTGTGGCGGCTCGGCACGGCCAGCCGCAGATATTGATCTGGTGCGCAATGACGATGGCGCGGTCCCCAGGAGCACAACCTGTAGGCAGGGGGCTGGACGCGTCCGGTTGCACTCTGGCCTTACAGGATGACTTGTGCGCATGTATGTATGCATGCATGCATGCATGCAGCAAGTGAACGCGACAGCCGTGCAGTCAGCTTTGCAGCAGGCTGTTATAAAGCATCGCGGTGGCTGTCACGGTCAGTACACTGTCACCGTCAGTACACTGGCGAACAATGCGCCGCTGGCGAATATAGCGGTGCTCTGTTTCATCGACAAGGGCAGCCCAAGCAGCAGCTGAGCCCTTCAGGCGCAAACGGCGTCAAAAATATTTCGTTCACTTGATCTGGCTCAGACTTCAGCCTCCCCGTCCACCTTTGCTCCCTGTACAGCAACCCACAAGGCCCATGCGTAGGTGGTTGTGTGGCTGTCACAATACACACATGTAAGGCACAGAAGCCGACCGGCTACAGCTCGCCGCAAGCTGGAACGGGAAGTCAAAGAGATGTGGCAGGTCACCCTGGTCTAAAGCTCGGTGTTGTGCGGCAGCGTCCTGCGTTTCGCGCGCTCTAAGGCTGGAAGAATGCAAAACGGCAAAATCCCTGGCGGTGCTTCGGTCTCCCAGGCTAGGTCAGCGAGGTTTCCAGCTCAGAAAGATATAACTGTCACAGCAACTGCTCAACCTTGCATATGACGCCTACAGAGACAGCGAGTGCTTTCAAGTCGAACTTAAGGCTTGTAGGTGCGCTCTTTAGCACTGAGTCGCAGCAACGATATGGCGTTGGTAGCAGCGCCGACAGCGATCATTTGATTCACCTGTACGGGTGCCTACGTGTGATTACGAGTCATTGGACGCCTTCAACCGGCAGGGGCGCTGGCAGATGCGGCCCACTGCGCCGCGCAACGCCGGCGAGTTCCACGCTTGGGCATTTGTGTGATGATAAATATGTGGCAGTCAGTCCAAGCCGGGCTCCGCGGCAGATTCATTGCAGTTTGGTAGTGGTAACCTTTGCAGCAGTGAGCAGATTTACGAGCCTTGCAGCTCCGAGCATCGGCTCGAAAGGAGTTGTGCTGAGCACAATCGAGACTCTGTAAGATTGGAGAACTTTTACACGGCATCGTTTGCACGGCCGCAAATGCTAAGGAGGCGATGCGTCTCCCTGGCCGACTGCGGCAGTCACCAGCAGGGCCTGGTGTTGCTGCTGTCACCGCACCGCACCTCAGCACTTGACTGCAGCACGTCGGACCTTGGCAGGCTGCCATCCTGCCGCTCGCAGGCCTGGCGCCTCCACCGCCCTGCAGCAGCACAGGCGTCGTGACGAGGCGACTTGCTTTTGAAAAGGTTGAGCACGGCCCCGATAAATGATGAATGCCGACACCTGCTCGCAGGCACGAAGCTGCAGTACTATGCTGGAAGCAGAACCGCAGCAGCAGCACCAGCAGCGGGCAAACAGCACGGCGCAGCAGTGGCGAGCAGCGGCCCGAACAACAGCATCGGAGATGGTGAAGGTGGCGGCATCCTTGACGCGGTGCACACTGACTGTGAGCCCGCCTGCGGTGACATCCTGTCGCACGAGCTCGGCGTCAGCACTGCAGAGGCCGCTGACTGGCCCGACAAGGCCGCCCACAAGCGCAAGCTGGCTGCTGGCAAGCGGCCATCGGGCGGTGTGGCGCAGGCTCCGGCAGCCATCAGCACGGCAGGTGTGCAGCAGCTGCTCGATGTGCTCAGCAGCGACCTCGGCACGCAGGCCGCCAGCATGGCGGTGGTCCTACGCAAGTGCCACGCCACCTGGCCTGCGCGACCCGGCGCAGCCGCAGAGCGTCGGATTCTTCTTTCGGCAGGACCTTTGCTTGACGTTTGCCAAAGCTGCAAGCCTACTACGCCTGCAGCTGGAGGTGCCAGGCACACATGTGGGGGAACTGCGGCAACGGCGACTCGAAACAGCGCAGCCCCTGGGCCTCACTGATGCGCAGCTGGCGTGCTTGCTTGGGAGCAGCCAAGACTGCTGACATGTACGGCCACCGGCATCGAGCAGCGGGCTGCGGACCTGCTGCAGTGGTGCCGTGGCCTTAGGCTGGACGCCAGAGGACATCGTCAAGGCGGTGACCGTATTGCACCGCGTACCTACTTCATGCGGGCGCGCGGCAGGCAGCTCAGCCCGAGGCAGCGCAGCCTATGTTCTGCAAGGTATGCGACTGCACAGAGGCGGAGTATGCAGACTGGTCGGCGGCCTGGCGGCAGGCGCCGAAGGGGCAGCAGTGGGGTAGCTGAGCGACACCGGCGGCAGCGCCGGCGGCGGCCGCGGCGGCGCCGGGCATCGTGCAGGCGCTGTCATGCGCAGGGAGACGCCGTCACCCATTAAAAGTAGATAGAAACATGTCTCGGCGAGATGGGAACATGACTCCAGTTGCAGTTGGCACACGTCCCTTCAAAATTTACGCGGTGGACTTCTGAGCATGTAGCGCCCATGCCCTCCCCATGTTATCTGCTGTGATGATCCCCCCTGGGAGCGGAGGTGTGCAACGCTGCCACTCTTCTGACGGTCGTGCATGCTCAATCGCAGACACGTGAGGGCCAGCACCCCACTGGACAATTGGCGCTGGCGCCCGTGAAGAGCAGCTGCAATGCATGGCTGGCACTACGCCATGCAGCAGCTGGCGCCCCGCAGCCGGATGATTGCTTGAAGGCCCCTTCGGAAGGCCCTGGGGAGCTGCGGTGGTCCGGCTGCTGCAGTGACACATCCCACGCCGCATGGTGAGGCCGAATGCCCTCATCAATATCGGCACATTCCTGCAACAGCTATGCCGCATGGAGGGAGCCGCAGGCAAGCGCCCTCTCTGACAGCACGGCGTCTCCAGCATTGAATTCCTATTCTAACAAGGCCCACGATCTGCTCTCAACATCTTGACCGCACCGCCCCAACGTTGCAACTTTCCATGCTGGTGCGACAAACGTGCAGCTTGAGGTGATGGTTTGGGTGCAGGGTGTACAACGTTCGAAGCCCCTGACACAATAAATTGACGCCATCAAAGGCCGCAGTGGCTCCATGCGGAAACGATACCGCCCCGGAAGTGATCACCAATCTGAGTAGCTGCCTTTCACGAGCACGTCCTCGTCGCTTGCAGGCGCCAGGCGCCCAGATGCAAGGCGTTGGGAAGGCGCACAGCGTGCGCTGTCCTCGTGCAGCATACCGTCTTGGCGCCTGGTTGCCGGCGTCTGCGCTGAGTTCGTGAGTGAGGGCACCAAGCGCTGGGGCGCTGGCGCTGGCTGGCGGCCCGGCGGGTCACCACACACCGGCGGCGGCGGCTGCTTGGCGCAGGGCGCGGTGCAGGGCCCCGCCTCGCTGGGGTGGTGCCGGCAGCGGCGGCTGGCGCGAGCCGCTGGGGTCGGCGCAACAGTGGCAGCAGGAAGGCCTGCAAGAGTGAGAGTCTCCGGGCAGGGTGCAGCCGCAGCCGCCGCGTGAACGGCCCGCTGCGGCGGTGGCAGCACCGGTGGGCAGCCCTGACGTGTGATACGAAGACTGGGGGTTGCGACTGCGACCGTGGGCTGCCCCCAAGCATGACCAGGGGTTCGGCAAGCAGCGACAGCGGCGGGGGCATGCACTTGCCAGGAGGTAGGCGCTCACGGCGGCATGCCCTGTCTGCACTACTAAAGGCCTCAGACGTGGAGGCTGGCTGTAAAGGTTTTGGACACTAGGCAGGGCTGAACAGCGACGGCAGCGGCATTAGAAGCACCTTCTTCAGTTTGTACCCAGATGAGGCTGCATTCAAAGCGGGAACGGTGAACTACCGGTCTTCAGAATGCAACAAACAAACTCGGATTTTGACTGTCAACCATCAGAGACTTCCAGCTGCCCAGGGTGCTGTCTTTGGAGTAATGTATTCCATGGATTCGTATTCATACGTCGAGCACGATCGCGCCACTGCTGCAACATGCTGCTGTTTTCGCCCGGAAACCTTTGGAAGGTCGACGGCATAGAGCTGGTGGAACCGGCCGCTCATGAACGCTCCAAAGCTGCCAAACCGACTGTGCAGGCTGATAACCTGATACTGCGTGAGAGAAAACAGCCACATCTCTGCCACCGCAGCCCTGAAGGCCACCAGCCGCTTGCCACCAGAAGCGCGGCTGTAGCGTGTGTGTGCTAGGGGCACTTCCAGGTTGGTCATCACTTTGGCGCCCAGGGTCTCCACAGCCAGGCGGCGCAGCTGCTGCGAGTCGCTGACCAGGTAGTACAGCACCGGCTGTTCCAGCGATTTCCTGCGCGCTGCTTCGATCTGGGCGGCGCAATCGAAGAACGCTGAGTACAGACCGATTGAGGCATTGTCGTGACCCTCCAGCGCGGCATCGCCAACCCTGATCTGAATACCTATCGTCAGCACTGAGGCATTGCCGAGCCTCTGCAGCTCGCCCGCACAGGGCGCAACCACCTCCTCACGTATGCGCATGAGGAAATCGATTGCGCATGCAAAGGCATTGGCGGGGATGATGCCAAGCTGGTACAGCTCCTCCTTATGATGCGGGTTGTCAAGGAGCAGCATGATGTATCCCGTGTAGGACACCACGGAAATGGAGCGAAATTCCCTGCCCAACTCCCGGACATCCTGCGCAAAACATGGACCGAAGTTGGCCGAATACAACAACTGTACATGTACAAATAAAATGTTGATGCGTCGTACATGTTGAAGTACTGGCCTGGCAGTGGAAGCATTGCAGTGTGCGAGGAGCTTGCCACCTCCAGCAGAGTCGCGACCGACCTGATGTTGAAGGTGCAGACCCTCTGGCGAGTTCCGGTCATGGGTCCCGGTCACATTCATGGTCATGCTTGGGTCCGCCAAGCCTTTGTCCCTGCGTAGTTTACCTATATACCGTCTGTGGCAGAGCAGATCCCCATTGCAGCACCAGGTGGCCAAGAGATCCTTGCGCTGGCGCGTAGGTGTCACCTCGCACGTACCATGTCCAGTTGATGTTGGGCTGGGTGAAGGCCTGTTCATAAGTTGCGTCTGACTCGAATGTCATGAAGTAGGCCCGGCGCTGCAGGAGCGCAACGTAGAGCCATGTGACAGAGCCCAAAAGGGAGTCTGTCAGGCCGTTCATGCCGTGAGCCACCAGATATTGCGGAGCGCTCCGCCCTGCCACTATGTCCGAGTGCAACTGGGCGTAACCCCTCTGCCAGTTGTTGCCGCACTGAAGTGCCCTGCAACAGACAGCCATGAATGATCCGGGCTGTCAGTTTGGAGACAGGTTGCCTACAGTAGTAAGCAGCCCTTGGCACGGCAGCTCTCCAGTGAACAACACACTTGCCGGGACACAGGCCATGTCTCCGTTGATCGTCCCGGAACAGCCTCGGAACACGCGCTCAGATTCGCAACGCCGTTCCAGCGTGGTGAGGCTACTTGGCTGGGCCGTATGGCTGTCCAGCTGCTGTCCCATTGGCAGATAGACAGCGCAAGTGCAGTGGTCAGCACGATGCCGCACACCGCAGCTAAGCAGGTGCTGCTTCTTCGCAGTGAAGCAAAGGTGTTGGGCGGCCCAGGCAACATCGTCAAACACTTAGAAAGCGGCGGTAATACCGGCGGTGATCCCCCAACAGCCCTTGTTGAGACAGACAACAAAGGTTGTCGCAGCGACATTGGCGAAGAGGAAGTAGCGCACGTGAACAACAGGCAACTGGAAGCACCATCGCGTCGCACAACGGCGAGCGGAGTCTGAACTACATGACCAGGCAGGTGGCGGGCCCGCTAGAGACACCCGGGCATCTCTCATCGGCAGCGTCACAATTCGGGATCCATAAGCCAGAAGCTAGCGCAGCAGCCACGAAGCGTACTTGGACTATCCTAGGTTCCAGCAGCTGTAGTCGGGCCCCTCACAATCTCGCCTTCTTCATCGACTTTCACGAAGCTGTATTCAAACATATCCTGCGGGCGGCCGGAGTGGATGTTCGCCTCGTTGGCGAACGCTCGGTACCCATGCCGCCTGCGCATATGCCCCACACAGACCGTAGCTGCGGCAAAAAATCCTCTTGTTCTGGATGCATAGGATGTCATGGTCTGTGGCGGCTAGTGGACAAGGAAATTGAACCTGCAGCCAAACATCATGACAAGTGTGGAGTTTAGCGTAGAGTCGTCCAATGCTTTCCATGCCGCTGGGAAGAGCCAATGGCCAGCAAATCGTAAGTTTGCCACGAGATGCAGATGTATCATCAAGGATGGCGCCAGGCTCACCACATGCCCTTGAAAAAGTTTTCCATCGTCTCGGCGCGCGAGGCACGATATCCTGGAGCGGCCGGGTTGCGAATGTTGAGGTGGATCTCGATGAGGATCTGCTTTGCAGCGAGGCATGTCAGAAATATGTCAGTACAACACGGGGGTCGCACAATCGTGCTCGAGGGCAAAAATTATCCACCATTACGAGTAAGCTGTACGACGCAAGTCCTGGTGAGACACCGTCCCCCAGAAGGTATAAGTGTCGCGCCTGCGTGATGGGGATGATGCGGTCGCTGCCATGCAGCTCGTGAAACACCGCCCATTCGTGACCTGTGAGGAGCTGCGCCCGTTGTCATTCTGAGCACGCACAGGGCTACCAGCATCCAATGCGAGAGCTTTGAATGCTGCTGGCTGCAGAGGTGACGACGGCAGCAGAAGCTGAGCGCTGGTGGAGAGTCGACAGGAACATGCGAATTTCGGTGAAAGGCATAAACAGCAGCAGAGGACATGTGGAAAACGACGCTGCAAAGCTTGCAATCGGGTCACTCAGGAGCATGATCTACCTTCTATGTCCATCTTCAGAACATCCAGCCACTGCAGCCCGTCCGCCGCCATGGCGCCCAGAACGGTCGTGAAGTTTGCCGCTGTGTAAGGGGCGCCAAACACGTTTTGCCCGCTCCTAGCGGCGGCCAGCTGCGACTCGCTGCAGGGGCACGCGTTCATGCTGCTCTGAGATTATGGGATCTAGGAAGGCTTGCAAGGCGACAGACAGCCTGTAGCAGGCACTGGCTTCTGGACGCTACTGCCACCCGCTGTCCGCACCCAGCAGCAGCCGCGTCAACAAACAGCAGCAGACAACACGCAGACGGTGCCAGCGTTCTCCCCACAGAGTTCAACAGAACAAGCCTGATTAATTCCGCATCGATGTGCATGTTGCCTGGTGTAATACCTCGTGATTCCCTGGGGGTGGAAGACGATGCCGTCGATGCGCGCCACGGCCACGGCGGCTGCGGGGCTCAGCGTGTGGTCAAATGTGTGCACCTGCAGTTCAAACAGCAACCAACATATAGCGCTGGGTCCCTGGCTTGGGCGCTCGTGCAATGCACTTGCGCATCGCCTAGAGGCTGAAGCCAGAGCCGTGCCCGCAAGCTAGGCAGTCTGCTGGCCTTCGGCTGAACTTCCAGCGCAAGAAACCCACTTCTTAGTCACGCACTATTGCGCAAGGGCGCACAGAATTCAGTATGCCCACTCAGTGCTGATTGTCCGCACACGCATGCTTTGAGCGGAAGACCCAGCCACGCACTGCAGAAAGCCAACAGCTCTCCGCGAGCATTGTTCACCTTGCAATGCGGCGCCTGCTCCAGGATGCCTGTCTCGAACGACGTGTCGCCAGCAGACCCCATGCTGAAGATCGTGCACACCGGGTGTGCCAGCAGCCGCTCCCTGTCGCACATCCACTTGCCTACGAATGCAGCGGCGAACAGTGCAGCTGTCAGGCGTTCTACGGCACATGACAAATTTCCACGACAGGCATGAAATGAAGAGAAGCCAGACTCGCAAGACGCTGCTCAAAAGGACTGCACCTCCGTCCGTAATGTAGCCGACGCGGTCAAGCGGACAGCACGGCCACAGCGGCGCAAAGACGTCCCACATGGCGGCAGCTGTGAGAGCGTCCTTGTGGGCGTCAAGCAGCCGCATCCTGGCGTCGACCTTGCGCTGGTAGGCTGCGACATCGACTCTGCCGCCGCTGCCCGGCTGTCCCGCCTGCGCAGGCGATGGCGGCAATGAGTGTGTGCGCAATATGTCGTATCTATCTTCAGCATGCTGCCGCATGAGCCCCTGCACCCAAGCCAGCACACTGTGGGCAGAAGTAGCGGGGTTGTGCGTTTTCCGAATTAAAGAGCATGGCGGGCCCGGGGCCTGAAGCTGCGGTCTTGAATGCTGTGCTGGGTCTGGGCATTGGGTTTCGATTCTGAGGTGAGCTTCTGGTGGTGATGAGAGCCCAGTGATGCGCACCTGCGTCGTTGACACTGCCGCAGCAGAGGCTCTGCTGCGCAAGGAAAAATTGCGGGGATGCCGGCCAACCCACAACAGAGTCAGTAAAGCAGTCACCATCAACCCTATGGCAGTCAGCAGCTTGATTCGCCCCGCTGCTCCGGCTCTGAAGGCTGTCACTCGCGCCATCATTACGTCGCGGACCTGCCGCTGAGCAAATGAGAGGCGGTGACACGCGATCTATATCTGCTGACAGTTCGTCAAGGATGCGGTCCCATGTTCACAGCATGTTTCGACGCAAAAGGCAAACTTGTGACGCCTTTGTTCGAGACAGCGTCCCAGGGTCAGGTCGATCGATGGGTCAGGATGAAACTGAAATTGCGCGGGCGTGATAGATCCTGTCGTGGGCGATTGGCGGCGCTCACGAGGCGGCAAACGTTAAAAACAAGAAAGCGAGTTCCTGGAGAATGAGACATTTCCTTCTTGGGATGAACGACCTTGATGAGGCCGGCTCACAGTGGTCCGGGAGCTGGCTGCTCTGTCGGAAACGACTTAAGATTTGCAAGGCTGTAAGCTCCATGACCCTGTCTATTGTTCCGGGTTCTACCTACTGCACATTGCAGGACATTAGGGTCTGCTGCTGCAGCCGCCGCTGACGCCGCCGCCGCAGCATCGGCTTAAGGCTTCAACTATGGGACGTATCTGCTGCTGCTGCCGTTGCTGCCGCCGCTGGCGCCACAGTAACAGAGCCAGATGTGGTGCAGTGGTGGGGCCAGTGCTGCGTGGTGAAACATCCGCTGCTGCTGCGGAAGCAGTCAGCAACGAGGAGCTTATGGCAGCAACGAGTAACAGCAGCAACGGTAGATTATGGCAGCCTCTGTTGGCCTGCTGCTATGGCTGCTCTGCATTGCTGATATCAGCGGCATTGTATGTGACATCCAGGCACGAGGCAGCTGGTTCTTTGTGGACCAGTGCCTCCTGCACTGTCGCCGCTGCTGCTGCTGCTGCGTGCTGCGTCTGCTGCTGCTGCTGCTGCTGCTGCTGCTGCTGCTGCTGCTGCTGCTGCTCCTAACATTGACAGCTGCTATGCGCCGAAATGCTGACAGAAGGAGGGGCGTGAGATGTGAAGGGGACGGCAGATAGTGGATTTCAGACTCGTGATTTCCTTGGTCGCGACAGCAGAGGCTTGGAAGTGCGAGCATTTCGTTGAACGAAGATCTGCCTTCGAACGAACATTCAAACTTTTCTGCAGCAACAGCTCGTTCTCCCGGGTTGGTCGCTGATCGTTCGAATGCTTCAGTGCATTCGGGGGCGCCTTTCTTATAATCTGGCGCAGCGTAACTTGCCATGCCACTCAGCAACGACCTTAGCTCTGAAACCTCCAGATGTTCTCAAAAGGCCGCTGCCTCACGCAGCCACGCCTGCCCACCAGTCACACTGGCTTTCTTAAAATCAGCCATGCGCCCACGACAAGTGAATGGGCGCCCTTTATACGGACGTCTCTTCTGCAGCTTCCCGCGCGTCATATATCTCACTGAAACTGATCAACCCCTCGCCAGCAAAAAACCATGGTGCTGCGCCACACTGCGAGCAGCGGAATCGTCAGCCAGGCGGCAGTGCACTGCAGCCGACCTCCAACCAGGCCCTGGGGCGGCCAATCGGCTGCCTCTCATCCTCGCTGTCCATCCCCAAGTTCCACCAAATTAAATAAGCGTTGCGGCTTTGGGCCGAGCTGCTCTGTCGAGTGCAAGGCAGTAGGAGGGATGCGCAAACACTTGCCACCCTCAGCCCTGCTGTTCCGCCACATCCGGCGGGAAGCTTTGCTGCACCGCCGTGCCGCAGGCGCCCTCCTTGCACGATATCCAAATAGTCGTCCGCTCTGCATGACAGGTTGTGCTGAGATCGACTTGTGTTGCTCGCCGCGCACACCCCACATCGGCATGCACGGTGCACACCGCAGTTGCAAAGCAAGGCGCGCACCAGGCCCATGCGGAGCTTGCAAGCATGCGGGACGTGACATGTGCAGCAACATCATCTTTGGCAGTGCTATGCTGGCGTGAACCGTGCTGCAGCGCAGTGCTACCACAGGGACATGATTATACAGCAAGCATGAACGCGATGGAGGCCGCGTGGTCACCCCCAGTAGTCTTCATAGAGTCGTCAAACCGCAGCCAGTGGCTCGGGACCATCTTGAGCGCCTCAGAGTAGCGCTCGCGCTCTGCACAGCCAGCGCCGGGCACTCGGTGTCTCGATCAGTGCACACAGCGGACAGGCCACTGGCAGGCAGTGCAAGCCCACATTCGTGTTGGCAGCTGATGCAAAGGGACAGTCAGTCAGTCAGGAAGGCAACAGGGGTTGCCGGAATCCATGCTTGAAACACCTGTATTGTCCAACACCAGGATGCCCCCCTGCACCCATGTGTTCGAAACGGAAACCTCGTGTACAGTGCATTTATGTTTTCGATTCAATCGGGATCTGTATTGTTCCTCAGCCTTTTCCCATCGTCATCATTGCTGGTGCTGATGCATGATGCGCTCAGCAGGCTGAGTACTCCGCCAGAGTGACCTCCTGGGTGCAGTCAAGCCTCATCGTCTCGGCTAGCTCCCCCAACGTGCAAACTGCTGCTGCTTCCGGCGAGCAACCCACCTCGGGCTTCAGCAGCGGCAGGGCACGTTTGACGCAGGCCACGCGCGAGCGGCCGTCGACGACGATGTAGTCAAAGACGCCCTTCTGATGCAGAAGGAAGTCGGCCGCCACATACTCCCTGCATCACAGGCGTGATGCACAGTAAGTGAAATGAAAGAAACCCTCCGGACCGCGATCGATCCGCCGGCCAACGTAGTCAACGACAGCTTGCTCCCCTGGCAGGTATGTCGACATCGCACTCCGCGCGACAAGCATTTCGCTTGCCAGACCAGCCTGCAGCTTGTTCGCACTGCGTGTCAAAGCTCATCAATTCCTGGCTGCCGCGCCGCGACAAGGCTCCCTCATCTTGTCCGCCATGGCCCCTTTGGTGCAAGCCCGTTGGAAGTACTAGTGGCAAAGTGTCGTAACACAGCAGCTGCGACCCTTGGGGCAGCATCTCGCACCCAAAGCTGCCAGGGTCTTTGTACTCATTGGGCCCCCCCGCTGGTGGCCCACGGGGCACCACATGCGACTCCCAGTGCCGCTCCAGGTAGTCTGCCCCAAATATTTTCTCCATCGACGACCGCACCTGCAGCAGGAGCAGCACCCCAGGAAGATGCAGCTGCAGGATTGATTAATAGGACATTGGAAAGGCAAGAGGAGCTCAGGTCCCCCGCACGACCGCAGAGGGCGCTGAGGCGGGGCCCGGATGCCAGGCGACGCTCAGCAAGCGTCAAGCGCAGCGGTGCGGAGACGAAAGGGCGACAACAAGAGCGCTAGCGGAGCGTGCAGCCAGAGCATTGCTGGATCGCACTTGCGAGGCGCAGTCTTTGTATGAAGTTACAATCCTGCACAATTCAGCAATCCTGCGACAAAATGCACCTGTGGCACCCAGCCGCCGTCGTGCTCGATGGACGTCAGCCGCCCCACGCGCATCATATTCCATTGGGAGGAGGAGCCGGAACCCCACTCCAGGGCCTCCATGCCTGCGACGCGCGGGAGGAGCAATGGAATCGCATCGTGGCAGGCGCACGCATTGCGATGTGCAGGCGGCGTGCGATCGGGGCATGCACCCAAGCAGAAACCAGACTGAAATATGCTTTGAACCTCAAGCTGCTCGCCACCAGGGACAGCGGCACTTTGGCGCTGGTGTGTGGGTGAATTATCTTGAACTTGCATTGAGGACTCATGGAGCCTTAGGACGTGCGTGCTGTGAGACAGCCACGAGTAGTAAGCAGACTTCTGCAAACCCTATTCACCGATAGTATGCAGCAATTGGTCCATCGGCAAGCTTGGTGTAAGGATGGAGTAAGCCCGCAACGGTGCGCAAGGATGGACCGAGGCCCGCAAATTCTTTTTGTAGTAAGATTCTCCAAAGCGCCGTTTCTCTTTTGGCTGTGCGTGAACACTTGACGTTGGCAGGTGTTCAGGAGCTGGTCATGCCAGCATGATGTCAGCATGACGACGAAGGAAACTTCTTCTGCAGAACCCCTTCTGCCACAAATAACCGAAAACCGCTTGCTCACCGGTGTCTAGCAGCTGGTCCAGCATGATGATGGAGTAGCGCGACATCCACGGCTCGCAGGTGTTGCCCACATTTGCCGGACCGCCCTGGTGTTCCGGGCGCTGCCCAATGCCGCGAGCCGTCGGGCAATTCGTCAGCGTGAAAACCTGCAGCGCAAGCTTGCTTGTCCTTCTGCCAGGACGGCAACTCAAGTGTGCTGCACGCAGCCTGTCGCTGTGCCCACGTGCTGCTGGGGTATGGTTGCGGTGGAGGCAAAAACAACGACAGCGGGCGGCTGTCACTCAAAGGCAAACGAAGAAGGTAAGGGAAGCAGAAACAGCGGAGGGGGCGCCAGCGGCATTGGCGCACCTCGTTCATACCGAACTGTTTCAGGCGGGCCACGTGCTCCTCGGCCCACCGGAAGCGATCAAACATATCCGCGGCGCCGGCGGCTGCTGTGATGTCTGTGGCAGTGGACACCGTGGTTCCGGGCGCATCGACTGCGTGCGAGGGGCGCGGTGGGCAGCAGCATGGCAGATGTTCCAAGGTGGGAAGCTGGCGCCTGCAGCTGTGTTCGACGGCAGTCCGCACCTGAAGCCCCCTGGCCTGGCGACAGGCTTGCAGCCCGTTCTATTGTTGCCAAGCGCGCTTCATGCCGCAAATGGGCGATGCCGCCAGCAACGAGCAGCACGAACACGACGGCCACAGAAGTTATGGCCCGCCCTGATGATGGGCCCAGCCTGCAGACGCGTTGTGTTACAGCGCCCAGTCATGAAGGGAGGCGGTGAACAACAACATATCATTGCTCATGCTACTCCCAAAAGCAAAAGCTGAGTGCCACAAGCTGCACTGAGGTGGACAAGCACCCAGCCGCCCAGCAGATCGCTTTTCAGCACATACATTCTTGATGGACCACAAAACGCCGGGACAAGCACTGGGAGAAGCGAGCGGTTGCCAGCACCAGTTCTTGGACACCAACAAGGCCTGCTGCCGCAATATTGATGTTTGGATGGCTACTTATTGCGGAAGGCTCCTGCAAGGCTCACCAAGGAGTGCGATGAGGCGGTTTCATGCTAGATCGCCGAGAAGTCAGGCATACACAGCTGGATGTGCCGCGTCTGTACCCACGGAAACTGTCAGTGCTTTTGCAACTCTGCAGGAGCTTGAGCAGCCGCCAGATTTTCCGCCGCGGGCGGGCGGGCATGCATGTGAGTTGGAAGGACTGCTGCCCTGGTCGATTTTTGATTCACCGACGCAGCTCGCTGTCACCTCGACTACACGAGCCGGCAAAAAAAAAAATCGTCCCATACGCATTCAGGCAATGCTTGATCGTTTCGATCCCTGGTACACGTACCTTCGTCCCACGACGCATCCATGTTGCTTTGGTTGATCAAGAGTGAGAGAGATCTACAAACTGATTCTCACTTGCTTGCACCACCTGCCTGCTTGAACCGAACCCACGCCGAACAGCTTGGAGACAACATCGTCAGAAGCAACTAGTAGTGGGGAATACCTCCTGCACTCCATCAACAGCCGCAGACGACCTCGAAAACATGGCGTGGAGCCGTAGCTACTATAGAACGCAGCCTGCCCGCACCACGGTGTGCCTCGCGGTCGTGGGCGCAGCCGTCTGCGCGGCGGCCCTCGCTGCGGTGCTGCTGGTGCCGTCCGCTCTGTTTGCAGGGCCAAACTCTGTCATGGCAGCGGTGTACCAGCCACCGGAGAGCACGCTCCACATCGCTGGGTGGAACAGCGTGCCTCTGGACTACGAGTTGATATACGGCGGCAGCTACACTCCGCGCGGTTACGCCGCCTGCCCCGCCGTCGGCGGCGCCGCTCAGCGCGGCTGGCTGCGGCTGCGCACACCAGTGGCCTGCCGGCCGCTGTTCGAGGCCACGCTGGCCGCCAACGCATCGGGCATGCTGCCGCCGAGGCCACCCAAGACCATCCCGTCGCTGTACCGCCGCGAGTTTCTGCTGGACGGCCACATCGCGCTGGAGCCGCTGCACTTTGCGCAGGTCCACAATGGCGCCCGGCTGCCCTACGACTGGTCCGAGGTACGCCAGCGCGCTGGCTGTATTCATCTGCGGCCAGCCCCTCCACCTCCCATGCTGTACTCGTCAGCAAGCGGGTGAGCGCTGCTCGGCGGCACCAGCAGCCTGCTGGCGGCGCCTGGGCATGGGCACTCGCGCAGTCAGGAATCCAGTGGTGGCCCGCTCGGCGCTTCAGCGCCAGGGCGCAGAGGGCTGTGAAGAGGGCTGCGCAGAGGGCTGCTGTGGCGGGAGTCTGTCACTCGCCCGCGGTCTGGTCGTACAGCCGGGGCAGGATCAGACTTCGCTGGCCGGTCTGCTTTTATTTGGGGGAGTGCCACATGCCCACATGTTTCCGACAGCATGCTCATTCTGAGGCTCGCATCTTGGCTGCCGGCGCAGGCTCACATCCAGGCGACAATCGAGCGCGTCGGCAAGAACCGAACGGGAGGCGGCTGTAAGCAGCACAGCGCCATGTTGGCTCTATGTGACAGGAGAGCTGTGCTGTGCGTCAGTCACCCACGCTTTGGCAGCCGGCCGACCGCTGCTGCGCAGCCGTATCCACAGCGTGGCTTCAATGTCGTCGTCACCTGAATGCGCAGACGGCGACTGGCAGCACGCGGTGTACAATGCCCTTGACAGCGTGGACCTCCGGGGCCAGCGTGGGCTGGTCATCGGCTCCGAGAGGCCCTGGTGAGCATCAAGTTGTCACTGCATGTTTCCAGAGGAACGACGGAGACGGCAGCGGCGGCACTGCCAGATTCTGCTTCGGTCCTGTATCATACGTGAGTGTGACAGGTGGTCATGACCTTTGCATTCGCTCCAGTTCCCCTGCTGACTGCCAAGGAGGTTGCACGTCGAGTCTGCCAAACTCATCAGCCTGGGATTGGCTGAGCTTTCTGTTGCGGCTGCTGCGCAGGGTGGAGGCTGCAGCCTTATACCGAGGTGCGGTCTCGGTACTTGCAGCAGCCCCACGAATAGGAAAAGGCACGACGACGAGAACGCAGCATCAAATCGCTTTGCAAGGCCCGCCGAACGGTTGGCTGCTGCAGATGCCGTGTGCTGCGGGCTGCCACCTACTCTGACGCCCCTGTCGACGCACTCAGCACGGCCTAGTAGCTCCGCACGTGACTGTCCACGTCATCAAGCACCAGCCTACTGAGACGCAGCACCGCTCAAACGCACAAACGAACCAGCGTATCCTGGTTGACATGCTGTCCAGGCGCGGCCCACGTGACAACCCAAGAATACCACCCCATCGTGAGCGGCCACCCTCGCTTGGCGGCGCTGCACCCGCGGGAGGTGGCGCGCCAGTTTCTGGAACGCCGCCTGGCGCCCTTCGACTTTGCCGCCTCCTACTCCTCCATTGAGCACTCGGGCCTGGGGCGCTACGGCGACCCGCTGGACCCCAATGCGGACTTGAAGGAGGTAAATGTCATAGAAAAGTTCTCCTAGTCCCTCCACTGACCTCGAAAGCCTGTTGCGGCAGTGAGGGCACAGAGTGCTATGGCGATCCGTTGGACTCGCCGTACTGCTAGTGCCACTGACCTGAAGGAGGTGCACAATAGTCTTCTAGCTCCATGTGCTCTCGGAAAACCGTCTCCTCTAGGGTATGGGGCGCTCGCTGAGCGGCGCGCTGCCCGCCAGCCCCTGATATGCTTCAGCCAAAATCCGAGAGAGGTCATCACAGATGTCAATTTGAGCTTGAACTCTTCTGTGGAGGCGTGAAATTGCTGCAAGCAAGCTGATCTCAGGCTGTGCCTGTTGAGTCCATTGCCTGCAGCGTCAGAACCCAGCTCACCAGCTCTGCCAGAGACACCAATCCACTTGAGCGGTTCAGCCGCCATCTTGATTTATGCATTGCAGAGGAAGCCGCAATGTACAGTCAGCAGTCAGGGGGTGATGCAGACATTTCGCAAGCAGCTCAGCGGCCTTGCAACTTCCTGCAGGTGCAGAAAGTGTCGTGTCTGGTGAAGGATGGCGGCCTATTCTTCCTGGGCGTCCCAATCAACTCTGACATCCTGGTCTTCAATGCGCACCGGCTGTATGGCCCCGCCCGCCTGCCCATGCTCACCGCCAACTGGCAGGTAGATGACTGGTTGTTCACAAGTTCAATTCCGTGTGGCCTGTCTGTTGTAGTGCTACTCGACTGCGCCAGCTCTGGGCAGCAGTTCTGGCCTGTCGCTGGAGCGCAGTGGCGCTAGGAACGGAGGGCAACTGTGTTCCTGCATTGGTGATCACCGGAACCTGCATGCCCACACGGTGAGGCCATGTCTGCACACCATTAGCGGATTGGATGGATCCGGATTGCTGGCAGCGGCATGCGCTCTTGCTGCGCGTGCATTGATGCAGCTGGCTAGGGATGTTTGAAATACCTGCGAGCAGAGCTCTTATGCATGGCAAATCTCCAGCGTTTGCGCACAGCATCACATTGTATGGTGTGCAGGTGATTGACATCTTCTCAAAGGACGCCTGGCCAGCCGGCGTCATCGACCTGACCCGATTCTGGTACCTGGACAACGCCACCTTCGAGTTCCAGCTCGTGCTGGTGCTCCAAAACAGGAGGTCCCGCCCGTGTGCCTGATTGTTGATCCATCCAGGTTTTCGCACCATGATGTTGGCCCACATCTGCAAGACCTGATGACCCGGCGTCCAGCAGCCACGCAAAGCTGCTGCGGCTCCTGCCTGCCAGAGTGTTTGCCGCTGGCGCAGCCAACATGCGACATTTCTCTTTTGTGACTTCACACAAGAGAAGTCTTGGTTTTGGTTGCGGCGGCGTGTACATACGCAACTTATGTTTGCTGAAACTTGGTGGCGGGCGGAAGACGTTGATGGCACTTGAGTTGGCTACCATTACTTGGGGTGCAATATCAGTAAATCTGGCGGATAGTGCACCACCAGGCCTGATAGCTTGACAAAAATATTTTGGTCCGCCGCTCCGATGGAAGGCTGGTGGCACAAACGGGTGAGGACTTGAATAAGCGCAGTTAGAGGTGGCTCGACAGCTCGAGAAAACCTCCGTTCTGATTGCGTGTTCTTATTTGCTCCGGCGCTAGCATCCTCAATTATCGAACCTATGCGGCGAGCCTCGGGAACACCGGCGGCGGACGGACCATTGTATGTGCGCTCATCACGAACATCCTTGGCACATACATGCCGCGTACATATGGTCTTGTTGCTGATTTGCTACCAAATGCACATAACGAATCAAAAGCGAGTCTACACCGAGTCCGAAGCTCTAAAGTGAGTGGCAGGAAACATCGAGGTGCGCAGAAGGTCACAGAGAGCATCCAATGAGCGAATTGCAGGTGCTTGGCTTTGCAGTGCTCCGACCTATCTGCACACGACATCGGTGGATGTTCCTATGGCACGATCGATCCAGCAGCCTGAGCAGATACAATGTGGCGTGAAGTGCATCCAGCTACATCACCCTGCGGAATCAGAAAGTCAAGAATATGGCTGCGATGATGTGGTCGCGCAAAGGGAGAAAACCTGCACGCTGCGCCCGCCTATGCGCTCACCAGATGAGGTTGCCCGTGGTTTTGCTGGACTACCGCCTGGCCGGGCGCAGCACGCGCAGTAGTCACCGGCAGCGGCGGCTGCCGCTGCACTGGCGAGCTGTGTAGACTATTTTTGCCGGCGCCTGGGGTCTCACACTGCTGCCGATGCCACCGGGAAATCCTGGCGCAGAGTTTCCAGGATCTCCACAAAGGTTGGCCGCTCCTCGGGCTCGATGTTCATGCACCTGGCCGCAAGACCCTGCGGCGGCAGTGCACACATGTCATTCCGATTTCGCAGCTTTCATGTGAGTCGTCATTAAGACTTGCATCTTATGCTGCCCTCTTGTGCAGTTACCGCAAAAGTGACAGCCATACACGGGGTTGTGCAGGCCGCAGCGCACCGCAAATTTGGCGGGCGTGTCGGGCGGAAACTCCAGCTGCTTCTTGTACACCGTGACGTTGAAGACGATCTGCGCGCAGTGGGGTTGAGGGGTTGGGGCGTTGCCACTGTGTGCTGGAGTTCGCACACAGTTGAGCATCGTTTTGACCCTCCTGCATCCTGACATTGGTGGCACTGCTGCTCTCGCACCCGTGACATGGCGAACCTGACCTTGCTCCTGGTCCCCAGCCCTCAGGTCGCCGAGGGCCAGCAAGCAATGCCTGACTTGTCTGAGCTGCAGTTTGTTGCCGGAAATCCGTGGCCGCCTAACCAGACTGACATCATTACTCCAGGAACTTCTGTCACAGCGCGTGTTTATGACCTCCTGAGCAGGCGATCGGGCAGGGACGGCAGCCAGCGCGCCTGCATCTGCAGCATGCCGGCCCAGGGGCGCCGGCCGGTGTACATCTCCCACAGCAGCACGCCGAAGGCATAGGTGTCGGCCGAAAGCAGCAGCCGCCCGCTGGTCAGCAGCTCCGGCGGCATGTGCGTGACGGTGCCGTAGCTGCCGGTGCTGACGACCGCCTCCTCCATTATGCGCGACAGCCCAAAGTCCGCGATCTGCAGTTGTCAGGGAAAGCTGTATAACGTCAGCACATCAAGGAGTGTGGATGTTTCAGCGGCGCCGGGCCGAGCTCCGTGTACCCAGGAGCTTTGCAGATGCACAGCACACTCGCTGTGTGGTGCATGTCAGCATGATGCCTCTGCTGGGACACATGTAGACGGCAACCGGAGCCCTCATCCCACCGGGGCCGCCTGTGCTGGCTTGCCTCGAGCCCAGATGTCTCCCTCTGCCCTCTTGCGTGTGGTGCACACTGCAGCGCCAGGGTGCAACATGCAGCAGGCAAGCGGTGTCCAGCCCCCCGCCTGCGAATCCCTTTGGCACCCTCAGCCCCCTGGGCCCCCGCACGCGCCTTGGCTGAGAACTGGCGCCGGTCCTTGCTGCTGCTGCTCAGCAGGATGTTGCCGGCGGTCAGGTCGCCGTGCAGGATGCTGTCCGCGTGCAGGTACGCCATCCCCGCCGCTATCTCCCGCGCCGTCGCGATGATGGCCTCCAGGTCCGCCTGTGCTTCGAGGATGTGCCGCACGCTCAGGAGCTATTTTCAGCTTGGATGGCTTCAGGGCAACGACACTCTCAGCGATCCCAGGGGTTGAGATTTGAGCTGTTGCAGAGCTGGCGCTTCGTCCGGACCCGCGGCGCATGCCTGTCGAGCGAGCGAAACGGCAAGGTGAGTGGAGCAACACTGATGTCAGAGTGTGGTCGCCTTCAGACACATTGTTCACCTTCGAACACGAGCCTCCGTTTTGCATTTCAGAACGATGTTCCCTGTTGCTGCTCCATCAAGGTGGTACACCTGAAACTGAGCAAACAGCGGCGCGGCAGCGGGGTGGCAGCAGGGTCATTACTGGAACAACTTCTCATTTCGAGTCAGGGTGTCTGCGTGGGCACCCGCCTTGGACTCGGAGGCGCCCAGGCGCACGGCACGGAAGGCGCCGCGGTCCGTCGCGTCCTGCAGGCTGCCCCGGTCGCAGAGCTCCAGCAGCAGCCGCGTCTCCTGGAACGCCTTGCCCTTGGCCTGCGCGGCGGTGGGGAGCGTGAAGGCACGGCGCGGCCTGCCACTCTGCGGCTCGCGCTGCTTCCAGTTTCGACACATGCCTGATGACCCATCCTAGCTTTCTCCGGTGTTCTGGTGTTCTCCGGTGCCCAGCGCACTGTCGTCTGACACACCCACTGAGCGCTTGGTTGGCCGATGAGCCCGATGCGACATGACGCCGGCCGTGCGCCACACTGCGGCTCAAATCAGGCTGCAGAACATTCTGAAGATCACAAAGAGCTGGGCTGCTCCACGGACAAAGCCGCCGGACATGGGGCTGTAAGACAAGGGGCTGCAAGGGTTTGGGCAGTGCAGGAAACCGGCTCCACCTTGGACATGGAGGTGGCACACTTGTAGGTCCGCACAACATTGGGGTGGCTGAGCTGGGCGCCGCGCTCCGCCTCGAACATTGCGGCCGGCTCCTCTTCCAGCCCCGTATCGCATGGCGTCTCAATTATCTGTTTGGGACACGTGCCGGGCTGTCTGGCAGTCTGGCAGGAAGAATGGACGAGCTGCCACAAGCACGCTGTGGCACTGCCCCATTTTCGGGATTGCAGTGCAGTGAGCAGATGTGGTTCGGCACACAGCAGCATGGGCATCGGAGCCTCAGCCGCAGTACAGCGCAGGCCAGACAACCGTCAACTCTGGCGAAGGCATGGTCAACCTTGCAGCAGCAACATGCCGCCAGAGCTGCTGCCAAGAGTGAACAGC
The DNA here is from genome assembly GCA_033439295.1 of Deuterostichococcus epilithicus. Taxonomy (NCBI): domain Eukaryota; kingdom Viridiplantae; phylum Chlorophyta; class Trebouxiophyceae; order Prasiolales; family Stichococcaceae; genus Deuterostichococcus; species Deuterostichococcus epilithicus. Next base: position 582,794 of record JAVTLE010000004.1, on the reverse strand, counting down.
AGGCGGTGACTGGACGGCAGCAGTGACTGCTGGCTGCCGGGCGACGCGCCTTGACGGCGACGGGCTCGCCGTTCCACAGGGCGCGGTACACGCGGCCATACGAGCCCTTGCCCAGCAGTGGCCCCAGCTGCACGCCCTCAAACGGCTCCCGTCGCACCGCGCTGACTTGGGGCCGCCACCGCGCGCCGCCCGAGCCGCGCGATGACCTGCGCAGCGGCACTGCCGACAATCACACATCGAGAGGCCGGGGGCCTTGCCGCTGGGCAGGGCGGTGGGAGCAGCGCCAGCCTGCTGCGCTTTCCTGGGGCCCCGCAACGAGCTGCATCACATCACGTGTGGAACCTTGGTCGCAGCGAGGGGCGACCGGTCCGCTTGCAGGCAGGCCGCTTGGTGCAATGCCCCAGCTGTATCAGGACAGGGTGGCGGAGCGTTTCTTCCGGCGCCCCACACCCCCGCCCACCTGGTGGAGTTGCTGCTGCCGAAGGCTCTGCTTGGGGCGCCGCTGAGCATGGCTTCGTCCAACATCCGGTCCAGGCTCGACGTCGCCTGCGCGGTGCACGGGCTCTGGGTGTGGACACAGCTTTCGGACGAGCGCGTGGCGCCAACCCCAAACAAATTCCGGGCACGCCAGAGCTGCGAGCAGCAGCGGGTGCTGGCGGCCCCCGCCGAAGCACTTGGAGCTGCGAGCAGTCCAGCTCGGAAGCATACGCAGGATATCACGTGGGTATCATGGGTATCCTCACGAAAGCAACATAGCTAGGGGCAGCACCTTGAGGGAGACTGTGGCGAAGAAGTAGCTGGGCATCGTGTTCTGCCACGGCACGAAGCCCGGGATGCCGATGGCGGGTGTGTCATCCGCCAGCGGCGCCGTCGCCGCGGGTCGGAAGTTGACCATGACCCGCTGCAGGCCTTCGGTCATACGCGCGTTCGGCAACGCCAGCTCAAGCGCAAACTCCTGCGGATGTGGCGCACAGACACACGCGTCGGTCGGTGAAGGACTGCACATGACAGACTGCACGACACGCGGCGCCATTGTGCGTGCGGCGCAAGCGTGTCATCAGGCTTTGCGAGCCGCCTTGGCCCCGGACAGATCGCCACACTGCGGCGCAGGGGCGCTCCCACGGCGCAACAGCGCTCGAGCTGACTCGCCAGGCCACCTGTAGGAGCAGATCCAGCGCCAAGATGCAGCCCGTCAAGGGCGCAGGGTGGTGGATGTCACAGCGGCACCTGTTTGGTGTCGATCAGCTTGCGAACGGCCTGCATGGTGGCCTCGCGCCGCTTGTCGGGCTGCCGAAGGAGCGTCCATAGGTCCGCCCCCACGGCTCCGTCCCTCGTCAGGTCTGCCCAATGGCGCCAGCACAAGCCGTGAGCGCTTACGCAAGCCGTGAGCTGCCATATTTGGGTTCTGAAATGAGATTTGAGCGCAGGCAAGACCTCGGGCAGCTTGCACACGCGACGTGTGGTGCATCGAAATTCCTATAAGGTGCACGTTGCTAACAGCTAACCAGCCTTGCGAGTTTGCACGGCAAGGCGAGCGTACTGGCGCCGCTGGGCCAGGATCCAGGCTCAGCATGCATGGCCTCTAAGGCAGTCGAGCGATGGAGGCTGCATCGACGGCAAGCAGACTAATGCATCTCAACACCGCAAACGCATGTACTCACCCCGCAGCTGCACCAAAACTGTCACAAACAATTCCTCCAACATCCCCTCAACAGCCCCTTGGGTCTTTCTTTCACATAGCCGCGGGGGACTCTCTGGCGCACACTCACAGGATGCACATAGGCGTCAGTGGCTGCTATGATGGTCTGGCAAGCAGGGGTAAAGGTCCAGCGTTCAGCGCGGTGGCGCGCTCACGAGCCAGGCGTCATCGGCAAGCAGGAGCAGAAAAAGTTAGGTCTAGAGTGTGTCGGCGTCTCATGGTGAGGCGCAGCCAGGCGTGGCCATTGCCAAACATGGTGGTCCAGCACGCAGGGCCTGGAGACTGAGGACTCAAATGCCAGGGTTCAGGGCGGCAGCGCACTCATGAGGCGCAGCCAGGCATCGTTGGCGAACATGACGGTCCAGTGGGCTTGGTCCATGTCCACCAGCATGATGGCCTCGGTGGCGGCGTCCACTTGCCGCAGCATGCCGCTGGACTGGCGCTGCAGCGCCGCGCCCCCGCTGCCCTGCGGCACGGCAAGCCTGACGCCTTGGCGCGTGGTGCTTGACCGCCAAGAAGTTTGCTCCGCCGGGCGCCGTTGGCCGGCGGCTGGGGAGCGGGCCACCGGCGGTGCACACTGCCGGGACCGAGGCATCGGGGCGCCGCAGCTTTGCGGGGAGCGAGTGAGCTCACTCAGCCCCAGCGGTACCCGGACCCCCGGGGCACCAGGGTTGCCTGCAGAATGACATGCATCAACGCCACAGGGCAGCAGGTTTCGAGGCAAAGCTCGGATAGAAGCTGCCGCGATGCCTGACACAGCCGCCCGGGAGACCACATTTGGGATGGGAGAGCCTTCGACTTGCCAGCACGCACCGGCGCCCTGCCCTGCTCGATCTCCCGCACCACCATCTCCGCAAGGTTGCACAGCAGGTTGCCCGACTCGGCGTCGAAGCGCCGCGGCTCGCTGTCGATGACGCACAGGGATCCCAGGCGGAAGCCCTCCGCGGTGACTAGGGGCGCGCCGGCGTAGAAGCGAATGTGCGGCGGCCCAGTCACCAGCGGGTTGTCCCGGAACCTGCAGCGGCGGCAGCGGCACGGTGAGCCTGCTGGCAGAAGGTCTGGGCATGTGCGGACGACCACTGACAGAGACAAAGAATTGTGAGGGTCGACGTGAGGGTCTCGTGGGATGGACATGAGGATACTACTCGGGAAAGCGCAGCCGTCCTCATTGCCGACGGGAGCTCAGCGCCGGTCTCTGGCGCCTGCTGCCGGCGGAAGCTGTTGCGGCATGCGCGGCGCAACCATCTCAGGAGAGGAGCTGGTGCTTGCATGCGAGCTCGCAATGCAGTGGCGCGGCACCGCGCACTCTGCGGTGTCAGCTGTGCAGCCTGCTTGAGGGAGGGACAGGCACAAGACGCGTGTGCGCATCAGGATCGCAGGGAAGGGCAGAAGAACCCAGAAAGTTTCACGGAAAATTCGTGGAGAAATTCATTTTGACGTCGGATGGCAACTTCTCGTCGCACCGGGGGTCCTTCCTGGCGTCCTCCACAACCAGGACCTCCGGGTTGACTGGGAGCAGGGTCCAGGCACAGAAGGACGTGCTGCGCGGCGTCTCGGTCGCCTGGCGAACACCAGTATGCGCGGTCAGGGTTGGGTCGTTCAGGAATGAGCTGCCAAAAGGGCGCTGGGGTGTGAGGCGGCCCCTCCAGCGGCTAACAGCAGGGGAGCATTGGCAGCGGCTGCACCGGCGCAGCCGCCCGCCGATGCATGGACGGTGCGTCACCCATGCAGGGGACAGCGCAGGGTTGCTGGTGCGACAGCGCGGGCACCGCAGCGCCAGCGTGCCGCCGCCGCCGCCGCCGCCAGTGTCCCGGCGGCGGCACACGCAGCCGCCGGGACGTGCCCGCGGCGTGAACCCTGAACCCATGGGCGAGGCTCGTGGCAGGGTTCAGTTCGGAACCTTGCCTGGACGCCGACGACGGACTTAAACCACTGCCGCTCTGTGTCCACCAGGCTGACCAGCGCGATGGGCGCCTTGAAGATGGTGCACATCTGCGTGGCACATGCGCCACAAGGTCAGCTGCTTTCTGTCAGGAGTCAGGACCCTACAGGCCGCGCGGGCTGACGCCTGCCGTTTAGCTCGGCCGAGGCGCGGCTCCGTAGAGTGCCGCCGGTCGCAGGCCCCAGCCCGTGCCATGACAGAACCTGCGCACCCCCCAGCGGGTTTGGCAATTCTGCGGGGCCATGCCGCCTAACTGGACGCAGCATCGGGGCAGCGGCAGCGGCATGCGCGCAGTTGTGCCACGAGACACGAGCTGCCTGCCAGCCGATCAAGTTTGCAACCGGCGCCTGGCGCTCTGGGCACAGCAGCTGCAAGTCAGTCCAGTAAGCGGGGGGAGGGGGGGTGTTCACCAGGTGGGTGATGTCGTCAAAGCGCGGGTCGGCACCGGTGTTCAGCACGCCCAGCGAGCACAGCTTGGCGATGCGGTCCCCCTCGTTCGCCAGTATCGGCGCCCCCTGCGGCTCATTGGGGTCTGCGGGCCAACACAAGCACCGCGTCGATGTGCGGACCGTCTCTTGACGTCGACCAGGTGCCTTGGTCGGTGTGATGTGCTGCCATGGCTGTCGTGCCCTCTCTGTGTTCGGTGGCCATGTGCCCACACCGGCAGCACCTCTGGGAGGTCTGCCAGGGACATGACAGCACACCGCACCGGAGATGGGGTGGCTTGCAGGAAAATCATGACTGCACCTTCACAGCCATGTGCAGCTGGGACAGCAGACTGCCAAAGCCTGGTGTTGCCACAAAGGTTTTCCGGCGCTCAGCACAGTTGGGGTTTCAGGTGGGGCGCACCCGCTGCGTCACTGCTGCGCCAAATCGTGACCGCCAATGAACATGGCTGACGGACGGCGGAATGCCAGCAAGCGCTTGTTAGATGGACTCTCAAGGGTGCGCACCTAGCTCTTCGAAAAGTTCTTCTAGCTGCGGGGGCACGCCTGCCGGCTCTGGCTGCGCCGCAGTGCTGGTCACCTCCGGGATGGTACACTTCCCTGCTGGCTCCGCAGAGGTCAGCGCCTTAAAGTTGGGCAGCTCGTACAGCAACGCCGATGGCAGCGGGGACGACAGCCGCCTGCATGGCACACATTCCGAGTGTCAGCCGAGTTTTGGACTCCGGCAATCAAACGCGCAGCAGGCCTCAAGCCGGCCAGGAGTCAGCACACGCCTTCCGCGCAGCTTGCCAGAGGCGGTGCAGGCGCCACGTTACCGCCGCAAACGCCCTGCCATCTCGACCGCAGCTGGAGCGCCCAGGCGGCTGCGCTAACGACGAACCTGGCGTTGAGGCCCCTCATGGCCACGCCGTCGCGGATGCGGCCCGACTCGCCAGCCTCCATTCTGGCGGAACCGGCGGGCTGCCAGCTGCTGCTGCGTCCAGAATAGGCGCCCAGCATTGTGCTATCCAAGCTCCCCCGCCGGCCTGCAGAGGCGCACACTCTGTGGGTGCCACAGCGCAAAGGAGCGTTTTCCCCGTCCATCAATGCCTTAAGCGCCAGGCCAGAGGCTGCTGCTGGTGCAACGCTGCCAAGCTACGGCATTGTACGCTGCCGTCGTTGCACTCTCTGCACCATGGTGAGGTTGACAGCACTCAGGCCCATCAGCGACTCTGCACAGCTGCTCTCAGGCACTCGGCCGCCGCACCTAGTGGTGCCCCTGCCTGCGTTGCGATGGTCTGCGCGTGCCACTGGCCGCTGCGCGTCGGCAGGCCCGAGACCTTGTCGGCGGTCGCAGGGTCAGGCAACACCGGGAACACCCAGCGCTCTGTAGCCAGTCGGGGACCGCTGTTGCTGCGGCACGCATCCGCTGCAGTGGGCGCGGTTGTGACGGGGTGCGGCGGCCGTTCTGTGGCTGATGAGTCTGCCTGCGGCACAGCCATTGCGGGTCGCGCAGTAAGCGCGGCCGCGGTGTTCGGGCCGACAACCTTGGAAGGTAATGTCGCGGTGCAGCTCTGCCCCGGCGAGGCTGCTCCGACGGATGCAGGCGTCCCTGTCGAGGGAAGGACAGCTGAGAGCGCTTCCTGCAGCCGTGGCAGCTGCTTCACAGGCGGCGGCCCGTCTTCTGCCGCGCTGGCACAGCTGCAGCAACCGCCCCGCTCGTCCTGCAGTGAAGCAGTTTGCGTTTTAGCTGTCAGTAAGAGCGAAAAGGAGTGACGAGCAGCCATGGTGGCCAGGCTGCTCCGCTGCCACGGCCCGCGCCCCTGTGAAAGGACTGCGTGCAGAAACGTCGGATTCGGTGGGCGGTGTCAACAGGCAACATCGCCCTCAAGGCAGCCGCAGAGGGTCAGCCTTCAGCTGCAAGCCGATAGCAACTCACTACTAGCACAACAGCAGTCGGAGGCCCTCTCAACAATTCCGGCAGTTCCGGAACCCCGTACGACAGCGCCGCACGCCTTTTCGTTGATCGCTGCCACGCCTGGCCGCAGTGAGACTATAGCAAAGGTACTTACCATCTTTGATAATCTCGCGCCCATTTTGGCGATCTGCAAACCCCGTCACAAGCCAGGCGTCGTACGGATGATGATCAGCCTCTCAGACATCCGGCGACCGACAGCCCATACGTCGATGTTATGAAGAAGGTCTCTCAACAAGAGTGCGAGCAAGAAGGAAAGCCCAGAGTTAAGCTGAGGAAAGTATGGGTATGCGCGGAAAGGGCCACAGGTGAATTACTTTGCCGTCCCTGCACTCTGCACCAAAATCAAACCTTACACCGCGCGCTAAATGACAGCGGAGGAAAGCGGAGAAGATTCATCTCTGCAGAAAATTGTCAACGAAATGTTCATGGCTCTTCTGTCTTGTGACGAGGTCAGCTGACAGTCTCTGCTGAGGGGCGAAAAATATGCATCACCCTTGCTGTACCTGAAAGATGCTGTACCAGAAGATACGGGAGAGGTAGTTTATGAGAGACTATTCGCAAACCGCCAAATTTTCTTTGCTCACAAGGAAGTAGAACACCAAATACACAAACACACTAAGGTCCCCTCGCTGATCGTCATCCGGTTCATGACCCCATGTCAAAACGCTCTGAAGCGATGCCACATTACACCACGCAGTAGCCTTCACTCCATCATCAACAGATACCGCTCATCGACCGCCGCGCCGGCAGGTGTAAGTACAACACGTGCAGACGCGCACACTCGGCTGTTTGTCAAACTGCCAGTCCACAGGCAGCATGCGTGTGCAACGAACGCTAAGTAAGGCTCGTCCTCATGCCACGCAAATGGGGCTGATGGACACGAATAAGGGCCACCAGAAGTCGTCTCTTCGAGCCCACTCCTGGGCGCTGCATGTCGTGAAGTAGACCGCATCGATCGGAACATTTGCTTGGCGCCCCCTGACGGAGGGTACTGTGCGAGGGTTGAGACTGCGTGCCGCTGCCGCCTGAGTACGTATGTGGTGCTGCTGCGGCATCGGCCGGCGGCGGTTGTGACGATGTCGTCGTCGATCAAGCCCTGGCTGCCATGTGGCGCCGCAATCGCATTCAAGTGCCAGCGATTTCGGCACATGCCAGCAGCCCAATTGTGGGCACCGATCTGTTGCGCCGCCAATACACATACATACAGCCAGGGAACGAAGACGGATAGAGTGGCCAAGCTCCTGCTGGATCAGTCATGCAAGGACAAAGCACCGCAAATCACGAAACTTTCGCGCCATCTGGGCGTGCCTAGTACTTGGCTGCTTGCTTCTATACGTCTAGTTGAGGCCCGTAGTGTTACATTCTGCCGCCATATGGTGCCGCAAATCTCCTTTGGCAAACCCCTGACCTTGGGAGGCTCTGGAACCTGGTGTCGTCTGGTACTACAGCTGCATCATGGTGTCGATGCTGAAGTGGCAGTCTGCGTAGCTTATCAAGCGCTACTGCATTGTGCCGCCGGTGCACCTGCAGTAGCATAATGCTAAAACGCCGCGGGTTGTTGCTGTGATGGTCAGGCCGAGGTACCTGCAGATGTCGCACTGCTGCAGCAGCACGCTGCCGCATCGCCAGGCATGAGGCCCGGCTGCCTTCTGCCGCTTCATATCCAATTCCATCCAAACACTCTCTCATAAAGTGTGTTTTGCGCCAAGAGAAATGAAAGGTGAGGCTGGCACGAGCCTTGATGCGTTTGCGCCAATTTGGGAGAGATTCAATGAGGGCATGAAAAACCTGCAGGTTTGAAATCTCAGGGGGAGACGAGAGGACCAGAGAGGAAGGCGGCGCAAACGCCTCCTTCGTTGGCTCAACCACAACATTTCCCTTCACCATTGCTTACACGCCTCCCTCACGTGGAACCAGTCACATCAGCAGTTTCAAGGAAATCGTTGCACACTCATAAGTGTTCAATCTTATTGTGCACGCGCGGCGCAAGCAGCCATCTGTTGGGGCTGATGCTGCATCCCCGCACAGGTGGAGAGGGGATCGCACGTTTATTTCAAGTCCATAGTTGTCCTCGACCATCAACAAATTCATTGCCTTCCCTTGCCCATTATTGAGTTTGGCATGTCACGCAAGCAAAATGCAGCCGCGCTTCCATTGTTACTCCTAGCAGAGGTAGCGGTGCGCCACGCACGCCTGTCGCTCAGCGCTCAACAAAGCCTTGGGGGGCTTTTTCAAGTAGGAGGCCCTATGAGGGAGAAAAACCATCCAATCAAATTCCAGCTGGTTCTCCTTCTTCATTCATGGGCAACATGCTCAGAATATTATCTGCCACCCAAGTGTCAGGCAGGAGAATAAGTCATTACCATTATCTTACTGTCAACAAATAAAATTTGCCGGGAGGGGCAAGGCTTACCAGCAATGATGACATCGGGCAAGACTTCGGGCTTGCCCTTGCCGGGGGTAGGAGCGGGGGCAGGCACGGGAATGGGAGCCGGCACGGGGACAGGGGGMAGCGGGTCGATGATCTTGCCACCGGTAGGTTTGCCCGGCCCGGTAGGTTTGCCCGGCCCAGTGGGTTTGCCAGGCAGGGTAGGTTTGCCAGGTGCAGTAGGCGTGACGGAGGGTGCCGTAGTAGGTGTTGAGCCCCCTGCGGCTGCAGCTGGAAGCACAACAAATGGATTCACCAACAGGACAGTAGCAGGGTGAAAATTCACAACAAATGACCACAAACTCAGAACCAAATGTGATTTCGCCCCTGCTATGCACGAGATCGAGGCTTTCCAAAGAAGCAAAAGTAGAAAGCGGTGAAAAATTCAATGGTCACCTGCAGCGCTCCCAGCAGCAGCAGCAGCAGCAGCGGAGTCACCACCAGCTGCGGCTGCTGCAGCTGCGGCAGCTCCGGCAGCGGCAGCAGCAGCTGAAACAGCAGGAGACAGCAGCGTCAAGCTATAATGTCCGATACAGCTTGTCCATACAGGTAAGCTGTTGTCAGCTGGGATTACAACTGGGAGAGACCAGTGCTACAAGAGAGGCTTTTCGCTCAGCGGATCGGAGAAGGGCTGGTCTCACACCGGCGGACCCTCCCGCTGCGGCGGCAGCCGCTGCACAGAATGAAAAAGAAGCTCAGCAAATGCAAGAAGCAATGATAACGAGGTTTGAACCAGCAGGGCGCAGACATACCCAGAAGGTCAGCATTAGCGACCGGACGGGAAGCAGCAGGCCCGGCTGCAGGAGGCTGCCGCGACAAGCAATTTCGCACTTGCCTGCAGCACTACCGGCAGCGGCAGCGGCGGCAGCCGAGCCTCCTGCTGCGGCAGCTGCCGCAGCAGCAGCACCGGCAGCGGCAGCGGCGGCCGCTGAGGCGCCCGACGCCGCAGCGGCGGCGGCAGCTGACAGAGGAGAAGAATAATTGTGAGGCCACGTAACAACTGAAAAACTGATCGTGAACAGGCAATGAAGGAGGCAGGCTTGATCTGTGAAGTAACATTTTGCGCCTCCAATTGGCAGACAAGCTGAACATAAGAAAAATACCTAGAGGTCTGCTGGCAAGGATGAAAAAAAACAGAGATGGCAGCAAACCTGACGTGGCCGCCTCAATGCAGTTTGCCGATTGCAGCACTCCGGTCTCGAACACACACCTGTCCCGGCCGCTGCGGCGGCCGCCGAAGAGAGGCCAGCGGCAGTGGCTGCAGAGACGGCGGCCGCCGACGCCGCAGCAGGCTCGACGAGGATGATCGCAACTGGTGGCGGGGGCGGCGGCGTGGTGACGACCACCAGCTTCTTCACCGCTGATGGTGGTGGCGGCGGCGGCGTGGCGACGACCACCAGCTTCTTGACCTTCTGCGCAGAACTCAGGCCACCCTTGGCGTCAGCATTGTGTTGGCAGCAGCACGGCAGATGCTCGATGAAAATGCAGACAGCAGGGTGCACGTCGCTCGGCAGCTGAGTGCAATGGCATGTGAGGGAACGTCTCTGCAAGCGGGGTGAGCTGAAGAACGAGCTGACACAAACACACACACAACACAGATGGCACAGTGCAAGAGATCTTCGCTCTCACCACCGGCGCGGGAACCTTGACTGGAACCACTGCATTGAAAAAGGCAATGATGTTCTCACAGCACCCTGCAGTCGGGATTTTGACTCGCACAATGCTGGGCGCTTGCGTCAAGCTTCAGCAGGAGCGTGTGTCGCTTGCATCAGGAATTGAAACCAACAGTGGCGATGGGTCAGAGAGAGTGCGCACGCTTTATGGGTGCGGGTGCGGGCGCGGGCGCGGAGGCGGCAGCCGCCTGCGAATGTGACAACAAGTAATGGTGTGAGGTTTTCATGGATGACACTCTCTGTCCAGGTCATGATCTGCCGTGCATGTGTCCTGTCCGGCTGCTAGACAGCCCGACACAATAGCGTAAGCGATGTTCTGTGTGAGGAGGCATTTGTATCTTCAGGAGGAAATCAGCACACCGCAGCAGCTGCGGCGTCGCCGGCGCTCGAAGCCGCGCTCGCGGCTGACGACGCAGCTGCTGCTGCCGCGCTAGAGGCCTGGAGGAGGTTCCGCTGCAGCACCACATCTCTGGCTCTTGCGCCTGCCCACAGGCATCAGAGTCATGTGATCAGTGGCACACCAAGCCACTGCAGCGTGAGCAATGCAATTGCCGTCTGGCGGTTCATCTGCCAGGAATCATCGTAACAGTTCATGGGCTTGACGATGGGGGGAGTGAGCGAGAGTGGCGTCTTCGCCAGCAGCAGGCGGCGCATGCATCTTGCGAGATATTATATCCATCAGCATGCTGGCTTCTTGTCGTGAGCACACAGCAGCACTGGTGGGTCTGACTCAGGCCTCAAGTGGAGTGTGAGAATATTGGCTTCGACGCGAGTCTGAAATGCCAGGTGAGCATGGGACAGCATATAGAGTACATAAGCTCGCACATACACGCTCGCACATACAATTAGGGTCTCTTCATCAGCACAGTCCTGCCGAAGGCGGCTGGGTGATGCATCCGACTGCCGTCCCCGCGACGGTCGGCGCACGTTCACCCGAGCATGACACAATTCTGTGCCTGGCGACGGCCTTTCTCCGAACCGCTGTCCAGTGAACATGCGCACCACAAAACGCTGGCATTGTGGATATGTGTTGCAGGCGACGGCAGGAGACATCAAAGCTCACCCGAGACGAGTGCGACAATAATGAGCAGCGCGCCGAGGAGCGCCTGATGCGTGCGCGCCATGATTTCGCCGCCGGTATTTCCGCACACAAACTTTTGGATGCGGTGGGATTGATGAGCGGTCTGCTGTGCACGGGCGACCGATCACGCCTGAAGCACTAAACGTGCGGGCCGAGAAGTGAGGCGTGTACAAGTCCGTCCCAGTCAGCCCTCCAGAATGTGCGGGGCAAGATGACCTCTCCGGAGGTAAAAGGGTCAGTCACGGACCGCGACTGGCCTTGACAAAAACCTGATGTCTGGAAGGCTCGCCACATGGCGACCGGTCACCGATGTACCAGCAAAGCCCTGGTTTGCCCTACTGGGCAAGCCCGTCCAGAATGGGTAACCTAAACCGCGGGCGTTATTTTCACATTCATACAAGGTATGGTCTCCCGATCCAAGACGGTGTCAAATAAAACGTGTGGAAGGTGGATCTCAATTGGTCCAAGGTCGAGGTGCGCGCTGAGCAGCAGCACTTCAAGCTCCAGGAGGAACTGACGACACTGCTCGCTGCTGGAATGAGGGTTTAGGGTTTATGGGTGTATAGCCACGCACCCGCAGGCCGCTGCCGGGCGGGCTGCCGGCTGGCCTACATATTCTGGCTTGGTCGCAAAGGCCCCGTGGCGGCGGCAAGGGGCTGACACCGCGAGCCCACGCAAGCGGCAGTCTTTGCGCAGCTGGCCGGGCTGCAGCAGCTGCGGCGCCTGGCAGTTGAGGATGCGTCCGCTGCTGCGCTGTGCCCAGCACTTCTGCGCTCGCTGCCGACCTCGCTCGCGGAGGCAGGCTTCTCGCGCATTGTGGTGGAGCTTGCCGGAGATGTTGACGCCGCGGTGACTGCCACCGAGGCGGCATATGAGGCGCACCTGCCGGCCCACCTCGAGATAGTGGCCTGGTGAACAGGGGTGGTGTAACCCTCGGCACCTTGACGGACTTCCGGCTGCGTGCCAAGGCGCGTACGTAGGCGCGCACACCGCTTACCAAACTGCGGGGACGAGCCGTGTTGCTGCATGCAGCCGTTGGTTTGGTCCGTGGCTCAAGGGCGCAAAGGATTCAAGGCAGCGAAGGGTTTGGACACGAAGCTTTGCCTCAGTACTCATGAAGACTGCTGCTGGACACAGTCCGAACAAGTCCATCAAGCTCTGGCAGGCAGGCAGTAGCGACGCGGAAACACATGGCTGACGCTGCTTACGATGGCTTCACGCACCACACAAGATCCCAAAGCATGACTGTAACACTGACAGCTGATGACAATATGGCGCACATCCACACACAGCCCCTGCCTGGCCATGTTTCTCATGTCCACTGCTGCTCTGCTGCTGCTGATGGGGCTTTTAGGGCTTTGCCGCTGTTCCATCCTGGATCCAGCAGGATGCCGCTCTTCCAGCAGGATGCCACTCCTTTGCATGCCGCCGCTGGCCCTTGCTAGCAGCATTTTCGCGGCAATCAGAGCTGGGCAGCCAGCGGATTGTAGGCCGGGGCAGAGCTGCAGCGTCGGCGGCCAAAACCCTTCTATGATCCAGAAATAAACAAGCGCAACAGCTTCACTCCAGGATTATGATGTCATCGTCGTCGGGAGCAGCCAGCACGGCGCCCACGCCGTCGGCGAGCGCCGCGCGCTTGACGGCGGATGATGGCCCTGCCTCGTGGTCGTTTGTGGCCACCGGCTCGCGCTTGCGCTTGCCGTTTGCGCTGGCGGTGGTGATGGCAGAGTCAGCGGCGGCGGCGGTGCCATTTGCGGCGGCCATGCCCGCCGGGCCTGGAGGCTCCTCGAGCATCTCGAAGCCGTCGTCGCTGTCGGAGGCGCCCGCCGCAGAGGCGTCCGGCTGCTGCGCTGCGCCGGCTGCATCCTCGTCTGCGACAAATGGCAGAGCGCTCGTGCTGTTGTGCCGCAAGAAAAAAGACCTGCATCCTGCTGCGCGAGAGATGCATAAAAAGATGCACCTTCACAGGCGCTGACGCACGCTTACTTCTCCAAATGCACAGCCACCTTGCCCTACTCGTGGAGCCCAGCGACCTGCAAAGGCAGGGCGGGCAGGAGGCTGTGCCACGCGCACAGCTACCGCATTGTGTGCAGTGAAGGGTTCGGACAGCAGAAGAGAGGGGGGCCGGAAAGGGCCAGGAGCCTGTGTCGCTCCCTCGTTGGCAGCAACATGGATAGATATAGACAAAGGCAAACAGATATAGCAGAGATATAGAGATCAGGATCGAGTGCCGAGACGCACCTCCATCGGCGACGACGGCAGGCACAGCACCCTCCAGCAGGAAGCCCTCCGGCTCCTGTTCCTCGTCCCATTCTTCCTACCGGCACAGTCACAATACCGAATAAACTGGGCGCCGTATAACCGGACTGCATCTTGTCCATTCTGTGAAAGCGATGCCGTCAAGGGTTGCTGCCAGAACGCAGCACGCCAGCCCTGGGGCTCCTTCTCGGCTGAATCCTTCCTTGCAGCAGAGCGCCTCCCGGGACCTTCGCACTCTCGACAGCCGCTTCGAGCGGCAGTGCTGGCTGCTGGTGGGGCCTGACTGCGGCGCGCGCCGCTGCCCGCCTGCGCCTCCCACCCGCCTGCGCCTCCCACTGTCCCCAAAAAGATTCCTGCCAGGGCAACAGGGGCATCACAGCAAATGGGCCACCAATCTACAAACCCTCCAAAACCTGCCAAAACCTCCGGAACAGCACTGGAAGCAGAGCCACCGGTGGCGCACCCGGTGGCTGACGACGAGCGTCGCCTCGAAGGCCTGCGCCTGGTCCGACACCGCGACGATGGAGCCGTGGCGGATGCCGCCGCCGGGCAGCCCCGCCAGCGGCGTGGGGCGGTGCGCCGCCGACTCGGCCGCCTCGTCGGCCTCCAGGTCGGGCCCCTCCTCGTACATGAAGGCGTCCGCGACGACGGTGGGGCTCACCAGCGCCAGCCGCTTCTTCAGCACCTTGGCAGCAGCACACGAGGAGGGAGTCAGGCTCGACAGATGTCAGGCCGGACAGCCGCGCGAGCATCCTGCGCCAGCCGCTACGGTGGCTGCCCCTCCTCGTGCATGAAGGCATCGGCGGCGCCGGTGGGCTGCCAATCAGCGCCGGCCGCATCTGCAGCACCTGGCCTGAAGAAAGCCTCACGCCGGTCAGCAGCCTGCCCCTTCAGCGCCAGCTGCCTCTTGCACGAACCAAGGCAGTGGGACTGGGGTCAGACAATGGCACCTCTAGCACCCAAGCGCATCAGTACTGACAATGACGCAGCCGCGGCAGCGGCAGCAGCAGCAGTGAACCGGGGGGTTGWAACACCACAGGCAGCAGAGCACCTGGTCGACGAGGGCGCCCAGCGGCGTTGTGGCGGTGTTGATGGTCAGGTGCAGCTGCGCGGTGCCGCACACGATGCACTTTTTGCTCGGCGGCCACGTGCCAATGGGCTGCACCAGCCGCTTTGCGCTCACGTGCTGCTGCAGGAACGTGTTCTGCAGGCAAGGGGCACCCAGTGCAGCGGTCAGTGGGATGTAGGCAGGTGTTGAGAAGAGCAAATGCAGAGGCGACCGGATTTGAGTCTGGACTCGAGTCTGATCTCCACCGATCTGGTATAATTTTCGTTTGAAGGGCGCAGCAGAGAGTGTCTGTGCTCTGCAACCCGCTGCAGCAGCTTCACCACCTCTGGCAGTGCTGATGACCACGGCCACGGCGCCATTGCAGTCATGAGACTGCCACCTTCGTCACGCTTCGGAGTGTTCCATGTCTGCCCCACGTTTCTGGATCACTTCACTTGTAACTTTTCCTCAAAAAGCGCAATGTGGTCGCACCCGGCAGGCGTCGGGCGCGCGTGCCAGCAGCTTCATCGCCTCCAGGGCGATGAGGCCAGAGATGACCGCGTTGGTGGTCGCCACCGCGTGCACGATGTTGCCAGCCATGCCCTTGGCGTCGAACAGCGACTGCGTCGGGATGCCGTAGGCGGCCGACCGCAGGTTGGCCGCCGCCGCCACGAAATCCACTGCCAGGTCGTCCTCCTGCCGCCACAGTACAAAACCCGTGTGTGTGTGTGTGTGTGTGTCGGTGTATGATTTTTCGAAAGAGAATGAGCCGCTGCGTTAATTCGGGAGAGTCGTGCGGGCGCGTGTCTGCAGACCGCAGGTTGGCCACCGCCGGCACAGGTCTTTCTCTTGCAACCAGGTGAAAGGTCCATTGCCGGATCTGAGGCCTCTCGAGATTGCAGACAGAGGTAGAGGCGCAGAAAAATGTCGCCAAAGGCGAGAAGAGACAGCGATAATTTCATTATGCAGCACGATCGACATTATGGTAACCGACATGTACACGCTCAGGCAGTCGTTCTGATTCGAATGGACGGCCTGGACAGCTCACAATGACCGGCCGCGAGCATGTCGCATGCTGCCTGAGCGTTTTGTGGCGAGGCCATCAGCGGACGCCTCAGACACTGCGCTCTACCCTCGTTGCATGCCGAGGAAAGCCCCGCTTTATCGGGGGGAAAAACTGTTCCATTGATGGCGGGGGGGCATTTATCGAGCCGGCGCACCTTGTCAAAGATGGCACAGCCGACCTCCCCCGGCCGGTGCTCCAGGTATTGCCGCGTGGCCTCCAGAAACAGCGCAGCCAGCTCCTGCAGGGTGAGACGATGATCGTAAACAGCTCGTGAGAGGGTTTGGGGCAAGGACCCAGGAGCTTTGTGGTCCAGGCAGTGCCGGCGCACCCAGAAGTCTCGCTTCAACATATCAAAATAGCTACATATCTTCACTCCTGCCGGGTGCTTGAGAGGCAGCGAGCAGGGTTTGCTGCGGCGCCTCTGGGAAGAGTGCCGCCGGCTCCTGCAAGATGCAAGATGCTTGAGGCAAGTCGCAGGGTGTGCAGCTGCCCTCGAGGTGCGGGTCTGACCAGGGTGCGTCGGCACTGCAGCCGCTGGCCGGGCCACAGCGGCAGTACAGCGCTATGCGCTGGACAGAAAGGCACTTCAAGCCGATGCCTGCAGCCCCAGCGACGCGTAGCATGCTGGCGTGGCCGAGCTGCGGGTGTTGTGGCAACCACATTGCGCAAGGATGAGCGGGAGGCATGAAGGTCTGTTGGGCGGGCACACGTTGATGCTGAGCTGAGCGTGCGGGTTCGTGAGGCCGAGCGCCGCTGACGCCGACGCCCCCGGCGCCGCAGCTGCCATGCCGTTTGCTGCCGGCTCCTGAATACCACAGGGGAGCCACACCTCAGACAGGACCGGCGCATGCAAGGGCCCCTCCGCCGCCTCTGGCAACACAAAACAACCGGAGCATGCGGCAGCGCATGCATCCCAACCGAAGCAAGAGAAGGCACCGCCAGGCTGCTGCGTGGCGCTGTGCCGTGGGGCAGAGGCATCTGCCCTTCAGCGCACTCGGCGCCAGGGCAACGACACCATGACGCACCTCGGCGCCTGAGGGTCTGGGCAGCACCAGAACGTCCAGGTCCAACGGCTTCGGCGGCGTCCGCTTGTGCCACAGATCCTGCGCCACCTCTTAGCAGCACAGCTTTGTATCGCAGGGTCGTCTGCTGAAGGCTGGGCAACTTGCAGAGTGTGGACGGGGGGTCTGTATGCCGTAGCTTGTGCTCAACCGCCCCGGACGCATCCCCGCGCACACGTGGAACCGAGGCACCACGACACAGGGCAGGCCACAGGACCGCCAAGCACAGCATGGCGCCTGAGGCGCGGCTCTCGGTTCTGACAGTGGTGGCGACAGAGCTGCTCGCTGCAGCTGTGATACAGTGAAGGGATGTGCGGCGCGGCCAAGCACGAGTGCCGCCTGGCACCGTCTCAGCCCGGTGAAAAGGACCCGCTGCCATCACCCTGCCTCTACAGCTGGGCAGCGGCTCGGATGCAGCTTCAGGGTGCAGGCTGCAGGGTTGTGGGAGGGAGCCCCGACCTCCATGCGCAGGACGCGCTCGATGTCGGTGGTGAACACGCGGCGGAAGATGCGGCGCGCGTAGGGATGTGCGCCCTCTCCGTCCTGGCGCAGGAAGAAGCTCGCATCCTCCGCCGCCTGCGGCACGGACTTGTCGGGTCACTACGGACCTCGCATGGGGGCAGCCAGCTGCCAGCCCTCGTCGGGGCTGCATTTCGGGGTCGGAGCCCGCCTCCGCGGGGGCAGCTGAGCGTCCGCGCGGGGGCTGGAGCGCAGGCCTGCTTGCTGGCCCTCTCGCTGCTGCTGAGGAGGCGTCAGACCTGCCATTCTGGCTTTGGGAGGACTCCAGGTCGTCGCAATCATGCAGCGCAGATGATGACCCACCGTAGCGTGTGATATCTGGTTGGGAGGCGAGCGCGCTCACGCGAGAAGTATCTTGCCCCACAGGCCGCGCCATGCCAGGAAGGATGGGTGCTGCTGTTCATCAAGTGCAAGAAGGCAGCACCTGCTTGGCGGCCTCTGCCTTTGCTGCCGCCAGCTCCTCTGGCGTCTGCCCCGCCGCGGCGTCAGTGGCCGGCCCCTCCGCCGCCTGCGCCGCTGCCGCCATGGCGTCTGGGTCCGGCAGAGGCGGCTGCAGGTGCCAGCGGCAGGCCGGTTACTCTTCAAAGGATTTATATGTCTGTTACACTTCAAACAGATGTCAACGTTGACGTCTGGAATTGACGTCTTTAAAAAGTAGTGCACAATTTCTATTGTTACTCCCACCGGTAAACCTCATGCAGTATGCGGTATCTCCCATGAGATTTCCGGGTGATCTCAAACTCGATTCAGCGCCAAGCACACCCCTGCAATGTCGAACCGCTGTGTGCCTTGAGGAGCCAGCCGTGACGCGTTTTCAATGAGGTCGTTGACGAGATAGTCAGGACAAATTGCACACCTCCGCTGCATCGACAGCAGTGGCGACCGCAGGCGCCGCCTCTGCCTCGTCCAGATCTGTCACTGTGTCTGGCCTGCAATCAACACAGGCGCAGTATTTAAGAAGACAGCAGCCAGGATTGCAGTCTGATGCGCAACCTGCAGAGCTTGTGCAGAGCTTCTGCTCCTACTTGGACAGGTGCGGCCAGGTTGCATGCTTGGCAGAAGAACAGCGCATGTTGCAGCGGAGTCCAAAGTTGCAGCCTCGGCAGACTCAGGATGAAGTTCGTACACCCCACTGGGTCGGAATGCAGATGCAGCAGAGGCCCGACAGCGGCAGGTTAACATCACCTGGCGAAGAGGCGTGGGAAGAGGAGGTCCTTGGCCCACACGACGCAGTGGATGGGCTTGTCGGGAGTGTTGCGGATGGTGCACACCGGGTATGATTTCGGCGCCGCCTTGGGCTGGCACTCGAAGCACTCCGTTTTGCCCTTCAGGTGCACTGTGACCTGTGCAGCATGAGGTGGAATAGTTTGGTGTTGATGAGACAGAGCCGGTGCGTATCAAGCGCCGCCTTACGCGGGCACTGGGAGCAGTTCATCATCCGGACTGGGTGTGTCTCGAGTGCCAACGTCAGCTGCCCAGTCATTGAAATGACTTGCCCGAGCCTTCTGGGGATTCAAGTGCACTCGTCAGCCGGAACACCTCCAAGGGTGCTGCAGCATGGGTGTGCCAAGTGCGACATCACCACCTGATGCTGGCTGCCCACGAACCAGCCAAGGGCGTCTTGGCAACCAGCGTCAGGCAGCCGTGCCATGCCACGCCGCGCACCCATGCTGCTTTTGGATTCCTGGGCTCCCCACTGATCCCCATGGTTGCGTGCAAATGAGACGGCAGGACAGCCGGCGGCCCCGGGGCGTCCCGCGCGGCACAGACCATCCAAAGGGCATGGACACAGAGAACAACATCAACAACAACAACCCTCGTCCTTCAGCGGCCTTGGTGAGGCTGCAATGCCCGTCTTGCCCATGTGGCCGTCGGTGCCGGACTCCTCGAGCGGCGTGCGCAGGGTGACGTAGCGCCGCTCGGCCTAAAACTTTTTTCCTTCCAACTCCAAAATCCTTTTTGCGAACTCGGAAGACGAAAGCAGGAGATTAGGGGAGGCGGAGTGGCCGTCGCAGGACGCCCTTAATCCTAAACCAACCTGGCCCAGGTAGCCCTCCGTGCCAGACTCCACGAGCGGCGTGCCGGCCGCGAGCGCCAGGCGGTTCACGTGCCGCCGCGCCTCCATGTTGTCGAGGCCGTTGAGCACCAGGTCGAAGGACTTGAAGAAGTCCACGTCGTAGTTGCTGTCCTTGACATTGCCCTGCGGCACAGGGACGCATCGGCGCGCTGGGCTAGCGCAGAGCCGGTGAGCGCAGGGAGATGCCGCCCGGCGAGCCGACCGGTGCGCGTTCCGCTGCCGCAAGGCGGAAGTGGAGCGCTGCAGTCGCGGTCCCAGTCATGCGCCTGGTGCCCGGCCCCTGGGCGCACTGTTCCCGGTGGTCCAGGGGCAGAGCCAGCTCTGCATGCAAGCGTGGACGTCCCCCTGCTGTCATGTGATTAAACTTGGCAGGTACTCAGGAGGCATGCGCTCTAGAGCCACCTGGTGCGCCTTAATCCTGGCATCCGGTGCGAATCGCCGCACCGCCTCCGCCGCGACGGCCGCCTTGCTCTGGCCAACGTGCCGCTTTCGGAACAGGAATTGCCGGTTGAGGTTGCTCGTCTCGATGGTGTCCAGGTCGATCTGCATGCAATTCCGCTGTGCTTTCCAGACGTCATGCTGAGTGAGGCATGTGTTCTGCCTCCCGTGCAACATGATTGCTGTGCGCACTCCGCTCGCTAGACCTGCAGCGCTGATCCAGCGCAAGGTTCTGGACAGGTTTGCGTGCGTCGTGGAGGGACGCACCACTTCGATGTCCCGGAAGCCGCTGAGCGCAAGCGTCTTGAGCAGTTCGCAGCCGATGCCGCCGGCGCCCACGCACAGCACCCTCGCCTTGGCGACCTGCGGACAGCACGGATGGATGATTGTAACATCGGCCGTGGCACCAGTCGGATCAGCTGCTCCTCGTGAGTGCATTGCACATGGCGTCAGGCCCAGCCGCCATGTGCGGAGCCGCAGCCGCTGTCCTTGGTCTGCTTGTCCATGCAATGGAATTTCACAATGTATATCATGCGCAGTGACAAGAACTGCGATTTTCAACTGGCTGCTGTTGCAGCAGGTGACTGCCGGCGCACGTAAGTGAGTGATCTCAAAGAGAAGCAACGATGCACCCGCAACTGCAGCTCCGGAGACCCTGCGGCAGCAGGCCACTGCAGCGGTCCTGCAGTCATCGTGAAGTGAGCGTTCCCAGGCCTCAAGCCTCTGAACGATCTCGCCTAAGATTCGAACCGGACTTTCAAATACCGATCATGCGTCCATGCGGTCGCGGTGCAACGTGCAACAGACATGTTTCTTTCCGTTCCCGCTCGCAATGCAAATCGACAGCGCGCCGTTTGCTGCGAGCACTTTAGATGATGACATGATGTGCAAGCAGTCATGACGCTTCACTTGTCGTTTGCACAGCCCCGCGGCTGGCGCCGCATGCGGTGCTGCGATTGGTCAGTCCTGGCATTCGCTGCGACTCACGGCAGGCCAAGGAGTGTGCTGCGGGTTGACAACGGGCGTTGAGGATTGTGTGTGTGTGTGTGTGTGTGTGTGTGTGCACGTTTGGGCGACTTCCTTTGGGTTGGAACTCCAGCTTGCACAGTGCCGACTGACGTGCAGTTGCTCAGCCAGTGGTGTACGGACCTAGATTGCGGCTCAAGCGATCCTGGACAGCCGGCCAGCATGTGACAAGGGCCAGCGGGCTTGGTGCAGACCAGGGCTGGAGGCTCAGGAGCCATCCCTGAGCCTCGCTCTGGTCGCTCTAGCCAGGAGATTAGCCAGGGTCATGCGTATCCGCGTGCCCGGCATGCACAGCTCGGAGAAGGAGCACAGAAAGGCGCATCCCAGTAGCGGCGTGCAGGTAGTGGGCACGACGCATGTGGCGCACTGCTTCGAGACGCTCATGGCACACTTCGCAGGCCTGCCGCCGCCACGCCCTGCCTTCGCGGACACCACGTGGTGAGGTTCCAACCCGCCGGACCGTTTTCTTTGCATGGCTCCTCCGCGATGGCGGCAGCAGAGCGGACCATCGCCGCGCGTCAGTTCGACTCGCCTCCCTATTTTGCATATACCTCCTTGGTTGCTTTCACCCAACTGCGCCCGGCAGAGCTGCGCCAGGCGCTGCGGTCGCAGCAGCCACCACAGCGATCGCACGTCACTACTGACATGCCTGTCACGTCCCTCGCCCCGCAGCCCGCTGTTCGTGACGTGGAACAAGGCGCCGGCGAGCGTCGGCGGCGGCGACGGCCTGCGCGGCGCGCGGCACGGCGGGTGGCGCCTGCGCGGCTGCATCGGCACGCTGGCGGCGCGGCCGCTGCACTCGGCACTGGGGGAGTATGCTCTGACGGCGGCGCTGCAGGATCGACGCTTCCCGCCGCTCACGCCCGGCGAGCTGCCGCTGCTGCGCTGCACCGTCAGCCTGCTGCACAGCTTTGAGCGCGCTGACGACTGGCGCGACTGGCAGGCGCGCGCCCGAGAGCTGCTCTGTGACACTTGGCCTTCGTCTTCCATGCGCTGCGTCTGCAACAGCGTTTGGGTCTCACAGGAGGACCCGGCGGCAGCTTACCAGCAGCTTTGCACCTTCACAAAAGTTTAAACAGTAGAAGCAGCTCTTCGAGTGTCCTGCAACACGGCTGCCCTGCACATGCAGGTGGGCGTGCATGGCCTGATCATCAACTTTGCGGACCCGGGCAGCGGGCAGCCGCGCACGGCGACCTTCCTGCCGGAGGTGGCGCTAGCCGAGGGCTGGACACTGGTGCAGACCATTGACGCGCTCATTCGCAAGGCGGGCGTCGATGGCCCGGCACCTGCAGCGCTGCGCAGTGCGCTGCAGGTCACCCGCTACCAGGTGACTTCACAGACGCCTGCACGAACCTGGCGGCTGGATGCTTGGGTCATTGCTAGGATGCACCCACTCCACAGACGGTTGTGGGCGGCCGATGAGGAGTCGCAGCCAGCCACACCTTGCCATGCAGATCGGCGCCTGGCATTGGATGCCGGTGTGTCGAAGCTGTTTCAGCAAGGAAATGCCCCCCGCACAGTGCCCTTATCCGCCTTGACAGAGACAATGTGCGGTGCAGGCTGCTCAGCAGCTGCCGCCGTGCTGCCGACTGTGCCCTGTATGCTCGCCCCACCTTTGCAAGAGGTTGCTGCCCAAGTCGCCCGGTCGTTGAGCTGCGTTGGCACGTTTTCTGGCTGCAGAGCACGGCGCACTCGCTGACATATGACGAATTCACCGCCGCCACCGCGGCAGACGGCGTCGCCGCTGAGCCCGCCGGGCCGCTGCAGCCCGGCAGCCCGCTTGTTGGCGCGGTGCCCGCCTGACGGCCACCGACCGTACCGCAGTCAGCTGTCTGCGCCCACGCAGTATATGCTAGCAGTCCCTGATCGGCTCAAGCGACGGTCTGAGCGCGCCTTTGTCCGTTTCCAATGTAAGCTGTAAACTGTAGGCTCTCGCCGTCGCATCGACGCTGAGCATTCGTCGTCGTGAGACCAACCGTGGGCAGTCTTGAAGGCAAAATGACTGACAAACAACACACTAACGAAGTTGCTGGAGGTGGCATTGATGCTGCGCGCATGGAAATGCATGTCGAAGCCCCGGTGAACGGTGACAAGTACGCCATGCCAATTTCTGCCACTGTTATTGACGCATGTGTTATGGACGGATGTAGAGGGCGGATCAGGTGGATCTTGAATCAACTGGCGAACAGGGACGGGGTTTCCGGTCGTGCTCGCAATAGTCTGCAGCTAGACCACACCACCGCGCTTACAACCTGCAGAGCTTTATTGTGCACCAGGGCACAGCGAACGAAGGCCATCACTGGTCGAACATCAAACACAAGGGCAGCTGGTACAAAGCAGATGACGCCAGAGCGAGTGACAGCAATTTCTCTGAGGGAGGTGATGACAGCGCAGACTATTCGATGCCCGGGATATCCGCCCGTGTGGAGAAGGGCACCGGAAAGCAACGCTCGTTGCGCAGCCGGTCAACTATGTACCCACAGGTGAAGTTGTACGTCCACATGTACCTGTACTGCGCCATGAGCGTCTGTGCCCGTGGCAGGTCAAAGTCCCGCATGCGCTGCGGTACTGTCTGCATCTCTTTTCGGTGGACGATGATGGCCATCTCGTTCCAGTTGAGCAGCTCCTGCAGCGGCAGGACGGCTCGACGTCATGCACCGCCAGGCACGCTCATGCTCACACACCTTCCATCGGACACACTGTGGCAACCCCCTGGAGCGGCAACCCTGCTGCTGTAAGTTTCGAGTCATGTGGCAACAAAACCCTGAACGAAACGCGAAGGTGGGGAAGGCTGTCGGGGTGAAGCAGCAGGACCTGGAAGGGTAGGACCAGGTCGTAGTCCCAGATGTACACGGGAGCGGAGCCCAGCTGCAGCGCTTCATACAGGCGCCAGGACGTGGACCCGAACCCGCGCGGAGCCAGCGTGAAGTTGGAGCGCTCGGTGATGCGCGCCGTCGTGGCGTTGTCTGCCTTTCCGAACAGGAAGCCGTGCGGCGCCAGCTGTGCGTGCACCTCGCCTCGCATCTTGTGCGTGTGCAGCCCGCCGAAGAAGCTGGCTTTGATGTCCTTCGCCAGGCCCACCGGCGTCAGCACCTGCATTCATACGCTTCAGCTCCTTGGAGTTGCAATCACTCGTAGATGAACCGCCCTGCGCATGCAGCAGGCGGTGGTCGATGCCCTGGAGCACGTGCCCGCCGGCGCCAGCACCTGCCTTGGGACACTACGTCTGGGTCTAGCGAATGCGAAACAGCACTGGCTCTCACACGGGGGAAGGCCAGCAGCTGGCAGTACCATCAGTTCTGTCTGAATACAGCGGCGCCGGTAGCGCCCGCCTCAACATAGTAGTGCATGATGGCACAAACCGGCAGCATTACTGTTTGTACGTAAGTGTGCTCGTGTCGACCAAACGCCTTAGTGAATTACCAGAACCTCCAGCAGAGTGCCTGTTTACGTGAGTAGGGGCATGCTGCCACGCTGCTGTCTCTGGCCGCACCTCCTTCAGCAGCGGGATGGGCACCGTCCGCACGCCGCGGCTGGTGACAGAGGCGAACAGCATGAGGTCCAGACCCGGCGGAACAGCAATCTGCAGCCAGGCCATGCCCTTGCCGATCTGCAGCACCATAAAGTAATGGTACTCGCGGCGCAGGCCGCCGAGATATGTTTTCATGTCCGCCTTGCGCTCGGCGCTGCAGTAGAAGGAGCAGTCGAAAAACATGACGGGCAGGTACAGCCGGTCGCCGAGGTCGACGCCGGCTGCATGCGCCGCCTGCCAGTGCTCGAAGAAGGCGTTCTCGATCCAGGGCCCCTCATACCCTGTGCGTAGGGCATGCACATGCCTGGTCTACAGGCGCAGTCATTGATTGGCATGTTTACACTGCTCAAAGAATTTGCTGAGCATGGTCTTGCAGTGTGCACAGCACAAGCTGCGTTGGGGAATACTGAGACGCCGCCCAATTGCGCATGCAGGTTGTTAGCCCACCTGCCCAGTTTGCCGGTCTGCTCGTCTGAAAGCGCTTGGCGTCCTCCAGCAGAAACGCCTGATACTCCTGCCGCGCGGTCTCATTCCAACCGGCGGCAGCCCCCGCCAAACCCGCTGGCCAAGGGGCGCAGCGCGTGCCGCTGCTGCTGTCCTGTCGTGTTGCTCGTATGCACAGCACCCTGTGCGGGACCACGATGAACAGCAGGGGCGACAGCCCTGCCACCAAAGCCACAAGGGCGACGGTCCAGGTGGATGGCCGCTTCTCGGATGCCCACATGCGCCTGTGCTACAAGTGCCCCAGTGCGGGGCATGTAGCGAGCTTGCTTAGACACCGCTTTGAGTGATGAACGCGTTTCGACAGAGGAGACTTGATGATTGTTGCACTACTACTGCAAGCAGCTGCGCAGCTGTCCTGGGACCGCCAGACTTTCCACCTGGGACCAACCAACTGAGTCTGCTCACGCCCCTTTCCGGGTCTTCACCAAGTGAGAGCATAGCCAAGCTTACTCGGAAGTGCCTACAACTCCGTTGGATACTGATATCCGTCAAAACTCCGCTTCACTGCTGGCCGATGACATCCGTACTTTGAGCTGCTTGACAACTCAGCAAACTCTCTTTATCCCAGCCTTCGTTCCAAGATAGAGGGCCGAGTCAGTCCTCTCGGCCGACAACGGCGCATCCGTGCTGCGCCTTCACCTCGCGAAGCAAGCCCAGCGGTCCACCGCCGCCGCCGCCGTCGCCGTCGCCGCCGCCGCCGCCGCCGCCGCCGTCTTGAATGATGCGGCGGTCCAAACGGATTGCGGGGCTGTCGCCAGATGCTGGTTCTCGTAGCTGGGACGTTGCTGTATCACCGTTTCTGCCGTTGCCAGCAGAGCTTCAGCAGCTCATCTTGCAGACAGTCTTCAGGTCGTGAGATCCACACCACTGGGTTTTTGGTGCTCGAGCTGCTTCGCTGTATGCATTGCAGCTGCTGCTTGCAGCTTGCTTCTCTGCGTTCTGCTAGTGTCTGGCTGCCTGATGACCTGACTCTGGCAACGACACCAACTGCAGGACTCGGAGCTTTAGTGCCTCAGAGCGCTGCGACTGGTCTGTCGCTGCTTCCGCGCTGCCATTGCAGCTTGCTGGCACGGACCCCTGCAGCTTCAAAGTCTGGACGCAGTGGAGCCTGCTGCGGCATTTCCAGCTCTGCAAGAACTCGACCTGCAGTATGCCGCCCAGCATGAACGGATTTCAGACGCTGCGCTGCAGCAGCTGCTGCAACGCCTGCCCAGACTAAAACGGCTGCACCTGGGAGACATCAGGTACCCTGCACCTCAGTGCAACAGCACGCACCTTGCTTTTCACCTTGTGCTACAATGGGGACCTGGGCCATGCAAACTTCGGGAAGCTGGGAATCGAGTAGAGGGTGCGCTCATGCAGGTGTCTGCGTGTCAGATGGCTGCATCGCGGCTGTGGCTGCCCTGACAGCCCTGCAGGTAAGGGCTACTCTCAAAGTGTATAATGAGTGGAGCCAGTCAATGTCACGCCAGGTGCGCATTCACCATATCAGCGGCTGGACTGCATGCACCTGCTCAAGAATTGCAGTGCGAGCAGGACGATGCTCCTACTATGCTTGGGCACGATCGTTGATGTGCAGGTGCTGTCATTCGGCCACAATCTTGTCCATTATACGGGTATTAGTGGACACGTGGCGAGTGGGTACCTGGCGAACTTGGCGCCGCTGCGGCGGACGCTAACGAGCCTATGCCTGGGGAATGACGAAGGAGAACAGACGTACCACCTGTCCGCTCGCTCTGACAGCGCTGCAGCGGCTGAAAATGTCGTATCGCAGGCACATCCAAGACGGAGGTGGGCTGATGATCGCAACCAGTCCTGTGCAAAATCTGGTCAATACAAAGGGCTTGCGTCTGTTTGGCGGCTCAGAAATGACGAAGCCATTACAGCTAGTATATCACAACACATGCTCCTCACATGCAGATATTCAAAAGATCGGGCAGGAATGCGCTTCACTCGTCGATCTGGATCTGACAGGATCGTCCAGCCTGACTGGCCCTGTGTTGCGGAGCTGACCATATTGACCCGGCTAGTTCAGACGCGCGTCTGGGCGCTTGTACCTGCGGTGATCGCTTCGGTGCTAGCGGAGCTGCGGCAGCTGCAGGTTTGGCACCTGGCTGACTACCAGGCGCTCTCGGCTGGAGACGGTCTGTCAGCTGCACCGTTTCTTGTCCATAAGTCAAGCGTGCAGCACTGATACGCCACTGACTGCTGAAGATAAAGTCATCTGATTGCGTTGGAGTCATGACCATACTGCCATCTGCCGGAGCCGGTGTGGCTGCAGTTGCGCGCCTAACCGGCCTTGAGGAGCTGGCTGTCACGTCTGGCTCGCGCATGGCAGCGCCGCCGGAGCTCGACTGGCCTGCCGGACTGGAGGGCATCACATTTTTCACATCTGTCACCCTTGAGGGATGTTGGAAAGTGTGTGACACTCACGCCACCACCCTTGCCCCCTCCTCAGCATGCAATGGTCACACCGTTTCCTTAGCCATGCTCACCCTCGTTTCGCTTGTGCAGTGCTTCAACACACACAGAACGCATGCAGATTAGTTCATGAGGCATGCCTCTGTTGAGGATCGTATGCGCTGCATTGATCCTAATAAGATGGTTTCTTTACAATTGCCGCAGTTGAAAGACATGCGACCAATTTCAGAGCACGGGCCGCCGGCCTGCCTGCGGGCACTGTCCATCGCCTGCACTCCGCTGTCGGAGGCGTCTCTCGATGACACCATCGGAAGATTTGGCGGACTGACTAGCCTCGACGTCAGCTGCTACCGCGCAGCTATCACAGCGCGGTATTGATGCAGTTCTGTCTCATGCATGTCGTGCATCTGTGTCCTGATTCGCCGGTAGTGCACATGCACTGCCATGATTGCAGATGGCCAGGCTGATGAGATACATGCGTATCTGGCCCCTTCCTGCCTTTGTGCGTGCACTGCTGCATGGCACCGTACAGCGGCCGGCTGCAGCGCGCCACGCCTGTTCTGCTGACGCAGCTTGATGCGCAGGTCGTGCCAAGTGATGCGGCTCCACCTCACAGCGCTGCGCAGCTTGAATGCCAGCGGCTTGTGCCTGCCAGCTGCTGCGCTCGCTGCCCTGGCGGCTGTGCCCACCTTAAAACACCTAAACATATTGAAGTTTGAGCACATCGGCTCTAAAAATCGAAACGCTGGCAGCGGAACTGGCCTGACGTGCCTGGAAATGGACCGTTTGTGGCCATTGGACGACCCCAACACAGAGGAGGTAATTGTGCTTTTTCTGCTGGATGGAGCGTGCGGAGACTCAGCAAGCATGCCGACCACAATAGCAATCAGCACTGCAGTGAGTTGTGAGTCCTGCGGGAGCCTTGTCATATGACATGCATCAATGCATTAAGTACGGTGTTCAACACCTTTGACGCCAAGTTGGCATCGGAATACAATGCAAAGCCGATCTTGCCGCAAGTATCTGGCTGCGGCATCAAACTGCGCTGTAGTGATGTAGCTTGAAGCTCATTGATGGGTGGCTGCACAACGAACAGGAACCGCTGGAGGGTCTGCGGGCGCTAGAGTCTCTACCGTGTCTGAGGGTCCTGTGCCTGCGCTCAAACGCGCTGCCGCCCAGCGGCATGCAAGTCGTCGGCATGCTGACGAACCTCACCGTGCTGGAATCGGTTTCCCTGACGTGTGTGACATGGGTCTGCAGTCGCTGACACGTCTGCGGCAACGGCAAGCGCTGGATTTGATGTGGTGCCGCAATATCACCGCCAGGTGCGAATGCAAAGCGCTGGCTCAGTCTCCGGCGGTCGGCTGAGGGGAGCAAAGGCAAGACGGAGCAAGGACATACGGGAAAATCTGCTGCAGCTTTGAACATACAACGCTCGTGAGTGCCCAATGTATGCCTTCCGCCCGCTCTGGCATACATCAGAGCACGTGGTGCTACTTGCGGCTGCCGCATAGATTGCTGGGGCTGCGACCGCCCATCAACACTCAACAATTAAAAAAGCAGCAGCCTCGCAATAATTTCAGATCAGATGTCTTGATGCAGAGGTGTGCAGGCGCTCTGCTGCTTGCCGCAGCTGCGGGACCTCAGACTGAGAAGTGCCGGCGGCTACGAAGAGGCCTGGCCGGAATGCACCAGCTTCGTCCTACCCCTACATTCTGCTGGACTGCTCGGATTCTTGACAGGTTTCCAGTGAGCAGCAGCCAGGGTGCATGTGCATTCGGGAGGAATTGATGCAACTTGCAGATTGATGCAACTTGAGTCAACTGACGGCAGACAGATCAGACATGATGAGCTAAGCTGGCTGCGGCACTGCAGTGGAAACCCGGCTCCATCACGACAGAGTTGCAATCGAGGATCGATGAACCTGTATCAGTATCTGACATGCCAAGCAGCTGCCTGAAAATAACGTTCCTGTTGCATGCGGCCGCCACGCATAGTGTCAATGCGATGATGTGCGGCAGCGGCGACGTGTGGCATACACTTAATAGTCGTATTGATTTAGGTGGCTGTTGTAGGGTTGGCAGCGCCTCAGTATGTCATATGGCGATCTGTGGGAACCTTGGCAACAGCTACGTACTGGATAAGATCTTCGTCAACTCGTATATTTCGCGCCGTGCCTCAACCCTAATCAGCCCCAGTGAGACGGAAAGGTGTCAACATCTCTCTCACTGGCTCTACACATTATGACAGGATAGAGCAGCTCTCGATGCGTCCCAGTCTGTCATGTGAGCCACATGTCGGCTTCTGGGCTGAAGAGAGCCACCCTGGCTCACTGGGGCCATCGCATCCTGGTACCCGCCAAGTGTCGCCCTGGCCTTCGGCCTGTCTTGCAAGGACAATTGGCAGTCCAAGGGACTCCTGCGGCGGCCAGCTTCTCGCGTGCGCCACACTCCACCTTGCCGACTCCACCTCCCGCTGCTGCCGGAGTTGCTGTATCGCCTGTCCATCAGCAAATCAACTGTCACTGACAGCAGGAGCCGCAGCAGCTGCAAGCCACCGTCTGCCGGCATGAAGTCCGCCATCTTTTCCGCCGCTCTGCTGCTGGCTGTGCTCTGTGCCGGTAAGTCCATGCTGGCCGACTTCCAGCAACAAGCAAAGCACTTCGTTCGCTATTGGGGCATGCTGCGCGAGATCAAGCGCCGCCGCGCGGTCCGTATGACTAATGATCTGAGCAACCACAACTCTGGACATCGTGCGGTTCCCAAGCACAATCAAGCAATAAATTGAAACGTATGTGGCACCATGAAAATTTGCCACGGACCGCGTATAGGATGTTCGACGGCGCACCCACATCCACTGAATGACCCTTTCTGTTAGGTTTTCGAGGGTAGAGACTTGAATCAATGCTGTCGAGAGGCCTGCACACGATAACCCGCAATACATACGTAAGACAAGACTGTCGCGTTGCTTTCTGTGCAATTTTGATGGAGGATTAGTCTTCTCAAGGTGTGTCAGCCGGACGCCAGCCAGCGAGTAGTGCAATGTACCCGACTCCGGTCAGGCCTTTTCATGCAGGCCAGGCATTGGCGGAGCAGACGCTGTTCGGCCGCAAGGCACTGGGAGTGGCAGCGCCGACAGCGCCTGCGCCTACGACTTCAGGCTCGGCGGCGGCAGGTGTTACTTCGAGAACACCGCTTTGTGTCCG
Source organism: Deuterostichococcus epilithicus (assembly GCA_033439295.1). Lineage (NCBI taxonomy): Eukaryota > Viridiplantae > Chlorophyta > Trebouxiophyceae > Prasiolales > Stichococcaceae > Deuterostichococcus > Deuterostichococcus epilithicus. The sequence continues at coordinate 552,412 of JAVTLE010000004.1, read as the reverse complement.
TAGATAACAATCTGCAATTTTGACTTCCGCCAGCATCGTCATACTAGAAGTCATGAACACTGGTTGAAATGCAAGCATACAACAGAACCGCTGTGCTACCCTCTGCCGCAGCCGCCGCCGCCGCAGCTGGTGCGGCCTCCTCTGCAGCCTCATCTGCTGGAGATGCCGCTGCCGCTGCGGCAGCAGCTGCTGGCTCTCCGCCTGAGGAGCCTGAACGTTTGCGCTTTCCTCCAATTCGTCATATTATCTTGCTTATTCTTGTCAGCTCTAGAGCAAATCTGCATCAACAAATTTGTCAACCTACATGCTTCTTCCCGTCGCGATGGATTGGATTGACGATATGCTTCTGACCTGCTATCTCTCCTGGATGCAGCGGCGCCAGGCATCGTTTTCGTCCCAGTCGCTAATACACCTAAGAAGACCCTCTTCGTTCCAGCACCGGCCACAAAGAAAACTGTGCGAGTTTCCTTTACCCATGGAGTGCTGCTGTCTCCCGTGTTGCCCCTGCTTAACGGCAGCTTGTGGTGCCAGCATGTTTGCACGTCTACGTAATGACTCATTCCTACCCCATGGACTTCTTATTCTGCTGTCACTAGTATGGGCCGAAATAGCCTCCGCAAACTCAGGTTTATGGCTATTGATGATCCCTTATTTGCTTTCGCAGGTGCTCGTTGCTGAAGTCCCAGCACCAGAACCGGAGCCGGCCCCCGTCGAGGAGGTCATCTTGCTCATTGAGCCCGCTGTAGCCTTCCAGCTCGCTGAGAGCACCGCACTGGACGCGGGAGCCTCCGCCGCCGCTGCATCTGCAGCTGGCTCAGGTGCGTGGCTTTGACTCGGCGTCTTTCTGCCAAGCAACATGACCTTTTGCTTGACCTTTTGGTAAATCAAAAGTGGTAAGCCTGACTGGCTGTCCTGCACTCTTCCGCAGCGGCTGCAGCTGCGGCTGCCGCGGGTGGCTCCGCTGCCGCCGCTGCAGCGGCAGGTGATGSTGCCGCTGCTGCCGCTGCCGCTGGAGGCTCTGCGGCGGCAGCCGCTGCTGCAGGTGGTGCCGCCGCCTGCTGCTGCTGCTAGCGGTGGGTCTGCTGCTGCTGCCGCCGCTGCCGGCTCAGCTGCCGCCGCTGCCAGTGGTGAGTCCTCTGCTGCCGCCGCCGCGGCWGGCGCCGCCSCTGCGGCCGCTGCAGCCAGTGGGTCTTCTGCCGCTGGCGCCGCTGCCGGCGGCGACAACTCTGCTGCTGCCTCGGCCGATGGGGACGGGTCCGCTGCAACCTCTGGCGGTGCCACGGCGGGCACGCCCACGTAGGGAGGGCATTAAATGGCATCGACTCCCGCTGTAGCAGAATGGTGTCGGAGAACGCACGTGCCACCACGTGGCGTGAGTCAGCATTACATACTCCAACTTCGCGTCGTTTGCCATCGAACAGTCTGGACGTCTTTAGAGAATACTCTAGATGATGCTTGCAACTGTGAACGTTCTAGAGACGGGAATAATGCATCAGGCAGTACAGGGCTTAGACTTGGGAACATTGCTATAAAAGCATGGCGCTGGCACATTTGCAGGACACTTCTCGTTTGCACTTCTCGTTCTCAAAGCTCTCCTCCAACTTGTAAGCAGTCGCTAACCTCAGAACGCAGCACGTCGGAACTCAGAACCTACTTCCAGTACCTCCAGAAAGACAGATTGAGGCCACGTCAGCACTGCAGGGCCCCGTTCTGTCACAGTGGTTATCGGTGCCGTCGATTCGTTCTGTTCGCCCTTTTCAAAGCGTAAAAACCTTCGCAACCTTCCACGCTAAACCAGCCCTATAGCAGCAGTATGGATACAGCACCATTGGACGTCGCCGCACTCCAGGCCGCCATCCACGAGCGCGATGCAGCAATCGCCCGCGGCGCCGCTGAGCTGAACGCCGTCCGCGCCCAGCTGTCAGAAGTTCAGAACACTGCAGCCGCCGCCACAGCCGCTCGCGATGCCTCCGCCGCTGCACTGCAACATGCAACACACCATCCATCAGTCAAACCGCCCAAGCCGCCAACGCCACAGCGCTTCTCTGGAGCCACCAAATACGGCGTCGACGTGGAGACCTGGCTCTTCCAAGTCGAGCACTTCTGCAAGCAAACCAAGGTGCTGCCACAAGACTGGGTCGGCTATGCCGGATCACTACTCGCAGACGCCGCAGCCACCTGGTGGCGTTTCCGCTGCCAACGCCGCAGACCTGACAACTTCGGCACCTGGCCAGAGTTCTTGGCAGAGGCACGCCAAGCCTTTGCCAGGATCAACAGCGAGCAAGAAGCCGCCTACAGCATCAGCCGCCTGATGCAGCGCCGCGACGTCCAGGACTACATCAATCAGTTCCGGAGCTACTGCCTCGAGATCCCGGACATGCACGAGCCAGAACAGAAGCGCCGCTTCATTGCCGGGCTGAAATCCGACATCCGCCGCCACGTGGAGCTGCAGAATCCACAGACACTGGACGACTGCTTCCACATCGCGCAGCGTGTGGACAGCATCAACTTTGCGAGCCGCAACCGCCAGCAGAGCGTGCCTAACCGCAGCTACAACCCGTCTGGCCCAACGCCAATGGAGCTGGGCTACATGGGCGCAGATCAGGGCCCAAACGTCAACGCCGCACAACTGCCGAACAGCGACGTCATCGCAGCCGCCGCCTTCCGCAGCAACCAGCCATCACGCGCCCGGCTGACGCCAGAGGAGCGTACCTATCTTCGAGAGAACAACGGCTGCCTCTACTGCCGCAAGCTGGGTCACTGGGCCGGCGACTGCCCCGTCAAGCTGCAGCGTTTTGGCAAGTCCAACTACCGCCCCAACTCCGGCGCACCCGGACCGTCCCGCCAGGGAAACGGCCCGCCCCGGCGCTGAGCGCCGCCATCAGCTCCGGGGCCTCTCCAATCCCTCTGCACCAGAGCATCTATGCTATGCTAGGAGAGGAGCCCTTGACGGCCAGCTCGGAACCTATGGCCAGACCAGCAGACCCGCCAAGAAGCCAGCGAAACGGCAGCGTATCAGCACCGCCGCCGGAGCCGCCAACATCGGAACGCAGCCAGGGCGCCTCAGCACAAGCCGCGCCAGCCAAAAAGCAGTCGCCACAGCCTGATGGTGTGGGACATGCCTCGGAACGATCGGAACGCAGAACGTCAGAACGAGCAGAACGCAGAACGCACCCTGCCGCACAGCTTGGGGACGCCCTTGCTGCCGCCCAGGAATCGGAACTCGGAACCGCCGCCACGCCGGCCGCAGAACACCCGCTGGACACCGCCAAAATGGAGCACGAGGTCAGCAGAACAGCCAGCAGCTGCACAGCAGAACCAACACCGCTGCTGCCAGACGCCGCTGAACTACAAACGCCGCAAGGAAGAGAACTGCGCCTGACCTCAGTGGAGACACAACAGAACGAGATGCCGATGCATCTACACGGCCGCGCCCGCGGACAGCCTGCTACCTTTCTGGTAGACTGCGGCGCCCAAGGCAACTTCGTCAACGCCGCATACGCCCGACTTCTCGGACTACCGCTGGACAGCACCCCGGGATTCAATATCATCCTAGCAGACGGCTCCAAGCGCCCCTGTCAAGAAGTGGTGGACCAGCTGCGAATCTCCCTCGGAGCTGCCGCCAACACCTATACCTGTACGAGCCGCTTCTACGTGACCAACTTGCCGGGCAACTACGACTTCATCCTCGGAATGCCCTGGCTGGCGCGCCATAACCCTACTATAAAGTGGAGCGCGCCACAAACGCTCACCTTCAACACCGCCGGTGGACGCATCACGCTGCAGCCACCCCGCCAGCCGGCCACACTGACGCCGCGATCCCCGCATGGCCAACATCGTCCGCCAGCGTCAGCACCGCCGCCGGATCAGCCGCCACCGGCACAGCCGCCGCCAGCTGCAGACCAAGAGCAGCACATGTCAGAGCCAGCACTACAAGACAGGCTGATCTCTATCCTCCAGTTACATGAAGCCGCACGCGAAGGAGGCGAGCTTCTCCTGTGCGTCGTCCGCCCTGCTGCCGCCTCATCGGCAGCCGACGCCAACCCCTACCAAGACAAGATCGACAAGATCAAGAAGGACTACAGCCACGTCTTTCAGGAGCCAACCAAGCTGCCGCCACACCGCTGGGCAGACCATGGAATCGAGCTGCTGCCCGACGCCAAGCCGCCATCGCGCCCCTGCTACAAGTCCAGCTATGCTGAGCTTGAGGAGCTACGCCGTCAGCTCAAGGATCTGACTGACAAGGGATTCATCCAACCCTCGAAGTCACCCTTCGGAGCACCAGTCCTCTTCGTCAAAAAGAAGGACGGTAGCATGCGCATGTGCGTGGACTACCGCGCTCTCAACAAGATTACCGTCAAAAACAGCTACCCGCTGCCGCGCATCGACGAGCTACTCACACAGCTGCAAGGAGCCAAGTTCTTCACCAAGATCGACCTTCGGTCTGGCTACCACCAGATCCGAATCGAAGACGCCGACATCCCCAAGACCGCCTTCAGAACGCGCTACGGTCACTTCGAATTTCTGGTCATGCCCTTCGGCTTGACCAATGCCCCGGCGACATTCATGCACCTCATGAACGACATCTTCCGACCACACCTCGACCACTTCATCATCGTCTACCTCGACGACATCCTCATCTACTCCAAAACAGCAGAAGAACACGACCGTCATGTGCGAACAGCCATGGACATCCTACAACGCCACCAGCTCTTCGCCAAGATGGAGAAATGCGACTTCTTCTCGACCAGCATCAACTTCCTCGGCTACATCGTCACCGCAGACGGGCTGAAGATGGAGCCCGAGAAAGTCAACGCCGTCAAGAACTGGCCACCCCCCGCCAACATCACCGAATTAAGAGCCTTCCTAGGCTTTGCCGCCTTCTACCGCCGCTTCATCAAGGGCTACTCCGACATCTGCAGCCCTCTCACCGCACTCTTGGGCAAGGACCAGCCCTATGAGTGGACGGCCGCACAAGATGCCGCGTTCAACGCCCTGAAGACCGCCGTCACCTCTGGACCAACCCTACAGATCCCCAGCCATAAGCACGACTTCGTGCTGGCAACGGACGCCTCATCCTTCGCCATTGGAGCAGTCCTCAGCCAAGATCAAGGCTCTGGCTTGCGCCCCGTCGCCTTCCACTCCCGCAAGCTCAACCCCGCTGAGCGCAACTACCCAACCCACGAGAAAGAGATGCTCGCCATCATCGACGCTCTGGAGTACTACCGCTACTACACTGAAGGCCGGCACATCACCATCTACACCGACCATGCCTCGCTGCGCTTCTTTGAAGACCAGCCCAAGCTGGCACAGCGCCAAATACGCTGGGCTGACAAGCTACGCAACTTCAACTACACCATCAAATATCGCCCCGGAAAGGATAACGTCGCCGCTGACGCCCTGTCCCGCCGCCCAGACCTCCGCCTGGCAGCCATCTCGTCTGTACTACCTGCTGCCACCCTACTGGACGAAATTCGGAAGAACTACACCACCGACCCCTTCTACAACGACCCCAGCAGCCTGCCTGCTGCCATCCGCAAAGAGGGGAATGGACTCTTCACCTTCAGCGCCGACGACGACAACAGCAACGCCACATGCCGCCTGTGCATCCCAGATGTACCAGCCGTCCGCGAAGCACTGCTGCAAGAGGCCCACGACATTCCGCTCTCTGGCCACCTGGGAGTGGAGAAAACAGCAGCCAGCCTCAGCCGTCGCTTCTATTGGCCCAACCTCACCGACACCGTCCGCCGATACATCCGCACCTGCGACACCTGCCAACGGAGCAAACCGTCGAATCAGCATCCAGCCGGACTCCTACAGCCGCTGCCCACCCCTCAGCGTCGCTGGGAATCCGTCAGCATGGACCTCATTACCCAGCTACCTAAGACACGCAGCGGGTATGATGCCGCCCTTGTCATGGTGGACCGCCTCAGCAAGTGGACCTACATCCGCCCTACGCACACGAACGCCGACGCACCGGACATCGCGAAGCTTTTCTTTGACACCATCGTCTGCCAGCATGGAGTACCCACCTCCATCGTCTCCGACCGCGACCCCCGCTTCACCAGCCGCTTCTGGCAGGCCCTCTTCAAAGCCTGCGGCACACGACTCGATATGTCGACCAGCTACCACCCGCAAACGGATGGCCAAACGGAGCGTGCCAATCGAACACTGGAGCAAATCATCCGCAGCTACGTGGACGACAAGCAGTGCGACTGGGATAACTGGATCCTGCCCGCCCAGTTTGCCCTCAATACCACCGTCAGCGCCACGACGCGCCAGTCGCCATTCTTCATCAACTACGGACAACACCCGACAACGCCGCTGGACTCCATCGTACCTTCCACAAGCGTCCAAGCCACGGAGGACTTTGTGAAGACCATCGCCGCCGCCGAAGCTGCCGCCAAGCGCCACATTGCTGCAGCGCAAAACCGCCAAAAGCAGCATGCCGACCGACAACGCCGCGAGTTGCAATTCGAGCCTGGAGATCGGGTCATGCTCTCCACCGCCAACACGCCAATTGCCGCTGGACCCGCCTACAAGTTGAAGCCACGCTTTACTGGGCCTCTCAAGATCATCGAGGTCATCTCGCCAGTCGCCTACAGGGTTCAGCTACCAGCTTCCTGGCGCATCCATGACGTCTTTCACGTCTCGAAGTTGAAGCCCTTCCATGACGGCGCACCTGAGTTTGCCAGCCGTCCGGCGCAGTCACCGCCGCCCCCCATCTTCGACCCCGAAGTTGGCGAGGCTTACGATGTGGACTACATCATCGACAAGAAGTACTTCAAGACGGAGCGCCGCTACAAGTACCTGATCAAGTGGAAAGGATACCCTAGGGCTGATGCCACATGGGAGCCACTCGGCAATCTGAATTCAAAGACGCAGGAGGAGGCCCGGAATATGCGCTAGCGCTAGAACAAATGCAAAAGTGTTGGGGACAACACTTCTTCACGGAGGGGAGGAATGTAGCAGAATGGTGTCGGAGAACGCACGTGCCACCACGTGGCGTGAGTCAGCATTACATACTCCAACTTCGCGTCGTTTGCCATCGAACAGTCTGGACGTCTTTAGAGAATACTCTAGATGATGCTTGCAACTGTGAACGTTCTAGAGACGGGAATAATGCATCAGGCAGTACAGGGCTTAGACTTGGGAACATTGCTATAAAAGCATGGCGCTGGCACATTTGCAGGACACTTCTCGTTTGCACTTCTCGTTCTCAAAGCTCTCCTCCAACTTGTAAGCAGTCGCTAACCTCAGAACGCAGCACGTCGGAACTCAGAACCTACTTCCAGTACCTCCAGAAAGACAGATTGAGGCCACGTCAGCACTGCAGGGCCCCGTTCTGTCACACCCGCCAACTTAGGGAAGCAGGCGGTAGAGTAGGAAGGGTGTCACACCGCATTGACTCACGCCGGAAGCAACACCTGGACACTTGCGCCTCCGGCGAATGAATGGGACGAGGCTGCGTCAGCCTGGTGGGCTGACAGCGCCACAAATGACGACCAACGGAACCGCATGAGTGTTGATTCTGTTCTGGTTGTTCCACCACTGAGCAATCTCTGCGATTATGCACTTTCGCCCCAAATTGCTGTTATTTTGGTTGTTATTGTGATGAGCTGCGGCGGTGCTGTGATGCGCGCGGGATGTGACTCTGCTCGGCTGGAGGCATGATGAAGAAATTCAACGCAAAGTTTGTCAGATCTCCTCCACTGGCCAAGAGGCTGTTATCCGGAAATGGAAAGAGGCTGGTAAACAGGGGAGGTGGTTTTGTCGGCGGGATTCCCTGGCATAACATATCTCTCTTCTAGTTTGATCACCTTCGGTGATTCAAACTTATGCACTCAAGTTTTCCGCCTGGCCGTAGTAAACCCTAAGAGTCGTCGACGGGAAACCTCCTCCGCCTTCTGCCGGTGTCAGCCTGCGTCTTCAGGTCTTCCGTGGTCCGTCAGCTGCTCCTTGGGCCATTCTGCAGACCTTGCGTGTGGCAGGGGCCTCGCGCTGCGGCTGGCCGTGCGAACGGCGCCCCGGCAGCCGGCGTTGTAAGATTTGGCGAGTTGATGTAAGAATCGTTTCCGCGCCCTTAGTACGATTTTCCATAGAACGGGGGATGATTCTGGGTACTTATTGCTAGGTATGAAAACGAGGGTGATAGTCGCGATTGCCAGACGCAGACTGTGATTCGAGAGCCTTCCGGCTGCAGAGCAGTCCGCACGCAGGTTGCACGGCTGCTGCAGCTGGCAGCCGCTGCGCGCTGCGGCAGGTTGCAAAAGGGGCGTTTCGGAGGGATCAACGACGGGGGGAAATTAAGGACTTTTATTTCCAAACGGCTGTGCCCGGCTGGGGATGCTTGGCAGCCGAGCTGGAAATCGCGCCTGCTTGTTTCAGCACATGTCAGAAAGGCTGCTGCAGTGATGTGCGGGCGCTTTCGGCGTGTAAATTCACGTCGCGCTGACTCATTTGCACATTTTCGTGATTTTTTCCCTCACCCCGAGCCGTGAGTGTCCTGGAGCGTGCTGATGTGCTACCTGTATGAGTCCTGCGATCGTGATAGCACGAGCATGCCATGCCAGCTGCTGCATGCTGCGATGCGTCATTTTGCTGTGGCCATTTTCGCTACAGGGTGCTGCCCGGTGCTGGCATTCCTCGGCCGCCCTGATTAGCGACCTGGCTGCTCCCTTTCGACTGGCCCCTTTCGATCAAACTCGCGTCTCGCCCCCGGCGAACGCCCGTTGTTTGAAATGATTTCCTCTCTGACGAGTTTCATCTTCTCTTGAAAAAATTTCGCCACCAGCGATGTAAAGTCTAAAGGGCCTGATGCGGTAAAGGGTGGGAGGAAGTGAGAGAGGGGCTGCCGGAAAGAAGCGTGGGGCAAGAAGAAGCTGGTGGCTTCTACCGCTGTTCTGCCAACAAAGGGCTTCCCACAGAGTACAACTGTTGGAGAGGCAAGATTTCTCTGGGTGGAAGTGCTGCCATAACACCCCACAGGAATGCGCTTACCACAGCAGCCTGTTCTCCATAGAAAGATTCTCCATAGAAACCACAAGGCAATCAGCCGCTCGCAGGCAATCACCCCCTCGGTGGCATGAGTCTCTACCATGCCTGATGGTGCTTCTGCTGCAGCGAGAGCGGCAGCGCTGCTCGCTGCCAGCGGCGCACAGCGCAGGTCTATCTGCTGGAGGCTGCCGCGGCGTCAGGCTGCAGCTGCCGAGCTAACAGGGGCAGCCTGCGCTGCCAACGGCGGCGGCGGCGTCGCCGCCGCCGCCCAGCCACCGCCACCCTCGACATCCCTTCCGGCGACGCCACCAGACTCCCCCCGCATTCCTTAGGGAGGCGCCTCCCGGCCTCCCCAGCAGGAGGGATCCTTAGAATGTCAGAAACTTGAACCCTAGGGGCTGGGCGAGCGGGACTTCGACTTTGCGGCGGCAGCGGGGCTGGCGCTGCGGCTCTTGGCCGGCGACGGCGACCGGCTCTTGGACTTGCTGGCGACGCTGCGGCTGCGGCTGCGCGACTTGCTGGCGGGCGAGCGGCTGCGCGAGCGGCTTGCCGGGCTGCGGCTGCGGCTCACCGGGCTGCGCGACCTGTGGGGAGCGACAGGAACAGCAGCTGAGCTCCATCGCCCTCTGAAAAATTCCTCGTGAGGTCATATGCTCTCAGTCACGACCCTGCACAGGCTGGCTGACCACATCGCGGTGCGACTACAATAACACTGGTTGAGGGTGTGCAGTAGGTGCCATTCCCGTTCAGGGCCAGCAGCAATTTGAGAGCACGGCAAGCGCCACAAGCGGCACAGCCGACAGCCGAGGACGGGGCAACAGGAGCGAGGTCCCCCTGCAGCAGGTCGGACCTGGAGACCGGGGAGCGGGACCGGCTGTCTCGCCTGCGGCACCCACACGACACGCACGGGTCAGCTAGCTGCTGGCTGCAGACAGACAGAAAGAAGCTGTGTTGCCGAGTCGCGTCCGACAGCGCAGCGCCCCGGCTGGCGGCGGCGGCGACCGGCGCCGCACTTGGGGCACCTGCCTGTGCAAGATGAGGGGAGCGTCCCCCCCTCGGTGCATGTTGAGTGCCAAACCCGGCTTACTCACAAGCAGGCCATCATTCGAGACTCTCACCTGGCCGACCGGGAACGAGAGCGGCTGTAGGACCTGCCGAGCACGGGGCGACAGCGCGGTGACTGTGGAATCGTGTGCTTTCGATTGGGGAGATCTGGGGAGTCCAATGTGCTTTTCACGCTAAGGCATGCCCCTGCAGCCCTCGTGTCTCGCTGGCTGTGTTTTGATTCGATCGTTCCAGCGGTCTTCAGTGCTACCGACAGCGTCAGCCGCGAAGAGGCTCGACATCAACACAGGCGCACCTGCCGCGAGAGCGAGAGCGGGAGTAGGACCTGCCAGTTACCAGGACGGCCATCGCTACGGAAATATTAATTTTCGGAAATCGCACTTGCATGGCACTTCGTGCGCACCGCGAGCAGCGGCACATGTCTGTGCGCCGTGCTGCAAGCTTGCAAAGGGTTTTGAGTGGAAGTTGGAAGCTGCAAGCGGCTCTGTGCTCACCTGCCGCGGGAGCGGCTGCGACTGCGGCTGTAGGAGCGGCCGCGCGAGCGGGAGCCGCCCCGGCTATCGTCCATCACCCGGATGTAGCACTGCGCGGGGGCAGCTCACACGACGTCAGCCCAGGGACGTCGAGGTCCATCGTGGCAGATGGCGTAGAGCCGGGGCAGGCGGTGTAGCGAAGCTGAGACGGCAGAGGCTGAGAAAAGCATGGAGGGGCCTTCTGAAATGCAGCGGCAGCGGCTGCTGTTACGCCAGTGCCGCCGCCGCCGCCTCAGGCAAGGCGGTGTGGGCGGCGCCGGCACCGCGGCTGCGTCGGCGCAATTGCGCAGGGGCAGCCGCGATTGCAAGTGCTGCTGCAGGGCAAGGCCAAACAGGAGCAAGAAAGGCGCCCACCTTGTTGAAGGGGTTCTTGAACTCGGTGTCTGCATGGGCAGAAGAGGCCGACGTCAGGCGGATCACCTGGAAAGACAGGGACGCGCCTGCCTTCGGCTGCACGGCGCAGGCTTCTGACGCCACCGGCACTGGGCATGCAAGGCGCACACCGCTTGAGCTGCGGAGGTCCACCCGGAGGCATGCCCGTCGATCTGTTGCGAGAGTGGCAACGACAGCAGGAGCGAGATCGAGAGCAGGAGCGTGAGCAGGACTGTGTGTGAGCCTCCATCCACATCGCGGCTGGCCTCTTGCGTCCTCCCTCATCCCGGTGGCACGTGTTTGTCGCACAACGTTCCCTGCAAGCTGTGCGCGGTATGGCATCGAAAGGGCACGCACCATCCAGGTCGCGGATGGCGGCCTTCAGGTCCTCCCGGGTCTCAAACTCCACAACGCCGAGCACGCCGCCGCGGTCATGGAAGACGTTGGTGTACGACGGCTTGCGGCTCTTGCGGAAGTGGTCCTGCGGCAGGAGGCATTGCGCCGTTCACCGCAGGCTCGGAGCTGTCCCATGTCAGAGCTGTCCCACTGCAAAGGTGCTTCGTGACCTCCCCGGCTGCAGGGGCGCTGCGGCAGAGGCGTTGTTGCGCCAGGACCGCCGCACGGCAGGCGACCGCGTGCTGACGTTCCCCTGCGCCCGACTCGTGCTGCGACTCCGCTGGCAGGTGCAGGGCAGAGAGAACCGGCCACACTGAGGTCCCGCCAGCAGGCGGCCCTTCAGGTTGGCGCCTTTCAGGGAGTATATTCCCCTGAGGTCCTGTCAGACACCACGAGCGACCAAGGGGGCTGCACCGTGAGGTCCTGCCGGGAGGCGGAGATGGACAGCCCCTCCACGATGGGTGGGGATGAACCCCACCCCTTCATTTTTCTGTCATGCACCACGAGTGATTAAAACCCTAAAAGCAGCTGCACCTTGAGGTCCTGCCGGGAGGCGGCGATGGGCAGCCCCTTCACGATGGGGTGGGGATGAACCCCACCCCTTCATCTTTCTGTCATGCACCACGAGTGACAGAACCCTAAAAGCGGCTGCACCTTGAGGTCCTGCCAGGAGGCGGAGATGGGCAGCCCCTTCACGATGGCGCGGTGCGCCGAGCCCTTCGAGGGCATCCCCGCGCCCGGCCCCATCCGCGACGGCATGCCGTACCTGCGCAGCAGGGACGGGGGAGACCAGTGTCAGACGCGCCGTGCGGGTCCGCCACGCAAGGAGGCAGGCGCTGCCGAGCTTTGGGGACCAGGGATCGGACCGCCCTGTTGAAACATGAAATGTGCGATGCAAACTGCGCCGCGCCGCTTTGCCAGCCATGCGGACGCGGCTCCAGCTTCTCAGTCGCAACATAGAGCTGCCGCTCTGTGACGAAGACGAGGCGCCAGCTCGCTTCGACACGATGTCGCAGGGATGCGACGCCTGCTGCCACCCCGTTGCGGGGGCGGCAGCGCATCGGGCCGGAGCACTGGCACACAGGGCACCAGGCGACACCACCAAGTGCGCTGCCGTCATGATGAGCTGGCCGCTTGTGGCCAATGCACTTCTTCTCCGGAACCGCTCCGCATCTGAACCCGGCTAAGAGCGGCGCGAGAGCAACTAACAGCGTGCACTCGGGACACAACGCGCTGACGCTGGTTCGGTGTTTCTGGAGGAGGGTCCGGACCCGCCGCCGTAGGGCGCTGGCGGCCCGCCGTAGCCGCCCCCGCCGTAGCCACCTCCGCCGTAGCCGCCACCGCCGAACCCGCCGCCGCCAAAGCCGCCGCCCGGCGGCTGGTTGCCCCGAGCAAGCTCCACGCGCAGCCGGGCACCGTAGAAGTCGTAGCCGTCGCGGGCACGGGCCGCCTCGGCGGCATCCCTGCCGCCGCAGGGTTGACGGGCTGCTGTGAGGACAGGTCAGATGCGCCGCTTTCCACCACAGCTCGCGGCGCTGGCATGGGGCTGCGATGTTGTGAGGTGTCACGCCGAGCGAGGTGCCCGCTGAAGGCAGGTGGCACAGGCAGCCGGGTCAACACAAAACATATCCCAGATAAAGCACAAGCGCGCCAGCGCGCATAGCATTGCAACAAATAATCGAGTTCAAAGCAGGGCTGAATCAGAGCGGCAGCTGTGCGCACCTGGGGTCCTCGAACTCGACGAAGGCAAACGCTGGCGGCCGCAGCGGCGTCTTGAGGTCGATGTACCTGATGCGTCCAAACTGCAATCGCGATATGGGACAGCATAGTCAGCAAGTGGCGATTGACTCATCGTATGGCAAAGTGCTGCACGAAATGAGGCCAATGCTTGACAGGGGTTTCCTGCAAGGTTTGGTCGCAAGCACGAATTTAGGGCATGTCTCCGCAAAGCGCCACCCGCAGAACCACAGCTGTAGAGTTCGTTGACACATGGCCGAGCGTCAGAGCTGCGGTTGAGTGCGGAAGATCTGCTGTTCATGTATGGGACTTCAACCAGGTCCACACCTGGCGCAGAGACTGGGCAGGCCCGCAGAGCAAAGGGATCACTCGAGCTTCATGCAATTTGAAAGCAGTGTACCGGACCGCCCGGGGGTGGCGACCGGCAGTCCTAGCAGCAGAGGCGGTCCGGCTGTCCGGCAATGGCCAGCGCCGGCACCACGAGCGGGAAGCATCCGGGGCACCAGCAACGTTTCTCAGGCATCCAGTCCGGCAAAGCTGCAGGCGCCAAGGGCCGACCCGGCGCCCTCCGGCGTGGCGCCACCGGCTGGAGGCCTGCAAGCCGCCAATACATGCAGAGTTCCGTGTCGCCTCCTTGCCTTGTAGAAGAGGTCGTCAACTTCCTTCTCCTTCACATCCGGCGGCAGATTGCCGCAGAACACGACGCCCGGCCCCCGCATGCTGCCTCCCGATGCAATCGCAGCTTATTCCTGTGTCGACAAGGTAGGTGGACTGGACTGAGGAGATACACCAAAGACCACAGACTCACCTTTCAGCGTCTCTGCACTTTCTCGTAGCCGCAGGGGGCTGAACATGGAAGGGGCGGGGTACGAAAGCACCGCCCGATTTGCAGGCGGCAGCTTATCGTTACTGTCCCCGCTACTGTCCCCGCTACTGTCCCCGCAACTAAGGAAACGATAACCTAGGTGCGAGCGGGTGGAATGCACTCAGGCGGGGTCTGCCAGCTGGCAGGCGGCAGCTGTTGCATTTCAGGGTAGCGCAGCGCTTTTTATGCCCAAAACTGTGGCTATCTGCAGGGCAAGTTAGGTTCGACACCGTTTCCCCGCCGGCACCTGCGCTGCTACAGCGGCAACTTGCATGTGCACCACAGGCTGAGTTTGCGAGTCCACGACACCATCAGCAGCTTGATCAGTTCACCACCTCGCCTTCTAGCGTGCGCGCTCAGGCGCCCACGGCTGCACCACACTCAGCCACGAATCTAGCACGCTAGCAACGATCAGCATCGATGGCCAAGTATGAGTAAATTCTATTGCGTCGTCCCCCAACTGGTCCAGAGCTCTTGAGGTCCGGCATCATGTCGACTCGGCCCCGGCAGCCAGAAACTCCCAGCGGCTAGGGGCCTAGCGGCACGTAGCGCCACCAGCCCAAGCAGCCAGGGTCCCGGCGGCGGCTACTTGCTGCCACCGTCCGGCTGCGCGCCCGGGTCTGACTCTGGCACCGGTTCATCGGGGCGGTAGGGTGTGTCGGGCGGGTTGTCTGGCGGCGCCGGCTTGCCGGGGATCTCTGGCGGCGCCGGCGTCGAGTCCGGCCTGGCAGGGGAAACGAATGATGAAAGTAGTAACGTGGCTGCACAAGAGGGTTTTGTATGTGACATGTCCGGGTACATGTCTTCGCGATGCCAGCGGTGGAGAGCCCGCCCTGGCGAGGCTGAAGGCAATGACACAGGGCTCGAGCTCGGGCTCGGCAGCTTCAGAACGCGCAAGTGCACAGTGCAGGGGTGTATGAGCTCCTGCACCAGTTAAGTCTCTTGAGCCAAGACTTGATTGTCGTCCAGTAGCTGGCTCAGCAAGATCATGCCACCCTGCGACGCGGCTACGCTGCGTGCAGTTCAACTGGCGTCGTGTGCACGCCCTACCACAGCTTGCTGCCCATGCGTAGGAAGAGTAGCCTCGAACGCTCCGTCCCCTGCATCACCATGAGCACCCACACCCTCCTCCCCAGGTCTTGCCGTAGATGGTGCCTCCTGCAGAGGCCTACAGAGTCCTACAGAGGGGTGGCTCACTTTCTGCTTGGCTGGGGGGTTTCCGGCCGCTCCGGCGGCGCGATGCGTCCAGGGGGCGAGTACTCCGGAGTGGGGTTGCCCTGCCCTGGGGTGATCTCCGGCCGGTTCGGCGGCGTAAACTCCGGCGTCGTGCCCGGCGGGCTGGTGGGGGTCTACAGTCAGGCAAGAAGCAACATCGATCAGCCATGGTCATGGTGGACCGTCCAATTGCACTGGCTGGCTGAGTGGATCTTGAGCGACAACACCATGCCCTGCTGTGTACCGCCCTCGCAGACTCGACATGCACCTGGCAATGATGTTCCATCCCGTTGCGCGTAGATGCGAGCTCGCAACAAAGTGCGCCTGCAACCTTGCACAAGCGTACGCCTGTAGGCTGCAAACCGCGCCAGGCTACGTGATCATATGACATGATACGGCTGTCCATGATGTCCCAAGGTGCACCTGCGATGGTGGCTCCCACTCAGGAGGCGACTGCGGGATGGCGCCAGACGCGTGCGTCAGCGGCGCTGCCTGCCGCCAGACTGCCATGCGATGCTGCGGCTGGGAGACCTGCTGAGCGGTCCAGCAGGCGCGGGCTGGTCCTGCAGCGCGTTGCAAGCGAAAGTTAGGAAGCTGCTTGCAGGTCGACCCCTGTGTGTTGCCTCGGCAGCCGTTGACATTGAGCACGATATTACTGCACACCTGGCTGAGCTTCAAGTGAATGATCAAATGCTGTACATGCTGACTGCTAATGCAACAAATGCAAGCTGTCTCAAAGTCCGTGTCACTCCCTGCATGCGAAGCTAGGTGGCAGCCACTTCCGGATGCATTCATCAGATGCAAGCGTTGCCCAAGTGGTTCAGTTGATGCGATGGTGCACTTAGTCACCTGCGATGGCACGCTGTCGTTGTAGCAGCCGTACGCTGCAACTGCACGCCATCTGACCGCTCGAAGCCATGCACGATGCCATTTCTACGATGGTGGACGGTCTTCAGACCGCGTTTCCTAGATGAAGCAATCTCTTTAAACACAACTTCTGGCGCGCAGTCATGTGAATGGCAAAGGCTGTACACTTGCATCGGTCTGATCCATTTCGGGCATTTCTCATCCCCTTATGGGTGACGATTTAACGCAAGCGTTCGTGTATTCCCCTAGCGTCTCGATTGTTGCGAGCAGCAGCCGCTGTATATGAGAACCATTTGCATCGTGCCATGAGCTGATTGTGCACTGCTGATACCATTCACCCCGCGCTGTGCCGCACGATTCAACCTGATCACAGTGCAAGATTTGAAAAACTCCGAAAGCTGGTCCAGCATGGCCGACACAGCGCAGCCTATGGACACTACCGTCGATGCTCCCGCGCCAGCCGCACCTCCCAGCACTGCAGCTGCGCCCGACCCAGCCGCTGCGGCGCAGCCAGATGCGGCCGCGGTGCCAAAGCCTGCCGGCACAGCAAACGGAGCGCCTGCAGGTGCCTCTGCCGGAGCCAAGCGGCCGCTGGATGACAAGGCAGCCGCCGGGGCCAACGGTGATGCTAAGGCGAAGGCAAGTATCGCCTGCTCGGCGACATGGCCACATCTTTGAAATGCACTGGCTGGCCATACGCATCGCATGTGCATGCCATGGCAGCTCCCTGCATCGTGCAACGGTGTCTGCTTGACCAGTGCATCTCAAGAGACCTGAACAGCCGTAGCTCGGGTTAGGAAGCCTGCCGGTAGCATCTAATGTACATGCCCTGTTAGAGGGAGCTGTGGCGCACGCACCGTCCGGCATCCAGGCGTGCCCACGAGACGACCGTGCAGTGCACCTTTTGCAGGGCGCCCCGCCGAAACCGAAGCGGACGCGGGCGCCCAAGACCTCCGGCGACACCGGCGTGCGGCCATACCTAGACTCCACCGTCGTGCCGCTGCTGACGGCGGGCCTGCAGGTGCTGTCTGATTCCCTCCTTCTGAACTGCCTGGCATGCGCCGCTCTGAGTCTGTCATCCACGGCAGTCAGGCTAGGGTTCATGGGTGCGGCGGCCTGGCGACATCAGTTTTCGGCAGGGCAAGGCCTGGCAGCAAACACGCAGGGTCAGATTGCTGACATGCCTGCGCCGCCCCTGAGGTCTTACTGTGCAAGTGTGCAGGAGCTGGTGAGGGAAAAGCCGCAGGAGCCTGTGAAGTGGCTCGGCAACTTCCTCCTTCTAAACGCGCCGGCGGACGCCGCTGCCGCTTTGGCTGCTGGTTCCAATGGCGCCGCCGGCGCATCAGCAGACGCCAAGGCGGTGGCAGGCGCCCCGGCAGACGCCGCTGCGGCGCCGGCGCCGCCGGCAAAGTCAGAGGAGGAGAAGCCAGATGTGGCAGCACAGTCGAAGGGCACAGCAGCGGCAGGGGCACCCGTGCAGGCGCCCGCAGCAGAACCTGCTGGCGGCAGCGGCAGCGGTGAGGAGACAGCAGCGCAGCCGGCAGCTCAGCCGTACAGCGGCGCTCCAGCGCCGGTCGCCTGAGCTTTTGAGGCTCGAAGTATTTGTGGTGCTGTGCCACTGAAGTGGTTGCGCCCAACAGCGCATGTTCTTCACACTACTGCAGTCGATAGCGGCAGGCTACTCTGAAGAAGCCAACCACTACCCTGCCTGATTTGTTGGTGGGCGTCTGTGGTGTCTGTTTTTGATGGGAAAGCCTGATGAAGCTGGCAGTACGGCGAACGGTGGGCACGAACCTACTGGTTGTGTCCACGCGAACCTGTTGCTGTGAGGACAACCCAATATCAGTGGAGCGGTGGTACCATGCTGTAGCAGTCTGCTTCTTGAGCAATGAGCATCGCTCTAGCGGGCAGGCAAAATCAAGTGCAATCAGCGCTGTGACGAAAGCCTGCAAATCTGGCAGCCCAGCCAGCGAAAATAGCATCCCGTCTGCCACTTGTCAGCTCTCGGCACATGCTCATCACATGCAGATACTGACACGTTCTCGCGCTGGCTTCTCTCGGTCAGCTCAAGCATCAACAGAAGCACAGAATGAACCCCAATGAGAAGCCGGCTGGCCATCCTCCAGCCGAGAAGACCGCCTGAACTCCCACCGCTTGTTTGCTTGTTGCCGACGAGGCTTTGTACAGGGTTGCCAGCTCTGTTCGCATCTGCTGACGGAGCCCTGATCTGCTGGCGAATGCACTCGGCCCTATTTCCGCCCCCGTGCAGCAGCGCTGCAACAGATGAGAAGCAAAAGTCAGCAGCTGCAGCTGCTGCTGAAGTACAGCGGGCGGTCTGCACTTGTGCACCGGCGGCGCACATGCACATGCCGCGCACGCACATGCCGCTTTAAGCGAGCAGCGCCCGCGGCGGCGCTGGCAGCCCTCACTGCCCTGGCACTTGCCTTGGTGCTGATGACTGGACACCACGCCGAGCGGCGGCAAACAGCCTCCATCTCGGGCAGATTCTTCCGCCGCTGTTGTTGGGTGACAATCCCAGCCCCCGCCGATGGACACTACATGTGCTCTGCGGCCCTGGTCGAAAGGCCACGAGAACAATCAAGAGAGGATGCTGCCCTGCTGATAATGTGCATGATGCATCACGTAAGTGAAGAGATGCGTTCGTTGCCACCTTTGTGCAGATTTCATTGCAATTGCCTGTATATTCTGGCGCAGGGCACTCCAGCACCCGTCACTATCGTGTTGCCGCTGCCGCTGCAGCTGCCTGCCAATAATGGACCGGCACTGCTGGACCCATCTGCCTTCGCAAGTGCAGCCAGCCTGGCCATCAACTGGTGGGCTGAGCCGGAATGGCAGCACGATTTCGATACCCAGAGGTGGGCGGCTCCGGAGTTGCTGTGCATGCACATCAGGGTTGGGAGCCGCCAATAATTCTAGCAGATATGCTGATTATTGCTGTGCAGGCTGGCGCCGTCTCCAGCAACCAGCATTGCCGATGGGACATTGTTGTTCAACAACACCGAGACACAGCAGGTTGTAGAGGGCACTGGAGGCACTTCTAGACGGGGAACGGCATGACACGGACCCAGTGATCAGAAATCATGTTTGCACGCTTTGGCATCAACAATGCTGGCGGCAACAGTGTGGCAGGAGTAGTGTCCTCACCATTGCCCAACGCAGCGTGACCAATGATGCCTGCGGAACCACTGGAAAATGATGCAGACATAGGCAGTTGAACGGTGCAGAGTGTGCGCGATGTAGAAATACCAGTCTCGAGTGAGCGAGAGAGCGGCCTGCTGCGCACTTGTGTTATTTTGTTTTATTTTGTTTCGAGCACCTTGGGAGTGTCCGAGTTCCCGCACCGAAGACGTGTGATACTTAGCTGATTTAAGCTGGCTGAGCTGCGCGTACGTGCACATATTTCATTGTCGACGGCACCCTGCCAAACCAAAATCTGAACCGGTCCCCAATGACCCTGGATCTTAACCGCGTGTCTCAGGCTAAAGATCAATTGACCTTTGCAGATGAATCGAAACTTGCACACAACATGCAAGCGCATGTCTGCACGCTGCACTAGTGTCCAAAACAAGAGGCCGCGCACATTGGGCCTTCCACTTGCTTCAGCTGCTCCCACGGCTCTGTTCAGCCACTGACAACACCATGCCGAAGAGAGCTTCCCCCCACCACTCACACCCTCACTATGTGCCTGCCGTGCTGCCTTGGATGTGCAGCCTGGTGAGGCTGCAACAGTGACGGACTCAGCGGAGCGGCCGCACCCAGCCACCCCGAAACACCCTCAGCGGCAATCTTCCCGCGCAGCGCTGTGTCTGGCTGACACGGCGGCCGCGGCCCGGTGCACCAGAGCCACCGCGCATGCATCCTACCAGGCTGCGTCGGGCAGCGGATTGCGCCGCCGCTCGTGGCGCCGTTTTCTGCTGCCGCCGTTGTCAACCACCCTTGGGTGCAGGGGTGGGGTGGAGAAGGTCGTCACAGTCCTGAAGCAGGCAGGCTGCTGCCGCTGCCCTGCCGCTGCTCTCCGCTGCCCTGCCCTGCAGCCGGCGTGCCGCCGCGGCCGCCGCCACCACCAGCGCAGCAAGGCAGCTATCGATACAGGGCCTCCGCCTTGCCGGCCACGAACCAGGTGGTGGCCAGCTGTATGAAGGCGAAGGTCCAGGCGACGGCGATGCCGGCGGCGCCCGCCAGGCACACCACCACCCGCGCTGCCAGGCCGCGCACCCCTAGCATGTCCGCCGTCCAGGGGCCGGCAACTATCAGCACCGAGCCGACTGCCATGTACCTGTGCATGTAGGAGCTCCCGTCAGCATGGGATGCTTGATGCCTTTGCAGCTGCACCGCAGCATGTTAGCCGTCAAGGCTGACTACGAAAATTGGCCCTGCCGCCAAACACCTGCTGCACTGTCAGCAGGTGACAACTATCTGTTGTGCCTTTGACAGTCCACCCGCGCTGCCAGCCCCCGCACCCCCAGCATGTCTGCTGTCCAGGGCCGGCGAACACAACATAGATCTCCCCGATATCAGGAGATATCAGGAGCTACAGAGTGCGGAGAGGGGCTCACAGCGCGGTGCGCAGCCAGGGATGCTGCTGGTAGTAGTACCCTGGCACCGGCCGCCCCCCGGCGGCGCGCAGCCCCGCGACGCCGCCGCCCGCCGCCGCCGTGCCGCGGCCCCAGTGGTAGCACACCTGCGGCAGGTTGCACGACACTGATGGATATTTTCAAAAAGGGCTTTGCTGGTGATTACCAGCATGAGATGAGGACGGAAACGGAGGGCTTTTTGGAGGACATCGGCACCACGCCTGCGGCGCTGGCTGCCGCGCCGCCGCCGGCCCCTGTACCCCTGTGGTAGCACACCTGCGGCGAGTGCATTGACAAGATGGGAAAGAGGGAGTGGAGCTGCACGACGTTCCGGCTTGCAACTCCTGTGCAGACGGAGAGCCCGCCGTGCTCACGCCMTGCTTCCTCSATTGCATTGCCCCCCTCCCCCCCCGGGCCCGCGGTGTTGCACCGCCAACTGATCTTGCAGAAGGGTGCGCCAGGCACAGGACGACACCAAGTACCACGTCGAGGCAGCAAAAGGAGGCACGCTCGCTGCTGCCCGCACATGCACCGATCCCATCTCAGCTGGCACCTGCCGCTCCCTGACATCCGTGATCAAATCCTCTTGAAGACACCGCATGCTGAAAGGTGCTTTGCTGTGCCGGAGACTATTTCAAATAATAGACTGATTGAATTAGTCCTTTTCGAAGACTCCCTTTCAAGAAAGGGCGCCCACCGTGAACCAGGCAACGAGCAGCGCGCAGAAGGAGAAGACGAGCCACTCGCTGGCCAGCGGCCACGCATGCCGCGGCCGCATGTCCATGGGCACCAGGACCGCCACGACGACTGCCGCCGCGCCAAAGCAGGCAAGACCCACGCCCACTGCAATGGCCTGCGGCCACGCAGTCGAAAGCAAGCTGCTGGTGACGCTGCGGTCTTGTATACAGGGCTGCCGAACACGGCATAATGGCGAGCGCCGCCGCGCCAGCTTGCGCCCACAGCAATGGCCTGCGCTTTGGCAAGGGGACGTGAGCCCAAGCCGATGCCGTTGCCTCAGGAAGCCACGCCGGATGCAGCACGCAATTGATGCTGCCGCGCTGAAGCAGCCTCGGCCCATGCCCGTGGCAGTGGCCTGCAGCGACCAGAGCGTGAGAGCCGCCCCGGACCACGGAGCCGAGAGGCACACACGACCGGTTGCGAGGACAGCCCAGCGCGGCTGTGAGGTGGGGCACGTGCGATAGGCCTGCGTCAGCCGCTGGGGCGGCAGGGCACCGCTCTGACAGTGCCGCGCTGAGATTTGGGCGCGCCACCCGGTGTCGGCTGCACTCAAAACACACCTGGAAAGCCTGCGGCAGAGCGAACGCTGCTGCCGGCATCGAGGCCGTCCGCTGCAGCGCCATGTGCGACATGCCGCCGCGCTCGCGCCCCTTGCCGCTTCCGCTGCTGCCGCCGCCCCTCCGCAGATGCCTGTGGCGGTGCCAGCAGCCTGGCTGAGTGAACAGCGGCAGCCTCCGGAGGTGGGTCGCCGGCTGCCGACAAAGGCGCAGCAGTGCAATGGCGCCGCAAGACATCGCCAGCCGCCTGCTACGTGCCGGTGCTTCTCCAACACTGGGACCAGCAGCTTGTGGGAGTGGGCGTGTGACAAGCCGACAATAGCTACTAAGCGTTTCACTAAGGGCGCTGCAGGATGACGGTTCCGAGATCGATTCCTACAACATCACGAGGTCGACCCCCTGTCACCCCCTGGCACCAGTGCCGCCTGTGCGCTGGCCGCAGCGCAGCCACAGCACATCCTACACACTTGCGAACTCAAACTGAGCGGTCACACGTTCCAGGGCGCCCCGGGACGGCCACCACTGATCAGCGCTCACTGGGCATATCGCCCTAGAACCCCAAAACGCACCTGAACACCAGGCGGTGCGCCAGCAGCGCCATCAGCACGAAGGGTGCGGGCAACAGGACCGCCCGCCGCGCCGCGTGCCCCGCGCAGTCGCCATGGCGCAGCCCCCGCGGCGTCGGGGGCAGCCGCTCCCGCAGGTCCGCCCACAGCGGCATCAGGTCGACCACCAGCCAGGTGGCGAACCAGTGCCACGGCTTGCCGATGCCCAGCGTGAAGTGCATCACCCTGCGCGGGAACGCGGCACAAGATTGTGACTCTTGCAACAGCGGCATGCACGCCAATCATATCACTCAGGTGGCGAGCCAGTGCCACGGCGCCGGTGCCCAGCATGAAGTGCATCACCCTGCATGAACAGGAAAGGTACCGATGCAACTTTCAGAGTTGGCTTCCTGTTCATACCGTGAGCAGGCCCAATCGGGAGCTCCCCGTACAGGCAGAGGCCCATGGAACTTTCCGGGTGCTCCCTGGCAGAGCGACCGGCTGGCGTAGCTGCCGCCGAGGTTGCCGCCCTGACCGAGCAACGAATCTGCTGCAAGGGAAATCGCGGGGACGTTGCAGTCTGTAATCCAATGGTCTAAGGAGCACCAACCTGATCTCATCGGCGGGCAGCGACCACCGGTTGCCGTTGATGATGTACAGTCCCAGGTCGGCGTTGTAGGTCGTCGGCAGCCGCATCACGGAGAAGCCGCTGCCGGCGTAGTCCCGCCGCGGGTCGAACATGGGCGAGCCCGCGAACCCGTAGAAGTACGAGTTCAGGAAGCCTTGGTCGCCGCTGCGCAGGGTTTAGGGTGTCTCAGGGTTCAGGAGGCGCTGGTCAGGGGCGTGGCTCAGCAGGCGTGGAGTGTGAAAGGGCGGCTCACTGCCGGGGGACGCCACAGCGCAGGGCCACCAGGCTCGTCTGCGCCACCGGGTGGCATCGCAAACGGGCTGGTCGACAGCATGACAGCAGTGTTCAGCGTGGGATGTGGTTGGTCACAGGGCCTACAAACCCAGCCGTCCCTCGGTGCAGGACGGCAGCTCCAACAGCATTGCTCAGCATGTCGTGATTGGCTCCAGCAATGCCTGTCTGTGCCAGCCACCTGCCTGCGTGTGCCCTGAGCCCCCGGTAATACCTTGGGGGAGTGCACAAGACGACCCACCCGGTGTAGGACGGGAGCTGCGCGATCTTGCCCAGCATGTCGCGGAAGGTGGCCGTTGATGGCTCCACCACCAGCACGCCGCTGTTGAGGCGCTCCGAGTGGCGCATCGCGGCGCAAAAGCCCGGGCAGCCGAAGGCCTCGTCCATGTTGCGCGTCACGATGGTGTCCGCGTCCAGGAACACCACTGCGCGCCAGGAAGCATGAGGAGTCTGCTGGCCCATACTTCTGGACCAGCTTGGGGTTTGCAACTGTGGTTTGGAGCCGTGCCCATCGTCCATGTCGAGCTGTCATGATGGGATCTGCAGCCAGGGGACGCGACTGCGCGGCAGGCGTGCAGCAAACCGCTTGAGCACCACGGAACATGCCTGTGCTGCACCCCATGTCCAGGCGCGTGGGCGGCAGACAGTCCGACGCCCGTGTGGTCCGCCCCCATGTTGGCTCGTCCCCCTGCATGCACCGCTGCGCCAAGAGCACTGTCCCTCAGTCGGTGCCGGGCCCCCTCCCCACTCGCCTCGGCTGTACTCGGTCAGGTTGAAGATGGCGAGCTTGGTGTACACCGCCCAAAAGCGCGGCGGGAAGGCGGCGGCGCCGCCGCCGGCGCCGGCGCCGGCGCCAGCGCGCCACATGCCCGGGTTGCGGATTGCGTCCACGTGCCGCACCTCCCACCCCTCGTTCACGAGCGTGTCCTCGGACTCGCTGCTCAGCGGCCCCGCCAGCAGCACCACAAGGTCCCTGCACCGAGAAGAGCCTCCTGGTAACGGCCGGCCTCCCGGTGACGGAACAGGCCGCTGGGACCTTTCAGCAAGCCACGTGTGGATGAACACCCAAATGGCGGTCCCCCACCTCGCAGGCCCCGCCCCGGCATGACGGCTGGCCAGTGCACGGACTTTTCTGCATTGCAAGGCATTGTAGGTAGGCTCGTGACCTCAGCACGCAACTGCCAACCTGATGGCCCCGGTCTCGTGCAGGCTCTGCCCCAGCCCACAACAGAGCCTGTCTTGACGCAGACTCAATACGGTAGGTTCAGAGGGTAGGTCGGTAAGCTCAGGAGAATTTAGAAAGTCACGAGACCCACCTGGTGGTCCCCGTCTCGCGCAGGCTCTGCCCCAGCACCCGCACGCCCAGCATGAAGGGCTCGCCGTACAGCAGCGTGACGTACGCCTGCTTCCCGCTTTCGCCGCTCCTGCCGCCCAACGCCTGCGCTGCACGGCCGGCATTGCCGCCGCCGGCGGTGCCGTCGCTGCCGTCACTGACATCGTCGAAGCCGTCGATCCCTGCCTGCTGCTGCCGCCTCTGCTCCTCCAGCTGCCGCGTCTGCTGCTGCTGTTCCTGCTGCTGCGCTTGCTGCTGCTGCCGTTGCCGCAGCTGCTGCTGCAGGCGCCGCTGCTCAGCCTGCGGCAGGGCCTGAGAGGCCGTCACGCCGGCGAGGCCACCGGGCGAAGGGCCTTGCACAATGCCGGTGGCCGACGCCGCCGCCTCAACGGCTTCGCCGAGGCTATCGAATCCGTCCAAGACCGCGCCGAAGCGCCGCGCGAGCGAGCTGCCGGCCGCCGCGAGCGGGCTGGCATGTTGTTGGGCGCCGGCGCCGGCCACGCCGTGCTGGGCCGACCGACC
The DNA here is from genome assembly GCA_033439295.1 of Deuterostichococcus epilithicus. Classification (NCBI taxonomy): domain Eukaryota; kingdom Viridiplantae; phylum Chlorophyta; class Trebouxiophyceae; order Prasiolales; family Stichococcaceae; genus Deuterostichococcus; species Deuterostichococcus epilithicus. The sequence continues at coordinate 527,156 of JAVTLE010000004.1, read as the reverse complement.
GTCACCGCTGCGGCTGCCGATGCCCGCATCGCCGGCGCCGCTCTGATGTTGCGTCGCATGCTGCGCGGCTGCCACCGCCGCAGCTGCCGCTCCCGCCCCTGGGTGTTCTGGCGCCGTGGCTTGCGGCTGCTGCAGCTGAGCTGCCGTCCAGCAGCACTGCGACGCCAACAGCGCAAGCGCCAGCAGGAGGCCCGCCCGCTGCAGGCCGGGGGCCTCGCGGCGCTTGGCGCGCCGCCGGTGGCATGGGGCGGTGCGCATGGCAGGCCTGCGCTCCGGGGCAGTGCCCCCCTCAGCCCGGCATGCCGCGATGGATTTACTTGCTGCGCGCGCCTCAGTTGCCAGGCGCGTCTGCAGATAGTCTCGCGGCCTGCTGGCCACCACAACTCGTTCGGCAGCCACGGGTCTTTCTCAGGACTGGCCCGCCGACCAGTGGCAGTGAGTAGCTCGAGGCGGGCGGTTCGTGCGGACCGCGATTGGATGCCGCCGTGAGCGTGCTCGCCGACCCGCGCCTGTATGGCAAGGAAGAAGATGAGATCGCATCTGGAAAATTGGGTTGCCGTGAGGTTTGTGCAGGCATGTGTGAACCGATCAGGCATCGGAAACCCACGGCTTTCGATCAAGACTGCACCTGAGAGAGCAGGCTTCGCTCGGATGCAGTAGCTGCTGTGCACTGAGGCTGAGACTGACTGCCTCGCAAGGGCAGCAATGCCGGCAGCGTCCGTCTGACAGGACAGCTGAGCTGTGTAGAAGTTTCAAGTGATGGTATAGGTAGTTGTCGGTTGCCGCTGCACTTGAGCCCTTTTGTCGCCCGCGCTCCAAGTGGGGCCCGACCGGGGACAAGACAAGCCCTAAGTTTCAGTACAATTGGTTGCCCTATGATCACAACGGTTCTGGGGCCGAAGAGGGACCAGAGTTTAGACAGGGGTACACAACTGTGAGGTTGCGCTGGCGTGGCCAGCTCCATTATTTGACGTCAGGAAGGCTCGCTGCAAGGCTGGAACTGGGCTCCGGCAACGGATGGTGTCGATAGAAGGCAGAACGTGATCAGGGCCACTTCGACTCTCGCTATGTGATCGCCAGGTCTGCTCACATCCTCAATACTGTGCATGGGTGAGGTACGAGCCTCAGAAAGATGTTGAAGACGGTGTTGCAGCCCATTTGCACAGTGCACGCCGGCTTACCGTCCGGTGCGAAATTGCCAGCTGGCCGGAGGCAGCCAAGCTTGCCTGATGCATGCAGATAGATCAGCCCACGCCAAGTGCCACGCCGCAAGCCTTTGTTATCAGCCTGCACGACGTCCTCTGCATGCGTACGCTCACCGAAGTCGGAGGCGCATGTCGGAAGGAGGCTTGAACCTTTCCGTCCGGCTTCCTTGCCAGCGCCCGGCCGTCAGATGTCACGAGATGATCTGCATCGCAGGACGAAGTTGCCGGCGTTGAGACCGCATCTGCCCGCGGCTGCGGCCCTCAGCCAGCTGGTTCCGGTAGAGCGCTGTCGCGTGCTGCGGGCGTCCTGTCAGCCGCTGTTGTCGGACCGGTGAGGGCAAGCGATAACCGCGGCTGCCAGCGGTGCTAGCAGCACGAGAGCCGAAGGACACTCCCGCGCGAGACCTTGTGCGCGGGGGCAAGTGCCAGCGCATGAACTGTGTACTTTTGGCCCGCTGGGTGCGGCCTTCCGGTGCGGGAGGGGCCGCCAGCTGAGACGGCACACGTCCAGCTTGTCTCCAGCGAGGTGATCCGACGACAGCTCGAGTGCTCTCCACGCACGGGTGGCTTGGCTGATCAAACTTTTGCTAGTGCCTTCAGAGTGCCTACAGATCCAGTGTTCGACCTGCCCGATGCTTCAAGATTGAAAGCACCCAGACTGCACAGTAAATCTGCTTGTCTGCGAATTGCAATGTCAACTGCGTCGTCTGCGATTGTGCACAACAACCGCTCGCAGCGCCGGCGCCTCCGCTGGCTGCGCCAGCTGGTCGGCTGCCTGCACGGTCCACAGCATCAACTCACAATCAGGTCCCACCGCAGGTGCGAGGCTGCAGGCAGCGACTCTGATGGATTCCGACTCGCCGCCTGCCGCACTGAGTGGCGACGGGCGCGGCGGCGCGGCGCACCCTGGGCGCGGCGCGCGGCGCTCGGCTGATGACGACACCTCAGGCGACACGCCGGCGGCGCGGCCCCGCAAGTCGGCCCGCAGCCGTGCGCCCAGCGGGCGGATGCGCGCTGCGGCAGCAACGAGCAGCGGCGACGAGGGCAACTTCGGCAGCGGCGGCGGGGCWGGGGCGGCGGGCGTCGGCAGGGGCAGCCGCGGCCGAGGGGCGGCCGTGGCGGTGGCGACGCACGCGTCTCCCAGCGGGGGCAGCGGCAGCGACCTCGGTGCGGAGGACGGCGCCGCCGCTGGTGGGCCTCCTGCTTTTATGGTTTCCTACCTGTAAGACGCTGGGGCCATGCACCTCGTCACCTGCCCGCGCAAGCTGCGAGGGCGCCGCATTCAATGCGCGCCCACTGCCGCGAGCGCGGCACCGCAGCGAGGGCGTGGGCAGTCGCTGGGCGATGTGCAGCATCTTTGGCATGCAGACTGTTCAAGGGTCCGGACGCCGGTCCACAACGCCTGACGGGCAGGGGCTGGGGCACAGGGAGCCTCCTGTGCTCAAGAGGCCGCGAGCTGTGACAAGCGGCGCTTCAGGCCCATGAGGGCGGCGGTACCCTTCGCCCAGATGGCAGGTCGAGCTCCACTGGGCGGCCGCTGGCGGCACAGATGCACCGGGAGGCAGACAGCGTACCTCGAAACTAGCCCTGCGTCTGTCGTAAAGGGCCCAGACGACGGATGCCACGCTTCCTGTCGCGCAGGCAGCGCGGACGGCGGCGGCACCGGCAAGAAGATGACCCGCCGCATCATCGCCAACCGGCAGTCGGCGCAGCGCTCGCGGCTGCGCAAGCTGCAGTACATCTCGGACCTGGAGTCCAACATTGCGGGGCTCAGCGACCAGGTGTCGCAGCTCGGGCCGCAGCTGGCGTTCCTGAAGGCGCAGCACGCAGGTGGGAATTGTTTGCGCTTGGCGCAGTGTCCGGAATGCAGTGCCTGCGGACTGAAGATGCGCTGCGGGGTGAGCATGCTGATGGCACTAGCAGATTCATCACGTTTGGTTCAGGCAATCGTGCCAGGTGTTCCAAGCTGAAATATGTATCAAGCCGAAGGCTCAAGCTGAATGATGCATCGAGCTGAAGGCTCTGTCAATGTGCTTGCAGGATTTGGGCAGCAGAATGACGAGCTGCGTGTGCAGGTGGCGCAGCTGCTGCAGGAGACGCAGTACAAGGTGTGGATGCGGGAGAGGGTCTAGTGTATGGGGTCCAATTCACTATCTGCCTTCACTCAGGGCAGAGGGTGCATGTCATACCTGAGCACCAACAGCCATGCGCCTGCAGCCGCCTTTGCGCGAGCCTACCCACCGACCGTCCGCTGACCTTCCTCCTTGTGGGCTGCCGCCTTTGTCACGCTGTGTAAAGGTCTCGTCGCCCGCAGGACACCCTGAACGAGGCGCTGCGCAGCGAGCTGGCGCGCCTGCAGACCGCCGCCGGCGCGGCGATCAACCAGGCGGCAGCGCASCCGCCGCCCGGCTCGGCGGCGTTGGCGGCGGCGGCGCCGGCGACGSCGWTCCSGCCGCGCCGCCGGTCACCGGCGCAGACGCCCTGGCGACCTTCTACAGCGCCGCCGCTGTCGGCCACCAGCGGCAGAGCCCAGCCGGTGGCCTTGGCATGCGCCTTGGCGCCGGCCTCGGGCGGCAGCCGCCGCCCGCGGGCCTGGGTGGCGGCCCCGGCCTCGGGCAGGGCCTTCGGGGGCTTGACDVCGGCGGCGGCGGAGGCGGCGGTGGAGGAAGCGGCAGGGGCGGCTCGCCCGGCCTGGGGGCCCAGGGCCTCAGCCTGGGCCTACCAGCGGGGCTGGGTGGCGGTGCATTTGCGGTGCCGACAGCCATGCGCGCTGCACGCAATGGGGGCCTGGCAGAGGAGGGCCGCGGCGCCGGCGCCGGCCGCCATGGCCGCGGCGGCATCGGGAATGGTGTCGGGGGGTGCAGCCGGCMATGGGGCACTTTCGCCTGTGCCCATGGCCGACGGCGGCGCTGCAGACGCGCCGACTGCCAAGCGGCGCGGGGCAGCCAGCCCGCTGTCCGGCGCCGCCGGCGGAGGCGGCGCCGGCGCCCCGCGGCTCGGCAGCCCTGGCGGCAGCGCCTTCTGCCAGCCCGCCAGCAGCAGGCCCGCGGACTGAGCGCGTGGTCCATCCCCCTGGAGGGAGCCTGCCAAGCCTGCTGTGGTGGGAGCCCTGGAAGCCCTGCCTCAGCCGCATTTCAGCCGCATCGCCAGGGCAACCTCCAGACCGAGATTCCTTGCCGCCTGGCTTGCATAGTCAGTGGCCATGACGGTTGTCACACCCGCGCCTAGCGGTCAGGCTGGGGAACCTGCAGCAGGTCAGCGCCCGCATTCAGGACCGAACTCAGCCTCAGCCGCGGCACCCAGGCCGCTTCGGACGGCAGGCGCCCGCAACCACCGCCGCTGCTGCTGCGGTGCATGAGGTTCAGGGCCTGCAGGCCATGGCAATGGCCCTCATGCATTGAGGTTGTCAGGCAGACGAATGTGCTCCCAAGCGGAGAGATAGTGTGCCATCATACATCTGTGCTCCCACTGCGGAGAGGGGTCGCATCGCCGCGGCGACTGAGCATCCCTGGAGGGTTGCGTCGCCTGCGTTGATTGCCCACCGAACAGAGACTTTGTTTTGCTTTCTGGGCTCAACTCTGCGTGCGCCGCCATTGGCACGCCATAGCGCTGTCCCGCTTCGCCGGCGGGCGGCGTCAGCATCGACAAATGTTTGGGTTTTGCCTCCACGCCTGGCAATCATCTGGGTGCTTTTGGGAGTGGTGCGCTTCACAGTACCACCTTTCAAGGCTTGTGGCGGCGTGTACACGCGCCGCTTGCATCGACAGGGTCGCATTGGTAGGGTCTGAGCACAAGCGTGTAAACGTGCAGCACGTCTTGTGCAGAGCATTGCGTGCCATCATCTCACTTCGAAGAACTAATGGTACAACCTTTTCAGAGTCGGTTTTCATTTGCAACCACTCGCAGGGGTAAACTGCCTTGTTGTAATAGTTGTCAGTCCAAATCAGCTGTCAACTCGAACGATATAAATCTCCGGCCGCCGTATATTGTTTATTAACTGACTTGCACTTGGCTTTGTAGCTGCATTCCGGCGAGGATGCCAATCCCAAGAACACCGAGCAGACGAGCAAAAGAAATTTCCAGCCCTCACGCACCGCGTAAATTCGAGCGACTTGACGTAGTGCTGCTCGCTCTCGCAGCCGCTGATCGAAGAGTACCCGCCAGAGACGCAGGGACTTGCCGTTGCCTTCACACAAGCCGCCGGATATTCCACCACAGACGAGACTCCTCGAATTGTGTTCTTAAAGGCTTCTTCTCGGTCGACCCAGCGAGTCAGCCTCACGACAGGTTTGTCGAGCCCTTGGCCTCCGTGATGTGTGGCTGGTCGCGTTGTTTGCTGCTCCAGTGATGACAAAACACAACGAGGGGCAGTCTCCTCTCCTGAGTGGCTGGACTGGTCCTCGCTCTGCTCGCACGCCAGATGGTTTGGCCCGTGAATGGCATCCGTATGTACATGGGTTCCACAAGCTTTGACCTACTACGGAGGTGAATCCGACACGTGCAGGACGTGCACACTGTTTCCTAGGGGTTCATGGCCGTCGGCGGACGAACGAAAGTGGCTACAGCTGGATATTGGCGTCGTTGAATTATTCTTGGTTCAAAACCATCCTCTGCACAAATATGAGCAGCACACACTGCCTCGCACTGCTGAGCGCTCCATCCCGCAGAATTTGGAGCAGTCTGAGTTTGGTAATTGCTCATACTATGTCCCTCGTATGGTCATTGCTCATACTATCTCCCTAGTAGGGCAACTGCATGGATCAGTTCCCTTGCAAAACCGTTCCGCCTATGCGCCCTTGCCCATCAGGCGCAGCCAGCCAGCCACCAGCCAGCCAGCCAGCCAGCCAGCCGATTGCCCCCTTACTTGGTCATCTCGCCAGCAGCTGCCGCCGCCTCGCAGCGGCTGCGGCGGCTGTGGCGCCGCGAGCCTTGCTGCATGGCGGCCGCGTTGCAAACACTACGTCAAACAGGTCGCTGGTGATGCCGAAGCTGGCATCGGGGTTCCTGCACGGCACCAAACAGATGTTCAGCGGCCCCGTATACGAACAGACAGGCAGGCATGTGCATCAGCGTGTGACATCGCTGCGTCCTGAAGTTCGCGGCATGCAACCAAAATCCTGCAGAAATGCTGCTCTTCCCGATCTTGACAGTGATGCAAGAGCAGTGGCTGCCGCGAAGGACTACTGCACGCATGCACCACGAGCTTCTGTTTGCAGGCCACGACCGTGAGCTGCCCTTTTGTCGAGAGTCCAAGAGGGTTGACGCGGCAGCTGCAGGCACTGCAGGCTCGCAGGCACTGCAGGCTCGCAAAAGAACTCCATTGACTGCTACCTGTAATGGTGGTTCATGTGCGCGCGTCGCGACCGGGCAAAGAGGCGCCAGCGGCCCGCCGCCGCCCCCCGCGCGTGCATCGTGCAGTGCAGGCAATCGTAAGCCACGTAGCCACCCACAAAGCCCACGCATGTCGCAAACGCCGCGGCCTGCAGAAGACGACAAATTCGAATTGTGCGCATTATGAGCACGCCTGCACAGTGTGCTGGTGGATCGTGAGGGCATCATTGCCCACTGGAAATGCACGACTTCGTTCAGTAACGCAGTGCCGGATCCTGCGCCAACAGCGTGCCGCATCGCAAAACCCTGCCGGTGCGTTTCGGCCTGTCCACCCAGGGCTGCAGAGCCGTCACTCGAGCGCGGGATGCACGCTGTGAAGCCGCCACGTGTGGTGGCAATGTTGCGACCTCTGTGCCTCTCCATCGATATATGCGACTTTGATGCACCGCTGAGGTCTGTCGCCTGCGGCCAGACCTTGTGCAGCAGGCAGGGCAGCGTGCCGTACACCGCCTTCGCTGCGACAGCCGCCGGCAGCGGGGCGGAACTCCCGGCTTTGATGCATTGCCGATGAACCCTAATAGAAAGCAAAGCCGCACCTTGGGCAGCAAGCAGCGCAGGGCGCCATACACTGCGGCGGCAATGGTGGCCGCCGGGAGCGGCGGAAACACCAGGCGCCCGGTGTCGGCGGGAAACTTGTGGTGGCAGCCGTGCAGCGCAAAGTGTGCGACAATGAATGCGGGCCGCGCCGGGACGGAGTGAAACACCTGTAAGGCAGAAATTCCGAAACCTGAGTCCCGCGAACCGTGACTGACATGGGGCCAAGCAGCAAGTGGCCGCCGCTTTCCTGGGCCAAATAAGAGTGATCTCGATGACACACGAAAGCCTTTGCGGCAGCCGCGCAGCGCGCACAGCAAACATTTAGCGGCACCATCAGTGCCGCTGCTGTCGCTGCTCTGCAGCACGCATCGCCGGCCGCCCCATGTATTGCTTTGCGCCGATGGCCACTCACACGGATCCAGGCTGGCCAACTCCAGTGAACATCCTCTTTCAGCGTGTTCCCAGTGTGTTCCGCGGAAGCTCCAGCGACCCACCCATCGGTGCAGGCTGTACTCTGCCAGCTGCCACAGCAGCGCTCCCGCCAGGACCTGCGCAGCGGCCGCCGCCGCGCCGCGGGCGTCGSCGCCTGCCGCCGGCGCCCGGAAGACTGCGCAGAGGCCGGCGGCCACCAGGGGGCCCCACAGGAGCGGCACCACCCACCTGCGGTGCAGAGTTTAGGGTTTAGGATTTTTGTGTCGGCCCCTGCTGCAGGGCCTTGGTTGCAGCATTGGCGGAGGCCCCATTCCTGGCAGGATCGCACTTCAGCACAGCCTGGTAGCTTGCAATGTGCCCAAGACGACTGTGCGCATCGCCTCCCAGCCTTGGCAGCGCGGAAGTGCCTTCCGCGCACGACTGGTGCTGACATGGAACCAACTACCTGCTGCCTCAGCGTCGAGGGCAGCCACTGGATGAGGGTCACCACCACGCAGGGCAAACAAGAAGCCGTGCGTGGCACTCGTTGGACACAAGGCTCCTGTAGGTCGGACACAAGGCTCCTGTAGGGAATAGCCGCACATGCTCACCAGGTGGTGCGGGTCAGCGCCTCTGCGGCAGGCGACGCGAAGAATCGTGGGGCGCCGGCCACGGGCGAGTGCACCCAGGCTTCATAGCGCGGCCCCAGCCGCCCCACCTGCGTGGGCAGAGTGCCTGGTTCTGCATGGCATCGTGAGACGTCATGGAGATGTGGAGGGAATGGAGGCGGCAAGGCGGCGGCCGCCAGCGAGCATCGTGGCTCCGCACCGCAGTGCAGCTGGGGTCCCCCGCCAGCCTCAGCGGACGGCACTGTCTCAGGGAGCCATGGCCACTGCCGATCGGCCGTACTGTGTGCGCTGTGCAGATCGAGAGGTCGCCACCCAATCAATGCATGCGATGCGCTGCACGGTCGAGGTGTTGATGCAGGGCGAAGCTCGTGTGTGCAGATTGGAGAGGCAGACGGAAAGAGGCCGCTGACTCTGTACTCGGTAGCGTGCTGACTGCCAACTAGGTGTCCAGCTTTGGCAGCTCATTGCGCCGCACCTGCGCCAGGATGGGCTGGGAGACGTCCACTTCTGGCGCCTCCACCTGCGACTGCAAATGTGGCGTCGGGGCGCCAGTCGTCATGCTGCACTCTGTTCCGGGATTGCTGACGGCGGCCAGGTAGCTCCGTTCCGCCATCGCTGCTGCCATGGCGCACATGCTGCGGCGAGTGTCCGCCCGCCGCCGCAGGCCGCCCCGCTCACCCCGGCGCCGCTGCCGTGTCTCCCTTCGCAGGCGATCAGCTGACGTTGGATAGCAGGAGCAGATAAGGCCGAGTGTTCAGTCATCCGCTCAGCTTCAAGGATTTCCGCAGTGGTGTCTGTGTGGCGTGCCGGCAGCTGTTATGCCTGAAGACGAAATGCGCAGAGTCAACGCTAAGACCTCGCTGGGCTTAAATGCGGTGGAGTATCTGGGAGTGATCAGCGAAACTCACTTGGTACTGGCAGGCTGAGTGAACTCTGCGCGTTGAGGCAAGTCTCTCAGTTCAAGATCGGCAGAATCCGATCGGGATGAGAACCATTCACCTCTCGAATGACCACCTTGTTCACTACTGCTGCTTGTATTAATGCAAAGCACAAAAGGTCAGATCAGCTCGATGTCGGTGTCATTTGAAGCTTGGCAAGGGCACTGGCATGCCAGCTCTTGTTAGTTTGGGATCAAAGTTTGCAAGATCTGACTGCAGCACAATGGATCTTCCAGCAGAAGGCATTCTGGGTGCGCAACTATGGCAGGGGATGGGCAGAACCCCTAGGCCCTCTCCCGCCAGCCAGCCTTGTCTCGGATCTTGATTTGCCAGCTCCGTCAGCAAGACGTTTCATTGCAGCTTCGCACGATCTGTGCCGTCTCGGCTCAGAGCAGTAGCGGTGAAAACTTGCAGCCACAATGCTATAAACGCTTTGCTGGGTGATCAGCGGCCCCAAGGGAGTGCTAACACGAAGCAAAACGGTCGGCATTGACACGTCATCCCATCTCGTTCTCGACGATTGTAGCTTACGAACGGCATCAACACGCTCTGCTGTGATGCTCAGCAGCACGTAATCGCTCGATTCCATATTTGGCGTTGCTCGCCTGGCTGCATGTCACTAACGCAGAGCCGCATGCTGCGGGCCATGGCGCCGCAGCGGCAGCCCAGCGTCAGTCAGCAGCACGTTGCCGTGAGGAGGAGACTATGCTCCTTGCGCGCAGCTGACAGCCTCGCGCTGCCATCAGGCAGCAGCAGCGCCGTGCAGAGGCCACTTGCATCCGCCAATGCGGAGACAGCGCTCGCTGCTGCGGTCGCATGGCGGTGCCACCGCCGGCGGCCAACCAGCCTTCGGCCGATAATGCGACGGCACGGCGCCGTGCAGCCGCAGGTGCCCGATGCTGCAGCGCTGCAGTCGGACGCAGTGCTGCTGCGACGACTGCGCGCCGGCAGCAGTGGCAGCGCCCGAGGCGGGGCCGGCAGCCGATGGACTGCATGCCGCTGCCTAGTGGACTCTGCTACGCTGCCGGTGGCGCCTCCGCGGCAGATGCGTGAACTAGGTGAGGGGCTGATTTTCAAAGCATTCTCCAACGTTCGAGAGCAATCCCCGAGTCAGGCCACTGCTCAGGATTCTTCCCCACAGCATCAATTGCATGCGGCCCCCGTGCCCTATCGTGCTGAATAGCCGCCTACCCAGAGTAACTACAGACCAGCTTTCTACAACTTGAGACGTGAACCTAACGTTGACCGCACGCCGGTCGGGTGCCTGGACTTCCCCCTCGGCTAACTGTCGTGCTGGCATGCAGAGCCGGCGGCGGCACCAGCCCGCTCGGAGGTCGTCATCCGCACAGCGGTCCCCACCGATTACTGGGCCATTGCGGTGCGAGTCTATGCGTTGTTCAGCAAGCGTGCTGACGCCTTGCCGCAATGCCACTGTGCTGTTGCGCCAAGCCACGTTGCGAGCACAGCAGCCGCATCGGCGGCATGGTCTTGCTGCCGCCGCCGTGACTCCCTCTTCGACACCTGTCGTTGCCTTTGCCAGCGCAGCCGCAGCACGGCTGCAGTCGGCATGCATTGCCCTCCGGCGCCAGTGCTGTGTGTGCCACGACTCACCCCGCCGCTCGTGCGCATCCACAGGAGCTGCACTGCTGCGCGTTCTACCCGCGGGAGCCACCCGGCATGATGCACATGCTACTGCGCCTGGACCGTGTGCTGGCCCTGTCGGTGAGCGAGTCATAGGAGTCTAAAGTCCTGCACCCTACACCTTCCATCACTCCTCAGGCGTTCGAACCAGAGCTGACAATTGCGTGCTGCAGTCGCGTCGCAAAACATTGCCGAGCGCCAGCGGTGTGGGTATCTGGCTCTGCCCCTGCGCAGCGATGGCCACCAAGCCTTGACGGCCCCCGGCTGGCAGCCGATGCACGAACCGTGACATGTGCCTCCCACACGGCCGGCAGCAACCCCGTTCCTTCACTGCTGGCTCGGGAGTCCGTGTCGTGGTCATGCAGGCGGGCATGCACGCTGCAAGGAAGTCGGAGCGGCGCTGCTATAGATGCCTTGTCGCGTGTCGGCGACCAGCTGGCGCTGGCGCCGGGGCTCACAGCATACGGCGAACCAGCGGCGGCGGCGGCGGCGGCGTGCGGGCAGCCTTCCTGCGGCAGTATTGGGCATTCTGGCGGGCGGCCGTCCCCGGCCCAGTCACAGCAGGTGCACCGTCGCTGAGGGATCTGCAGCCATAGCTGCTGGAAGGGCACAGCTGCTGGAAGAGCACTGTCGGCCGCCTGCCCAACTTCCTTGTGATGCTGCCATCTGAACCTGGCTGTCGCCTCAGGGTCGGCCCAGCAAGGCTGCGCTTGCCAAGCTTGAGGTTTAGTGATCGAGGAGTGACCAGTTGTTTGGGCTTGGGGACTGTGCCAGTATTTCGGCTGCCTTGTGGTGCCGTTGTTCACGCAGCGCCCCGCTCTGAACCACGCCAGCACATGATGGCATCAACTCTACAGGCAAACAGGGAGAATGTGGAAGGCTCCCGACTGGGATGCTGCTCTTGATGAGGGAGGCATGGTTCTCAGACTCAGCGCCCAATCAACACCTCCTCAGTTGTTATCATCCTGCCCGCAGGCCTGGGCGCACACTTTGACGCCCTGGATATCGTCGGCGCTGCCGTGGTGGACACCCTAGGCGACCACACGCCGCCGCGGCGGCTGCCCAGCGGCGTCAAAAAGCGGCGAGCCGGTATGGCGTACGTGAGCAACGTGGCGGTGGGGGCGGCGGCGCGGCGGCGGGGCATCGCGGCGGCGCTGCTGCGCGAGGCGGAACAGGTGGGTCAAAGGTTTGAGGTTATGTGGTTGGGGACTGGGCTTGGAGGGCATGTGACCTGATCGGCATCTTTTCCAGGACTGGGGCCGCTTCATGGTGTCACCTTGCACCGCAACAGGCTTTGCATATGAACTCAGGTGGAGAAGTGCCACTGGGTGCGGTGGTCATTCTGTGTGTTTGAGCCAGATTGCCAAGGTTCCAGCCTGGTGGTGCATGCTGCCTCAATTCTGAGGCGTGTGCCTGAGCATCGGCTGAGAGAGTCCTCTTGGGTGGGCATGCTCAGCAGGCTAGTGTATCAATCGACCGCTGCTCAGAACCGTGTCCTCTGAACTCAACCGGCTTGAACACCGATGTGCCCCGCAGCTGGCGGCAGAGTGGGGCTGTAGGTCGGCGATGCTGCACGTGGACGAGGACAACGCCAGTGCTACACGGCTGTACTCGCGGGCGCGATATCGGCTGCTGCGCGAACCGCGCCGCAACTGGCTGGCCAGATTTGTGAGCTTTCCTGTTCAGCGTCCTTGCTTCCTCTGCATTTGAGCTTGAACTGTGGTGGCAGGCATGGCTTTGTGCTTCTGCTCCGCCGGAGACTGGGCCTTGGAAGCGAGCTACAGCCGGCCCCCTCTGCGTCCATTCGCCTGTGCAATGCTACGTGCAGCGGCACCTCGTGTGCTTGAAACCCTCCCGCGAACCGCTTCTGGCGTGGGATGGACGTGCTGACTCAGATGTCGTGACATCGGACGCAGACAAATGAGCACAGCGGGAAGCGCATGATGCTGAAGCGCCTGCCAGCCACCGGAGATGGTGGTGGTTGCGGCGCGAAACCGTTGGCCTGAGTTGTAGCCGTGCAGCAATCCTCAAATCAAACGAGCTGCAGGCACTCGCCGTAGCTGACAGAGGGTGCCAGAAGGACTCGTGGCAGGTAGACGTATATGTACATATGATGAGCAGCGAAATAGAGAAAAGGAAGTTACATTGAATGGAGATTGTGTGTTTCACACTTGATATGCAACGTTTCGAAGAGAGAATCTCAGAGTTAGTGTTGCTCAAATTCACCAAGACCATTGGACCGGTAGCGACCACGCACATGGGATTGAGGAAGGTGGGCAACATAGTCCTAGCTGGAACATACACAGAGTATCTACGATCGAATACCCGCCTGAAACGATCTGGCAGCACTCGACGAACAGGCCAATAGTGCACCCAATGCACCATGTGCATTGATGTCCAAATGCGGCAGTGGTACTGATGTCAGTGCAAGCTCCTATGTGCGACATCAAAACCCTGCAACAATGCACTGAGCTGGCAAACGAGTAATATTGATGCAGTGCAACAACTCCAGAAGCTCCGAATCCCACGCATATAGAGCTTAAATATGTGCCGTACTTCAGTACTCACCCACGTTTGAGCGTCTACCTTGTGCGTCAGCGGTCTTGTGGCACTTGCGGTATCTCATCTGCATGTGGTGCTGTGATGGCAGGTCATGCAGCAGCGGCGGCGGCGGGCTGTACTGCCATCACTACACCTGCTGCCAAGAGGCGATAGGGCTACTAAGCTGCCGTCAACCTACTTGCCGGGAGAGGGCGGGACCTTTCCTGGGGCAGCCTCGCCACCGCCGGTTGCGATGCTGGTCACAGGGTTTGCGGCGGTGCCTGCAGGTATGTCATCACAATCTTCTCTGATTCAAGAGCATAGACATGCAGTTAGCAAGGCCTGCACCAATTTTTTGGTCCCACCCGAAGGCTTCGGGGTTTGGCAGGCAGGTCACGTGCAGAGTTTGGTGAGCTCAGCTGAGCAGCTACACACCTGGAGCAGGGGGAATGGCGCCGGCGCTGTCGGGAGGCCCCTCGAAGGCTTGCACGACATCTTGCGCAGCTGTCAGATTGACATCGTCTCTGCTAGGATTACTGGTCTTGCCCTGCAGATAGCGCAGGAGCATTCTAAAGATGGCCATCGCGAGAGCAACTGCAGGTGCATTATGTCGGTGGCAGGATGTGCTGTGAAGTTGCGTCCGCCAACGCAAGAATGTCAATGCACTTCGCACTCGTACATGCACATGTGCATTATGGGCGGCAATACATGAATGGCAGCTTCAAGTCAGGCATGCCGTAGATCAAGTACAGGAAACGTCGTATGAGATAGGTGCATCATGAGTGCCACTATGCTGCATCGTACTGAGGGCTGTATGTCGGAGGGGTCTGTGATGTTGAATTGCACATTGGTTTGCAGGGTACCCGTCTGCGCATCTGCACGTGCACCACAAAGGCAATGCAACGACCTGAAACCAGCAGAAGATACAGGGGACCAGCGAACCAGAAAATTTATACGGCTTCTGGCAGAGGTTCGTAAAGCAAGGCAACCCTTTCAAGAAAGACATCATGCAATGACCAGAGCAGATCAGGTCGCACTGTATGGGATGCAGTCGCGCTGAACGACCTGCAAAGGGAATGGTAGGGTCTAAATTAGGTGACCTCGCGATCCCTCATCATAAATAACAAGCTACTGCCTGTTGCGCTGGAACACATGGCTCCAGCCGCCACGTTGATCATGTTATGGCAAACACCACACGGAGCGCATGACCAATCTCACCGAGTCGCCGTCGTTGGCAGTGATGCGAACGTCTCTGCACATTGTTAAGAGACTCGTCATAGACTCGGCCTCTTCCATCAAGTATAGTTTCAAATCATTCACAGGGGTTGAACGTGCAATTGGGCAGTGGCCTTCCTTGCTGACGCTCTGCTGCTGACGAGAATGTTCTAGCCAGGTTGCTGCTGCAGCAAAGTGGGCTATACATGACAGCAGTGCTGCCCTGCTAGATATACAGCAGGTTCGTTCTGAAAGTTGTTAAATGCTTACACGGGAGGCTGCGGAGACTGTGGCAGCTCCCAGGTGGCGCCCCAGAGGTTGTTCATGCTGTTCCAAGTCGAGTCGTTAGAGTTCTTCAACTGCACCTGCATGAGTCTCGCACGGGCTCATGAGGGTGTGTCAACGGCACCAGTGTTCGGCCTCGGCTGCAGCCTGCATGTATGTGCTTGGATCTGTGTGACGGTTCATCCTCAATCTCACAAACAATGAGACATTGGTCCCATCTGAGTGACTCAGGTTCCTTATCATTGCGCACCAGTTGAACCGGGGCCGGCCCTCCCGCTTTCTGCACACATAAGGGGTAAGGGTTCATACTTCACCGCCCTGCGTGCGCATCAGACAGCATGACAGTTCTTTGAACCATCACACGCAGGGTATTGCAGCAAGCAACGCGCTGTAATACCGAAAATCCAACGAAGCCCAGGGGGCAGACGTCTACGGCGGATATACACCCATTTCGGTCATCGCACAAAGCCCCACACGATTGCCACGAAGCAGGCACGAGAAGACCGGAGCGCGCTTGACCCACGTAGATTTTCAGGCGGATCCAGGCGTCTCCGCCGTAGTTGCTGTCCACTATGACCACCTGGAACGGAACGTTTCGAGACATACAAATTACGTGCTTTACTTCGCTCAATCAAGTTGCATCGTGCATGTAAGCTGAAGTAGCGCTGCCTGGACCTTACTTTGCTACACGCACTGCGCATTGCAGGCACAGTAAATACTCACCAGGTCTGATGGTGGCGCACATTCCACGCGTCGGAACTGGATATTGATGCGCCCGCCGCTCGGCGACGGATTTGCGATCTGCGGCAGTGACATGAGATCATGATTTCAGCAGCAGCGACACCTGTTGTCGCTCGTCGATCAAGCTCAGACCTGCGAATGTGAACATTTGCAACATGCATGCAGCGGTATATTTCTTGTGCCGAGAACCGTAAGCATGGCAATGAGCAATAAGATGCCGGCTAGCACTATTCCTTGCTTATGGATTGGCGCTGGTTCGTGGCGATTATCAAGGCCATTTCAAACGCAGAAAATAGACGACTGCAGCTCCCGGCTCCCTTCATCTCGCATATATGGGCAAGCAGGTGCCAATGGCCGTCTTTTGATTCAGAAGATACATTTGTATCTCATGACCAAGGTGCATGCCGCACCTTTTCCCAGATGAGCGCCTGGAGATCGAGCTGGTTGCTGGCACACTCGGGGCAGCTGTCAGTGACCATCACTACAATCGAACGGCCGGCCGGATTGCTTTGGCAGCTGCCCGGCTTGGGACCCAGAGGTCCCTGTCAACGACACACCAGGGATTATTCAAATAATTCAGAAGCCGCATGCTCTGCATACATGCCTTCGTGTGCAATGGCAGCCAGAGAACACAAAGAACAGGGTTGAGTCTAGGTTGAACGAACATCCGACCAATGCCAGGGAAGCTGGGGCACACGAGTGATGCGCCTCCGTCAGCACACCTGCTCCAGACACTGCACCTCGAAGCACTCTCCGCATGCCTGCAGAACGCAATCGCGTATGTCATTTGCAGAGTGTCGGTCATTGACTCCAGTCGTCTTGAAGTGGTGGAAAACCTAGCTGCTGACGGGAATGCAGTGGCGAGCAGTGACGCATGGTTATGCTGGAGCTGTGCAAGTAATGTCGCCAGCCATGACAGGCGCTTCTTAGATTTGCAAGACTCTTCATGACCATGCAGAGAATACACTACCTGCTGCGGCTCGCTCTGGAAAAAGTGGTTGGCGGTGGCAATGCCTGCCACACTCCAGAAAGGATAGTCCCCCCTACTGAGCAGACCGTAGCCGCAGCTCCCCTGTCATGCATGCGACGAGCGTCTGTTGCATCGTATCAAGTGTTCAAACTTTCTGCCAGGCTGAAAGGAAGCTAGAATAACGATTCTACAATCAGCGTTTCACTTAAAGGGCAGCCTCACTCACGGCGTACCTGTAGGGTGCCAAAGGAAGGGCTGTAGGGGGACATGCCTGCGGTCCAACCCATCTTAAAGGTTGCTACATCGTGCCATGCTGCATCGGACAAACCGATGAAGCCAGATGCATGCGAACTTTTGCAGCACGCATTGCGAGAGGGGGGAGGCGGGCAGTGCTTTTGGTTCAGAAACCAGAAAGTGACGCTGATACAGGTTTTAAGTGGAGAGCACATGCTGTGCATTATGCTGCGCACCGTCAGGGGCGCCCCCGTAGAAGCTGGCCTGGCCCTGCTCCCACGGTGTGACGGCTGTGACTGCC
Organism: Deuterostichococcus epilithicus; assembly: GCA_033439295.1. Taxonomy (NCBI): domain Eukaryota; kingdom Viridiplantae; phylum Chlorophyta; class Trebouxiophyceae; order Prasiolales; family Stichococcaceae; genus Deuterostichococcus; species Deuterostichococcus epilithicus. The sequence goes on along the minus strand of JAVTLE010000004.1, from coordinate 510,117 downwards.
ACTGCCATGCGTGGGCGGCACCCCAGGAGCAGCGCCGCGGCGAGAGTTAGCGTCAGCATTCGGCAGCCCGCCGCCGCCATCGCTTGGTCGCAACTGTAGCTATTGGGCAAAGCACATCTGCACAACACAAATGCTAGCCAGCCAAGCGCGGCTGAAACGTCCATAAGCACAATGCTGCAGAAGGAAGTGCTTTCATGGCCAGCAGGGTTCTTGGGCGTCGTGTGCCGCAGCATGTCCTCAACTTCCTCGCGATCTTTCGATGGGAGTACACTGTTGTGTACTTCCGAACTGTCTCCGTTGACGCGTTGCAGGGCCTGATCAACTCTGCTATGACAATGTGGTTAATATTTGCTAGCGGCCGCTGCAGGGGCCAAGTTGCGCACCGGTTATTGGGCCTCGCTTCGCCGCAAGTAGTTTGTTCGGCGGGCAGTCACTGGTCAGCAGAGGCGAGGCGGGCCACTATAAGAACACTGGCAACCGTTCAAGCTGGCCTGCAGTGCATGAACTGGGGTGTCGACGATGTCAGACCGCTTGCAGCGAGACGCCAACTGCGGAGCGAGTACACGTGGATCCAGGACGGAGCTCCATGAGATGGGGAAACGTAGGGGCAGGCACGCACGCACGCTGCTGTGATCAAGCGTACGTGGGCCGAGCTTCGCTGTCCTGCAACAGCGATGCGACGCCACTGCTCGACTGTTGGACCCGGGAGCTACGGGCGACGTTTGGATGGCAGCACGGAGAGCACCTTGGGTACGGCTGGGGTCAAAATGCAAAGGTCAAGAGACGCAGTACTTGCGGGCCCTGCATTGTGTGCGGGCAGTCACTGCAGCACAGCGCAACACGCTGTGAGTTCCCCTGTAACCCTGAGCAATCTGGCGGATCTAGCTGCCACACAGTCCGTCGGGCCGACATGGAGTCAGTCAGACTGCTCAAGGAGGCGAAAGAATGTTGGCAGCGAGTGTCACCACCTCATCAATCGGCGACCCAATCAGACAATTTAACACCTTTCCAGCCTCACTCAGGCTGATTGGGGTTGAGACAGAAAAATGAAATAAATCTAATTATGGTTTCGTCTAATAAGCTGCTTGTTGCAAGAGTTGACACAAGATCGTCACATGATATGTACCCAATGAGGTTTGTGCTCGTGAAGCGGTTATGGTATAGGGTTTCGTGCACCACTGCAGGCAGAGCACACACGTGTTAACCTTCGTTAGGTCTATCTGCGCCGTTGAGAGCTTGAGGGCATGACCATACCACCATTGTGCGCCGCCGCTGTCACCACTCACCGCCGCTGTCACCCTCAGCTAGCTGCCGCATTTGATAGGACAGCTCCTGCTGTTTATATAGCGAATCTGTTTGTCATGCCAGCGAGACCTGTGAAGGCTAGCGGTCACATTACTCGTGACTGCCGCCGGTGTAGTAGCGGCAATTATGTGAGCAGTAGTACAAGGGCAGCGGCGGCGGCGGCAGCAGCAGCATGATCAGCGCGCATCCGCATTAGCAGCAGCAGCAGCAGTGCTGACGAGGCAGTCACCAGCACCATTAGCAACAGCGATGCCAGGCGCAGTCACTGCAGTGGCGTTAGCTGATCATTCAACAACGACAGTGGAATGGAAGTAGCCGCAGCCGCAGCAACAGCGGCGTCAACACTTCTAGTGGGAGCGGCGGCGCACAAAGATGGGTCCTTGACTCATGCACGCCAAGCGAGGGGCCAGACGAAAGCATTGATGCATGGCATACTCGGCAATTCAACAGTCGTCGCGTGTTGTGCGTGGCCGCAGCCTGCAAGGACATCCTCAGAGGCTGCAGGAGGTGCGAGCGAGCCGCCAACGAGGGATGCACATATGGGCTACATCCGACAGCGAAGCAAGGGTGCTCCAAGGCAAAACCTTGCCTTTGGCATAAGTAGCCCGCCGCCAGCACCCCGCCGAAGCGGGGGGCCTGCACGGGCATATCCGGTGCAGGTCGGCCCAAGGGCGTAGCCTGCACACCAGGCTCAAGATGAACTTTGGGCCCAGTAGACCACTGTGGACAAAGGGATGCATCTCTGCGCATTTGGGTACTCGGCGAGACTTCAGGGTGGGTCCCTGGTCAATCACATCACGTGTCATGTCGGAGAGATCGACGAATGGTACTATGATGATCTGGTATGCGAAACTGTGGTCCATTGCTTGTACAGTTCAAGTGTGACCACGTGATCAGGCTGGTCTGTCAATTGGCCTTGAACTGTCAAGGACGCACGTTATAGCGATCGTCCACTGTACACACGAGCACAAATTCATCGTCTGGAATTGCCCGTCACTCGTCCGCATACTGATTCCTCCGTAAACAGCATGGTGAGCCGAGCTGCTTACTGCCCACCGAGAGCCATGCCTTGGAGCAGAGCAGCGAGTATAGTCGCAGCAAGTCTGCTTGTTGTCCTGTGGGTGCTCTCCAGCACACTTCGCCCTTCCCAACATGAGGTGCATCTCCCGTCCCGGCCTGTGTGGGAGTCGACTGCCAAGTTGCCCATTCACATCACAGTGCAGACCATCCGCACCACCTGCGCTCGCATGAAGTCACATGTAATTTCTGCTGGGCGCATGCACGACTATCGGCCAGCGCGGCCATGATCACCGACACTGAGACTTGGTTGTGCGCCAGGACAGCAGCAGCAGCTGCAGATGCTGGCGCGGCAGGTCAACCCTCCCGAACACCACCCGCTGTGACACCGGCTTCATTGATCGTCAGTTATGAGCTGCGCCACCACGCTCTGACAATGAAGCTGGCATGACGCGAATGGTTGGCTTCGCAGGTCGAGCAGCTGCAGGCCATGCTGCAGCCGCTGCACAGCGAATTTCAGCGCAAGCGGCAGCTGGTGTACGATCCAGACTATGAGCGCTTTCTGCTGTCGCTCAAGGCCGCACTAGACGCAAATCAGCTCAAAGACAGGGTCATGAGCGAGGTGTTCTCGGAGAACGCCAACCTCCTGCCGTGGCCGCCGTGCGCCGGCACATGGATGGAATTTGGTGTCTACAAAGGCGGTGGGTTTCATTCGATATGAAAATACTAAGTAATAAATTTTATAACAGAAGTTATGTCGAGGCTCAAACGCACACCGCTGTGAAATGCTCTGGCTGGATCAACGCCGTGACATGCTTGCAGGGACGATCAAGCAGGCGGCGGCATGGCGCTCACAGCAATGCCCAAATGTGGTGGCGCCAGTCTGGGGGTTTGACACCTTCACGGCGAGGCTGCCATGATGTCCTCTCGTGCATGACATCCTGCACACGCTGTGCGTTGATGTAGCGTGCTTGAAACACCCCTTGTGCCCTTCCAGGGGTTGCCGGAGACCTGGTGGGGGCAGTACACATCGGTGCGTGCCCCGTGCTTGCACCGGTTTCTCATGGTGGAAACTGCCCTTCGCAGCTTGCACCTCGTTCGATGCGATTGCAATTTCAACGTTTATGGTATCTGTCCGTTGTTTGCTCAGAATGCCATGGCCCACTCGCTGCCGCAGGGCACCCTGAGCATGAACGGGACAATGCCGGACGTGCCAGCCAATGTCAAGCTGGTGCCTGGATTATTTAATGAGTCGCTGCCAGAGCTGCTGAAGCAGCAGGATGCGGCGTCCAATGGTCGAATGCCCAACGTGACGTTTCTGCACATCGATTGCGACATTTACAGCGGTGCGTGCCTCAAGCCATATAGTTATGCCGTACATGTCTGGGTGGCTAGCCCCTGCGCGGCTAAGTACAAGCCAGGGAGGTCTCCCACACGGTTCAGTAATCGTAAAAGAATATCGGAACTCTTCCACTTTTCTGTGTTTGACATTACAAACAACGATGGTGGCGACCCTGCTCCATGCGCTGCATGCACGCGACCTGATTCTTGTCCGATGCTCTTACTTGGGCCATCGTTCTGCAGGCGCTGTTCACAAACGTGCCATGTACCTGCAGGCACTGCCGATGTGCTGAATATTTTGGAGCATCGCATTGCACCTGGCGCCATCATCCTCTTTGACGAGGTGGGACGGAAGTGCACATGCCGAATTCGGGGCTGCACCTGGAACCGGCCGGCAAAGGTGTCGAAATGAATGCGAGTTGCCTAGCTTGCTGCTGGCGTTGCGCTCTCAAATCGGTGTTGAAAGTTTACGCCGCTGACGACGCAAGGTTCCGTCGTGCTGCGCAGCTGGTCAACTACGAGTTGTGGCGCGAGCACGAGGTGCACTACTAGCAGAGCCTCATATGTCTGCCAGAATGCGCCTGCTTCAGTACCCATGTGTGTGGCATCAGCAGCAGCCGTCATGCTTCAGCCGAGGCTGTGCTCATTTACATCACGATGGCGCAACAGGTGCTGGCGCTGTGGGAGTGGCTCGGCCGCAGTGGCCGGCAGCTGTCGGTCATCGGCATGCGGGGCCCGCTACCAGGGCGACCTGACGCAGTGGATCTGCACCCGAACTTTGGAGTGCACATGGACCACATGTCCGCCGGCTTCGTGGTGCAATGAGACGGGAGACTCAAAGGTAAGCCGAGTAGCTGCGCCTTCAGGCGAGCAAAGCGGCGGTGTTTTTATTCCGCCAAGATAAAATGGAAAGATGTTGCGAACATGCAACAGCAGGGGTTTATCAGCATCATGTATATATCAATGCGTGTGTGTTGTCCTCTCGAAAACCCACGAAAGCACGCCTTTTGGATGCTGAAAACGTCACTGCGTGCTGACATTGTATTGCTGCTGATATCGGAATGGGCATGTAGGCGCTGCCAGCAAGACTACTGAGGGTGACAGTTGCTGCTTTACACGAGGACAGGTCCCGGCGTTGCGGGAGGTGCTCGGCCGCAGTGGCTTTGGTCAAAAGGTTTGGTCAAAAGGTTTTTGGTTTGGGGCCATTCGGGGGCGGCCTGACGCCATGGACATGCGCCCATACTTCGGATTGAAACATGGATCACATGTCCGCCGGCTTCGTTGTGCATTGGTGAGAAGGGCACGCATGATCCGTGTATATACCATGGATGTAGTGGAGGGTAAGGCAGCTCAGCTCACGGCGAGATCGAGAACCGGCCATTTATGGAAACAGGCGGCGCCTGTCGCACATGGTTTGGATGAATTGACCATCAGCAAACCTCAACTGTGTTGCCGATGGAAACTCTTCACTGAAACGAGCTGAAACCAAGCTGCACAAACCGCTGAATTAAGATGTACATCCTCTGCTAAAGTTGCATCGGCTGCATCCTTCACACACACCTAAGCGCGGCACAAGTGGCAAGCTGCAGCAGAACAGCCAGCGCGTATCCAAGCCAGCTATTCTGTATGCACCTTGCTGGTGCTCTCGTGTGCAACGAGCGCCATGCAGCTGAGCAGTGGCACAGCTGCGATTCCAGATTGTCTCTGACTCTCAGATGTAGCCCTTGCCGACAGGATGCGCCTCCCAAGCCGCCTGTGCTTCTGGCCCCCATGGCAGATGGCACGCCTCCGCCGCCCGCTGCTTGCGCTTGCGCGGCTGCCAGTTTTCCACCGCCTCACACTGCCAGAATTTGGGCGTCTGCAGACGGAAAAGAGGGTTAAATTATCTCCACGTCGAACAGTGGTGTTTTTTTTGTTGGGTGCACAACCGTCAGCATTCCTTGCTTGCACTGCCAGAGCTTGGCAGTCTTCAGGAAAAGCACAGGCGAACACATGACACGGCCAGGCATTTGATATTCGAGCCGCTCTGAGCTGGCAGTCCTGCAATGTCATCATGTCAGCGTCTGCAACGGATGGACAAGCGAGACATGAAGCAAGGTTCACATCGATCAGAGCGATTGATCAGTTGATGAGGTGCAAGTCGCCTATGGTGCCTCCCATGCCGCACTGCCAGAATTTTGTGGTTCCCTTAAACTCTTTCATGCAGAAGGGGACGATTAGCTTGGGATAGTCATCATGCCTGATGTGCTGCCAGTCAGCCATTGGCGCCCATATACAGCTGGAGGCTTTGGCGCTGCCCTGCCAACTGTGCTGCGGCCGCACGGAATGCTACTCCTTCGACCAGGGACTGCTGGCAGCAGCGAGCGACATTGCACGCTGCGCAGAGCCTGGAGCTGGGCACGGCTTGCCGCCGCCGCGCTGCGTTGCACAGGCGTCAGGGAAGAGAGCCACGAGCGTGTCGGAGCCGGTGCAAAGGGCCAAGCACCGAGGGCATGTGACCAGGTGCCCCCCCCCCCCCCCTCTGCCTGGCACAGGACCTACAGGCACTGCTATGGCGCACCTTGCGCTCATCGCGGCAGGAGTAGATGTCCTTGCCGCGCAGGTACGGGTAATACCGTGCCAGCAGGTCCTCGTCCTGGACGTAGATGAGGTTGCATCAGACTAGGTTAGAAATTCACGCAGGGCTAGTTTAAGCATTTGGCTGCTGTGCTTCAGCATTTGGCTGCTGTGTTTCCATTCCCTGGCAACGAGTTGCCCTGGTGTTGCTCGCGCGCACTGCTGTGGCACTGTGTGTCCTGCAGGCGGTGGCCGCCGCGCAGGCAAGGAGGGCAGCGCAGCTGGTGCCGACTGCGCGAATGCAGCGGGATCAGAGTTGTAGGCGGTGGTCTGTGGCACGCATGAGCCCGGCCGTGGGGAGCTCACATGGACCCAGAACCCCGGTCAAGTCGACTTGTACAGCCTGGCGCAGCGGCGCACACACCTGGGCCGCTGGGGAGGCTCAGCCAGCTTGCCTGATGCTTGTGCCAGCTCCGGGCATGGCACCACAGGCGGGGCACAGCAACAGGAGGCGCAAGGGGCTATCGAGCCATCGCAGGGATGGCCCGGGTCGAATCCAGAGAAGGGGAGTGAAGAAACTCGTGGGAGGGGCGCCTGGTGAGCCGAAGGTGCGGGAAGCCGCCCCGCCCTGGCCGTCACAACGCTTGCGCTGACACAGGGTGTGCCAGGCGCAGGACCGAGGCTCACGGCAGCAGGCAGAGTAAAGGGGGCACTCATGGCGAAGAGGACACTCGTGAGGGGAGACACACTCACGTAGTTGGGGCGCCTGTGCGGGTAGCCGAACTCGGCCAGCATGCGGTCCCAGTTCATGCAGCGAGCCTCCTCGCTGCGGAAGGGCTGGAAGGCCTGCAGGCCGGCATACTCGCGCAGCAGGTCGCGCAGGTACAGGCGCACATCCTCCAGCCGCAGGTGCTCGTCCAGGAACTGCGGTCGAGATAGCGTCAAGTCAAGAGAAACTGACATCAATCAACACCCAGGAATCCAGACTGGAAGCCGCAGGCGGCACAACTGCAGCCGCAAGAATTTCCACGCTCAGGCGCTCGTCGCTACGCTGCGATGGCAAAGAGAGAGAGTGCGACTGGCGGTATGGAGCTGAAATGAGGTGGATATAGATTAATCAGCACGCCAGTACAGCAGGCACAGCTGTGCCATGCAGGCCTCGAGCCGTGTGTGCTCGTCCAGGGCTGTTAAAGAAGCAAAGTTCACAGCGACAAGGTTCGAGTTTGAATTGAGACTTTGGGGCTGTGCGTTGCTGCAGCGAGTTTTGCAGGCCACACCCTGCGCCCTCCAGCCGCAGGCTACCCTCCGGAAGCAGCACAGCAGATTATGACAGAAAATGGGAATTGAGAGTGAGCCGAAAGACCCATGCGGCACAGCAGGGCCCATCCTCGGCGCCGCCGCTGTCCGCTCTGCGCATCGATCCCAAGCACAGGGTATCTCAGCAAACCCTGCCCTTGCACCGACTGCTCTTCTTGAGGAATGCCGAAAGCTTGCGAAGTCTGTGCAAGCCACGAGAAGATTCATTGAATCTCGAGAAACAAACGAGGGGGAAAGAGCCGCGCCTGTTGCGCGGCCTCGCCCATCTCGGCCGGCGTCAGGCGGCTGCCCCAGCTGCGGCGGGGCCGCCAGTCGTCCGGCGACACCTCGTCCTGGCCCCCCAGCGGCGTCGCCCACGGCCGCAGGTCCCCCGCAAAGTGAACCGCAGCATCCATCTCAGTGATGCTTCCTGTTTCCTCCGCCGCTTCCTCCGCTGCCTCCTCCGCCACCTCTGCTGCAGTGGATTAACCACAGCAGGTGAGGGTCCGGGCAGTCAAGGGCTTTCTGTGCATTCTTGCAGCTAAACTGAGGACACAGGGGTACACAACATCACGCGGGGCTCCTGACTACGAGTCGCTGAGGCGCGGGCCAGACTGGCACACTGTCGAGCATGACCTCCCCGAATCAGGCTGAATGCGGCTGGTACCCACACTTTGGACTCGATGATCGGCAGCCAGCACACCTTCCACGTGCCAGCTGTCCCGCTCTTTCCGCTCAGACGCCGCCTCGGCGGCTGCCGCTCCGCCGCCGCCGCCGTCTCCCTCTGCCTTGGCGGCGGCAGCGGCTTCACTGGCCAGCAGCGCTCGCGCTCGCGCATGCAGTCGCCGCCGCCGCCTTTGCCACGCCTCTGCCGTGTCCCTTGCTCCGCTGGCTGCTGGCCCCGCGCCGGGCGAGGTCGCTGCCGTGCTGCCGCCACCGACACTGCTGTCATTGCGCCCGCCGCCGGCCGCTGGGCCAGCGCTGCCCTCAGACGCCTCGCCGACGGCGGCCGCCTCCTCTGCTACCAGCTGGTCCATTTCCCGCAGCTGCAGTGGCAAAGATCGCCAAAGAGTCAGAGTTTCACTCGATGTGTGCGTTGCCCGGTGCCGGCTTGAGACCATTGGTCACACAGCAGCGCACGGAGCAGGCCTAGCGGCACACCAGCTGGCGCCTGACACGACTGCAGACTTTGCATGTATCCAGTCCAGCCCAGGGTCCCCGCTGTCGGTTGCAGAACGACATCTGGCCGGATGGACTCACCATCTGGTTTTCACCATCTGGTTTCACCTTGAGCACGATGTCGTCGCACATGTCGGGCCCGTCTGACACCTCGACGAAGTGCACGCCCGGCTGCAGCGCGCGGCTCCACCACTCGTAGTAGGTCATGCGGGGCGCCAGCAGCGGGCTGCCGCACACGAGCTTCTGCCGCAGGTTGGACACGTAGGCCCTGCTCTCGATGTACATCGAGTACCTGCAAGTGCATTCGAGCGATGAGCAAGTTCCTGAGCTCGCAAGCAGCGCAATTTCATGCAGCGCGCCAGCGGCGGCAAGGCGCACACCCGCTGCTGCCGCAAAATAACCATGCAAGTGGGCCTCTATTGCATCGAACACACGCATTTTTAATTTTTATGAGCTGGATTTCTGAAGATAAGGACATTTTCCGCTCGATCTGAAGCGGGGAGCCCACCAGCTTCTGCCGCAGGTTGGACACACAGGCGCGGGACCGCGTGCGCGTCACATACCTGCAGTCTGTCGAAGAACGCCTGACAAGTGAGCAAAGCAACTGAGGGACCATGAAATGCACAGCAGCCTGGTGGTGAAGCTGGGGTCACCTGAAGTCGCAGGTGCTGGCGAGCGTCATGTTTGGCGTGTCCAGGTCGAACAGCGCCGCGTCGGCGTCTCGTCCCGCCTCCCGTAGCAGCAATGGGCACTCCGTGAAGCGCCGCCTGCGCGTCAAGCTCGCACAGGGTTTGCAGCCATGGCAGGTGTCCGACGAGACAGCGCCGCGCCGGCGGCTCTTTCGGTCGCTGACAACCACATGGAGCACTCTGTCATGCGCCGCTTGAGCCCCAAACATGGTGACTTGCTTTGGCAACCGTTCAAAAGACTCTGAACGTATCCCCCAAAGCACTGCAATGCTGACGATTTCTGGTCTTTGCAGAAGCTGCGCCAATATGCGGCAGCCCAAGAGTGACAGGAGCGGCATCTGACGCCATGTTCGGGCGCTGCAGCTCCTGTGCATGGCTGAGGAGGAGTGCCTCGTCCTTGTGCATCCTTGCTGCATCAAGCAGCCCAGCGTGCGACGCCTGTGCCAGCTTTGAAGAAGGGTCAATGCAGGACATATGTTCCCAACTCACAAGGATTCCCCCAGCAGCTCGATTTTCAGCTTTCCTTTCGAATGGTTTCCACAATTTCCTCAAGCCGATTGCGCCACGGGCGCTGTGGGACCTTCTTGGCATCCCAGTGACGTAACCTCTTCTTTCTCCTCGAAGCTTTGACAGGCACACAGAGAGACAGTGACAAGTAGTCAATGAAGCTGCCGCCAGGCCAATACGCCCCCACCTGAGCTCGTTGCGCCAGGGATGATCTGGGACTGGCTCGGCAATGAGTGCCGTGTTCTCTCCCTGTCTCATTGCAATGACAGAGACAAAACAGGGGTTTGCTGTCAAGCCATCGTGCCCACCTGAGCTCGTCGCGCCAGGGGTGCTCCGGGTCCTGCGTTCGGCCGCGCCACGCCAGCGCCGGCTTGCGGCGCGACAGCGGCACGTCAGCGTACTTGGCCTTGAGGAAATCTGCCTGCTGCGGCCAGCCCACCACGAGGCCGCCCGCCGCGTCTGCAACAGATGCAGCTGTTTTGACGGCTGATTTGACGCCTAGGTTCGGGCAGAGGCGCACAGCAGCGCCGTCTTCGATGCGGCCTCTGCAAGGTCCGCCTGTCACGCCCAGCCCACCGCCGAGCGGCCCGCTGCGTCTGCGCAGGGAGACACGAGGCTGATGCTTGCTTTTGTTTGCGGAGCTGCCAGCTGTCTCCGTCGAGCCTGCTGCATGCGCTGGGCGCTGGAGCAGCAGCGGTGCAAGCATCCTGGCGCGTTGCCAAGCCCGACTCTCCAGTTGCATCGTCGGAGCTGCTGCCCTGGAACGAGGGCGGCGCACCGTTGAGCCAGGAGTGCTCGTGTCCATAGAAGGTGAAGTCAGGGAAGGGGATGTCCCAGTACGCCGCAGCGCTGTTGTACCCCAGCATCGGCGTCGGCCGGTCCTGCAGCGACACCACGGCTCGATCAACACCGTGACGGCAGCCGGCGAGTGCCTGGTCAGCACATTGAAAGAGATGCGTCGCAATACTTCGCGGCACCGTTGTACACTGCGCTGGGCGGCCCTGCAAAGGGAGCTCAAGCATGCGTCAGCAGGGCGGGGTATGCCCAGGTATGTTCAGCCAGGGCGAGGGGAACGCCCAGTTTGTAGGCAGGGTTCGCGCCCCACTCATCACACCAGGGCCGGTCGTTTGCACCCCATAGCCATTGGGCTTGCTGGCCAGCAATGCAGGCGGCCGCCGCGCCCGCGGGCCATCGCCGTGCGCATCGGCGCGGCAGACGGTGGCGGGCCCTTCCCTGCTGGAGCACTCGGCGTGCTCGAATTGGCCCTGTCAGCCCTAACGATGGGCCAGCCCAAGGCAGACAGCACGCGAGAGAGCGTGAGCTGGCATGGTGGGAGCACACTTCGTGCACGGCCCACGACCAGCACGCGTACCCGGATCAGCTCGTGTGGGCGTTTGTAGTCTACGGTGTCTGGAGACCGCTTGACGCAGGGGAAGTCTGCTGTGTGCACCACAGCGTCCACATCCGGGATCTGAGGCAGATAAGGCACAATAAGTGTAGCTGTAATCCGATAAAACAACCGATCACCTTCCTCACTGCATCGCTAGACGGGAGTTGGGTATGCAAAAGTATGGCAGCCTCTCGGTGGAGAAAGCAAATTTCGGCGTCACATTGCCTGACGCCTGCTGGCAACCCGCTGCAACGGGGCGCTGCCCTCGTGCAGGAAAGGAGCGGTCAGACTGGAAGCGGTGTGCGCCGCCGCCGCCGCGCCGGCGCAGCACAGACGGAGGTGCAGCTTGCTGCGTCGTGACTCTGCCGGCTTGGCACGCAGGCGTGGGCCCCGTCTCGCTTGGCAGGCTGCCTCACACCGCGTGAGCAGAAAACACCGTCTCGCTTGCCAGACAGTCTTCCTTCACAGGAGCGCGAGGCAGGCGCGCCTGGCCGGGAAAGGCGCGCAGCACATCCAGTAGTGCGAAGATGACGAAGGGGATGTGTCCCTTGGCCGACGTGTTGCCTGCACGACATGCCCCGCTGCAGCTTCAGTTGTGAAGCCTCAGGTGTGTAGCTTCGGTGTTGAAGCTCCAACTGTGAAGTTCCCTTTGTGAATCTTCGGTTGTGCAACTGAGATCCAGGATCTCCCAGAGCCTGCTGGATGGCGTGAGATGCAGGGTGTTGCAGCTGTGTGCAGCTGCGCATTCACCCAGAACGACCAGTCGGCGGGGCTGGAAGACAGCATGTGTTCCTGTTGAAAGCTTTGATAATGTTTGGAGTACTGACCAGTCACTGCCTACCAAAGGCCCCCTCCATCAACCGCTGCTATTAGAAGGGGAGGCGCGCACCGATGCCGAGCTTCATGGGGAACCAGCCCTCCTTGGTGCGCTTGGTGCGAAAGTCCACCCACAGCCGGCCCCGCAGGATTTGGAAGCGCAGCACGTCGCCGGCGCAGTAGCCTCGGAACAGCGCGGACGCATTGCGCACGTCCTCCTGTGTGCGCATAATGAAAGAAACATGGACACTCGTACGTGCTTTACGAAGCGGGGTCGCCATGATCTGGAAGTGCAGCACACCGCCGGCGAGGTAGGCCTGAAACCGCGCGGCCCGAGAACACCGCACCCTGCAGTGCAGACGAAGTAGAACAAAGGTGTCGTTCCCTCAAGATTTATTTATTGGTCGTGGACAGCGGGCCGCGCAGAATGTGGGAGCGCAGCATGTCGACCGCGCAGCAGCCCCGGAATTGCACCGGTGCTTCGTGCACGGGTTATGCAGGGACAGTGGGTGCAGGCTCCGCCTGGCAGCGCGGCATTCCGCAGCGCAGCCCGCCCGCGCCAACTGTCTGCGGCATGCGCACTGGCGCAGCTCTGCATGCCTCTCCTTCCAAAGGTTGAGTTTCAGAACCACGTGCACCGCACAGTGCATGTCTGGCGTTCAGGGGAAACAATGCTCCCGTGACCAGCGACGCCCCCGTCGGGCCCACCGGCAGCCACCGAGCCTCCGGCCGCTGGGCAACGTGGCACAACAGCCTGCCGCACCAAGTGCCGCCGCCGCGCCAAGTGCCGCGGCCGCGCGTGCATGCTCACCCTCGTGATGCCGCCGCGCGAGGCCCAGGGCTCCAGGTCCTTGCGGATCCAGTGCAGGTAGTATGAGCGCTCCCCGGGGGCCGCCCGCTCCCGCCGGAACTTGGGGTCCCCATACGACGTCTCGTTGGGCAGCTTGTGCCGCGGCTCGCCGTCGGGCCACCTGCAGTTGCAGATGCGATCCAAGTGGCCTGCCCCGGCCCTGCCGGCACAGTCTGGCGCTCAGAAGGAGTGGTCTGCTTTGCGCACGGCGCGAGGCCGCAGTCGGCGCCACAGCGCTGTGAAGCGCCTCCTGCAAGAGGTTTGATCGCTGTGGCAGGCATCCGACCGACAACGAACTGTCACATTTCCCTGGGTGGTTTATGTCCTGACAGCCGCTTCCTCGCCCTGGCATTCTGTTATGGACATCGCCAACGCACCACCATCGCAGTCGTGCCTCCCGCTCGAGATTCTCAGCCGTCGGAGGCGGTGGCGGCGGCGGCGCAGGTGGCGGCGGCGGCGCCGGCTTCCGCCGCAGCGCCGCGGCAGCCAGTCGCCCTAGCACCCACCGCTTACGCTTTGCCGGCGGCGGCGCCGCATCCTCGTCTGCGAATGCACGCTGCAATTTGGTCCGCAATTGGTCGCTCAACGGCTTTCCCTCCACGCGAAATGGCATCAGAGACCTCGAGCTGCAACACTGGCGGCTTCAGCAATCAGGTGCCAGGCAGGCGGGAGTAAGTTTTAAACCTTGGCGCCGGTTTCCCCTGCCCGCACGCTCACGGGACCACTGCTGGCTGGATGTCGTGCAGCCTGCCTGGTGTTGCCGTTGCCGCCCCATTTGCCCCCAGACAGCGAAAGCAAGCTGGAAGGCGCCGCTTACAAACATCTGTAGTTGTTTCAGGGGCCGTTTTAGGGGCCGCCGCCGTTGCCCCGCAGCCGCCGCCGCAGCAGCAGCAGCAGCTGCTCGACAGGCAGCAGCAGGTGCCTGTCAGACGACGTCAACTGCATGTCACATGCAGAGGCGTCTCATCCGCACACCAGCCTTCTCGACGACCGCCCCACCTTCGGCCTGTTCCAGGGTGCGCGGCTGCTGGAAGTTGTACAGATAGCTGCCATCCGACGCCCGAGTTCCACCCGGCCACCCCTCCAGCGCCACGCCATGCGGCCCAGTACGCACACCTGGCACTGACACCTGACAATGCGACAGAGACAACTCGAGATAATATCGGTGCATGGCACACAGTGCTCCCTTACGAGGTCGATGGTTGCTTGGCCAGCCGTCCCCCGCGGCACGGCGACAGGCGGCGGCGCCCGTTGCCAGCACGCTGATGGTTGATGGTTGCAACACAGTGTCGTTTTCATCCGAATGCAGGACGGCTCCGCTGCCGGGCTTGAAGGAAAGCGTGCCTTCCGAGCGTCGCCCGGCGGCGCCGCCGCCTGCCGCGCGCTGCGATGCATCAGCGACGGCGCCAACACGCCGCACACCAGTAGCACGGCCAGCGCCGCACATGGGTACACTGTGCGCCGCGCTGAGCGTCTCAGCGGCTCAGCAGCGATTCCTGCGGGCCGCCCTGCCGCCTGCGTGGCCTTGGCGCGAAGCTGCGGCTGCCACATGCGGCTGGCTGGAGGACCGGCACTTGGCGGGCATCAGGTCACGGCGTAGCGGCAGGCCTGCGCCTCGTTAGCAATTTGCGCCTTCCGCCAGCGCCGGTGGTTGTGGATCTGAATACAAAATAGGTTGTATGTTGTGGCTGCGACAAACTTCGTGGGCTATGACAGAGAGGTGATGCCAGATCTTCCGATGTGGATCTAGATGGACTGAGTGTCGCGAAGGCACTGCCTCTCACAAGGAGCTTGAATGATTATGTAGAGCGATATAACCGGCAAACGAATGCATCTGGTGAGGTTGTTTCCCCACGCTCGGCGCCCTGAGTTTGCGATACAAGTATACAACCTTACGAAAGCACAGCATACAAGTCTACAAAGTTCTTACTTCATGCAAGGGCTGCCTGCCGACCAACTCAACCGAGGAACCAGCAATCTGTAAGACGAAGCCATTCCAACTAAAATTCCACAATCGGCAGTTCAACAGTAAGTGAATCCGTCACGCAAGATGCGCTCAACCAAAAATGTCCTGCAGCAAATGATGAGTCCATACCCAGATGCCAAATCAGGCAACGAAAATGGCAACGTCCTTCGATCAAACACCCACACGAAGCAGTGCAAGGGCCAGCAAGGTCGACTTCAATCTTGGAGTGGGATCCGTCGGACACCGCAGCAGATGCATGCAGCCACAGTGCGGTAGTAATCCCCGAATCATCATACGCCCTTCCCGTCCTTCAATGCCTGCTAGAAATCAACCGTATGCGATCTCATCCCTCCTGTCTGCCAGGAATCACAATTTCGACCCTCCGGCGCCACGGATGTGCGGAGCGCGGCGGCAGGCTGCCTTGCAGACAAAGCGGTGCGGCATGCCCTCGGAACACCTCACAGGGCATCGCCGCCGGCGGAGCCCAGCAGCGGCTCATCCAGGCGTGAGTTCGCCTCGGCGTTCCTGCAGCAGCATCGCCATGTTTCGACTGAGCCTGCCAGCCGCCCATATGCACCGGTGAAGAGGCATCAATGGGGGCACCCTGTGTTGGCACCCTGGGGCAGTACTCTGCTGCCAAGCGCACGCTGCGCTCCCTTAGCCTGGGCCCCGCCGCCGCCGCTGCACTCCAGAGTTCGGAAGCCGGCAGCAGGTTGCGGGCTCAACGGGCGGGGCTGACGCGCTGATCGCGTGCTTGACGAACACGCCGCATTTGCTGGCTGGCATGTGGCCGGGAGAGGGACCGGAAGGAAGAATGTTGCTCACGCTGACACGACGATGGGGTGCTTGATGAAGATGATGGTGCTGAACACGATCTTGGCCAGGATGTCCAGGACGGCGTAACACAGCACCTGCATGACCGTAAAGTATGTGGTTTCGAGGACGCCCGGGGAGGGGCCTGGCAGCAGCGCACATGAGGTTTGTAATGACACTCCAACAGCTGCTGCACTGTCAGCACCCCTCCCGCCACCACCGCATCAACAGCACGTGCCGACGCCAAGTCAGCTTAGACCTCGGGGTATCGGTGCCAACATCAAGGGGCTGCTGCTGCGCACCTCCTTGTCAGAAGAGATCACGGCCTTGCCCTCAGAGGCGGCCCACACTGCGACAGCGAGCGGACACACATCACCATGCTGGCCCAAGGATGCAAGTCATGTCAGACTTCAGGGTCTCGACCTGCAGCCAGGGGAGCTTCTGCCCAGATGCGAGACATATACTGCGGAGGCTGCTGCGCGATCACAGGACACGAAGAAGAGCAGAGCATGACAAGAGGACAGCAGCCATGCCGCTGGCAGCCAGGAGTAGCGCACCGATGGGGTAGGCACACCACAGGACCAGCAGCGAGATGGACAGAGTGCTGTACAGGTTTCCAATCTGCACATCGCAAGAGATGTCATCAAACTCCTGTCATTATGATACAATGTTGAGCACTCGGTCATAGCAGTGAAGCCCGAAAGGCAGCCGATCGAATATACACATGGTGCAGAGTCATGGTCGGGTCACAATGCAGCCGACACACAGGTCGTGCAATCCCAGGTGGATGGGCAGGATGCGCACGTCAGAGTTGCGGCGGAAGGCGGACTCGCGGCCGTTCTTCAGCAGGCCCACCTGTGTGCGACCGAAGCAAACCTTCAGTGACTGCACCACACTGAGCATTGACGCTGACAAGGCTGCGCACGACACTGCGCCCAGCAGGCAACCAAGGAAGAAACAGCACGCACCAGCACGAAGACCATGAAGAGGCAGCCCGCGAAGAACCAGCCCTGCGCTCCAGCATACGACCAGTCAGCTGCTGGCTTCAGCGCCTCGAATGTTCGCTCACTGGAGTGCACATCGTGCAGGAATATGACATGATCGAGATGATATATAGCATATTCCAGGGTTGCTTGGATTCTTTGCATGTGAGCTCACCCATTTGAAGGCACCAGTCTCCAGAGAGCCGAAGAGGCCGGTCACGATCATGGCGATGTCGGCGCCGATGATCCTGCAGAAACAGCAGGCTCAGCTGCTGACCACCCAAAGGCCGTCAAATTGCGCTGCACTTCGTGAAGAGACATGTCCCAGTGCAGAGACAAGTCTGCGTCTCGGCTGCAGTGTGTAGCAATGGGCAAGACCACCAGCCAAGCACCCATTTGAAAAAAGCACGCTCAAGCGAGAGCACGTGCCAACATATGAAACTCCCTTCTCACAAGAGCCCCGCCTACACCCTGAACCCTGCTCACCACAGCGTGGTGCCCAGGTCCAGGCCGCTCAGCAGGACCAGCTCCAGCAGCAGCAGCGGCGTGGTGAACACCCAGTCTGTGGCGGGAAAGCAAGCACACGGGACCATCACATCAAGACCATCGGATCACACTGGGGCTGAGCTTGTGTGCATGGGTCGTTCAGTTGCTGCTGTGATGAGGCATGGCAAGTTGTCAGAGTGAGGCGACACTGTTCAGCACGCTCGCGGTGACACAACAAGACCGGTCACAGAACAATCTGAGTCCCACATTGGGCCATCGGCACTTACCCACATACCGAGCGTAAAAAAGTCTGCATACCAAAGAATTTAATACTTGAGTTACAGCACACCGCTAGAGTTTGCACATGCACGTCATCGACTGCTCAGACAGAGAACGTTGCCGTCTGAGCATAACGCAGTCCTGATCGGTGATGCTTATATTAGTATCAGGAAGTTTGTAAGGCTCACTGGCGGTAGGTGTGCGAGTGTGCGCGGCGCTCCTCGGAGACGCCCAGGCCGGTGGCCATGCTGTAGTAGGCGATGGCGGCGATGGTGATCAGGAACAGGCTGGTGTCTGCGCGGGCAGCGGCGGGGACAAGTCAATCGAGCGGGGTCAGGGGGCGCCAGGGAGCTGCGGAGGCGCCGCCGCCGTCCGAGGAAATGGAGGGGACTCCCGCGCGACTGACAACACGTGACGGTGCAGGTTCGAGCATGGACACGCTCGTTGCACCGAGATGCAAGGAACGGAGCACACATGCATTGGCGCGCTCCGAGGACTTCAGCGCGAAGGTCTTCGCCTGCATGATGCATGGAGCAGAGACATCAGTCTCGAAGAGCGAGTGTATAGCTGATTTCTGCACCGTCACAGCCGACACAGCCGAGCCAAACCCCGCCTGCCTAGCAACGACAAGCCAACGCACACCAACCTTAAAACAACCATAGAAAAGAAAAAGGGCTGGCGTGCTGTAGCGATGCAGGCTCCATCACTCACCGCAAAAATCACAAATGTAACAAAGAAGGCAATAAACGTGACCCAAAGCCTGCAAAGCGACAGACATTTATTTATTTATTTATTGATATTAAACTACTTTTACTTCGCAATTAATGCACACTCGGGTCTGAATTGTATTCCTCAAGCAGCTTGATTCGGCCAGTGGTCGCCGCTAGCTGCTGCCTTGCGAGATGCAGCCCTCCACTACCGTTCGAGGTAGGGATTACTGGGTACGTAGTCAGGGTGTCGGAACATGCATGCGCAAGCGTTCGTTGCTTTGCCGCCTTTCTTGGTGACTGTGAAGATATGCATGCATGCGCGGGCTTTGGCGCAGCTTCAGACTGTACGAACCTGCATGCATGGGGGCGCCCTAGCGCAGGATACACACCAGCAGGAGCAGCGAGACATCAAAAACACGGTGCAGATGTGCGAGACTGCTTACACATTGGCGCCAAAGGACGTGATGTGCTGATGAACCTCCGCAGGAGGCGGCAGGTGGTGCTTCGCGACATCGGTCACGACGGACGCGAGAGTGTCCATGGCAGCGATCGGCTCCGATCGGCGTTCGATACTCGAAAGGATGCGCCTAAGAAAACAGAATGATTTCGAATTTCGATTGCACGGCGGTATATGCTCTCTGCCACAAATGTTAGGTTTGCTTGCTTTCGACCATCGTGACTAAATTTGCATTTACCCTGCGCAAGTCTAACGACAGCTTCACAGTGGCTGCTCCTTCAACAGGGGGTATGGCAAAAGTTACACCATTTAATTTATGTAAAACTGACGTGTAGATGAGAGAGGTATGGGCATTTCACCAAAAAAAACAGTCACAGGCACATGTGCGTGAGAAGGCAGGCTGAAGCTGGAACACTCGAATGTGTGCACATATTGGTACGAGGCAATATCCTCCTGCTCAGGGTGCCCGATATCCCTGTGCAGGTGCCCAATACAAACAATGCGATGCACCAACGCACTATACCTTGACCTCATGATGGGTATGACAGCCGCGCCAGCCTGGCTGGCGGACGGACACCTACACTAGACTCGGGCTATCTTGATGATTGATGCTGGAAACGTGTGTCAGTACGGCTGGGCTCGGACCGCCGCCGCAGGCAGGAGCAACAGCGTCGCCGCCCCCGACCAGCCAGCTGACCGACGACTTGCGCTGCCCTCGCAGGCCGCCCGCACAGCAGCGCCGCGCTCGCCGGACGCGCAAGGCTGCTGCAGTGCTCAGACGCTTGCAGCCGCGTCTCGCGCAAAGACCGAGCCCTCATGCGCGGACACCGGCCCTGTGGTGCCTGTGGCGCCGGTCGGGCCCGGGTGCGCGGTCACCGCGTCCGTCTTGCCGCCGGTCGCCGGGCCGGTCGCTGGGTGCKCGGGCGCGKCBACCGGCGCAGTGGCTGTGGGAGCCACGCGGCGCTTGGTGGTCGCCGCGCCGCCGTTGGCGGCCCACACACCCTTCAGTGGCGCGTTGATGGGCGCAGCCAGCAGCGAGGGGTGGGCGCCATTGCTGCATGGGGATGGACGTACAAGGGTCATGGTCAGCACAGGAGGCATTGACATCTGGCGCAGCGTGGCGTGTGACTGCACAAATGTCTTCACTCCCAGGCGCCAATTGAGAGATGCAATCAGGCTCTGGGGGGCTCAAGTGCAGGCACAGGGGCGACTCCAAGACCAGAAGCCATCGCGTCCGGACAGGTGGAGGCAGCAAGCGACCAGGGGAAGGTTGGCAAGACGCACAGTTCCTCCTCCTCCCTGTGCTGCCGCGCGACAACCGGCTCCGCCATGAGCATGATCATCCAGCCGAAGACGAATTTGGTGCAAAGATCCAGGCACCCGTAGAAGATCGCCTGGAAGGAAAATTGATTTTCAAGCTTTCATGCCGCAGACGGCGCTTGCCATTCGGAACCAAAGATTTCGGACTCACCTCTGCCTTGCTGCTGATGGTGTTGCTGCCCTCGGCCAGGCCCCAACTGCGCATCAAAGATGCTGCTGTTTTGGTTCTGGCCAACACCCAATGCGGCATCTTGCAATGCCCATGGACCTCATCAGCACCACAGGAGATTGGGATGCATGAACGCTGGACCACGCATCGGCAGCAAGGGCTCACGCGATGGGGTAGATCCACCACAGCGCGAGCAGGTAGAGCGACAGGATGCTGTAGACGCCGCCGATCTGCGCACACAACAGACTACCTATGACTGCGGCTCGTTGAGCTGCCACTGCAAATCCAAGCATCAGCAATAACCAGGTCACAAGATGCAAGTCCCTACAAGATGCAAGTCCCTAATCAAGAGTTAGACAGGTTCTGTCCGAGCTGGGGGAGCACCTTCTTAGATCGCAGGAACGCGGCGCGTCGGCCATGGAAGAGCAGGCCCCACATGATGAAAACCATGAAGAGGCACCCGATGCCGAACCAGCCTGCAAGGTAAACGTAGGAGTGCATGACTGAGTCAGCGACGGCTGGGCCTGGATCAGAGAGTGTTGAACTGGGGCGCCAAGGGGCCGTGCACGGGCTGACGCTGCAAGCAGATGCCACAACCTGCGGTGGCGGGCAGGCAGCACCCAGGCCGTGCATTTCGAAGTGCTCACCCCACTTGTAGCGGTTGGGCAGCAGCGCGCCGAACAGGCCCGTAACAATCATACCAATGTCCGCGAAGACAATCCAAAGGGTGTCTCCAACAGACAGGCCCGCCAGCAGCAGGACGTCCAGCAGCAGTAGCGGCGTGGTGATGGTCCAGTCCACGTAGCGAGCATAGTAAATTTGCCGAGCCGTGTTAGTCTCATCATAGACCTTCACGAAGGCGTAGCCGCCCTGGGTGGCCTGTTGAAATACAAAGGGCTTGGCAATCGCAACCTTCTTGACACCGCAGATTTGAAAGTTCTGACACACCGCAGACCACACGCTGTGCGAGCACCCGATACCGTTGCACAACCACAACGAAGACCTGAACCCTGCTGCATGGTGGACATAGTGCACTGGACAGCTGAGGAGCACCTGCACCTCCATTTTGGGCACCCACAAAGTGCCAGCACGTGCCGTACAACCGAAGGCAAGGACGAAAGGCAATGACGCACCATCGCGAAGTAGGCAATTGAAGCGGTGCACAGAATCGCGAGCGTGCAGTCTGCAGAGAGAACAGGAGCGTCAGCATGTTGCCGTCGCACGGTCGTGCGTGAAGACCCAGAGCAAAGGGGTGCCAAAACATCAGTCCACGCCAACGTCCCACTAGAATGCTGCAGTAATTTGGAAACTTGTGAAAGTGGTTCACTCACATCCATGCGAGCGCAGCGCCGGTGCCTTTCTGTATGTCAGCGCCGCGATGGCGACGGCGCTCAGACTGAAGAAGCCACCCACGATCCCCTCGTCAGCGCATGGCAGTAGAGCTACTCGTCGGCAGTAGAGCAGCAACACTACGAGCAATTCACGAGGGGCAAACCAGGAGCGAACCTGAAGACGCCGAACACGACCCAATACTGCGGGAGATAATAAAGGTTCCATTAGCAGAGGCAGCGAACAAAACACGAAAGCCCATAGGCCCACAGGTCCTTGTGTCCGTCCTTCCGCCAAAACATCGAGTGAGCTACCGCGAGACAGTCTCGGCGTCAAATGCTTGAGGTTGACCAGCACAGTCGAGGGAAGTGGTCCCCATTCTAGGTCATCCGGAGGCTCTCACATTGTCGGCTCTTCCGACGACAATGCCTCAGCATCTATGCATCGAAGCAGGCTCATGATAAGGCACGGACATACAGTCAAGCATCGCTCTTGCTGGAGGATGCTGTTGGTGACTACAATTGCAGTCTCTGAACAGTCGACGTAGCATCGCAGCGATGGTACGAGTCGTTGGGTTGGCGGCGGTGCAGCGGAGCAACTCGTGAGGGGCAAACCGCGCGCACCATAGCCTCGCCGCCATGATCAATCTGGACTTCACGTGTGGTAAGGGGCGAGACGGTGGTACCGGTGACGATGCCGGTGCCAGACGACGACATCGTGCGATGTAGCGCAGAACGGCGGTTTCTCTGGGTGCTTCAATGTATTGCAGGGACGGAGGGAGGACTTTCCACCCGTATGTACTGCGCCACTTCACCGTTTGGGGCCGCACCAAAGTGCTTTGGCGAGGCAGCTAGGTCTCATGCCTGATGACACGACAGCTGGATCTGCTTGAGGAAGTGACGTCTATTTCAGTCTATATTGTCAACGCCTTCCAGCTCAACTTCCATGCCCACTTGCAGTGTCAGTTCCGCCTCGTTGCCGCAGCCGAGCGTCTTATTCGCTGCCGACTCGCCGCTGCGCCCGACGCCCTCGCTGCGTGCGCCGCCCAGCAATATGCCAAAGTTGATGGATGCGCGGTGGCGGCGGAAGGACGCCAGCGTCAGCAGCGGCTCTGGGCCAGAACGCTGGCCGGTGGCCGGATCGCTGCAGACCATCTCGCACCGCGCACACGGTCCTGCAGCGATGTCACCGCATTTGGTCAGCAAGGCGCACAAATGCACAGGGACTGACGGGCCCAAGCGAACCACAGCCAGCAGTGGATGGTCTCAGTGCAGCGTGATTGCACCTGCGGAGGTGCCGCCCACCTGCAATGGCCGAGGGCAGCAGAGCCACCGAGCTCGACGAGCAGCAGGCCAGAATGGCAAGCTGGCTACAAGAGCGCTGCCCACCCTCAATAAGCCCCGCCCAGAGAGTGCACCTGCGACGGTGAATGACAGCGGCCCGATGCGCAGCCGCCGCCAGGCGTCCTCTGCAAAGGCCGGCGGGCCGTTCACCAGCAGGTTAGGCCGGAATCGGGCCACATCGGCCACGTCAGCGGCAGCCGCCTCCGCGTCACCGTCCGCGGGCCGCGCCTTACCGCCGGAGCCGGCTGGAACGGCAGCAGCGTCGCCGCGGTCGCCGATGGCGGCCGGGGCCTCAAGTGCCGTGGCCTCTGCCTCCCTGCATCCCCCCCTGCTGCCGTCACCGACGTGTGTGCGCTTCCAACAGGCCGCCTGTGTGCCATTGCCGGCGCTGCTGCC
Organism: Deuterostichococcus epilithicus; assembly: GCA_033439295.1. Classification (NCBI taxonomy): domain Eukaryota; kingdom Viridiplantae; phylum Chlorophyta; class Trebouxiophyceae; order Prasiolales; family Stichococcaceae; genus Deuterostichococcus; species Deuterostichococcus epilithicus. The sequence continues at coordinate 486,920 of JAVTLE010000004.1, read as the reverse complement.
GCCGCCACCGTCGGCCGTCAGGGCGGGGCTGTTCAGCGCACTGAGGGACACAGCGTGCAGCGAGAGGCGGCGCCGCAGATCCGCCAGGCTGGCGGCGTTCACCAGCAGCAGCTGCCCCTCGTTGGCAAACCCTGAAACGCAGAGTCGGGCCTCAGGACGATGAAGCCGAGGACCGGCTTTGGGACAGCTACAAAGGGCGTCTTGCGTCCGCCTTTCAAGCCTGCTAGTAGCTGTAGCAGCTGCCCCCCCTGGCATAGCCTGTGGCAGAGCCGAAGGTCTGCTCAGGTGCAGGGGATGGGATCATATGGATGTGGCACACTGTCTTCTGCTACTGCGCCATCCTCTGCTGTCACACCATTTCGTGGCAGCACAGGACCCCTGACAGCGCTGCAGGGTTTTCATCCGGTGCATACCAATGGTCTCGGGGCGGCCCCCGACGTCGCCACCGCCCCCCGCCTCCTGGCTGGGCTGCCGCGCGTGCATCGCGGTCCGAGCGCCTTCCTGCTGCCGCACCAGCGTGCACGGCGTGCCGACCGCTGCCGTGAACCAGGTGGCCACTGCGTCAGCGCCCGCCGCACCGCCGCTGCCGCTTTTGCCATTGGCGCCTCGAAGCTGCGCCGCCGGCGCCGCGGGGACGGCCTACCGAGCGCACATTTGTACACTCAGCTGAGCCGGCGATGTGTCCGAGACCCAGGACTGCTGCCAGCCGCTGGTCAGAGCGCGGCTGCATGAGATCAGGAGCCAGCGCAGCAGCATTGTCGGAGCCGAAAAGCAGGTGGCAGAGCGCAGCTGTCATGTGATGCTGCTGGTGAGCAACAGCAATACAGTGAAAGCGGAGCGTTCGAATGCTCACCGGGCAGCCGTGGACGAGGTCGCCGCAGATGCGCACGCTGATGCCCCGTGCGGATGCCAAGGCTTTGCCGCCCGCCGCCAGGCTGACCCGCAGCGGGTCCGCGACATGCGGCGAGCGCACATGCATTATCCCTGCACGTGCAAGCAGATGCAAGAGTTGGCATCTGGACTGCGCCTGAACCGCCAGGCAGCAGACACATGCAGCCGCCAGAGACTGGCAGCGTTCCCTATTGCAACAGCGCAGCGGACTGGCAGTGCAGTGCAGCTGGCGTGCTGCACTGGAGGCTCGCTCCAAAGCTGGGGCAGAGTCGTTCCTTGAGCTATAGCTGTGTATTAGCAATGTACTGAAGGATAATTTCCACCGTTGTGTCACGGCTTTCTGCTGGCTGCTGCCGGCAGCCGCCAGCGGCAGCACCACTGCAGAGCTGGCGCGTTGCATTCATAGCTGACTCCAAAGCTGAAGCAAAAGTCGTTCTTAGCCTCTGGCTTGGCTTCGTGGCAACAATGCATTGAAGGGTGGCCTCCATCACTGTGTCGGGGCCTTCTGCTGGCTGCTGCCGGCAGCCGGCAGCGGCAGCATTGCTGCAGAGCCGGCCTGCTTGTGAACACGAGAATGCCGTCTCGCTTTTGTGTTCAGCCCTGCTACAAGATCAGTACACCCTCGCCTGTTTGCAAGTCTATGCTCGGCTGGATGGCTGCCAGCCGCGGGTGCCGAGCCCGCCGCAGCGCGCCGCCCAAAGGCCCGACGACGGCCCACTCCCGGTCGTACAACAGCCCATTGGGTCCCAGAGGCCAGCCGTCCGCCGCGACCGCCGCCGCCSACTTGATCGGGTACACCCACAGGCCGGCCAGGCAGCAGCCGCCGGCGCCGCCCTGCAGCGCCCGACCACCGGCGTCGGCTGCAGGCTGTCCGCCGGCGCTGGCCGCGCTGGCGCGCTCTGCCCTGCAGGGAGCTGGGGCACGCCTGGCACCGCTCATGCTGCCGCCGGCGGTGCCGCTGTCGGCAGGTCTGCGGGGCAGGTGCGTGCCGCGCAGCGTGGAGTCTGCCTCTGGCTGCTGCTGCGGCGGCGGCGGCGGCAACGCCGCAGGGTCGACACCAGAAGCATCGACGTGCAGCTCTGCTCGCGGGGCGCCGCCCGCATCGCCGCGTCTGCCTGCCGCGGCTCCGACCGCCGGCGCCACCCCATCATGGGCGCTGGCCGCCGCCGCCGCCGCCGCCGCTGCCGCCTCAGCGGCTGCCACCGGTGCCGCCGGTGCAGCTTCCGCCGCCGCTGTAGAGTCCGGCGCCGCCGCCGTCGCACGCGCGTCCGCTGCCAGTGCGCTGGGTGTTGCGATTGCTGATGGCGCCCCGGGCGCCGACTGCACAAAGAAGTCGCGGACCAGGGAAACGACCGCTTCTGCGTCCGCCATGTTGGACATGTAGCCGAAGGACACGCGCACCGCGCCCGTCGGCCGCCCATCTGAAGAACGGACAGTAGGGTTTTGAGTGAGGGACAGGAGGTGGTACGGAGCTCCTGTCAGCTGCCGTGTGTGAGTATCGAAGCAGAGTTTGGTCTTGTCACCGAAAGGAACGCGCCGCCATGCCCGTCGGCCCTCCGTCTGCGAAATGCAGAACTCTGGATGTCGCCTGTCAGCTGCCCGAATGCGACATGCAAAGCAGAGCTTCTTATTCAGATCTCCAAAACAACACTCTCAAGTGCAGCACCGCTGACTGGCCGACCAGATTACACCATGCCACTTGGCCACTTGCGAGTGGGACACCGCAACATGCATGGTGCCTGCCAATGGTGGTTGCTGCATCAAGAACAGCATGACCAGACGAACAGAGTAAGCCAAGCCCTCTGCTCCTCAAAGCTACGAGCTTTCTGCATCAGACGAGTGTACACCGCTGCCACAGCATGCGATGTCACTCTGGCAACAGGCAGCAACGAGGTCTGCGCCCACATGCCAGCCTGGGACCGCAGGTGCCAAGCCCTTTGACCGTCGCACCAGCGCGTCTGAATTCTTGTCCCGCACCTATGATGTCGTGGTCGTCCCAGCAGGTGTGGCCACCCTGCTCGAAGTGGCGCCGCACATCGGCGGCGCTCAGCCGCAGCGCCACTGCGGCCGCGCCCGGGTTGCAGAACGCGCCCGTGCGCAGCCGGATGCGGCGCAGCGCCGCCAGCCGCTCCACCTCCCTGTGGCAAGGCCAGCAGCGAATGGGGTTCGTGGCCCTCGTTGTCATTCAGATGGAATGGCCCTGAAGCGTCGTGGTGCCGCTGGCTGGGGTGCTGCGCCGCCAGTGACTACGGCTGTTGTGCCTCTGCATGTTTTTGCAAGTTTGCACAGCCACGACGAAGATCACGCACGTGAGACACATCTTGTTCTCCTCTTGACGATGATACTGGATGTGTTCTGAGCCTGGAGCGGCGCGCCTAACCTGTAGCCCACCCAGGAGCGGTCAGCGCGCCGCAGGTTGAAGGCGACGACCGGCCCGTTGCCGACGACGGCAGAGTTGCTGTCCTGATGGCCGGCAGCATCGCTGTCGCTGTCGCTGCCGCCACTGCCGCTGGCGGGCCGGCTGCCGTCGCCGACGCCGCCGCGCGGAAGGGACGCAGGCTCCCCGCCGCTGGCTGCAGTGCGGTGGGTGCGCCTTCCCGCCGCCGCCACTGCTGCAGGGTGGGCGCCATACACCTCGGCCACCGGGCGGCCGTTGAAGTGCCGCAGGCTGATCAGCTGCTGCACGGTGTACCTGGCAACAGGGCAAAGGTGATTCCCTGGCCATCACAGCATCCCGAACACAGCTGTCGGCTATGCACAATCGTCCCCCAGATTGCGCCGGCTCCTCAAGTCGGCTCATGATTTCGCTTCGAGTTGGCAGGGCATCCAATCAGCAACAACATGTGCTCTCAGGAAGCAAACGACAATAGACCACCACCAACAGACCACCACCATCGACGGTTGGCCCACCTACTGTACTCATCTGCCTCCATGCGACGGCCAGTGTGCGAACCTAGTGAGGGCGGCGGTGTGGGCGTCGATGGCGTGGAAGCCGCCGGCGCGCTCGATGGCAGCAAAGCCGTGGCGAAGCGCCGCGATACCCAGGAAGGAGGCGGTACCATCCTCCAGCCCCGCTGCGCCTTCCCGCTTCCTACGACCACGAGGTTGATCGCACGAGTTTTAAAGGTGGGTGACCGACTGTGGGAGGGTAAATACCACGCCCGGCGGTCTCGCAAAACCCAGGGGTTGCTGCGGCACTGCAAGCTTGGGCCACGGCGCCGCTGCCTGTAAGGCCTGCCGTTGTGCACAGCAGCAGCAGCAGCAGCTCCAGTTTCACACCCGTGGTTCTGCCAGCCCAGAAGCCATTCTCCTTGCATCTGCACCAGACGAGACCCACCTGTGGTAGTTGGCGTCCGCGACGGCCACGGCGACGGTGCCGCCGCCGAAAAAGCGCTTGCGCAGCAGCGGCAGCGCGGCCCGCCGCACCAGCAGCGCCCCCAGTCCGGTCGGATACCCAAAGATTTTGTAGTAGGACAGCGCCTGCAGGGCAAAGGAACCAGCATACATGTCGTGGTTTGGAGTCGGAGGGCAGGGGGGCCCCCTCTGGGCCGATTCATTTGACCGATGGGTGAAACACGGCAGGCAGGCGCGGCGGTGTCGCATGCGCAGCGGCAGTGCGTGCCTGACCCCCTGGCAGTGCGCCGTGTGGCCAGGCCTGTGCAGTGGGGAGGGCAGCCATCGGCAGGCCTACATTGCACCCGAAGTTGCAGTGTTCAAAGGCGCAAGCCTGCGATCCTGCGAGGCATGCGGCATTTCTCACCACGAAGTCGACATCGCCGGCGCTCAGATCCGGCGGCGACGTCCCGCACGCCTTGGCGGCGTCCACCGCCACCAGCCAGCGGCCCTCCGCGCAGCCGCCGCCGCTGCCGTCGCCGCCGGCTCGCTCTGCATCCAAGCCCTGCCCTTCTGCAGGCCCTCCTCCGGCTGCCGCCGGCGGCGCTGCCTCCCGCTCGGCGGGGGCACCCGCCACGGCGCAGGCAGTTGGCGGCGAKGSRMKCGCCGCAGCGACGCCGCCGCTGCGCTGCACCGCCGCCGCCAGTGCTGGGTCGAACCGCGCCCCGCTAAAGTTGGACTCTGCTGGGAAGGCGAACAGGTGCAGCGGCGGCGTGCCAGAGCCATCTGACGCGCTGCCTTCCGACTGGCCGCAACTGCTGCAGCCCGGCACGGCACCGCCGCGACGAGTTCTGCAATCCGCGGGGCTGCCTGCGGCGCCGACCGAGCCGCCACCCGGCCGCTGCATGCGCTCGCCGGCGGGCTGGAGTCGCCAGCCGCCTGCCGGTGTGCCACAGTGAGGGTCAGCTTCTTGCCGCAGGCAGTCCAGCTCAGCGTCAGATCATGCAGCGCTTCCCGATGGATCATGCCGCACAGAACACGGTCGCCAGTGACCCCGAGCTGCCAGAGCCTGCCTGTCTGTCGCTCTCGCGGTCGCCTGCGCTGCGGATCACGCTACAGACGCCACAGGACTGCCGCCGCCGTTCCCAGCCGTGGGATGGGGTGCAGCAAGTTGGTGCGCAGCATGGAGATCGGTCCAGGGTGATAGGCGCATTGTTGAGCGGCTCACCTCCTGATCGCATCGGCACAACGGCCTGCGCCGCCCCGCCCGCCGCGAGTGCCTCCTCCCGTATGCCGACCACGCTGTTGTGGTTGTCCAGGGTGTAGGCAAACACGCTGCCGCGGCGCCATGGGAATGCCTCCGCCAGCAGCTTCAGCGCGCCTGCACATCGTGTGTTTGTTGTCTTCTCCGATGTCGCATTGCGTTGCGTGGCATTGCATTGCGTTGCATTGCGATGCGTTGCGTTGCACTGCATGGCTGGAGCTGCATTTCTTGGAGCCGCATGTTTTCTGCCGCACAGATCATAAAGCCACGCTCCAAGGCGCAGCAGGGGCCGGCTTGCGATGCGCTTGGCGGAAGCCCTGTCGCCGCGCTGCCGCTGCGCTCGGAATATGTAATGCAAACACATTGAAAGCCCCTGGCCGCACGCACCCGTGGCGCCGGAGGTGAACACGCATTCGTAGTCCGCCGGCGAGGCGCGGCACGCTGCCAGCGTGGCGGCGCGCGCGTCCTCGATGCCCGCCGCGGCGCCGCCCGCGCCGCCGCCGCCGGCCTCGCTGTGAGGGTTGCCGTAGACGCTGCTTGCCAGGTCCTGCGCCGCAGCCACAGCCCGCGTGTTGCGCTGTGCACCCGGTGTGGGATGCATGTGCGGCGGTTGCCAGGCCGTGCAACCAGGCTGCAACATGCAAGGCGGGCCCCAGTGGTCGTCATGCCCGGTTCCTGGGCTGTGGGCTCCCTGTCGGTGACAAAAGGCTAGAAGGCGGCAGGATGGAGGGCGCAGATCTGCGACGCTTGCACAGGACGCCCATGTGCACACCTGAAACACATCTCGCAGCTGCCGCTCTGAGGGCAGCGTCGCCCCGGCGTGGTCCACGTACGCCTCATCGCCCAGCCGAGCGAACTCATCTTTGCGCAATTGCTCCGGGTTTCGAAGTTCACCGCTGGCCATGCGGGGCGCCGCTGCTGTGCAGTTGATGCAAAACCGTGAGGACCGCTTCACGCTCTTGTATTCAGAGTTAGCAAAAGACATTGAAGATGCTCTCAGTTCCTAGAAACATTCAAGCGGTACCAAACGGGACTACGCTGAGTGACGACGCGTGTGACCTACTGCAAGAGAGTCAGTTGGTAAAGCCAAGCCGCCTCGTGCAAACTGCTAATTCGATGTGCGGGCTGCCATAGACTCGCTGCTGCACGGCTCAAGCTCGCTCAGGTGTTGCAAACGGGCACTGTATTCATCAAGGGCATGTAGTCATCAAGGGGACAAACGGTGCTGCAACGAGGGTCTCGTTGGAGCAATTATTGTTAACAGCCGGCCGCTGTAGGTGTCTCTTGCACCCAGTGTCCTCGCAACGATGGAGTGTCTCTTGCACCACGAGGCTGCCTGATCTTTTGAGGAGCGCAGTATCCATCCAAATGGTGCGGCAGCATTTGACTAGGCTCGATGCTTGCCGCGCAGCAGAAGTGTTCATGCAGTGCGCTTCGTTTGTAGGTGCAAGTGGAACAGGCCTCGTCGAGAGATGTTTCACGTACTTCCACTGTTCGACGAGCACCATACGAATTTTGACAAACGTGACCTGACAGCTAACAAGTAAATACCCGGCAGGCGGTCTTTGAACCATAAAAGCACGCAGAAATTGCCGCTCGCAAGGTTTGCTGAGTGGCGCATTACTGTGTGAGGTTCGAAAGTCCGTTCTGGCTTTCTGACAATGAAACAATGCTGTGCACAGTATGGGCTCTGCCAGCGATGACAGAGGCGCCCGGTTCTCCACCTCACCTCCGTCCCCTTCCGTCCCCCAAAAGCCGGATTGATGCGGCTGGCGCTTAATCCTATATGTGAAGGCTGGCGCTCCCACATCTAGGTGTTGCGAGGTGAGGCTGTCCCGATAATGCTACAAAGGGAGTCTGCTGCGTCGGCAGCGGCATGCCGCCCGCCGCCACCGCCAGCCATGCGTGCAGCGCCCTTCCGCTGCTGCTGAAAGCAAGCCCCAATCGTGCGGCCGTGCACCTAGCTCTTGCGCAGCTGGCAGCACAGGAACCAGGCGGCCACGACGATGAGGGCCACCCCCACGATGACGCCGATCGCAATGCCCGCCTTGGCGCCCTTGGACAGGCCCCCGCCGGATGATGGGGCGGAACCGCCAACGTCGTCGCCGCCGTCGTCGGAGTCTGCCGCGTTGGTGCAGGTGCCATAGTACGTGTCGAATGTGACCTGCAGTGCAGCGGCAGGGAATTGGCAACCTGTGGATGGCTTCGAGATGTGCAGGCGAAACCTCCAAGGTTCCCGCAGCATCCACCCGGCGTGGCATTGCCGAGCATCACCCGAGACCTCGACCAAGCGCTGCTAGGTCCTCGATGTCTGATGTGATGCTGGGCGGATCAAGACTTTGCCCCAGCACCAGTGCTGCAGGGTCCAAGGTGTTGTGATGCTCGGCGACTTCAGCGGTCCGGGGCGGCACGGCAGGCGCCAGTCATGTGTTCGGGGACCAGCAAGGATGCAGCCTCGTTTTAGAACGTCGTTCAGACGTGATGTGATGCAGCAACTGATGGGTTGCATGACCCAAAGATGGTGACGCATGTCCTGTGCTTAAGTGGGCAAAGTTCTTCAACCCCAGCTGACGCAAGCGCAACCCTACACCCGAGGCGTAGTGGTGTCTGTATCCTCTCCGCTCCTTGAGCCAGCAGTGGGGGTCTGTCTTCAAGACTCTAGCACACAGCATGCTAACATATCCAATTATGGACCCTACGAAACGTAGAAAGGATGCTGACCCGGAGAAACACAAAAGGTGTTCCAGAAGCAGACGAAAATGCAGCCGCACCTTGATCGTTGTCCTCACGTCGTTGTCGCAGGAATTCCTGACGAAAAAGTATATTGTGGGCGCGTCCCAGCACGTCATGCCGCTGTCCACCAGGTCGGTCTGGCCGATACCCTTCTCCGCCAGGGCGCCGTCCGGGGCTGTGCGCGAAACACGGGGTGGGTTAGGGATTGGCACATTCTGTCAAATGGCGAGCCCTGCACCATGTATGAGCAGCATGCCCTGCTGTGCGGCCTTGTGCGTTGGTGGGTTTTGAATTTGCTTCTGTTGGCTGCAGTTCGATCTTGCGGGCGACGACATCGTCAAGACAGAGACAGCGCAGCTACCGTTGCAGAACAATCAGCAGCTGAGGCGCATCCTGCGCAAGCGGGCGCACCCTTGTCAATGACTGCATTGCAGGTGTCGTTGTTGGCAACCGTGATCTCGTCGGTGCAGCTGTTGACGATGTTGAGCGAGGGCACAGCGTAGTTGTTCGCCCGGGTGTCTGGGCACGAGCCCATGGTGTACATCTTCGAGATTCTGCAGGGAGTCGTGTCAGCAACATTCAGATCCGGCTTCGGGCAGCGGCACTGCGGCCCCTGCGATGCCGTGCAGCCGGCAGCAGCTGCAGCGGCTGGTGGGGGACGCATGCAAATGCGAGGGGGCGGCGAGCAACTGGTCGCCTGTGCGGCGCATGCAGCAGCCACTTCAGTGGCGCCACGCAAGTCGAGTGCAGGGTGAGCGGTTTGCATCAGGAAAGATGCATCCAGGGGCTCACGTCAGGCTCTCGTTGGTGCAGCCACTCGGCAGCGTCGTGGGCAGGCCCCTACAGTTGCGGGGAGGAGTGTGAGGCATAAGTCTGAGGATGATGGATCAATGACAAAATGGAGTTTGCCTCAGTGTCCAGACTGCAAGAGACGGCAGGCAACCAACAGGCGACATCAGGAAAGCACGCACAAGTACGCGCTGTAGTTGAAACCCGGCGTCCTGTCCGGGGCGTAGGTGAAGGAGACACAGCCTGCATGCAGGCTTGCAGAGGTCAGGCAGGTTGGGTGACTTGGCCGCGTGTGCGCGTTCCCTGAGGCCGGGACAGCAGGAAGGCGTGGCGGCATGCTGGCTCTGCCCGAGAGCAGCGACAGGTGGTCGCACAGCAGCAAGATGCATGGCGGCAAATGGCTGCTGGCCGACCTATGCATGCTGGAAAAAGCGTGTGGTATGCAATGCACCGCTTGATTGGAAGGCATGTAAAGCATGCCAGCATTCACACCTCCGTTGCCCGGCACGATGATCTGCTGCGACTGCGATGTGGCAGCCGCTGTGCCCACCCGGGTGGCGGTCTCGTTGTTCTGCGCCGCGCAGCCGGACAGCAGCAGCAGCGCCGCCGCCGCCAGGGCTACAACCGTGTGACGAGCCATGGCTGAAAGGGAACCTGCAACCGGGAGCGCATTCGAACCGTCAGTGGCGGCAGAGACAGGCGTGCATGTTGAGTGCTTCAGCTGCTTATTGAGCGGTTGAGCAATGCACATGCCCACGTAACCCCAACCCACCCCCAAGCCCCTCCGGCCTGCAGCTTTGTCGCCCCCTCCTGCGTGCTGTTCTGGTCGCTAGTGATCGCACGAGCCTCGGGCAACCGTGCCCGGTGGTCAACCCGCACGCAGTCGTCACCCGCCGCAACTGACTGCACCTGGTCGATTTGTGTCTGCGCTTTGACTGCGAGAGCAAGGGGATCATGATGCACACGAAACCGTCACCTGACCTTGGCGCTTGCCAGCATGCACGCATTGCAGAACAGCCAGCGGCGGTGGCAGGGCCAAGACAGGATGCGGTAAACGTTCTGCTGCAGCAGCCCATGCAACCGCAAAGATTCCCAAAGAGCGCCTGAACATGCAGCAAATTGAGATGCTGCAGATGCTGCGAAATCAACATCTCCTCCGCAGTTCACCGTGACTTGGGTGGGAAGCACCAGAGTCATGCATACGCGTGCATGACGAGCGAACAACGCGGTGTCGCGCGCCCGCCAACTGGATGATCGTTGAACTGGGGATGATCACAAGCAAGGTTCCAGCGGCGACGCCCCAAGACGAATGGCAGTGACGTACGTCTGAGCCACGCCGGTATTAAGCCCTCAGCGTCGCCGGTCATTAGAGCACCATGGCCAGACGCTGGAACCCATAGCAAAGATCTGTTTCAGGCATTGTGTGTTAGTAAGGCCGACCGTGCACAGGCCTGCAGAACGTGCACCTGCTATGGCGGTGCCGGCGAACACAGCGTCGAAGTAGTACAGCACAGTGGCTGGTGGTGCAGGAGAACGGCGGACGGCGTTGCTGCAGTCGCAACGACACCAACAGAAAGGGGCGAACGACGCTGAGTCGTGCTAGCCGTCACAGGCAATCCGGCTGCGGCACGCGCAGCGCGCACGATCTAGTTGGGGAGGAAAGAAAGGCCCGTCGCGAGGGCGAGCGATGATACTTCAAGGAAGTTTGTACATCGGCGGCTGCTTCCATGGCCTAGGGTTGCGAGATGCTCAAAACTGCTCCTTTCTTCCTTCCAGCCCCTGGACACAGAGCAGCTATGTACTCTACACGGACCTCGCTAACAGGATCCGTCCAACGTCGCCGCCGCCATGTGCGGTGTCATCCTTCTGCAAAACCATTCGACCGAGTGCATAAACTAAGGAGTGACATGCCAACTTTGCGTCATCATGTGTTTGCTAGAATGTCGAACGCAAACGATGGGCGCGGCCCAGCGGCGACTCTACTGCCGCGGTTCAGCCCCTGAGCTGGCAGCAGCAGAACCAGGATAGCACCACCACCACCGCGGCAAACACCAGCGCTCCTATCACGATGCCGGCAACAGCGCCCTTCGACAGGCCGCCGTCGCCGGGTGGCGCCGTGCAGGTGCCGTTGAACGTGTCGAAGGTGACCTGCGATCCGAAGCAGTCACAATATGATGTGATAACTTGTCGTCGTACTCTGCTATTGTGATATATCCAAAAGTCAGCTTTGAACGTGCCGCGGAAGCGTACACACAATACAGTTGCACCTTCACGGTCACGCGCACGTCCGCGAAACAATTGTTCTGCACAAAAAAGTACACTAGTCGCGGTCGCCAGCACACGGCGTCCTCGTCAATCATGTCGCCGGCCGCCAGGCCACTCACGATGGCGCTGCCCGGTGCTGCGGCGCAAACACATTGTGATTGCTTTTATTTCACACACAGTCCGCATGCGTGTGCAGAGGTACAGGCAGGCAGTGAGCCTGTAATGCGCTGTTTAATGCCGGATGATCTGATCGCGAGTGTGCAATCGGATCGGCAGCACATCTGCAGCGGGTGCACAGCCTGTGTGGCCGCAGGGGAGCTGCAAATTGTGCGAGCACACTCAGCGTGACGGGCAGCACAGAAGCACTTTCGAGGCCGCCACACGGCCGAGAGGAGTGGACGGGCGCCCACCATTGTCAAACACGTAGTTGCAGGTGGCATTGTCGCCCAGCATCACTTGGTTGCCGCAGCCTGCGGTTGGAAGTGTGGGGATCAGGGTCGAGTGAGTTACACATTTGGCGACGGTGGTGCACCAAGCGTGCTGTGGCATGTGGGGCATTCGGTTCCACACCGCGGCCTGGCGCCTGATGCGCGCTCCGACCGGATGATGCTGCAGCATGCGGCCGGCAGCCGTCCAGCGAGAGTTCTCAGGGTTTACGCACCCTCGTTGTCGATGTGGAGGTAGGGCACGTTGTAGTTGTTGTGGCGAGTGTCGACGCACACGTTGTTGATGTACATCTTCGTGATCCTGGCGCACCCACAGCGCGGCTGGATATTATATTGTGAGCCCGCTCAGCCACACCCATGGCTGTCACACGAGTAGACCCAACCAAGCGCAGGAACATGCCTGCTGCGTGCAGCCTGCTGTGCAAGCGGGGGCGTTGAGAGGAGTCCTAAAGTCTGACCTCCATCCATCGTTGCTGCCCTCACCTGATATGGTCCGTGCTGCACGCCGGCGGCAGATGGTCTTGGAGACCTGCAGGCATGATCAGCAGTGACATTCCTTGTCAATGTACTTTAGGAATGCTAAAACCACGCCCAGAACCCTGTGTCAGCAGGATAGCATGAGGCCGGGAAGGCCTGCCGCCGCAGCCGCAGGCTCCTTGCAAACCATTCCAGGGTGGCGCCGGGCGGCTGGGCAGCGCAAGCCAGCTGCGGGCGCAGACCACCGAGCACTGGAGACAGGGCTGCTCACCCAGGAAGGCCGTGTAGTTGAAAGCGTCGCGGTCCGGCTGAAAGATGTACGGCACGCACCCTGCGGCACACGAGCTCAAACCAGCTCAGAAGCACATCTCGGGGGCCGCGCTACCGAATGGGCCGCGCTCGGAATGCGCCCGCAACAGCAAATGCACACGACGGCGCCGGAGCACTCGCACCCATCCCCTGAGGCCCTGCGGACGTGTCACGCGTCGCAATGCCGCAGCACTATCTATGCACCTCATCCTCCTGAGATAGAATGGATGCCGCACCGCCGTCAGCTGGGACTTCCGTTCGCTGGCTCTGAGACGTTGCAGCCTCGGTGCCGACGCGCGTAGACGTGGCTTGCGACTGCGCTTGACAGCCTCCAACGAGCAGCAGCAGGGCCGCCGCCCACGCCCAGGCAGCGGCGCGCTCCATCTGCAAGGCTGCGTCGCCGCCAGCGGTTACGGAATGTGCCCGCAGCGATGCTAAGTCACGAACTTGAGCTGCCTGCAACGCAAGGCTTCGATTTGGCATGTTCGATCTCAATTGGCGACTCTGTTCGCACAGCCGCACAGCGGCGTCGTCAGGCGAGGGCGAGCGAGGCCAGGCTGGCCCCAATATGGTCTGAGATACTTGGCTACTCTGCGCTGCGCTTCAAGATGCCGTGAACCAACCTACGACCGAGCCCTGCTCGCGGAAGACGGTCAGCGCCGAATGTAAAAGGGTCTGCACAGCTTGGTACTCACCGCAAAGCAGGGGTAGGCTAGCTGTCGTCGCAATGCTGCTAGCCTCAGCAGAGGCAGTACCCGCTGCCCGTCGCCGCACGGAGCTGAAGGGGACCTAAGCGTTGCTGTTCAGCCCAAACTGATGATGCAGGAGTTGGGCTGAAGATAGTGTACGAGTCAATGCACAGGAGCTTCTTGACGACCACTGCCTGCGTTCAGGTCTACGGGATGTGGATGCGATGCAGCAAGAGAACGTAACACTGCGCTGCTGAGGAAGACGTTTATGCAGCGTGCAGAAGATGTCGCAACATCAGCCAGGTAGACTGCAAGGCGCAGCCCGCCAGGATGTTGACGGCGGCAGTGCACTTCGCTACTGTCACTGTCCCCGCTAAGGAAACGAGAACCAAAGTGCGAGCGGGTGGAATGCACTCAGGCGGGGTCGGCCAAGCAGCATGCACACAACAGAAAAGGCACCTGACTTGCTCGAGGGGTTGGGCTGACCGGAGAGGCGCCAGGTGCGCGAAGGGCGGCGGCTGCAGGAGGGCTCTGTCAGCAGGCGAGAGACACTTAGCAACAAATTTGCAGATTTCTGGCCAGACTCATTCCATTAAAATGAACCTGTGATGAAAATATCACGCTTGGATCGGCTCGCGGCAGGTGGTATCACGGACCATTCTCAATCAAGAACAGTGCACCGCGCCGACGGCAAGTCGCGCTGTCGCGGGCACGCAGGAGTAGTGGTGCGCTGCAGAATTCCACGATGCTGGCATTGATAGGTAGAACCCCAAAAACTTGCGGCGGAGTACTATCCTAGACCTATAGAGTCAATTCAGGAACCAGTTCGCTGATGTGCAGCCGGTGCGGTGCACTGGTGGCGCCAGACAGCATCAGCAATAGCCATAGCTGCCCGTAGAACTGCTCGACTTCAGTCACGTACTTCGAACTATCTCACGACTGGAGATAGGCAGATAGTGGCATCCTGAATCAGGTCGCCAATGAATGTCGAACTAGCAGATGGGCGGTATCAGGCGAGCACCGCCATGAGCACCGAGCTGGCGCCCACCAGGGCGGCCGCCGGCACGATGCTGCTGAACTGCAGTGCAAGGAGTGGAGCAAAGCGTCAGATCTGTGCAGTTTTACGTTGTGAGGGATAGGCATTCGCAAAATCGTGGCTGTGGCTATTGGGCTGGTTTGCTTTGCTGCTGGGCAATGGCAGCTTTCACGAACACTTTGAGCTGTGCAGCGTGGCGAGCGCACCTTGAAAGACGCGCTCTGCGGTGCGGGCGCGGTGGCAGGCGCAATCTCGTCCTCGCCGTCATCTGCATTGCACACATGCTATGTCAGACGCAACTTCCCAAAGTTTGGTCTGAATGCGCTGCGGTGCAATTGCGCTGCGGTGCAATTGGTGAAACTCGATGCAGGTGTGACTCTGCAACCATGCACAGGCACAGCAGGTGGCCTCGAAAATGCAACGGGAGTCATCAAGTCGACACACTGACTCGTCAGGGTCACCTGCGCCATCGTCATCCAAGACAGGTCCTGGTGCGATGTCGTCCTCGCCATCATCTGTCCGAAGTACAGAGACAGCTCATCATGGTATAACTCAACACGAGTGGCCTGCTACCTGATGTGTCTGTTTCATCACCGGCGTCTACAAGGATTGAGGTGACAGAAATTACACAGACGGCTGCAAGTCTGTTGTGCTGGCTACCTGCGCCGTCATCGCCGCCGGGAGCAGCAGCGGGGGTGCCATCGTCCTCGCCATCGTCGGAGGTGCCCTGCAGTACCCACCAGCATGGTGGTCCTCAGGTGATGTGCATCCCTTCCGGGGGCGATACTAACCTGACAGGTCCACCAGGAGCAAGCATGCAGCGCGCTGCGCTGCGCTACCGACTGCACAGATAGCACAGACAGTCGGCTTCTGCCAGTCGAGGACAGCGCCACACAAACTGGGAAGCGACTTCCTGCTTCTGCAAACATTCGCCAACAGCGCATGCGGCAGCCGCGGGACGAGTAGGCTCTCAAGTCTCACCGGTGCAGTGCCAGCAATGTCATCGTCATCATTGCCAGGAGCAGCAGCAGGGGTGCCATCGTCCTCGCCGTCGTCGCTAGTGCCCTGAGCCCAAACATCCTACTCATTATGCACGCACACCATGCATCAACCACCGCTCGCGTGTGTGTTTCTCCAAGCCGGCAAGCCGCCTTACATGTGGGCAGCCTGCCAGCACACTGCTGAAATTTGCTGCAGCACCGGCAGACTACACCATTGCAACCTGCATTCGAGCCAACAGGCCCACTGATCGCACCGGTGCGGTGCCCTCAATGTCGTCATCATCGTTGCCGGGAGCAGCAGCAGGGGTGCCATCGTCCTCGCCATCGTCGGAGGTGCCCTGCAGTACCCACCAGCATGGTGAACTTCATCCCTTCAGGGGGCGAGACTGACCTTATGTTTCCACCAGGAGCGAGCACGCCGCACGAGGCCCTGCGCTAGCGACGCGCACGGATGGCACAGACTGTCGGCTTCTGCCAGTCGAGGACAGCGCCAACTGGGAAGCCACCTACCTGCTTCTGCTAACACATTCGCCAACAGCGCATGCGGCAGGATCTGGACCAGTAGGCTCTCAAGTCTCACCGGTGCAGTGCCAGCAATGTCGTCGTCATCGTTGCCAGGAGCGGCAGCAGGGGTGCCATCGTCCTCGCCGTCGTCGTTCGTGCCCTGTGAGAGGAGCGTGGCGACGGCTCAGCAGGGCACGCAGGTAGCGCAGGCCGCAGGGACTTCATGCATGTGCGCTGATGCCACTGACGTTGCCGCGAAGAAGATGAAACTGTGATGAGGAACAGAGCAATCAAACATTAGAGCGAGCCGGAGTCATGGTTGATCTCTCACAGGGGCCAGGCCTGCAGCATCGTCCTCGTCGTTGGAAGGCGCAGGGGCTGCCGCCTGCAAGAGCGACCGCGTCCTGCGTGCCGGAGCCACTGACATGAGGACCGGCACGCATGGCTCATGCTGCACAACTCCGCCATGCACGCCGGCGGGAGAGCTTGCAACGGAACTCAGGCAGCCGTTTTCAGAGATTTCTGTAAGCAGGGCATTGCGTGTCAGCGCGTCATGGCACAGCTCTGAGGACGTCATCCCGCCGCAGGGACTGCGCACCTGAGGCCGCCCTGCTGTTGCACAGCAACGCCGCCTTCAATGGCGCCTACAGATGAGAGTGAGATTGACAGTGACGCTTTGAAACGTTTGGGCCTGACGGTTTCCCCCGTGCTTTGAGAACAAAGGTGGAGGGTCCGTATGTTAGTATGTCCCAATCGGGCGCAGGACGTTGTTGCACCCGCGGCATGCTCTATTCACTCTGTGATTATGACAGGGCACTGTCTTGGGTGCGCTGCCTGCCGCGTATTGCGTGTAAAGCTGCTGCACATGGACTTTTCGCGCGCCTGTGAAGAGCGGCACCGCGGAACCGTTTCCTGTGTACTGATCAGTGATTTGCTGCACATTAAACAAAACCGAAGACATTCTCACCTGCAGTGGTCACAGCGATGCCCAGAAGTGCGGCCGCCACGAGCACAACGAGCATGCTCCTCGCCATGGTTACGAGGACCTAGGGTGCGGGAAACAGAAGGGTGCCCGCTGGTCTGATCGGCGCGGAGGAGGTGTGAGCGGTCAAAAGGAGGCGAGCGGCGGAAACGACTGGAGATAAGGCGCGGAGCGACCAGCTGGTGGGGTAGATGCACTGGTCGTGTGCCAGGCTCGGGCCAAATGAGTCATAAGGTCCTGTGACGTGTGCCCTCACCGCCTTACGTACAGACAGACCATGTCGCTTGCTTGCGACTTGCTTGTTATGCCACGACTAGGTGTTGAATAGTCGCTGCACACATCTCAAGAACCCGCCAATCTATGTGGTCCACCCAACTTCACGGTGTTCCTGACTGCTGCAGACCAGCGTGCTGCGTTTATAACCGACCAACAATGAAAGTTTGCTGAACTGTCCCACTTCAAAATTTCAGTCTTCGGCGGTGCAGCTGATGTCTGATGTCTGCAAGTCCCCGAGCATGCAGCAGCTACCAACCCGGCAACCACTGCCGCATCAGGCGAGCGCCGCCAGCAGCACCGAGCTGGCAGCGACGACCAAGGCCGCCGGAGCCAGGTTGCTGACCTGCGGGCAGCAATATTGATGCTCAAGAGAGAGCCGCAAGCTACGTAGTAACATTTCGGGTGCTTCATGCCGAGTCAGAGCTGATTACAGGCAGGCTCAGCAGGCATGAAAGTTGCAGGTGCGTAAGTCCAGGGTCGTCCAAGCAACAACCTTCCACAACTTCTCCTGCATGAGGAATGACATGGCAGCACAACCCAAGTAGTGACACGCGCCTGCAGCCTAGCGGCCTGAGGCGCGGGAGCGGTGGCCGGCGCAATCTCGTCACCACCATCGTCGGCACCGTCGCTGCAGCACACACCAGAAGATGAGCGAGCCATGCGAATCGATTTTGTGGGAGGTGCTACCAACAGCTTGCCAGTGAGCGCGCACTGCTGCGGCAGTGCGCGCTCACTGGCAGCATCTCGAGTGCCCAAAGGTTGCTGCAACACACGTGGGAAGAACTCACTCGTCGGGCGCGGGCGCATTGACCTCATCATCCTCAACTGCAGCAGGCAGCAGGCCACAACAAGTTGCGTCAAATGCGCCGGACACGATGCTATCTCATGCGAG
Organism: Deuterostichococcus epilithicus; assembly: GCA_033439295.1. Classification (NCBI taxonomy): domain Eukaryota; kingdom Viridiplantae; phylum Chlorophyta; class Trebouxiophyceae; order Prasiolales; family Stichococcaceae; genus Deuterostichococcus; species Deuterostichococcus epilithicus. Next base: position 469,033 of record JAVTLE010000004.1, on the reverse strand, counting down.
CTTGATCTGTAGCCAACCGGTCTGTGCGACCTCAGGCACGTCAACAGCAGGGCAACATGAGTGCTGGATGACGGTTATCGCATGACGAACAGGCATGGTGTGCTGCGTTGCATAGCTGGTCTAGGAGGCACGGTGGCCGACCTCCGAAATCTGTCACGCAGGAGGTGGCTGTCTGCAGCACAGAAGCAAGACAGCGTTGCATGGCTCACCGGGCGACTGCGCAGAAGGGCCAGGACCATCGTCCTCAGGGTCAGACGGCGCAGGGCCCGGCACCTCATCGTCCTCAACTGCAGGGGCGGGATTTCAGGTGTCACATGTGGGCAGCATACCCAAACCTAGCAATCACGCGAGCGAGCTTGGTGAATACTCGGGAGGTGGAGGCAGCGACGGTCTGGCTGATTCTGGAAGTTTTTAGGGAATACCGCGCACTGGATGCGGCCTCCTTGGCGGCCAATCGGGGTGCATAGATGTCAGCAGGGAGTGCACAGAAAGGCTCACCGGCAGTCTGGGACGCGGGGCCGGGGCCGTCGTCCTCGGGGTCAGACGGCGCGGGGCCCGGGACCTCATCATCCTCGACTGCGGCGCATCGCGACAATCGCTTGCTTGCACGCTGCACGTATGCAGCCATGCAGGCCTGCCTGCTCCGCACTCGGCAGGAGCCGCAGTGTGGTTGAGACCACATGCATGCATCAGGCAGCTGCCCCTTGCTCAAGCAGTCCGAGCTGCTGCTGCTGCATGCAGCCAGGACAGCACAGTGGGTGCGGTGCACCTGCTGTCTGCGAAGCGGGGCCGGGGCCATCGTCCTCTGGGTCGCTCGGCGCGGGGCCCGGGACCTCATCATCCTCGACTGCGGCGCATCGCGACAATCGCTTGCTTGCACGCTGCACATATGCAGACGTGCCGGCATGCCTGCTCCGCACTCAGCAGGAGCCGCAGTGTGGTTGAGATCACATGCATGCATCAGGCAGACAACTGCCCCTTAAGCAGTGCGAGCTGCTGCTGCATGCAGCCAGGGCAGCATAGTGGGTGCGGTGCACCTGCTGTCTGCGAAGCAGGGCCAGGGCCATCATCCTCTGGGTCGCTCGGCGCGGGGCCCGGGACCTCATCATCCTCGACTGCAGGGCGGCACGGCACACGTGCACGTCAGCATGTAGAGACACCAGACCAGCTGCTTGTCAGACACATGTTGCGTGCGTGCAGCCGGCTGGTTGGGCATGTGCATTTCAGGGCGACAGACCAGCATGGCGCAGCAGCAAGGCAAGAGGCGCGGCCAGCACTTGCATGCGAACTCACCGGCGGTCTGCGAGGCGGGGCCGGGTCCGTCATCCTCAGGGTCTGCAGGCGGGCACAGCGAGATCCCCATGTGAAGATTTTTCGGGAAGTGTCATGGAGGCGGCTCCACCAAGACCGGCGGCACTCAATGCGTGACGGCTGCGCTCAGCACAGATCGACGGATCATCGCATCAGGTGCGCACATAACTGGCGCATGATACCGGCACGCACCTGAAGGCGCGGGGGCTGCGGCCTGCTTCAGGGTACGTGCCCTGCACAAACCCAAAGTATCCCAAAGATGATATTCATCATGGACTCGTGCTCCGAGCATTGATTTGGGCTGCACTACGTACACCAGGTGGACCAGCAAACGCAACAGACGCGTCAAGACAGAGACAGAGACAGAGACATTGACACGGCGGGGACATACTCGACCCTCGTCAGGCCACTGATCTCTGCGCGGCCACCTGCGACAAGGTGCAAGCATATCAATGTCGAGACACTGCAGGCGCCTGAACGCAGTTTGGTAGCTACGATAGCTATGCCGAGGTCTCCATCAAGCGAAGAGCTGGGGCGTCTGTTGTGAGCAATCATGATACGTAGTCGGCTTTGCTGACGGCTGCGACCTAGTTGAGCCGACATCATCAATTCACCATCCAGTGCATCGGCTGGCCCAGCTCAAGGCAAGACGCGGTGCGATCGGCGCAGGGAATGCTTGCCTGCCGCGACGGAGGCCGACGCCGCCGCCGAGCAAAGCAGCACGGCCGCGACCAGCAGCAGTGCGCGGTTCATGACTGCGGAGCGCGCTGGGGTGCCTGTTGGGGGTGGCTGCAAGCCGGTCCTGAACACTCTGTACGGAAGCGATGTTCAATGTGGAGTTCACCGTCCGACGGCGGGTGCGGATGAGATAACAGCCGCTCGCGCTATGCTTGTGCCGAGCGTGCGCAGCCGGTGACGTAACCTGCCACGTGGCCGGCCGGCCTCGCAGCGAATGAGTGAGTGCACCTTTCTGGTGCATTCTTCTGGCAAACCTCGAAGCCTCATCCGCAGCACCAGTAATTGTGCTGGTAGTTGAACCTGACGACTGCGTGAGGCCAGCTGGTCTTCAAGGCGTCGGCAAGCAAGTTGCACTGTTTGCGCACGAGCCCGACACGGAAGCGGTTATAGCAGACTCTGCCGTCCAGCAGCCCTCCAATTGCCTCAGGAAGCTCTGGCCGTCCTTCCCAACTACCCTAGGCAAGTTCTGCTCGAAACCGGGTCGAGTCCGATGGTGGGATGACTTCTGCTCGCGAGCAGCCACCGCGATGCACGTGTTGATCTGCGAATGTTATGTCCATCATGGCGATGTACTTTACAACCAAGTATGGTCCACATGCCCTGCAGGCCCGCGACGCCACTGCCGCGAGCCGTGCATGCCATGTAACCGCGGCGCCGGGTGGCGCAGGCACAGGATAGGCAGCACATCGGCCCCGTGACTCTGTGACTCGACCACCATTTCTGGCCGTGAGCGCAAGGAGGCTGTGTGCGGGGGTTCCGACAATGCCACCGGTCCCGGCGGCGCGCCGGCGCGCCAAGCCCGGCGGGTTTCCACCTTCGGTGCGGCGCTTCTCACGTCTGGACCAAGTTGAGCCTTGTGGTGCTGCGCACACATCGCTAATTTCACTGCCCAGGTGCGCTGTTGCATGCGGGCTGGAGCTGCAAACGACTGGGCGTCCATGTCCGGAGCCAGCAAGCGACTATGCCCATCGCCCGCAGGTCATCAACCGCTGCAACGCCATCAACTTGCTGCTGAGCCTGGGCATAATCTTTCTGGTCTACCGCTTCTCGGCGCACCCGGCGCTGCCAGCTCCAGCCACCGGCGTCGAGAAGGTGCCGTCTGCACAGCAAGCGGCCACAGACGAGGGTGCCTGCATGCATCCCGCTGTGTAATGGATCCCTGGTGCCTCATCATCGAGTCTCTGTTCGAGTTAGGTGTGTCCTTCGGGCTGGGCGATGCCACGGCGACGCCATGCGTCAGTTTTGCAGCACTGCCCGTCTCGGCCGGCTGCAGCAGCGGCGCGGCACCACAGCTGTGGCTTGGGGGCACTGGAGGGCCGCATCACGCCAGCAGTGGCTCGGCCACGCCTCATCGCGACGGCCGCATCTCGGTCGTCACACTGCAATCCTCACCCTGTGTCACGCTGCGACCGCAGCTGGACCCGGCACTCATCGACGAGGTGGTGTGGCCAGACGCCCCCAGCGCACGCGACTGCAATTTTGTGGCCAGCTACGGCCCCGGCGGCGGCAACGACAGCCGCGCGCTGCTGCTGCGTGGCGGCGCGCGCGCCTGGCCCGTCACCGAGCGCCTTAGCCTGGAGCGCCTGATTCGCAAGTGGCCGGAACTCATGTGAACGGCGCCATCCGCCCTCCTGTCTGAAGAGCAGATCTGAAGAGTAGATTGTCAACAAAGGGTGCACGGGGCACGTATGACGCCGCGGAGCAGCAGGGGCAGCGGCAACAGCCGCCGGGGAGCTGCCAAGCCATGTCACCAGCAGGAGCCGTGCAACATGCCCCAGCCGACGCCTCGCGCACATATGGCCGTCAGTGCGTTAGCTGCATTCCACGTCATGTGTGTCGAGAACGTCAGCCAGCTCACCCCACAACCGCAAGCAGGATGCAGCCGCGGCTAGCGCCTCTGCTGAGGATCCCCTCGCCATGCCCACACGCCGCCATGACAAGTGTGTGACGGTACTTTTCTTGCCTCTTCTGCGCAGAGGCACGGTGACGGTGTCGCCCAGCAGGACATTCACACTGTTCACCAACAGTACGGAGCAGCAGTATGCGGACGCCCACCTATCCGCTGACCAGGTGTTGCCCCACCCTTCCACAATGAGAAAGACATCAACTCTTCAGCGTTTTTGAAAACCAGTCCACGCTGGTGATTGACCAGCTGCTGCACAAATCAGAGTTGTTCCAGTAGTTCGGACCTGGTGCCTCCTGCCTAAAGCCCTGGCCTCGCAGTCTGTGCCTCCAACGACATCAGGTGGGAGCCCCCGGCTCCGCCCTTCGACATGGCGGGGCCTGCTGTGGCTCCGCCGCACCTCCGCCAGATCGCTGTCAACACACGTTCTACGCGCAGCCACCAAACGCAGTGCCCTGCCGCAGTTTTGACAGACGCCACCACGCAAGGGCCCACCTCGTAGCAGCCCCTGACACCCAAGTTTCAGACTCTTGCCTCTTTCCCAGGTGCCGGCCAAGCTGGTGACGATGCCGATCAGGACATTTGGCGCACATGTGCGGCCGTCGCGGCTCAAGCGCCGGCGGCTGTCCAACCTGTACTACCCGAACGAGTACTACTACTGGTCCGGCGTGCCGCCGCTGAAGCTGGGCCACCACCCGGAGAAGCCGCCGCTCAGCTGCCTGGCGGAGCCCTCCAGTGGGTCCCCTTTCTCCTGTTCTGTCTGCCCTGCTTTCTCTGAAAGCTTCTGGCAGTAGTCCAGACGCTTTCAGGGTTCACAGGGCAGACAGCCCACGGAAGGCCATTTGCTGTTGGCGAGGCGGCGCCGGCGCCCGGCCTGAGGTTGTGTGCGGTGCGCCCTCAAGAGCTGTGCTGCAGGAGGGGCGGCTCTGCAACGTCACGACGACCTCATGATGGCCTCTGTGCGCTGGCAGAGCATGCAAACGGTCTCAGGTCGCAGGAGCTGATGAGGAATGCGCGATGTGCTGCTCTGTCGCAGCTGCGCTGCAGAGCGGGCGGGGCGAGAGCGTCAGCGGCTCAAAAGCCCTGGCTCCTCGCGTGTTGATCGACTTCCCACCCTCGTACCAGTGCTGCAAACTTCCTTCCATTGCTTTGGCGCACACATGCTAGTGCATGGGGTTGCCGGACAGCAGCAGTCAGGGGCAATTGTTGGCTGCCAGGGAGCCTTTCGCGGCGGTGTGGCTGAGCGGAGGAAGATGTCAACACTCTCCTTCCAACGTCTTCAGGATTCACAAGACCTTCATCTTGAGATCGACTTCTGTATGACCTGGTGCCGCAGAGGAGGCGGGGCAGGAGCGGCTGTACATCACGACGGCGCGGCTGCGGGTGACGGAGAAGGACTCGGTGCACATCCTGCACTATGACACCAGCCCCTCGCTGCTGGTGCAGCTGCGCGGACGCAAGCAGGCAAGAGTGCTCTTCTGTTCGCAGAGGCCTTGCTGATCTCAGCCATGCGTGGCTGGATGTGCCAGCGCCATGCCGATCACGTCAGCCATGCATGGCTCGACAAGCCCCCATCTTGTTTAGATCGCTTTCAAGAAGGGTTCAGCGGTCCAGAAGGTCCGGGAGTTCGTCTTGCCGCAGGTGACGCTCATACCGGCGGACCAGATGAAGTTCATGTACCCCTACGCGCGGGGTCACCTGCTGTTCCGCCGCGCTCGGGTGGACCTGCTCAAGCCCGACTACGAGGTGGGCGCTCTGCCGCCGCGGAACCTTCTGGACGCTGTGTCCCCCAACCACGTCAAACATAGTGCATCCATCTCTACGCGCCTTTCGCCAGGGCTGTGCCGTCCGGCGGGAGGCGGCAGGGACCGGCGCCGCATCCGCAGCATCTGCTGAGAGCTGCTGCCTCCTGCATGACAAGCTGCTGCCTCTGGCCGACCTGCTGACGGCATACCCTGCTGTCGGTGCTGCAGAAGTACCCACTAGCTAGGAAGCTCAAGCCCACCGAGCTGGTCATGGGCCCGGGCGATGTGCTCATCTTCCCGAAGGACACCTGCCACCAGACACGGACGCTGACGGTATGGCAGCATGTACCCTCCTTGCTCGATGCTGGTCCCGGATGACTGCGAGTACTTGCTTCAGCACTGCTTGGCGCCTCGAGGATTTTCTGCGTCGTGGACCCCATCCAGGCAGGCTAGTTGACTGTCGGTTGTGTGGCCGCCTGCAGGACAACATAAACATGTCCTTCAGGTGAGGTGCCGGCATGTGTCCAGCGCTGTGTGTGCTGCAGATGTGCAATTGGTACTAGTGCCACAGTTGCGCATGTGCGCTGGGGATTTGTCCTTGTGCCGACGCCTGCCTTTTCGTCCTCGTTCTCAGGTTCAAGACTGCAATACGATGGTAGGGGCTCTGAGGGAGGAGGCGTGATACATATGGCTGGGTTGAGATCATCATTCTAGCAGTGGGAGCATCGCACCCAAATGCAGGCGCACGTGGGCGCCAGCGAGCTGGCATCCAGCCTGGATGTGCAGCTGCGTCTGAGTACAATTGTCCGTCACAACGGTCTGTTTAGTGCACAAATCGACCTCGGAGTAGTCTGCCGTCACTGCCCCGTGGCGAATGCGCGCAGAGCAAGTGCTGTGTCTCTAGTGAAGCAGCACGCAACGGACCACGCGGCTCTGTCACAGCGTTGCAAGTGGTCTGCCAAGGCTGGCAATATGTCAAGCGTCTTTGGTGAGGAGTTGATCAGTGTCATGCTGCGGCAGCAGTGGGCTTGCATGTGCCGTGTGCGCCACGCCATGCAGACTGCGTGCGGAGTCGCAAAACGCCAGTTTGCACGGTTGCACGTTGCACATCAACCGCGTTATTCATATGAGATCTTCAGCCCGTCACACGGTGCTGGCGACACCAATTCTACCCGCTCGCACTTTGGTTCTCGTTTCCTTAGTTGCGAGGACATTAGCTGGCGACACCAAGTGCTGTGCCAGCTGTTCCAAATCCGTCCTCCGTCTCCTCCAAGACGCTTAGTCAGCTTATGTCATCTGTAAGAGTGTGCAGTACACGCTCCCTCGCGCAGACACCCTCACGCTGATCCGACACATTGACGACTCCCCATCATTTTCAGTCAGCTCGGCCAGAACTCCGTGCGGCGTCCCCTCCTGCTGGTCCTGTCAAAGTCCGCTCGTCAGACACTGGAGTGTGGAATCGTTCAGCGTTCGACAGTCTCCAGCAGCAGCAGCAGTCATGGCGATCTGTCTGATCACTGGGGAGCGATGAGAACAAACACCATATCGGACCTCTACAGGGCAATTGCTTCGGCTACCTCGAGGTGCAATGAGGGTGATGCCGCCGTGCGCACCACAGCCCCGCCGCCAAGCCGGGCCATGCCCCTAGCCCTGCATGACGCTCGGGCTGGCCGACCTGCACAAGCTCAGCCACGCGGAAAAGGGCCTGTCGCCGCCGAATGGGGAGAGCGAGTCTAGCAGCCTGCTGCCAGTCACCCCGGCATCGCCGACGGCATCCGCGCTTGTGCCGCCAAGCTCATCACGGGAGACCAGCACCGGCCTAGTATGGGGCCTGGTATTGTACGCTCTGTGCACGGTGTGCAGCAGCGGCATGAGCGTGCTCGCCAAGTTGGCGCACGGCCGCGGTATTCCCATTATGGAGATCGTCCTTGTGCGCTCCGCCATGGTGCGTCCCCTGGCGCCGCCATGCACCTGCGCTTTGCACATCTACATATATTGCTCGCAAGAGCGCCTGTGCAGCTCGCCATGCTTTGTCCAAAAGGTCACCGACTAATGTTACTTGGACAAGATCCGTGGCTGCTCCCTTCTGGACCGCCACAGCTTCATGCAAAATTATTTGCACGTGCTAGGTGGCCAGCTTCGCCTGCATCAGCACCATGCACACTCGCCGGGGCGGCGGGGGCGGCAGCGGGGGCCTGCAGCGCCTGGGCAGCAGCGCCGCCCTGGGCGGCGGCGGCGGCAGGAGCACCGACGGCGGGCTGTGGGGTAACCGGCGCTGGCTGCTGCTGCTGCGTGGGTTGTTGGGTTTTGGCGCGGGGTCTTGCCTGTACTGGACGGTGCGCAAGCAGTCTGCAAATTTTAGTTTGCACAACCGTTTTGTGAAGGATTGGCAGCTTTTTGGCGGAGCATGGGTTGTTCGGAACACATCACAGGGTTGCAATGCCTGCTGGTGCAGTGCTGCGTCAGTACTCACGGCGCCATGCCATGGCCTCAGCAGCTGGACCAGCTCCCAGGCAGTGCGCAGCCTGGCTGCGACTTGCGTCTTGCTTGCAGTGCATGTCGAAATGCGGCGCAGTACGTACTGCTACCTACTGCAGCACCGCCCAGCTGGAGGCGGCGCCGCCGCCGCAGCGTGCGACGGCGGCTGCAGGCCGGCTCCTGGCGCCGCCGCAGCCGCATCACTGCGGCCTGTGTGCAGGCTCACTCGCCCCTGTCCCTCCTCAAGTGTGCCTGAAATCCCTAAACCCTGACAGCCTCTTGTGCTGCCTGGCCCAGGTGGTGCTGCTGCCCATCAGCGACGGCCTGGTGCTGACGTCCTTTGCGCCGCTGCTGGTGGCGCTGCTCAGCCCCATCCTCATCCGGGAGGTGCCCTCAAGGTGAGCAATGACTGGAGTCACAAAACTAAGCTACTGGGGACTCGATGCTGTCTTTGTCATCCGTGACCGGTTGCTGGGCCGCTCAGTTCTATCCTCATCCGGGAGATGCCGTCAGGCAGGCCACTCCGGAAGGTTGAATTCGGTTTTTCAATGCCCTAGTGCCACACGGTCGACAGCGAAACCTTCTGAGGACGAGGAGACGATGATGAGCAGGGAGGCTCCGTTGCTGGTCGCGGGCCTGACTAGCGTCCCCGGCAGGCGCGCCCGCCACTGCTGCTCGGGTCTTACCATGCTCGTGACGTTTGACTGCTGCCACCGCTGCAGGACGGTGCTGGCAGGCATCCCCTTCTGCATCGTTGGCGTCATCATGATTGCGCGGCCGTCCTTTCTCTTTGGCGGCAAGGGCATCCGCACGCTGGGCGTGCTGGTCGCCATTGCGCAGACGACCTTCTCGGCGCTCGTCAAGATCCTTGTGCGGGAACTGCGCACCACAGAGCAGACGAACGTGAGGCTCTTCGCCCCCCTGGTTGGACCGCGCCACTCTTAAGCGTGCTGCACCAGTCGCTGCCTGCCCCTCCTCACTGGTCGTGCCTGCGCTGCTGACTACGCGGCGTGTCCAGCGCCGCCGGGAGAGCCTGCGGCGCGTCCGTAGCCTGCGTGCGGCGGCGCGAGCCCCCAGGCCTTCTGCAATTTTCACGCTTTACGGAACAAGCTTCACGAAGGGCACTGCACCTTGCATCCCATAGTGGGGCTGAGCATTTCGGAGGTCGGTCGTGCTTGCGGCCGCCATTTGCCGGCAGCCAGATTCCCTTTCAAGCAATTGTATCCTACCAACCCGGTACACTCGGGATAGTGACCGGCCTTCCTGCCCCACCTCTCACCCCTTTCTGGGGCATTTCTCACTCTTGATCCTCGCTGCTAATGCAACCAGCATGTTCTCCCGGGCTTCATGTCCAGCGTCGGCGCAGCACTTTGGAGTAGACCAAATCCATTAGTTGACGATGTAGACGTTGTTGCTCAACGCTGATTTCTGGTTTAACACTGCTGACGCAGACGATCGTGTTCTACCTGGGCTTCATCTCCAGCATCGGCGCCGCGCTCGGCTGCACTGTGGCCGGTTTCGCAGTGCCGCCGGACGTACCCGCCTTCCTGGCGCTCTTCGGCACGGGTGTGCCTGTGTTTCCGTGAAGCAATGCTGTACCTCCTGTAGCCATGTGGCTGTTGCGGCCTTGTGGCTTGAGCGGCTTGTCTTCGGAGGAGAGGGGCACGCATTACGAACCAGGCACACATGCGGCGAACCTCCTGTAGGTTGCCGCCGGGTGGCTCCGCTGCGCGGACGCATCAAGAGGGGCATTGCCGCAACGACAGCGGAATTTGACGGCAGCTGTCAGCAGAACGACGAGGGCTGCAGTTGCGTCTGCCACGCTTTCTGACTCAGCTCGGGCTAAACAGCCCGCAGGTTGGCCGGCCTGCGGCAGCCAGGTTACCACTGCTATGGATGGCGAAGTGTGTCACCAACTTGATGAACGTCTCAGTATGCTGACACTGTGCAGGGCTGGCAGGGTACGGCAGCCAGGTCACCATGACAATGGCGCTGCGGCGGGTCAAGGCGGCGCCCGCAACCGCCATGTCCTATCTGTCTGTCGTCTGGGGCATCATCGCCGGGCTGACCATCTTCCATGTGAGGCTGCGCTGGTCATGCTGCTTGTCTGCCTCCTGTGGCTGGTGTGGATTCCCCCCACCAGTGCGATGCCAGTGTCACTGGCGATGGTTTGGCATGCGCAGCGCTGATGGCTTGCAGCATGAACAGCCATCAAAGCTGGAAGCAGATGCCAGTCGCGACTCAGGTGAAACGACTGTGAGACTGCTTCACTGCTGAATGTGGACCTGCAGGAGTCGCTGCAGCTGTGGAGCCTGGCTGGCGCCGCGCTCATCTGCAGCAGCACAATGACGGTGGCGCTGTTGGAACAGCGGCGGGTCGCTGCGCTGGAGGCCGCCCGGCACGCACCAGCCGCTGGCGCCCCCGCCGCCGAGCGCGAGATCATGCTGGGGCCGACAAAGCAGCAGCACACAGCTGCAAGCTGACTCCGGCGAGAGCCGACACTTTGGAAGGGCCACAGTAGCAGTACATGCGCAAGAGTGCGCTAGGGACGTCGTGCAAACACAGAGGGGTGCAGACATGTGCAGACGATCAGACATGGTGCTGTGTGGAATTCATGAGAGCATGTTGTCGCTGAGCTATATTCCCGTTGGCCCTGACATTTTCAGCAGATGCGATGTTCTGCAGATACTCTTTGAACTCGGTCGCAGATATCAATACACCGCTGCATTGGCTCATGAAACGACTGTCGAGCCGCCGGGACACGCGGGTCGTCTTTTGCACGACTGCACCTTCGATCCAGATCAAGCTTGGTGCACGTCCCACGCCGCAATTATGGTGACTCCTGAGCGGGTATTGTGAATGAAAGTCGTCGATCTCAAGTCATTGCTGGGCGCGCGGGGGCTGCTGACCACCGGACTGAAGGCAGTCCTCGTGGACCGCTTGATAACGGCTTTGCAAATGACACAAATGAGTCGCCGTGACAAGCAGAGCCCATGAATTGCGTCCGCATCGCCGGGTCACACCCTGCGCGCACAGCTGCTGCTCAGAAAGAAGCCATGTGCTGTGCAGGACGCGGCGCCCTCCTCTGAGGCAGAGGCATCGTCAGAAGATGGCGGATCCTTCTCAGTGGAAGGATCGTCTGGTTCGGACGATGGCGCGTGCCCCGCGGAGAGCGGGTAGGAGCTGCTGGACGCCGACCAGCAGCACCCGCCGGCTGTCCTGGAGGCATGCAGATACCGGCGCGCATGGTATGACTTCACGGGCTCGCGGAGCGACGTTGCGGCGGCGCTGGGGCGTGCCGCCAGCCGCTTGAACCCGTCATGCGGAGACTACAGGCACGACGATCGCGTATTCAAGAGCCCGCTGACATGCTGCGGCAGCGGCTGGCTCTTTGGCGAGGATGAGCGGCAGGCGATTGTAGGGAAGGACTGCGGCGGAGGCATGGCATGCATCACAGATGACGACGACACGAACTGGGCGGTCTGGGTAAAGTGTATGCCTGGCGACTGCGAGGAGGACCCTATGGATGACGAAGGCAAAGATTCAGCAGAACGGTAGGCAGATATCCTGTTAGGGTACACTCTGGACCTAGAGTATGACGAGAGCTGAAATGAACAGCACATCAGGCGCACGTGCAGCGCGATTCTAAGGAGCTGCAGAGATACTATCCGGGGTTCATCCGGGCTGCATCGACTGTGTTTGTACCCCAGTACCTACTGCTGCTGGAGACAAAAGAAGATTTGTACATTGTCTCATTCAGGTATCAGCCTGAATGCTGTCGAGTGTTCAGGAGCAGCCCTCAATTGTCGCCACAGACGAAGCGGTAGGAGGAAGGATAGGAATCAACTCTTTGAGGTATGAAAAAAAATCGAGTGCTTGCACACGCACACGGAACGGCTCAGTTTAAAAGACTGTTAAGCGGCGCAGCTGTGAAATGTCACCTCTGCCACACTGCTGAAAAATCTGATAGATTTGAAACCAGAAATGTGCAACGCAAGTTTAATGGATGTTCTGAGAGCCAGCTTCAAGTGCAGCAGCGTTTACCTATCCGAGACCCCGACCTTAAGCCCCTCGAGCCATGTGTGGGTACCAGTCTATTTAATTGGGCCCACAAAACCGCCCATGACCCAGACCGATGATGTCCTCGCTCACGCGTTGCTCCGCCACGTCCCGTATCGCCCGCTGTCTCACAAGCCTCGGGCTGCCAGGATCCAGACCCCGCGGTCACAGCGCTGAGTTTCGAATGAATGTTTCAGAGCATCGTTCAGGCCTCAAGGCCCTCCTCCTGCGTGTTGGCCTTCAGCTCGGCGCCAAAGGCGGCGTCGCACTCCGCCCAGTAACCCAACCAGATGTTGCGCACCTGCAGGAGGGTATATGTTACAAAAGTTGAAAGTGCCCTGACTGCGATAAATCAAGGCTGTGCATGGAATGCAACTGGTGCCCGAGTTCAGCAGGAAGTTGACGTCAGCAAAACGCCTCTCCAAAAGGTGACAACGAGGGATTGGGAGGGCGGCTGGTGGGACGGCCGTGTGAGAATGCGGCTCTCACCTCGGCAGTGGTTTTGGGCTCCGAGAACCACATCATGATGTTCTCGGTGAACCGCTTCTTCTGGTCCGGCGTGAAGGCGCGGATTCGGTCGCCGGCCTGTGCGCAAGAGCACAAAAGTATCAAGTTTGGGCCAGTATTGAATATATTATCAAGAAGGGCATGAGCAAGGTCGAGGTCTCGGGCTTGCACTGCACGGCTGGCAGACACCTAAGGGTCTGAAAGCAGCAGAGCAGGACGCGCCTGCTTGAAGTTGTTCTCCTTTTTGATCTCCTCCTCCGCGCGGCGGCCTCCAACTTTCGCTTTGGAGTACACCGGGCCGCGGGTGGCGCCATCCACCATCTGATTGTTGCGGCTGGGGAAGTAGTCAACCTGTGTTGCATGAAGAAAGGGCATGTTGGTAAGTTGCCATTGACTTTAAACCGTTGCAGCATCAGGATGTCAAGTGACAAGGGTTGAAAAGGATTTCGGCAGATCACCTCTTCAGTACGCTTCACCATGTTCATGGCGCCGTCTGCAAACAAAGAGAGAGAGAGCAGCCTCAGTTTCCCTGACACGTGGTGGCCTGCTATTGAGCGCTGTTGTGGATCGTGGGCAACCAGTTACCCGCCGCTCGACGATATGGGAATGTGCATAGCCTACATAGGCGGGCGGACGGTGGCACTGGTTGCAACAGCGACAGCAGGGAGGCCAAGAGAGCACACCGTAGTGGTTGTCGTGATACTTTGTGCGTGGCCGGTTGATGGGCAGCGTCAGATAGTTGGCGCCCAGTCGGTACCGCTGCAGGGTGGGTCAGCGGCGTTAGCATCTCGATGACGACAGAGTACATCTGTTGGTCATGACGGTATGTGGAGTCATCATGACAGACCTCCCCCAGGGTCGGGCCTGCGGGTCGAGGGACTGACCTGTGCGTCCGAGTAGCTCATGATGCGGCTCTGGAGCAGCTGATCATCGGAGGGCAGCAGCCCCGGGGGCGCGACGCCCGGGTTGAATGCCAGCATTTCGTTGTCCTACAGGAAGCAGACAAGCGTCACCATCGCCCACAGTTGCCGAGGCATGTTCCGGCGGCGATGCAGCTTACGTCCCACCCTTGCCGCACGTGCATGCTTGGATTAAAAGGCTAAAATCGCTTTGTAATGTCATATGAAAGTATGTTCACAAGCATGAAGCACTTGGAACGAGAGTTTTGATCGTTCAAGCCTGGGAGTCAAGTTTGAGGTGACTCACATTGAACCAGTTGTCCACATTCTGGTTCAAAGTCATGGTCCCGACAGGCCGCAGAGGGAACTGGTCCTGCACAGCACCGGGCGAGGAGGCGTCAGCAGTTATAATTGGTGCCACCTCCGGAAACACCGGGGCCAACTGCCGACGCCGCAGGGCTTGGCGGTACATGTGCCGGCTCGCTGATGTGTGAATGGTCGAAAAGAGGAGCTTGTGCGTCTGCAAGCAACTTGTTTGATCCTGAAAGCTGCGGTGCACGTATTTGGAAACAAATAAGAGGAATTGAATGACGAAAGTCCGGATGTTGAAAGACACACCTCGGGCCACGTCTTAGTGGGATCCAGCGGGTCAAAGTCCAGGGAGCCCTCCTGCGCTGGGTCCATCGTCTGAACAAACAGGTCCCACTTCGGATAGTCGCCTGCAGGGGCCAGCAGAATTATGATGTGTCAGCTGCCGGGAAATCAAGAGTCAGGGCCTCCACAGCCGGCATTGACCGCCGGAGCAACACGCTGCCTGGGCTCCCGACGCGGCAGCGCAAGGAGCTGCCGCCATCCAGCAGGTGATGCACGCAGTGACAGCTCCTCTCCTCTGTTCAGCCGCCCCCAGGGGGTCGGCGGCAGGACGGCAACTGCGCAGGCACGGCGTCAGCTATTGTGCCGTGCAGGAGGGGCGGCGGCGGGTCGCGGGCACAGATACGTGCATCAGAGCCATAAACCCTGAGACCCTGCCGGAAGTCAGCTCCCAGGACGATGCCCCCTCCTCGATGTGTTATTTACGCACCCTCCTCGATGGCCTCGTACAGGTCCAGCGTCGCGGTGACCGGCTTCTTGGGGCCGCTGCCCTTGGCGTCCGCCTCCTCATTGGTCATGTACTTCTCGCCTGCGAGTGAACAGCAGTCAACCATTCAGACCATTGCCGGCGGCGCTCGTTTGGGGAAGGGTCAGAGGGGGCCTCCGCAACTTTCAGGCAGCCGCTGGCGCCATCGCCGGCGCGCGCGCCGGCGCAGTCAGGACCTGCTCATATCGCAGCGGCAGAGGCACAGCAGGCCGCGGGAGTGCTCAAGGGCAGCACGGCATGGGCGCACGCTCCACCAGCAAGGCGTCGACACGAATTAGGTCTGGCCGTGAAACTACATCACAGGGGAGGCACGCAAGTACAAAGAATCGCACCCTGCTTGGAGATCCAGTGCCATTTGATGTATGTCTCCTTGCCCTCCTGGGTTACCAGCTTGAAGGTGTGCACGCCAAAGCCTGCGTGGCACATAGATTTTTAGAATGTTTGATTTGGCACGAGACTCACATCAGCTGGCACTTCAGGCTTTATGACAGCGCAGCCAGCGTGTGACGACCACGAGGCTGGTGTCGATGTGGGTTTTTTCATCACACAGGGTAGAGCTTTCCCTTCGAAAGATTTGTTGCGCGATGCACACCGTTCATGTGGCGGTAGTCGGCGGGGATGCCCTCATCGCCCAGCAGCCATGTCAGCTGCGCGTATCAGGGAACGAGGCATGAGCAGCAGTCGGAACTCGTCGTCTAGCGTCGATGCAGCCAGAAGGCGCAGACGCAAACACCCAATCGACAGCCGTCATTTGAGACCCAGAGCAGCAGCAGCATGGCGCGGCCTGCTGGGGGCGCCAAGCGTCTTGGGTGCTGGAGCTGCAAACTCGAAAAGGAACAATGACGATGGCGCTGCGGGGAGGGCGGAAAGGCGCACGATGTGGCAGGACTCGGGGTGGTGGGACAGGAAGTCCAGGACGCGCCAGCCCTCCTGCACGTGCTTCTTGGGGCTGGGCTTCAGGGAGTGCACCAGGTCCACGAACTTGATGCCGTCGCGGATGAAGAACACCGGGATGTCGTTCCCTGCGCTGGGACAGCACGGCCATGGGCGAGACGACCGCCTCTGCGCTGTCCGCCTCGTTCAACTGCAAGCGTCCTTCTGCAAGCAGTTGCGCGGGCGCCTGCAGGTCCGACATGCGGTCCAGCACCTCGTTCGGGGCAGGCCGCCAACTGGACACTACCGAGAGGTGTTCCGGCCTGAGTCGCCAGCCCTGCGGCTCCTGATGCGCTGCAGCGTGCAATTTGCCACTTTTGAGAGCAAACCAACGTGGAGGGAGCCGCAAGAGGGCCGCAAGGGAGCCGCACCAACAAAGTCCCAGTTGCCCTCGTTGGTGTACATCTTGACGGAGAAGCCACGCACGTCGCGCATACTCTCCGGCGAGCCGCGCTCGTGCACCACCGTGGAGAAGCGCACCGACAGCTCCGTCTGCTTGCCCACCTGCGGCAGGCGTGTTGATGAAAATGGTGAGCGCCAACAGTGAGCGCCAGGCGCCCCCCTGCGCTGCAGCCCCCTGCGCGTGGGTGGGGCGCAGCGCCAGCTTGTCGACGCAGCAGGCGTGTGACTGCTCGGTCGCAGCTCGGGGGTGCGGTAAGCAAAAGCCTGGCAGGAGTTCAACGCAGCAGCATCCTCCCCAGCTGCCTCAGCCAGCAGTCTCGCAGCCGTCCACAGGCGCAGGACTCGGTAGCTTACGCTTGACACATTTGCATCATGCAAGCCGGATCACGTTGAGGCAGACCAAGCTGCGCGGCCGAGCAAGCCCTCACCTCGCTGAGGAAGTCGGCATAGGTGAGGTCGGACACATCATGCATGACCTCGAACACGCCCTTTGCCGCCATGCCGCGAGCGTGCACCACGCGCTCCGGTATGCGCTCCCTGGTATGTGCATAACCGCACGGCGCATCAGCACCGGCATTTGGAAGTCGCTGTCATTTCTGCAGATGCAGGATGGCAACCAAAAAAAACCTGTGGAATTGCGACAGCTTTTCGAGGAGGTGGTAGTCCTCCAGCAGCACCGGGCCGCGGTTGCCGACCGTCATGCTGTGGTTGTTGCCTGCAGCAATTGCATGTATTTAAAAACTGCTTGTGACGGTGCGTGGTCATGAAGTGCGCTCCTGCAGCGGCAGGGAGCCGCAAGGCTGCCGCCGGCTTTGGGGCCCAGGCCCCACATGCAGCGGTGGAGCGGAAGCAGGGTTTTGTGCGGTGGGATTGCGAGTTGACGACTCACTCTCGACGGGGTGGCCCTGGTTGTCTGTCCAGGCCTTGCTGTCATTAGCGCTGCTAGGGCGCTCCTGCAGAATGAATGAGGACGTCATGACAGCGCAAGTCAAGACTTTGGGGAGAGCGCATTTCGTTGTTGAGGCTGGGCCAATGCGAATGCTGAATGGAGCACAAGGCAGAGCGCCATCTGCTGCACAGGATTCGTAAGCTTCACAGTGACGTCACTTTCGGCACCACGATGCTCAAGGCGGGCCGCATCGCAGCGATCGCACACGCTCCAATAGCACGTCATGGATTGCTCACCATCAGGTCGCCCTGCTTGCCGGACATGCCGTTGGTGACCACCATGAAACCTTGGAAAAAGACCTTGGTTGAACCGCACTGGACTAGAGACTCGACTTTCTCTCACTTGGAAATAGTATGAGTAGCTCAGGGCAGGCTTTTGGTTCTTACAAAATTCCTGCTCCTTCTTGTCGTTAGATTCACCTGCACCCATCACCGAAACCTTGCGAAAAAGACGTCGGCGGGCAGCTGCTCAGCGGCTTCCAAATAGCCACGGAAGGTCAAAACTGGTACAAGGGAATCAAAGCGAGGGGTGCTGTGGGTGGGAACAGGGTATTGCACTTAGCTCTGCACGAGTTTTGCCTGCCCTCTCAAACCCTCAGTGTCACAGCTGTGATCGCCGAGATTTGACGTTTGAACTGGTGGTGGTCTTGATTCAATAGTGTGCAATTGAGTCTCCAGCCGAGCTGATGATCGTGTGTCGATGACTCCTTCCAAATAACGAGCCAGAACTCCGACATGGACCTGCACAAGCAGTATCCGCGCGCTGCGTGTGGCCTTGCAGTGCTGCTGTGCCTCCTGGCAGCGCACCCAGCGGAATCTGCTTCCCATCGCTACAAGCTGCACGATGCAGTCCCGCTCTACGCCAACAAGATTGGCCCATTCCAATCACCTGCGTGCGCTTCTGAGGCCCTTTGTCAAACCTGCTGCCTCTGTGCAAGGCAGGTGTCTGCTGCCGCCCAAGCTAGGGGTGAAGCCGCGACCACCGAGCGCGCAAATTATGTGTCACTCAAGCCATGTCTGGTGCCGCGCCGCTGCAGCGCCATGTGCACATGTCTGTGTCAGAGCCTCATGCAGTTCTTTGCATGAAATGGAAGCAAGGCACCGCGCCTCCTTGTCGCCGCCATGCCCACAGCAAACCTTGAACGGATGACGGCGTACCGTACTGCACAACACCGCAGCGGCGCTGACACACGCCGCACCCTCTCTGCCCCCAGGGAGACCTACCAGTACTACAACCTGCCCTTCTGCCGGCCCAAGGGCGACAAGCTGAAGCACAAACGGGAGGGTCTCGGCGAGGTGGTCGATGGCAACCGCCTCATCCACACGCCCTATGACCTGGCCTTCCGAGTGGAGCGGGACCACACGACGCTGTGCAACAAGGAGCTCAACCAGAAGGAGCTGGACCAGTTCCGCAAAGTGGGCCGCCTGTTTAATCTGGAGACCCGCTCGCATAGCAGCCCCGCTGCAGCGACAGAGCCCCATGCCGGCGCCGCGGGGACTGGGGGCCTGCCACTGCTGCTGCTCGAGCGTAGGCGCCCCGTTGTTGCTGCTATACGCCGTGCTCCCTGCAAAACGCCCCCAGGCGACCATTGCACAGCCCCAGCGCCGCTGCACAGCCCACCGTCTGGCGCTGTGCTCCCGGTTGTGCCCGCTAACCTGCCCTGCGCCCTTGCCGGAACAGGCCCTGGAGCAGGACTACTACTTCAACATGTTCTACGACGACCTGCCCATCTGGGGCTTCATCGGCAAGCTGGAGAAGGTGCAAAAGCCGGGGAGCGTGGAGTTGCGCTACTTCCTGTTCACCCATGGTGCGGGGTTCTCGTTCTGCTGTGAATGCGCTGCATCCTGTTCATCCTCACTGGGCTGCTGTCCCGCTACCTGTTCAAGCTTCTAATTCCTATCCAACCACGGTGCAGTGTCCGTCTTATCGCTTCGTAAGCGCTGCTTCCTGTCTAGTCTTGATGTGGCGGCCCTGCAACTGTGAATGCTCATGTTCCGGCAAATGTTCTGCATGTGCAGACAGCGCATTGGCAGCATGCTGCAGCGAATGTGCAGCAGGCCGTGTAGCATGCGATTGGACCCCCTAAAATAAGTTTCCTCCTCCCAAATGCAAGGATGGCGGCCCATTGAGAACATCCATACTGCAAACTACAAACGCTGATGACGCTCCCGCATTGTGCCGACTGCAGTGCACTTTGAGATCCACTACAACGCGGACCGCATCATCGAGATCAATGTGTCGACGGACCCGAGCCAGACGGTGGACATCTCGCCGGACGTGGCGTCCAAAACAGACGGCCAGCTGATCCCAGCAGAGTTCACCTACTCAGTGACGTGGCGCGAGACGGTGGTGCCCTTCGAAAAGCGCATGGACAAGTACAGGTGGGGGACTTTGACGGGGAAGCGCAGCTGCAAGGCTGTGTGTGACACCGCAGGGCTTGCTGCTGCCGCGTCCTGCTGCAGACGTCTCCTGCGCCTGTGGCCCCCCGCTGCTTCCGCACCTTGCTGCCATCCTGCTGCCGCCTCGGTTGGCGGCCGCCGGCCGCGGGCTGCCGGGAGAGCGCGGCAGCTGCTGACGTGCTCATGCTTGACAGCACCGCTGTATGCATTGCAGCCATGACTTGCACACAGCTGATCACCACAGGCGCACCTTTGCCACGTGCATGTCACCTCAGCGTGCAGTCGGTCTGAGCGGCTGTCACTGTGGTGTGCGCAGGAAGTATCAGTTTCTCCCCCAGCACCTGGAGGTGGGCCTCATGCCGTCGCCTGTGTTGCTCGGCCTGTGCTGACGGCACCAGACCTGAACACATCTCATGCTGCCCAGCAAGCGTTTTATCGATCGATTTGATCGATCGATGTTGACGATTCGATCGTCAACACACCCAGCACCGGCAGGCTGAGCCGTTGCGTCCCTGCCACCTGCGCAGATCCACTGGTTCAGCATCATCAACTCATGTGTGACGGTGCTGCTGCTGACGGGCTTCCTGGCCACTATCCTGATGCGAGTGCTAAAAAACGACTTCATCAAGTACTCCCGCGAGGACGACGGTGAGGTCGCCCGTCCCAAGCTCAATGGCTGAACCCTTTTCCGGGTCTGAAGCATGATGGCACGCTGCGTGTATCGTTTCTGATGGCACATTCTGCCCCGGCGAGTGTGTCTAGGAAGTCACGGACCGTACCAGTGTTACCTGTGACCGTGCGATGTGACCGTGCGCCCGCAGACGAGGAGGCGGAGTCTGGCTGGAAGCACATCCACGGGTGAGCAGTCTGCCGCGCACATGTCGCTGGTGGTGCTGTGTCGCAGTCGTTGTATGGTCATGGTCGGCACAAGTTCATGACGGAACAACCTGAAATGGCTGTCTCGCTTCTCGATCTGAATCACGGGTGCTGGTTTGCCGCAGGGATGTGTTCCGATTTCCGCCGCAGGTGCGATGCGTTGCGGCCTGTGCGACGCACCTCGCGGCTTGAAAATCTGCTCCGGTTGCACTGGCTGCCAGCGCCTGCTGTCCTGTGCCCATTCCAGCATGGTGCATGTGCTTCTGCTAAGCCAACAGGTTAAAGAGCTGCCCAGCGAGACCTCCAGAACATTCCATTGATGGCCCGCCATGCAGAGGCACCAGTGCGGCGCCTTTGCCAGCGTCGGCACCCAGCTCACGTCGCTTTTGAAGCTGAGGCTGTCTGCGTCTGCCGCGCAGCGGAACCTGTTCTGCGCCTTTGTGGGCACCGGCACGCAGCTCATGACGCTGGCGGTGGCCATCTTCGGGCTGGCCTGCATGAACCTGTTCTACCCCTACAACCGGGGCGGCCTGTACACCGCGCTCATCGTGCTGTACGCCTCCACCAGCGGCATTGCGGGCTACTCCGCCAGCAGCTACTATCGCCAGATGGAGGGCACCAACTGGGTGAGGGGTCGCTGTGTCTGTCCTTTCCCTCGCCCGAGATGTCTGGCATTGGTTCCCTTCTGACGTCTGCGAGGAGTGGCTCCGCGAGCTGCTCTGTGCGCAGCTGCCGCCGCCAGGTGGAGGGCGCCATCCGGGTAGGCTGTCGGCTCCGACCTGCCCTGTATGTGATTTGTCTACACCAGCCGAAAACGTGCCATGGGAAGCCAGCGCGCAGTCGCTGCTGCACCGCACATGGCGAGGTGCACGGAGGCAGGCGGTGGCGTGAACCGGTGTGCCTCCTCGAGGTGCCGCGCGCGGCCCGCCTGAAGGGTCGCACAATGTGCATGGGCTGGCTGCGTCCGCGAGTCATGGCGTCCCGCTCGCGTTTGCTCATGATGCTGTATCTGCTAGCATTTTCTTTTTGCCAGACACATGAATCTAGCTTATTTTGCTAGAAATTTGCGAGAACATCCTCCTGCACCAGCGGCGGCTGCCTGCACGCTGCAAGCATCGCAGCATCCTTCCGGCACTCCTCGACCGGCTCAGACCTTGCAGCCTCATGAGGCTCGTCGCCCAAACGCCTGCGCTGTCACGTTGCTCAGGTGAGGAACGTGCTGACGACCTGCTTCGTTTACTGCGGGCCGTTCTTCCTCGTCTTCTGCTTCAACAACACCGTCGCCTGGATCTATGGGGTGCGCGCGCACAGCCACCATCAATGAAGCTGCTACATCCTGGAGGTCGCCCTGCTGTCTTTTGACATAGACCCTTCTGAGGAGTCTAGCAAGGCAACGGGTCAAATGTGAAGCACGCTAGCTGCTGGAAGCTGGCACTCGAGAAGCGTTCCGGCTGACCTCTGACGCCGATCCTCCTGCAGTCGACGGCGGCGCTGCCCGTCGGGACCATCGTGATCATCATGCTCATCTGGGGCGCCGTCACCATCCCCCTGACGGTGTTTGGCGGCATCGCCGGCAAGAACTCCCAGGTGCCTGCCGCGTTCCCTACAAAACGCATGGCTCATTCACACGCTTGCAGAGTCTGGCTGCCTTGCTCCTGCTGCCAGCAGCCTCGTGTCCCTCATCCCTCCGACACCTGGAAGCTGGAAGTTGCGCATGGCACCCTGCCACCGTGACCGGGATTCCCGCCGTCATGGGCCCCGCTGGCAGGCCCGCATAGGGGCGAAAGCTCGCAAGTCGCGGCGCAAGCCTGGAAGGGCGGGACGCCGGCCCTCGGACCTGGCTCAGTGGCCGCCCGCCCGTCTGCGCAGGGCGACTTTGCTGCGCCGGTGCGCACGAACAAGTACCCGCGCGAGGTGCCGGAGCTCCCCTGGTACCGATCGGTCGTCCCCCAGATGATCATGGCCGGTGCGCCACCCCCTGCATTCTGTTCGCAATCCTGCACGCGCCTGCTGAACAGCTTCAAAACACTCTGCAAAGAGCACATCTGTAGATGCGGGGACCCGCGCCCACGATGCATCTTCGCGCTGCCGCGACTCGGTGTGCGGACCTTAGGTGCTCGGCTGCTGCGTTGGCGGCTGCGGCCGCGGCCAGAACCCACTGGCTCCAGGCGTCAGCCCTGCAAGTGCCTGCGCATGTGCAAGAGTCGCGAGGGGGGCGTCCTGACCCATCGGTCGCGCTCTCTGCAGGCTTCCTGCCGTTTTCGGCCATCTACATCGAGCTGTACTACCTGTTCGCCTCGATCTGGGGCCACAAGGTGCAACGCGCTCCTGCAGACCACGTCCTCGTGATGCGCACGCACTGCAGCAGGCCTGGTGCATCAAAGAGGCTGCTGTTGCTGCGCACTGCATTGATGGTGTACATCGTTTTCTTCGTCACACGGGAGTGACGACAAGTCCACAGCTTGGATAACATACTGACCCGCAGGTCTACACCATCTACAGCATCCTGTCGCTGGTGTTTGTGATCCTGATCATCGTCACGGCGTTTATCACGATCGCCCTCACCTACTTCCAGCTCGCGGTGGAGGACCACCGGTGGTGCGGCACTGCTTCCTACTTCCTCATTGACTGGGTTTCTGTGGAACGCTGCCATTAGGAGGCATGAGAGCACTCGCATACTCATGAGAGAATGACGCCTGTGGCGCCCGCCTGCACGACGACCTGCACAGGCAGCTGCAGACAAGCCGTTAGCTGCCCGCCGGTATGATGGCTGCTTCCTGCTGCCCCTCGGCAGGTGGTGGCGGTCATTCCTGTGCGGCGGCTCGACAGGTGCGGCAGCAAGTTGCAAAATGGGAAGCTGCAAATACTATGTGAGGCGCTTGCCTGCGTGCCGCAGCTCTGTGATGTCATGCAAACCTGCATGTGGCGAGTTCGTACCAAGATCCCGCTGCCACCGTCCCGCAGGCTTCTTCGTGTACGGGTACTGCTTTTACTACTACGCCTGGCGGTCTGACATGAGCGGCTTCATGCAGGTTGGTCCTGGCCTGACTTTGGTAATTTCAAGCAGTATGCCAGAGCGTTTATTTCCGTTCGTATGGCAGAACATTGCCTGTTGAGCTGCAGGACTGCTTTTTCTCGTTGGACTGAGCACCGCAGTCGGGGGCTGTCTGTACCGAACTCTGCTGCAAAGTGTGTGGCAGCAGCACTTTCAATGCCTCTCACCTCTGAGCTGTGCTCTGCTCCACAGACCACGTTTTACTTTGGGTACATGCTGTGCATCTGCTATGGTGAGTGCAACTGATTGTGTTGTGCTTGTTGCATGCGTGATCTGGCCCGCATGTTACTTCTCCTGTGCATGACTGTGAGCTTGACGTTGTAACAACCACAGGGTTCTTCCTGATGCTTGGCACTGTGGGCTGGCGGGTGAGTTGCTGGGCTGCGGTACCCTGCCGCATCTGCCACTCCTTGAGTCGACCTGCTGCCTGTTGCTGCCATGTGTTCAGCTCACATGGACCTGCATGGACCAGAACGTGTTCCTGTGCGAGAGACCTTACTACTTCCTGCCTTCACATCTTGCCCTCGCCACATGACTGACTGAGCCTCCCTTATCCGCAGGCATCGCTGGCGTTCACACGGCACATCTACAAGGCACGCACGGCCAAATTTCGCAGTGCAGCTCTGTGTAGCCTATCACTGCTGCGTGAACTGCTGGCCCGCTCACCAATGCGGCTTACCCACTTTTGTGGCGGCTTGCAGGCGGTCAAGTGCGAGTGACCGGAGCAAGCCAGGCGTGCTCGCGCCTTTGTGCACAGCTTGTGAAGGGAGGCGTTGAGCCGGCTGCACTGCGTGGTTCTGCACAAAGCTGTCATGGCGGATAGATTGCGCCAAGGGCGTGGGCGCTGGGCCGGGGCGGGCAATCACAGAGAGACTCTCAGGCAAGCAAATCTGCGGGTTTCCTCGATGTCCACCCTGAACACGAGGAGAGCATGGTTTGCTGGGCGAGCGCTTGACTATCGACTGGCGGCAGGGTCCGCACTGCTGAGGAAAATCAGCGATTGAATCTTTTCAAATTCTGGGGCTTTGAATGTGGTGCCTCTGCTGTCTCCGCTGAGTGTCGTCCCGAGCACACTTATGTAACACCCGGCAAAGGAATTCAATTTCGTAATCTGAGAACCAAGCTCGTACGAATTGTGTCATATGAATCGGATGATGGAACGGTGGATCTTTTGCATTGGAGAACTTCTAAACAATTTCTGCACTTCCTCATTGCGCAGTATCCAGCACCACACTTGCGCATCATCGGTTCCAGTGTCGTCTCACATTATTGGCTCAGGAAATCTAGTAGCCAAGCGCTGGCAGACTGAGCCTTCAAAGGCGAATCAGGCTTTTCATCGTGATTGATAGTGCGGCAGTACGCGTCGTGGCGCGCGCGTCCATTCAGTCAAACCATCACGCCTGCTGTAGTAGGTGTCGGCAGTTTGCTGGTGGAATACCTGCGTCGCGCGAGTATATCACCGTCCGCCACCGCGCACCTGATGCCATCAAGGTCAGTCCCCAATTGCCGCAATCCAAAACGTACCGAGCCCGGTCAAGGCATATTTCGAGACGCCCGTCTCGCGCATGGGGTTGAATGACTCTTGAGCTAGCCATAGGCATTGAATCTCTACTTCGCGTCCGCCATCACGGTACGGGCGGGCGGGTCTCCTTGCCCAGCGACGATGGATGCGAGCTCCTGAGCGCAGGATCGCGCGCACGCAATCAGCGCCGGCCAGGCATGCACTCAATCAGCGCAAGCACCTGATCTGAGGGGCTGGAATGAACGGTACGGGCAGGTGGTGGCTGCACTTTTCTTACCTAAGATAGTACCTGATACCTGGCACGCAAATTCGACGGCCAGATCAAGTACCTGGAAACGGCGGCCGTGGCAACGGACGAGCTGGGTCTCACTGATGCAAATCCCCCGCCTTTGGCGAATTTTACACGCGAACAAGTGCTCAGTCTCCGCCCTCCTGCAAGCAATCCAACAGTGCGTGCAGATGTTCAGTCAGTGCCTTATCGATACATGAGCTGCCGTCACGCTGAGGACTTCGGCTGAGCCTCCCCCAAGGGCGGACTGACTGAGACTCGGCTCTGCTGCATGCAGGGGTGGCTGCCATGGACTGGCGGGAGTGGCAGCCCGCTGGCCAGACCTCATGCCGCAGCACCTGCCGCCGCTGCAGCCAGGGCCGCGGGCCGCCGCCGCACCGGCAGCGGCAGGCGAACATGACGAAGACTGGGTTGAAGCGGCCCCTGTGCAGCGCACACTGCCGCTGCAGGGCACCGATTTCCTGCGAGCGGCGTCGGCGGCGGAGTCTGGGAACAGCATCGAGCGGCGGCGGCGGCGCTCTGTGATGACGAAGTATGGCGGCTCGCCGCTGGAACACCTGAGCATTGCTGCCGCAGCGGATCTGGTGCGACCAGGCCTCAGCGCTGGGCTCGTCCCAGCTGCAGCTCAACCGCTACTCACCGCGCAGCTGCCGGCATCGGCGCAGCGTTCGCTAGCGCGGCAGGAAGCTGTCGCCGCCGAGGCTCGCGATGGAAGCACGGTAGCCATGCTGCACGACCCCTGGGCGTGGCGCCGCGGCCTGCGACTCGCCGCGGCTTTCGGCGGCGAAGACGGCGGTGGCGCCGGCAGACAGGACGAGCTGCGCACAACAGCTCAGAGGCTGGAGGCCGAGCTGTCTGCCTCGTGAGCGCGCGCCTCGCTCTAATTATGTTTTTTGTGTCACCAGTGCACTGTGTCGGGGCCAGTCGGAGGACAGGTGCCAAAGTCGGTCCCCCTCCCGCAGTGTGGACAGCTTCTATGCCACAGCTGCCAGTACCAAAAAAAAAAAAAAACGCGCCACTTCTGATCAATTGATGTGCAGGCTGGACCGGAAGCTGCGATTGGCGACCGCAGCGCTGGACCTCCACCGGGTAGCAGCGCTGGTGCAGACCGGCGCAGATGTGTCGTCCCGCGATGTTGTGGGCCGCACCGCACTGCACGAGCTTGCGGCGGCGGCGCGCGACGAAGCGGGCGCATCAGCGGCGGCGGCGGCGGCAATCCTGAATATTCTGCTGTACCAAGGCGCCCAGGTAATATTGTGCGCTTTGTGTGACCGGAGCCTAGGCTGCAGTGCGGTTGAACGAAGAAGCTCGAATTGGGCTTCACCACCCAATGCTGCCTCCACGAGCTGCTCTGCATTTTAAAGGCTAATGCCAAGCAGCGTCAATCCAGAGGTCCGGCGCCGCTGTGTTGAGTCGCGCTCTCCTTGGCTGCCTGCTGACGGTTGAGGCCTCGTTGCAGGTGTCTGTGGAGGACACCTATGGCCTGACGCCGCTGCACCTGGCAGCAAGCAGCCACATCGCACGGTTGCTTGCGGCCGCTGGCGGCGCCGGCCGCAGCAGGGCGCTCGAGGCCTACCTGGCATCAATGGCACGCGTCGGCGTGCCCGCCACTGGTCCATCGCGAGGGCGTGCCTGCGCCAAGCGGTATGGTGATGCTGATGCGGGCTACGCCACCGGCGCTGCTGCATTGTGTGGCTCTAACCGGCAGCGCCTGTCAGCAGAGTGGCTGGCGCCCTGGCCGCCGGCACCGGAGGCGGCTCCGTTCCAGCTCGAGTCGATGCGGTCTCTGAGTGCCGACACGACACGCGAGCGGGCCACGTCCCTCGCAGCGTGTGTGGCGGCGCGGCGGGCGCCGAGGCGGCCGCCGCCCGCATTGCCTGCGGCCCCCGCCCCTCGGCAAGCCCTGGAGCGGCCAGCCGCCGCGGCGCTTTGAGGTACGGGCAGTGATGGGCGGCGCCTATCGCTGGCACCGCCCCTCAACGCAGAATGGGCGTCGCCTCGCCGCTGGGTCTGTGCAAAAGAGTCCGAGCGACACCAATGTACTTTTCCATCAGGGGTACCTCGCCAAGCACAACGGTGGCCTGCTAGCTTCTTGGTGGCACCGATGGGTCAGACATGCATTTCAATTCCTGTTGTTGAAGCCCTTCATTACAGCCGTACGTATGAGATGATTATGCAAGACTATTGCCATGAATTGATTTGTTTGTGCATCAGCGGCTTCAGGAGCTGCTGTACATCAAGTATTCAGTTTTCAGTCCACCTGTCTAGGTACATCAAGGATTCAGCTACTTGGAGGACCCAGTCAAATAATTCAGCAGCGCATCATTCAAATAATTAAGACTCGGTTCGACCTCGTTCATTACCGGATTGGGTTTTCGTCCTGCCACTTCGTTTGTGACTTTGCTCTCAAGTCTTGAAGGCGACTCCGCACATAGCCCCATGGTCGTAACCACGGCGCAACAGCATGTTCCAGCATGTGGTCGAACGGCACGATCTGCGTCGGCAGACTCTCCGACTCACATTTGTTTGCTGCAGCCGCCGCTGCCGTCACCATTGCCAGGAGGCCTCCCAGAGGATGCGTCCGTTCCAGAAATGCCGCCGGTGCTGCCTCAAAGCGCTGCCGCTTGCTGCGGAAGCCAGGCCAGTGTCGTAGGCGGCGGCGGCGGCGTCAAACCGCCGTTGGCAGTGCGCCAGTGGCGCAGCCCCGGGGGTGCGGCGTGCCCCAGAGCCTGACATCGTTGCTGCTGGTGCCGCCGCCGCCACCATGCCAGATGTTGGCCAGATGAAGAGCTCTGACACATCCTCCCCAGCGCCTGCCGCCGGCAAGTGCATCGCACCCCCGGGTGGGGAGCACCGACAGGCCCGCTGCAGAGTTTGCTGCAGGGGCTGACGATGCGCCCAGTGAAGGGTTTAAGCAGTCCTCCACTGGCACCCAGCAGCCCGGCGGCGAGCGTTGCAGGAAGCGCATCGGCAGGCGGCGTTGCATGTGCGAGTGCAAGAACGTTGCGTGGCTTGTGCAGGATTCAGGAGAGGGGTGAAATGGAGGGCTGTCACACCGCCAGCCGTGCTATTGCCTCCGCTGTCGCAGCCATGCCTCTGCGGTCGGCTAGCCGCAGCACCCCTCCTCCGCGCCGGACGCCGCACCGGCTGCAGTGGCATCAGCTGGCATGGCCGCAGGCGCCCGCTGCCGCAGCCCCGGTGCCACACTGCGACATGCCGCCGCGGCCTGCGGCTGCTGCGGGCCCGCCGGCAGCAATGCGCCCGGGCCCGCCTCAGTTGGTTGTCGTCGCTGTCGCCACTCCTGGCCTGGCTCAGTCGACTGCGCGCCTTCTCGCGCAGCCTCTGGTCGTTGCGCCTGGCTGCCGGAAGCAGGAAGCGGCGCCTGCCCCTCCCAGAGCACCGCCGCACGGCGCCGCAGCAGGGTGTGACGAGTGCTGGAAGTGGGAAGGGGGGACCCTTCCCGCGCTGGGAGGCTGTACACCGGCAGGCTCCAGGACGCCAACAGCGCAAGCTCTCGCCTGCACGCCAACAAAGCAACAAAGCCATGTTTCCCAGAAATTGCCATTGCTTTGTGCTTCCAACGTCGTCAGCAGCGCCAGCTTCCACCTATGCGCCGCAAGAATCAGGCCGAGATTCTATTGGAAAACTTGCTTTGTGTGTCACGCTTTCGGCGGCCTCCAGCCGCAGCACCAGCTCCCGCCAGCGAGCCGCCACCAAATGATCGATTTCTTTCTGCTGTGCGCTTCCAGCGCCCATGACATCACCTCATCACCAAGGCCTCCCGCGGTCCGAGTGACCGCATCTGCAGTCCTAGTGTGCGGCAGGGCATCGCCAGCTGGTGCCGGAGGCCGGACAACCGGCTGGACGCACTGCAGCTGGTCCTGACAATGCAACGAGTACTGCAGAATGGGACATGCGTCTGGACCAAGGGCCCTGCCTGTCGGACGTCGCCATGCCAGCGGCACCCAGCGGCAGCAGGCTGGTAGCGACGACCGGAAACCCCTTGCTCAGAATCCAGTGCAACGTGCATGAAAATTGGGCACTGCCGCCCGCCAGAGCCAGCGGGCTGAATTTGGCAAACTCCCACAGCACAGACAGCCACCTGCGGCGGCGACCTGGGGCTTGGAATACCAGGTCTGTCCGGAGGTTTTGTGGCGCCCCTGGCTGCAGTCATGCAGCTGCCGCCCGACTCAGGTAATGATACATCAGCCACGCCACAGCGGAGTGGGCACATGGTCTCAGCAAGACGCCGTGGCGCCTCTGTACGACGGCTGGGGGCGGAGACGCGACACCGATCATGCGGTGCGATGCCGGTCTCGAGCGTTGTTTCGTTGCTGCTTGCTCGCCGTACATTGCCCTGTTGACAAGGCTCAACAGCGCCGCCACAACGCCGCCGGCGGATAAGGCCGCGCCTCAGGAGGATCAACCTTGCCGCCCCTGGCCGCCAGAGCTCGATCAGGCTTGCGCACACGCACACAGCTGCTACCGGTCACCGCGCTCATGGTGCAGGGGTTGCATGTCCTGACACCCTGCAGAGCATGGCAGAAATGCGCCATGCACAAGAGCACCCGGCGTGAGGTGGGTTGCCGACACAGCACACACTTGCTTCCCTGCCAGGAGGAGGCGGCAGGTGCACACCGGGCGGAGGTCGGAGCAGCAGGCTGGCCGGCCGCACTGCAACGCCAAGCCCGGCTGCCGCCAGCGCCGCGGTCAGCTGCCGGCCGCTTGCTGCCCCGCCAGTGACGCCCCCGCTCCCGGTTGCTATGCTGCCGCCCGCCCCGCCGTCTGCTGCATTGGCAGCCCTGTAGCGGGCCAGGTGGTACAGGACCTCAGACGCGGCGGTCGCCTCCAGGGCGCACGACATAGTGCGGACCAAAAAGTAGGCATTCAACCAGAACGCCAGCTGGCCAACCAGCGCCCACCTGCGGAGCATGCTACGGACGCCCTGCGTGGTTGATGTGCCGCAGACCGGCACCCAGTGAAGCATCCCTGGACATTGGAGGGGCCCGTGCTGCCAGGCACCGGCCCACAGACAAGGCCACTGTGAGCACCACCAGATGCAAGGCACAGCTGGCCGGCGCCAGCGGCACAGCTGGCGGCGCGGGCACAGGTTATACTCCTTCCGCGCCTGGTGTCAGCGCTTGGGCGGCGACGACACCTGCGATGCGCTCGTCCCGTGCGCAATGCCGACCCAGCCCCTGCGCGCCGTTGCCGCCCAGGCCCGTCAGACAGTGCCCCTGCGTGCACAGTTGGGCTCAGTAGCACAGGCCGCAACATCCGTTCGAACCCGGCAGCGCAGGCGCAGCCTGCATATGCAGCACGTGATACATTCGCTGACGCGAACGCTGATGAGGTCACGCCTTGGACGCTGGTGGGTGAGGGCCTCTGCAGGGCATGGCTGAGTACCTCTGGGCGGGGAAGTACACCGGCGGAGATCGGCAGCAGCCGACCGAAAAGAAGAGTGCCATAGGCCAGCCAGGCTGGCAGATGGCGCAGAGGTCTCCTCGGAGAATGTGCTGGTTATCCCGTTGCGAGCAGAGGTTGCGCCTTGCGAGCACTCGCAGGCAGTCGGCGTCAAGCGCGCCAAGCTGGAGGCGGCGGCCCGTTTGCCGCCGAAAAGAGACGGCGTTCAGATGGACCAACCCGGAACGCAGAGTATCCGGGACCTGCTTGCTGGATGGGAGACCGCTCTCAGACGCAGTGGCCGTCATCATACGCCCAGCACAAGAATACTGGAGGCAACGGCGGCTGCCGCTACAACTGAGCACGGCAATGCGGTGCTGCAGAAACAACACGCCACGAGGCCATCGGCAGGGGCCGCGGACGGCCCCGTGAAGAAGCACAAGACTCGCTGGATACAGCAACGCCCCTCGCACTCTCAGGGAAGTCCCTCCACAGCCATGTCCCAAATGCCCCCGCTGCGCATGTCCAGACCCGCAGCCCGCAGCTGCAAACTGTCATGCATCGCAAGGGACCACGACTTGCTTCAGTAGATTTGAGAACACCAGCTTCGTGCCCATCGGTGGAGCGCAGGCGCCGCCGTGACGCCTGTGCCACAGGGTGCACAGTGTGTCGCTCTTGCCGACCCCAGCGCGGCGGTGTCAACCAGCCGCGGTGGTGCCGGCGCCAAGACAGCTACCTGGCCCAAGGTCAACAACCTGACGCAGAGCTGCGCTTCAGAGACTTTAGACTCCTGCTAATCTGCCGCCTTCATAGCATACCGGCCTTACCGCGGGGACTGCGCTATCCCATGACCAGATGGACGGCCTATCCCTTTGACCGTGGCAGTCGTGTGCACCGCTGGGAGAGGAGCGCCGGGCAACGCAATAGACTTGATGCTTCTGGCCTCAACTTAGCGAGACTATGCCCGACACGCTGTGGTATGGCCTTGCGAGGGACTCGGCCCGCATCCTCATCGGGGTGTCAGACAGTTGTCTGTCAGCAACTGGGGATTGTGAATCCTGTATTATTGTCCTGTATTATTGTCTCGATTCACGCCCAACGCCCTGACGGCGCAGACGGCGTCAGACTTGCAACTTTCAACCCTCTCCTCATCGCTCACGCTGAAGCGTGCGCATCACATCCGGTTACGGCCGCTCGCTTCCAGCTGCATAAGGCATTGCGGATCTCTCCAGCAACAGCCTGCTCAGCGTTATAGGGTCTGCTGCAAGCTGCTGCAAACTCTCTGACAATCTTGCGCCATCGCAGTCAGCATCGCGCTTACGCCATGGGCAAGCTCAAGAAGGGCGTGAACGAGAAGGCGGCCGATGCCCGCGCCGCCAAGGAGACGGCCAAGTCGTCCAAAAAGGACAAGGAGGCCGCCCAAAAGGAAGATGCAGACTGGGCGGCGGCCGGAGAGGGCAAGCTGACTAAGGCGCAGCTGGCCAAGGAGAAGCAGGCGGCCGCAGCGGCGGAGGCCGCGGCAAAGCGCGCAGAGGTCAAGCGCCTTGCTGCCGCCGAGGAGGCGGAGCTCGCCAAGCTGGGCAAGAAAAAGGAGCCTAAGGCCAAGGTACTTCGGTCTCGAGTTGCAGACGTACCTGGAATGCAGAAGTGCACCTGGAATGCAGAAGTGCATAGCCTCTTCGACAGCATGCAAGCCAGTGCACCATGCACTGCATGCTGTGCCATGCGCCGCAAATGGCGCCGCGGGTGCTGCGGAGTGCGCATTGGCGCGCGAAATGCGGGCCGGTGATGACGCCACAGTCGCCAGCTGGTCACGTGAGCATCAACCACATCGGACAGCGGTTGCGCTGAGCGCTTGCCCACATGGCCGCCACGAACGCGCCGCCCCGCCTGACAGCAGCTTCCGCATGGAGCCTCCGGCACGCAGGCGACGATTGTTTCCGGTGCTGTCCCGGCGCAGGTGACCAGCTTCCAGCTTCCGTGGTGTGCAGGTGACCAACTTCCAGCTGCAGAAGACGAAAGAGGAGCAGGCCAAGGCACGCGCCGCCGCCGCAGAACAGGACGGCGCCGTCAAAAAGCGCACCGTCACAGAGGACAGCTACGCCGCCCTGGTGGATGTGAGTGCTGGGTCCGCCCTGGTGAACATCAGGCTGGGTCTCGCCGCCACCAC
This sequence comes from Deuterostichococcus epilithicus, assembly GCA_033439295.1. Taxonomy (NCBI): domain Eukaryota; kingdom Viridiplantae; phylum Chlorophyta; class Trebouxiophyceae; order Prasiolales; family Stichococcaceae; genus Deuterostichococcus; species Deuterostichococcus epilithicus. Next base: position 436,257 of record JAVTLE010000004.1, on the reverse strand, counting down.
AGTCCTCGGATTCCCTTGTCGAATTTCCAGGTAGAGCGTGAAGGAAGGCTGAAATGCTTAGCCAGCAGGCCAGCACGGGCCTGCAGCATTGAGCAGAGAGGCCTGGAATGGAATCCGTCAAGAGCGAACCTGGAACGATACACAAAGCGCTATGAGGCGCTCAAAGTGGCGCGCAAATATCCGCATGCATGGTGCGGACTCACAAAAGGTGTCTTGCTCCTGCCAGGCAGAGCGCATCAGTGGCAGCCGAAGGGCGAGGGGGCTGCAGCTTGACAGGGAGGTGGAGACCTCGACTTGGCCATGTGCGGGGTGGCAGGCGAAGACTCTTTGCCTGGCAGGCGGAGGGGGCGTGCTCCGTGAGGCAGCAAGGCAGCATATCCCCAGTCAAACCTCTCGAAAAGGGACTCGACCCATCTTTTCCACGTGGTGCAGGCAGAAGACTTGACGACGGGCAGATAGCGGGAGGAGGCGCGCTCCATGCAGCGCAGACCCTACACGTTTGACTTCCCCACTCACCGTTTCCACCGACGACTGCAGGCAGAAAACGTCAACCGGCAGACGGAGGGAGAGGAGGCTCGGTCCGTGGAGCAGGCCATCAAGATGCTGGGCGTGGGCGGGCAGCAGGAAGCAGACGCGCACCCGGAGAGGTGTGGCGCACCCGGACCATGGCAGCGTGTGCCTGCAGGGTTGCTGCACATGTGTGCTGAAGACTGCTTGCCTGCAAGGACCCGGAGAGTCGTATCTGTCGCTGCGCTGCCTGCTGTGCACTTCACCCTGCATGTGTGGAGCGGCGTCACAGTGGTGGCATTGTATGTTGTTTGGCCAGCGATGAGCGTCTGACCAGTTGCAAGCAATTCGTCGTGTGCAGGCGGCAGAAGGCAGCACACCTGGCATTCGAGGAGCAGGAGATTGCGCGCTTGCGGCAGGTGCGCAGCATGTGTCACATGCCCACATCACAGTGGTCTGGCACGATGCGAGTCGCTGGAATCCATCACCCAGCGATGCCCAGGTCGCTACTGCCGTTGTACACTCTCACCCAAACACCCTGAAAGCCATCGTGTTGATGAAGTAATGCTTTTGGATCCTTCGTTTGCAGGACAAACCCGGTCTGCGGACGTCACAGTACAAGGACCTAGCCTGGAAGGTGTGGCTCTGCTGAATCACAGCGCTGTGACCGTGCAGAAGCGCCGTGAGTGCATGTGAGCTGCCACTGCCGTGCCGCAAATCCGCCATCTCATGCAGCACACCGGCTTCATCGCGGCCGCGCTTGGACTGTGCAGGCGTGGCTCAAGTCGCCTTCGAATCCAAACAACCAGGCGGCCCTGGCAGCGGCGGCCGCTGCCGCAGGTAATGCCTGACAGCCGGGCGGAGTCAGCGGCGGGTGCTGCAGGCGGCTGAAGAAAGCGTGCTGCCAGTAGCTGGGCGGCTCCCCTGGACGATGATACGGAGGAGGGGCAAGCGTCGTTGATGAGTGTCAGAAGCCTGCTGCTGTGTAGCCCGGCACGGCTGTTACACTGGGGAGCAGTAATTCCGCCGTGCATTGCTGCGGACCGGCCGCCGTCAGCTGTGGTGTCTGTTTTCGTGTTTCGGGGCGCCCGGCCGGTACAGACCTGGTACTGTAGTGGAGTTGCAGAGGTCTCAGGCGTACCTTAGCATTCATCAGCGTGAATCATCACACGATTGATTGTGAGTGTACGAGGTGCTCACGTGGCGATCTCGAGAGCTCGCAGTGAATGACAGGGGGCAGCAAGGTTGGCACTCACTTGATGTAACAATACTTCCAAATGTACTGGCAGTAACATTCATTATCTCGCGTATCACAGATTCTACTGCACGACGCCCCTCTGCCAACTTGTCACAGCGCCCGGCCTGCAGCAAGGCAATGAGACTGTGACACAGGCGATCCCGCAAACGATTCGGCACTCCGTCTCGCACGGTCGATCGGCACCATGCCGCTCGACGACACGGCAGAGCCCACGGGCAACGGGGCGCGCCTGCCCCAGTTCAATCTCCAGGCCTCGCTGCCGCGGGAGAGCGACCCAGAGAAGGAGGAGATGGACATGGAGGACGAGGAGAAGGACACGATGACCGACATGCCTGACATGGACGCGCCAATGAAGTCCTTCAGCAAGTCTGTGTCGCGGGCGAACACGTTCAACCGGTCGGCCACGCGGCTGTCCCGGCTGCACAGCTCGGCGCGCGCCGCCGGCACCATGCGGCAGTCCTTCCAGCGCATGCGCAGCACCGCCAACGGCAGCGGCTCCAAGTTCGACAGCCAGGTTTCGCGTCTAGCCGCCCTTTTTGCATGCGCTGTCAACACCTCCGAAAGAATGCATGGTGATTGGCGCGCCCCTGGAGGGCAAGCCCGCCATCGAGATACCTGCAGCAGCACTCAAGCGTGCCCTGTGAGGCGTTTGCCGCTCGTCGGGGCGGCTGAGCGCCGGCCAAGCCCGTGTCTTTCCTGCACAGCCTGTCGGTTCCCTTCTTTCAGGTGCAGGTATACCAGAAGGCCAGACAGAGTGGCAGCGTCCGTTGAAGGACGTTCCAGTCCCTGGCGTGCATCAGCTGCACGCACTGGCGCTGCGAGGCCGGCCGCAGTGACCCGTGCAGCCCGCTTACTACTGCCCAGATATCTATCACTGCCTTGTCAGCCGTGACTGCTGCTGCAATCGCAGAGGTCCGCAGTCCTGGAGCGGCTGGCCAGCGACACTGGGAGGAACCCCGAGGACATGCTCGTCAGCGCACGGTCGTTTGAGAATGCCGTCACGGACCGGCTTGGCAGTTCGGTATTCGCTGCTCGGCTGTTTGAGTCTCAGAACCCAGGTGCGTGCCGCTCTTCAGAGATGCAACATCGATATCTGGACATGAATACCGCCTTGATTATCGGCAGAGGACTGGGCAACCTAGACTGTCGCAGAGCGCTGCAGCCTGTATGCCACAGCTGGCAGCCCGCTTGTGGGTACTGCCAATGGCCGGTCTTGCTCAGGGCGCCGACTGCGCAGCATCGCAGATTCGTGGCGGCGTGTCTGTCCTCTGCACAGTCAGCGCTTACCGGGCGCTTACCGGCAGGCATTGCCAGTGTGGCATCTGGTGACAAGAGTTCCGGGCAGGCGGTGGCTGCCACCGCCACAAGTAGGAATGGCGGCAGCTGCGCTCACGGCGGCAGCTGCGCTCCCAACAGCACAGCTGCCAGCTCTAGGCAAACCTACTGATATGCATGACCTTGCAGCGTGTGATCATATCCGTGCTCTGTTGCCCCGTGTAGCTGCCGCGCGCGGCCTGACTGAGCGACCACCGGCCGTGCTGCTGGCCGGGGCACCCCTTGAGGATCTTCCCGAGAAGAACATCATTTCGCCATCTGTGGCATCCAGAAAACGTAGCCGCTGCCGACGGATCGCCGTTGGCGGCCACACCATCGGCGTCAAAGCACGCGAGCCGCCCCTGGGGAACGGTGCTGCGGCGCAACCAAAGGCCGAGGACCCTGCCGAGCGGTTGTGTGGTGGTTTGGCCTGCAAATGCGCTCACACAGGAAGCGCCGAGGAGGTGCCAATGGAGCGGCTGGCGGATGCGCCGCCGGCAGCGGCGCACGCCGGCCTGGTGCTGGTCAGCGGTGGCATGACACGCAGTGTTCTGACGCTCTGCCCGTCGAATTTGCGTCACAGAGGGCGCTGAGGAGGTGCCGGCGGAGCGGCTTGTCGACGCGCTGCTAACGCTGGAGCACGCCAGCCTGGAGGACCACCTGCGCATCACCTTCGAGCTGCTGGACACACGCAACGATGGCACCATTGCGCGTGAGAACCTGGACGAGATCCTCAGGGTGGGCGCTGCACCTCCCGCTCCCTGCTGCAACAGGGGCCTTTCCCTGCAACGACAACTGCCGCCTCCGCCTGTGCCTTATCCCCCAGGCGCCGCTCGTCTGCCATGCCGCGGGGCCGCTGGGAACGCCTGGCATATGCCCACTGAGCGGCGGCCTTGCAGCGCCGCGTGCCGGCACGCGCCTCAGTCTCTCGGCGCCCATCTCCCCACCCCCCTCCCCCCCGTGCTGGCGGGTGCTGCGCAGTTGCTGGCGGCTACTGCGCTGCGCGGGCTGTACTTTGTCTCACCTCGACTCTGTCCACCTGCCACCTCACCTGCCACTTCCCGCCGCCTCACCTGCTACCTCCCGCCACCTGGCAAAAGTCTCACCGCCGCGCCGCCGCTCGCCGCCGCAGGTGGCCTTCCTGAAGCTCAAGATCCCGGTCACGGACAAGCAGCTGCAGCGGACGTCGGAGGCGCTCATCCACGACATCCACGCCTCGCGTGCTGTCTCCGAGGAGACCACTCTGACCGGAATTGGCGAGGAGGAGACGCTGATGGAGGCCAAGCTCAACAGGTGGGGTTTTAGGGTTTTGGCAGAGTGTTTGCAGGGTTTTCGAAACGGCCAGGGCGGGCTCTGTGTGGTGTGGGGGCCGCCTGCACGTTCCACCCACGCGGTCGGAAGGGCATCAGCGCATGTCCAGGTTGGCAGCCAGGGACGGTCGTGAGGTGGCCGACTGCTCATTGGCCTGCGCCAGTGGGCGCTCGTCCCTCTTTCAAACAAAATGAAGGGGTCAAAGCACCGCTTGAGGGGGAGCGTAGCACCATTGTTTGACCCTCTGTCTGGCTCTATGGCCGTTCTATTCACATGCCTCGCCCGACCAGCTGTTGGCAGGCTCCACATCTATGGCTGCTCGCCGCTACCTGCCGTCAGGAACATGGCAATGTGGCGATGTCACTGGTGTAGTGCTGAGCGCAGAGTCCCAGTCGACGGAGAGCCGCGGCTGTCGCTGATCATCCTTGCAGTGGCCCGCACCGCAGGGTCAACAGCGGCGTGGTGACGCAGGCGATGCGCTTCGAGCGCAGAGTCCTGGTCAATGGCATGTGTGGTGAAGTCATGGCGCCCGCTGTTGCTTCCTGCACCTCAAGGATGGGCCACCAACCCATGTCTGCCGTTCGTGTGCCACAGGATCAACAGCGGCGTGGTCACCCAGACGGTGCGCTTCGAGGAGTTGGTGGATCTGCTCAAGCGCCACATCGAGGGAGTGGAGCGGCAGCACTCCAAGCGCGTCTCGGGGCAGCACCGCGCCGCGTGGAGCCAGAAGCTGCGCAACTACTGGCTGGACTTCGTTGGCATCCGGCATCTGCCCTTCTTCGTCCTGTTCTGGATCGGCATGGGTGCGTGCCACTGTTGAGGGGGTCTGCCTCGGCCTGATCAGGCATGCCCTGTCTTCGCGTGTGTCTGGAAGACGTTTCACTCCGCATCATGATCTGGACCAGCTGCTCGGACTCCCCAGAGCACAACCCGCGCGTGCCGCACCCTGTTGCATTGTGCTTGCATCTCGGCGGCGCCCTGCTGCGCAAGCCTTCTGTTTGTGCATCCCTTGCCAATCCTGCTGCCTGCCTGCGCCAGGCCGCCCTGATCCCCTCCTGCTGCCTTGCAGCGCTGCCAGTCGCGTCTGGCGGAGGGAATCACGGCCTCTTTGGCAGAGCACTCTGCACGGACAGGCGCCAGTGGCCTTACAAACCTCTTGCCTGCCTGTGCAGCCTTCGCTTTCTTCGCGGGGTACTGGCAGAACTACAAGAACCTGAACGCGCACGTCAGCGGCTGCGCATATCCTCTGGCCAAGGCCTTTGCACAGGTGCGTGCGCACCCTTGGCGGTGCAGGCCCTGTCCTTAAGGTTCCCTGAACGGGCTGGCGCAGCCTGCCTGCGCCGCAGCACACAGTCGCCTGTGTTTGACGGGCCTGTGCTCCATTGTGCTCCATTGCTGCTGCCTGCTCGTGTATGCTGTCGTCCACCCCAGAGGCTTCAAAGGGCAGTCATATCGCTCTGCTGCCGACCCACCTCTCTCTGATGCCTTTTATGTCTGTTGCAGGTCATCCAGCCGCTGTCGTTCCTGCTGCTGTTCGCCGTCTGCCGGCGCACAATCACCGCGCTGAGGTGAGGCTGCTGTTTACTTGATTGGCCAAGCTTGACGAAGCTGGGCTGTGCACCGCCCTTCTGCTCCAGTGTTGCGCTGTACAAGCACGGCCTCCCTCGCAGCAGCGCCTACCCAACATGGCTCACGGCATGCCCGGTGCGTGGTAACAGAAGAAGATGGAGAAAGGAAGCGACCTGACGGGCTGCTGCCGCTGCGCTGCAGGAACACCCCCCTACGCTACCTGCTGCCGTTTGACGAGTCCATCAGCTTCCACCGACTGTGCGGCTACCTCATCTTCCTGTGCTCAGCCGGCCACACCATTGCCCATATCGCCAACTACTCCATCTGGGTGCGCGCAGGGCTGGAATCTCTTCCCTCGCTTGCACCTGCACAGCGACTGCCTCACTTGCACACACCACAGGCCCGCCGCATGCCGAAGCGCCGCCTCAACAGTCCAGCCGGGGCAGTATCTGCTGTGTTCTGCTGCCTCGTGTCCACTGCGAGTCCTGCTTCACAGATGCAGCTGATGTGTCAGTACAAACGCGAATGCACCTCACGCCTGAACCTGGCAGCGCTCCCCTGACCGCCCGCCTCCATGGCTATGCCAGGCCTCGCCCTCATACACGGACAAGTGGGTCGAGACCTTCCCCACGACGCCGCAGCCAACAACGCATTCACTGTGCACCACTGAGACGTCCATCACGGGTGCGAACGCCGGCATGTACGGCCTTGTGTGGTCATGTTGCGCTGTCACCACAAAGGCTGGCGTCAAGGCTGCGTGGCCATTCAAATTGCAAGGGGGTGGAAGCAGGCAGGCAGTGGATGGGAGGCTGCCGAAGGTGCAGGCCACTCTTGCGACTGTTCTGGCATTTCCACTGCCGGGCTGCTGACTGCTGCGTCCCGGCTGCAGGGTATGTCATGTGGGCCGCACTACTGCTGGGGTGAGTCTCCTGAGGATTCCGGCCCCTTCTGAACACTGAGCACAATCGATATCCCAGCGACGCTGCGTCAGCTGGCAGCCCAATTTGAGCCTGAAATTCCGTCAGATGAGGCCGGTTACTGTGCATCTGCGCCTGCAAACGTGTCTGCACAACGCCAGCTGCCGTGAGGCACTCAAAACAGCGGCCCCGCAGCAGAGGCTGACTTCTTGCCACTGTCCAACCTACCCATGCAGCTACCCCTTCGCGACCTGGTACCCGCGCAAGGCCAAGGTCATCGAGAAGACCGCCGTGGGCAAAGTGCTCAACAACTTCACCATCTTCAGCATCACGCACATCCTCATGTGGATCGTCTTCTACGTGGCCCTCATCATCCACCCGTACCCGGGCACGCCGTCGCAGCACTTTAGCCACCGCAGCGTCACCTGGGTGCGCTGTCCGATGCGAAATGCACTGCCTTGGGCACCTGTTCGAGTGGCAACTGTGTCACGGACACCGTAGAGCCCTCTCAGATTCGGTGTATAAGGCGTGTGCTGAGCCTCAACTCTGAGAACTGCTTCCCTGCTGCACTTGTCTGTTGTATACCTCATCGAGCGGACAGGCAGCACATCTGCCAGGAGGAGTGTAGGTGACGGACACCTCACCGCGTGCAGATCTACATCGCGCTGCCATTTGTGTTGTACGTGGCGGAGCGCGCGTGGCGCCTCATCCGCAACGTGGCCTTCAAGGGCGACCTGCTGGACATCGAGCTGCTGCCCGGCAAGGGCGGCAGGGGCGGCGTCACCGTGCTGCGCATGCGTCGCCCCCGCGACTTCTCCTACAAGTGGGCAGCCCCAGCCCACGCTCTGGATGGAAACCCTGAGCCCACACCCTGCCAGCCGAATGCTGGAGCACCTGCTGGAGCGCCTGCTTGGAGGTCAAGAGTGGCGGGGTTCTGCTTCATGTCACCGCTGCAGCACCCTGTCCACGCCCCTTGCTCAAGGTTCTGAGGGAAGCAGGGCCCTACGGCAGTGGCGCGGGCGGCGACGCCACGGCGTGCACCTGCAGCTGCTGCGGCCTGGGAGCCGCAGCGGCATGTGAGCACTGCCTTTAGAGGCTGTCCTCCTCGTACAACGTGGAGGCAGAGCTGTGCAAATGTGATTGCGCCGTGCGTGCACCCGCAGGCCCGGGATGTACATGTTCATCAACGTTCCAGCGCTGTCCGTCATGGAGTGGCACCCATTCAGTGCGTCACGGGCCCCTCTCCGAATCCTCGCCTGCCCCGAGTCGCAGTTGCGTGCCGCCGCACCTGGCGCCGCCGCAGCCGTCGCCGCTGTAGACTCAATTCCATTACATTGCGCCTGTTGACAGCCCCTGCCGCGCATGCCGGACGGCCCACTGTGGCATCTGAACACTGGGCGCCGCCGCTGTGCGCAGCCATCACCAGCGCGCCCGGCGACCCGTATGTGTCGGTGCACGTCCGCGACGCCGGCGACTGGACGCATGCGCTGTACGAGCACATGTCCACCTACGCCAAGGGCGTTGAGGTGAGCTGCTGTCCTCTTTGACTTCATCAGTCATGACTTCACGAAAGCGGTCAGGCCAGCCAGGGTCTGGCTGGCGTGCACATCCCGCATGGCGTGAGAAAGCATGGTACAGCTTGGCTGTGCAGGGTCGTGGCAGGTTCTCGTGGGAGGTGGTGACGAAGGGGCCAGCTGTGCGGCCAGCTGGCACCTTCATGCCTGGTGCAGAATATTTGGTGCAGTAGTCACGCTTAGTGAGCTGGAATGCTTCATATGGGCAGAAACTTTGGGAGCAACTGCTCCCAAGGAAGAGGCTCTGGGAGGAAAGAACAGGAACTCCCGCAGGCGCCTCATGGGCCGGCCCTCCGCTGCCGGTGGGGCTGCCAATTGGCGGTTGCACAACCCTGCCGGCGAGGCCTGGCTTCGCTTCTTTGCTGATCAGTGGAGCAGCACCGCTTGTCCTGCTCGCAATGGCTGCAGCCCTCCCTGTGCAGCAATGCAGCATCTTCATGTCTCGCAGCTGCCTGTCCTCAAGAGCCACTGCCGCCTCCTACGCAGGCGAGCCCGCCGCCGCTGGAGAGGCGGCTGTCCGCGGTCGCAGGCCCAGTCAAGGGCAGGCTACTGAAGCAGTCACCTCCTGTGATCGACTGCTGTGGCTGCTCACGCACGCAGGCGTCCCTGCCGCCGATGGAGAAGCAGCTGGGGGCACTGGGCTCCTTCCGCGACAGCATTCCGTCCTCCTTGGGGTCCATGAGCCTGGCACGCTCAATGACGCTGTCGCAGACCAAGGTGCGCAGCCCTGCTCCCTGTTGTCATGCTCGCGCTCTGCTTCGCATCAAGAGCCCCGCCATCGCTAGGCTCCATCAGCCTGGTGCGTACAATGTTGCTATTCGTCGCAGAGCTGGGGGAATCTACTTCAAGGGGTTCCCACAAGCGCCCCTACCAGAGCAGGTTCTGCGCCCCTGCTTCCTAGCGTCCTGCATCGAATCAACAGCACCGCTGAAGCTGGCGTCGTTCAGCTTCGCGCGCTTCATGACGCTCTCGAAGGCCATTGCGCTGCCAGACTCTGCCCGGCCACGGGTCACGCCGACGAGCAAGCCGGCAGCGCCGCGCGCTGCGCGGCATGCAGCCTGGCCACTCGTCGACCGGCGGGTCATCGTCGCTGCAGGGCGGGCGCTCCGGGGGCCACTCGGACCTGAAGAGCAAGATGGCGCAGCGGCAGGCGACCTTCGCGCCCGGCGCCGGCTCGGGGCTGGAGCCCACCCTGCAGCGGCGGCGGACGCGCGCCTCTCTGCGCGCCTGCAACTGGGACCCGCTGCCGCACGCGCCGCTGGTGCTGCTGGACGGCCCCTACAACGCACCGGCGCTGCACTGGGAGGTGCGGAAAGAGTCTCAATACTCAATAGCTTTGAGAGGCACGCCCGCGCCGAAACACAGGGCATCTTGGCTTCTGGAGGACACGCACGCGGCCCACAGGATGCCAGGTCGTGCTGGTGGGCGCGGCGCGCTTCGCCTTGGTGTCGCTGGCGGACACGGCAGACAGTGTGAGAGCGTGGTTCAGACACCTGTAAAGCTGTCCTTGTCTCCTGCTCGAGATGACGGTCCATACCCGCCCCCGCAGGATTACGAGGTGGTGGTGCTGGTGGGCGCGGGCATCGGCGTGACGCCTTTTGCCTCGGTGCTGGCCGACATGGTCAACAAGCTGGAGGGCGGCGCCGTGTGCGAGGGCTGCGGCCACACGACGCACACTGCAGGGCATGCCGCGGGCATCCGCGTCAACAAGATCTACTTCCGTGAGTCCCGCCTTTCTCGCGCAAGACAGCCACGCCTAGATGCGATGCCATGCTGCAATCGGATTCTTCATTGGTGAGGGCGCCCCTGTCCAGCTGGTCAGCCCCTGCCCACCATATCCCAGCACGCCGGGAAGTTCCAGACGCTGAGTTCCAGGCGCGTGACAGCGCCCCCTCAGCTAGCCACCGACTGCACGCAGCCTGTATGGCATTTGGAAGATCTTCACCACATCGTGTGAGTAACGAATGAGCCGGAGGTTTGCTGCAGGCTGCGTGGTGTCAGACAGCAATGCGCCCCATCAATCACGCCCGGCAGCCGGCACACAGCAGGCATTGCCGGCTCTGATGAAAAGCATGTGCCGCCCTGCAGACTGGGTGGTGTCCGACAGCACCGCGCCCAACTACTTCGCCAGCACCCTGGAGACCATCTCCAGCGACGACCAGCTCGGCCTTGTGGAGCCGCGCATCCACCTCACCGGCCGCAAGCCCGCCACCGGCGACGGCCCGGACCTGCACCATGTGTTTGTCAAGGTGCGCCCCTGGTGATGAAGCCTTCAGTCCTGCCCGGACAGTGGCCAGAGCTTGTATCGTGCATGTCATCCCTGCTCTTCACCAGGAAGAGACACCAGCCTCGGCCCCATGAAGAAGCCTCCTCCCAACCTGGATGACACTTGCGGACTGCAGCAAGGAAGGCTGCCGAGTGCCTCTCCCGCCGTGCCGGCCGCGCTGCCTTCCTCGGCCAGCTTGCTGAGCGGCCAGGAATGCTGGTCCGGATGCTGGTCAACGTGCAATGCTTTCTGCACCAAACAGTGCTTGCCACCACCTGGTCTTGTGTGTTGCTGCAGTTGGGGCAGGAGGCGCTGTTCAAGGAGCGGGGCGTTGACATCGTCACCGGCCTCAAGTCCAAGGCGAGCATCCGCTTCGCTTCAGCATTTATCCGCCCGTGTGATGCCCGGTGTTTGCTGCCTTCGGCGGTGTGTGTTCCACATCGCTGCCCTGCGGACATGTGCCAGCCCGACCGCAGAAGGATTGATCAGAAACTCGATCAGCAACACCGGAATGTTGCAATCTCTGATTGCGATACCCTGTCTGCCGGTGCCCAGGTGGTCACCGAGTTCGGGCGGCCAAACTGGAAGAAGATCATGGCGACCGTCGCGGACCAGCACCCGGGCCAGACAGTTGGCGTGTTTGTATGCGGCCCGCCGCCGTGCGTCTTCACTCCCTTTCCTTCCGTCCCTCCTTCACTGCACCTGCGCCGTCACCTCTCCTGCCTGCCAAGGAGATGGACGAGCCCTGCTGCCCAGCAGGTGCACGAGCCCTGCTGTGGGCACTGCTGCGCGCGCGCGTCCGGCGTTCAAGTCCGAACCATGTTTGGCTTGCCCATCGAAGGACCCCAACAATGGCCTGCAGGTTTACGAAGGACATCAAGCACGCATGCCGGGACTTCAACACCACTGCCTCTACCCGCATCAAGGTGCGCGCATGGATGCGTGTACCCTGCATGTGGTACATTCTTTCCGATGCTCCGCAGGATTGCCAGCCGGGCACGCGCTGGGGACAGCCTCCATGAGGAGCAACCCCTTGTTCCTGCTGCATGCCGCAGCAAAGTCCTGCCCATGTTTTGGAATTTTGCTGTGCTTTGGCTTGAAGACCGTCTCATCTCTTGAAACTTCACCGTCCTCAATTTGCGGTGCATTGGTGCAGGTGCTGGACGATGAGATGCCAGACCTGGAGGCGGGCGCGCCCGTCCTCAAAAAGACTGTCTTCGATTTCTACGAGGTGCTGGCATTTTCCGTCTGATGTCTGATTTCTGCATCAGGCTCCTCTGGTTTGAGGTTTCGCACCCGTGACCTTGCCTCTCTACCATCATGCACCCGGTGGGAGGGCAGCCTGCTGGACAATCCAGTATCATCGCCCGCTGTCAACCTCTCGTACCCAGCCTTTGGAGCAGAGCAGCCTCTTGTGCAACGCTCACCAGCCGCTGCAGCTTGGGCGCGATGCAACTGGGCATTCGTCTTAGACATCACCTGACCTCGGCTCGTGCCTGCTGCTTCACAGGAGTACTTCTAAAAAATGCCAGCGGACGGCTGCACGGGCGGCGACCGCTCAGCAGCACAGCAAACTCAAATGCCGCAAGCAACATTTGGCGTCGGCGGACATGTCACCCGTATTCAGTGCAGCCGCTTGCAGGGGGAAAGCAAGTCACCCTGCGGCGCGGACCGCGCGCAGCAACAGGCAGCAGTGAACAGCAATTCCTACACAGGCATCGAGGATCCATAGCATAGACGGGGCGGCTGCAACAATCAAGCGCCAGCGCCCGCTCGAGAAGATATGGCACCAGCAGTAGCTCTATCTGGGCGTAGTATTGCGGAACCGGCATGTCAGGGGTGCCACGGCAGTGATGTGGCGCTGCCGCACAGAAAGGTGTGCAGTGATTTCATCTGTATGCATCTCCTGCATTTCGTGAAAATGCACTTTTCATTCGTGACGAATCGTCAAGGCAACTGGCGTGGCCTGTTCTGTTCGACGAAGCAGCGCCTTGATCGTGGCCCAGAAGCTTTGCACACTAGGGCAAAGCTTGCTTCCGTCACACTTTCTGATTTGAGAGTTGCATGCACCGCAGTGACGTTTCTCGTATGACGTTTCTCATCGACGCCGAGTGCTGCCGTGACTGCCCGCTTGTAATAACAGAAATCTCTACCCCCGGAACCTCTACCTGTACGTCCTCCTACACTCACTGTTCTGGTGCTGCACCTCCAGTCCATGTCCTTGCATGCCATTCTGCTAATACCATAACGTTGCTAAGCGGCGGCGGCAAGCACACGAGCCTCCTACTGATCTTAACTGCTGGTCTTCCTGCTCCCAGCTGATCATCATACCCGCTCCAGAAAAGTAAACACTGGTGCCGCTGGAGCGCCCAGCACCAGCAGCGGCAGTGGCACAAAGATGCCGGCATGTAGGGTGACGGGTCGAGCTGCTGCGCCGCCACAAGTCAGCTGCGTCCGGAATGTGATGTCGTATCCTGTACCGGCGACCAGCTGTATGGCCAAGAACAGGCAAGGTGTCGTCAACAGCGAGCTAGCAGTCGCAATCAACTTGCAAAACGACATGGGACCGGGTGCTCATCCGCCTTGGCGTGCGATGGAAGCTTAAATGCTGGTGAACCGAGTTTGTCGGTTGTTGAAACATCAGGCGGACTTGGCTAGTGCAGAAAGGTGGTGCATGGCCACCTGGCTGCAGGCTGAGACGACCTGTATGAAAGGCGGGTCGCCCGCCGCCGGGCGGCAGGCCTGCGCATCCGCGCTGTTGCCCGACAGGTATGAATGCAGAGACGCTTCTGCTAGGGCCGAGACCTCAGGATCTGGCAGGGACACGTTCTGGTACCTGCACGCCAGATACCCACGGGGCTCTGAAACCAATTGGCGCCATGGACGCAGGCCGCACGATCCAACTGCCACTTTGCGGGTGTGTGACCGCGCCTATCAGTCTGAGAAGTTTGCAGCCGCTTTGCGCACATTCTGATTCGAATTGGGCATATCGGCCACTCGTACCCGTCGAGGAGCGGGACAGCGCCACTTCCAGACGAGCCTGGGCACTCCGATGGCCGCGCGCCAGTCCCTCGCATGCACAGCAGCAACGACACGACTGCAAAAGATATCATCTCAGCTGTGCTGCTAGTCTTCTAACCCAGTCAACGTCCTATCGCTGTGGCGAACAGCTGATTTCGGAGCGCGCACACACACATCCGAAACCAAACCGCATGCACCTCAGACAAGGCTCTTGTGAGGCCGCATAGGACTCAAGGATGAGCAAATCTCATGTTTTCGAAGTATATCACAGCTCTGTATATACGAGCGACAGCGTCCTTTTCCAGGACCTTCACGGGGTAGCGTGCCTTCAAGCCCCCTGTCTTGGAACAAGGGAGAATGGATGGAAAAGCGAAGGAGCAATCTTCCATCCCCCTCGAACAATCGCCTGCTCACGTGATGACCGCGGTTCGCGACCGCCAGCTGTGCGAGGCTTTCTCTTTCACTACTTTTACGGTGCAGCTCAGCAATCCCCCCATAGATTGCTGGAGCCGGGCTGTGAGTGTGTGGCGGCAGCGCGCCGAGCGGACTGTTGTACCGTGCACCAATCCGCAGGACCGTCGATACCGCTGAGGCGTCGCCTGCGGCTGCCGCGTCTCGTTTGGGCTTTCTGCGGGAGCAACCCGGCCTGAAAGTCAGCAGCAGGGCACTGCCCGCCACCAATCGCGCGGCTTGGAAAACAAGGCTTGGCACAATAATTTGGTTCTGCGCAGCGGTAAGCTCCCCGGCGTGCAAGCAGGGGTCTCAGATCTGGTCTTAAGGCTGCACTTATGCTCCAGTTTCATGCTCAGGGCGTCGAATGGCCAGCCGGCCTGGGTCCTGTCAGATTGGGTGTCACTGCTTCGCACCTTCAACCCTGTCCGCTGCCAAGCCTACTATGACGGTCATGCAGCAGTCAGCGCCATGTGAATACATACTGAAATCGTTTCAGATGCAACGCCGACCACCGCCGGCCGATTGTCGCTCGTCGGCGAAATGACTTTAGGGATGGCTCACAGGTGTGCTCGGTGGGCTTGCAGGAGTTTTACGGTGACCCGCACGGCGCCCGCGGCAGAGTATGCGCGACCGGCCCCACCGATGCTCGCGCGCAGCAGCAGCAGCGGCGACTGTGGTGCTTGCCGCGCTGCTGCTGAGTGGCGGGTGCCTGGTAGCAGCACAAGACGACGGCGGCCCCAATTCTAGCCCAGGTGACGACGTCAGCGCCGGCCCCCCCGCAGATGGCACTCCCTCAGTCGCTCGGTCGTCGGCAGGCGCACCCACAGGGGCGCCAGCCGTCGGCGGCGCTCCAGCAGGCTCACCCGCTACTGCCTCCGTGCCGGGAGACCCGCCCGCAGGCAGCCCCAGCCCCAGCCCCAGCCCCATCCCCAGCCCCAGCCCCAGCACCAGCCCGACTGCCACTCCCAGCCGGACGGCCATCCCCAGTTCGGGCGGCGGCAAAGGCGACGGCGGCTCCCTTCCCGGTGCCGTCCTAGCCGCCGCTGCCCGGCGAACATCGCTCGGGTCCTTCATCCCGCGCAACGCAGTCTGCATGCGACACCCTGGGTGCAGCAACCCTGCGCCCGCCCGCAGCAGGCGGACCATGTAGTTGGCGTGAGGCGATGCGCTGGCGTGTATTGGATGCTGATGTTGGTCGGCCATGGGCGCCTTCCACAGCGAACTGCCAGCCGGTGGCATCTTCGCTGAATGTCTGTGTGCTGTTGCTGCAGGAGCTTCGCCGTCGCCGTCGCCGGCACCCATCAGCGCGCCAAATGGTTCCCCGGGCGTGTCACCGTCGCCGGGGGTGTCGCCCTCGCCGGCACCTGCACCAGTCACTGACGCCCCGACGGACGCGCCCGTGACGGACGCGCCCGTGACAGACGCGCCCGTCACAGACGCGCCCGTGACAGACGCGCCGACGGACACGCCGACTGACCCGCCGACTGATCCGCCCACGGAGGCGCCGACTGACGACGTTCCCACAGAAGCGCCGACGACCGACGCTCCCACAGACATGCCAACAGAGGCGCCGACCGACAGGCCGTCAGGGGTGCCGACCATTGCGCCAACTGCTACGGATGCGCCCACAGACGCGCCGACCGMKGCGCCGACGGACGCGCCGACCGCCGAGCCGACTGCCAGCACAGCGGTGCCGACTGCCGGCCCGACAGAGGCGCCGACGGCGGCACCCACAGGTAGACCGACAGCGGCGCCGACTCCCGTTCCCACGCCGGCGCCGACGCAGGCGGCTGCGCCATGTGCGAGTTTGGCCCTTGCTGAAAAGAAGCTGACAGGCAGCAGTAAGATCGCGCAGAAGCCTGCACTGCAGACCTTCCAGCAGCCGCAGCACGTCAACAGCTCACACACGTGTGTGCGGTCGCCTTTCTCGCTGTCGTGACTTGTTCTGTGGCCGCCTTGCCTCCTAGCGAGCGCTCTGCGACATCAGCCGATGGCTGCCATGCATGCCTGGCCTGACTGTCTTGCCATGTGCCTGTGCAGTGCCGGCCCCAGCACCGTCCGCAGGTCCCGGTCCGGAGGTGGCGCCGGCGCCGCAGCCGGTCGAGACTGAGCTAGCTCCAGGGCCGGCGGCGGTGGCGCCAGCGCCGCCAGGCACAGACATACTCGGGGTGCGTTCCTC
The DNA here is from genome assembly GCA_033439295.1 of Deuterostichococcus epilithicus. NCBI lineage: Eukaryota > Viridiplantae > Chlorophyta > Trebouxiophyceae > Prasiolales > Stichococcaceae > Deuterostichococcus > Deuterostichococcus epilithicus. The sequence continues at coordinate 419,888 of JAVTLE010000004.1, read as the reverse complement.
CATACAAACCGTGCTTTGTGTGAGATGCGCCCTGCTGTCGCTGGCCTTTCCTCTTGCCGTGCAGTCGCTCTTTCACTGCAATCAACATCCAGACAACGACAGGCCTGCATGCTGCCAGCCGCCCGTGTCGCAATCGTCTTGACTTCATCCAGGCGTTCACAGTGCCGCTGCTCCAGCAGTGGGGCCCACGACCTCCAGATTTGATGTGTGCTGCCTTTCCTGCGCCCAGCTGGCGGTGGCCTGCCCTGCGCTGCCTGATCCGCACCTGCCTGCCTACCCTGTGTCCGCTGCACCTGCGCCTGTGGGCTGCCCCTGTGCCGCCAGCTGCGGCTGTCCCCAGGGTGCCGGTGGCTAAGGCTGCCCTGCGGATTGATGCAGCTGCTGTCGGGGTGCCTGCTCCTGCACCTGTGCCCGTTGCCCCTTTCACTAGATTCTGCCGCTGGTTGTCAAGCTGTCGACTGGTGTCCAACTTCTCCCGCCCTCCACCCGGCCTCGCCTTGCTCGCAGACGGCGTACAATCTCCTTGGGACGGGCCTGCTGCCGTGGACGGCCTCGCGGCGGGGCTTTGCCGCAGCATACCGCTCGCTGCTGGCGCGCCAGAACATCGGCCTCGCCTCCTCCACCCTGACATATGTCGGCTCCGTGGTGAGTACCGCCCGCGCTGCCCTGCTTTGCGTGTTGCGGCCGAGGGTGGGTTGCAGCCGCTTGCCGCTTGCCGCTGTGGCTGGGCAGCGCCCCAAGTGCAAAGTTCCCACCCTGTGTGTGTGTGTTTGTGGGGGGGGTCCGCGTCGGTGTCAATACGGCACTGGCAGCTTCGCACCGCTGGGCCTGAAACTCCGACCTACGCCGCCCCTGCATGCTGCTGCTGCTGCTGCTGCCGCTGCTGCTGCCGCTGCCGCCGCTGCTGCCGCACCCGCTGACTGTCCCATTGGTCGCGAAAGCAGGGCTTTGCCAACACCACGGCGCCGCGGCGGCGGGCACTGCTGCAGACTCGCACCGACAATGTGACGGTCTACTACAACATCGGCGGGGTGCCAACCGACGACCTCGGCTCCACCGCCACCGCGCTGAATGCCTCAACGACGCTGGCGGCCTTCCGCACGCTGCTGGTGCAGAACGGTGGGCGCTGCCGGCGGCCGCTGCTGACTTGCTGATGTGTTGACACTGCTGTACGGTGCGCCGATGCAGAATGTGCGCAGGAAGAAGTTCAGGAGGAGCGAGAGGCATCACCCTGAAACGCGCATTCCGCCTGCCACAACACAGCACAGCATGTGCTTGGAGCCGGCAGGGCGGGTGGCTGCCATGAGCTGCTCTTTGCAGCAAGATCACCACTCCAATCGACCACCCGCTGCCTCCCTGTTACCCGGAAACACCCGCGGGCCGGCGGCGACATGGTGGCAACCCAGGCCTGGGCTTAAACCTCCCTCTCGCCGGCGCTCCTGCTGCAGTGAGGCAGGTACTCCAGACCCGGGCCTCAACCCCTGTGTGGCATTGTGCCGCAGGCCTGGACGTGACCAGCCTCAGGCTAGTGGCGACGCAGGAGGGTGGGATCACGCTGACGGCGCAGGCGAACGCGCCGCCGTCAGGCGGCGGCGGGGGTGGCTTGTCGGGCGGCGCGATCGCCGGCATCGTGATCGGCGTCCTCGTGGGCGTGCTCGCCGCCCTGCGTGAGCCTCGCGGACTCACTCCTGCCGCCCTCCCGCTCAGTGTCCTGTCACTGCGCTGCCGCCTGCTGGCCAGGGAGCTCATTCTGGAAGCGGTGCAGGGCGTGCACCCGTGGAAGGGGTGCACGGGGCGCGAGCCCCTGTCTGGCTGCTGCTGCTCATACAAGTTGCACAGGAGCTGAATCGCCGCCGCAGCAGCAGCATAGGCAGCGGCCGGTGCCACACGGTGCTGGCGTCACACCCCTTGCGAGGGAGCATTAGGGAGCATCACGAGTTCAGCAGGCCGAAGTAGTTGCTGCTGCAGTAGGCAGTGCAATGTCCAGACTCTGCCGTGGCAGCCTCCCGTGCCCTGACCTCCGACCTCATTTGCCCTGCAGTGCTGGCGTACCTGTGCATCTACCGCAGCCGCAAGCAGGCGCCCGACGGCAGCAACAGCGGCGGGGTGGCCCCCTACTATGTGACGCCGGCGACGCCAGTGGGGCTGCGCACCGCCGAGCCGTTCGATCACAGCGGCGTCATGGGCCCGCCCACGGTCGCGACCGCCGGCTCCAGTGGATACTCGGCCAACAACAGCGGCGTGCAAGACGGTGACGCACCACGCTTCGTGCACCATGCTTCATCTGCGTCGCCATTTGTCCCTTGAGCATGACAAAGCAGCCCTGAAACTCTGCACCTGGGTCGCACCTCAGATCTGCATCAGTCATTCCTAGAGACGAACATTTTTGTTACTGAGACGCAGGCAGCGCCAATGGCGGTGGCGGCTACGGCTCCAAGGATCACTCTGGGGCGGTCGGCGGATACGACGTCACTGCCGACGGCACGCCACCACGCAGCGACGAGGTGCGTGTGCGGTTTCTTGAACACCCCCCGACTCGAACCCTGGATGCTCTGTCTGCAGCTGCCGAGTCCCAGAGCTGCTCGTGCCGAGTTTGGCACGCTGTTTTCGCCGTGCTGCACGGGTCAACAGAGGTGAACCGGCACAATAGCTCAAGTGATTTGCACAATTCTTGGGTCGACAACCCGGAGCCAGCACACCGCTCCGCCACAATGGCGGCCCGCCGCTCTGCTCTAAAACTGGTGCGCCATCAGCTGGCATGATGATGCGCGAGGATGGAAATGGAGTGGTGCTGAAGAACGGGGGATGTGATCGGGTGCAGGGGCACTCTGGGGGCGCCTCACGGTGGAACCCCGCGCAGCGCATCAGCAGCTGGTGGGACGAGCGCGTGCGCGGCCAGGTGAGTCTCTAGAATTGTACAGCCAGGTGTGATGCGCAGGTGTGATGCGCAGGCTCCCCTGCGGCCCTCTGGAAGCTGCCACCTGTGCAGCCTGCCAGCTGTGAGGTTGGTCGGAGGTGTCCAGAAGCAAAGGCTCCACCCCAGGGGCGTCAGCCAGGTGCCAGCCTGGCGCAGTGTGCATGGATGGTGCCAAGGGTCGTCAACACTGCTTAGGAGCCCTCAGCCCTGGCCGCCTTTTGCCTGGCTCGGGCTTTGAAGCCGGGCAAAACCCTCAGCCCCAAGCTCGCCTTGATGCGCGCTCACGCCGACCTGCTGCTGTCGCCGCACAGACGACGTCCAACTACGGCGTGCGGCTGGGGGAACCGCAAGCGGAGTTCGACCCCTACGCCCCCAGCCTGGGCGAGAGCGGTGCGCCGACGTCGCCGCGACGCGCGACGCCGTGATGACGGCCTCCCCAGAAGCGCCGACGTCGCTGCCGCACGCGGTGCCCGGAAGCACCGCTTCGCCGCGACACATGTCGCCTTGACGGCGCGGCGGCCGCGGCGGCGTCTCCCTTGTGGTTCCTCCCACCCATGCGTGAATGCAGCTCGCGGCGTGACTCGGGCTCAGCTGAGCTTCCGCGGCAAAGCGGCTGGCCGGCGCGCGGCTCAGCTTGGCGGCCATGGTGGCGGCAGCGGCCGCGGCTTCGGCGGTGGTGGTGGTGGCAAGGCGTGGTGTTGGCCTGACACTGCAGCAGCAGCTCCAGACACAGTCCCAATGGCGCGCTGCTTGCCGATAGTCCGTTTGGCAGCCCGTTAGCGAAGTGGCTTCGCCAAGCGCCTCACATCGGTCATGTGCGTCATCATTTGCAGCAGGTTGCCATCCTGCTTTTGATACTGTGTCTCGCGAGCTCTCCACACTCACATCTTGTCGGGCAACATTTGCGCCTGATGCATTGACTGTTGTCAAGACACGGTGCTAATCATCTCTGGCATACTGCGATTCTCTTTGGCGGCATCGGCTCAAGTGCTCCTCTGTGAGGAGTTGCAGAGGAATGTGGTTTGGTTGCAACAGCATGACTGCCTACCTAGGTATACATTACGACCGGCAATCCTGTACCCTCAAACAAAAGGACGGCAACAACACGACTGGACATCAAAATTTGCCATTATACACATTACGACGCATACAGAACCAAATATCCAAAACTGACAAAGTCACCAAACTGGCAAACCAGATGCAGAGCCAGTGCAATCTACTCATTCGGCTATGTGCCCGTCGATACTCACAGGTCGGCGCCTGTGCTGCATCTCACGAGAGGGCTGGTCCCCTCGAAATACCTGTACCTACGTCATGCACCACGCTCACAGCGCGCCTCTCGACTGCCAACCTTGTGCTGTCTCCATTCCAGTCTAATTAACAAGTCCGCCATCGGAGTAGGCGCTTTACAGGAGTCGGCGCTTTTTAGGAGGGGAGCTGTCGATAACGTCCTGGCTGGCTGATTGTCCCCGCCGGTGCGCCGTTGTGGGGCTGCTGCAGCCGTGGCGCAGCGGCATCGGCAGACCTGCCTATGCGCCACAACTCGTGCGCCTACTGCTGCTCTAAGCACACCCCCGGCCAGCGGCGTGCCGGTACACCGCTGGCACACAGGCGTCACAGCGCAGCTACGGCTGCGCACTGTCCGCCAGCAGCGGCTCCCGGCTGAGCTCCCCGGCCGCGCCGACGACGCCAACACTGCCCTCCTGCCGGTACATCCTGACCTTGTGGATCAGCCAGGCGGCCTGCACAAGCTTTCAGGATTTAGGGCAGGCAGGCGTCAGCACGCCGGAGGGACTTCACGGGGTGCGCGCCGCGCCCACTGGGGGTGCGACTCCCTCGTGTGGGCTGCCCACTAAGGTGCTCCGATGGGTGCAGTGCTCCGGCGCATGGCAGTGCTGGCAGCAGGGCGGACACGCAACCTGATGGCACCCAGTCCTGACGACTTCGAGTGGTCGCACGAGTACGCGTCATGTGAGGGACGCAGTCGTCATGCCGGAGGCTCTGCAGGCAGCGCAGGCACAGGCATGCGGCGGCGGCACAGCACAGCAGACCGGCAGCGCCGCACCTCGCCAACGGCCACAGCGGCTGCGGTCGCGCCCGCGGCGGCGAGCTTGTTGCGCCGCAGCCGCCCGCCACCCAGTTTGCCGCACAGCAGGTACATCAGCAGGAAGACCGAAACGTCCCACAGCTGCGTGTCGAAATGAGCCGGTATCAAATGGACGATGGCCTGCTCGACGGGTTTGGGTGAGTCTCGGCCAATGACACTGCTGCCGTGGACACACTATGCTCGATGAGGGTGCCTTGCCAGGAAACGCTCAGGGAATAGGAGGCTTCTGGGGGCTCCCGCAGGTGCGCCACGAGGGCGGGGCTGACACCAGCAGGATGTCGGTAGTGGCGGTGGCATCGGGGGCTCTGAGGTTGGCGCGTTCCCAATTCCAGGCGATCAATGATCTGGAACAGCCGAGACGACGGCGCACCGGCAGGGTGGCGGTGGCCCGCGGGCGTCGGGGGCCCAGAGAAAGTGGTCTTTGCGCAAAGTCTAGAACAATGTCTGGTTTGAAAAGGGAAGAGGAGGGCAGGCACCAGCAGGATAACGGCGGCGGCGGGCCAGTGCTGCCCGACACGCAGTGGCTCGCGCTCTGCGCGCCGGCGGGCGCGCTCCAGCACGGGCCGTGGGATCAGCTTGACGGCCTGCGGCAGGCGTCACGACGCGCTGGGCGCTGGAAAGCCCAGGGTGTGGAACGACAGAGCTTGTCAGACAGCAGATGTCCTGGTGTGACGGGCTTGAGGACCTGCACAAACTTCCTTGGGGCGCACACCCACGAGCACCAGTGTGACTGGGGCAGGCAAACTGGGCGGCCTGCAGCAGAGCTGTAAACTCAGACGCCGTGCAAACTCCAGCGCCGGCTCTGCGCCATGCGATCAGCCACGATGGCAGTGCGGGCGCCAGGGCCCCCGGGCGCATCAGAAGCGCACCAGCCAAATAAGACCCGGCAGGACGACCAGATCGTCCAGCAGGCCCAGCACCGGGATGGCGTCGGGTATCAGGTCGATGGGGCTGCAGAGGAGGGGGCGACAGCCGATCAGCAGCATCGTGGTGGCGCAAGGCGCGGCCAGGCGCGGCGGCCCGCTGCTAGGATGGTCGTTGATCAGGCAGCTTTGGGGGGTGCTCGAATGCCGCATGCTCACCTGCTGTTCGGTGTCTGGCGTCATGAACGGCAGGCGGGCACAAGGCACGTGCTGAGGTCCATCTCGGTCGATGTGCAGTCTGACAGCAGCGCCGCACCAGTCGCATCTCACAGTCACCGCGGCATGCAGCTTGCACACACACACACACACACACCTGAGCGCATAGCCCACGGCGAGCGAGGCGACGGCCCTGGACATCCACCCTGCCTCGGGTTCCTGGACCGCGAAGTAGAGGACTGCGATCTCGGACTTTATGCGCTTCGCAACATCCTTCAGTCGGGCAAACAGGCCACGCGGCCGCGCCTCTGTATAATTGCTCGGCCACTCGCCTGCACATGCACCACCGAGCTTGTGAGCTCGTTCCGCTCTTGTCCAGGGCAAAGCATATGACCGTCGAATCACGGAGTATCAGGTGCCGCAGGGGTTGGAGCAGAGAAAATGGGGTACCCGCATGGGGAGCGGGTACCCTACATAAAGTTGCTTTCTCCAAGTTATGCAACCTCTGAGCAAGGTATCCTCACTCTCGGCGTCGCGTTGATCAGACTCTGCGCTGTCAACACCCTCATTGGTGTTGGCCATGTTGGCTGCTGCTGAGCTGTGTGAGCTTTTAGGCCAGATCGAGCAACATGTATGCTAATCGGCTATAAGTAAGATCCAAGATTTCGCCAAAACGGATCAAGCCACTTGAGGCCAAGACAGAGGCGCAAAGTGTCGGAAGGGCGCTGCTTTCGAGGAGTAGTGTGCGGACTGCCCTTTCAATCTGATGTCGGCGCTCTCGCGAGACGCACCTACTTAGCAGAGACTCACGGAACGTGCGCATCGGGACACCGAAGGCTCGCACAGATTGCAGCACGCTCGGCCTAGTCGAGGAGCGATCGTGCGATGAATTTGACAGACAGGGGAGGGCCAATCAACGGGGAAAAGCACCGTTTTGTTATCTCTCTTGTGGTCAGCCAGAGAGCGGAAGTGAGCTTTCGGCAACCTGATCACCGTTAGGCAATTCCTGGTCGTACTCCTGCCTGTTTACTGTGAAACGCAGCTACGCGGTGCGTCTGCCGGCGGGTTCCTGATATATCCTCGCACGGACTTAACTTTAAGTGCGGCGCGATCCACAAAACCCCGCGACAACCTTCTACGGATCAAGGTGCAATTACCGGCGCGTGTTATGACCAGCTGCTCTGCTACTGCATTGAATGACCAGCACGCGCTTTGCATGCGGACCGCATTGTCACACCGCAAGTCTGACGATGGCCAGTCGCCAATCGATGCGCTGCATCTCCGCACATAATTGCAAACGCAAAGTCATTGCGTCAGCGCCCTTACCGATCTTACGGCGAGCCGCCCGCGAGACGCTGCACCCGGTTGCTGCTGTTGCCTTCTGCGAGTTGTGTCCCTGGTGGCTATGAGGCAAACGACACTGGCCTCGCACACGCCTAATATGCATGACGACGCTGGGTCAGCGGTGGCCCGCACATGATCGCAGGCCATCGGACGTCCTCGAGCACCGGTAGAGCAGCAGGCACAACCGCGGCATCGGAGGGTCAACAGCAGCCAGCGACTGCCGCAGCGCAGTCCTACAGCCAGGGAGGCACGCAGACGTGTTGCTTCGAGGTGTAGCAATTGGCAAGACCTCGTGAGGCGGCAGCCCGCCGGCCGCGGCCGGCTTTGCGTGTAGGCGGGACCGCGCACAGCCGCAGCGGCATTGCCGCCACATATCAGTGGACTGCGGCAGCCGCGACGGCGACAATCCCACCACCCGAGCCAGGCAGCAGTGAGGGCCGCAGAGCCAGCGTCCCCGCTGTATGGAGCGGCTCGACCTTGAGCGGGGCAGCAGCAGCCCAATGCACGGGCGAAGCGGCAGCTCCAACAGCCTGCCCGGCCTGTCCGTTAACCGGCAAGGTGAGATGCAGCTTGTGCACGGGATTGCAAAGCAACAGGATCAAGCCTGCGTCGCCTGCGGCCTGTGCATGTGTGCACCTGCCAATGCCAGCAGAGCCACCGGGGCTGCCTGCTCTGTGCCTCCATGGGCATGAGCGTGGCAATCGGCAAGCGCGGCAGGCGCAGTTTGCGCTGCCCAGCTTTCTCCAGTGAGTCGAAATTCTTGCATGTGCGTCTTCTTACCACCTTCCTGCGGTGGTGCTCCCACAGAGCCGCTGGCCATTGCGTGGGGTTGACAACAAGCGCGTCCTGACATTCATTGACGACGACATTTGCAATCGACAGCAGGCGGGCAGAAGTATCCCTCGGACGCGGGCAGCGAGCAGGGCGGGGAGCCACCCGAGGGTGACACTGTGTTCAGCCCCGGCGGCACCACGCCCCTGAATGTCCCGCCTCCACCGCCTCCCCAGCCGGGGTGGGCGATCTTTATGAGTTTCACCTGCACATCCTCATCAGCCCCGCCATGGCCTGCTGAGCGGCAGCATTGCCTGCTCGAGCACTGCTCACAAATTCCGAGTAATGGAGACGACTGCGGCAACAGGCTCTGCATTGCACTGCCACTATTGCCTGCCATCGCGTGCCGGCGGCTTCACAGATGATGGTCCGATTTAGACTACCACCGCATCGGCCCGCGCAGGTGCCTGCGGCGGGCATGGCGGCGGTTCCCTTCTGCCAGCGCGTGGGTGACGGTTGGCTTTGCGTCGCTGCTGCTGTACCTGACGGTCGCTCGCAAGTGCAACGACGGCTCCTGGCCCGCTGCCTGCCGCGCGCTGCACCTGCACTCCAACATCGACTGGGTGTACGTTCCTGGCAGGCCTCATTGGCATCGATCATGCAATGCTATGGAGTTGTTGAGTTGAACGTCGCCTGCCGCATGCTGCACCTGCGCTCCAATGTTGACTGGGATCCAGAAGGCCACTCGACGTGAGCCCTCTTGCTTGTGCAATGTGCTGCGCCTACTGTGCTGCGGCGGGCATACTCCTGACAGTGTGGTGCAGACAAGGGGCCAGCTGGTGCCTTTCTCCACCGCCATGCCCTGCAGTGAAGGAAGCATGGCGAGTGGTGCCCTGCCCCTCCTGTGTGCAGGTCCTACCGGAAGACGGGGCCCCGGGACCCGACACGCTGCAACGCGGTGCTGGACTTTCCCCGCGTTGCGCTGATGTTCCTGTCCGCGGGAGAGCTGCATCACGAGGACACCTGGCGCGACTGGTTTCGCGACGCCGGCGGCCTCATCCCCAAGGAGAAGCTGAAGGTGCGTATGGAAGCTGGACCTGAGCAGGCAAGCGGTTGGGCAGTGGTGCATCCGTGCACGCGTCTCCGAGGGGATCCCCGATTGCGCGAGCGCCAACTCGCCGGGGGCTGTGCCGGCGGCTGGGGCGTAGTGTTGCAGGCGCCGGCCGAAGGCATTCAAATTCGCGTTGTGAAACTCACTAATCGCTGCGCACCCCCGGCCGGCGTGCCGCAGCTGCTGTGCAGCGGCCAACAGCGTCTCGATGTCAGCGATGTGACGGCATGTGGTCAGATCCCCGAAAGGCGGCAGCAAGTGCCCCAGATGAGCAAGTCTGAATGTCCTGATACAGCACATCGTACACAAGCTGCTGCTTCAAGGATGGGCAAGGAGCCTGTGTCTCTGTGGCCCACAGAAACAGTGCCTTGGTTTGACACTCATCTGCCCATCATGTTGCCGTTCATGCCTTGTCGCACAGGCGTACGGCTGCAGCGAGAAGCAGCTGAGCCGGCTGCAGCGGGTGTGCGGCATCAGAGAGGGCTCAACGCCACTGGACCGGCAGTACCTCTTCAATGTGTACAGCCACCCCTCCTCCTCCTACAAAGGTGACCTTTTGATAGCAGCGTGTACACAAGCCTGGAGACCCTGGGGGGCAGAACTCTCATCAGCGTTTACAGCCACTTGGGGTTTACAGCCACCCCCCCCTCCTTCTGCAAGGGTGCGGCGCCGGCAACCAGATGTAATCCGGAGGATCCGCCCGCTGATGTGATCACCTGTCTCGTCAACTAAGGCTCCCTGCGCTCCCCCACTGCACGCCCGCCGTGATTTGTTTGCAAATCGAACCCCAGCAACCGGACCGGCAGGTTAAGCTATGCTCGATACTGTCTGCCACATGGTGTGCAGGGCATCCGAAGACCAGCGTCTTCAAAGGGCGCATGATTCCAAACCGCATCAAGGTGAGGAAAGTGCTCTCTCCCTCACAACAAATCGCCAGGCGGCTGCGCAATACACAGCAGCTGCCCCTGTTGCGCTGCCGTGCCCATCAGCTCGCCGCCCGGAGCTAAATGGCCTTCGTTTGCCAAGGGCCTCTGCCGAAGCGCAAAGCAAGACTGCATGGCAGCCTTGTCCGTGCAGCCTGCTGGCCTGGGTGCTGGGGTATGGGCAGCAAGGCATGCTCCTGCCAGCAGCTCGCACTGCGCACAGTCACCTGCACACGAAAAAGCTGCTTTCGCTACCGGCCTCTGACAAGCCTCTCGCTGGTGCCCAGAAACAGGGGTCGCACAGCGCGCCAGCGCCGATGGCCGCAGCCCGGTTCAGCATCATCGCCTCTGCTCGAGTCCATCCTGTGAGTCTCCCTGTCGGACCGAACCAATTCATGTTTTGCTGTTTGTGCTGCAGACCTCGCACGGCGCGCCGGCGCTGATGGACGCAATCCGCGCGCTGCTGCGGGCGGCGCTGGCGGCGCCGCACAACCAGCAATTCCTGCTGCTGTCGGAGTCGGAGGTGCCCCTGTACCCCGCCGCCGTGGTCTGGCGCCAGCTCATCGGCGAGGAGAAGAGCCGCATCAACGCCTGCAAGGGGGTGCGGGCAGCCGTTCGAAAATGAGCTACGTTGCAGTGACTGATCAGCGTCGCAGTCTGCCAGCCGTGGTGCGGCGCCGGCTCATCGGCAAGGAGAGGACCCTGCGTCAATGCTGCCAGGGAGGGTGCGGGGGGSTGGSAKGGGGCGATCAGCAGTGCGCATTCATGCGAACGAACATGCGCCATGCACGGCATTTGCCGCAACGGTCTGGCAGTGCACATGATCTAACGGCGCTGACTGCAGCGAGCGAACTGAAACCTTGCGTGTCTGCTGGGCGACATGCGCGTCCACCCAAGAGCCGATTGCACATGCAATTTTACGAAAAGCCCTTTTCTCATGCGCAGAAGCACGTGGACCACGACCAGTTCCCCGAGTACATGCCAAAGGATACCCTCATGCAGCGCCAGGATTGGTGCGCACACTGCCAGCGGTGCTTGCTGCAAAATTGCATGATCACCGGCTTGGTCCATGCTGCATCTCGTGCTCCCTGTAGCTCGGGATGCATGTTGCGCATCTCCGAGGCATGAGCATTCGGGCATGGAAAAAGCAAATTGTCTGGTGTGCGCACAGAGGCCCCGCCAAGCCGCATGCTTCAGTGTGGAGGCTTCTACATCCGCATGCCGGACCCGATATGTTGTTTGCTGTGCGAGACGATGTTCTGCCACAGGCGCAAGTCGCCGGCATGGTTCGGGCTCGTCCGCAAGCACGCGGAGCTGGCGGTGGCAGACGTGCAGTACCTGTCCATCATGCGCGACAACTGCAAGGCCCGCACCATGATCAACAAGAAGTGCGCCACTCTTCAGGCTTGGTGTCCGCACTCCTCATTTCGCTGCAACTGGCAGCGCGGTGCAACGCCCGCGCGGCGCCACCTGGCGCTGTCTCACAAGGTCCCGCAACTCAATCGATGGCGTGCAAGCCGATGTCAGAGAGCTTGACGCTCTGTGCACGCCCGCCGCCGCGGGCCAGCGGGAGTGTTGTGCTGCGCCGTGCGGCACTTGTGCGCTTGTGCAGGCTTTGCGGCCTGTTGGCGTTTATGCTTATTGGATGAGCTCAGCGCCTTGCAGACCCGCTGCCAACTTGAGACGAATCACGCACTGGTCGCCCGCTGCGTCGTGGCCATGCACGGGGCCCTGTCCTGTCGCAACACTTTGTTGCCGCCTTCGGCTGGCGCGGGTGACACCCGTGCCACCCGGACGAGCACTGGTCCCCTGTCGCGCGCTCACCATGTCGAGGTTCCCCTCAGCCCAATCTACCAATCACTTGCCAATCAGTCACCAATCAGTTCGTCAATCAGTTGGATGTGGATACCAATCAGTTGTGGGCGGCGCAGGTGGCGCATGTGCTACCTGGACGAGCACTACGTGCCCAGCCTGCTGGCCTTCCACGGCCTGGACAACGAGACCGACTGCCGCGGCGGCCTGGTCACCGCCAACTGGACGGGGTCCGCCACCGGGCACCCTCTGGAGTATGCGCCCGGCGACATCAACCCGCAGCTGTGAGCGCCCTCCCGCTCATGGATCCCTCATGGCTGCATCGCCTCACTGCTGCGCCTGCTCAGTCGGGAGGGGCGTGCCGCGGCGCCGTCTCCTGCAACTGCCTCCCGCAGCAGCCGCAGAGGTGGGTGAGGGTGAGGCGGACTAGGCTGGTACCGAGCTGTGCGGAGCAGGTTGCAAGCTGTCTGAAGCCGGCGCGCAGCGCTGCATCACAAGGGGTGTGCAGCAGTCATGCTGTAGACCCCGCGAGTCACTGCTTGCTGGTATTTCCATCGCCTTCCTGCCCACCCCCAACAAGCTCTGTCGACAGCCTCGTGCGGCGGAGAGTGCCCGTCTCAACGGGCATGGAGCTCGCATACAGCAGCCAGCCGCGTTCGCTCCGCGATGCTCTGCATCGTCACTGCGGAATCGAGAAGCCCAGGGCGAGCGAGCCGCGGCAGATTGGTTCAGAACATTCGAGTGCAATTCAATATCGTTTTGACCCGGGTGCAGGTTCAAGCGCCTGCGGGCGGACGTGTACTTCGGCCGGCGGCTGGACTGGCAGGCCTGTAATTCCGAGGATGCCATCAGGTGCGCAATGCTGGCGCGCCCCGCCGGCTGTGTCAGCCCGCCGGGCAGTCGGTGTGCTCCGCCGCTGCGCTGCCGTTCCCCTTGTTGCTGCGCGGTGCCAGCGCCGCTCGCAAAGCTCCGCGGCATGCATCCCACATGTGGCGCTCTGCCCTGGCATGGTGGAGGCAGAAACACAAACTCCGCTGTTCTTTGCTGTTGTTCTGCTGGGTTTTCTCCCGACTTGCACAGCATTGCACAGCCTTCTTGACTGTTTGGTTCCTGCCGCTGCCGTAGCCGGGGGCTGCAGTCCTTTGTGCGGGCGGACGAGACGGGGACGCGCTCCTGCCGCAGCAAGAACCGCTGGAGCCAGCGTAATCTCAAGTACAAGTGTCCACTGTTTGCGCGGAAGTTCAGGTGGGGAAATCACACAGCGTCGCCCAAGCAGCATGCTGTGGGGAGTCACACAACCAGCCCAATTGCACCACACCGCCTTTCAGTCCTCCCCAGCTACCTCTGTGCACAGCGTGCGCCGTCAATGTATGCAGCGTCTGCCGTGTGCTGCACGTTCTGTGCTGAACAAGCTGGCGTCCCTGCTGCAGAAACGACACTGTGCGAGCCGTGTATGACGCGCTCATCGACTGCAGGCAAGTTCCTCAAGCGGTTCTCCTGCACGATGCCGGCACTCATTTGCGAGGTTTCACTCAGGCGAGGATCACTCAGGGTGATGCACTTCCGTAGTTGGTTCAGTCCGGGCGAGCAGTATTGACTCCGTGGAGTGGGTTGTGTGCAGGGCGGGGTCGAGCCTCAACATCCTAGACTTGGGGGAGGGTTGCTCTTAAGGTTGGGCATCGTGTTTTGTTTCAATCTTGACAGCAGCTGCGCTGTCTGAACAAGCGCCACTGCGCATCTACCTAGGCGGAGGGGGGCTGCCCGCCGCACCCCCCGGCACTGTGAGGGCGTGCCCGCTGGCGCAACTGAGGGCGTGCATTGCAATCGCATTCTTTTGCAACCAGCAGGCACCGAAAACCGTTCCATAGGCGCTGTAAGCCTGTGGATCATCTGAGCGAGCCACGAATTCAAGTGCAACCTTCCAAAGCAAATCGAACCAGAAGATTTGGGACCCGGTTGCAAAACCCTTATGAGAACACCGCGTCAAAAAATCTGCGCCACGAGTCCGGCTCTTTCATCACGGGTCATGGAGCTAACAAATCATTACGCAGCGAGCTCAACGCAAATCGCACACAGAACTCGCTGAAACATACTCCAACCTCACATTTGAGCTTTCAGCACACTGCCAGCAAGCCGGTGCCCCAAGTTTATATCGGGTGGAGCCCTTTTCGACTGCCCCCCGCGCTGCAGAGCGCCATGCATGTCAGCGCCTGGCACAGCCGGCCAGCCTTCCCGGCGCACGCGGACAGGCAACAGCCCGAGGCGCGAAGCGCGGCTCCAGCCCCGCGGCTGCAGCTCCAGCTGAGGCAGCTTCAGGCCAGGCCCTCCGGGCCCCAGCAGCAACGTCAGCAGCACAGGCAGCCCCGGGCACTTCTCAGCGTCTGGCCCAGGCCGCACGCCGCCAGCAGGGTGGCCCGCCTGGCTTGCAGAGCCTTTGCGGCACCAGCTTCGTTGCCTCGGGACAGTGTTGACTACAATGGCAGCGCCTTCTCCTACCTCCCGGACTTCAGCAGCGACCTCAGCAGCGCGCCGCTCGGCGCTACGCCCCAGCCTCTACCGCGAGCCGTGGAGGGCGCAGTCGACGACCCGAGGCTGCACAACCCGCTGCAGCGACAGGAGCGCCTGGGCACGGGCTGGATGGGGGCAATCATCGAGTATGAGGGCATCGTGAGTCCCCTTCTGCGCTCTCATGTGTCGGCTAGTCTTCAACAATTGGTTCTCCGCCAGTTGCTGTCTCAGACTTTGGGCCAAAAGCTTGATTTTGGTTGATATCGCCGCTATTGTTGGTTTGCAGACCTGGTTGGTGTCCCTTCCTGCAGTTGGTGTCCCTTCCTGCAGTTGTGCGCACGTCATGTCCGTGTCTCGTCCTGGTGACTCAGCCAGCAAACGCTGCCGACACAGCTCCACGGTGCCGGTGCAAGCACTGCGGAGCCACACCCGCTGCTGTGACGCTTGTCCATGCGCACCGGCATCTCACACCCTGCCATCACACATTTCCTGCAGGCGGTGGAGGACTTTTCGGACCTGCACACGCGGGCGTGGCAGCAGCTGGCGGTGGAAGAGGGGAAGCCACAGCCATTTGCGTGGGCTATGCGCCGCGCTGAGGGCATGAAAAACGAGCAGGTCCGTCCGCATCCTCCAAGATGTCCCTCTTGCCACCTTCCTTTGCATTGC
Organism: Deuterostichococcus epilithicus; assembly: GCA_033439295.1. Classification (NCBI taxonomy): domain Eukaryota; kingdom Viridiplantae; phylum Chlorophyta; class Trebouxiophyceae; order Prasiolales; family Stichococcaceae; genus Deuterostichococcus; species Deuterostichococcus epilithicus. The sequence goes on along the minus strand of JAVTLE010000004.1, from coordinate 404,650 downwards.
GCTTGACATTCGGCAACTGCTCACGTTGCAGAATGCTATGTGCTATGTGCCAATGCCAGCGACGCTCGCTGGCATGTCATACCCAACCGGCGCCATGCGTGTCTTTCACCGATGGATGGTCGGCATTGTCGCTTCACAGGTGGTGCAAGAGGTGCTGCTGTGGTCGCGGGCGCCGATGGAGGTGCGGCGGCTGTGCGCGCGCAAGGAGGAGTTGTTCCGTGAGCTCCGCGGCGATGCTGCCCCTGCCATGCCGCCAGGGACTCTGGCCCTGCTGGACTTGCTCTCCAAGCACAACGTACGCTTCTCTTCCGTCCGAGCCGTTAATCCTGCATCGGAAATGAAGCACATGCAGACCAGCAGGGGCGTGCGCGACACCCGCAGCAGCATCCCATGTTGTACCCAGTGCTGGCAGCACGTGCGGCGTGCGCCCATGCTGTGGATGTCTGCTCCCACACCTCCTCGCTTGTTTCGCCTGATCCGCCAAGGCACCATCGAGGGGCTCTCTTCCCGAAAGCCTGCATCCCCTCGCCTACCCAGGTGCCGGTGGCGCTGGCGTGCTCGGCGCCCGAGGCACGTGTGCGGCCGGTGCTCGACGCGCTTGGCATCGCAGACCGCCTCGCCGGCATCGTGACGGCGGAGGACGTGGCCCGCGGTCGCCCGGACCCGGAGGCCATCCTGTATGCGGCGCAGCAGCTGGGCCGCCCGCCCATCCGCTGCGTGCTCATCGGTGTGTGCTTGTAACGCCTCCGCAACCCCCCCGCCAATGTCCATGACGCGCAGCTGCCAGCCCATCAGCTGCGTGCTCGCCAGAGTTTGTCGTTTGGCGCTGTGACGGTCTGCGTGCCGTGACTGCGCTGCAGAGTTGCTGCAGCTCTTGAGCTTTGGCAGCAGATGCCGCTATGCATCCATTGGAGTCTTGCTTGTGTTGCATTCGATGTGTTGCGCAGGCTGCACAGCTTCACTGACCGAGCCGCCTGCATCGTCTGCAGGCAACTCCAACGCCAGTGTGGAGGCTGCGCGAGAGTGTGGCATGGCGGTCGTGGCCGTGGCCGGCCGCACGCCCGTGTATGAGCTCACAGCCGCTGACCTGGTGGTGAGGCTTTGCTTCCATGCCTTCCACTTACATTCCTCGTGTTTAGGCTGTCAAACACCCCGACCACACGCGCGCAGACCGTGAACGGTGCTGCACCAGCTTGCGCGCTGCAGTGGTAGCTGACAACCCTGGACCATGCGCCACCTGGCCTGCTTGCCAGAAACTGAATTGAAGTCTGCCCTCCCGCACCCAGTTCGCTGGTTGGACGCTCCTCTTACCCTTTTCGCCCCTCTGCCTCGCAGGTGCGCAGCCTGGACGAGCTGTCGTTCATCAACCTGAAGCAGCTGTTCCGCGAGGAGGAGCGCGTCGCCTTCCAGGTGCCGCTTCCCGCTTCCGGCGCTCGTGACCATCGTCTGTCCCAGGCCTGCTGGCGCTCCATGTGGTCGCTGCACTTAGCACATGAAGCAGCTGTCTGAACAATTGACGTCAGACCTGCCTCAGCTTGAGGGTGAACAGCTGTGTGCCTTGTGCCCAGCTGCTGGACTTGATGCCATAACGTCTTCTTGGTGCTCATCGTCTGGCTGTCATTTCTTGCAGCTTGAGGAGGAACTGGAGGACGAAGAGCCGGCAGCCAAGCAGAAGGCGCCCGTCATCACCATGGAGCGACCCTGGTGATCAAATGGGAATCGCCGTGCCACCAAGGCGCCAAACGCTGCGGAGTTGCGCTTGCGTTGGAATCGCTGCTTAGTGGGCCTCTGCTCATCTTCCACCTGCGGTTCGACGTGCACGTAGCCGGAGGCTGGAACGTTCCTCGGGCGACCCTCACGGCTGGCGCAAGCAAGCACTGTGCGAATTTCGGGGTTGTAGAGCGTGTCATTTTCCTGCATTAGATATGTGTACCATCATTGCCTGCCATCTCAAGTCACAACGATGGCAGTGATCTGGGTCTCGTGTGTCCACGGGGCTTGTGGGAATTTTTGTACAATGGTCGGGGGAGGAGATAACACTTTGTCAGGGTTGGGCAACCGTGTGTTTCTATATTTCATGCTGCGTTTGCGGACGGGCAAAGTACCAAGAATTGTGATGTGCCAGTTGGGCTGTCAGGTTTCAGCATCCGCTACTGTAACGGTTTGAGCAATCGAGTATTCCTGTGCAGTTGCATGGCAGAGCAAGCGACCACTGCCTGCAATTGATCTGTCTCCAGCCCAGACGGCAGTCGTCAATGTTGACGACAGCATGTCAGCATCGCAGGATTCGCAGCTCGCCTGCAGCGAAGAGTCCATCTCGCTCGCTGCGTGCGAAATCTTATGCAGCGTTGGGTCAGCAATATCAACACATCTTGCTGGTCAAGCACTTGGCTGCAGTAGGAAATCGTGCATATTTGCATCTTTAACTCTGGCCGATCGAGTTGCTCCCAACTCCGACGAATTCGCACTTTTTCCATACAAACGTCGCGATACATCTGCGCGGCTTATCTGGTGTAAAATCTGCTGACGGCTCTGCAGATTGATACAGCGGCGGGCCCAGGAGTTCCTGCCTGGGATCATCACCGCGTGGCCACAGTCCGTTGCCAGAGCATAGCATAGCACAGCTGTAGTTCGCGCTCGAGTCACCGACTATTTCGAGGCGGGCGCCGCGCCAGCAGCAAGCTTGTGCGCTGAGCAGCAGCGGGGCAACATGGACGCCATCCGCGGCATGTATGCCGGCGCCAAAGGCTACATTGGTGAGCAAGTCGCCAGCGTCAAGGCCTTCAACAAGCGGGAGGCGCTCATGCAGGGCGTCAACCTCGGTGAGCGTAGGATCTGTGTCTCGCTTCAGAAGTGCCACTGCGGCCATGCACTGTGTGCTGTCCATGCCAGACATACATTTCCAGCTCGCAAAAGCGCTTGCTCCCCGACACTAGGAAGATCGCTTTTGCGCAGGCCTGATTGTCACCTCAGCGCTCATGATCTGGAAAACCCTCATCCTGGTCACTGGCAGCGAGTCGCCGGTGCGGTTTGCTCCGGGCGGCTGCTTGGCGGCAGCACCATCTGCATGACACAAACCGTTCGCAATCCCTGTCGAAAATTCGTCTGCACTCACTGGCGCATCTGCTAGCTTGGGCGAGAAGGCATTTGATCTGCAATGCGCTGCCGGGGCCAGGATAACTGGACGCATCGCCTCGCGGCCAGTGGCCCTGCACAGGCTCTCGACAGCTGTGTGGGGCTTTGTCTTTGCGGCATCACGCTCACATTGTGGTCCATCCTTCCCAGTCTGTCTCACATGCATGACGCCTCCACAGCTCCTCCCGCAATGGAACTCCAGAAGCATGTTTGCTCGCGGCTGTTTGTGGTGCTGAGCAGCCATATGGAGCCGAGCTGTCGCCACACGCGCCTGACACCGGCTCAGTTCAAAGGCTCACAACAGCAGACATACATCGGCTACATGTCTTGGGTTGACACAAATGCACTGGAGCGGTGTCTGTTCCACTCCCCCAGGTGGTCGTGGTACTGAGCGGCAGCATGGAGCCAGGCTTTTACCGAGGCGACATCCTGTTCCTGCACATGGGCCGCACGCCCGTGCGCGCTGGCGAGGTCGTGGTGTTCAACATTAACGGTCGCGACATCCCCATCGTGCACCGCGCCATCAAGGCGCGCCCGCCGTCGCTGCCACCGCTGCCGCTCTCGCGTCTGCTGCTTGCGAGTCGCGGTTGAAGCTCCCGTGAGACTGGCCCCAGCAACAGGACATCAGCACTGCGGCAGGTGCATGACGGAATTGTCCTCCATTTCACCTCCCTGTCAGCTGCTGAGCTGATATGCCTGCTGCCGTTGTGCGCGCAGGTGCACGAACGCACATCTGGCCCGCCGCACCTAGATATCCTGACCAAGGTGCGGTGCAGATGCCGGCCCTGTTCCCAGAGCACATGGCGTCTGCACGTTGCCCACACCATTTCCACTGTGGATCGCCTCGATGGATTTGGGTTGACGATTTGATGCCGACTGTGTTTAGGTGCTCATTGCACAATGAGCTCCGCGTTGCACAGTAGCTGTGGTTCCCCCTTCTGTGTTCTCCCTTCTGTGTTCTCCGGCCCGCGATGCTGTGCCGCCTGCCTCGCAGGGGGATAACAACAGGGGTGACGACAGAGTCCTGTACGCAGCGGGGCAGGACTGGCTGCACCACCCTGACAAGCACATCATGGGTCGAGTCGTCGGGTGCGCCTGGTTGTCGGGCACGGACCGGTGCCGCCGCATGAAGCTTGGGCAACTCTGCTAGGGGTACACCGCAGCTGTTTTCTCTGACCTTGTCTCATGGCTGGCTGCAGGTATCTTCCCTACGTGGGCATGTGTACGATCCTAATGAACGACTACGTGTACTTGAAGTACGCGCTGATAGGTGTGTTCACCGAGTGGCCACTGCGCACAGTGAATGTTCAATTCGGCCGTTCCAGACATGTCTCTGCCTTGCATCTCGCTGTCCTATGGTGTCTCCCAGGGCGAGCAGATCGGCTATTTGTCACAGGTGTCCTAGCGCTTTTCGTCATCACGTCCAAGGAGTGACCGCCGGGGCAGGAATTGGTTGGTCGGAGAGGTTTTCGATTAGCGAATGTTTGAAGCGTTGCGTCAAGTGCACATCAATCTGACTGCTGGAACTGTTGTCATCACATTCACTCGCTCTGACTCCACAACAGTGTCTGGCTCTTGTCGTACACTTGTCGTCCTTGCATCTAACATCAAACATTGGGGCAACCCTGTTGAAAACTTTCCTCTTCAGCACATTACGGCCTCTCAAAGGACCGTCAAACCTGTAACGCAAGTGCCACCGATTTGTTGCAGGAATCGAGCAGGAATAGTCCAGGAATCGTCCCAATAATGATCCAGGAATAGAAAACAGCGGCGGCAGTCTGCTGCCCAAAGCAACTTCACTCTCGACAAATATGCGCTCTCTCATTTTATCTGAGCGAAGCACGTGGCCAGCTGCACGCCAGTAGGGAAGGCGAGTCTGCAATGGACCGCCGTGGGACAGTATGGAAGCCGTTCACAGCATATCCGTCGGCGCCAAGGAGGTCGTCGAGGAGCAGGTTGCCAGCGTCGAAGCGATCAATATGCGCGAGACGCTCATGCAGGCTGTCAACCTCGGTGCGGGTGATTCTGTGACTTCGGACTGCAGCAGTGGCAGCACCGTTTGGCGGTGCATGCCAATGGTCTTCACCATGTTTCAGCCTGTCATGTCCGCAAATAAGAGCTGCTTCAAGCTCAAAGCAGCAGATGTAATTCCTCCTTGACGACATGTGTCCTTAATATCGCGCAGGCCTCGTTCTCACATCGGCGCTCATGTTAGGGAAGACCCTTTTTGCTGAAACGGCTGCCTGACATTTGTAGCTGTAGAGGTGAACAGCCGGTGAGCACGTGCGATAGACACGATCCCGGTTGATGTCGGCTGACCTGACATGGGAGCGTCAACAATCGAACACAACTAGCCTCAAGCCAGAGGCAGCATCATGTGCATAACCGGGTCCAGATACAGCCATGCGGCCGCAGCGCGCGAGCCGCCGATCCAAGCGTCGTACCCCGCGAGCAGCTGCTCGCGAGCATCTGCGCGCCCTGCGCGCAGGGCGGCTGTCGCCTCGACAGGCGCCAACACCGGCTGCGCGCCACTGGCGGTTTCTGTCAATAAGGCACAGAGAGCACTCAGCACTTACTGGTACGAGGACGGCACTGCAACATGTGAAGCCGAATGAGGGGTTCCATTTTGATGCCGCCAGCCGCCTGCCAATGCATTATAACAGAACGGGTGTTTATGTGCTAAGAGTCTCGCTGTATGATTGTATGCTTGAAGGATTTACAGAGGTGCCAAGTCTGCAAGTTGCGAAGTCCCGTATAGGTTCAGCAGGTCAGCATACCATCCCTGATCGTATAACACATGCTGTCAGAACGTTCATGTCAAGGCGAAGGAAGTGTACAGCCAATGAACGTTCGTACAGACAACATGCGTCAGATCTTAGAAAGATCTGACACGAGCGAATCTAGGAAAAGGCCAAGGAAGGCTGTTCTACTACATACCTTCCCCACCTGAAAACGTTTTTGTCCTCAAAAACCGAAGGCAGGCCATCAGCATTTTTGCGAAACCACAGTCTGGGGTAAACCGCCAAAACCCCCAGCTGCTTTCCCTAGAGCTATCCCGTGCCACTGATTGGTCCCCGGGGGCGGTAGCTCTCATTCGTGGGAAAACAGGTGGTGCTGAATGGTCAAGTGGCTGAGCGCAAAAGCGGCGCCCAGCCATCGAGGAAAAGTAGCTGCAAACAAATGTCCAAAACGAACACGAGTATCTGCAAACGGACGAAAAGCCGCGCCAGTGAACCCTAGCCATGTCTATCCCGCTAAGGCCATCGTTATGGCAGTGATGAATCGCCGGTGCGGTCCCGTGCAAGCTGGGCTGCATGAGTGGCAACACACGGAAGCTCATAACGACTCGTAGCCAAAGAAGTCTGCTCGTCATGATCTCACCAGCACTAACACATTTAGGACGAACGTCACCTGACCAGATGCACTTGGATTAGATTACAGCGTCGTGACTCGCCCGCGGCAGGCGCCGCCGCCTCCGCCAGCGCACTGGTTGCTGACTTATTGCTCACCCTCGGGAGCCCGCCCATCTCTAGGTGGTGCTGGCGCTGAGCAGCAGCACGATGGAGCCGAGCTTACACCGCATGATGTCGTCAGGTGTCGGAGTGACAAAGCGATGTGAACCCTGAACTTGCACGGGTACTAGTGGTGTGAGAGCGGCTACTCTCAACTCCCAGGTGGTCGTGGTGCTGAGCGGCAGCATGGAGCCGGGCTTCTACCGCGGCGACCTCCTGTCACTGCACTTGGGCCGCGCCCCTGTGCGCGCCGGCGAGGTCGTGGTGTTCAACATCGAGGGGCGTGAGCCCGCCATCCCAATCGTGCACCGCGCCATCAAGGCGCGGCCGCCATGCCTCAGCGCACAGCAGCTCCGTGGGACTGCGCTCTCGAGCGCGGTGGCTGCCTGTGCCGGGTGTGGCCGCGTCGCATGCTCAGCGCGGTTGGCGACACGTGCGGGTGCATGAACGGGCGTAAATATGAGGAGATTAATAAAACATTGACAAAACTGCATGATGAACTTGGTTCCATCTAGCGGCCAAGGGCAGCAAATGATACTGCTCCATAAACAAGGTAAGAGGAGGGAGGTAGCGCCAAAAACCTTCACACGGTGCAACGGAAACAAATGAGCTTGTGACCATTGAAAACACATCCAGCGGCTGACACACGTGAGAAAGGAAGGGTGCTTCATATCAACTCTAGAGATGTCTCTAGCAGCTCTACTGTAAATTTGATGTGCTAAAGGTGGTCACACAGCCTGAGCGCCGGTGCATCCTGTCTCGGTGCTTAAGCCATCATATCATGCTGCATCCTCTGCCGTCCCAGTGCAGTTGGTTTCGACCCCTGCCTGGCAGCAAGCCGCCGTGCCTGCTTCCCTTGCTGTGTGCCTGGCAGCCCACTGCCAAGCCGCCGCTGGCGGGCTGAGCTTTCGCTCGCACCCTCGGCCTGTCTCCAGCGCTGGCTAGGCCTCCCAGCCCCACCATTCTCCCATGCGTGTGCATGGGCAGAGCAGCTCGACTATGCCGGCTGAAACCCCTGTCGGCCGCTGAGCGCGTCAACCAGGTGGTTCCTTCCATGTAGATTGCCGGACCCAGAATATGCTGACCGGGCGCGTCAGCGGTTGAATTCTAGGTGAAGTGCACCACAGAGCCCGTTGGGTGCATCACCCGCGTCACTTGTAGTTGGGCTGGATGGCGGGGCCCTGGTAGGCGGGCGCATAGGGCTGGGCGCCGCCGGCAGCGTACTGGCCATTGGCGTCGGTGACCGGCAGCGCGGCAGTCGGGCGCCGCAGCGCATGGCGCACAAAGCCGGGCGTCACCAGGATGAGTAGCACCAGCAGCTCCGTCAGGACCAGCAGCGGCCAGAAGAACCTGCGGCAGCAAGCGGGCAGAGCGTGTCAGGTGCTAGGGCAGGAGGTCAGGACTTGCTTCCAGGGGAAACTTGCTTCCGGTGCTACGAGGCTTGGCAGCCTGGGGGATGGCAGTCGTCTGGCAGATCGTGTCATGCAGCCGGCATAGCCATGCAGCTGAGGCTGCGATTCTCACTCGATTGAGGACACTAGCAGGTCAGCTGCTGCAGGATGTGAGCAGCAGCCATGAAGCAGCCAACGCTCGCACTGCGGGGCGGCGCGCGGCACGAGGGAAGGGAATTTGAGAGCTGCCAGCCTTCCATCAGAGCATCAGGCGGAAAGATGGGGAATGATAAGAGGAAAGGGGCAGACTTGTTCTCGTAGTAGCGGCCGGTGTTGTGCCAGATGGCGTAGATCTGGAAGCCTGCCTTGGCCGACAGCAGCAGGCCGCAGATGAGCAGCCCGGGGGCAGCCTGCGCAGGACGGCAGCAAACATACTGGGTCTCGCTGCCAGCGTATCACAGTCAGCAGACAATGCTGCAGAGTTAGGATCGGCTCGAGTTGAGTTGATGTAGAGTTGATGCGATCTGGTCGCATTCAAGACTATGGTGCAGCACGGAAGCAGATGTGCAGCGCCCCTGGTAAACAAGATAGGAGATTGTTAGGGGTTTCAGGGCGCACCGCGCGGGCGCCGCGGCGGCACAGGACGCTCAGGGCAAGGATGTCGAACACGAAGAGCACCGCGCCATACACCTGAACCATCACGAAGCTGCTCGGTGAGGCGAGACACAGAGGTTTGGTCTGAGAGTTGTCGCGGCCTCGAGATGTGAACTGGGATGGGGTGGGATGGGGGGGTGCAGCCAWGGCGGTTTGACTGTAAGCCAACTTGTTTTTGTTTGTGAACACGGATTCGGGGGCGTTGCAGTGAAGAACTCACGATGACAGCAATCTTGCGCAGTGTGAAGCCCCGGTCGTACTGGTTGAGGGTCGATGACGCGCGGTCCTGCGCATATCACGCAGCACCTCTTGAGTTTGGCAGCAGCCAGTGGAGATGAGAGTGTTTCCAACGCACAAGCAGAGGATTGAGTCATGCGCTCCCCCGTGCCGTGCTAGGCAGCTCGGTAGCCGACCAGCAGTGGCAGCCGACCAAACTGCAATCACCGCATGCCAGGATTCTCAATGAACGGTGCAGCAGCACGCGGATGCTTGTGAAGTGCCGAGCATGAGAGGGGTGTCAACGACTGCACCTGCAGGACTGCGCCGGCGATGAACAGGCCGGAGCCGGCAAGGATGAGGACGCTGGCAAGCGTCAGCAGGCAGCAGTGTCCGGTGCGGCCGCGCTTGGTGGCACCCTCGGTCCGAGACCGCGCCCTGCAGCACGTCATGAACCCAAATCAGCCCTGCAGCAGTTTACACGTGCACGGTCGTGACGACCTCTGCTGCTCAGCATCCTGGTGGCCTGCAGTCCTGTGCAAGCCTCTGATCCAATATTCCAACATGATTGTGGCGACGGTGCGTCGCTTTTCTTGGGTGCAGGGTGCCTGTGCAAGGGCCGGCTGCTGGCTCTGCTGACAAGCCATGCACATGACAGGCACTACACGAGCGTACAGAGGGCCTGCGCGACTCACGTGCCGGCCCAGAGGTGGTACAGTATGATGACAATGAGCGTTGTGCCGGCTGCCTCCAGGATCTCGAACACCTGCGGAGCGGGGGGTGCGTTGAGGCGTTGCTTCAAGCGTTGGTTGGCTTCGCTCAGGATGAGCTTTTCTGTTGAAATCGAACTTGTTTCTGAAAACAAACAAGTTTCGCAGAAGCAGGGCGTCCATTGCGGCAGAAAGCAGGCACACATCAAGCATGATGAAGGGTGCCAGAGACGGGCACTTCAGGCTGCTCACCTCTGCATATGCGCGCTTTGTGTTTTTGTAAAGAAGTGCACGTATGACGTATGTCGCGACGCGCTCTGCACAGCACCAGGTCCGTCGTGTCACTTGTCGTGCACCACGGAGCCAGGTACAAGCCGGGAATTGTCGACTACACCTCCTGACCGCAGCGACCAAGCATGCGAATGCAGGTAGAGTGACGCACCAAGGGCAAACAGGATGATGAACAGGTGGATGCCGAACTTGTCCCTGCAAGCCGTCAATCTCAGCACAATCACGATCTGGGCGTCTAGGCTGCGGGCAGGCTTGCAGTTAGTGCAGTTGGTGCAGTTGCAGCACTATGCACACCCTTGAAACACCGGCAGCAACATCTGCACCCACACCAAGCTCAACCGCCACACCTGATGAGGTTGAACAGCGCCAGAATAGCGCCCAGTGCGAACAGTGCACCAGCGACAATCTGCGCAGCAAAGCAAGGAACGTTCATCCTCGGCCTGGCACCACACCAACTCCCACGTTCAATCACCCCTTGAAACTCACGGCAAACCGTTGAAGCCAGGGCAGCGTGCCGGCAGCAGACCTCGACTCACCGCGAGTATGTAACCCAGCTTGTTGAGCTCAATCGACAGCACGGGGTTGCGCTGCAGCGTCGTGAAGGCATCGCCGACAGGAGAGAAGAAGCCCGCGATATCGCCGCCATTGACGTCCACACCGCCCGAGCCCACATTGACGACGCCCATTGTGTGCGCGGATGAGGGACCTGCAGGCGCACGAGACGTCATACGCTCACATCTACCACTGTCGAAGTGCGACGAATGCAGAGAGAGAACGTGGGGTACACCCCGAACTCAGCAGCCGTCGCCCATGCACCCGCACTCGCGCTCGCCACCCACGACGACGGCTGGTTGATCTGCGAAAGTCATTCACGCTGCAGACGCTGCACAGCGAGCAGTATGTTGACAGCAGCCGCGCATCTTCAGCAAATCACCCTCTGTGAATATGGTTACCACTGATGCACCTTGACACCCGTGACGCCAAGGCTCGTCTTTTCGTTGCGTTTCCGCAACGAAATCTGATCCAGTGAGATAAGGTCCACTCCAGACACGCGTCGCAGAGGTGCACTGGGTAACAGATTCGTGGCTGTCACTAGATCTGAAGTGCAAAGCGCTGCCTTCCTGTAAGGCGGCGGCTTTGAGATAATGCTTGTCCGTCAGAGGGTTCTTCAGGGCAAGCAGATCTGTCAGGTGACGGAGCTGCACTCCGTGTAGCTGGCGCCTCCACAAATATGCGAGTCCAGTCACGGGCAATAGATTGGCCGTCCCGGCGCAGCTCGGCGTGCCCGTGCGTAGAGACTGCCGGAATGCTTGATGCTAGGAGGACACAGTGTCTGCGAAGCAATTCACCTGCCCGCTGATGCGAAGACGCTCGGCAGTAGCTAGTGAGCAACGCCCGTACTGCTGGGTGCTGTTCGGCGGCGTGCAGGTGCTTGTGTGCAAGATAAGTAACGGGCGCGACACGCACTAAAATTGCCTGGTCGAGAGAAGAGTGTCACGATGACACCGCCTGCGCGTCTTGTCGTGCTGATGAGTGGGATCTCGCGAACGATGTGATGGTGGCAGCTGGGCAGCCGTGGTGAAGTTGACGGCAAGCCACGCGGTAATCCGGGTTTCTGGCTGACACAACAGGATATGAGTCATTGCAAGCCAGAGGCGAGTCGACAGATACTCCACTACTTCGTTGGACGCCCATGCAATTCAAAGCGGCAGCAGCGACAACGACGGCGGCGCCGCCGAAGTCTAGCATGTTCATTGCAAATAACCACCAGAGCACTTTCGCCGTTCAACAAGGCAGCCACAGGCGACTGAGGATCTCTCAATCGCTTTCCGAATCCTCCGAGTCCTCTTCGGGTTCCTGGAAGTCCGCAAACTCGGCACAATCGAATCCATGCACTTCCATCCGCCTGTCAGGGCTGCCGTTCCAGACAATCGGCAAGCTACAGCTGCGGGCGGTCCCAACGATGGCCTCGGCGATCGCCGCGTCTGCCCCACTGACGTCCGAGTAGCTGCCATGCGCCAGGCACAACATGCCGGTTGCGGCAAGGCGCCATGAGTCCTTGGGAAAGCACATCGGGGTGTCTGAGGGCCTCAACATCTTCTCCATAGCCGTCTGTATCAGTGTCGCAGAACAAGGTAAAGTGGTGCACCTGTACGTGGAAGAAGCACCACCCCTTGTCCGTTGGCACCCTATGCTCATTCACCTCATAGAGCCCGTCTGACATCGAGAAGCCGCAGCACTGTTGTGCAGTGATTCCTTGGGCAGGAAGCTTCTGGAAAAACTCTTCGAGCTGCGCCCGCTTGGGCATCTGTGTGTGGTCAGCCCTCGATAGGGTGTTTGCATGCTCCTCAAATCTCAAGTTCAAACGCCAGCTCGTATGCGTAGTGCGACGCCACGGAAGCACATATGTCGACACGTTTTCCGCTGTTGCAGCGTGCAGGAGGTTTCGCCTTTTGCCGCAAGTCTGTGGCACGCCTGATGTTGTTGGTGACAAGGCGACCCTAAACCCTGCGTCCAAACTACTGTGGGCGTGCCACCTTTTTTACCTTCGATTTTCAAAGGAACTGTCGGAAGTTGCAGCAGGGCTGTGCTTCCCAAACCTGCTGCTTCGGAGTGAGATTGCTTTTCCATTGGGATTATCGGCTATCGCGTTCTGGCGGCGAGCTCCTCACTGAATAGCTATCTGACAGGCAATTGAGCCTCGCGGGCACCAAAACCGCATATGTTCCAGACCGCAAATAGGCAGCCGCCACTCGGTGCACGTACAGCAGGTGCGGTTGACAATCGGGATTGATGCAGTGCGCATGGCTGGGCGCTGGCGGTCATGTTGCGGCGCGCTGGCCCGCGATGGTAACCCGTGCCGGAGCAGGAGCGCATCATTCAAGAGTCATCACCAGCGAGACATGGAGAGCCTCGATCAGGTGCCTAGAGATGTTCTTTCCATTCAGGCAGCCGACGACCCTGGCTTGACACTTGACAGCACTGGAACACGGCATGCCTTTCCTCCGCGATGAATTTCAGTAGGATCATGACAGCGGCGTCAAGTGCGGTACTACGCTGCAGCAGGTGGCCTTGCCATGGGCTCGGGGCTGATCATGGACGACAAGACATTTACAGACACACAGGCACGACACCAAAGCCGAAACCACGAGGATGCTAAACCTTTCAGTGCAAATGGCAGCGGGATCTGCCTCCAAAAACAACATCAATGGTCCACCAGCAACAGATGTGCAGTGCACTCGTCTTCTCATGTGGAACACGTTCTAAGCCGTGTCAAACCCGCAGAAAATTGCAGGGCACTATTGGCGCCCTGCTTCTGTAAGCACTGCCATTCAAAGCGAAGCCGCCACTGTCGGCAGTTGGCCTTCATGATCACTCCGTTTGCACGATGCAGCCTCCACTGTGCGATCGCGGCTGCTGGATCGTCAGTCGGTTTCGACCACCTTCGGGTATTCCGAGTGGCGCCGGAGGCTGCCTACGACCTACGACAGGCGCTCGACTACCAACGCCAGACTCCCATCAGGCCTTGGTTGTGGCGCCGAACTTCTCGATCAGCAGCTCCCGCAGCTTGGGAAGCAGGATCTCCTCCTCGCAGGGAATGCCCTGCAGCACACAGGAGATGCTGGGGTGAGCAAATTTGCAGTGAGAAACGCTGCCAGCTGGTGGACATATACACCCCAGCAATCGAGCTCCCCGTGCCTTCTCCACAGGCCCCTGACAATTGTCCGATCATTTGATCAAGCCCACATTCTGACACTTGGAAGGCAAGATCGGCGTGCCCCTCAAACCGATGGTGCCGCCCACGAACACCTGGAACCCTTGTCCGTGAGCCTCCTCCTCAGCGGCCTTCCAGAGAGCATGCGTGCACCCGTTCAAGCCCACCTTTTCGAACTCAGAGGCCAGCGCGGCGTGCTCGCCGATGGTGCCGCCCAGGAAGATGCGGACGCCCTCCACTGCCTTTCCGTCCTTCTTGGCGGGGCAGCCCATCAGGCCGATGTCCGCCACCTGCGCCTGCGCCGCACGGCGGAGCAGCAGAGTCAGAAGGGTGAAGGGCTGACGCGATCGTGGAGACCCGCAGCAGACGTGACTGCCGCTGCAGCGCGCCGGCACAGAGGCAGGCGCCGCTGCAGGCGGGGCAGGGCGGCTTCAGGACGGTGGTGCCACAGCGCCGTGCCCTGCTGCCCACACCCTGCTCGACCTCGGCGCAGCGGAAGCGCGTCCGCCAAGCGCGCGCGCACCTGGCCGCAGGAGTTGGGGCAGCCGGTCCAGTGCATGCGGATGCCGGGCGGGATGTTGAGCTGTGCTTCCAGCTTCTCGACAACTGCCAGCGCGCGCTGCTTGGTCTCGATGAGCGCGATGCCGCAGAACTGGGCGCCGGTGCAAGAGACCAGGCCGCGGGCCAGCGGCCCCGCCTCGATGGGGTACTTCTGGAACAGCGGCTCCTGCGCAGCAACAGCCGGCGGAAGTGAGCCTACCCCGAAGTGCTCACAGTCAGTGTTGGAAGGCAGGAAGGCTCCCGAAACAAGGCGCTTGAGTCGGACAGACGCTTCTGCACTGTGATGCGACAGAAGCCAAGGAAGAAAGTGCGCAAACCTGGCGCATCTCGTCAAGGCGGTCCTCCGGAATGTTGGGGAACAGCAGGTTTTGCTCCACTGTCAGGCGCACCGTGCCGTCGCCATACCTGCAGAGCCATAAGACAGTTGAGATGCCCTGTAGATCTCTACCAGTGGACGAGATGCAGGTCAGCAGCAGCAGGCAGACTGACCATCCTTGTTGGCTGGCTGGCTGGCTGGCGTCAGCAGCTTAGTGCACAGCAATTGCTGCGCACAGCGGTAGGCAGGGGACGCGCATCAGCGCTGATGCGCGCATTTGGCAGGGGCCGCTCACTTCTCGGCGATGTCAGCAAAGCCGTAGAAGTCGTCAGCGAAGAAGCGACCCGCCGGGACGCAGACGCCCACCCAGAACAGGCCGTCCTGCAGAATGTGCGATTGGACTCGTTCACACGACGTGAGCCGCGAGCAAGCGCCAGTACGTGGGTGTTGCATTGCGCAACCAACGCTTGGCGACTGCCTGAACAAATCCTAAACCCTAAACCGTAATAAGTGCAGGGCGCGCTCCCCGCAGATGCGCGCCGGTGGTGCGTGCCTGTGCAGATGGATGCAGCTTCTGCTGCTTCCGGAAAATAGCGTGTCTCCTCGGAAACAGCGTTCTTCACTGCTTACCTGCTTCTGTGGGTGGATGCCCAGCACGTCCCGCCGCGCCCAGGGCGTGTCGTACTCGACGTGTACCCCCTGCAGTCAGCAGTGCAGCGCCCTCGGCTAAGCGGGGAGCACGCAGCCCGAAGCGAGATCCCACCAACCCACTCAGGGCAGCCAGGCACAGGGAGTGCGTGCTGCAGGCTGCGTGCTGCATACTGCGTTTTTCTTACTGCATGCGGTCGTCAGGTCAGTGACCTCATGCATGCACTGATCGGCGTCACGCCATGAGGTCAGCGTCGCGCCAAGTGTCCTCACCTTGGACAGGGTGTCGCCCATGCGCTCGGCAATCGCCTCCCGGAATTTGTCTACACCCCAGTCCTCCACCAGCCACATGAGCCGCGCCTTCTGCCGGTCCATGCGCTCGCCATGATCCCTGCAGGCGTGCACCTTGCAGCTCTCACGAGGGGCTTTGCACGCAGCTCGCTAGGGGGCTGCCTTGCCGAACCCTGCGGGATTCGAAAGCCTCCTAAGCCTCCGTCGGTCCCCATTCCTGGGACTCGACAACCGGCAGCGGCACAGGGAGACAGCAGACGTCCCTTGCGGCCCGCCTGCATGCGCAGCTTGGTCAGGTCATGCGACTGGGACGAATGAAATGTCAGCGTACAAAGCGGGGCGCACCTAAACACCTCCAGCAGTGCCTTGCAGTAGGCCACGACCTGGTCCTGCCGGATGAAGGTGTCGCCATCAAAGGACACCGCGTTGCGCTTGATGGAGAAGTAGCCGCCCACCTCTAGGTTGAAGCCAACCTGTCAAGAATCAAACACCAGATCTTAGTCACTGCTGTTGCCTCTCGACTTCACCTGCCCGGAGGCAAGCTGGCAGGTTGCACCTCTGGCACTTGCGTGCCGCCCTCACAACAGATGCCCCAGACCAGCGCGGCGTGACAGGTGCGCATGAAATTGCAGCCTCACTGGTGCGGCTTGCGTCACACGTTTTCTGCTGGCTGGTTCCTCAAGATAACGACGAAAAGGTTCCCACGGCTTGCCGCTGCCAGTAGCAAAGCGGCCCACCTCGCCGGTCTCGGGATGCTTGACAGCGACGAGGCCGACGTCGTTGATGTGGGTGTGCGGGAAGTCGTCGCGCGAAGGGCTGAGCGCGATGTTGATCTTGCGCGGCAGGTTGCTCAGCTCCGCGTTGCCCTTACCGTTGTTGGTGTACATCGCATTGATGTCTGCGGCACAATTCCAAGCCTGAGTTGAATGTCGACTGACCAGGGCAGCACGCCGCTGTGCTGCTGCTGGCGCGCCCAAGCCCAATGCCGCCGCCGCGCTGCAGAGGCGGCTCGGCCTGCAGCCCACCCCAGCACCCTGCTGCTGCAAAATTAGCAATGAGATGTTGTGCCATGGCGCACCTGAGCTGAGCTGGCGCACGTCCAGCAGCTCGTGCGGGTCGATGCCGGAGATGGGGCTGGTCGTCATGTTGCGCACGCTGTCCATGCCTGCATGATGTGGCACAGCAGGCTTGGAGAGATCTGGTCAACGGCTAGTTACCCTGCTCAGCCTGTCCAGCTTGCGCAGAGGCAGAGGGGAGAGAGAGACAACGTTTCGACAATAAGCCGCAAACAGCGGCTGGCTTATGAGCCATAGGAAGATTCACGAAGCAGATCTGGAGTGCCACCGCGCCGCTGCAGCGTAAGCAGCGGCGTAAGGTTTAGAGGCTTTGTTTTCACTTTGCTCACCTGTGGAGACGGAGGAGAGGCCGATAGCCTGCAGGCCGTCGAAGATCTTGTCTGCCTCGGCGAGCGTCATGCCACGCAGCTGGACATTGGCGCGCGTCGTGATGTCTGCGCAGCCTGCAGGAGCGATTGCACGCTCGAGTCTGTTGAAATGCTTCTTTGATGACAGTAGGTTACAGGGTAATGGCGCACATCAGTAGCCGTTGCGAGCACACTGCAGGCGGGAGGCGTCCCAGAGTAGACCTGACACAGCACGACCAGTCACTGCAACTGGGACACGATTGCGGGCAGCTCACCATCGTCGCCAAAGGGCTTGATGGCACCGCTCATGTATCGCAGCTGCTCCGCCGTCAGCTCGCCGTTTGGCACCTGCATCACAGCATGCAGAACCTGTCCACAGCTGGAACACAGACGGTTTGCGGCCCGAGATCCTTTGTCGGCTGTCTCAGCGGATCAATCGTGTCACTACACAGTCCCATACTTGCCAGCCGTGAACGCTGCCCCAAGGGGACTCCAGCCCAGAGCCTGCTGCCAGGTTCACCTTGAGGCGCATCATGAAGCGTCCCGGGGTGCGCTTCTTGCGGTGGAACAGGCCCGCCCACTTCAGCCGCACGTCGACATCATCGATATTCAGGTCCTTCCAGTCGGCCTGCTGGCAGAAACTGCAGAAGTTGCCAGTTGCAACCTGGACTTTCAAAGCTTTTGCTTGCAATGCGCCATCAGCCGAGGCGGCAAGCGCAAAACCCACGAGGCAACTGGCCAGACCTGACAATTCCCCGAACTTGGGCCATGATTGTCCCATTGCATCCTGGAGGCGCAGCTCATTTTCGCCAGCAGCACTTGAGGGAAGTCAACATGAATGCCAAAACCCTGCAAGCGCTTGCAGACGCCGCACCTGGCCGGAGCGGACCAGCTCTGCGAGCTCGTGCACCTCGGTCCACATCACGCTGCCATCCTTCTGAAGCTTCAGCTTCTCCGGCTTGTTTGCCTTTTTGTCCAGCGCCCGCGCCTGCCGCATAACAGAGATGGCAGTCTTGAGATGAGGGTTCGAGGCCCAGGTGGCAGGCTCGGAGTGCGAGTCGCTCTGAAGCCGAGCGCCCTCGCGGCGCCAGTGTCCAATGCCTGTGCAGCACAGCAGCGCCTGCAGCACAGGGGCAGAGGCGACGCCATAGCTGCTTGGCAGGGTGCGCTAGCCGGCCACTCACAAATCGCAGGCGAGGCATGGCGATGAGCTGCGCACCCGAGCGCCGTTGCTGAGGTACTTGAGGCCCGACTTCTCCCAGTCGACCCCCTTCTCCTCCACCAGGGGCTTCAGCTCGTCTGCCAGCGGGATGACCTCCGCCGTTGCACCGTCAGCTGCCGGCCGCGACGGCGCCGCAATGGCGGACGGCCGCTGTAGCAGTGCCTGTTGTCGCGCCGATGGTCGGGCGGCCGCCGGGTGGCGCGGGCGCTGCGGCAGCGTCGTGCTGCGAAAGCTGCCGGCAGTCTGCATGGCGCGCCTAACTGCGGGGTGCATGGCGGACGCAATCATGACAAGCTGGCTGCCCAGGGGCGGCCGATGCCTGATGAAGCTGGTGATCGTGCAGGACATTTCTCCGAGTGGGGAGAAGCGATCGCCTCTTGATCAATAATTGCATCTAGGTACCTAGCTGCGACTTGGGTTGTGCACCACAGAGGCCACAAGGAACGCCAAAGAGGCGTTGGGATGACAGAGGGCTGAGCAAGCGCCTTTAACATTCACCTTTGAGAGTCCGATGACCTCAGTCGTAGACTTGTGGACACTGGCACCGAGGCTCGCCCTCGATCACTTGCTCGTGAGTGTCCAGCGGGCTTTGCGCGGCCAAGCTTCTGTTGCTGTCAGCGCGGCTTTGATGCGCCTGGAGCATCACACACACCACATCAGCTGGTTGCGCAGCCCAGAAAGCGCTCACAAATCCAGTGCACCTGCTATGAGGGTTGCGTCCCACCGTCCTCTGAACCTGCAGCTGGGCGGCTGCCGCTGGGCTGGCGCCGCCAGGGAGCTGCTGTTTGACCTGCAGGATGGGCATACTGGGCAGCGCATCAGTAAGCGCAAAAGATGAGCGACTGCTCCGAGAAACTCACGTGTATCAGCGGGAGCCCGTGACGGTGCGCGAACAGGACGAGGAGGAGGAGGCGGCTGCTGATCCACGTTTGGATGTGGCGTTTGGTCTGTTCACAATCACTATGCAAAGCTGCACGCTTGACGGTGGTGCCTCCTGCTGATTTGTGGCTCTTTCCAGCGAAATCAGGGGCAGAACCCCCCGTTGTTTCTTGACTCTTGGTTTGGGCCTTTGGGCTCTTGCTTGTGTGGCGTCACAGCCGCTGGGACACCACCGGCGATCGATCGCTTTCAAACAGCTCCCCAGACTGTAAAAAGTCAGGCTTGCCTAACCGAGAGACTGCTTGAATCACGACCTCCGTGTGTGCTCTCGGCCACTGCACTGCCGTCAGCAGGCGAACCGCGACAGTTTTGCTGCTGCCTCCGCACCAGCACATCAGTTTAGAAGCCAATTCAGTCGCCAGTACTTCTCATTCTTTTCTCTCTGGCTCCGCTTTTGCCGAGTAGTTGAGCAAGGCCCAGGTCGTTGAGCCACATTTCTGCCTACCTTTCCACGGCCAGCGGCTCCTGCCACGGACTGGGCTCCAATGGGTAGCGGCCGGGACGGCTCGGTCGCGATGCAGAGCGCGCCTGGCATCCCGATCGGCCGGCCGTCGCTGGACAAGCCGTCGATAGAGAACGGGGGCTACGGCGCAGCACAGCGCCTGTCCGTGGAGGCAAAGCAGGCAGCCGGCCAGCAACGGGGAACCAACAATGCTGTGCCTCCGGCACTGCCAGACATGCGACCCGGCGACGAGGCCTGGGCCCAGCACGAGCCGGTCACAGAGGTGAGGTTATCGTGCAGGCCATGTGGTTCTGGCATGTGACAGTGATCATGCGATGATGGCCTTGTGGCTGCCCGCGAGCAGCACAGAGGACTTTGCAATAGAGCCTGAAACCTAGGTGGACCTGATGTGCAGATCGACAAGCGGGATCAGGGCACGCCGGATGACTGGGTGCCGCGCCATCCGGAGCTCATCCGGCTCACCGGACGGTGCGCAGCTTCTTGCCCAATTCAAGCCGTAGCGTACGTCCAATCAATCCTGCGAGACCGCCACCGACTTTGGACAGATTGATACATGTCCTACCTGCCATGCTGGCGCTGCCGATGTGCCCAAGGCCCCGTCATGCGCCAGCCATTTGCCAACGCACCTCTATGCTTGGCTGCCACAGGCACCCGTTCAACTGCGAGCCGCCGCCGGACACGCTCATGAAGCGCGGCTGGCTGACGCCGACGTCGCTGCACTATGTGCGCAACCACGGCCCGGTGCCGCGTCGCGACTGGGGCGGCCACACTGTGACCGTGGGCGGCCTGGTGGACGACCCCCACACCTTCACCATGGACGAGATCGTCGCGCTGCCCAGCGTCACCATCATCTGCACGCTGGTGAGGCATGAGAGCCCAGGGGAGCCACTGATCACTTGCCTGCCGCTGCCACGAGCGCCAGGAAACAGCTGCTGCGCCGGCCGCCAGGTGCTGCCCATTGTCGAAGGCTACTCCGCAGAGACCCTGTGCTGGGGCGACCCAGGCTGAATGACACAGCCCCAATGCCATGCAGGTGTGCGCGGGCAACCGGCGGAAGGAGCAGAACATGGTGAAGAAGACCAAAGGGTTCAACTGGGGGCCGGCAGCGACGGCCTGCTCCTACTGGACCGGCGTCCGCATGTCCACGCTGCTGAAGGCATGCGGCGTGAAATCCTTCGAGCAGGCGCGCAGCTGGGCTTGTTGAGCACAAACAGTCGCGCTCTGGTTGCAACCTGTATTGGTGCAACGGCATTCGGGTCAGCTTAGCGTGTGAATTGGCAAGAGCCGCCAGCTCGGCAAATGTCCGAGGGCAAACAAGTCCCATTCCTGGTCATTGGAGGTGCTTGCTAACTTGCGATGTCTTCCTTTGCTACAGGGTGCAGAGTACGTGTGCTTCCAGGGCCCAGAAAAGGAGCTGCCGCAGGGCGACACCACCTACGGCACCTCTTTGCTGCTGGACAAGGCGATGTACGATGGCAACGACATCATCGTGCGCGCTTTGGCACCGTATCGCACCATGGCCACCTGCCTCGCGCATTGCTTTCAGCCCACCGGCGCTTTGGCCATGTGCGGAGGGCTTGTTTGCCCGCTTCCAGTTCATTTCCGGCTGCATATTAGTCCAGACTTGGCGCCGAGCATTGCAGGAATCCTGCTGGCACTCCCTCCCAGTTGCACAACGGGCCCACCAGCAAGGCGGGCGGCTACGGCATGCCAGACTCGCTAAATCCCACACTGTCCTGACGGCACGGTGGCGCACTGCACAGGTGGCGTACAAGCAGAACCACAGGTGGCTGACGCCGGACCACGGCTTCCCCGTGCGCATGATCATCCCCGGCCACATCGGCGGGCGCATGGTCAAGTGGCTGTCGGTGCGCACTGCATCCCTTTTGTGTTCACAGATTCTGCAGGTTGATTCTGTCGCAAATCAGATTGTGCTGGTCATGCTCATGTTGCGCCAATCACTTGCGCTGCATAAGATGACATTGCGGCTGCCGTGATGAAAATGCCACATTGTGACACCATTCCTGCCTGCCGCAGAAAATCACGGTGACACCGGGCGAGAGCAACAACTTTTACCACTACCACGACAACCGCGTGATGCCATCACACGTGGACGCCAAGATCGCCGAGGAGGGCGGTGCGCGCTCAATTGCAGCTCTCATTTGTTGAAAATATGAGGTTTTAAGAATGGTGCTCACTGGGTCAGAGGAGGAGTGGCTGTTCTGGGCTGGCAACATGCATCATGAACTGCAGCTAGAACGGTCCCTCACCTGCACTCGCAGGCTGGTGGTTCAACCCGGACTGGATTATCAACGAGCTGGGCCTCAACTCCACCATCACATCACCAACGCACGAGGAGATCGTGACGCTGGACACACAGAAGGACTACATCATCCGCGGCTATGCCTACTCCAGTGCGTCCCCACGCTGTTTCTGGGAGGGCAGTATCTATGGGGATGAATCGTGCCCTGAGTCGCTGCTAGAATGTACTGGTGCTTGATGCCTGCATGGTGGTCGGCTTTTTCTCCTGGCGGGGCTTGCTGAGGCTGCGGCAGGCCCAAGAGTACAATGTGCACTTCGGCGCTCCTGGCATGCACCTCGACGAGTGTTAGCAACACGCCCCCCCGCCCGCGGGCACGTCCGGAGCCGAGAAGAGTGCTCACTCCGCCGCAGGCGGCACCAAGGTCACGCGGTGCGAGGTGTCTCTGGACGACGGCAAGACCTGGCGCTTCGCGGACATCCAGCGCTTTGCGCCGCCTAATGCTGCCGGCAAGCACTGGGCCTGGGTGCACTACAGCCTTAGGGTCCCCGTTGGTGCGAATGTACAACCCTCCAAGCTCTGAGCTGCATCTGCCGCACCACCACCTGCCGAAAGCCATGTGCACGCCCGCATCATGCCCGCATCCGCCTGCCCCAACTCCGCTGGCCCAGCCGTGGGCCTGGGCCGCGGCTCCGCTGCCAACCTTGTCAGGACGGGAGCACCCAGTTCTGCAGACAAAGGCATCAAGCAGGCCTGACCCTGAGTCCTGAAACCCGTTTGTGTTTGTGCTGCTGCAGTCGACCTCATGCAGACGCAGGAGATCATGTGCCGCGCGTACGACAGCAGCCAGAACACGCAGCCCAACACCTTCACCTGGAACTTGATGGGCATGATGAACAACTGCGTGTACCGCGTCAAGGTTGGCCATGTCCAGCTAGCCTCCCGCCTTGAAGCACACTCTTATTGCGGCAATCATGTGGATCCTGCTGGGTTAGCATGCATCATTTTTAGTCTCGTCCGCAGAGCGGGCCTTCGCCCTGCCCTGCTGCAAAGGGTTTAGGGTCGAGACGCTAGTGGGTCCAGAGTCGGGCGCATTGGCCGGATGTGCGGCTGCGGCTGCTGTCGACTACACGTCCTGCAAACAATCCGCGACTCTGGGCACACCAACGTCTTGACATCATGTTGCTGAAGTGTTTGAAAGACATTTCCTGATGTTTGTTCAAGCAGGCAGTTCACCGGCGGTTTGCACAATTGGCCGCAGGTGCACCCCACAACAACAGACAGCGGCGCCTTTGCGCTCCAGTTTGAGCACCCGACGCTGGCCTCGGGCCCTGGCGGCTGGATGAACCGCGCCGACAAGGTGGAGGAGGCGCCACCCGAGGTACGGCATCTGAGAGCCCTCACTTCTGTGTCAAAGTTGTATGAGCTCCGATGAGGTGCAAGTGCAACCTGAAGATGTCACGTCGCTGCACGCTTTTTGCACTGGTTTAGCAGGTGCCATTTCAAGCCTGAGCATGCATCGTCGCTCGGCGTGCACGCCTGGCTGCCGCCGCTGGGTCGTGCAGCCAGCGATGCACGGCCATCGCGAGCCGCCTAGGGCAGCGACAGCAGACATGCACACTTAACCAGCTCAACCACTGAGCGCTGAGGAATGTTTTGCCCTACAGGAGGCGAAGAGGGTGCCCAAGGCGGTGACGACGGGGCGCAAGATCACAATGGCGGAGGTGGAGCGGCATGCCACCCGCGACTCCGCCTGGTTTGTGCGCGACGGGAAGGTGCGCGCGTGCCGCATCCAGGACCCCGCGAAAGCGTGTAAGCTGAGGATACGGCGGCCTCACAGCCACAATCCACGAGCTGCAGCTCCCAGCTCCCGACAGCTGACGCGCACGCACCTGATGCAGCAGCTTCATGCTGTTCCAAGGGGATGCGTTTTTTGCGACACACAGGTGTATGACGGGACAGCCTTCATGGCGGAGCACCCCGGCGGCGCCGACAGCATCATCATCGTCGCCGGCCAGGTGCTTTATCTGCACGGCACGTCAGTCGCACAACATGATCATGCTTTTTGTTCGTTCTGGCGCCCCATGGGCCCAACGCCATCACACTGCGGCTTCCAACTGCGAAAGCCCACACAGGCTGTCTGTTCCGATAGGAGCATCAAAACCCTGACCCCTGCACACACAGGACGCGTCGGACGAGTTCAACGCGATCCACAGCTCCAAGGCCAAGGCCATGCTGGAGGACTACCTTCTTGGGGAGCTCACTACCGACGGCGAGCCGCCGCCAGGTGCGGGCGGCATCATTGGGTTGACTGGCATTCCATATTGATTGATTGACATTCTATCGATTTCGAAACACCACTAGGGAGTCGGGAAGGGGCACTCGTTGTGCCGCTGCATGCTGCATGTGCGAAGCACTTGCGCGCACATGCGAGAGGGCTTGCGCCACTGGGACACTGACGACCATGGGCGGCGGCAGCCGACCAGTGCATGACCTCGCTGGTGTGCCATCTGCAGAGGCGGAGCCCAGCCAGAATGGCGAAACGATTGCAGACGGCCCGCTCATTGCGCTGAACCCGCGCAAGCGCATCAAGTTCGCCCTCGTCGAGAAGGAGGTGAGTGTGTGCGTTGTCCTGTTATGCTGTTGCTACTCCGCAATAACGAGAACAGCTCCGAGCCGGGAGCTCTGATGAGGCCCAATAGGTACTCAGCTGCTGCGGCCTGATCCTGAGCTCACGAAGCCACATGCGGCACTGCACTGCACTGCACTGCACTGCACTGCACTGCACGGCTGCTGCTGCCTGCGCATGTCAGCACATGATGGGGTTGGACGCTGATGTACCACCGCAGACTCTTTCCTCTCCCCGGCAGGTGCTCAGCCACAACGTGCGGCGATTCCGCTTTGCGCTGCAGTCGCCGCAGCACATCTTTGGCCTGCCAGTCGGCCAGCACGTCTTCTTGTACGCCAAGTGTGCACTTTCTCCTCTAATTCCAGCGGTAAACCGCCTAATCTGACTATGTAAGTCAGTCCACCCTCTGCTGATTGCCGCACAGACCGCAGTGGTGTCAGTTCTCAGCAGCATCTTCACCCTTCTTCAGTGTACGCAGCAAGCCTGCTGTGGCCCTTCTGCAATCAACACCAAGCATGCCAAGCCTGTTTCGGATCATCAGCAGCCAGCGACCGTTCTACGACCGGCGAGCTTAAACTGGAAAGCGCTGTCCTCAATGCCCTCAATGCATGCCCTCTGCATACCTTGAACCCTAAACCCTCTCTGCGCGCCGTCCAGGGTGAACAGGGAGCTGGTGGTGCGCGCGTACTCGCCGACCAGCAGCAACGACGACCTGGGCTACTTCGAGCTGGTCATCAAGGTGCGCCGCGCTCCAGGGTGGGGCCTCCTGCAGCGGCTCCTGACCCTCAGGCAGCTGGGTGCCCAGCTCCTCCCATCCTGGGCCTGCTCCCACGGACGCCGCCATGAGACGCAGGCAGACAGCACTGATGAGCGCTATGGCGAGGGCGCGTCCGAGCGACTCCCCGGCTGTGCTGTGTTGCGGTGCGGAGCCGCCCGCCGCCGGGTGCCGCCCTGCTGACTGGAATCTGCCTCGATTGCGCAGGTGTACCGGGCGGGAGAGAACCCTAAGTTCCCTGACGGCGGCAAGATGAGCTGCCACCTGGACAGCCTGGCCATCGGCGACACCATCGAGGCCAAGGGCCCGATGGGGCACATGACCTACCTCGGCCGCGGCAAGTGCGTGGCCAACTTGCAGCCCCCTCTGATTTGGCAATCTGACGCTCGTTGTCTGCTGCCCTCAGATGATCAGACCCGACGAATGCACCAGTGCCACACGCTGTTGAGCGTGCTGCAGGATCCCGAGCCTTGCTGCATAGGATGCCGCACACCTCACAGACACGTGAAGACCACACCGAAGACGATTTCAGTGAAGCACTGATATCTTGCTCTTGCCGACGCAGGTTCCTGCTGGGTGAGGAGGAAAAGACAGCATCGCAATGGTCGATGATTGCCGGCGGCACCGGCATCACCCCCATCCTCCAGGTTCGCAGCCTTACCCTGCTCCCCTCTGCCAGCGCTCGGCTTTCCAATTTCGTCCTCCTCCCTGCTTCTGCAGTCAAGCGGGACTGCCTCAGCCGTCGACCGGCAAGGCTTGGGACCGCACCAGAGCTGAAGCCGGTCAGCAGTCCTGCGATACTCTACAGGGCCTCCCTGCCTGAGCGTCCCAGGGTCAGGCCAGCAGATCGAGCCGCCCCTGCTTCCTGCTGCCGCAGGTCATTAATGCGGTACTGAAGGACCCAGAGGACTCGACCCAGATCTCGCTGCTGTACGCCAACCAGACGCCAGACGACATCCTGCTGCGAGCGCAGCTGGACGTGCTGGCCGCCAAACACGACAACTTCCGCGTGTGGCACACAGGTTCGGCTCTCGCTCTCGTGCCAACACACGGCCTGTGCGAGGGAGTGAGTAATGGCTTCTACCCTCTGACGTACGTGGGGCTGGCGGCTGCTAGTGTGTGAGTTTGGCAAATTGCATAAACCGTCACACACGTATGGCAGCTCTGGCCATCCTGTGAAGCTGATCAAGATAGTCAGGAATTCCGAATATTGCATGATCGTCACTCATGGTGGTGTCGATGTCCTGCCATGTCGTCGCAGCGTGCTGACCCCCTCCTGGTCTGCCGCGCAGTGTCGCGGCCGCGCGAGGGCGAGGAGTGGCCGTACAGCACCGGCTACATCAGCGAGGACATGATCCGGGAACACCTGTTCCCCGCCGGGCCAGCCGTCATGTGCGGCCTGTGCGGGCCGCCCGCCATGATCAACATCGCCTGCCTGCCTAATCTTAAGGTGTGACACGTCTGCACGGCTGCGATCCCTTTTTGCCGGAAGAAGGTTGCAACATCATCCGCCTGTGCCCATCGCATGTGCCCTTGAGCAAACAGACTGCAAGCTGCCAGCTACAAGTAGTGCTTCACCTCCCAGTCACGCCGCTTGCTGATGGCATCATTTTGCAACTAAGGGGTATGGCTGGCTCGGTTTAAAGACCAGCTCTATGTTTGGTGAGCCGCCCCCCTATGCGTTGGTGCGCGCTGAAAATTGCTCTGTATCGTGTCCACAGAAACTGGGTTACAGCGACGAGCAGTGCGTCATCTTCTGAGCTGCTTCGAGGAGGCTGCAGGCTGCGCGCGTCACCCAGTCAATGCTGCAACGACGATCATGAAGTATCGGTCGGAGACAGGAAATTGTACACCAGCTGGTGCGGCGGTGGTGGGGATTTTATGTCTGCTTCGTGTGTCAGCGGGTGACTGCACTGATGGCCGTGTGCCGGGGTGGAATAGTGTGGGTAAAACAGTAAACTGCGACCAGGTGCATCGGGCATCGTGGTCAGCCGTTGCCTGGGTCCTCTGCAGAGCGCGCTGAACGGGTTTGGGCAGTGGCGTGCCATGGTGCTCCAGCCCAACGCTGCACATTGCAGCCTCTAGCTGTGCCTGCTTGTATATGATTTACGGAAGGGGCCTCGAAATTGGGATTATGTTGCAATGCGTGTACATATCTGCTGGAGCTGGGTTCGAGATCTGCACTGCTCCATGCCAGATAGGGCAAAATGCAGCACGAGGTGTTTGCAGTTACAAATGTGATTTGTGTGTGCACCTGCTTTATGACAGCAGACGTCTGAATGCTCGTGCCGCTGCTGCCGGCGTAAAGTAATGGCATCATTGCAACAATGAAGTCAACTCTACCTCGGACCTTTCAACTTTCTAGGCGCTTGCTATCGCAATGTTCTCGTTTTGGGTGGTTTTAACAAAAACCATTCTCAGCGGCTGTACTCCTCTGGTAATATCTACATCTGGTGCCTGCCAACGCATTCTTGATGTACCTACTGATTGCTTCTATCCTACCCTCTGACACGGCTCATGTTCTCAAGCTGGCACCGTTCCCAAAACTCTCCACCCTTGCTGCCACCACCGCAGCCGGCACCGCCGCAGCCTGCGTCAATAGCATTTCCGCTTATGTCTTCATTGAATCGCCAACATGAAGTCACAAATTGAGCATCTGAACAAGTGCCAAGACTTCCACGGACTGCCAGTCAGCATCGATTGCGCACTGTCAACTTGGTCATGCAAGACGCACGCATCCATCCTGCTTGCCTGGCTAGTCGGCCGCAGGAAGCAGGCCGGCAGCCGCCGCTTGCCGGGTGGCCGACCCAATGCCGCTCCGCCGGTGGCGGCGCCCGCTGCGTGCCGCTCAGTGGCCGCWGCCTCCGCAGCCGCCGGGCCGCGCGACTGCCGGGGCGCGGCGGCGGCATTGGCCGATGCGCTCTCGGCAATGCGCAGAGCCTCTCCGCAGGGCGACTGCCGGCAGTCCGGTGCCGCAACTGGCGACGAGCCGCCGCCTGCCGCACGGCTACCGCCGGCGCACGCCTTTGTTGGAACTGCGATCCGCATCCGGCCGGTGGCGGCCGCGGTTGCGGCCGCCGCCGTCGCCCGGAGCCGCTGCCTGCCGCGCTCTGCATTACAGTGCTGCAGCAGGCCCTGCGACCGAGAAAAAACATGTAGGATTGCCGCCGGAATTCTATGGGCCAGAACTTTTGAATCAGACATCCGCTCACCCGCGTGCACAGGAGTGACACATCGTATCAGCTAGCATGAGCCAGGATTCTCTGCGACCAGTGGGCAGAGGCATGGCTGCAAGATGTGGTGGGCATTTTCCCACACAGCATCCACTGCTGGCTAGGCCGCTCACCCGCCAGCTGCTGATCCGGGTGCCGCCAGCTGCCGGGCCTGCCGCCGCAGCCGCACCCAAGATCGCCACCGCGGCCGTCCCACCGCCGCCGTCAGCGTCACCGTCGGTGCCGCCGCTCAGCAGGTCTGCGAAATGCACCGCAGGGTCTAGGCAGGAGAATCGGACCCTGCCGCCAACGGCGGCCCCGCCGCGGCCGCCAGGGGGCACAGGAGCCCCCGCCGCCGCCGCCGCAGAGCCTTTGACGATGCCGCGCACGGCCCGCGGTCGCAGTCGGGCCACGAAGGCGCGCAGCTCGCTGAAGCTCGAGTGCAGCGAGTAGGGCACCTGGTGCAGCAGCTCCCGCGCTGCCGCCAGCTCTGCACAACATCACAACTGTCATCGCCAGGAAGCATCTGTGCTGTGCCCTTTGGCAGCTATGCAGCAGGGCTGCCCGACGCAGAGGGCGGATGCCCCGATCCTCTGACAGGTCCCTGACGAAGCACACAACATAGTTGCTGCTCAGTATGGCCACCGCTCCGCCCGCCTGCTCGTGCCTCTCGATAGCAGCCTCCTTACGCTGACACAGCGGTGGCCACTCAGGGCGGAAATGATCACCCAAGGTTCAGGCTCCGGACCCACCCTGCGCCGAGGGCGGCAAGGTGTCTGAGGGGTCCGCCACCCGCACGCCCGCCAGCAGCGCGGCGTACGCCACCAGGTCGACCATCTGCCCTGAGCCGCTGCCGCCTCCACCGCCTGCAGCAGCGCCACATGTGTCCCCGCCGCCGCTCCCGCTGCCATCGCCGCTGCCGCAGGGCCGGAGCCGCTTCAGCACCGCCGCCGCCTCGGCCGSCAGGTCGCCGCCGTCCTGCCGCCCGCCGCGCGCCGCTGCGCCGGCGGCGCCTGCGGTGGGCGTCCCGAAGCCTGCGCAGCAAGCCTTTCTGCGTTGGCATTGCGGGACGTTCTGGATGATGCGAGCCGAGGGCAGCGTGCCGCCCCACCGGTGTGCTGCATGCGAGCATCAGCTCACCCAGCCTTGTGCAGGATGCATGGTGGCGAGGCGCATGTACGATGCACTGAGGCACGTGTGACTGATGCTCGTGCAATGCGTGCACTGATGCACTGATGGCCCAGGGTGTCTGTCCTGATGATAGCTTTGACGAACCGGAAGCTATGATGCCGATGGTGGGCGCCACCCTGTTGAACCGTGCCAGACGGTCAAGCGTGAGCTGCCACCGCGGAACCACCCGGACCCTGGCCTCTGCAACATCGTCGCACACACCAGGCTGTTGTTAGCTTCAACAGAATGGTAACAAGTTTGTCGCATGGCAGCAGTCACGCCGCTTGCACTGCAACAGAATGCAGCGGGTGGCCGGCGATCCAGAAGGGCGGCGCGCGCCTGCGACATTGGCTGTGAACAGCCCGCGGTCGTGGCCGGCGATCCAGAAGGGCGGGGCGCGGCTCGGCGCCAGACCCAGCTGTTCACCCGGCAGGAGCCCCGCGGCCACCTCGGCGAGCAGCTCCTCTGCGGCGCAGACACAGAGGTGTCGACCTGGACGTTTGCAGGTGCTCTACAAGCACTGTGGCGAAAACCTTGGAGCGTGCTCAAATCTCGAGTGCCGTGGCCGTTTCTGCCAGAGGTCCTGTATTGTGATGAACTGTCACTCGCGGCTGACAACAGGGGGGAAACGGATGCCACGGACGCGCTGCGGCCACTGCCGTCAGCAGCTCCAGAGGCATGAGTTGCCGGCGTCTCCAGGGACCGCACTTCGGTTTCCCGAGTGAGAGCCTTGTTCCGGGGCACGCGCTTCGGAGGCCCGCCTTTTTGCCTGGGAAGTCGATGCCAATAACATTTGACTGGCACGTGTGCGCCCGGACAAGCATGCCAGCAAACTGCCGTCATGTGTCGAAGAGCATGTGCCATCTCGATCGACGCAGTGTTTTCACAAGGAGACTTGCTCCAGCGGGAGACAGCAATGCGTACCTTTGCCCAGGGAGTCTACGCCGATGACGATGTCGTGGCGGGGGTGCGCCTGCACCAGGCGGAGCACCAGGGCGGCGGCCTCCGCCCGCGTCGGCGCCTCGCACCTGGCAAGTTACCAGCTCCGCGATCAGGCATATCACTCCATGCGTGACAGTGCAGCAACTCCCCACCACCCAGCGCGCTGTAACTGCGATGCAGTTACAGCAGCGGCCTGCGCTGCTGAGGCGGCACCCCGCGCGTTCGTGCATGCGGTAGCGATCGGCCCCTTTGGTCGCGGTGTCGTGTGCGACCATACAGGGCTGCTGAGTGGCGCTCCAGGCGCCGGCTGTCGACCACTGATCTGGCAGCGCATGGCATGGGCCAGCAAAACCACATCTTCCTGCCGAGCAAGGAGGCTGGATGAAACTCTGGGGTGGCAGTCCGTGCTATCCTCAAGCAGCAGGTCCGCCCGCTCACACGTCTCGAGCAAGCCTTACGGTCAAGTTTCGATGTCAAACGAGACGGGTGCACACCTGGGGTGGCAGTATGTATTGTCCAGCAGCAGCAGGTCTATCGGTGCGTAGGTCAGCACCGGGTGCCATGGCCGCGCCGCCTGTGCTGCCGCCTCCCACCTGGGATGCCCACGACACGACACCGCCTCATTCACCCTCGATTGTTGTGAATCTTTGCACTGCTGAACGAAATGGGTGGCAGCCATACGGCACAGCCAACGCGCTGCGCCAGGGCATAGAACACCACAGCAGTGCTCTTTCGTGGAGCTGCTGCCTCGTCTCAGCACAGCAGAACATAGAGTCCCAAGAGAACCTCACGATGCCAGCAGCAGAAGGCCAGCACCTGAAGTCGCCGGTGTGCAGGATGCGGCCGATGGGCCCCTCGAACAGGAACATCACCGCGCCCTGCAGGCGGCACAGCGCAGGGCATCAACCACAGCTTGCGCCACGGCACGGTGGCGCAGGTCAGCGGCCGCGCCGTCCACGCCATTTCCCGAGGCACACTGCGCTGGGAGCCCCGAAATGTGTGCCCTGCTTGGCACGCTGTTGGTGGCCCGAAGGATAGCTGCTGGACAATTCGCCTAACAATGTTGGTCAGATTCAAATGACCACGTCCTGTCAGGCGATGATGGAGGCAGCCTCAGTGGCAGCGCAGCCAGCGCTTGGCGGTGACGTCGCAGCGTCTCACCAGGCAGTGGCAGGCGTCCAGGGGGGTGACGCCAATGTCAATGGCGGCGCCGCTGGCGTCTGTTTTTGTGCTGCTGGCGGCTGGCGCCAGCCGGAGCACGTGCGTCTCGCCCACCGCCAACGGCACCACAGGTGCTGACATCTCCGGCCACTTTTCCTGCGATCGGCGGGTGTTCAGGCTGTGCAACCTGCTCCGCTTATCTGAGCGGCTGACGCTGCGACATATGGCCATGCACGTCCGACTGCTGCAACTCTGCAACCTCTGCAACGGATCTGCAGCAGCGCCTGTGGAGCACATCGTCTCGCAATACAGCCAGAAGTGACGCATCTGAGTCCAGTAAAACAGCTATTATAACCCCATCTGGACTACCTGCAGTAGCTGCTCCGTCGCTGGAGAGCAGTATATGGCGCCGCCGCCGCCGCCGCGCCAAGCGCTGCCGAGCCCCTCAATGTGGTCGGCGTGCATGTGCGTCAGGAAGTGGGCCGCCACAGGCACCCGGTACCGCCGCCAGAAATCCACGGAAACGTGCACGCCCTGCCCAAGGCTGAGCACAACGCCCTCCGACATGCCGCGCTATGCGCGCTGCGCGGCGTGAGCTGAGATCGACGAGCAGGTCGCAAGATCGAGCTGCTGACCTTCTGATGCGATCTTGCTTTGGAACTTCAGTTGTCTGGACAGCCAAGGACTTCATTCGTGCGCCTTGTGAGTGGCAAACACATTTTGAATCCCGACACCTGGCCTGTTGTTGTCGAGACCTGCTCGCACTTCCACTAATACTGCCACACTGCCCTAAACGAATATCATGTTCCACACTGCAGCGTTCGGACGACAGTGAGCACGCGCCCTGTGACTCCTGGTCCGCGCTCGTGGTCAGGCAAGCGACCAGAAGAGCCAACTGCCCTTTGGGAGTTTGTAGCTCTTCGTCAGATTTACGTGATTACAATTTCACGCCGATCAGATGGGCCACGTGCACCTGACGAGAAGTTGCCTTCTGCCCCTTTTTCTGCGCCCTGCTGACCACCCGCTAAGGGCCGGCCAGTGGCGCGAGCACGTTACAACTCGCCGATCGGAGCCAATCAAGCACAGGTACTGGACTCAAGGAAGCTTGCTTGAACAGTCTGCCGTCCAGGCCCCACGCCGGCGCCGAGTGCACACGTCAGAGATGGCGTCACGGGCAGCATGCATGCTAGCAGCTTTTGCCGCGCTGCTTCTGGCCACAGGCGCTGCCGCACAGACGGGCCTCAACGCCACAGCAGCCGCAGCAGTCAGTGAGTGCCCTCACTCTCTTTCATACCTGTCCGGGCACACGATCGCGCATCCGCGCGAGCTGCACAGCAAAAGTTGGAGCTCGCGCCGTCAGCTTTCGATCCAGATACGAATCCTTAATTGCTGCAAGGACCCTGCACGTGAGCGGTCAGCCGGGCCGGCAGCCCTAGGCGCTACGCCGAGGACGTGACTAAGTTGCTTCCATCTGCGCGCGCGGCTGCAATGCCGCTGCCGCGCGCCGAACACCGGAACAATTGGCGCCCGAACATGAATGCAGCAACTGTAAGCTGCGTGAAAGCCTGATTATGCATGGCGATCGCATTGCTGTGGCACTCATGATCCGACGCGCTGCCGTGCACCACAACCCTCGAGGCGCGCTCCTCACACACGGAGCGACGCAGCGGTGTTGGCAACGCGCTCTTTGCTGGCACATGAGTAGCATGAAGCGTTTGGAGGCGTGGGACGAACCCCATGCCAGTTCGCTCATACAGCTTGTCATGCTGCTGCAGCCCTCTCCAGCATCATGCCGCCGAAGCTGTCGGTGACGCTCCGGTACATGATCAACGGCGAGGAAGTCATCACGACGCCGTGCAAAAATGACGACCTCGGCGCGGCCTGCCTCCCCAAGGTAAGCCACCCGTGCATCCCCTGTGGCAGCGCCTCGAGCTGGCGCGCACATGTTACCTGCTTTCAAAGTTTCTGAAAGACTCTGGAATCGATCGCGCTGCCCGTTCACGGCAAGTTGCCACACCGAGCATGGCGGCACGTCGGGCTTGAAATCATGCCACTCGCGCAGGCAAGCAGCTGACTGCATATTCGATCTGCGCGCAGATCCAGGCGGACTCAGATGATGCCGTCATCATCAACTACTCCGTTTTTGCTAACCAGACAGCCAACCTGACGGACTACGTACAGCTCAAGGCCTGCTACTCTAACTACTCTCAGGTCGACCGCCCGTGGCGCAAGACCAACAACATCATCTCGGTGAGCCTCCTAACTGCTGCGCGGCCCTGATCGTGCTGCACACCTTCGGCTGGCATCCCAGTGCATTGGTGGCGATGCCCGCTGACGACCGGCTCGATGTCAGGCAGTGGCGCAGGCACGCTCTGCGCTCCTGAGCATGCTGTCGCAACAGCAGCCCTGCCACCGCGTGCCAGCTGCTCACCGGCTGGCGCCCTTCCTTCCCGCCGCAGAAGTCGAAGAAGTGCCCCATCGTCATCAAGTCGCACCTGGACCCGTCCCGCAGCAACGCCACCGGCATCGTGTGGAAGCCCAAAGACTCTGTGGCGACCGCCACCTACTTCGTCCGCGCCTTTGTGTTCCACAACTCCTCCTCCACGGTGTCTTACCAGGTCGCCTTTGGCAGCTCCATGGGCTACTTCCAGGTGCGGAGCTTCACGCAAGGGCGTGGCTGCTGATGCTGGCCCGTTTTGGCATGGCGCCACACACCTGCACACCTCTGCAGCAGAACTGCAGACTCCTGTTTCTGATCTGGTTGCGCCACGGTGTCCACGTCCGCGCTGTTCGGCAAGTGTGCTGATGACTTTCAGGCCCAAAGTTGATGCCGACGGCGGTCATTGATTGCCCAAACAGCATGCACAGGCGCAATGCTGACCCTGCTACACTTTCATCCATGTGCAGGTCAACGCCATTGACCCCCGGCCGAAGGGTATGAAGATTGCTGCCGGCATCTGCTCGACCGTGGGGCCGCTCATGTTCCTAACCTACTTCGTCCTCACCTACTTGCGCAAGAAGAACGTGTAGGGCGCAGCTTCTGCAGGCGGAAGCCCAGAACATCAGTTCGACGCTGCACCACGAACATATAGACGCCCTGCCGTACATGACAACCGGTTATGCGCTCGGCATGGGCCCTAGCCAGCGCTGCATTGTGCAACCTGCGGAGGCGGTGCGCTGACACCAGCAGGCACTGGCAGGTTGATGTGCCCCTGCTGCTATAGATTTGTCCTACCGAAGTATGCACCTGTGATTTTCAGTCTCATTCAGAGCCGCTGTATTGTTTCTTTGTTGGTTGTCCTGCCCAGGCTGCAATTCCTTTGTCACCGCCCGACGAGGCTTTGTTGCGGCGCAGCACCTGTTGTGGTGGTTCTGCTTTGCCGGAATCGTTTGTGGCCTGTCCATGTTGCAGTTGGAGGGTGGGTCGTTCCACCGACTAGGATTGTAAAGGTCGTCAGCACAAAGGAACTGAAGCTGGACCATCAAGAGCGTGCCTACAGCGACCACTGCACACCATTGATCTTACTGTACATGAACTTCCATTTCAGTGCTCCTGCACATCGTGCCTGCTTCAGTCAAGCATTTCTGCTGATGCGAAGTGATTCTAGCCGCAGCTCAACAGACGCAGCACTGCAGCGCCTCAACTGGCCAGTGCGGATCTTCTCGACTGTACGGACAAGCCTTCAACACGCTGCTGACTTGAAGCGAGATTCCGATCAGGATGGACCTCCCGGCATGTGATATGCCGCAGAGCCACACAGCCAGGTCACGGCTGCGGGAACTGCGGGCACGGCGCCGGCGGGGCGTCGGCGTGCCGCCAGGCCGCCGCCAGCGGCCCCACTCGCAGCGCTTCCGCTTCCTGCTTCCGCCCCTGCGCCTCCAGCGCGGCTGCCAGCCCCGACAGCGAGCGCCCATTGTCGGGGTGCACCGCCAGGTCCTCTCTGAACGCCTGGAGGGTTAAAGCCAAAGTCAGTTGGTAGAATGACTCAGTTGATGATGATGTAATAAAAACCGGTGATGTGTGCCATGAGGCGTCACAGGGCAGCAGGGAGAAGCCGCAGGTTGCTGTCGTTGGTCTGTAGTGTCGCCCAGCGCTTGCTTATCACACTGCACCAGGGAGCAGCTGTGACTCCAGGGCGAGGAGGGCGCCATGTGGCTTCCCGCAGTGTCCTGCCAGCATCGGCTCACTGCATTGCCGGGCGCCTCTGCAGTCGGTATCAGTTCGAGTTTTGAGAGATCGCGGAATAGCTTGCGGAACCGTGGCCACCTGCTCTGCATCCGCGCCCCGGCCGGCCGCCAGCAGCACCGCGCCCAGGCAGTGCCGCACCGGTAGGTACAGCCGGGGCGGCTCCATGTAACCCATGCCGTCCTCGACCGCTGCCGCAGCCCGCAGCCGTTCCTGCGGCCAGGAGGTGTCCTAGACCGTGGCGCGCAGGCGACTGCACAGCCGCTGAAGCCCGAACTGCCGCTGGAACCTGACGCACAGCCAGCAGCGCCTCGCCTGCAAGCTGCCCATGCGGCCCCCTGCCTGCGCTGCTGCGCCGATACAGCAGCGACGCAGGCCGTGCCCGGGACCGATGCCCTGAGAGACCTATGTGGACTAGGCTGGTCGTTGTGTGGATGCAGTGCAGAGCTTAGGGTTTAGGGTTTCCCACCTCCGCAGCTGCAAGGTTGCCCTTCAGAGCCGCCAACCCAGCGCGCAGGGTGTCGCCATAGATAGCCAGCAGCTTGCGGTGGTCGCAGGCATAAATTCCCGGCCACTCGCCCGGGTGTGTGGCCGCCTCCTCCGGCACCTGTGCCGCTGCTGCCTGCGTGCACGCCGATGTTCACGAGTGTCCTCCCAAGTGCGGCCTGACCTATGAGACGTGCTAGTCCTGTTCGGCACATTGCAGTGTAGCCCCCCTGCCGAGTCTTGCGCGATCTTCTTGCACCTGTTCGGCGCTCGCCGGCCTGTGCCCATGCGCCCGGTGCACATGCCAACTTCACTCCCGACAGAACACGAGGCGCACTCATGACTGGATGCGCAGCTTGCTGCAGATCGCCTACCTCGAAGCTGGCGAGCTCTTCTGCCGCCAGAGCCGCCTGCTGAGGCACACCGTCTGTTGCTGCCGCCGCGCCGCGCGCCGTGAATGCCAGGCCCCGCGTGTAGTGCCATACCTGCGAACAAGGTCTGGCGCCGATGGTGCCCAGCCTGGCGGCCTCATGCATAGGATGCAGCATCCTGGCCGCGACCATATGGTGGGGCCCGAGGAGCGAGAAGGCCATCTGTGTAGCGGATCACGCCGGTGGTTGCAAGTGAAAGCTTGCTCGCCCTCACTGCAGCAGGCGGCACAACGGCAGGGCCGCAATGCACGACCACCATGCTTCGGTTTCGCGATGCAGAAAAGCCATCACATCGCACAGCAAACGCACTCAAACTCACCGCTGTGGCGTATGGGTATGCGCCCGGGCCCGGGCACATGCCGCGCGCTGTCGGCGGTGGCGCAGGCGTCGCCAAGATGGCCTCCCAGTCCGCAAATGCAGCCTGCAGCTCGCAAACCGCTGCCTCGACACAAGCCAGTCTGCCGCATCGACAGGGCCCTGGCCCGCACCGACAGGGCCCTGGCCCGCACCTGCACTCGCAGCCAGTTCCTGCCGGGCAGCGACTGGCGGGCAGCAGCATGTTATGCTTTAGCGACCGTGATGTGCGGCACGTTGCTGCTGGTCTTGAAGACTGTGCGGTCCGACGACCTGTCTCCTGCACCAGTACCCGCAATGCTCAGGGTGTCAAGGACTGAAAATGGCTCGCCTGCATCAGCGGCAGGTGTGTCCACTCGCGGCTGGGGTCTCCGTAGGCCGCGGTGTGCAACACGTCCTGAAAGTGCCGCAGCTTCTCCGACCACTTGCGTGCGACGGCGCCCTCGCCGCCCAGGACGGCTGCGTAGATCAGCAGGTCGGTGTTGTGCTCTGCGTCAGGTCACATCCGACGCTTGTCAGGATCGTGCAGAACCTGAGTCGGATTGGCTCGTTCGAGCCTAGTTGGCGTCACGAGGCCCCGGCAGCCCCCCGCCGCATCCCACGCCGCAGGCTATCCCACCCCCGCAAAGCAGTGCTTGTGCAAGGCGTGCCGGCCGCCGTGCGCTCTGGTTCGAATTTTGTAGGACGCATGTCGACATGCAGACTGGCCAGTTTCGTTGTGGAGCAAGTTGCCACCCTGTGTTGCGGCAGGCTGGCACAACGGCGTCCAAGCAGCCAGGCCCAGCCAGTACAGAATCTCAGACTGAGGTTTGACAGCGCGCAACACCTGGGGTGTAGGGTGAGCGGCACGATCTGACGTCCTCGAGGTCCGCCTCGTACGCCCTGCAGCCACAGGCTTGAGGGTTCAAGGCAGTCAGGGCGCAGTTGAGGGAGACAGCTGCGGCACATGCCTTGCAGGTCCGTGCCGGCAGGTCCCTGCCGAGCAGGCCGTGGAGGCGCATTGCTCTGAGTGCTGATGGAGCGCACCCAACACGTTTGGCCCTGGCTTGCGGCGGCCGCACATCCCACGTCTCGCAGAGGAGTACGGCCGGTGTGGCAGGGCCAGCGGCGGATGGGGAGGTCGGGCTGGACAGGGACGAGCTGGACGGTCACGGCGACCCTGCGCCGCTGCTCAAGCCGGCGGATGCCTCACCTGACATTGGACAGCACGGCGTCGTGCCAGCGGCCGATGCGCACATAGGTGTGGCTGGGCATGTGCAGCAGGTGTCCCATCGTGGCCGCCGGCCCCCGGGGCGCCAGCAGGCCGTCGGCAGACCCCTCCGCCCGCGCCGCCGACACCGGGGCGCCCCTACGCGGGTGGAGAGGCTGGGGTTCAGAGAGCTGGAGAGCTCAGACACCACCGGGCGGTGTGGCGGCGGGGGGACGAGCGGCGACATGTCGGACACTGAGGGGCGTCAGTGCATCTTGTCACCGCCTCAGGTGGAGTCAGCGCTGCCGTAGGCGCGGCAGCGCGGAGGTCGCGGCATCAAAGACAGCTGTAGGGCGAGGCGTGCAGCAGCATCGGAATTAATCATCGTTCGGAACTGCAGCAGGGTCCCATGGACCGGATGGGGCAGAGCAGCGGCGGCATATCCGAGAGAAGACTGATACGTTTTTGTATCAAATGTAGGCGCCGCACCGCAGCGGGCTGCCGGCCTCGGCGATGTGGACGAGCAGGTGTGCCGCAAATGGGTGCGCCGGCCGCAGCGCCAGCGCCCTGTGGACCAGCGCCTCCGCCGCCACCGCCGACTCCCGTAGCGTGTGGTTCTGCGCGGAAACGGTGGGGCAAGCAGGGCCTGGGGCGTTGGAGCAAGTAATCCGGACAGCTGCAGCGACGACTTTCTGGTTTTGATGCATGCGCAGCGCCGGGCGTCAGTCCGCGAGCCTATCTCATCCAGGGCGGACTCGTACAGAGATGGTGAGATGTCGTTAAGCATGTTTGCCACATCCCAGCCTCGTGTTAGCAGGCTGCCAGCCGCTGAACAAGCAAGCTGCCCGCGGCAGAGGAGCGCAGTGCTTGAAAGTCGAATGCACCTTGTCCGGCAGATAGTAATCCCATGGCGACAGGTTCATGTGTGTCTCCGCCGCGATAGCAAACGCATCCGCGTCCTGATACTGCTTCCCTGTGCAGCGCAACCGTCAGCGTCGTCAGCCTCGAACCCGCTCATCTCGAGGCTGCACCAGGCGCAGCGGTGCGACTGGCTCGATCCTTCATGGCAGTCTCGCCATCAGCCAGACGATTTGGTTCAGTCGGCGCCGGCGGTCCCGTGCGTGATTTTCCCCAGCAAAAGGCGGAGAATAGCAGCGAATGGCAGAAAGCATGACAGCATGACATGGGGGCGCCCGCGCTGGCGGTGGTAAACGACTTGTCGCACCGATGACAGCCACTTGCTGTGCGTACTCCAGCTCAGCGGCGTCGCGCGCCGGCTGCTGGTCGGAGCCCGGCCGGAAGCGCGCGGCGACCGCGCGGCCCCAGGCCGCGTCCCTCTGCGCCAGCTGCGCAAGAGCAGGTGCCAGCGGTGGAATCGCAGTGAAGATGCGCACGTGTGATCGTGGGTCGCAAGCCGCTGCTGCACAGCAGCCGACCTTCAGTGCGAGCCAGCAGCGCGGTTCGCCGTGCGCCGGCGCACTCAGGCAGATGGGCGCTCCGCACGGCAGCTTTCCGCAAGTCCCGCSGGGGGAGGGGGGCACAGGGCCCAAGCTGTGCAGGCAGCTGTTGGCAGTGGACTGTTCGCAGTCTGTGCCGCAGGGCAGGCGCTGGCAGCCCTTTTCTTTTTGTCCCTCAGCACGTGCACCTCATTGCCCGGCTGCTTCTTGAGTGCCGCCTCGGCGAGCCGGGCAGCCTGGTGCGCCGCCGCGCGCGCCGCCGGAAAGTCCACCGGCGAGAAGGACGGGTAGGGCTGCGGCTCCTGCGTCACGGCCCTGCGCCAGCATCGAGCCGCTCCTGGTGCTCGA
Source organism: Deuterostichococcus epilithicus (assembly GCA_033439295.1). NCBI lineage: Eukaryota > Viridiplantae > Chlorophyta > Trebouxiophyceae > Prasiolales > Stichococcaceae > Deuterostichococcus > Deuterostichococcus epilithicus. Next base: position 364,563 of record JAVTLE010000004.1, on the reverse strand, counting down.
ACTGCTCTGCTGCACCCCTTGCTGCTTCTCAATCTGAGGCTCCTCCGTCACAGCCCTGTGCCAGCATCGAGCCGCTCCTGGTGCTCAAAACCTGCCACACCCCTTGCTGCCAGTCAGGCTGAGCGGACTCCTGCATCGCACCGAGCGCCTGCCAGACCTCAGCCTTCTCAGTCCCCGGACAGCAGGGGTGTGGTACGCACGCTGCCAGTGCAGCAATCATGCTTCCCCAGCCTGGAGCTCCTGGAGCGAGCTGTGTGCGGAGTCGTTCGGGAACGACGCCGCGGCGGCGCGCCTGTTGGCGCCCGGTCCCAGCGCATAGGCGACGCCCCACCAGCAGCGGGAGCAGGCCGGGTCCTGCGCGGCTGCCGCCGAGAAGGCATTGTGCGCCTCCAGCTGGTTGAAGTTCCACGCCTCCATCAGGCCCTGCAGTGCAGTGGGGCATGCCACAGGGTGTGCTCACAGAAAAAACCATGGCGTTGGTAACACCGACAAAGGGGCCAGGCACAGCCCCTCCAACCGTGGTCCAAGCTGCATGTCTCCAACAGGAGCCGGCGACGGAAACTGGCGTGGCAGTGGTACTCGAAGAGGGGCTGGCCGTCCACGAGGAAAACATGGGGCGGGCGGCGGCATGCACAACCAACAGCAGCGCTGGGGCGGCCGGCAGCACAGCACGGACAGGCTGCAGCGCCGCAACGGCGAGGGCAGCTGCCGCCTCCCGCAGTGGAGCGGTGGAAGCATCAGTGAAACCGAGATGCGCAACATGTTTATGGGCAGCGGCCCGCATTAGCGCAGCCATGCGGTTGCAGGGCCGGGAATCACCCGGCCGATCGGAACAGCTTGATGTTATCTGGGCCTGTCGGGCCAGGCCGGCGGCGCACCAGGTCAAACAAGCGCTGCGCCTTCCAGGAGCTGGTATGGATGGGGTGCGTGTAGCCCAGGCCGGCGGCATGCTTCAGGCGCGCCCCGAGGCTAGGCGCACGCACACACAGCCCCGGCCCTGGTAGGCCGCTGGAGCGCCCTGCGGACGCAAGGCACCTCGAACTCGGAAGCATCTAAACCTCAGGGATGCAGCTGCCGCAGGGCCGGCCTGCAGGCAGGCACAGAGGGGTGGCGTGCCAGCCAAGCAGCGCGCAAAGCAAGCAGGCGTAGTAGAGGCGCGGTATGCGGTGCGTTTTGGGGGGTGCACCTTGCAGCCAGAAGGCGGTGACGCCAACGAACGCGGCGACCGCGAGCAGCACCGCAAGAGCTGCCGCCATGACCAGCGGCCCGATGGCCACCCTGCGGTACAGGAGTCACGACAAGAGAAATTGGATAAGCTCTCAGAGATGAGAATCGCGTCTGATGAAGGCGGACCACCGTGCAAGTGACCAATGACCTGCTATGTGACGCAGATTGAAGCCGCTGCAAGGTGCGCACCCCTCATCTGGCCGGCTTTTGGAGGGATGGCCGGCCACGAGGCCCTCCGACTCTTCGTCCGCCACTCCCTGCGGCGATCCTCGGCGGGTCAGCCCGCAGCGGAGCCGCTGCAAAGTGGAGGGTGTGCATGGCACGTGATAACATCACGTTGCCGAGGTGGAAGACAGGTGCAGAGTGTCCACCTGGACGCCGTCGATGCCCGCTGCGGTGTTTCGCTGTCGCAAATGCGATGCCACAACAGTCACAGCGGCAGTGGCAGACGCTGCCACGGCCGCGGCAACTGCTACGAGAATTGCCACCATGAGGGCTGCCGCGATCGATTTCAGTCTCGAAAGCTGAAGAGCACCAGTCGGTGCGTGTCAAAATTGCTCGACTATCAAACAAGCAAGCAGGTCAACAGCGGTGGGTGCTCCCCGTGGGGCCTCAACATTACGCAGCAGCGCAGAATCGCGATGCACAAGGCCCAGCATGATTCATGCAGTCCGACACATGAGAATCCTTGCTAGGGTTTTTGGTCTGCCAACTGGCATTACGTCACGAGCAATCACTGTCTTGTAACACAGCACGCGCGCACATCTTTCGCCAAAGCGCCAAACCAATGAGTCGCAGAGAGCTAGGCGTATGGGATTGAAGTGGACGGCCTTGAGCCTGGTCGCGCTTCTCGCTGTCACTGGTGGGTACACTTACGGGCTCCGACAGCTGGCCTCATCCGACAGCCTGCGTAGAGTCAATGAGGGCAGCTTGCTGCGACGTGTGCCCCGTATATGATGCGTGGTCCTTGAGACTGCCGTCAGAGCCCAATCGTACCGGAAGAGCGCGGCCTAGCTCTCGCTTGCTGGAGCTGCCCGGGATGTCGCTGACTCGCTGGCGTGAGGAACACAACAGCCCTCGCAGATGCACGTGCTTGACGACGACAGCCTGCTGGCCCTCCATCCCAGCTGTGTGCTCCCTCACGCCGCTGGAAGTGCATCTCTGCAATGGCGTCGCATTGATGCTCAGCCTGTACCGCTCCACCAAGCCCCTCAAGCCCGTTCCAGCCAGCTCAACCCCAGCGATGCTTTCCTGCCTGCAGGCTGCCGGGCGCAGTTCTCCTTCCAGCAGCAGAGCTCGCCGCTCAGGGGGCAGGGGGTGCCGAGCGCTAACGTCTCTGACGGTGAGGCAGCTCGCCGATGCAGACATGGGGGGGGGTGCATGGTAGGACATTACGGCTGCAGAGCACAGTATCCATTGCGACTGCCGACTACAGATTGTGAGGTGCTTATCAAAGGTCTCAGCACAGGTCTCAGTGCGTGCTTTCCCAGTTGCGTAGGCATTTACATCAGCGTCTTCCTCGACCGCCTGCTGGGAGTGGACGAGTTGGACTACCGTTTCGACGCTGTGTGAGGAAGTTAATCCCTCGCCAAGAATGACGGTCAAGCTCCTGCCGGTTCCTGCACCGCATGCCATCTCCCTTGCGTGCTATACCCGTCGGAGTGCATGGCCAAGGTGGCTTGGGGGTCCCGCAAGACAATGCCGGTTTCCGAGTGCGTCTGCCCTCAATATACAGGCTGTACGCCTACGTGACGTGGAACGACCAGCGCGGCATCCAGGCCTGGTTCTACAACAACATTGCCACCAATTGCGCAGATCTGTCGCGCAGCGACTAGTGCGCCTCCCGTGCTGCCACTCGCCTGCCTATCTGCGGGGGCCGCTTCGTCCGGTTTTGCTCCGTCATATACTGTGCTCCAATGCGTGCTGAGCCTGCAAACTAAGCCTGTTGGGCCCCACCTATCGCATTGTGGGCTGCATCGTAGTTTCAAGCGTGCACCTGCTGAGAGTGCTTCGGCGCTTCCTGCAGCTCCCCCGCATGGTGCGACGAATTCCGCGCACTCTGCCGGCGCTTTGCAAATTCAACTGAAGGCAGTGCTGAGCGGTTGCAAATACGTGACGAGGGCGAGAATTATCTGGGAGAACCCATCGACCTGCCTTGCAAGACGTGGAACAGTGAGCCTCCTGCCGAATATGTTGTTTACCGGCAGGCTTTCCATCATCTGATGTTTGCCCGGCAAGCGCAAACCACTGGCAGCGATGACCTTGAGGGGACGCCAATGCATCATTCGAATGGCTCGTGCACGCGTCAATGCAACTCAATCCGGATCTTGCCGCAGGTGATGGGTCGCCGGCCCGGACGTCCTGCACAAGATACTGTTCCAACACTTACGATGCCGGGGACTGGTGAGCAGCGTTGTGCTGATCCCTGCAGCAGAAGCGCGGATACTGCTTGCTGACATAAGAGCGGTGTCGCCTGCTGTCCTGCCCTGAGGCTGTACCGTGACAGTGTGCCCAACCTTCTGGCTGTCCTTCTGACCGCAGCTGCGACGGCATCTTCATACCAGACATCAATGTGGCGAACATCTACAGTCTGGATCAGGACTTTGTAACCGCCTCCCAGTGCGTATGATGCTATGACACACTTGACCGCACGAAATCTTTTTCGGACCTGCTCAGGTTCCTTGCGGACCCTTCACCACCCTGATTGCACTGCACTGACAGTGCCGCTTCTGCTCCGCAGGCTGATCCCGCAGTATGATTATACGTCAGTTCCACGCCTCTGTCCCACTGCTGACATTCTGCTGCTATGCTGGGAATCTGGTGTCCATCCAGACGGGTGTCCGCACTGACGAGGCGTCTGCTGATCGTGCAGGAAGGAGCACTATGGCGCATGGTGAGGACGCGAGCTCATCGGCAGCCTTTTGCCATGCCCTTTACTTTGGAGCCGCACTGCTGTTGGCTGCATGGCAGATCGCAAGCCAGAATGTCTGTTACTGTTGCAATCCGAAAGCTTCACCGCCCGGGCACTGTGCCCCCGCAGGGTCTGGGCCGTAAACTTCCATGCGCAGTTCTTCATCAGGATGAACTTCCGCAACTTCCCCTGGGACCGGCAGGAGCTGCTCATCCAGTTGAAGTACACGCATGATGGGCAGGTAATGGTACGGGGGTGAAGATATCGTGGCGCTGCCATACGGCGGGCGGCGGTGGCACTTGGGCCACATGCTTAGACGGACGGGCCCGCTGCTGACGCAGTTTCTGACGCAGATGCATGGCGCCTGGCGTTTCTGCGCGTGTGACATACTGTCAGACACCCGGCGCAGGACTAGAGCCTCACCATGACGCTGCCGATGGCCCTGGCTTGCACGGTGCGTCGGGCGGCGTGGCGGACGCCCGGTGCAATGTAATTGCCGTGCGGGTTCATTTGCTGATCGTCTTCATCTTCCGCTGCTGCACAGGACCTCAACACGACGAGCATGCTGGTGCCGAGCTCCGCCGGGGTGCTGAGCCTGCGGCCAACCCGCAATGGCGACGACTCGTCCGGCTGGCGGGTGGATGATGTGTTCATGGAGCCGTACATCGTCCAGCACGAGTCCAACCTCGTGCGGGTGGGGCCCACATCATGCTGCAAAGAGTTCGCACAGGCTGTCACAAGAACTCTGTGAAGACGGTGGCTACCATTTGCAGCCTGTTGCAAGCAAGTCATCAGGTGAAGACTGCTCAGAGACTGCTGTGTGGGCGTGCAGGGTAACCTGGAACCGCCGGCCGTCAATGACCCGGTGAGGCGGCTCTCCCAACCGCAGAAGAATGCTTTAGTGTCCGGAGGTTCAGCCGCATGCTGCGCCGTACATAGGGGTTGTCTTCCTTCGGAGAATCGTCACCTGGTGTGCCTCACCGATGCTTTCGAATCAGCATCGATGCCTCGAAGCTGTTGCGCTGTTCAGGTGCCGCTGTTCACCACAGCCACGGATGCGAACAACGAGCGCTACGTGACCGGTCTGCAGCAAGTCTTCCAGAGGAGGCTAAACCCCGGCAACTCGGTGCTTGTCGTCATTCAGGTCAGGTTCCGACCGGCTTGAATGGCGGCCCCGCTGGTCGACTCCCTGCTGCCCCACACCCCATCGAATTTCACTGATATCACGCGGGCACTGAAAGATGGCTGTGGGCAGCAGCAACTGCTGCCGCCTGCTCTTTGAGTGATGTCAAGTGATGTGGTTGTGTCGGCGGTGCAGGTATCGCGCTACTCGTCCTTTTTTGTGGTCAACAACCTGGTGCCGATCATCCTGTCGACCGTGCTCGGCTTTTTCGTGTTCCTGCTAGACGTTGAGGAAATGGTGCGCCAGTTGCTAGGATATTGCCGATGCCGTGCCCGCAGTTACATTGGAGCCTTGGCAGTGGCGGCTTGTTACTTGTGTAATCCCTCCGGGCCAGTGCTGTGTCAGCCGGATGGCTGCATAACATACTCGCTGTTCCTCAAGCCCTCCCTGCTTCCCCGTTGCAGGAGAAGCGGCTAGGTGAGGGCTTCACCCGTGTCATATATACGCTGCTGAGTCAGCATGTCATCATCTCTGCAGCATTGCGGTGTTGACTACAAATTTTGCACACAATTCCATTCACAGCTGCTCTGAGCGACCTGGTTGCATCCACAGCTGGACTGCGAAATCTGGCAATTGACAGCAGCGCCCTGTCTGCCCACCCTGCCGCAGGCCTGCTGGTAACGCTCTTCCTGGCGCTTACCGCGCTGCAGTTTGTGATCAGCACAAACCTGCCGAACAGCAGGTGTGCCGGCGGCCTTCTGCGTGTGTTGCAGATGCATGATTCAGAGGAGCTTGAGGAGCTGCTCTGCGATGTTTCATGCATCTGACGCCTTGTCACCGCCAGAACTCACTCAAACCCGACTGCATCACTTGCAGCTATGTGCTGAAGACGCAAGCCTTGGTGCTGGCGGGCTATGGTGCGTGGCCTCGAAACTCTAAACCCTGCGACTGAACCAACCTGAACAATACGCTGGGCCATGCTCTGGCCCCAGGCTCCTTGGTCTGCGGCTCACTGTGACCCGCTAGCGTTGATGTAGCTTGGCTCCGGCTGGCGGGCTCTTGCAGCTATGACAACCTGTCGGGCTCGTGCATGGTCGGGGGAATGACGCTCCCCGTGTGCTGCCCCGCAGCCCTGTTCGTGGCGATGGCGCTGGAATCGTGGATTGTGTACTACCTGGGCACTTTTCACCAGCGGCACACCCGCATACGGGTGCGCGCACGACACACAATGTCCTGACAGTGGACTTGGACTTCGGGCGGCGGCACGCAGGCCCAGCGGCACAATGTGCAGGCTTCCCCGCGATGGAACTCTTTCTCATGGCGCTCTGCGCATGGCACAGGCTCGAAGGCGCCGCTTGGACCTGGCGCCCGTTAGCTGCGAGGGATGCCCGCAGCCAGCCCCGCACAGCGCTGACCGGTCCTGTGGCCTCCACTCAGAACCCTCCGAACATGTCGATTCCTCTGTGACGGGCATCATGTATCCAACAGGCGTGGCGACGGGCATACAAGCAGTACATAAAGGGCGAGATAACGGCGAACGACCTGGCTGAGGCGTCGAACATGACGCCAAGGAGAAGTTGTGTGACACAGCCGCCGTCCGCGGGCGACATTGAGGAGTCGGACACGCCCAGCTTGGCGCACATCACGGTGGGATTTCGGCTTCTGTCAAGTTGCCCGTGGTGCTGTGCAAACCGTCCTGTGAGCCGAGTTCCGACCATTTCGTGGGGTTTGCATTGCCGACGCAGTTGGCCATGTGCGGTCCGGCATGATGTCAGCAGAAGCAGCGCATAAAAGGAGAGCACGAGGGGGGGGTCTGGGAAGGGTTGCGGTGCTCTCCCCCTTGCTCTCTGTGGCAGATCCTGATTTTTCCAGGGTCGACAGCCACTGTGTGCGTTGCACCACCTGCCTGCCAACAGTTTCTGCTCATCCTGCCTGGCAGGGCACGGCTGTGCAGTCAAATGGGCATGGCAATTCACACCCAGCAGATTGCCAACAGTTTCTGCTCATCCTGCCTGGCAGGGCATGGCTGTGCAGTCAAATGGGCATGGCGATGCACACCCAGCAGATTGCCAACAGTTTCTGCTCATCCTGCCTGGCAGGGCATGGCTGTGCAGTCAAATGGGCATGGCGATGCACACCCAGCAGATAGCGAGCACAGCAGCCCGGGGGGCAAGCCTGCCATGCTCAAGTGGCTGGGCGGCAAACGCTGGAGAGACGCCCTATCGCCGCTGAAGCACGACTCGGATTATGCAGGTAACAAATTTGCCTGGACGTGGCCTATCACAGCAAGTCGTCCGACAGGACCATTTCCCGCTTGTCGCACAGGCCAATCTGATCGGGTTGTGCATGAGCGGTCCTTCAAAGCCCAGTCCAGAGACGCATCTCTGGCATCCAAGATGACTGTTTGCCTGCGGCAGACCTATTCGCGGCTGCTGGACGAAACATGGTTTGCTGCCTTGCAGAATGGTTGTCCGGCAAGGTGGACCGCTACTCGCTCATAGTCCTGGTCGTCACGTACATCCTGATCCTCATCATCGTCTGCGCGACATGATCGACGCCACACTGCTGGCAAATGTCACCAGATGGCCTGAGTGCCATCGTCACACCGACGGGCAGTCCGATGCCCAGCGCCAGGAACTCTGGAAATCCTGTGAAATGTGAAGATATCCAAAGTGTAGGATCCAACAAGGTTTTGACGATGACGCTACCTATCATGTGCAACATCCGCCTCATGCCTCATCTGCGTGGACGGACGAATCCCATCCTGTCCGACTGTCTGACATGTGAGAGCTATTCAAAAAGGAGATTCCTTTTTAGGGTTCTGCCAACTGGCATTGCGTCACCAGTGATCACTTCGTGTGATTCGACAATTCCGTACCGTTTACACGGCAAGCGCGCATATCTTTCGCCAGCGCTACGATGTGCAGAGAGCTGGGCGTATGGGTATGACGTGGACGGCATTGAGCCTGGTTGCGCTCCTCGCTGTTACCGGTGGGTCGCTTCAGGCCAGCTGGCCTCCGACAGGCTGTGTGGAGTGAAAGCGGGCAGCTTGCTGCAACCTGTGCCCCGTAAATGACGCGTGTCGACTTTGAACTGCCGTCAGAGCCCAATCGTACAGGAAGAGCGCAACCTAGCTCTGGCTTGCGGAAGCTGCCCGGGATGTCGCTGACTCGCTGGTTTCGCGGAACACAGCAAACCTCGCAGCTGCACGTGCTCATCACGGCAGCCCGCTGGCCCTATCATCCCATCTGTGTGCTCTATCACACAGCTGGAGTGTCACCTGCGACGGCGCCGCATCGGTTGCGGAGCATGGACCGCCGCAACATTCCCAAGCCCCTCAAGCTCGTTCAAGCCAGCTCAATCCCAGCTATCCTTCTTGCGTGCAGGCTGCCGGGCGCAGTTCGCCTTCCAGCAGCAGAGCTCGCCGCTCAGGGGGCAGGGGGTGCCGAGCGCTAACGTCTCGGAGGGTGAGGCAGCTCGCCGCTGCAGACACACGGGGGCATGGCAGGACACCACGGCTGTGGAGCATGATATTCATTGCGCCTGCAAAGTGCAAGTTCCGAGGCGTTCGATCTTCAGAGGGAGCCAGTGCATGCTGTCCCAATGGCGCAGGCATATACATCAGCGCCTTCCTCGACCGCCTGCTGGGAGTGGACGAGTTGAACTACCGCTTCGACGCTGTGTGAGCAAAATCATTCCTCGTCAAGAACGGCGGTCTTACTCCTGCCGGTTCCTCCACCGCATACCAACCCCCATGTATGCCACACCCCTCGGAGTGCGTGGTCAGTGTGGCTGGGGGGCCCTGGCGACGCTGCTGGTTTGCCGAGTGCGCCTGCCTTTCAACCACAGGCTGTACGCCTACGTGACGTGGACCGACCAACGCGGCATCGAGGAATGGTTCTACAACAACATTGCCACTAATTGCGCAGACCCCTCGCGCAGCGACTAGTGCGCCTGCCGTGCTGCCACAATTCGTCAGCCCATCTGCCGGGGTCTGCTTCATCCGTCTGCAATCCGCCATACACTGTGCCACAGTGCGTGCTGAGCCTGCAAAACAAGCCGGCTGGGCCCGACCCATGGCATTGTGGGTGGTACCATGCGTGCATAGCTAAGAGTGCTTTGGTACTTCCTGCAGCTTCCCCGCATGGTGCAACGAATTCCGCGCGCTCTGCCAGCGCTTTCAAAACACGACGGAAGGCAGTGCTGAGCGGGCGCGACTGCGTGCTGACGGCGCTTATTACCTGGGAGCACCCATCGACCTGCCTTGCAAGTCATGGAACAGTGAGCCTCCTGCAGACTCCAGTGTTTACCAGCCTTTTGATTTCGGGTGTTTGCCCCACACTGCAAGGCGCTGGCAATGCCGATCTTCAGGAGAAGCCGATGCATCATACGACCTGGCTCGTGCACGGGTGAGTGCATGCAAGTCAATGCTGGGATTGGCCGCAGGCGATGGGTCGCCGGCCCGGACGTCCTGCACCAGATACTGTTCCAACACTTACAACGCGGGGGACTGGTAAGCAGCTTTGTGCTGTGCCCTGCAGCAGAGGCGCCCATACTACTTCTTGACACGTCAGCGGAGCCGCCTGCTGTCCTGCCCTGACGGTGTGCTGTGACAGTGTGCCCAACCTTCCGGCTATCCTTCTGAACGCAGCTGCGATGGCATCTTCATACCAGACATCAACGTGGCGAACATCTACAGCCTGGATCAGGACTACGTGACAAACGAACAGTGCGTATGACACACTTGGCCGCACAAAATCGTTCACGGACCTGATGCAGGATCCTTGCGCACCCTTCATCACACAGTTGCACTGACACTGCCGCTTTGGTTCCGCAGGCTGATGCCGCAGTATGACTACAGGTCAGTGCATCGTGGCTCCATGCCGCTGGCCTGCTGAATGTGAGGCTGTGCTGACACCCTGCTCCTATGCTGGGAACCTGGTGTCCATCCTGCAGGGTGCGCTCACTAACTAGGCGCCTGCTGCTGGTGCAGGAAGGAGCACTATGGCGCGTGGTGAGGATGCATGCTCGCCGGCAGTCTCTTGCTGGGCCCTTTGTTCTGGAGCCGCACAGCTGCCGGCTGCATGCCAGGTCGCCAGCCGGAGTGTCTGTCACTGTTGCAATCCACTAGCGTCACCGCCCGGGCATGGTGCCCCGCAGGATATGGGCTGTCAGCTTCCATGCGCAGTACTTCGTCAGGATGGACTTCCGAGCATTTCCCTGGGACAACCAGCAGCTGCTCATCCAGCTGAAGTACACGCATGATGGGCAGGTGATGCTACGGGGGTTACATGTCATGGCGCCGCCATACGGCGAGTTCGCACTTGGGTCACATGCTCAGCTGGTCGCCATGCTGCTGAAGCAGTTTGCTTCAAGCTTGGCCCCTGGCCTTGCGGCGCTTGTGACATGCTGCCAGATGCCCAGCGCAGGGTCAGAGCCTTACCGCGGTGCTTGCTGCCGATGGCGCTGGCTTGCGCGGTGCTGCTGGCGGCATGTCGGTCGCGTGGCGCAATCTCAGCGCCGTGTGTGACGTCAGTTGCCGATTGCCTCGACCTTCCGCCGCTGCACAGGACCTCAACACAACGAGCACGCTGGTGCCCAGCTCCGCCGGGGTGCTGAGCCTGCGGCCGCGCCGCAATGGCGACGACTCGTCCGGCTGGCGGGTGGATGAGGTGTACATGGAGCCGTACATCGTCCAAGACGAGTCCAAGCTAGTGCGGGTGGGGCCGCACCATGCTGTAATTTGGTTTGCATGCGGCCACAAGGAAAGCTGCGAAAGCAATACGCCCCATGGACAGCCTGCTGCATGTATGTCGTCAGAACCTGAAGACCGCTCAATCCTTGCTCGAGGACTGCTCCGTGGGCGTGCAGGGCAAGCTGGTCCCGCCGGCCGTGAATGACCCGGTGAGGCCGCTCCCCCAATCTGCAGAAGAGTGCCTCAGTGTCCAGAGGTTCAGCCGCATTGCTGCACCGTGCGCATGGGGCTTGGGTTCCCTCAACTCTTCGGAAATTCCTCACCTGATGAGTCTCAGTGTTGCTTTTGGACAAGCATTAATGCTTTGGAGCCGTGGCGCTCTGCAGGTGCCGCTGTTCACCACAGCCACGGATGCAAACGGGCAGCGCTACGTGACCGGCCTGCAGGAAGTGTTCCAGAGCCGGCTGAACCCCGGCAACTCGGTGCTTGTCGTCATAAAGGTAGATTTTCTTTCGCCTGAATGCCCCCCCCCCCCAACCACCAACCGCTCGCTGCCCGACTCCCTGTGCCCCACAATGCATCGGAACCTCACAAGTAAACGCTGAAAACGCTGGACGACTGTGGCAGCAGCTGCCGCCGCCTGCCCTGTATGTGATGTTCTGAACCCTCGTGTCGGCGGTGCAGGTGTCGCGCTACTCATCCTTTTTCGTCGTCAACAACCTGGTGCCGATCATACTGTCGACCGCGCTCGGTTTTTTCGTCTTCCTGCTGGACGTTGAGGAAATGGTGCGCAGATTTGTCAGGGTCATCCTTGATGCCGTGCCGGGCTCCGCTTCACTGGAAGCCTCGACAGTGGCGGCTTGAAGCGTGTAATCTCTTCAAGCCAGTGCTACGTCAGCTGGATGGCTGCACCCAGACACGAGCTACTGCTTGAAGCCTCCCTGCTTTCCCTTGCAGGAGAAACGCCTGGGTGAGGGCTCAACTCATGTCATAGTGCTGGTGCTGAACCAGCACATTACCGTCTCCGCAGCTCTGCAGTATCCTGAATGCAACTCGCACACACATACGCATCCACAGCATAATGTGCGAGATTTAGCACGTGAAAGCCGTGCACTGTCTGCTCACCCCTCTTGCAGGTCTGCTGGTGACGCTCTTCTTGGCGCTTACCGCACTGCAGTTTGTGATTAGCACAAACCTGCCAAACAGCAGGTGCGCCGGCGGCCTTCTGCGCGTGTCGCAGATGCATGTCTCAGAGACGCCCGAGGAGCTGCGTTGCGATGTGTTCGCCTGTTCACCGCCAGAATTGACTGAAGAACCCCACCGTATCACATGCAGCTACGTGCTGAAGACGCAAGCCTTGGTGCTGGCGGGCTATGGTGCGTGGCCTCGAAACTGAAACTCTAAACCCTGAGACTGAACCAACCTGCAGCAGGCTGCCTGGTCCGCAGCTCGCGCTGTGCCCCACTCACGTTCAGGCTGTGGGAGTCATGCCAGCAGGCCCATGCAGCCCTGACGATCTGTTGGGCCCGTGCATTGCGGGGTGAGCAACGCTCGGCGTGTGCTGCCCCGCAGCCCTGTTCGTGGCGATGGCGCTGGAGTCGTGGATGGTGTACTACTTGGGCACTTCGCACCAGCGGCACACCCGGATCCGGGTGCGCGCACGACACAAAGCTGCAAAGCACGACATGGACTCCGGGCGGTGTCGCGCCGGCCCTCCTGCGACGCAATGCGCAAGATCCCCTGCGACGAAACCTTTCCTGATGGCGCTCTGCGCATAGCACTGTGAGCACTGGAAGTCGCCGCTTGGACCTGGTGCCTGTCTGCTGCGTGGGATGCCCGCAGACACAGCCCCGCACCGCTCTGACCGGTCCTGTTGCCTGCACTCAGGATCTCCCGAACAGGTTGATTCCTGTGTGACGGGCTATCATGTCTGCGACAGGCGTGGCGACGGGCGTATAAGCAGTATATAAAAGGCGAGATCTCGGCGAACGACCTGGCTGAGGCGTCCATCCGGAACATGTCGCCGCGCACAGGTTCTGTGACACAGCCGCCGACCGCGGGCGACGCGGAGGAGTCGGAACCGCCCAGCTTGGCGCACATCACGGTAGGGTTTCGGGTTCTTTCAAGGCGCCCGAGGCGATGTGCAAACCGTCCTGTGAGCCGAGTTTCGACCATACTGTCCGGGGTTTCCATCATCCCAGACACGGGCGTCCACAGGGGCCAGCATGCTTTCAGCCGGTGCAGCGTTGTGGGATAAAAGGAAGGGGGGGTTGCAATGCGTTCCCCCTTGACCGCTGTGGCGGATCGCTTGCAGGGTTGACAGCCACCGTGCACTGCACCATTTGCGTGCCAACACTTCCACCCTTGACTCACCCGGATTCTGGCAGGGCACGGGCGTGCAGTCAAATGGGCATGGCGATGCGCACCCGGCAGATTGCCAGCCCAGCAGACCGGGGCACAAGCCTGCCATGCTCAAGCGGCTGGGCGGCAGGCGCTGGAGGGACGCCCTAATGCCGCTGAAGCACGACTCGGATTATGCAGGTGAGCCAAGTTTGCTAGGTTGTGGTCCGTTCCTGCAAGTCGTCTGACGAGTGCCATTCTGCTGCTTGCCGCAGTAACAATATGATCGAGGTGTGCAGGAGTGCTTCTCGGAACTGCAGTCCAGAGGCGCGTCTTTGGCACCCACGAGGACTGTTCGCCTGCGGTGCACCTACCTGCTGCTGCTTGACGAAAGCATGGTTGCTGGCGTGCAGAGTGGTTGTCTGGCAAGGTGGACCGCTACTCGCTCATATTCCTGGTCGTCTCCTACATCCTGATCCTCATCATCGTCTGCGCGACGTGATCGGCGCCACACTACTGCCGCCAAACATGTGCCGCCAGATGGGGCTCAGCGTCACACCGACAGGCAGTTCGACGCCCGGCGCCAAACTCATGAATTCCTGTGGAACTTGAAGTTACCGAGGTGCAGGACCCGAATAAGAATTCTAGGACGACGCTGTCATGTGTAACATTCCCTGCCTCATTTGTGTCTCGTTGTGGTTTGAGTTTGGCTGCGGGGTTGAGAGTTGTCCTGTTCAGGACCTGGACCGCAAGAATGTGCAAATGTCAACTAGCTAGTTGCAGCCTTGGATAATTATGGAGTTTTGCACTCCTCTTGAACGCTGTTGCACTGAATGCTGGAAGACCTCGACGCCTTCCGCTGCCGCCGCCGTCATGGTGGTATTGTCATGAGGTGTATGTTGGGCCGAAAGGCCTGCAGACTTGACTGTGGCGAATCTTTTGGCACAACACGAGAAGCTGTCGAGCATGTGCGAAGAGGTTCTGAACCAGTGCAGTCTGTGCTGGCTCTGTCCATGTGCGCACAAAGTGCATTAGTCATGACAGACCTGTTGCCATTACTCACGACAGGGTGGCTGCAGACGCCGATTACTGCAAGTGCAGAGCTTCGCGGCCGCTCGCGACAGCTGCGAGAAAGTTGAATGGGGCGGCCGCAAGTCAAAGTCGTCCGGCTGCTGCACCTGCTGCACTGCGCATCGTTTGCGAATTTCTGTCGTCGTCAGCATTGCCACTCGGTCCTGTGGCGCATTGCCCTGCGTGATCAATGAGACCGAGCTGACGACACTGCAGTAGAGGGCCCGACACCTCTCAGAGAAGCCTAGGATTGAACAGCTGAAACAGGACCTACAGTTCCAGATGTGATGGCCCCGCACCGCGTGAGGGCTTGGCTGCTGGCCCCATTGCTGCTGGGCTGGTGCATACCCCAAGTGGCCAGCATATCGCAGCAGGACTCCCCTCTCCGCGGCCAGGGGCAAGCTCCCCTCCTGCTCCCTGCCCATCTCACTGTGAGATTATGGCGGTTCCCAAGCGGCATCCTCATGCGTGGCACTGCTGCATGTGTCACCGCGGCAACACAAAACGATCCGTCGACTTGTGCTCTTACGTGCTCTTGCTTACTGGTTTCGAACAGCGTGCCCGGGTTCAATGTCTCGCAAGGTGTGGCGCGGCAGCCTTGCTAAACTGCATTTGGCGCAATGTGCCTCGTGTCTTGGTCGACCGCGTAAACGTGGCACGGCGATAAATTCACCTCGTCGCGACCTCCAACGCTGACATGCAAGGCTTTGCCGCAGGCATCTACATGTCCGCGTTCCTGGACCGACTCCTTGGAGTGGATGAAAAGAACTACAGGCAATGCACTCCTGACACATCCGCACACCCCAAGGTGCCTCCACATCGATTTCAACTCTCGCACTAAGCCCTGCACACCTGCGCACAGGTTTGATGCGGTCCTGTACTTTTACATCTCCTGGGAGAGCTATGCCGACACGGCGACCTGGTTCCGCAACAACCTTGGGCGCAACTGCAACGACCCATCCCGAAGCGACTAGTGAGCAGCAGCCTCCCATCCACTGTCACGACACTTCATTCGTGCACGCAGTCGCTGCGCCCCCTGCGCAGCTGCTTTCCGCCTGCAAACACTCTTGGATTACCGTGCATGCCCGCCCGACGGCACATCCTGCGCGGCTCCTTTGCCACCCAATGTGTTGTTTTGCGCGCAGTGCTTTTTACTGCAAGTATATCATCCAGCTGTGCGACGAGTTCAAGAATGCCACAGCTGGTCGCAACGAGACGGAGCTGGCCGCTGCTGACGAGCAGCTGTCAACATACCTTGGCATCCCTATCACAGCCGCCTGCAGCTCTTTTCACAGTGAGCGGTGTCTGTATCGTGCGCTCGACCCTCGAGCCTCACGTCCCGGTATCACTCCAGGCCGGCTTGCCTGCATCGACCATGCTGGCTCGTATCAGGTCTCTCAAAGCAAAGCCCGTCTCGCGGTCCGGCATCCAGCAGCCTTTCCATGTTGCCGGCGGCGCACCACTCGTTGGGATGCGCTTCGATGTCGAGCCTCTTCCTGATTGTAGGCAATGGCGCAGCTGTCAAGACGGATTGCACCAGGCTGTGCAGCAACAACTTCGAGACGCAGGACTGGTATGCTGCCAGAATTGAGTTCCGAGCCCGACTGGCATCGCTTGTGCTGGCTTGTTCTAGACGATTCTGACGGAGTCTGTTGACAAGCTGAGCCTGTGGCACCCTGCAACACATCTGACCAGCTACTTTCCTGTGCAGCTGCGATGGTGAGGCCGTGTCACCAGGCGCTGTTTGCTGTGCACGCCACAGTCTGCAGATCATCCGCACGACAGATGCCAAGTGCCATGCGAAGAGCATTGGATTATGCATCGAGCTTGCACTTGCCGTATCTGCGCAGCCTCTGCGGTCCGGCCTTCCTGACATTTTGAACAGCTTGAGGAGCAAGAGCTGAGGAAGGTTTGTTGCTGGCGTGCAGGGATATTCATACCCGACTTCCAGCTGACGAACATCTACCAGGCCAGCCAGGACTACATTTACCAAAGCACGTGAGAATCCAGCCGTCGCCGCTGCATGCTCAGACCGGAGAAATGTGGTATATGTCATCAGCCCTTGGTGTATGTCATCGGAACTTGTCAGCACACCTGCTGGCGACGCATGCCCGCATGTGATCACACGCGGGAGATGTGCGTGGCCAGCGAGCACCCGGCTGCTGGCGCAACTGCCGGCGGCGCACACTTTCATGCGATCAAGTCTGCAGCTCGGAAAGCACTCTAGGCGGGACAGGTCGCGGCAGGAGGCCTTGTCTTGTCATGCCACTGCCAGACCAAGTGATCCGCGCCCCCTGCAGGCTGACCCCGCAACCCATTGTGGACAAGGAAAACTTCGCCTCCTGGATATGGACTGTGCAGGTGGGTTTTGCCGTCTTGCGACTATCCGAGGATAAAATCCCACTTGCAAAGATCTGCGGATGCATGCACCTCTTGCACCACAGCCTGCCATGCTGTGGACACATGCAAATGTGGTATCAAACAAAAGCCGGCCCGGAGCATGCATCGCCTGAGCCTGTATTCGAAGGCTATCACTCTGTTGGTTGGAGCGCAGCTGCAGTGGCGACGTCTCGAAACAAGACTTGACACGGCATGTTGTGCTGTCCGCAGCTCCATGCCGAGTGGTATACCCCTATGGACTTCAAGGCATTCCCGTGCGTCCCGACCAGGCCCCTCTCCTGTGGCTGTCACAACACGCACCGACCCCGCACGACCCTTGCCTTGGCAGCAAAGCCGGTGCCTGTCTCCATGAACTGGGCTCGTTCGTAGGTGCCGGGGGCTGTGTGACGCAAGCACCAGGCCAACACTTGAGCGGCCGTCGGGCGCATGCCGGGCAGCTGGGCCTCCCAAATGCGCTTTGAAGGATCTTGCACCACATCTCAGGCCCCAGTCTCACCGTGCCCTGGTCCTTAATGCCTGCCAGGTTCCCACTCACAGGTGGGACTCTCAGGAGCTGCTGGTGGAGGTGAAGTATGCGCACGACTACGAAAACCTTAACACCACGAGCGTGCTGCTGCCGAGCGCCGCCGGCGTGCTGAACCTGCGGCCGCTGCCGCACGGCGACGACTCGAGCGGCTGGCGAGTTGACGAAGTGACCCTGGAGCCGTACGCGCCGGGTGACGCTGCGCGGCAGCTGCGGGTGCGCGCCTCATGCGATGCCCCCGGACAAACCAGGTTTCGGGCGGGCCGAGCAGTTCAGCCATGGGCGGCGCTTGCGCCGGCGCCTGCCGCTGCAGCCATGCAGGGACTGCAGCACCCCACACGCATTGCCGCTGCAGCGCGGCAGCCGCACGGCAGCTGTGCGGGCGTGCTTCCTTCCGGGTTGTGCGGCGCACTGCTGCACTTCGTTCAGCCTGCTTCAGGCGGGAGTCGGCATCTCGAAGCGGTTCAGGCGAGACGCAGAGCCTCGGACTGCTGAGCCTGCCGCTGACACCTGGCGCCGCCGCCCGCTGTGCAGGGCTCGCTCGAGCCGCCAAACCCCAATGACCCGGTGCCGCTGTTCACCACGACTACGGAGGCCGGCGGGCAGCGGCGCGTCACGGGCGTGGAGCCCATCTTCAATTCGCGGCTAAACCCTGGGAACAACCTGCTGGTCCGCATCCGCGTGACGCGCTACTGGAAGTACTACGTGGTGCGACTTCCCACTTCCGCTTGCTGCGACTTCCCACCTTCGCGAGCACACGCGTTCTTGCATGGATGGTGCGGGCTCAGGCTCAGGGCATAGTTAGTGGTGAACTAGTAAGATCCATCGATAGCTCCGACACGTCCCGTGCTGGCCACCACGGCGCCCGCTGCGAGCGGCTCGGCGCTGCATAGGCTGCGTCGCTGCCCCAGGGTGTGCAGTTGCCGCTGGCTGAGCGCCCTCCCGCATGACTGACAGCACCGAAGCACCCAGCAACCCTGGCGCAAGCGGCACCGCCTTCAGTCGACCTGCCTGAAGCGCTGACGCTTCTGCATTCTCCGCAGGTGAACACGCTGATACCCATCATCCTCAGCAGCTACCTCGGGTTCAGCGTCTTCCTGATTGGCACCGACGACATCGAAAAGCGCCTGGGTGCGGCGGCCTCCCACTCCACACTTGACGGCGATGCCACAGCCGCTGTGCTGCAGTGCGCAGCAGCCTCCAGCGTCCGAGCCCGTGTGTCGAGGGCAAGCCTACCACAGTCTCCTGGCGAGCCCTCCGAACCTCTAACCCCTGATGGCTCATGTGCCACCCTGCAGCGCTCCTCGTCACGCTGTTCCTGGCGCTGACGGCGGTGCAGTTCGTCATCTCGGCAGGTGCGGTCCCACACCAGAGCTCCTGCAGCTGGCGGACTCACTGCTGGCAACCTGGCAGGCTCCAGCACCACGATCCAGCATGTGGGTCCAGCAACCTGGCGCCCTGCGCAGTTGTGTGCTTTGACGGTCAAAGGAGCAGCCAGCGCGCAGTCGACTTGCAAAACCCCAAAGCGCCTGGCCGCCCTCGCAGAGCTGCCCAACAGCAGCTACATCCTCAAGTCCCAGGCGCTGGTGCTGGCGGGCTACGCGTTTCTGCTGGGTGGGTTCTTGCAGGCAATATCAGGGTTTAGCATTTGACGCCTGCCGTAAGGGGCGCAACATTAACACCCGGGCACCCCCCAAAGCCGTGTCCTCGCTGCCGCACCTCTGGCGTGTGCTCACGTGCATCTGCATCAGCAGCGCCGCAGGCGCAGGTTCGGCGGGTCTGTGCATCTGGACGGCGCAAGCTCCTGCCTACGCGCCATGCCGCACGCCTCGTGCGCGGCGCTCTGCGCAAAGGCCACTGTGCTGATGTGTGGTGCTGCTTCCTCCATCCCGCAGCGATCGCGCTGGAGGCGTGGCTGGTGTGCCACATCGCGTCGCTGCACGAGCGGACGACGCGGCTGAAGGTGCGCCTGAACCCTCATTGGCAACCTTGCACTACCAAACTGGTTCAGCGGCGCATATGCATGCTGCTCCTCGTCCTCCATTTCACGGGCCCSGGGGGGGGTGCCTGATCGTGAAGAGGCGTATGCTGCAGGCAGCAGAAGAAGCGCGCCTGCCACCGCTGATGGCTGGCACTGCAGCCTCAGGTGGCTGTCGCAGAGCGTCTCTTCTGTCGGCGTGGCCGCCCAGAGACTTTGTGCAAACTCGTAGCTGCCCCCGGCTGCTCGCGCAGAGGCAGGCGTCCGCCTATCAGCGCCACCGCAAGCGGACGGCGCATGCAAAGGCGGCCGTCGCCAAGGCCGACCTGCTCCCCCGGTCCGCCGTGCCGCTTCCGGTGGGCAAGCCCAGCCTGCGGCACGCGCCGCCGAAGGCTGGCGACGCGGGCGGCGGTGCAGCTAACGGGGATGCCGAGGACCTAGAGTCTCCGGCGGCCGGCTCCCCAGCCCTGGTGAGCGCCTTCCCCCCAGCTGTGGCAAGCCCACATGGAGCTCCTGTTCCGGGGGCGAGGGGGGGACTATGCCGCGCAAGAGCGTAGTAGTCCGCCACACAGCGCGCATAGTAGTCCGCCACACAGCCCAGCGAGCGCGAAAGGCTTGAAGCCATGGGCCATGCGCCCGTTACCTCTTCGTTCCCGCCACATCCCTAAAGCGTGCACCCTCACCACATGACGAGTCACAGACACACCACCAGATGCGAGGCCGCTGACGTGCAGCCTGCGTCTGCTCCCAGGCGCAGCGGTCGGCATCGGCGCCGCAGCCGCCGATGCCGCTCGGCGGCGACAGCAGCAGCGGCAGCGGCGGCGGCGGCGGCGCCTCGACGGCGTCAAGGAGACGCCCGCGCCACCCGCGGCCCTATGCGCGCATGAAGGGGGTGCTGCGGCCAGCGAGAGACGACCGCGACTTTGCTGGTGAGCTCGATGGCGCTGAACTGCCTGATCGGGAGCTGACTGAAGCATGCGCTCAGTGCGACTTGTGACTCTGAATGCCATCAAAGCGCCTGAAACAGTCGGCATCAGGGCACGTGCGGCATTGTGGTAGGCAAGTGCAATCGTGGCAACAGTTCCTTTTGTGCATCCCCGCAGCGTGGCTCTCTCAGACGGTCGACCACTGGAGCCTCATAACTCTGCTGCTCAGCTACACGATCGTGCTGATCGCGATTCTTGCGGCGTAATACCCGCCGCACCTGCCGCTGCGCTGCGTAGAAGACTGTGATAACCTCCAGTACAGCAAAGCAGCTGATTGCTGACGTGTTGAGACCGCCCTGATGGAATCCTGGAATTCGTGACGTTGTTGCCCTGCGAAACTGCGCTGTGCCCTGTTGTCGTGCTTGATTTGATATAGGTACCTGGAGTTGGGTTTCACTTCACTAACAGCCAACTGTCAACTGATTACTGCCTATCAGCTACGACCTGCTGCTGGAAACGCGCATGTAATGTGCAGCCTGAGACTCGATGCCGCCCAACATGCCCTCCAAACCTGCGACTCCTCACGGCTCAGCACCGGGTATGCTCGGCAGCAGACTCCTACTGTCCATCGGCCCCCAGAGCTTTCCAGAACCCCGATGGACTCCGAGGATAACAGGCGATGCTGTGCGCTTGGCAATGCAGGGCACTGCGAAGGCTTACTGATCCTGCGCGCTCCTCAATGTACACCTTGCCCCTCCGGAGCTGCCAATGCGGCACTGCCGGACGCCATCGAAGCCGCTGCACCTCGCTCCCCGGTCAGCGCGCCCTCGCGCACGACCCTGGCGCCGCTTGCGACCCACAGGGACGCATGGGCGGCGCCACTCGCGGCGGCCTCGGCCGGGGTCGCCCGCAAGCCTTGGCCACAGGGCTTCCTCGGCCAGAGCCCTTGTGGCGACCTCAAAGGCTTTCAGCACTTAAGGTTTCAGGCGGCCTTGGCGCGGGGGGATTCCTGGCCGGCGGCTGAAAACTCTTCCAGCAGCTCGCGCTGGCGCTGCGTCAGGTTGCGCGGCGTGACCACCCTGCAGCGGCAGCACGGGCGCAGGCTTCAGCGTGCCAGCCGCAGACACAATGCGCACATGTTGCCGAGTGCCGTCATCTCACGCTGCAGCGCCGTGAGCAACCAGCGCCAAAGGGCAAGCGCCGCAGTAAATCCGCCTGCTGGTTTGAATGCAATGCCATGTGTCAGGAATTGCCTCGTCCCGAAACACCGCGCAAGACAGCAAGGGAGGCGCCGCCGGCGCCGGGCGCGCACCGGATGACGATGAACTGGTCGCCGCGCTGGTAGCCGCCGAGGCGGGGGAAGCCCAGGCCCCGCAGCCGCAGCCGGTCGCCCGTCTGGGTGCCCTCCCGCACCCGCACCGACTTGTCGCCGTCCAGCGTGGGCACTCTGCAGCGCCAGGTGCAGATGGGTCAACGATACACATGTTGACACAAGTGCGGCTGGAGGGGGTGCACGGAGCGGGTTTTCGGATCGCTGGAGATGCGGCCTGCTCGGCCCTCAGCCCGCAGCAGGGTGCTCCTGCATCACCTATGGCGCAGGCAGCAGCGCTTCCCTGCCTGCGCCATCGGCGGCAGCAGCAACTCCGCGGCGAGCTCAGCGACCAGTACCGGATGTGCAGCCCATGGTGGCAGCCCACTTGCAGCTTCACGCCCTACTGTCGCCAGCGCAGCCGTCAGGGGCGGGCTTCGGTGGGAGGTGCGAGACTGCAGCGGGTCACACCAGCGCACCCAGCGCCGGCGCCGGCCTTGCCATGAAGCAGGCGGCACACAGCGCAGACAGCGAGAGAGCGAGCCAGCTCTCTGTGTGCGCCCGACTATCAGAGCTGCCCCGCTCGATCGCTGCACATCTTCGGGTGCCTGAGCAAGGGACGGCACGATGCTGCAAACGGCCGGCCACCCGCAGGGGGTCACGGCATGCGAGCTCCCCGCTGCAGCCTTGCTGCCAGCATGGGGCTACCTTGCGCCAGCTGGGCCGCTGGACGGCACGCACAGCAAAGGCAGCACAGCACACGGTCCTGAACCCCAAGTCCCCGGCGCGCATGTAAAGACTGCCACAAAAGTTTTGGCGAAGCACGCACGTGATCTCGGTGCCGAGCGCCGCGTCGGGCATGTCCAGCGTCGCGGCCACCAGCACGTCGTTGCCGACGCGCTCGAAGGCGGGGTGCGGCTGCACGACGACCTCCACAAACAGCTCCGCCCCCGGGCGGTCCTTCGTCGCCTCCGCCACCTCGCCGGCTGACAGCGTCATGCCGCTGTCGATGCCTGTGGGCGGGGGGCAGGCGTGTCGGAAGGGTTGAAGTGGAAGTGACATGACTTCTGGTGTGCGGCCCCCGGCGGTCTTTGGTGGCCTCCGCAACCCCACTGGCCGGACAGCACCCGTGGTCGATTCCTGCAAAAGGCAGGGGCCGACAGCATATCTAGACGCGGTCACCGCCGCTCCCGCCACCTTGCTGGCGGGTAGCGTCGTGCCGCAGTCGATGCCTGAGGGGGAGAACACCTATGGTTGTGGCGTGGTGATGGAGCACGACCTCACGAAGCTGATGGCTGACACAGCCTGGATCTGCGTCGTAGAGCAGCCTCGAGACCTCAGGCAGAAGGCACGGCGCTGGGCGGCACCCTAATAGCGGTGCCGCAACACAACCAGAGCGCTGCGGGGCCTGGTTCTTCTCTTCTTTCACTTCCGTTCCCGCACCTGCGGGGATGTCCACCTCCACGTTCTTGGGCGACGGCAAGCCCTGCGAGACGCGGATGGTGCGCTTTGCGCCGCGCGCCGCCTCCTCGAAGGACAGCACCACCTGTGCGCGGATGCTGCGCGTGCGCCGCCGCTGCAGTGCACGAGACCCACACGTTCAAGTTTGAGCTTGGAGTCAGAATAGATGCGGTTCGCCTCATCAAAGCCCAGCTCCGCTTGAAAATTTGTTCAATCTATCCATGTTCACTCCGTGATGTTCCCGCATGAATGCGCTGATGGCGTGCACGAATGCTGCGCGTGCGCTGCCGCTGCGCTCCATTCCACCGGAACTCGAGCTGAAGCAGTGAAGTCTGCCTCCGTGCAGAGCTCAGCACCGCCGGCTGCACCGGCGCCCTAATCGGCCAAGAGTGCCCAGGTTGCGGTGACCCATGACTGTTGCATGGTTTCCTCCGGCCCCGAGGGGGGAGGTGGGACTCACCCCGCCGCGGCCGCCGCCGGCAGCACCGGCGTTGAACAGCTGCTCCATAATGTCCTCCATGCTCATGCTCTGCCCGGCGCCGGCAAAGTCCCAGTGCACGCCCTGCTCGCCGCCTCCCCAGGGGCTGCCGCCAAAGCCGCCAAAGGGGCTGCCGCCGCCAAAGCCGCCGCCGCCGGGGCCGCCCTCGCCCCGCTCCATGCGCTCGAAGTTCTCGCGGCCCACCTGCGGGCCAGGGCGAGAAGGGCGCCGTCAACGGCATGTCCGCCAGCTGTGTCGCCTGCTGGGGTTTCCGAGCTGCCACACAGCGCGTTGCCGTGCCCCGCAGTGAGAACCCGCCCTTGCGACGGGAGCGGCTGCTGTCGCCCCAGCTTCCCCACAATGAGGCGGCACAGCCGTTTCGGACAGCGGCCGCCACGCGCCCTTGCCCGCCACGGTCTTGCGCAGGCCGCGCGCTCGCACACGGCTGTGGCACGCAGCCCTGCCACGCCCTGCCACGCCATGCACATGTGGGGGAGGCGGTGTCAGTCGCAGGCGCCGCCCGCATCCAGGACGCTGCCGACCCAGACTCGTCCACAAGCCTGAACCACGAGTCCCAACCAACAAACCAGTCTCGACACACAAGCCAGCGTGCCCCGCCCGCACCTGGTCGTACATGGACCGCTTCTCCTTGTCGGACAGCGTCTCGTAGGCGCGCTGCGCCTCGTGATACTTCTCCTTAGCCCCGGGCTCCTGCGCACACGGGTGCGGCAGCCCCTATGAGGCGTCTATGCGGGACTGCATGGCGAGAAGTCTTGCGCATGGAGCGGGCTGCGCGTCGGAGTTGTTGACCGTCCCCAAGGCTTCTGCGCGGGAGGAGGGCAGGGCACAGCACGCTGGACTCCTCGCCGCGGCGCAACCTTTTCCGGCTGCGTGCGTGAGCTGCCAGGATGTGGCATGGATTCCGCAGCGACGCCCCAGATGCTGCCGTGAGGAAACAGACGCGCCTGCAGAGTGCTGTGCAGCCTGCATTGCCTGCCTTGACTGAACACCTCATTTCAATGAATATCACCTTGTTAGAGTCGGGGTGGTACTGCTTCGCCTTCTGGTAAAACGCCTTCTTCACCTCTGCATCACTCGCGCCCCGCTCGACGCCCAGCACCTTGTAATAATCGTCCGCGCCGCGGGCTGCGGGCGCCACAGCAGCGGGACGTGAGAGCTGCAGTCAGCTTTGGCATCGTTGCTGCTTGTCCTGCTGCGCGGCGGGAATCGCCCCGCTGCCGGGCCCGCGAACACCTCTGCTGCCGAGAGCTGAGATCTGCCTGAACTGGCAGGGACCGCTCCATGCTTGATCCCAGATCCACTTGGGCAGGTAGCGAGCTACTGTGCCACACGCGCCATCAACCAACTACTCGTAGGCAGAGGGGCGAGTGGCGGCGGGGATGGCTCACAGGATGAGGCGCTGATGGCCCGTGCGCCCGCTGGCTGCCATGCCGCCCGCGGCAGGCTACTGGGCAGGGGACCATCATGCGCGGTCGGCTGCCGCAAGGCGCCGCCTGCGCCGGCGGCAGCCCAGGCGTGGAGTCCTGCCGCCGCCACAACTGGCGCGCCCGCCTGGCTGCTGTTGGTGGCCTGGCCCAGGATCCTGTGGCATGAGCGAGAAACAGCTCGGGACATCGGACGGGTGAGGCACAGGCTCCTTCCAGCCAACCAAGGTGCACACAGTCAACCCTGTCCAAGCCCCTTCAGTTGCATCTGAAGCTGCAATATGCGAGCTGGCGCATGGCAGTGGAATCACCCTGGCGTGCCGGATGCTCGGACACATTGCGACACGAAGGCCGACAAGCAGCGCCCAGCGGCTGCTCGGTGCGCCATGCGCAATAAAGCGTGGGCTTCCGGCTGCTGTGCTCAACACTGAGCTGTGCTCCGGCTGGCGGGTGTCCAAGGCGCTGAAGCAGCCTAACTTGATTTCGTGGGCAGTCGAAGTGGATGAACGGCTAAATCCGATCGTCGCGAGGCATCATGCAGAACAACCGGGTGTTATGCATTAGCACAAAAGCTGCGGATGTTTGCGAGCTTCCCGCGCAGACTGATTGAACGTGAAGCCTCTGCGACGCGTATCGCTTATGCTGTAAAGTTTTCAATCGCAACCGCGAGGAAGAGATGCGCAGTTCGACCTGGCAGGGATGCGCGAACGAAAGTGGCTCTCGGAAAGCCTTCAACCCGCTGTTGCAATGTGCCGACGCTGGACACAACAAAGCTGCTGCGAACCTATGGGCTGGTGGTTTCAGCTTGGCAGGCAAATCCTAATTTGGCACCGAAACTTCGACGAGCGGCGCCAGCGTTGCCGCCGAATTAGGGTAGGGTTTTCCGGATGCCGAGAAAACACGCTGGACACGTGGACAGGCATGTGCTGACTGATTGCACGAACGGAGACGGAACCGTTTTGGTGTTACGCCAGCCACCAAGTGAGCAGTCTCGTTGTCTTGCCTCTCGAGATTTTGATTGGTTTTCGCCCTGCCGCGCCGCGCGTACAAGTGAAGCATTGACGCGGTGGAATACAATGGTAGCGTAGTCGGCACGGCATGCACATTCTGTCACGGCAACGACGATCCCGCAACCCACCTGCTTCACATGGACCGGCTCGGCTAGAGCCACCGGGCCGTCCGCGTGCCCGCGAACCCCTCGTATATGGCGCAACTGCTGGAGTTTGAAGATGCCCGGGTGGAGGCAGCCTTTCGCCGCCACTTTCAAGAGGCGCAGCTGGGGCTTGACGTCATTTTCAACGGCATCCTGTGCGTCATGGCGATCAGCAGCAACCTCAAATGGTGGTCGTTCGGCACGCCACTGGACCATGTACGCTCAGTTCCCGTCTGTCCAAACCACTCAGCATGATGATTGTCTGGTGTATGCACCTTGTGAACGTGCCGAAAGCGTGGGCTGTCACTGCTGCCTCGTGAGTCACGGGATAGCTGCACAGCCTTGACTGATCGTATGCCTCGACCGCGGCGCCGCTGTTCCCTACTGCCCCTGCTTGTGTGCCATTGGCTTGCGACATGTGGATGCGCAGCCAGCGACCCTGGCACCGCAGTGCTCGCCTCCGGCTGCGAGCTCGGCTGATGTCCGTGCTAGCACCATGTGGTGGGGTGTTGAAACCGCGGCAAGGGACCGCCCGCCCCGGAGGCGCGCACGGCTCCGCTGCGCTGCCTCAGCCGTCTCGAAAAGTGAACGATGCAGCGCCTCGCCATGGTTCTGACGACACACCAACCCTCGTGCCTGCAGCTGCTGGTGATGCTGGGCCTGGGGGCGGTGTCGCTGGCGGTGCTGCTGGCGATCTGGCTGCGGCGGGACGCCTTTCTGGCGCGCCGCGAGCCGCTACTGGCCTGCAAGCACTTGTGGGAGATGGTAGTCATCGCGCATCTCATGCCTCTCAAGATCCAGCTGGCGGCTGGTGACTACGTCACCTTCGTCGTCCAGTGGTGCGGTCACCTGCGACGCTGCCCGACATGGGCGCTTCGTCGGTGCTGCGCCGCCAACCCCGCACTGGCGGCTGTTCGATGGCAGGCTTGTGTCCTGACGCGACCGCCGCAAGCATGTCCTCACCACATGGACGGATGCTGCGAGGTCAAGCACTGCTGTTGCAGTGCCTACCCGGCCTCTGCGAGGCACCCTCGACCTCCTGTGCGCAGGCTGGTGTTCGCGAACCAGGTGTACTGGGCCGTCCTGGGCATCGGCTTCCGCTTCCTGCTGCCAGGCTTCCTGCCGCTGCAGGCCACATATCTGGCGCTCATTGTCGCCTGCAATGGCCGGCTGTATGAGGCGCTGCAGGTGGGGCATGAGCTGCGCTGCAGCCCCTCATCTACCCTGAGCCCGCTTGTTCGATGGGCGGCTGGTCATACCCGGCCAGCTGCATGAGGCATCACATGCCGGAGCTGCCTGGCAGTTTTGCACTGCCCCAGGTTCGCATCTGACTGGGACCTGCAGCCAGCAGCTACTGCATTGTGCCGAGACAAACCTGCAGCCGCTGCCCGGGTCCTGACCGCTCCCCAGGCGGCTTACAACGTAACACAAGAGCGGCTGCACGGCACCTCATCTGCTGTGAACCTTCTCAGCACATTTCAAGTCCTGCAGTACACCCAGAGCCTGCACCCACACCCTGCGCAGGCATCATATCCGGACTACATGCGTCACTTTTTGGGATGGCCGGGTGCAAAGGCAGCGCTGGGGCTGGGCGCCCTGTCTGACCGCACCGCCACGCTGGCGGTGTGGACAGTGCTACAAGTTGAGCTGGCTTTCGCGGCACCAGTGTACGTGGTGAGGACAACGTTTTCCCCCCACAGTTTCCTTATGCCAGATGCCGGTCGCTGGCGGGTTTCCCTGGCGGCATGTGCTGCAGTGCGAGTTCCAGCGTCCACTTCTCCCGCCAGCACACAAGGCCTGCCACGCAGTGCGCTACGCCGACGTGCGGCCCCGCAGACTTTCTATTGTATGCTGCCTGCCAAAGCCCTGACCTTTAGACAGGCCTGTCTTCAATCCGACCGCTCTGCCTCCTGTGCCGCAGATGTACCTCTGGGAGCTGCGCGACCGGCAGCATTTTGGCAAGGTGCGGGCGGCGCGGCTGCCGCCGGGGCAGACGGAGGTGGTCTTCTGTCTGCCACCGCTGGCGCGCCGATGGCGGCTGGCGCTGCAGGCCGGCGCCGCGGCCGCGCCGCTGGCCATTCTCGCGGCGGCACACTGGCAGGAGGCGTAGCAACCGTGAGCTCGGAACAACCGCGGCGCAGGCTGGCAGGACGCCTTGTCAAATTTTATTATCAGTCCAAGCTGGCTCAAGCAGGGCGGCGCACGCAAACTAGAGCATCAGACTGGTATTGATGTTCAGGGCCTCCGTCCCACATTGGTAGGCAGATCAGAATTTGCCATAGAGGTGCCCCATTCGCTTGACCCACGGTAGCTAGCCTGCACTTCAACTTCAGAGCAAAGCACCTGCTTTGTACTGATATTCCTGTACAGTGTGTGCCGGGCTGCTGGTTGACAATTGTGTCTTGTTGACTAATACCGCAGCGAGTAGTGACCCTTGATCACTGGCCCTGCTGATGAACCAAAAGCCCGAACATTGCACGAAAACTTACCTTCGACCAACGGCTTCGTTCCTACAGCTCGTCCAACCGAGATCTGCAATCCTGATCCACTTCTGCATGATGTGATACGCGCCGCCCGGGCGGCGGTAGGCCTCAAACTCCTCCTCTAGGCGGCACAGCACGCTTGCAACCTGCTGCCGCAACCGAGGTGCGCCACCAGCCGTTCTGCAGTGTCACCTGCAGCCACGTGTAACACGAATACATCCGTGGGTGCTTGTGGCTCTGCCGCCCATGATGACCAAGCAGACTCCAGGCCCCTCGCTCATGCGGTTGAAGCACGCTCGGATGTAAGACAAGCAGGACCTGCCGCGGCAGCAGCAGAGGAGCAAGACTGCCCAACGCTGTTCCCACCAACAAGAACACAGCAATACGTCAGCAACATCGATGATGTCACGTCATATGGCAAAGCTGCATAAGCAGCGATCTGGGCTGGTGCACTATATGCATCCATGCAGGCACTTCCAGCAGCAGGACATCTCATAGACGACATGCTCAGGTGCAATCCAGCAAGGTGTGGCGACAGGGCGAACCATGGACGAGGCCGCTGCAGGAAGGTGGTGACAGGCGATGGTAATGCAACGTACCGCCGGCAGTGCCAGCCACGGCAGCGGCTGCAGCCGGCGCATTTGCGGATGCAGCGCCGCCGCTGCCGGGAGCAAGGGCTGCGCCTGCTGATCAGTAGGCATCTTGTTCTGGAATGTTGTTCTGGTCTTAAAATTGACTTCGAAATGCAGGCTAGGCTTGCATTTGCCCAAGAGCTTCTGTGAGAATTTTTGGTAACTGCGAGAAAGCACCGAGATGGTATCAAACTTGACGCAGATTCTTGCATCATGAATCTGCGTCACTGGCAGCAGGGCAACTGAGTGCACTCAGCGACGGAGCTAGATGCGGCCGCGGCAGCAGCAGCGGCAAAGAGCCTCAGCGTCGTGACAACACCGCAGACCTTGAAGGCAGCAGTGTCAGCTTGCTTGCAGCTGATGACAATGGCACGTCTGAGTGCCTGACGAACAATGTCGCACCAACAGTGTCGCTGCGCCCGCCTGTGTGCCAGGTGCTCTTCGAATGCGAGTATGCGACAGCACCTCCAGTTGAGCACACATGTACTGATTCACCGAGCAGCAGACTGTGGGTGGCAAGGGCGAACGGCTGCGACTGTGCAACGAACGGCAACTGCGTCCACAGGCGGCCGACCTGCAGGGCCAATTGCAGTGGCAGTCAACTGACCCATGGCCAAAGCGCTCATGACCGCTGAGCACTTTCGGGCAGCAGCGGACCATGTGGCTGTCTCATTGGCGTTGCACTGGTGCCTGCATGCATGGCGCCACCCAGGACGACTCAAAAGCACGCACCGGCGGCGGGCCCACCTGCACAGGCGGGTGTGCGGCGTGCCGATCCAGCTCGGCAATTAAGGCAGGCCCGCTGTCCACTGGCGTGTGCATAGTGATACTTCTGTTTTCCATGAACGCCTGCACAAACACAGCTCTGTTGCGAATACTGCGCTGTGGTGCTTATTTGCCGGCTGGCAGCAACGGGCAGGACGTCTTTGCCGTGTGCAATGGTGGCATGGCACGGCGAACATGCAATAAAGACGCTGTGATGCAGGGAAGCCACCGCCAGGTGGCACATGTAGAAGTTTGACAAATCGCTGCCTGGCAATGGCATGGCTGCTAAGATGTCGCTGATTGAGAAGCCGATGGGGAGTGCTGGGCGGATCTTGGGGCGTGCCATGCATTTGTCTGCGTTATGAGGGACCCCCGCTGTGCGCCACTGCAACGCATGGCGATTAGCGGTTGACACACATTTTCAAGAAGGTCCAGCGAAGGGTTGATTTAGTGGTGGATGCTTGTAGGTCTGTGACTTCCGTTCGATGTCTAGCAGGAAAACTGTCTTCTGGCCTAGCAGACTCTCAGCGAATTGACAAGACACCAAATGCTGCTTCCTGGGCGGGGTTAAGCCACGTCACATTACAGGCCAAAGCAATCGCAGTCCACCTGCAAGCTGGGCTCCACTGGTAGTTCTTCTTGATCGCATCGAAGGGCACCAACTTTCCACGAGCGAGTCGCATTGCCTGCCGCCGATTTCTCCGCAAAACTACTGTGGCCAAATGGCTGCATCCGGCATCTGAAACTCACGCACTGACGGACTCACGTGTCTGATTTTCCATCATGAGAAGACATTCACTCGCTGTTCTTCTCGCTGGCGTGCTTGCCATTGCTCTTCTTTTTGCAGAATTTGACTGTGCGCCGCCGGAGCTGCGTCTGCTAACACTTGCATGCTGGCGCAGTGCGAGTCATTGTCACTCACGAACGTGTGTCCCAAACCCTATTCAATGCATGAAGTACCCTGTGCAGCCTGCAAGATGTGTCTGCCACGTGCGTAGGGTCCTCAAAAGCACATTCCGCTTTCTGCGCGGTGGACATGACCGCAAGGTTCCCGCAGCAGCCTGTACTCATGCCAATGGCAGCGCCGGCAGCAGACCGCTTGTCAGCAGCAGTGAGGGTGGCGCAATTTCAGCTGTTGGCAGGCTGCGTGTCTCCTTGCCGCATCCTGCTGCACGCCATACTGTTGCCATTGAGATGTCTGCAACGACAGCTGCCTTTGCTTTGCCCGGCTACACTTCTTGCCTTCCTGCCGCTTACAGGGCCGCCGCCAGATCCATGCAGTGAACCGCGCATACCGCAATGGCGGCGCACATGATCAATTGGTCGTTGTGTCACCGTCTCTGGCAACATCGACGAGCGGCTGCGGCATTCCTGCTGAGGGTGGGAGCTTACGAAGCAGCGCCGACAACAAAGGCTCCGAGGACTATTCTCTTATGCATCTGCGGCATGTCTTCGTACATGGATGTGTTATGGTCTAACCTTATTCCGCTACGAGGTGTGGACTGCTATCCTTGCATGCACGCATGCATAAATAACACCACCCAAGGCATGCACGACCCGGTAAGGATCAACCTCTGGAAACCTGATACTGCTGTACCACCTTCTCTCTTCTGAAGAAGATTTTGTTCAAAAGCTGGAACTAAGTGACCTACGGGAATGCTCCGGCCTGTCCCCCCATATTGCTGACTATGTGTATGTATCGGTAGGTGCGAACACCATTGCTTGAACAGGCAAGACGTCGAAGGTCTGGCGCCGCCGCACAGCGGTCGATTCTGCATTATGTCATTACCTTGCCATGCACATATCATGTGCTGTCGCCGCTGCTCCCTGCTGTAACACCCCCGAATGATGATGCCGCGGCCTTCTCGTGAGGCTGCACTAGATGTGCTTCTGCTCTGCCGCTGCAGGATGACGGACCTAAACCGCCGCCGGACAAACGAAAATGTCACCTACCGGCGTGCTGAAAGCCATGAGTGATGTCGTGGGTTTCGTCAGAGTGGACGTCACCCGAAATAAGGGACTGCCGAAACTGACTGAAGACATCCGGCGAGCGCTACATGCCAGGCTGCCAGGCTCACCGCACTTCAATATCTCTGAGACACGCAGCATGGTGCTGCAGAAGCGGCCCTGAACCCCGATTATTTTATCACTTGCTTTGCGGCTCGAACAAGTAAAGTCATCACTTGCGTTGCGGCTCGAACAAGTAATACTTTCATGTTTGTTGAGGCGGGGATGGTGCTGCAATGTTTTGGAGGCGCGCATGAAGCTGAGAAAGCCGCACTAACGTTTCGGACCCCGCTGCGTTTGTCAAACCCATATATAGCTGTAGTGCAGTGGCGCACAAGAGTGGCCTGAGTGACAGCGCTTGATTAGTGGAACGGTACTGCTGATTGCACCATATAGCGTGGCAATATAGTCTGCCAATGATGTACAGTGCACCCGCCGAAAGTCTTTGGTTATACGGCTTCTTCAACGGTTCAGGCCTCTACATGATGTGATATGCGCCGCCCGGCCGGCGGTAGACCTCAAACTCCTCCTCTAGGCGGCACAGCACGCCTGCGACCTCACTGCTGCCACACCCAAAGTGCGCCGCTAGCCGTTCCGCGGTGTCGCCTGCAGCCACGTGCAACATGATAGCATCAGTGGGTGCTCTTGTGGCTCTGCCGCCCATGACGACCAACCAGTTCACAAGCTCTTCACAAGCTTTTCGCATAGGTATGCCATTGCAGCGTACTTGGACGTCGGATAGACAGGACACAGAACCAGATGCCCCTTAACTGTGATGCTGACGAGCAGCGATGCCAGGCCAGCTGCACATCAACCGAAAACGTCGGAGCTGCAATTCCGCACCCGGTGACGACTTCAGGCGCTCCAGCACGGCTTCCGCCGGCGGCGGCGTGCCAGGCGTCATGACAGCACCCGCTGTTGCTGCATCCTTGACCTGCTGCGGCGGCGTGGCCATGTCCAGCTGGCGCGGGGCCTTGGCGCCGCCCTCGCAGCCGCTGGCGCCAGCGGCCGCCGCCTGCTCCCCCTTCGTGGGCGTCTGTAGGCTGGGTGGCTGCGACGCTGCTGGCGGCGCCGATGCGGCGCGACGGGCAACCTCCAGAGCACTCTGCAGTGTTGTCATCCACAGTGTGAATGTAATGCATGCCAGGGGAGCAGGCGACGAGTGGTGAGCATGCCGCATGACCATGCAGCAGGCTGCGCTGTACATGACGTAATACTATGCCGAACATCAGAGAGCGCGTTGACACGGTGCAGTGTGAAATCCGGCTGTGCTGACTGGAAGGGCCTCGATCCAGCTACACCCATGACTCAACAGGCAGCATCACGAACGGTTCCACGTCATGCAGTGCTGACCAAAGGATGGGTACTCTCACCTTGAGGTTGGCAACTTCGGCCTGCGCTGCAGCCTGTGCAGCGACTCGCTCTGCTGCCGCCTGCAGCCGCTCAGCCTGCAATTTATAGATTTTACAGCTCTTAGCCAATGCCTCTCATTGCGACCTTTCTCACAGCTCAGCTGCTGCGCCCCTGCACACAGCGAGCACTGCGTACCGGCAACCCTAGATGTCCCCGCAGCTCTGCCAGTCATGCTGTACACACAAGATGATCAATCGAGCATTGTCGGTGCAAGTAGAGCAAGCGAGCGGCAGTGTGGAACCCCCCGACCTTCAGTGTGGCGAGCTCCGCAGCCAGGGCGGCCCGCTCCCGCCGCCACACCTCGGCGGCAGCCTCCGTCTCTGCTGCCGCTGCAGTTTGAGCCATGTCCACCGCCTGTAACGCCCGCCGCTCGGCTCGCTCCGCGGCGGCGGCCTCGCGGGCAGCCGCTTCTTCCCTTTCGGCCTCTTCCCCTTCGGCCTCCAGCGCCGCCGCCCCGGCGCGGATCACCGCAGCCGCCTTCGCGGCGGCGGCGGCCTCGTGCGCGGCCACCAGCTCCGACTGCAGCGCCTGCCGCTGCGCCTGCAGCCGTGCCACTTCGGCGGCAAGGGCCTCGCGCTCGGCGGCGGCCGCGCGCCGTGCCTCCGCCGCGCCCTTGGCCTTGCCCAGCTCCAGCACCTTGGGGTAGGAGTTTATACGTTTTGGGTGTTGTTGCACGCTTGCAGGATGGCCACAAGCATGCACAACTTGCAGCCCTGCAAGTGCGATGTGACGGTGTGCGGGGCCCACCACTTATGTGTGGTAAAGCAGGTGTTGCGCAGTGTCATCGCATGCCTGACATGGTCCTTGCTGGAGCCAGGGCTCAAGGCATGATGCAGAGAATCTGCAAGCCACAATGCATCTACAGTCCCGAGGAAGAGGCCTCGACAGGCCGCATGCTTGGCGCCGGAGCGGCTGACCAAGCAGCCCCAGCAACTCGGAGAATGGGCAGCAAGCTCGTTGCGAGCTGACTGAATCCCCCAAAGCGTCACCTTGCGCAAGCGCTCCTTGGAGTCTGCCGCCGCCTCCACTCTTGCGGCTTCAACCCGCCGCTCGGCTCCTGCTGCGGCCTCGGCCATCGCAGCCGCGGTGCGATCCTCCGCCTCGGCAGCGGCGCGCATTGCCGCCGCGGCGATGCGGGCGGCGACGCGGCGGTCGATCTCCGCATTCGCATCCGCGAGCAGCTGCTGCCCCTCCTGCATGGCATGCGGAGTATGGTATGAGCGAAGCTTGTGCTCTCTGTCGCAGAATATTGCTATGTTTTCTGCTCAGAAATCCGAGCACATGAAGACAGCCGATCAGTGCTTGCAACCTGCCGAAGCAAGCTTGAACACCCACTGCAGTAGATGCATCGCGTAGCAGGGCTGCTGTGGTCGCTCGCCCCGTGCAGGGCTGCGCCGCTCACACCAGCGGGCAGTGGACGTCAGCTGGGCAGCTGGGCAGGCTGCCCTTGGAACCCTAAACCCTAAACTCTGAACACACCTTGGCGAACTGCGCCGCCTGGCGCTGCTCCCGGACCGCCTCTGCCCGCTGCCACTCGAGCCGCTCCCGCAACCGCTGCACCTCCGCCAGCCGCTCGTCAAGCCGCGCCGCGCTCGCCGGGCTCGCCGGGCGGGCGCCGTCGCCGGCGGGGCTCCTGAGCGGCGGGTGTGTCGGGCTGCATGGCGTGTAGGTTGGGGTGATGGCCCTGTAGCCTGGGCTAAGTGGCGAGTAGACTGGGCTGGCTGGTGAGGCGCTCGGCCAGTCGTCAGCATCGTCCGCATCGCCTGCCTTGTCGTGCCTCCTTGCCGCCGTAGCCGGGCTGCCACGGCGGCCGGCTGCGCTGCCGGGAGCGCCGCGGCGCACCGCCAGCCGGGCGGCGCTGCCGCCAGCCTCGGGCTCCGACTCGACAAAGTCCGACAGGGTGTCTGGATGCAGGGTCTCCTGCACCAGAGCATCCTCCATGGCCGCGTCCTCCGCCGCCGGCGGCGATGCGCCGCATGTGCCGCCGCCGCCCTTGCGCAGCCGCTTGCGCTGCTTGCCGTCTGGCAGCGCCACTTCCGCCGCCTCCTGCACGGCGGCAAGCAAGAGCCGTGCAAACTGCAGGCGCATCTTCGGCGCAGGACTGACATCAC
Organism: Deuterostichococcus epilithicus; assembly: GCA_033439295.1. Lineage (NCBI taxonomy): Eukaryota > Viridiplantae > Chlorophyta > Trebouxiophyceae > Prasiolales > Stichococcaceae > Deuterostichococcus > Deuterostichococcus epilithicus. The sequence continues at coordinate 329,112 of JAVTLE010000004.1, read as the reverse complement.
TGTGACAGGACATCGCAGCGCTTCCAGGGAGGGGCTGGCTGTGAAGGAAGGCACAGGCACATGTGGGCCCGTGCGCTGCCTGCGTCCCAACGAACGAGGCACGACAGCAGTCAGAAAGGGTTTATCGAATGGTCGCCAACGTGCGCACCTGCCCCTGTTCCCTGGCCATGACGGAGAGCGCCTGCAGCTTGCGCTTTCGCTCGGACGCCGCCGATGCCGCTCTGCCGCCGGGTTGCGGCGCGGCTGTCGCCGGCGAGGCTGTTGCCGCCCCAAAGCCCTCGTCGTCTGATGACTCCCCCCACACGGAGACTCGCAGCTTCTTGGCACTGGGCGCCGCGGCCGTCTCCTGTGCTGCTGATGGCCTGCTGCTGGCGGCCTGCTGACTGGCGCCTGTGCACGCGGCGCGGGAGCGTCATGGAGCAACGAAACCACCAATGCAGACAAATGGATCAGCGTTGAGAAGCCAATCAAAAAGAGTCAATCTGGTGCAATGGAAGCACTGACAGCTGGTCGCCTCATCAGATGACCAGACGTCTTTGGTCATCTACCATCTCCGGTGCAGCAACGAACAGCCAACAGTCCAGATCCGGTCTGGGGCAACGTAGTGGGCCTGCGCCATCTGAAACACCTCTCTGCCATCAGCCACACAGGCTGACGCTGCCTCGCACTTTGCCCGTGCGCGCGTTGCGGCTGCATGCCTGCCCGCGTGTCACATGTTGTGACATGCCTGCAAGTGCACTTGCAAGGGCTCATGTGGATGCGCCTGGCCCATTTCGCCCTCGAGTAGGAGGTCCGCGAGCAGGCTCGCCCTTGCCCTTTTCTAGGGTCTAGAATCCAGGGGTTGGCCTGCCCACCTGGCTTCGCGGCGCAGAAGGTGCAGGCGAAGTGGGCGGGCGCGGCGCCGGGCGGCACGTCGGCGCAGGCGCTGTGCTGCCACACGCCGCAGTCGTCGCACTCCACCATCGGCGCGCCGTCGTCGTCCGTCGCGCCGCAGCAGCACCTCACCTGCGAGCGCAGCAGCGAGCGCACAGCTTTTCCTCAGGGCTCAATTATGTACAATGCGGGCCATTCACAGTCGTCTCGGCTGCTGGTGTGGCAGGGCAACAAGGGCGGTTTGGGATGTGTTTGTGAGGCCAGTACCCCACACCACTGCACGTGCATGTCTGCAGGTCCGGGCCGCTGGCACGCAGCAGCGAGGTGCCGGACGGGCAGCAGAGGCACGGAACGAGAGGGGTGTCTGCACCTCCCACTCGCCGGAGAGCTCCGAGTTGGTCGCGATGACGTGCGCCGCCACCTCGCCGCTCGCGGCAGCCGGCTGCTTCTGCTTCCTCTGCTTCTGCTTCCCCTGCTCCTTCGTCTGCTGCTGCCGCTGCTGCTGCTCCTCTGCCTCGCCCGCCTCGTCCGACGAGCTGTCCTCGTCGCTCGACAGGTCAATCACTTGCCGCCCGCCGGCGGCCTTTGCCGGCGCGGCGCGGCGGCATGCAGCGGCTTCCAGCGGATCCTCATCCGAGGCAGAGAGCGATCCGTCGTCAGTGCCCGGCCCGGCGGCCGCCACCTCGTCGGCGCTGGCTGTTGCGTCCGGCCTGGCGGCCATCGCCCTGATGCTGCCGCCGCTGCGGCTGGCCTTGCATGCGCGCTTCGCCGGCTTGGCGGCCGCCCCCTCTGCATCCTCGTCCGCAGCCGCCGCCGCAGCCACGGCCGCCGCGGCCTCTGGCGCCGCCTCGACTGGCTTGGCCGCCGTCCGGCGGGCTGAACTCGTCGCCGCCGCCGCCGGCTCGTCCTCCGACTCCGCCTCGGAGTCCTCACTGCTCGAAGACTCGGCGTCGGCGCCGCCGTCAGACTCCTCAGACTCCGACGAGCCGCCGCCGCCGCTGCCGGCCTCCGACTCGTCCGTGTCAGAGCGCTCAGACAAATCCGCCTCCAGCGTGCGCCGCGCCTTGCGGCTGAGCTGCGGCGACAACGCGCGCCGCCGCGGCCTGGCCGCCTCCTTTGCCGCAGGCGGGGGCGTGCCGTCGCCGTTGCACCCGCCKGCAGGCGGGCTGCCCGCCGCGCTGGGCGTCTTCGCCGACGCCGCGGGGCTGCCGCCGCCGCCTCCGCCGGCAGAGGTGTCGTGGCCGCCGGACGGCGCTGCTCTGAGCTTGAGCGACGGCAGCGCCACACGCTCGAACAGGCCGCTGGCTGCCAGGCGAGCCGCGCGCTCCTCCGTGACGCTGACCACCTGCATGCGAGGAACAGGGTTGCCAAACACCGTGAAAGTCCATGGGAGAGAGATCATGGGATACCATAGAAGTCTCCTGAGACTCCAAGAACAGAAGGAAACCCCACGAAGACAACCGCTGCAAGGCCCCGGCGCAGCCCCCAGGACAGCGCTGCCTGCCGCGGCCATGTCCGCTGGGAAAGCACCGGCGCTGCGCGGTGAGTGATTGTGTGTCGAGATGCTGAAGGCGTGCAGCACAGCTGGGAAGCAGCGATGGACATCCTGCATCGCAGTGCAGAGCGAGGTGTCTCCTGGGAAGCAAAGTGTCCACTGGGCTCGAAACTCACCTCGCAGTCCGAGTCGTCCGCTTCTGCCGCCTTGGGCGGCCGCCGCAGGGCGCACTTCGTCTTGCGCGGTGCCCGCTTTGGCTTCTCCTCAGCGTCGCTGCCCTCATCGTCGCTGCTGCCACGCTGTAGTGTAACACGGACACACCATGCTTCAGAATGCGACTGCGACTGCCTTGCAAGCCACGTGGAAGGGCCACAGGCGAGGGCTTCTGTTCATGTCGATTGCTGTCAAAAAGCCGCTCATGTTTTGATGTGATTGCCGACACATCCCGGCCAGGAACCGCCGCACAAGGCAGCCCGTGCGCCTGCGGCACCCACCTGATCGTCGGGCGACTCGTTCTCCTTGCCAGCATACCGTCTGACGGGGCTGAAGGTGAGCGCCGCCTGCCTCGGGCCGCTCGGCACCTCGCCCTGCGCGCACATCCCTCCAGTCGGATGATGAGGCTGCGAAAGAACCTGAGCCGAAGCGCTGTACGGAGGTCTCGGGCGGGCTGCACCAGCTGGCTTCCCCTCGTCCACGCTCCAGCCGGACACCCGCCCACTGGCCGGCGCTCGGCAGGAAGCCCCTGTTGGTGCCCCACTGTCTGCTGCTGGCCCCTCAAACAAAGTTTAAGACTCAAGCTCGAGCTATGCGCCCCGCATCAGAGGCCCCACCCGCAGCGCGGCGGCGTTGGCGGCGCCCGCCGCCCGGAAGGCCGCGTCCTCCGCGGCTGCCGTGCCCGTCAGCTGTGCGGTTTCAGAGTTTAGGGCCGCATCGCCCGCCGCGGGCGCGCCCTCCCAGGGCCGCTCCGGCTGCAGCGCCGCCACGGCATCCAGCACCGGCTTCAAGTTGCCCTGCTCGATCATGATGCCTGCGCAGCCGGGCGTCGACACGTCAGGGAGCGGGCGGACTGTCACCTGATGCAGCCCTGCGTGCTCGGGCAGCAGCGTGCGGATCGGGATGTGCACGGCCCGCTGCAAGAGCGCTCCTCCAGTCCTCCCCACAGCAAATCACGGTGAGGTGAAGCATTGCCGAGTAACGCTGACGGGGCCTGACCACAGCTGGGGATGCGCACCTATCTGCGAGGGGCTGTCGTCCTTGGGCTCCACGCGGAACACCTGCAGCTTGCCGCCCCTGCGCAGCGCCGGAGGGAAACTGCCTAAAAATCTGGCTTCCGCAGCATGATGCTGCCACAGGTCGCAGCATGTCGTTCTGGGCGCAGGTCAGGCTGTGGTTGCTGGCTCACACACAGCAGAAACTATGCGCTTGCCGTAGTCGCCGAGAAACGAATTGCTCGCACACCATGTGCAGGCATGACCCAATGATCATGAATAGGCACGGTCGCCGACAGCAGCTCCGGGCGCCGGTCATATGGAGGTTTTTCTCCGCACCTTTTGTCCAGGGTGGGCAGCAGCGGCAGCACCGCACCCGTGATGAGGTGCATTGGTGCCGTCCGCTCGCTGCGCAGCGGTAAAAGAAACGGATCAGCCCCGTCACACACACATGTTTGCTCGCTCTGCCATGTTAAGCCAGTGCAGTGGCGCCCAGATCAGAGCTCTCAAGGCGCACATGCAGCAGTCCACAGCAGTCCACAGCAGCTGCACGGAAGCCGGCCGCAAGCATGCACGGCAACGAGGGTGAAGGGTTCTGCGACTTCAGTTTGCGGCAGATCGCGCACGTCTTCTTCTCGGTGTACTGCTTCTCCCAGATACTCCTGATCCAGGTGTAGCGCGCAGGCTGCACCTCTCGGTACCCCTTCTCGCGCATTTGCTGCGGGAAATTCGGACAAAACGACGATTGCTCAGGCCATGAGAATGCCGATGCATGTGGGGCTGCCCGGCAGATCTGACTCTGTAACAGCTGTGGTAAAAGGCGCGTGACAGCACCGCTGCTGTGGACCCAAGCCTTCGCACTCAGACTGACTGAACACAAGTGTATCTGCGAACCCTATACCCTGCAGATGCCCGCACAGATGCAGGTGACAGACACACAGGGTCATGGCAGCGGGCGGCACGCACGTCGAAGGACATGTCGTTGGAGCTGAAGCCCGTCACGTGCCGCACGATGCGAAAGTAGTTGGGCGGCCGCCGGTCGCCGTGCCCCTTCCGCTTCCTGCGGTGCACCGCCTGCAGCTTGCGCCCCCGTTCGTCCCGCTCCAGGGCCTGCGCACTCAATCGCAAAGCGTCTGATCCACACCGTTGGAACGTGCTTGGTGTTGTCTCTGTCGGTTGTCCTGTGTCAGGTCAACAGCTGTCATGCTGGGAGATTCCTGCTCTGAAAGACAATCTGGCTTGGGAGCCTCTTCAGGTCGGATGCCTGTCAGCCCCTGCTCCCTGGTGATCGGAAACAGGAGCGTCGCTGCCTGAGGCGTCAGCGCCGCCTGCACGACCCTACGCTAGTCGAGGTGCATCGAGGCGTGCGGGATCACGCCTGAGCGCCTGCCGGCACCCTCAGGGCAGCCCATGATGTCTGCCCTCACGACAGGCAAGCAAGCACTGTGGGTCTGGCACGACAGGGCTGCTCCTCACCAGGATGGGGTAGATGAACCCTGTCTGGGCATTCTCGGTGTAGTAGAAGCCGCTGTAGGTCTCTGGGTCCTCCCGCTTCTGCGGGGCCCCACACGGCAGTGACTGCCAGCACCGGTTTGGTTCAGAGGGCGGCACGGTGGACAAGTGCCGCAGCAGTGGGCACTCCCCGGCCAGGTGGGCGTCGACTGGTGTCCCAGGTCGTGCGCCTGGCCAGGTGCCATGCAGCACACGTACATGGAGTGGTGTAGATAGCACAAAATTCAAGGAGCACAATGAGCGGCACCTCCTCCGCCAGGCGGGCCTCCACGGTGTCCCAGACGGCGCCACGGTCGATGAGGTACTCGTTGTGGTACGTCCGCTCGCCCGTGTCCATGTCCATGTAAATGATCTGTGCGAGCAGGGAATGTGGAGGCCAGGGGTCGTAGGTTTCGGTGAGGCTAGGTGCTCGAGACCTTGAGGGGAGGCCGTGCGGTGTGCCACACGCAACCCGCCTGCGGGACCCAAACAACCTTCAGCCTTGTGCATTCGGTGGGTCTTCGAACCTGCTGGACGCGTGCTCGAAGCTCGGCGCCATGCGGGAGACTCCGCACACACCAGCCCTCCGGCCAGTAAGCAGCACACTGATGGTAGACCAGGGGGGTTGCATGCGATTGCGATTCCCCTGCAAGCACCGGCGCACCTGGCGGTCCTTGAAGCGGATGTCGCCGGCGGGCATGACGATGGCGTACTCGTTGTACTTGCCCAGCCGCTTGGCCTGCTGCACCGTGTGCTCCTGCATCACGGGGTTTTAGGCTTGAGTGTAGGGTTTAGGGTTGGTATCCACGACCATGTGCGATCAAGTCAGCCGCACCTGTCCTCAAATGCTTGCCAACAAAGGTTTTGTTTGGGCCATGTGTTCCAGTGGCAGGTGCCCATGCTCATTGCGTTGCCTGGGCGCTGCTGCACTGCTGACTGCGCAACAGCACAGCACTGCAGCCCGCCCAAAGCGCGTCTGCACTAGCGGGCTGACAGCCATCAACTGGTCAGGCATGCAAGCCAGAGGGATGCCGGCAAGGAAAACCGTGGCGCAACAGCAGATCCCGAGGTCTCACCAGCAGGGCCATGAAGTAGGCCATGATCTTGGCCTGCTTCGCCACTTGCACCGCCAGCAGCCGGTTGAGGAACTTGTTGATGCCGCCCCAGTCGCCTTTGGCATCCGCCTTCTTCTTTTCCTGCTTACAGCACGAAAGGAAGAGGCTCGAAAGGGAAAGGCTCACATTCTGAGTAGGGGCTATCCCTCGCCAGGCGGCCAGCATTCTCAGAGGCCGCTGTCTGCCGCTTGGAGCACTGTGACGCGGGGCAAGGTCCTCCAGACCTACCAGGTGGCGGAGCTGCCCACCGATAGAATAGTGGCAGAGTCAGAACGCTTTGAACGAGATAATTTATAGTGTACCCAGCTGGGCACTTGTAGCGACTGGCCTGGTCGGTCTGGCCGCTGTTTTCCAGGTGGCGCAGCTCGTTGCCGTGGCCGGCGTCGTAGGAGAGCACGCCCACCGAGGAAAGCGCCTCGCCCGCCAGGTGCATGAACTCCTGCAGGGCGGATCCATTCCCCCTCGGCTGCTGTCGATTGCGTGCACTTGCGACCCTCGCCCAGGGCAGCGTGAAGAGCTGATGGCAACTGGACGGGTCGCAGGGGCTGCGGCGAGCGGTTCACGATGCACACGATGCAGCGTGGCCAGCGAAATGCGCCGCCAGCAGCGATTCCACATCAACTTCGACGGCAGGGTTGCACTGATGAAGGACACATCACACGCTGGCGGTGCTGCCAGCTGAACAGGGTCCAGGGTTTAGGCCGGCCCCACACCTGGAACTTGGTGAAGCGGGCGCGCTGCCAGTTGGGCGTGCCCGGCACATGACCCGCCTCCTGCAGCTCCGCGGTGATGAACTCGGGGGTCACGCCGTCGTCCACGCTCGCGCGCCCCATGATGGTCTTGTACATGCGCGACAGCGCCTGCTTGCCGTACCTGGAGAGCAGCAAATCATATACGTTTCGATTTGTGTGTTGCAGCAGGAGTCGAGGCCATACGATCGTCCTGTACATCTGCGACAGCGCCCAATTGCTGTGCCTGCATTGGTTGCATCATTAAACGTGGAAACAAGCTCGGTCACCCACTAGAAACATCCGTTTCTTGGAGGTTGTTCATACATTATGGCTGGTTTATCAGAAAGCGGAATTGTGTCGTTGTGCAGCGCGTCCCATCATGATGTCGGACGCTCCGCAACTGCTTCCATATCAGCGTGTGCGCAGTGCGTGCAGCAAATCGTTGCCCTTTCTCTTGAGTGAGGTGCACAGCGGTCTCGTCAGGGGTCGGAGCCGTGTGTCGCAATGCGTGGACAGCGCCCTCAATAGCACGGAGCCAGCAGGTCCAGGGCGCCGCAGCAGCAGCCGCTCGCAGCGCGGGCGGCGCTACAGGGCGGCTGCAATCGCCTCATGGCGGCAGGGACACAAGGCGCCGCATAAGACTCACTTGGTCTGCAGGTTGGAGGAGGCGAGCGCGTCAGAGGCGGAGGCGGCGTTGCGGTCGCCGTGCGTGAGCGCGCCCAGCTGCTGCAGCCGGCGCGCGACGGCGCTCGCGAAGCGCTGCTCGCCGCAGATGTCGGATGCGACAATGAGGTACAGCGGCGGCTGCCGCTGGTTGCTGCGGTGGGTGCGCCCCAGCTGCTGCACCTGCGGTTGCAGAGTGGCAGGCGTGCTGTGGGCGCAGCGCCGCCAGCCGACGCCAAGCAGGTGTGCCGATGACGGCTCAGCCGCATTGCGAGTTGTACATTTCGGATCTGGGTGCAGAAGCTGGCCAGTTGGAGGTCCAGAGCTACTCGATTGTGCAGATATGCTGGTGAGCCCAGCAGTGGCACCCCGCGCCGCTTGCTGACTTTTATGCTCTAGCTCCCTGGTGTATGCTGTAGCCACACGGCGTTGCTGGCAGCCCACTGAAAGCGTTGCCCCGGAGAACACGGTCAGCCAGGACGGGTTTCGCAGGAAATTGTAGGCAGGCCGACCAGGTCCAGGATGCTGTGCATGCAGCGTCGCTGGCGCCCTCAAGAAGGAAGCTCAAAACCCTTCACTCAAGCATGCAGACAGGGGACAGTGAGCCGCACAACATTGGAGTGTTCACCGTTTTGTCGGCGGACCAGGCCAGTTCCAGGGTGATGTGCACCCGGCGCCGCTGGTTGGCCTCGGCGCGATCCGCCTGCAGGCTGATGCCGGTGCTGGCGGCGTCGCTGATGATGGCCACGCGCTTGCGGTCGGCCTGGAAGGACCGCTTCTCCTCGATGTTCACCTGCGGCGCTTACCAAAGACTGAGCAAAACACACTCTGAGCTGCCCGGGTGTCGTCACTGGCGCTTGAGGCCTGCCCAGAAGGACGGCTTCTGCTCGACGGTTGCCTGCGGCGACAGCAAGGCACCGACAGCTTGATGTAGACCTGCAGCGGCGGGCCCAAGCCTGCTACTCCCCGCAGCACAGTTCCAGCACTGTCATGTGTTGCATGTGATGGTCTCACGCTTGCGGTCTGCCTGGAAGCACCGAATTCTCTGCTGCACATGCAGGCACTACTTGCAATGGCCCATGCCACTGACACAGCAGGAGAACTCTGCATTGTCCACCTCGGTGCTGACCTGCAGCTGCGGTGCAAGCCTTGCTGTGACTTGGGAGCCTGGAAACATGGCCAGAGCAGTGTGGCAAAGTTGGCGTCAGGCACGATGGCCGCATGCTTGCGGTCCGCCTGGCTTGCGGTCCGCCTGGCAAGCGCGCTTCTCAAGTGTTGGGAGTTTCAGCTGGATGAGGCACTGCATGCACGCACTAAGTCGAGGGGGACATCGCCGTCGGCGCGCGGGCGGAAGCGGAAGCAGCCGCCCTCCCGCACCATGCGCATCTTGCGCCCAGTCATCTCCGCCACCTCGCCCGGACCGCCAAACATGTCGATCAGCAGGTCCTGCGGGCAGGATTTCGACCCTGAGCCAGGATGAGAATCTGAACACAGCACATAGACCCTCAGGTACAAATTTGTCGCTGGGACCTGCGATGTGCGCACCGCTGTGAGTCCGCATGCGACCGACCGTCGCGCGGGACCGCACCCGGAGCAGATCAGAGCCGAGCAACTAGAGCAGTGTGCCAACAGCGGCAAGAGGCATCAGAAGCCGCACCAACGGGTTTTCCGGCAGCCTCATCTCCTTGGCGCGGCGCAGCAGGCTGGAGCGCTCCGGCGCCGTGGTCGGCAGATGGTCCTCAATGAGCTTTTGCACGATGAGGCCTGCAACCGCACACAGCTCGCCGGTGAGGCCGGAGGAGGTTGGCGCAACCGGGAGCAGCTGCAGGCAGGGGCCGCTGCGGTGTGCGGTTCGGGGCGTTGCTTGCCGCAACGCAATGGCTGCGTGCAGACGCTGGAGGCGGCACATGGCAGGAGGCGCTTGGACGACCTGAGGCGTGCTTCCTTTGCTGAGCTTCATGCCAAGGGAGGACCACACACATGCAAGAGTGTATGACTCGAGTCGAGTAGAGAAGCTTCATGCCAAGGGAGGACTACACACAAGCAGGAGTGCACGACTGGAGCCGAGCATGGGCTGCGTCGTTGAAGCATCGCCAGCTGGCTGCTGCGGGACGGAACAGCCATCACCTGCGGGCTCGACAAAGGTGGCGAAGTCGGCGTCTTCGCCGCCGGCGTCCGCCACCATCGCTGCGGTGCGTGCCTCCCCTGTGCAGGGTTTAGTGTTTAGGGTTCGCGAACACCAGTCTCGCAAATGGGCATCTGACTGGCCCGTGGCATGGCAAGCATGGGAGCGCACAGCCCATGTAAAGGTTGTGCGCTCCCTGGCGTGCTCTCGTGGATGTGGGAAGGCGCTGCTGGCTAGCACCTGGAGGGAGAGCTCTGTCACTTTGCAGCGAGTGATGCAATAGCTTGTGAGCAGCCACCTGTACATTAGGAGACCAAACAGCAATCGACACACTGCCAGCGCCAAACACGCATCTTCCAACAGCCAGCCCCGCCTGTGCTCTGTAAGCCGGTGCCACGCAATCGCTGGCCGCCAGTTACTCTTGAGATGTATTCTATGATATATCTGAAATCCAATGCCCCCTACCTGTGCTCTGCAGGCCGATGACCACGCAGTCGCCGGCCGCCAGGTACTCCTGCGCGAGCTTCGCGACATGCGGCACCTTGGCGGCTGTGACCAGCTGGCGGAAGAAGCGCAGCTGCGCGCCAAACTGCGCCTTGCGCGCGTTCATGTACTCCACGCCTGCCTGCGGTTGGGCAAGGCGCAGCGACTCGGCTGGGAGTGCGGTGCGGCGCGGGCGCCACTGCGCCGCGCAGATGTGGCAAGACGCAGGTGCAGGAACAGCGCCCACGGTCCAGCTGCGGCGTCTGCCTTGCTGCTGGGGCCCTCAAGAGCCTCGAGGATTCCCCTCCGCAGCGGCGCCTTAGCAAGGGGTCCCGCAGCTGCATGATGCAGCGGCATGTCGGTTCCGGAACACTGGTGATGGACCCCACCAGGGCGCCGTCTTCGCGGGCGCCGCGGATGGCGACGTCCAGGTCCGCCCACAGCGCCGCCGCGGAGTCGTACATCGCCCGGAAGTCGTCTGGGATCGCCACCTGCTCCTGCGCTCGCAGGCGGGGTGCAGGCACGGCGTCAGACGGGTGTCAGGCAGCAGACGGCAGCGCCGCTGCGCGGGACCTCACATGGCCCTGGAATCGGCCAGGATGGCCGCGCGCTCCTGCGCTTGAGTCAGGTTCGGGAGCGGCCCGGGGCGGCCGTGTGGTGCGCAGCACCTGCCTAGATGGCGCGGCCTTGCAGCTGCGCACGCACGCAATGATCTTGATGAAGCTCCCTGAGGACCACCGACTGACACGCTCTTCAGGCTAGAAAGTGCAGCGGGCCTCGGGGCCATCCCACTCTAAACCCTAAACCATAAACCCACCTGTTTGAACTCCACGCCCTCGTAGCTGAGCGTGCGCGCGATGAACTTGCCGGAGCGCTTCAGATCGATGGCCACCAGCTCCATGGCGCCGACGCCGCGCGCGTTGAGCAGCTTGACAAAGTCGAGGCGGTTGCGGAAGCCGGTGCCCTCGCCCCACAGCCCGAGCCGCGTCATGTACCTGTGTGCGGTTCAAGGGACTCGAGTACAGAACTTGATAACGAAACTTTGGAGACGGAGCCGGTTTTGGATGCCCACTGGCCATAGCGGCCAGGGACGACGCTGAGAGGCCGCATGGTATGCGCCGATCAAGCTTGGCCGACTGCCGAGCCTGCGGCCCAAGAGCCCGGCGCACGACCAGCATGCAACAGCCGGACTCCTGCGGAGGATGTGGCGAGCAAGCCGCGGCACGTCACGGGTCAGCAGGGTCGAAAAGCAGATTCGAAGTTCCAGTCGGCGCTCACAGCAGGTTCTCGGGGTCCGTCGCGCCGGTGGCAGAGACGTAGAACACGCGCGCATTCGGCAGCACCCGCTGCAGCTCGATGACCGCCTGCGGGCGTGGGGTTTGGAGGTGGGGCAGAGTCCTGGGAGGCTGTTTGTGGAGGCGCGAGCATGGGCGGCTGCTCAGCAGCGCGGCGGCGTTCCAGCCAAACCCGCCCGGGAGCAGCAGCCATGTGCGCAGGTCACCATGCTGGTCACAAACAGTCTGCGCGTCGTGGCACAGGCCGCCAGCGGCAGCAGGTGCACGATCAGGCTGGCAGCACTGCGCCGGATGCGGGCATGCTCATTGGAAGGAAAGGGGCGCACCCGCGACGTCTTGCTCTCGGACTGCGGCATCGCACCGTTGCCCTTGGTCTTGGGCACGCAGTTCTTTGCCCGGTGGCACTGCGGAGCAGAATTGCCAGCCGAGTGAGCACAAGCGTGCACTCGACCCCGGCCGGCAGCTTGGCTCACAGCCGGGAGCGTAGTGTCCTCTTTGCGGCGCATTCCGCGGGCACTGGGCTGGGCGGTGCGCAGGGCTCTGCAAGTCCAGCACCCAGCTCGGGATTGAACGGACCGCAGCCAGCGCCGGAAGATGCTCTGGGCGGGCGCAGACAGGTGGCAAGTGCGCACCTCGTCAAAGACGATGACGCCATCGTAGTCGGCACCAAACCAGTCCACGATCTGCTGCAGCCGCGACTTTTCGCCTGCAGAGGGTGTAGGCTCAAAAGTAAGAGTCAAGCCCATCTGCAGGGCATTGCCGAGGGGGACCCATCTGTGCAGTCCAGGAGCTACTTGCCTGCGGCCGGACCCCATTATGCGGGCACTGGCTACGCTGATGCGCACATGGCATTTAGGGGAATCTGCTTTCGCTGCACCTTGGCTGCAGTGGCAGCCGTCGGCCCCTTGTTTGCACATCCAGGCAGCCTTGCAAACTTCTTGATTGCAGCATGTGTCCCGGTCCGCCGCTCAAAGAAATCTACTCCTGCTGCTTGTGCTTCTCGGCGCTGCACGAAGGAGGCCGAGGACAAGCTCTCACCAAACTCCAGGGCGCCCGCGCACAGCGAGTCGCCCGCGGCCGGCGCCGCCGTGCAGCCCCGCTGCTCGTCCTGCTGCTGCCGCAGCATGGCCGCTTTGATGGCCGCGGCTCGCTCCTTGGTCGGCCGCGTAGAGGAGATCAGCAGGTCGTAGGTGGAAAACAGGATGCCACACTCGCAGCCTGCGGGGCACACAACGTTCTGGTCTCAGCCTTGGAAGGCAGTTTGAGGCTACTTGGAGGGAAGTGGCTAAGCCCAGAAGCAAGGTCATGCTCGTGACACCAGCACCTTGTGCAGGTTGCCGCCGCCGTCAGGGCACCGAGCTCAGCAGCACTGCTGGCTGCAGCGGTGCAATCATGCTGGAAGCTGCACCGGGCAGCATCGGTGGCGTGCAGCACAGGCAGCGGCTGCGGACAGGACCCCATTAGCAGCGGCGGTGTACTTGCCTGGCACGTCGGCGATCTTGCCCGACTTGGGGACTTTCAGCTTGCGCAGGTTGTGGATGCGTACTGGGTCGTACTTGAGGGCGCCTATGTCCTTGAAGTCGCGCTGCGCATCCATGGCCAGGTCGCCGGACGCGCTGAACCACACCGCCTGCAGCAGAGGGCTGAAACCTTCAGGCGGGACGGCGAAGTCTGGATGAGCAGACCGGCAGCAGCCGATGTTCTTCATATGGCGCTGCGTGTGCATGGCCTGGTCGCCCGACGCGCAGAACCACACCGCCTGAGGGCGTCGCGAGCAGCAGCGCCGGCGCAGCAATGCAGCATCCGACAGGTTTTTCAGGCAGTGGTGTCCGATGCGCTGCTGAGCTGTTGGTGCCCAGCGCGGCAGGAGTTGTCAGAGGTCGGGACCAGCCGGCGCACCTTGGTGCGGCCGCGGCAGAAGTTTTCGAAGATCAGCGCGGCGATCTGGCGCCCCTTGCCCACGCCCGGCCCTGCAGCGGCGTGTGCAGCGCACGTCAAACACGGCCGTGCTGAGTCCGCCATCCTGAATGCACCTTGCAAAGCAGGGGCTCGGGCAGAAGCTGCGAGCGCTATCGAAGACTCCGTCCGAGCACCGTGGGTAGCAGCCCGGCGGCCGCCCGCTGGCACCTCAGCAAAGGGTGTCATGCGTCCAACACACGCAGAAATCTCACCGTCGCCCAGGAAGAAGCCGACGCGCGACTTGTCAGGCAGCCACTTCTCGTGCGCGGCGCACGCCAGGCTGATCGACTGGTACTGCAATGCGCTGATCCCGTCTGCGAGAACGGAGGACAAAGGGGGTGTGATCAGTCTGCCGCCGCGCGCAAAGGATGGTCCTGTGAGCAGCAGGTTGTGACCAGCAGGGCCGCTTTCGTCCTTACGACTCCCAGCCAACCTTCCTTTCCTGCCAGCTCCACGACCCATGTTGAGGAGGCAGCCACACCCGCGGCAGCCGCACGAGGCAGGCGCGCCCCTGCGTCAGTGCCTGCCTCTGCAGCAGCATGCAACCCTGGACCCTGAGCCAGCGGGCGAGGGGCCAAAGCAACTCACTGACGAGGATCTCGTACGGCAGCGCCATCGCGTGCGCCCGCTGCGGCGGGTGCACCGACGCCAGCGACGCCGTCTCAGCGATCTTGTCCGGGTGCGTCGTCAGGCCTTGCGCCTCCAGTTCGATGGTGGACACGACGCTGAAGCCCTGCTCCTCCAGGGCGTCCCCGACATCGCCCTCCGCCTCGCCGTGCTCATCTGCAGAAACTATTCTTGCAGTTTGAGGAACAGTGCTGCTTCGACAGTTTGCGTCACACGTATGTATGATTATCGCCATGATGGTGCGGGCTTGTCAGCCATGTGTACGGCTCTAGAGCTTTAAAGGGCTGTGGGCGTGGAGGCTGCGAGCGCCTCGAAACAGTTGAACCGGTCGCACATGTCTGCGGCCTTGCTGGTCGCGATGCGGACGCACCTGTAGCTGTGGCGGGCTTTGGGGCAGTGGGATGCTTCGCCTGCTTCTTGGCCCGCTGCTTTGGCAGTGCGAAGCGGCGGCCCAGCGCCGGCGTGTGCTGCGCCGCCATGAGCCGCGCGAGTTCCTGTCCGCCAGCATTATGTTTGAGAGGGAGTCAGTTGCAAGTGAGTGGCGAGCATTTGTACAGGACAATCCGAATCATGCAGACAATGCGACCTGCCCTCCTGACAAGCCAGCCTCGTCACCTGATGCAACACATGTCGGGCACTCACCGCCTGATACTGTTGCTTCTGCAGCAGCTGGGTCTGCATCCTTTGCTGTTGAATCAGGGCTGCGTTGCGCTGCTGGAGCGGCGGCAGCTGCTGAGCGGGCTGCTGCATCGCGGCCCTGTTCGAATCCGTATACAAGACGGAGTCTTTCGAAACGCGGTCGTCGGTTGGGTCGAAACTGATGACTGGTACAGCCGGTGTGATCCGAGACGAGGGTTAGACTACTGCTGCCGCAACGACCTGGTGGACATTGGCCGCTTTCACCTCTCCATGCCACCCGCACTGTCGGATCACCGCGTGGTCCTCAGCCAACACGGCCTGACAGGCTGCAGGTCAACTGGTGATAAACGTGTTTGCGGCCGCCCACACTGCGCGGTTGTGTACCGGGCGGGATGCCGAGGGTGGTGGCGCTGCGGTTGCAGGCTGCACACACATGTTCAAGTTTCAAAACATGTTTGTGAGGGTTTACGAGGGGTCGCATCGTTTATTCCTTCTCCTGGTTTCGTTTCATCGCGTCCCTGGGCATGAACGTTCGTCCGACAGCCAGCAGGTTGAAGGCCCCAGTGGCATTTCTGTCGTTTGCAGGGCGCGCAGCAGCGGAGAAGGGGGGTGGAAATCTGCAAGGGCTTGCACTCGCCAGTTTGCAGCCGCGCGGGGGCGGACTAGTCGACGGTGTTGCCAGAAAGATCGTGGGACATCCACGTTCCGGAACCGTGCAGCCCCACTTGCGCGAGGAAACCAGCTTACACGAGGCGCTGTAAGATGCTTGCTCGCTTCCAAATGTCAAATGCATTGCTGCTCGTGGCGTTGTTGGCCAGTGCCACGGGATCTGCGTCAGCAGGCAGGCAGCTGACAGCCCGCGGGCTGGCCGGCGTCGCGGACGCCGCGAATGTGCAGGCCGCCGCGCAGCAGCTCGTCTCATTCACGCCTGCGCCGTTGGATGGCATCGCTCTCGTGGCGGACCAAGCGCTGGGCTCGACGCCGGCTCCCATCGCCCTGCCAGCTGAGGTGCCAGCCGAGAGCCCGATCGCGGCGGACCCAGCAGTGACACGCGTCGTCGCGTTGCCTGCGCCGGTCTCGACTGACTCACCTGCCATCGCAACGCCGTCGGGCACCTGGTCCTGCGGCACTGCCGACGCCGCGTGTAATGCGACCGGCACGCTCGCAGCTGTCGGAGCCAAAAAGACCTTCGACGTGACGGTCGCTGCCGGCGAGGCGCGCGACATGATCGTCGTCGTCAACTCCACCGCCGGCGACGTCGATCTGTGAGTTCTTGGCTTTGGCTTTGCCTGCTTCGTCCCGCTAACCTGCGGCACACTTGGCGGCTTGGCCCGCATTGCTGATGCAAAGACCAGCGTGCAAGGCCGCCAACATCGACTTCGCCTGCCAGAACGCTGTCTCTGGCTCCGCCGGACTAGCACCTCAACAGCAGGGCCGTCTCTGCCGATACACTTCCGCTATGTGCCTCAGGACGGTCACCCCACCGGCTGGCGCCAATGTGGACCGTCTGCTCGCGGGCCCCTGGACCAGCGCGCACGCCGCGGGGCTGGAGTCCGTGACCGTGCCGTCCGCTGCGCTCGCTGCCGGCCGCTACACCGTCACGCTGACCGCCACGCAGCCTGGCGCCGTCTTCTCGCTGCAGGCGCACGCTCGCCTTCTTGCCCATGCCTCAGTGCACATTGCATCTCGCCACTGAAGCATTCTCTGCCGTGCTTGGCAGCCACTGCGGCGGCGCTGCTGCGAGCCGCGCATGCCATCATCTGCACTCAGTTTGCGCTGCGCATTCCGCAGTGACGCGGGCATTGCTGCAACCCTGTGCAGGTCATGCAGGACGAGGATCACCGCAAAGTGGACCTTGCGCAGCAAGTCTCCGTCCAGCAGGTGCTGTCATTGGCCCAATTGCCCTCTCCAACTGTTTCCAGCATTGGCCCCTCTGTTCTGAGTGCTTGGCTGGTGTGCGGGCCTGGTGTGGCAGGGGCGCCACCATCGCTGTTCAGTTGCTGCTGCTGCGGTATGCGCCCTGGCATGTTATGCCAATCGACAACGGCGCAAGACAGCAGGAGGGCTGCAGCGCTGGGGCTCCTGCCCACCGGTTTCATGAAATGGGCGGGCCGCCTGCTGACGCTCTGCGCCGGCCCTAAGCGCAGATCCTGGAGCGCTGCTGCGGCGCCACCGGCTGCGTCAAGTACAGGGCGTGGCAGGCCGCAGCAAACACCACCACGCTGTGCCTGTACCCCGGCAACCTGTGCAGGTTCGCTGATGCGTTCCACAGAGCCTGCTTTGCGCAAGTGCGATCACTTTCATGTGCAGGCACCTGCTCACGTTTGATGCACATGCTCAGCCATGGTATCAGCGAGAGCAACCTGCACCAGCAAGGCGCACACAAGTCTGCATGCCTGCCAACCTTGCGGCACCAGGCTCCGCCGCACTGGCTGCAGATGCGTCAACCTCCTGCTGGCTTCCTTCTGATCCCATATCCTGTCTCCTGCCCGGCAGCGAGTCAGCGCTGGTGTCCTTCGACCTGAGCGGCCAGGGCCTGCAGTGCGATCTGGCCACCGACCTGCTGGCAACCTTCTACGCGCTGCAGCGCCTGGATATCTCCGACAACGCACTGTCCATCGAGTGAGTAGCACCCCCTGGCCTTGTGGGTGTAGGGTATGTGCTGTTGCCGACGCCCCTGCCCTGCACAGTACCCCACGCGTTCTGGGTCACCAGTGTGGCGCATTTCTTGCACAATACTCGACCTGAAGTTCGGCACACAATTTTGGGGGTGCCAAAAGCCTTGAGTGAATGTTGATGCCTGCTGCCCCGCAGCCTGCCGACGCTTGCGCTGGCGACGCAGCAGCTGGGCCGGCTGGCAGCCGTCAATCTGGCGTCCAACAATGTGACCGGCGCGCTCGGCTGCGACAATGCCAGCCCCGCGCTGCAGGAGCTCGACGTCAGCAACAACGGGTGGGCAACAGCACTGGCAACCTGGGCCGCCTCACCGCAGTCAGCTCATGTCCAATTTCGTCAGAAGAGCGAACTGTCTCATGGTGTGCAGCGGCAACAGACGCTCCACGAGAGGAGTTCTGCCAAAGCCGCCAACACCCTGCTCCATGTTGCCCCCGCCAGTAGGATCAATCCAGCATCGTCCTGGGAAGCTTGCTAATCAGAACTTCCCCTTGATCTGTCCACTGCCAACTGACCGCCGACGCCAATCGCAGGCTGACGGGACCGGTGCCGGTGTGTCTGGCGGCTGCCCCGAAGCTGCAGTTCCTTTCTCTGGGCGGCAACGCGCTCACGGGCTCTGTGCCGGCGCCGCCCACCGCCAGCCGCCTGCTGGCGCTCAATCTCACCGGCAACCAGCTGGCAGGCGCGCACGCCTCTCCTGCGGCGCTCCTGCTTGTGCTGCGGCATGCATGCGGGTGACGCAAGCATGCAAGCGGGCGCGAGTCGGATGCAATCCTGCAGGACAGAATGCCTTGGGGGAAGCACTCAAGCTGTGCCGAAACGAGAATCTCAACAGCTGCATGGTTGTGGCATCCAGCAGCGGCAGGTTGCTAGGCAATGCACCTGGCAGGAACGCCACAAATAATTTCCGGAATCTGCGCCACCCTTGCTCGCCCGTTCGAATTGACTTCGCTTACATCTGGGACTGCAGGCAGCGTGCCCTCGCTGGCGGCGGCAGTGGCGCTGGCAAACATCGACCTGAGCGGCAACCAGCTGTCGGGTGCGCTGCCGGCGCTGCCAGCCGCCGCGGTCTCAGCAGATCTGTCGAACAACGACTTCACTGGCGCCGTTCCCGCCTCGTACGGTGCGCTGCCATCGTTGTTGGCACATCCCATGGCGCAGCTGAATTGAGGGTTCTGCAAACTGAGCCAACCAGCTGCAGCTTTGCTGGCGGCACAGATGTCAATGCTGGTGCCTGACAACACTGCATGGATGGCCAGTCGCTTCGGTGGTGCTGTCTGCTGCCTGGCGGCACGCCACTCGCCACTGCTCGCTACATCTGCAAGTCTCTCACTGCTGCCGGCTCGGGATTGCAGGCGCCCTGAGCTCGCTGGAGGCCCTGGTCCTGTCCGGCAACACACTGTCAGGGCCGCTGCCGTCGGCGCTGGCCACCGCGCCTAAGCTCAGGGCCATCGACCTGTCAGGCAACAAGCTGACGGGCACGCTCGGGCTGTTTGCCGCGGCGCTGCCCGCCGGCGGCGGCGGCGCCACAAGCCTGCTGCTTGACCGCAACCAGCTGTCCGGTGCGGTCCCAACCCGCCCGAGATCTGGTCACCCTAGAGCTGTTGAAGGAAATTCCTTTCAAACGCCTAGTCACCCACCCTTGACTGCTGTACAAACCTGCTGCTTCGAAGGGCCCTCTCGTTTGAGCGGCGCCCGTCAACGCCCTGCAGCTGCCCTCAAACCTGCACCTTGTTACGCGCCCAAGGCGCGTGGAGGCGGTGCCTGGCAGCCGTGTGAACAAGTGTTGATGTCCCGCCGACGCAGGGTCGGTGCCGGCAGAGCTGGCGCGCCTGGCGGCGGTCGACGCTGGCAGCGGCTCCCTGGGCCTGTCGGCCAACCAGCTGAACGGCGCCTTCCCCACCTGGCTGCTTGCAAATGCGACGGCCGCCGAAGGCGCCCTGCGCCTTGCGCTGCAGGCGCGCAGCCCCCCGTGTAGGGTTTAGGGTTCTGCATTCTGCCCACTGCAGCCGCAGCGACAAACAGCACACCAGCCTGTCGCCTCCGGGTCTTGTTCCTGAAGCGGTTCCATCGCCTGCGGCGGGCTCAGGGTGACGTATCCGCTCCGCACCGTCTGGTGTTGCGGAGCGGATGATGTGCCGGCGCCGTGTGTGAGCGACGCCATGTTCTGCAACCGCGCAGGGAAACCGCTTCACCTGCCCCCAGGACTTTGTGGACCTGGAGGCGCCGGTGCCGTCCTCTGTCACTGAGGGCCTGACCTGCTACACCGGGAGCGCCAGCGCCGTGCCCATCGGCGCGACCGCTGACCTGAGCTCCCTCACGCCGCACAACATCAGCGACTTCCTCAAGGTCGAAGGTGGGCTCGCCGCTGTTCGAAACCGCTGTTGGGCCCTGCTCACACACACCGGTCATCGACGCCGCTCGACGCCCCGCCGGCTGGCGATCGCATCGCGGCCGAGCACCTGGCACAGACAGCGACGCATCTCATGTGTCTCTGGACACGATGTGCAGCGTCTGTGACTTGAGGCCAGACACACAGTGTTGGTTCTTGATGGATCCAACACGCTGTGTTGGCTCTGCAGGCTTTTGGTTGTTGATGGATGGTCGTGGGGGCCGACTTAGGGCCAACCTTAACGAAGCTCTTGTGGCTGCCTGCGCAGAGCCGACCCAGACCAGCAGCAAGAAGAACAAGGGCCTCCTGATTTCCATTCCCATCCTGGTTATCCTGCTGCTGGGCGCCGCCGCCATCGGCGGCTGGTTCCTGTGGGACCGCCGCCGAAACCGCGCGCCGCAGGTGAACAGCGCTGCGCAAGATGCACTCCACGAGACGTGCCATAACTCGAATGCATGTGCAGCTGCGGCTCCGAGCTGCATCTTGGGCCGCAGCGGGGGCTGTTCCGCCTGCCGCTGTTGCGGCTGAGGCTGCTGCAAGACCGTTCTCATGGCCACGCCTGCACAGGCAGGCTCTCAGCCCACCAGGTACCGCACGTTCATTGAGTCTCTTTGGTCTTCTCGAAGGGGCCTTGACTTGGCACCATCTCTCGCTGCTGATCGCTCGACCATCAGTCGGTGCTGCTGCCCTCCAGTCGGCGCTGCCGTACGACCCGGAGACCAACCTGTGGAAGCGCGGCCCCAAGGGCAGTATGTACCACTCGCCGCCGGCGGCCGGCGGTGGCGGCGGCGGCGGCTTTGCCGGCAGCCTGAAGCGCAAGGCGCGCGGCATGAGCCCGCTGGGCGACAGCGGCGGTGAGCGCCTCTCTAATTCTTGCCTAATTTTCTCTATCTGTATCTATTTGAAACCCCCCTGCGCCTGCCCAGCTGCCAACTAGCAGCCTGCAACCGCCCAAGTCATTCGACTTATTCCTTGCATCGGGAGAGCCGCTCATGCAACGCCGCCCGATTGTCTGGCTCCTGTGCGCAGCTCGGCCTTGGCTGTCGGCTGTTGGCTGATTGGAAGTGGCTCTGGTATCGCCCCCGCAAGTCTCATGGGCCCTGTCCGACACTCGTGCGCAGGCGCCGCCAAGTTCGAGCTCACGGCCGACGCGGGGCCGCCTGCAGGCGACCGTATCGCGGCCGTCCCAGCCTCCAGCTCCTGGCTGGCGGCTGCCGACAGGGGGGATACAGATGGCCAGGAGGAGCCGCACACGCCGGCCGCCGGCCGCATGGGGGGCCTGCGCGCAGCGCTCGGATTTGGCGGGCCGCCCAACCCCAGCCCCAAGTGCGTGTGAACCGCTGCGCATGGATGTCTGCCAGCCCGCCTTGGCCATGCGTTGGCATGGTTGCGGCTGTGCAGCAGCGCCTTGCCCCGTGCACCACAGCGCCTGCGATGCACCGCTGCCGCCAGGGCTGCCACGTGCGCACCAGCGCCGACTGCACCCCACAGCCCGCGTCTGAAGCTCCCCTGTCGTCGCCTTGCTCCCCCTGCAGGCAGGGCGCCAGCTACCAGCCGTCGAGGGCGGCCGCCGCCGTCTCGGTGCGCGCCGGCGGGCCGGTGCTGCCGGCGGTGCGCGCCGCCGATGTGGCGCCCGCAGCGGCACCGCCAGCAGGCGCCAGCGCCTCGTGGGGGCCTCTGGGGGCGGGCATGGGGCGCGCCTTCAGCTGGGCCGCCGGCAGCCCGGCGGCGGGCGGCGCCGTGGCAGGGTCCACATCCCTGGCGAGGACGCCGCACACCCCGCGCCACCAGTGAGCATTGTCTAAGCGTTCATGGGATGCAGTGGGCGGGGTGGATGGATGTTGTGGGTGCTGGCTCATGCTCGTCCGGCTGCTGACCCGGTCTGAGGGCGCCGGTCTCGTGGCGGCCTGACTGCACGACGGCGGCGCTCCGCCTGAATGCATTGTGCGGGGCTGCGATGATGTGCGCATATCATTGACGCTGCATTCTGAGGGCGCATCGAGACTTCAGCGCCCCACAGCATACAGACAGACAAACTAGACTGCAAAACCGGACAAAGGCTGGACTGCGGCGTCCTCCGGGCCGAGACCCTGACTGGGTTGTGCCATCCGCGCGCAGCGGCAGCGGCGCGCACGCCAACTGGCACCGCATCGCGCTGCAGACAGCGGCGGAGGAACGCGCCGGCCGCGGCGCGGCAGCGGGGCAGCAGGAGACCGAAGAGGAGGAGCCCCGCACGCCKGCATTCGGCGGCGCCGCGCAGCAGCACCGCCGCCGCAGCCCCATCTGAGGCGGATGCTCGGCTCGGGGCCTGCGGTGGCTACGGCGCCGGCCCCCGCGGCCTCGCTGGCGGTGTTGTGCCCCGGTTGTGGGGACGGCGTTTGGCCACCGCTGGGTACCGCCGCTCAATGGCAGGGGCCCAAGAGACGTGTGCTTAGGTAGATGCGATGCATCCTGCAATTGCGGCTGCAACCCTTTTGTGTACGCTATGGTCGGTTTCTTGCTTGCGGCAGCTCGTTGTTCGGCAGTCGTGGCTGGGACAGCCTGCAGGCCTGACAGCCAGGTTTGTGCGACGCCACTGCAAATTTGTGGACCAAGCACAAATTGAAGTTCTTAGAAACGTCGAGTTGTGTTTGACAAGTACAAATCAGCACGTCCTTGCTGCTGTGCACCCACCTGTATGTTTCTGGTCACTTTGTACTTTGTTCGCAGAAACATTGTCTGATCATCATCTAGAGGTCCATCTTCGAACTCCGGATTTGGGTTCCTAGACAACTGGCGGCGCCACTGAATCTCTCCGGCTAGGGCCGCCAACACCTACCGTGGGGAGCATGTGGCACTGACAGGAGGTTACAACGCGGATCAGAAAACAATCGCGCACAGCAGACCCGACCAGCAGAAAAATCCACAGCATCACATCACTTCAGATTGCAAAACGTCAACCACACAAATAATAAACCACACATCAGCAACATGTCATGCAGGAGCCGCAAGCAGGTCAGATCACAGCATCTGTGCAATCTACAGTACCAAAATAATCTGCAAACAAGCTGTCGCAGTCGCTGTTGCCTTGGCAGCTGGCGCTGATTGAGAATCAACGAAGCGGAGGCAGCAGCGCATTTCAGCTGCCGCCTGCGACTGCCATCGCGACGATACCGCTGCCAATCATTGACCTTGAATAAAATTCAGGCTGAATTTGAGAACGTATTATTGACTTGATCCGGATTGAAGCGCACGACAAGCAGGGGGTCGTCTTCTCCTGCCCGTGCGGCCGCCGTGTGTTTCAGCATCGATTCCGATACCCGCTCCAGTCCAGCATGCAACGGTGCACCAGTTGCCATGATTCTTGTCCAACGTTATGTTCTTGACAAGACTTGCTGCGCTGCACTGGGCTGAGTCCCGCACACAGGGCGACACCCGAGCGTATCACGACGGTCATGGCACTGCCGGAGGGACAGCTAACAGAGGACTGCGCCCGGCATGGCTGTCGTAACGGAGCCGCTCGGAGCATCTGTGTGCGAGTCTGGCACCCGCCCCCACGGCAACAGCGGCACACAAACCTTCTGCGCCAGCGGAGCGCATTGACACCTGCCACCGACTGACTGCTGGAAGTCACCACAAATATGGCCACCCGCTGGCATCTGGCCAAGCAATATCGGTTGGCTCGGGATGTAGAGTCTGTTCAGGTGGCCATAAGCATCGGGTCGCCATGAGTTGCCGAATCCTTGCTTGGCGCCGCACGCGCTTACTGGTGTAGCTGCCAGTCCATGCCGGCGGGCGACGTGCGGCCGGGCCTGTCCAGTGCCTGCGGAAGCACCCAAGATGCTTAATCAGCAGTGACACCAGCTACAAACAGACATTACTTGCCAACAGGTTGTGTCACACCCCCACACGCAGTCGGCAGCCCACCGCTCCAGAAACCGCCCAACAGAGGTCAAATCGCAGGCCGATCTTATACAAGCCTTGAGAGCACCGACACGACACATTGCGCAGTGGCCTCACCATCTGCCCGGGCGCCAGCGGCTGCACCTCGCCGTCGGGGCTGTTGCTATGCCAACACTGCCCCTGCTGCTGACCTTCGCCGCCGTGCGGCAGCCGCGAGGGCAGGGCAGCCAGCGACGGCACGCCGGCCGGCAGCGACTGCCGCTGGTACGGCTGCCGCACCGCGTGGCGCGTCTGTTGGAACAGCAATTGCTGAGCCGCATGCCCTGGCGCGCCAGCCACCGCAGCCCGCGCAGCATGCTGCCCAGCATGCGCCGCCGCGCCCCAGGCCGGCGGCTGAACCGGCGGCTGCACGAAGGAGAACGGTGGGCCTGGCGCCAACGACTTGCCGCCTGCGGTGGCCCCGTCCTCCCACGCCTCGGCCCCCCGGCCGAAGCGAGACCCCAGCCCCATCAGCTGCAGCTGTTCGGAGCCGAGTGAGCCTAGGGACGCGCAGCGCTGCTGGGCGGAGAAGTCGGCAGCGCCTGCGCGGCCGCCGTGGTGGCTGACGCCGGCGGCGGCGGCGGCAGGCCTCTGCTGCGGCTCCGTCGTGGGCGCCGCGGCTGACAGCGACAGCAGCAGCGCGGSCTCGGCGGCGGTCAGCTGCGATTCGCCGCCGCCGCCAAAGTGCAGAGGCTGTGGGGCTGCGCCTGCCCACGCCGCCACGGGCGGCGGCGCGCGCTGCATGAAGTCGGGGAAGCAATTGCCGCCCGGCGTGCGCTGCTGCCGCTTCTTGATGCTGCGAGGCGGGCTCCTCGTCGACCTGCGAGCCGAATGGCTGCAGATGAGGCGAAGCCCTCAGGCGGGTGCAGCAGGTCAGTCTGCCGCACATTCGTCATGCGTGTGTGGCCAGCTGCACCCTCACTGCAGATGGGCGCTGATTGAGACACTTCGTGCTGGGCGGGGCGCGGAGCAACCTTCGTGCACGGGACCATAACCATGCTCGGGGGCCAAAAGTCGAGGAAGGAGCACGCCTCAGGCGCTCGTTGCGAGGGAGGCGGCGCACGAGGACGAGATCCGGCTCGTGCTGGGCCGCCGCGGCGGCGTCTCGAGTCCCGAACAGAGGCTCTGCGCCGGCATGCCCGACGCCAGCAGCAGACAACAGCGCTGCGGTGCTGCACCGAGAGCCGAGCGCCGGTTCAACCATCTCGATATTACCCAACGTTCCGCCACCGCCGCCGCCGCCGCACCCACCACAGCTGTCGGCACTGAAACTGTGGCAGCCAAAGCTGCTGGCGTCATGCACGGAGCCACCGGGGGTGCTGGTGCCGCCCGGTGACGCGCCTCGAATTGGAGCCGTCAGCTCCGGCATGCTGCACGGACATGAGACTTTGGCACATCAGCTGTGGTGTATGAGGGTGTGATGGCTCCAGGGCATCCGTCCAGCCTTGGAAGATCTGCAGCGGCCTTGAGCCTGGTGGGTGCGCTGCAGGTCACTGACACATCATCTCATGAAGATGAGCCTGAGCTGGGTCCATGCATTTGCAGGAGCTGGTCACCCATCGAGGCCGACACAAAACGAGGTTTCCTCATACAATGCTACCCGGCAGAAGCGAGGGAGCTCAGAGAAGATCATTGCAAGGACGCCTCGCCGCGCCTTCTCTGAGCTCCCCACTGAACACTGGCAGGGCAGACGCAGGCATGCGAGGTGCATGCCTCATGTCGGTGGGGGCCCCGGCCGCGATGTGCTCAGCGCCACTGTTGTTGATGACCTCGCTGTCGTCTCCGCCGCCAACCCAGGCGTCGAGCCACGCCATCATGCTGGCATCTGATGAGCCGCCCGGCCGCAGCTTCTGGCAACGAGAAATTAAAACATGAAACGGACCAGAGCGCCCCATCGCAGCGTTCGCCTCCCCGCTTGAAGCTGCCCTCTGCATCGTTGCAAATGCCTGTACGCTTGCTGGCACCGTTGCTCAATGGTGCTGCAACCGCCGGACACCTGGGGGATCGCCAAGGCGGCGCTGCACAAGCGCGCGGTCAGGCTGTCGCCGAAGCATCCGTGAGCGACGCACAGGAGCAATCTCAATCAAAGCCCTGACGGCAGGCACCTGACGGGGCGGCTCCTCGTGCTGTGAGATGGCATACAGCAGGTTGCCGGGCAGCGCCGCGGCGGTGCTGCCGGCGCGCTGCAGCTGGCAGCTGGGCGCACTGCCATATTTCTCTCCGCCACTGCTGTGCGCCGCGTGTGTCAGGAAGGGCGGCGGCGGCGCCGACGCCGCAGCCGGCCCCCACCACAACGTGCCGCCTGCAGCGAGGTAAGGAGCACCGTCTGCGCTTAGTGGAATGCACCATTGGTGCACCACTGTCAGGCACTGGCAGTGCCTGCCGGAACTTCCTCTGGGACAGTCAGCTCCGGCAGCATTGTGCAGACTGAGCAGGATGCCAGGCCAAGTTTCAGTCGTGCTGCCGCTGCACCCAGTCCCGCATCTCGCGTTTGGTCTTCGAAGTGCCCATCACGTGCATATGGAAATGCACTTGCACGCACACTTGGGCGGCAGCGAGCTCATCGCCCCGCAGAAGCTGCCTGAGCTAAGGCCGGTCAGAGGGATGGTGTCTGCCTCACCAGGCGCCGGCAGCGGCTGCTGCTGCTGTTGCTGCTGCTGGTCCCACTGCGTCATGTCTTCCACACTCGCCGGGCTGACCGGCGGTGTCAGGCCGCACTGCGAGTGACAGCCGCCGCCACTCACCCCAGAGAGTGAGGATTGCCGCTGCAGCTGGGATCCTGTGCACCCCCAAGGAGCCCGCATCCATCAGCTCCGCAATCAGACGAGTCAGCTATCTTCCGGTGTGGTCAGTTCGGCAGCAAGTGCATGCTCGAGCAGAGACGCTTTAGAGGGCTTCTTCATGCATGCTCTTCAGCCCTTGCATGCACCCATCTGGCGTCTGCAATGGCGTAGCACTGCCGAGCCGGTCAAACAATATGCTGGTCCAGCTCTGGTCACGCCGCAGGTGAGCTGGGCCCCATCCTCAACGGTCTGACCTGACATGCTGCTGAATACCCCGCCTTGCGGCGGCGGGGCGGGCTCGGAGGCCGCCTGCTGCGTCTGCAGCGGCGGCCATCGCTGCCGCACTGTCACGGGGCCGTGCGCCGTCACGGCGAAGGCATTGTGCAGCCGTGCAGCTGCCTCCACATCTGACGGCGTGCGTGAATCGAGAACCAGCGCGGCAGCAGCGGGCGAGCCCTCGCCGCTGGTGGGCGTTCCAGTGAGCTGCTGCAGGTCCTCAGAGCCGCGGCTGATCAGCCCCTCCCCGGAGGCGCCACTGCCGCGGCCGCCGCCACCACCCCCGCCGCGGTCTCCGAAGCCGCGGCAGGCTGCGCCGCGCCGGGCGGCCACCACCGCCGCGTCCGGGATGCGGATCGGCTGCGTGCCGCCTGCCACGAACTGCTGCTGGCCGGGGGAGTCCAGCGCCAGCTGTCCCCTGGCAGATGCGGTGTCCGCGCTCCGGAATGGCATGCCATCATCCCCCGCGGCGCCGAGGTCAGGTTGTGACAGCAGTGCAGGCGGCACGAGCCTGCCGCCACACACACAGACCAAAGTGGGCAGTTTTTGGCGCGCATATCGAGTTGCACTACCTACAAGCAATCTTGCAGCACGCCTACCTGCAAACCGTCTTACAGGCTTGCCAAGTCTTCTCCATTGTCCAGCAATAACTCTTTGGAATGCCTTCGGACTGCCACTCTGAGGATGCGCACTTGCACAGCGGTATCCTCGTGCACTCTTGTAATACCTGGCTGTGAGGCTCGAAAGCGGCGGCAGCAGAGCCGATGCAGCAGTCGCCTCCCTGCCATTTGCAATGCTTTGGTGCCGCTGGCGGGGGGGCTGCCGCCCCTGCTGCTGCCCCTGCTGCTGCTGCTGCTGCTGCTGCTGCTGCCGCCGCCGCCGCTGCTGCTGCTGCTGCTGCTGCTGCTGCTGCTGCTGCTGCTGCTGCTGCTGCTGCTGCTGCCGCTGCTGCTGCCCCTTCAAATCCTGCAGAGCAAGCCGCTAGCAGATAGTACAGGCACAAAGCAGCAGCACACCATTGCAAAAACCACCACCGTATGCTTCACGTGCTGAGCAGCATGCTCTCTAATCTGGGATGTATGTCCGGAGCATCTTCCTTGACGCAACAGCCGCGTCAGAGCAGCCTTCGTGCCTCCCCGCCAGCTTGTGCATGTGGTGCTGATGGGCGGTCCGCCCGTCGAGGGAACCCTCGGTGGCGGCCCAACCATTCGGCGGTCACACGGGAATCTATGGGCAGCAGGCTGCACCTGGCGCTCGGCCTCCCCAGCCTGCAGGAAGCGCCGCACGTCGCCGGCTGCCATGGCACGCACGATGGAAGACAGCGAGTCCAGTGCCACCTCCTTGCCGGCGTCGTTAGGGTCCAGCGACCCACCCAGTAGCGGCCCCAGCGCGCGGCACTCCTCCGCCAGCCCCACCTCGTCCGACTTGTGCTGCAGCCGCCCGCTGAAGCGTCCCTGCGGAGCGGATCTCTAGGGCTGAGCAGACTCGGCCGGCCTGTTTGATTGCCGCCGGCGTGATCCATTTCATGGTGCTGGTGCGGCGGGGGCTTGCGCTTCGTGCAGCTCAAAAAACTTAGAGCACCTCAGCAACGGCCACTGGCATGCACCAACGGCCTTGAACGTTTGTGCACCTTGAAAGTTTGACGGGCGCCGCCGGGCTCTGGCCGCTGCGCCGCGGCGGCGGCGGCGGCGGCGGCGGCGGTGACGTGGTCTGATGCCTCCGACGTACAGTTGTGCATCGTGGCGCTGTCGCAACGGAATGCGATCCTGCCGCCGGTGCGGCCGCCGCGGCTGCTGCGCCGCCCTGGCGGGGCGGGGCGCACACAGTTGCAGCACGACCTCACCAGCGGTGGCGGTGGCATGATGCATGCCGAACAACGAAGCGGTCCGTAGGATGAGGGAAGCGTGAGGGGGAAGAAGCGCTGTTGACGAAGAAATGTGGCGCCCGATTCGGCTGCAGTCTGACGATAGGCGGTTTGGAGTGCAGGGACACACCTGCCAAACCTGGCCGAATTTCCCTGCGGCTGGAGTCCTCTGCCGAGGTATCGTCCTCGAGGTCCACCTCATCCATTCAGCCGCTGCGGCAACGGTGTTGAAGTCACGCGGCACCCGCCGGCTGCGCGTAGGTGAATCAGACGTCATTTTCACTGGCCGGGTCGACGCCGATCGACGACAGGGCAACACGATTCCCGGGCAGACAGAGCCCATTGGAGTACATGAGAGCTCATACATGCAGTTTCACAGCTTGATCGCACCACCGTACCCGATAGCACAAGCCGTGAAAAGTAACACGCACACTGACTACTACAGGTCTCACACACTACAGAAGCCCGGCAGGCCTCCGGATCCCTACCCGACACGATTTTATGTGAATGGATGAGAGTTCGTAACACGGCGACCTGACGATCGATGAGTTCGCGGCTGCGTCGTGCATCACGTCTTTCCGTTCGCTGATCCGCTGTATGAGCTGCCCGGCGACCATCGGGTGTATACGAGGCTACGCAAGGCTACGCAAGGTGCGGACAGATACTTGCAAACTTCCAGATGGAACGCGGAAGGAAGGAAAAACCGACGGTGCCTGGTCGCGGAAGGTGCGTCCGGAAGACGAAGGGGCCGGTACTTAGATGGTAGCGCCGCTGAAGCTTGCCTCCTGTCCAAGCTTGCCGCCGTTCCGAAAGCTGAGTGAACGCGCGCCCGCACATCCATTTCAGACGCAGTATGTTATGAACTTCATCGACAGGATACTGTACGAGGTACTCGTACCCGCAACGGGAGATCTCCCCTCGCATAGATCCCGTCTCCGCACGGACGGATTTCCACCAAGATGTAGTTAAAACATATCGTTGTCCGTCACCGTCATCTGCTCTTGGCGATAGCAGGTTCCTTGGTCGGGTGTGGGCCCGGTACAGTGCAGAGATTCGCCGGCAGCTGCGCAGCCTTCGGTACTATTATCGGCGAAGGCGCGAAGCTCAATAGTGGTCGGAAAACAAAGCTTGTCATCATGACTTCTGGGATTGGTTCAAGTGCTCAAGGCTGGCAATTCCTGACCAGACCCGCCCCATCTGCATGCACACGCGTGCTGCGCAAACCATTGCGACGTGGCAGCATGAAATCCGGGGCCTTCTACAGAATTCGGACCAGGGGGCCCCCCGACGCTTTGGAAAACCATGGTGTTTGTGCTGCCAGTCCACGCCTGAGCTTCCTCTCGGCGTGCAATTTCCGGCCTCGCTGTGATTACCGGTGGGGTTCCACATCACAGCGACGACCATTTGCAAGTGCCTGCTGACCTGTGTGACATCTTCACAGCTCAGCGACACCGTCGCCAAGCAGAGAGGAATCACAGCGGAGGGCATGGCGGCCCTGCCTGCAGCGACCAAGCGCCTGCTTTCCAGCGCGTGTCCGCCAGGCCCTACTGCCCAACGCTGCATCATGTGGCGTGACCCGCACTCTCAAGCACCGCCAGATGTGCGCTGCTCTGCAGCACGTGGTGCATGCCCGCCTCCGCACGCCTGCCGCCTCCGCATGCCCGCCACATGACGTATCCGCAAACCCGACCACAACAGGCCCCCGCGATGCACCTAGCCCCACCCGCATCCCAAGTCATTCGCTTGCTTCGTTCGCGGCGCCCGCGCATCCGCACCCACACCACCCCACCACACCACCCCATGCTGCCCTACAGCGGCTCGAACACCTGGCCCTCCGGCACCGGGTTGCCAATGCCGCGAGCAGCCAGCAGCCCGTTGAGCAGGTACAGCCACACGTGGTACGCCGAGGGGCTGCACCAGTGGGTGCACTCGCCGGACTTGTGCATGTCCCACAGCGGCACCTGTGAGCACCAAGACCGCATTCAGAGCAAAGCAACCCACTGGGGTGCAGAGGCGCTGGCGTCCAGGCAGTTCATCGCGCAGTAAGGTGCCTCGCTCCAGAAGCCAGCCAGAAAGAAGATTCGTCGTTTGTGCCTGGCCAAAATCCAGCAATCCAGTGCTTGCTAAGGGCAGCGAAAGCTTCGACCATGCCGCACAGAAGGCTGCAAAGCATGCAGCAAGGACGCGCCGTAGCATTCCATGTGTCTAGGATCGGCCAGCCAGCGGCCTCCAGCACATCGGCCGCCATGGTGTTGAAGACGCCGCCGTGCGTCGCCAGCCAGTCGCCCTGCATGAGCGACAAGTGGGGTTGAGGGCACTGCACCGCAGTGTTTTCCACCAGATATCCACCAGACCCAGGCTGGCAATGCACTTTGAGACTTGTCAAGACGAAACCTCCTGCCTCCTCGACCTGCTGCACACCCTCATGTGCATATCCTGAACCCTAGACCCAACACTTCGACAAGCCGGAAGC
Organism: Deuterostichococcus epilithicus; assembly: GCA_033439295.1. Lineage (NCBI taxonomy): Eukaryota > Viridiplantae > Chlorophyta > Trebouxiophyceae > Prasiolales > Stichococcaceae > Deuterostichococcus > Deuterostichococcus epilithicus. The sequence continues at coordinate 298,026 of JAVTLE010000004.1, read as the reverse complement.
AGCTGCGATGGCTGCTTGGGGGCTGCGGGGCTCAGGCTCACATGCGAAAGCGGAGCTGCTGAATGCTGTTTGCGCACTGCTGGCATTGCTCGCGCCACAGTCCCGCACGCACATGCACAACAGGCTCAACACAGGTTCCTACACAGCAACAGGCTCGAAAGAATGAAAGATGAACAAGAGAAACACACCTCGTGCCACGCGCGCAGCGGCTGGCACTGCTTGCCCAGCTCCTTCGGATCGTACTCCCCCTTGTCAGTCGGGAAGTGCTGCACCGGCGTCGCCATCCAGATGACCACCGGCAGCTGCGCCTGCGGCCAACACAGGGGGGGTTTGCCGACGTGATGCAGGCACGTGAGGAAGGCTGATTGCTGCTGACAACGTTGATCCAAGACAAAGGTTTTGAGTTCAGACCCCGGCGGGTCCGCCACATCGGCATGACCCGTGCCCTTCTGGCAGGGTCGCCGCAGGGGCAGGGTGACATGCGCATAGGGCGGTCAGCAAAGAAAAGTTTACTGCAGCACAGCTGGTGAGATTGGTGGGCGCACAAAAATAGGCACACACAGAAAGTGGCACAATAGGGCACCTGCAAAAATACGGGCAAATTCACTTCACTACTAGAGACATCGCCACTTCAACCCTCCTTGAGACATTCCGTAGACTACTAGTAAGAGGAAATGTACAGCTTCCTCGTCTGTGGAACTATCAGAGGGCGGCAACGAAGTCCCACCTTGTGCTCTGTGTGGAACGCGGTGACCAGGCCGATGTGCGCTCGGTACTGCTCACGCGCGCTCTCCCCCCCAAAGTGCAGCCCGAAGTTGATCACCGCGATGTCGTCCGCAAGCGCGGGGCCGCGTGCCGCGATGAGGGCCGGCAGCACGTGCTGCGACACATGCTGCCCGTCATCCGCCCGCACCTGCAGCAGCGGCGGAAGGCCGGGAAGTTTGAGGGGTTTCGAAAGGTCATTCCGGGCGCCCAGAGCCGATGCAGACACAGAGGCATCAACCATACATGCACGTCGCCCTGCATGTGGATGCATCAGGGGTGTACAGAGTTCCTGCCATCACAAATATCTACTACTGCCCTCACCGCGCAGACGCGGGTGTCGGCCTCCAGCTGGATACACGTCGGCTTGACGTACACTGGGTACCTGACCTGCGACAGCTCCAGCACCAAGGCTTTGTCGCCCGTCACGCCGCGGCGGGCCAGGTCCACCGCCCGCCGCCGCAGGAAGCACTCCAGGGAGTAGTACCAGTGCCACGTCTGACTGTCGCCGACCAGCCACAGCGTGCGGCCTGCACAGCAGCGGTGGCAGTGTGTGGCTTGTTTGAGGGCTCTGCATGCTTCCTGCTTGCCTTCGTCCACGTCTGGCCGCCGCCGCAGGAAGCAGTCCATAGAGTAGTACCAGTGCCACGACTGACTGTCGCCGACCAGCCACAGCGTGCGGCCTGCGCAGACGGTAACTTCACTCACTCCATAGGCCTGTGGTCTGGATCTACTGCTGGCTTTAAGCCATAAAAAGCACCAGTGCCGGGTCTGGCTGTCGCCATTGAGCCAAAGCGTGCGGCCTGCACAAGTGTGAGCGCGCAAAATCAGCCACAGCATGCGGCCTGCGCAAGGCGGATCACGGTCTCATGAGCCGCTGCCACAGACCCATCGCAATTCCATCTGCAGCCCCGCATGATAGCTCCCTGAAAGCGCTTGGCGGCATAAGGTTTGCACGAGGCTTTCATCACTGCAATCTGCCTTTCGAGTGCCTTTCCAGCTGCCTTTCGAGCTTGCCTAACGAATGCGCCAGTGGCCCGCTGTGCCCAAAGCTGTCCAGTGCCAACTCCCGCACTGGCACCCCACAACACATCCGCTGCTTCCGTGCCCCAGAAAGAGAAACCTCTCCGCGCTTTCCGTCACCATCGCTCACCAATAAGGCACGCTCACGGCTCGTCAGGCATGAAGCTGACAACATCAAAACACTTCCGTCCCAGAATCATCCGAGTCGAGCCTGCAGAACACCTCAGACTCTTCCCTGTGCAGAAAGCAACTCGCCTTTGAGGCGCGTCCACAGCTCGTCGGGCGTGAAGGCGGCAAAGTCTAAACCCTGCGCCGCATAGTCCGCCAGGTGGGCGTCCATCGCGCCGCGCGGCGCCATCACGCCGCAGTGCCGCCCCTCGTACTGGCACACCCCGCAGCACACCATAGGGCCGCCATTCGACTCCTCGATGGCCCTGGCAGGGGCGACGACACGGTTCTCTGATACCGCGCGCGCCACCGCGGCAGAGTCACGTGACTGTCAGCCCCGGCGCCGGCAGGCGACGCTGTGAGCTACAAGGTTGGCAGGGCTGCTGCGCAGTATGCACTTCATGGTGCGCTGTTGCCTCAGCAATTATGAGGGTGACAGTCGCAGCCACATGCCAGGCGGCTCACTTTGCTCGGTCGGAGGTCCTGGGCACCAGCTCCTTGCTGCTGCAGTGCCTGCATAGCAACAGAACAGTCGCCATCAAGTGCGTCCACAGCTTCCCCCCTTCTCGCAGCAGTGATCCTAACAACGAGCCTCACACATATCAGCTGCTTGTTCCTTGCAGTGCAGACATGCAGTGAGGCAGGGTGGAGCGCAGCCTCAACACAGATCCTAGTTGCCTGGAGGACCTTTCAGGCTTTCAAGGGCCCCAGCGCTCGGGCCGCCTCAGCATTCTCACCCGCACGCCTCCTCCGCCGTCGGCTGGGCGCCCGCGTCAAATAGGTATGGCAGGCGCGCGTCGCGGCGTCGCTCGCCGGGCAGCAGCTCCGGCGGGAAGGGCAGCACGTCCTCTGCTTCCGCGCCGTGGCTGCATGAAGCCACATCGTTTGATGCAAGTTGTGCTCGGCCGTTGCTCTTTGCAGGGGCATCGCAAGGCCGATTCGTGATCAGCCATGAGCTACTTCAGTCGGCCTTGATGGTCCAGCATTCGCATCCAGGTTTGCTGGCAGCGGCCGACAGCAACTTGCTGGTTTGTTCCTTTCGTGTGGCTTACCTAGGAGGGCTGGAAGGCTGCCACAGCCTGCTGCCGCCATATGCCGGCAGCGCCTGTGCCCAGGTGGCTGCCGTGCCGCCATTGCTGCCGGGCAGCACGCCGCTCCAGCCTGCGACCGCAATCAGCGTCGCAAGCGCCAGGCTGGCCCACACCGCCCGCAGCGCGACGGAGCGCTGCGGCTGTGGCGCCGCCGCCATTGCCGCTTCCGTCGTGGGTGCAGACCATGCGGCAGGGCCGAGCAGACTGGCAATTGTGCCGTAGCCGTCGCCCACCGCCCAAGCCACGCTCAACGCAGATGAGCGGCTGCGAGAGGAGTGGACCATGCAGTGAAGGCGCAGCTTGGGCGTGCAGCTTGCAACATGAGCGAGAGCGTTGTCGTGAAGGACTGACCCGGCCTTGGGACGTCCTATGGTGTCGTCGATGCACACGCGTTGGCTGCCGCCTATAGGGTTCGATTGTACGAGTAGACTAGTGTTTACTTTTCGTGTATAATTCGGTGCTTGTTGAAACTCAAATTCGAAGCTATTCAAATACGTCCGCGGTCAAAGTTGCACTGTGAAATTGGTCTTTACGAAAGCATGCGCCGCATGCGATCTGCTGGACTTGCGGGATGACATGAAGTGTGCCAGGAGTGTGCAGCAGAAGTTCAAAGCGGTTAGGCAGAACTGCGTTCTCCCGCGGAAACGTGGGCAGGCCTTACGTGATTGCCGATCGAACGGAAATATGAGCCAGGTTTCTTCGGTCTCTGCTGGCCTGTTCAGGATCAGTGTAGCATCGTGACCTCTTATGTACGTCTTCAACTCAAGAACAGTTCCGACTGTTCTGCAGGCCGCGTCGGGCACGACACATAGTCGATCAGCTCGAATGGCAAAAGATCAGCTTTGGACGTTTCAATTAGGTTGCTGAGAAAGAAATCAGCCATTGCATGCGGATTTTGGTGCTGCGCACTTGGTCCTGCAAGCGGATCACACATGTGACTCAGTTGACGCCGCCGAGGCAGGCAGTGAGCGGTCCACCATGCCAGCGCACGGATGCCAGCAGATCATGTATGGAACAAAAAGCTGATCAGGCAGCCGCGGGTCTGGGCGTTGGCCAATGACGCGCGCCCCTCGGCAGAGTCCACCCGCCGAGACGCTGCGCCACAGCCTCGAGACGCTGCTGCAGATGCCTGACCAGGTGAACTTCTTTGATTTGCTCAAGTGGGCACCATTCTGGTACATTCTTTGTGCCTGCTACTCGAACCTGTTGCTCAAGCGTGCCCAGCAGCTCGTGCAGGTGCCAGCAGGCGGGCAGCATGGCGCCTTGGCAGCGCTGATTGACGTGTGCATGGCGGAGCTCGCGGCGGCGGCAGCGGCCGGCAGGGAGCCGACGCCACAGCTGCGGMTCTCAGCGCAGGCCGCAACAGCCGCCGCTGATGGCGCTGCCGGCGTCGGCGCGGCGCTGCCGCCCGCCGGTGCCGCCAATCAGCCGTGGCGGCGGCGCCCGCCGCCCGCCGCACCGTCGTCCGGTCGCCTGGCTGGCGCAGCCGTCGTCGCGACTCCGGTGGTCCCTGGCGGCGCGCCACGGGCGGCGCACAGCGAGGCGCTGCGGCTCGCCCTGCAGGCCCTGGGGCAGCTGGCAGGCGACGGCGCAGGTCGCCCCAGCACAGCCTCCGCCAGGTATCTGGCAGTGAGCCTCGTCTGCATGAGCAGCAGCTGCCCGCTTGCCAAATGCCCACATCAGCTGGCCGCAGGTGCCGCCGACAAGCGCACGGGCCAAGGCTCCTGGGAGATGCGGCTCTACTCCGCAGTGATCTGAAGTGTTGCTGCAAAGGGAGGCCGGCAGCGGCGGGGACGGCCGCGGCCGGCAGCGGGCGGGCGGCGGCGGCGGCGGCGGCGGCGGCGGCGGCGCCACTTTGGCGGAAAACAAGGCCGCGGCACAGGCGGCGCWGCCTGCCGCGCTCGCGGTGCTGCAGGGCTGCGTCGGCGGCGGCGCCCGGCTGCTCGCGGATCCCGTTGCCAGCGGCTTCTACTTCACGCTCCTGAAGGCGCTGCGCCTGCTGGTGCCTGAGGTACACCTCCTGTGCACGCAGTAACAGCACCTGTCGCCGTGCTGGTGGTTTCTGCAGCGAAAAGGGCAATCTGCATGAGATGCCTTCCCATTCTGTGAGAGGCACAAGTGCCTGCTCGCAATAAGGCAACCACGGAGTGGGCTGCGGAGGCTGCCAGAACATGGCGCCAAGGCCTCCTCCAGCGTCTTCCACACGTTCGATGCAGGCTGTGCAGCCGGAGCACATCGACCCGCTAGTGGCCTGCCTGCGCAAGTTCCTCACCTACGGTTCGCCGCACGCCGGCGCGGCAGGGGGCCACACTGCAAGGCCGCCGCCGCCGCCGCTGCCGCAGGGCCAGCTGCTCGGCAGCCCCGCCCGCGGCGCCTACCGGCCGCCGCAGCGCCGGGCGTTCAGCGTGAACGGTGAGATGCACGCCCTGCGACGGGGCCGAAAGCGGCCCGCCGTCCTTGACTGCGGCAGCCTTGCTGCCGCCTGCGTACATGTTTCTGCGAGGCTGCTGCGGAGGGGTTTCCAGAGGGTGCGTCCTGCCATGCCCCTCAGTCCTCAACGACTCCAAGCCTGGCGGCAGGGGGATCATATAGGGTTTAGGGTAAGCCCCTGCTGGTGGCGCGCAAGTTGCACAAGCTGCGACGACCTGCAAATGGATGCAGGCTGGAGCGACAGCGACGCGTCAGACTCAGACAGCGACTGCGGCGGCGGCTGCGGCGACGGCGGCGGCGCCGACCGGCTACGGGGCGGCCGCGTGCGGCGCGCCGCGCTGTCGGCGCTGGCGGCGGCCGCGGCGGCGCAGCGCGCGCGGCGCAGGGACACTGGCTGGCGCTGCTGCCGCGGGCGCCGGCGGCGGCCAGCCGAGCGGGCCTCGCGCCGACGCTCGTGGACGCGCTGCTGTTTGACCCCCAGCCCCAGGTTCTTTCCTTTTAGGCCCCTGCTCCTGGACCGGCGCTCCTGCTGGAGGAATGTCGCGCATTGCTGGCCCAGCTTCTGCTGGCACGTCTTGCAGTTGCGGTTGCTCTGGTGCCCACCGCAATACTATGTTCCCCTGATTCTCATGCGGCAACTGCTGTGCCGCCTTTGCGGAGGCCTGGCATTCTTATGAAATCCGATCCAGGAGCCCCGCCAGGGAACGAGTGTGCATTCAAATCCGCCTCCAGTACCTTCTGTCAATGTCGCCTTCAACACTGCTGTTGCCGGACTGCCTTGGCGTTCCATGCCCCCAGGTGCGGGGCGCGGCTGCATCCGCAATCGCGGCGCTGCTGGAGCCCCCGACCTCTCGCGCCTACCTGGGCATTGCTGAGGTCCGGCCCGTCTCGCGCCAGCCCGCCAGGCAAGGACCACCTGCCGTTCCTCCTTCCACCTTCCCCCTCCCGCCATCAGGCCTGCAAACGCCTCGACTGCCGAGCGACTGTCGAGCGAGCCGGCGCCAGAACTGAGACTCTGAGAACATCTGAGCACATGAGGGTTCTGCCCAACCGCTTGCGGCAACACTCTGTCAGACTCTGCAAGCGATACACCGCCCTTCTGTGAGCCTGTTCCCCACCATATCAGCGCCGCCGACCCCGTGCCGCGCCGCCGCAGGGGCTTCACGCCGCTGAGCGAGTCGCTGGGGCAGCTGGCGGTCGCGACACACGATGCGCTGCTGCGTGCGGYGGCGCCACCACTCTCGAGTGGCGCGGCTGGCGGCGGCGGCGGCKGTGTCGGCGCGGCGGCGGCGGCGGCGGCGGCGGAGAGGGCATGGCGGCACCAGCGCCGGCGCTGAGGGCGCTGACGGCCCTGGTGGCAGCTGCGCCATACCCGCGGCTGCCGCCGTACCTGCTAACGCGCTGTGTTGCGGTGCGCTATGCTATGCTATGCACGGGCTCGTCTCCATCTCGGGAGCTGCCTCTGCACCTCTGAGAGGCGACCCAGGTGTGGGGGGCATAGCGCTACGGCACAACACTGCGGGCGTTGGGAAAGGTTTCACATGAACGCGGTGCTGCGGCGGTCAGGCATGTGTGCTCTGCCGCCCCAGCCTAGGACGAGCACCTGCAGGCCACCTGGGGACAAGTCACATCTGGACAGCTCGACGGAGCCGGGGGTGAGACACATGCCTACATGTTGCCCTGCAGGTGTTGCACAGCAGGCTGGAAGCAGCGCCGGCGGCAGCGTCCCCACGCAACGAGGACGCAACTGCGGCTGCGCGCCTGGCGGCTCTGCAGTGCCTGGCCGGCGCACTGGGTGTCGCGCCCGCCAGCGCCGGTGTGGCGGCGTTCCTTGCAGCGCAGCTTGCGGCTCAGCAGGCGGCGGCGGGCGGCAGCGCGGCGGCGGCGGCTGGTCTTGCCGCCGMGGCACCGCAGCAAGCASCGSCGCCTGCCGCCATGGCCATGGGTCCTGCCGGGCGGCGCGGATGTGCTGACTCTGCGCTGTGGCGGCAGCCAGCCGCCAGATTGGGGGACGCTGTTCAGCAGCAGCAGCAGCAGCAGCAGCAGTGGCAGCAGCAACCTTCACCCAGCACTCTTGGGGACCTGCTGTTGTTCTTCAGCTTGCCAGGTCAGCCGCTCAGCTCTCACCTCTTCGAGTCGTTGCCTCTCACACGGCCCAGTTTGCCACATATGTGAATTGTTTTCGCAGCTCTGGTGAAGCTCGTGGGTGTTCTGGCCACCATGGCGCGTACATTGTCGTACAAGCTGTTGCCCACGGTATGTGCCGGGTTTGTCCGCAGGTGCCACGAGCGCAGCGGCTTGGGCGGCCCTGGCGCCGCTGGCAGGCCACTACCCCGGCAGCGTGCTGCCGCGCCTGGATGCGTTGCTAGACGCAGGCGCCGCTACCGTCGCCGCGGCATCGCTGCAGACATGGCGTCAGCCCCCCGGCCGAGACCAGGCGGCAGGGCCTGGCCCCGGCCCCGCCGCMTCGGCGCCCGGCGCTGCGGGCGAGGCCGCAGCCGCAGCGGCGCTGCGGGCCATCGGACAACTGCTTGCAGCACTGCAGTCGCAGCCGGCTGCCGATGACGCCAACGGTGCCGGCAGTGCCGACGGCCAAGCCGCTGCCGATGACACCGCAAGCGCTCCAGTTTCACTACACCCCAACGACGGTTACGCAATCGACACATGGCCAACACAGGCATGGCCAACTGCGGCAGGCGAGGCGTCGGCTGAAGTGGCTGCGGCTGCGGCGGCCTTCGTCCTGCAGCCGAGGCTGCCGCCGGCAGAGGTCGCGCGACTGTGGCAGCAGGCAGCCGAGCGTGTGCTGCACCCGGTGCGGGCTGCACAATCCTTTTTGGCGCCTTTGCTGGCTTCTGATGCATGCCGGAGAGATCATGAGCTGCGCCGGGCCATGTTTATCAAACGAGCAAGACAGAAAGCAAGGCATGGGCGCTCGCACAGCAAAACTGCCTGATCAGGTGGCAGTGGTAGCTCTCATCCAGTGTGTTCTCTACAGTGTCAGCAGCAGGAGGACAACTGAGTGGGTGTGCTGGGTGGTTCAGAAGAGTTTTGATGCGTGATCAAGCTTCACATGCGAACAGCCTGCTGCAGGCGCTGCGGCATTCGAGCGCCGCGCTGCGTGCGGCCGCGCTGCCGGGGCTGGCAGCGCTRCCGGGGGAGGCGCACGCGGCGCTGCCGTTGGCGGCGCGGCAGCAGCTGTGGGCCGCCGTCGCCGCCGCTGCAGCCGCCGCGGACCCGCCGGCGGCCGGGGCAGCGGCGGCGCGAGCCGTCGGCGGCCTCGCCGCCTGGCGCTCTTTCGTGGAGGGGCAGCTGGGTGGGCTGCTGCTGCTGCTCTGGCCTATTCAGTGTTCAGTCCTGTTGCAGTCGATGCCTCGGCTCACAGAGCTGTGGCTGCATTGCAGCACAGTACTTGCTGCAGACATGCGACCTTGAACAGTGTTCGTGTGGCGCCAGTTCAGACCCCTGGGACACATTCGCTGCGTGGTGATCGTGCAGATGGGGCCGACGGCGGCGCAGTGGCCGTACTGTGCTCGGCCGTGCGGGAGCAGTCGACGCCGGCGGCCATCGCTGCAGCGGGAGCGCTGGCCGCCTTCTGCGACACCCTGCGCCGGCTTGCGGGTGCCAAGGCGGCGTCAGGAGCGGCGGCGGGAACCGCAGCTGGGACCGCTGGCGTCAGCCCGTCTGTGTGGCAGGACCTTCTGTCGGGTGAGGCTCGTTGCAAAGGCTCGCCGTGGTGCCTGAAATGGTGAACCGAGAGCGCCGATGCGGTGAGCGCACCGCCGTCCAACGCGGCGCGCCAACATCGTGTGCGAAACTTCCACTCCCCTGCTGCGGCCTGCTTTGCGATGCACGGTCTTGTTGAAACGCCGAGGATCTGCCATGCGCGGGAAGCAACAGGTGTCACTGCAAGCCAGCCAAATGCTTGTGCGTGCCGTGCTGCAGCGGCAGTGGCAGCCGCGCGGCACGCCAGCGACAAGGCAGCCTGCCATGGCGTGCGGGCTATCGGGCACCTGCTGGCCTGCACGCCAGGGAGTGATTTGGTGACTGCGCCGGCGCCGATGGTCAGTCAAACCGGGCGCGAGGGCGTTCTACAAGCCATGCAGGTGTCGAACCACAGCGGTGTCACCTGTCCTCACCGCTGTCCTCGCTAGCTGCCACCCCATCTGGGCGTCGCTGCATGCCCGGATTGGAGGGAAAAGCGCCATGTCCAGTGGTGCCCTGCCATGCCCGACTCTGCAGGTCCTTTGGCTTCCTCTGCACAGGTCTGGGGTAATTACCATGCAACGACGACTCTGTATAGCAGTGTCCCTAGCTCGAGCTGTGCGCTGGCTGCAGGCGCTGCAGGCGGCGCTGCGGCGCGACAGCGCCAAGCTGCAGTGGAATGCCGCGGCGGCGGCCGCCCGCGTGTTTGGTGCTGCCGGCCGCCTCACAGCCAGCCACCCCAGCGCGGCCGCCGCAGCGCCAGGCCTTGTCGCCGCCGCCGCCTCTGTGCTGGCCTGCAGCCGCAACTCCAAAGCCCGCATGCAGGTGCGGTTGCGCTTGGAGTCGGGTTGGAGGAGGCACTGATATTGGGCACTGATGACATGTGGCGTTCTCGCTTCAAAGGCCACTGCAAAGTCGACGAAGATGGCGTTATGCTTGACAGGGTGTGACTGCTTGCTGCAGCACGACCGCTGAGTCCAGGCCTCATGGGGACTGTTGCATCTTGCAACACACAGGCCGCCGCCTGCAAACCGTTTCAGCTTCTTGCCCACTACGCAGGCAGCTGCGGCGCTGGCTGAGGCGGCGGCGGCGCCTGCCGGCCTGCTGCAGGCAGGAGACCTACGTGCCGCGCTGCAGGTGGTGAACGGCGCTCTCAGCGCCAGCAGCTCCACCTCGCTATGGCCGCGGCCGGCCGGCGCTGCAGATGACTGCTGCTCCGCAGCGACTCAGCCGGCCAGCGGCGCCGCGGCGGCGCGGCCGGCGGAAGGCGGGGCGGAGCTGGCGGTGCTCGGCTTTGTGGCGGAGGGCGCCGCGGGGGTGGAAGGCGTCGCAGAGCCGCTGACGGCGGCGGATCTCAGGTACCGCGCCGGCTTGGCGGGCCAGCTGCACGCGGCGCAGGCAGCGCTGCGGGTGGCACTGGGGGATGTGCAATAGTGGCAGAGAAAACAAACAGGTCTACTCTTTGCGGCGGCTCTTGCCTCGGGAGGTGGACGGCCTTAATGGCCGGTGCACAACATCAATTGAGATTGCGTGGACGTTTCTGTGCTCAGCGTCTGCCGCTTTTGCTTGGGGAAGCAGCATCTAAGATACCTACCTAACACTGCACTATGTCTGGTCATGCTGACGCACAGACAGAAAGTTACATTGTACATTCACGACCACTTCATACACCGAGGATGCAGTACATACGACACGAAAACGTACAGGCATGCAAGAAAAGAACAGTATGGAGCCTTGCACAGCCAGCTGCGCTAAGGCACACCGGCAGTGCCGCACAAATCCATCACGATCATCACAGATCAATTGCATAATGTGCATGCCAACCACAGACAGTGCTTGGTATCAAGTGTGAACATTGCTGACAGCAGAGCGTCATGTCAGCAATGTGCTACACAGTCTCATCAAGCCTCTGCACAGTGGCTGCTTGCGGCAGCCAGTGGTCGATACTTCGAGCAGCTTGCTTCCCCACGGCCTCAAGCAAAGCGAGGCGTGACTCCTTGCGCGCCTTGAGGAGTCGTCGGTGCTGAATTTGTGATACTTCTTGTTTGGCAACCCTCCTGTCGCGCACTGGAGCGGCTTTATTAACACGTTGTACGCTGCCTCAGATGCGGCTGACGGTGACGGCCATCTGGTGCATCTTTGCCAACAGCGCATCCGACTCTGCCGTGGAATGCGCGATGACCGTGCGGCGGCAGTCGGTCGTCGCAACCGCGCTCTCGTCCTTGTCAGTCTGCCTCGGCCGGTGCGCAGACATTGCCAGTGCGGCGCTCACAGCCGCTTTCAGGCCTGCAACACCAGCATCATCGTCAGGATGCTAAGGGATTGAGTTGCATGGCGCATAGATGCGTGGCGCGCCGATCTACTCATGAACCAGGTCCTCCGATCAGCGTAGAGCATATTTGTGATTGTGACCACGTTCAGGGGGCTCGACAGCATGCACAAAGACAGCACAGCAGCGCACCGGCGTCGCTCTCGACGGGGAACTCCCAGGCGGCGTGCCACTGCCGCTGCGCGTCCGACAGCGGGCTGCTGCCCGCGGGCAGGCGGGGCGACGCGCAGACGCCGGGAACGGCGGCGGCGGCCAGGCGGCTCGGGTCGAACTCGGTAGCAGCGGGATTGAGCGCCGCCGCGGTCGCAGCAAAGGGGGACATGACTGCAGCAAAGTCGCCGCCGGCGGCGCCGTGCGACGAGCCCACGAGCCCCGGCCGCAGCTGCTGCGGCGCGCCAAAGGCGAAGGGGCCCAAAGACATGTCGCTAGGCTGCAGAGCACAGGCCTGCTGCCCGCCAAAGGGCACCGAGCCGAGCTGCAGGCCGGCTGGCAGGTTGGACAGGTCGGCAAGCGGCGCAGGCGGCGCCAGCGTCGCCGGGCTCGCGTTGACGCGGATGTCGAAGGTGGGCCGCCGGCCGCCAGCGGCCTTGCCCCCGCTTGCCTGCTTGTTGGTGTTGTCGCCAGCGGGAACGGGGGCGGCGCCTGAGACCGGCTGCAGCCGCGCCACGGCGTCGGCGGCCGCCAGCGGCTCAACCATGAAGGGCGCACACGCCTGGTCGGACTCGGCCTCGCTCCGGGCAGCGGCGGGGGCCACGTGGCGGTCCGCGGCGGCGCCACCGCTGCTGCCGTGGCGCTGCAGCGCGGCGGCGGCAAAGTTTCCAGGGAGCAGCGGGCCGCCGCCCATGGCGCCCTGTGCCAGGGGGTCAGACAGCGCGCGGGAGAGGGTGAGCACGGCGGAGGAGCTGTGCCATGAGGGAGGCGCCGAGGCGGCCGCGAGCGCCGTCGTGTGCAGCAGGGTCTGCTGCTCGGCGCCAAAGGCGCCGGTGGCGCAGCCGGCAAAGCTGGCGVGGAAGCCGCGGCCGCCGCCGCCAACCAGCGGCGAGGCAGGCGCCGAGCCCGGCGGCGAGCGCCGCAGCCGGTTGCCGTGCCCCATGTCCACGTGCTTCAGACCTGGGGCGGTGCAGATGGACATAGTGTCAGAGTAGGCGAATATGGACGGGTTGTCAGAGCAGCAGGGGTTTGTTGATAACATTCAGTCGTGACCAGAAGACACACCGACTCTGCACTTTGACACGAGTGCAAAGCAAGAGAGGCGTGGTCCAGCGCCCGCAGGGACCATCAGCTTGGTCTGATCTGCTAGCAGCTGGCGCCAAGCAAGGCAGCTGGTCCCTGCGGGCTTGTGCAGCGCTCATGCATGTTGCGTACCACTCACACACATGACGGCAGACACAGTAGTACAACAAAAGACCTAGCGAGAAAGCTCACCCAGGGCCACGGCGAGGTCGTTGGCCATGCGCGGCTCTGGCGGCAGCTCGCCGCGCTGCAGGTGGAAGGCCTGGGTGAACAGTGGCATCGCCGCCGTGATCTCCGCCAGGTACATCTGTAGGCCAGGCAGTAAAGCTTCACTTGAATTTGAGCAGCAGAGTCGTATTCTCGAATGTCAGAGCCCATGAACCCCAAGAAACGGTTCGTGAATTTCGAGGCAGCTGCACATGCACAGGCAGCACAGCTGCTGCTGCCTCAGGTTGGCAGGAAGGGCCTCTTTTGACCTCTGCTTGCAGTCATGACAGGTAGTAGCCCATTGTATCGTGCCAGCTAATCCTTGCATGCACACAAATGCACACAACAGATATGCAGTGCAGGAGGCAGTACCCCATCACCTGCTCGACTGGCGAGTAGCCGATGCCGGCGCGCATGCGGGCGGTGGTGTGGCCGCCCGGGCCGGGCTTGCCACCGGGGCTCGACTCGGGCCGCTGCGCCCTGAAGCCGGCGGCGGCCGCCGCTGCGGCAAACGCAAAGGCGGCGCAGCCTTGAGGGAACTCCCCCTGGCGGTGCCACAGCTCCCAGGAGTACTGCACAGGAACGCAGTATTGCAGGAATTCAGCCTCCAGATCGGTCACGTCTCTGCAAACGCGTGAATTCCGTTTCGCCTGGAACCAGACCTGATGCTACCTACATGCAGCAATGGAAGGCCTGTGCAGCTGTGCTTGCAGCAAGCTTGTGGATGCATGCAAGCGGGACGGTAGGTCGTGGAATGCTGTCGCCGAGCAATTGCAGTTGCTCACCGACTCTCTGTACGGCCGGAAGGGGCCGAAGTGCACTGGCGGCAAGAGTCTTCTGCTTTCACTCACCAGCAGGTGGGAGGCCTGCAGCCGCGTGGCTTCGCTGGGCTCGTACGCTGGCGGCCGCAGCTCGGCCGCTGTGTGCGCAAAGAAGCACACCTCCCGGTCGCAGCCGCCGGCGCGCTTGCACAGGGCCGTTCGGAACTTGGCCGGGTGCAGCAGCTGCTCATGTACGCCGTGGCTGAAGGGACAGGTCTCGCCTGCATGCAGAAGCTCAGCTGTCAAGCGGGCACGCAGACCAGGCGGCGGCAAAATCTCCCCACCCTGTGTTGGATCTCGAATGCGAAACAAAAATCCACGAAGGAGACGAGGATGGACCATTTTACCTGGAGCGTTGATTACGCATTGCTGCAGGTTGACTACTTACGTCACACCGGCAGCTGTGTGCATGCATCTGAATTGCATGGGCATGCGTGGTGAGATGCAGTTGATGCGCTCTGCGGGGGTGCATCTGAAAAGTGTTGGGGGAACGATGGCGAAAAGACGTACCGAAGAGGCAGATTCCGTGGTGGTACATGGGGCACGACTCGGTGGTGTACTCGAATCTGGTGGGGTCCCGCCGCCGCGCGTTCTCGCTGATGTGCTGGTACGGGCACTGCTTCCAGTTGTGTGAGTTCCGCATGGGGCACTTTGTCACCTGCAGGTGCCAGCATATGAGCGCTTCATGCCTGAGGTCACACATGTGGCCTTCCTGCTGCCCTGCACAGGACTCGGGTTGTTCTCAGGCGTAATGCATGACGACTGTAGGCATGCCCACCCACTGTGGGGCACGTGCGAGCACTGACGGCGCTGGCTGAGATATTGAGCAGAGCACATATGTGAAATCCGTAAGATGGTTGAAGGCCACATCAGGCACCTTGAGGCCGAACATGCGGAAGTGATCGGTCTTGAACTCCGTCGGCCAAAGGTGCTGGTTGCGCAGCAGCGGGCTGGAAGCCTGCATATGAGATCGAAACTGCTCAGAGCTGCATGTAAGGCAGGCATTGCCTGGAAATTCGCAGTTTCTCCGCAGCCGGCTGCAGCTCCGATCTTTTTGTGGCTTGACAAGAATTACAGCAAGGCGTTCAGCTTGGATCGGCGCGTGTGTATTGCTGAACCAGATCAATATTATACGGGTCTTAGGATGCAAGCGCTCGTGCAGCAGTTCAAAATTGCCCTTGCACGTCAGAAACGAGGCCTCTGACGCATCGCCGGCGATGTTTGGGCGGGAGCCTCATGCAGATGATCCGGCATACCAGTCGAGCTTCAAATAAGCTCACCTCTGCACCGCCCATGTGACCCAGCAGCCCCGGAGGCGGCAGGCATGCGAATGGGCCGCTGAAGTTGAAGGCCATCTCGGAGATGACAAAGGCGAACGAAGGCAACGCAGCCCAGGTCCAATGCGGACCACGAAGATCAAGTGGAACAGTCAAAAGCACGCATCAAGATCGTGCTGTGCCTCGAGGGCTGCTGCAAACATGGTGTGCGGCCTCGGCTGCACGAAAACGCGGAGTGCTTTCGGAGCAATATCTCGCGTCCCTTCGCGGCTATCCGGTGCTTGTCCAGCGGACTAGCCCCCTAATTACACCAGGCATTTGCCTCGCGTAGCAAACTGGCACAATTGCTCACTGCACTAGCATCATTGCGGTTCATGGGGCCCAGTGCTGCGCTGCACGCTCCGCAACTGCCGCGCGACAGCACGGCTGCACAAACATCTGAGCTCACCGTTCACAAAAGCACCCAGAACAGCAGCCTGGAGCCAGGCAGCGCCGAGGCGGCACCTTCACACCAGCCTGTGCCTCTCAGCTGCCTCGTGGGCCGTGGTAGCGACCGCAGCACCTCGCTTGAGGCGGCAGCGTCACCCAGCCGGCCTCCGCCTGGCTTGGCCGGCGACGCACCTCCATGGGCAGGCATAGACAGCGGCTGCTCTACGCCCCACAGCGAGCTATCGTTCCGGCCCTGGGCTGACCGTCAGCTGCCATCGGCGTCACCTCTCCGCCGCACCGCCGTACACGCGCAGCCCGCCGACCGCCAGCGCAGCGACTCGGCAGAGCAGCCGGCGCCGGCAGACGGGCGGTACAGCAGTCACGATGCGGCCGCAACGTTCGGTCGACCCCCTCGAGCAGGTCCCGCAGCAGCAGCCACGGCCAGCGCCGGCCACAGCAGTGAGAGCCGCAATGCACAGCGTAGACAGCCGGCTGCTGCCCAGGCAGATGACCAGCCTGCGGCTGAGGCGAAGCAGCCGAAGCCTGCCGGCAAAGAGGACCACCTCTCGTGAGTGTTCGAAAATGCTGACTTTCTTGTGCACGCAGTATGTCTTAGGATTCTGCCGCTCCCTGATCCTCTGACGGGCTGCCCAGGGCTGATGCTACCCGGCGTCGCGGCGGCCTCGTTTGCCTGTGCATCCGCACCAGCGCTGTCAAACGCTTATTCGACATCAGCAACCACAGAAAGCCAAGAGTTTGCTCAAACAACTCTTCCATGACAGTTCTGCCGTGTATGTCAGCAGGCACACCGAGCGCCAGATCCGGCGGGCGAAGCGAGCGGCGCGCAGCGAACTCAGCGTCTCCCGAGGAGAGTGGTGCGCGCCTCTCGCTGGGCTTCCGTCTCCCATCGCGCCTCTCGCTGGGCTTCTTTCTCCCATCGAAACAACTTTGCTGTTCACATGTCACAGCAGCCGGGGAGGTCTGCTGGGGCGCAGCCTGCAAAAGTGCGTGCAACAGAGGCTGCTGCCTCACGTAGCCAGGCACAGTGCAGGGATGAGAGGGATTTCGGCTGATTGATGAAGTTAACTCATGATGCAGGCAGAAGCACAAGTATGCGGCGTCTAATGTCCTGTCCACGGACGGCGTCGAGGACACCGTCGAGCGTGTGCACATCTCGGTGCGCCCCGACAGCGGTGACACGCCATCCGATGCGCGCAGCATGGCGCATCCTGCCTCCTGCACCTGCTTCACCATCCCTTGTCATGCAATTGCCTCCCGCATGCACTAGTTTAGCATCTCGAACGTAGGGTGCCCCATCGTGTCAAACCATACCGCATGGCTTCTGCTTCACACTGTTGCTCCACGCGCTAGCCAACTCTCAGCGTTCACAACCCATTCCGTTGGCAGACCCGCAGCCTGCGCCGCCGCAGGAGCTGACCCTGGAGCGGTTTGTTGAGCACTTCGAGCGGCCGCGCATCCCTGTCGTCATCACCGGGCTCAGCGATGCCTGGCTAGCGACGCAGAATTGGACGCCTGCCGCCCTGCGCGCCCGCTACGGCGAGCACCGCTTCAAGGTTTGTGCTCTGCACACTGCTTCCCGCCCCTGGCCCGCAGCCTGGCCCCGCCGTATCCAGAGGCGCAGCAGCAACAGAAGCATGCCACCGGTGTGGTTCCTGCATCCCCAACGGCCCGCACCAGATCAACCTCCACTCCTGTTGTTGCGTGTGTGCTGTCTGCATGTTTCGACGCCGAATCCGTCACCAGTTCTCGCTTGTGCAGGTTGGCTCCGACGACGACGGCTACTCGGTTCGCATGAAGCTGAAGCACTTCCTGCGCTACCTTCTTGACCCATCGCACGCGCCGGCGGACGACTCGCCGCTGTACATCTTCGATGGCACTTTTGCGGACCGGCCGGGCTCCGCCGGGCTGCGCGGCGACTACGAGGTGCCTGACCTCTTCAGGGAGGACCTGTTTCAGCATGTCGGCGAGCGCCGGCGGCCGCCCTACAGGTGGGCTGTGTCCCTCGAAATTTCCCATTATCCTTCCTTTCAATCTTGCTTTCATTCGTTCATTCATTCAATCCTTGTTACTCAGGCCGACTGCGAGGGTTGCAGCTTTGCTTCACGGGGAACCGGTCAAACAAACAACCGGCCAAAGGAGCACCGGCGGCCGCCCCACGGGCGGTCATGTTTGACGCACCTCCATCCTTTCTCCTGCTCTGCTTGTCATGCCCCGAAAGCTGGACTATTACAAAGCGAACCTGCTCATGTTGATTAGCGCTGGCGGCCGCCCTATAGGTGTGTTGTGTAGTATGGCGCTTTCGCCTTTATTGTCCCTCCCGTCAGGTCGATGTCTTGGCTTGGGTGAGGCACTGGTTCAGCTGAGCAGGTTTGCATCCAACCACATTGGCGGCCGCTCTACAGACGTTCTGCTGCTCGACCGCCGTGTTCTGTGCATCCTTTGATGCTGCAGTGCCACACCTGGTCCTTCACAGCGTCCTGCCCGAACACGCCGCCGAGCGCTGGCTGCCACCCCTAGGAGGCAAAGTCACGCTGCCAGCATCTGCTGACGCTGGTGCCTGGCAGCTGCGCCGCCCATGCAGACCGCGGTGCTTGTGATGCCGACCAGTGCACCAGCAGACGCAGCCGTGCGGGTGCAACTGCCCGGTATTCATTCGCCCCTCCTTCCATCAACCGGCCAATTCGCCATTTTCTCTTCAGGTGGCTGGTCATGGGCCCGGCACGCAGCGGCAGCGGCCTGCACATCGACCCGCTGGCGACATCCGCCTGGAACGCGCTGCTGAGCGGCACCAAGCGCTGGGCGCTTTTCCCGCCCGGCACACCCAGGTATGGCGGCCAGTCCCTGCTCTCACGACTGCCATCAAAACGCTTCTCGCATCTTTTGGCGACTTTCTCTGTTCCAGCATGGACTCGGCGAGCTGCGGCATGCGCCGCGCCACACAGCAAGCCAGGCACAGCCGGGAGTCTGCAGGAGCAGGATTAGTTGCTGCTGCTTGTGTCGACTGTTGTGTGTTGGTGTGAGCTGGCTGCAGGCTGATAAGGGTGCCGCATCAAGCGGCTGCGCCCCGTGAATGAAATCACGCTTTGAGAATAGGGCTTCTGACCACCGGCACACCGCCCCACAACAGCGACATTACATGCTGCATGCTGCTGCCAACCTTTGGTGTCTGCATGTCATGTGCCCGATCGATGCTGTGAGGGTGTGCCCCGGGCTGACGAGGCAATGACCATTCGAGGGTGTCGCCTCAAGCAACTGTGCCCCGTTAATGATATCACACTCAGCTTTGAACGCTTGGCTTCTGATCGCCACACTCCCTGGGATCATTCCGTGGTGCCTGCTCCTGCCATGTTGGTCGTTCTCCGGCATGCAGCCTGTCACAGCCTGCCTTTCCTGCGGCCTCCTAGGTGTGGCCCGCAGCCGGTGACTTGGTGCTGTGCTGGTGCTGCTTCTGCAATGCGGCCGGACGGCAAGCCACATGCCCTTCGAGACGTCCGCCCCTGCACCCGCCACGAAATTTTCAAATCCGTGTTCAGCGTGCACCGTTTCATGTCGCCCTGCAGGGCGGCGGTGCTGCCGCGGGAGCCAGGGCTGGAGCGGGAGGCGGTCTCGTGGTACAGTCGCATCTACCCGCGCACCCAGCAGCCTGGCTGGCCGGTGGCCCGACCCCTCAACATCATCCAGGTGAGTTACAGGCCAAATCTGCTTTGGAACTCCGCTGCTGCGTACATGTCTAAGGCTGGCGCCGCCGCCAGCGCTAGGCTGACCTCGCCCAGGCGGGTGAGTGATCATCGTCGTGCAGCGTCTGCATTGTGATTGTGCGCACCCGGCGCTGCGCCCGCCTGTGCTCCCCAGCAACGCTCCATAGGACGCACGCCTGGCTCGCAGTTCTCAGAAGCCGAAACTTACGAACCGGCGTCCGATCACGAGCGCCCCATGCGCCGGCGCAGAGGGCGGGCGGGACGGTGCGGGCTACTGGCAGCTGGTAGCACACAGTCCAAAACCTATACACCACTGGAAACCCCATCACTGCAAGCCGCCCCCCGATCGAAGCCCCGACAAGGCACCTCACGACCCGCCACATGAACCGGTCTGGACACAGGTCCGACCACTCCTGTGCCAATGCAGAGGGCGGGCGAGACGGTGTGGGTGCCCGGCGGCTGGTGGCACACGGTGCTGAACCTGGACCTCACCGTCGCCGTCACCCAGAACTATGTGTCGACTTCCAACTTCCCTCAGGTGCCTCATCCTGCACCATCCCGCAGGTCCTGTGGCGCCTGATTGCTATGCTCGCATGATGCGCTGCTCTGTGCGAGGTTCACGGGCACTGGTCAGGAGGGCGACGCCTGCCCAAAGGCCGATGCGCCACACCATCATCTGCACCAAAGCCATTCCCCTGGCAGCAGCCGATCCCCTCGCAAGTGACACCGCCCAGAGCCGGTAGCTGCAGCCTAGAATTGCCTTGGAATCTTGGCCCTGCTAGCTAGTGACATGATTCGGCAACACATGTTCAGATGTTTGCACGCACTCATGCGACAGCCTGCCTCCGGCGCAGGCGTGGCGGCACACCAAGCGGGGCCGCCCCAAGATGTCCGCCAAGCTGCTGCGGGTGCTGTCGCACCAGCGGCCCGACCTGGCTGCGGCCGCGGCGGGCAGCGCGGCGCGAGGCGAGGACGCCAGCGGCTCCTCTTCATCCTCCTCTTCCAGCAGCAGCAGCAGCAGCAGCTCGGACGGCGGCAAGAGCAGCAGTAGCTCCAGCAGCAGCAGGTGGGCCGACACCATGCAAACCGCTGACTGTGGCAGGTTGAGCTAGTCGGGAGCTGTGCCGCTGTCTGTGGCTGATGTGGCCGGCAGCATGCACACCGCTGCATGTGGGGCATGATGTGGCCGCCTGCGGCAGCAGGCCGGCGGCGCTCTGATGGCGCGAGGCCTGCGGCGGCTGCCAGCCTCCAAGCCGCCTGGCACCTGCAATCCTGGGGAGGAGCGCCTGCTGGCAGTGCACTTTGTGCTCCATGCTGCGTGCTGCTCTGTGCACCCCTTTCCACTTGCGCCGCGCTGAGTGGTCCATGCGCCTTGCGCGGGTTGCAACCTGAAAATCAACCATCTATTTATCAATCAAATTCCTTACACAATGTTAAACAACGGTTTTCATTGCTTGCCCCCGCCAGCTCGAGCTTGAGCTCCTCCAGCGACAGCGACACGGACGATGGCGCAGGCAGCGGCGGCCGCCGCCGCCCCGCGAAGCGCGCCCGCCTGACGGCGGGCGGCGCTGGGGCGGCGGCGGCGGAGCAGGCACCTGATGGCGGCGGTGGTGGCCGGAGCGTATGAAATTGCACCGTTCCGGAGGGGCTGCGTGTCTGGCAGGCGGCAGCAGCACTGAGCGGCCATACTGCCTGCCCGTAATGCCAATCCTGCAGCGCACTAGTTGTGCATGTTCAGTGGTATGTTGTAATGTCACTGGCGGTGGTCGACCAACTGCTCTGCCCACACCTCGGCCTCGTGTGGGCCTCACACGTACCACACTCGTCCCACCGTCTGTTTCCTTGCCATCAGCTAATAGCGTACCTGTCAGCTGATATTGCTGCTATCGTACTCCTTCACGGCAAGGCAAGC
This sequence comes from Deuterostichococcus epilithicus, assembly GCA_033439295.1. Lineage (NCBI taxonomy): Eukaryota > Viridiplantae > Chlorophyta > Trebouxiophyceae > Prasiolales > Stichococcaceae > Deuterostichococcus > Deuterostichococcus epilithicus. The sequence goes on along the minus strand of JAVTLE010000004.1, from coordinate 276,923 downwards.
AAGTGCCACCCATAGACCCACTTACGAGTTTCTCCGTATGCCACGCACGTCATACTTCAAGGGGCGCGCTAAGAGGGGGCCGGCCCGGCTGTTTTCTTCTGCTTCCTGAAATAACGGTCCCTGCACCTTACGAGGACAGCGGGGACAAGTGTTGAACGCTTGAACCTGACTCCGCCGCACCAGGAGAAAGCGGTGGTGACCTAGGGTGATTACGTGCTGTCGCTCTGCACCTAGTCGAATGCTGCTCTGAAGCCGCGAGGCAGTTGTCACCTCAGCGTCTGTTGTCGAACGAATGCCAGTCTGACTCAGTCCGTGATCGGAGCCTGCATCAACTGTTGCAAGTGGGCCTGGCACCGTGACAGCTGTCGACTGCTATACTGCTCGATCATCTCCTTGCCGGCTATTCAGGTCTCCTCTGATCGGTCTGCAAGCCCCACCAATGGCACTCAGCAGCTTTTCAAGTCAACTCATAGTCATCTTCTGAGTACAGGCGCTGCAGAAGTTCATGAGGCGCAATGTCAGGGCGCCTCACACCTTGCACGCAGCCAGCCACTGGCCACGAATGGCGTGGCCAGTCAGAAGCGTCCGAGCTGCCCCGATGTCGCTGCGGATATTCCACTCCGCGTCGCCAGTTGAGGCCTGCTCAGCGCGCGCTGACAGCGTTCCGGTGCCACACAATGGGCGTGGCGCCCCCGCCGCAGGCATTCGTGCGGGCAGTGAGAGGCTTCCGGCAGCCAGCGGTGTTGTCAGGCGGCGCCCGGTACATGGCCGAGCCGGCTGTGGCGGCCGGGCCCGCCGCTGCGCGCCTCTGGCCGCCCGTCAATCGCGGCGCCATGCACAGCCGTGCTGAGCCAGCAAGGCGGCCCTGGAGGACGGCACACCCAMTSCGCAGCCAGCCCGGCAGCCGCCCCAGCCACGGCGCCGGCGCCGCGGCCGCCTCCCGCGGCGGCGCGACGCCGGCGCCGTCCGCGGTGGATGCGGCCGCATCGATGGGCGGTCCGGACAGCGACAGCGGCGGCGCGGCGGTGGCGGCGCATGCGCAGCCCTCTACGGCGGACGATTCGCCAGAGGTGGATGTGCGGCAGATTTTGTCGGACCCGGACATCGAGGGCGACCCGCTCCAGTTCCTCAAGGTCACCGAGACCTACTGGAAGGTCAGCTTGCCTACTTTGGTTGGGACTCTATGCTTTGGTTGCCGTCCTGAGGAGTTCCATTGATGGCTTGAGGAGTTCCAGCCTGAGAGACCGCGATCAAAGGCACATCCTTCCAGGCAGTGTTCAGCCCGCCATGCCTCACGCGGCCGGCGCAAGGCGGGCAGCACACCTCTGCTGCCGCTCGCGCACGCGCCGCGCAGCGCCTTCTCACCTGGTCCTGCGACCCATCAGCGCGAGCAGGTCGAGAGGAGGCTCCTCCGGCAAAACCAGCACGCCCGTCAACGTCGGCAGCGGCTACCGCCCGGTGGCTCACCTGCTCGTGCCTTGCGCACGCAGGCGCTGCGCAACTCGCGGCACAACCCCGGCAAGCGCGGCCCGACGGTGGTGACGAAGCGCTTCCGCGGCATCGGCGCGCCGGACTACGATGTGTGCGTCGCCGGCGGCACGCTCGGCGTCTTCCTGGCCCTGGCGCTGCAGGTGTGTGCTACTGCGCGCCTTGCGGGCTTGCCGCTGCCGCGTGACAGCTGCTTCACGCCCATGAAACGACTCAGGCAACCCGCTGGCGGCCATGGGGTGCCTGCGCGGCGGCGCACGCTGCTGGAGACGTGGCACGAGAGGCAGTGACTGCGCACGCTGCCCGGTGTGACGCACAGTCGCGGCACGGTCTGATGTGCCGCCTGGATTGGCCGTGCAGTTGCGGGGGCACAGCGTGTGCATCGTGGAGCGCCGTGCAGTGGAGGGCCGATCCCAGGTGAGGGGGCCACCATGATGACAGCAACTGCAGGTCATGTCCGCTGTGAGTCTGTTGCAAATGCCAGAGTTGGACGCAGCTCCAGCGTCCTTGCAGAGCGATGCCCTGCGGTGCAGCGTGCTGTAGCTGCAGGCCTGCAGGCAGCATTTCAGATGCAGGGCGCGCAGTGCCAGCTACGCCTGGACCGCCGCCGCCTGAATGTGATTGAGGGGAAGAAACCTTCCCCACTGCTGCCGGATCCCACGGCCGACTGCTCTCCCCCCACCCAGGAGTGGAACGTCAGCCGCGCGGAGCTGGACGTGCTGTCGGAGCTGGGGCTGCTGGCCCCGGAAGCAGTGGAAAAATCGGTGGTCAGCTCCTGGAACCCGGTCCGCGTCGGTTTCAAGGGGGCGCCCGACCTGTGGGTGGACGATGTTCTCAATATCGGCGTCGACCCAAGGTCGGCATTCCCCGCCTGCTCCTGCTCATCTGAACCCGATGCGGCAGCAGGCCCGCCCAGAAGCAGTCGCCGTGCAGCGGCCAATTGAGCAGACTGGATGCTGGGCGTGGAGATGGTGCTTGGATGTGAAGCGACCCCGCGTCAGCTCTGCAGGCCACGGCACTGCCGGCTGTGGTGTGGCCCTGAGTGCAGAGGGCCTGGGCGCTGCGTGCTTGAGCCAGCAGCAGCTCGAGCTGAGCTGAACTCGGAGCATCAACAGCGGGCAGTGGGTGTGACGACAAGGCTGCGAAGGCTCATCAGAATCAGTGCTGCGGAGCCGGGCAGGCGTGTATAAAGGTGCAGGCGGGCCTGCAGACGCGCTGTGACTAAAATCCAAAAATAATAATGATAATAATAATAAAATGACTAAAGAATTCAATTTTAAGAACAAACGCTGCCAGTTGAAGCGCAGGGGCCCTGCCCCGCGCACCTCGCACTGCAGCTGCGGCGGCCGGGCCTGCCGACGTGCTGTCCAGCTTGAACTTGTCAGCTGGGAACGCACTGCTGTCCAGCTGAAGGGCTGGCTGCCTGCCGCGCAGGTACCTCATACAGCAGCTGCGGGAGCGGTTCCTGGCGGCAGGCGGCGCCATCTTTGAGCGCACAGCCCTCACGGCGGCAGAGACGGCGCCAGACGGTATCCTTGTCAAGTACGCACACCTGGCTGGAGCTCAAGTAGACGCATGTGCCTGCTGTTCGGCCCCGGCTCTCGCGGCATGCACAGCTGAGGGTCCCCATCACAGTCGGGACCCTGTGCAGCAGCAAGGGACACATGCCCGCAACGAGTCCGCCTGCAGGGCAGCGCCAGGAGCTCAGCCCGCCCCTTGGCGCTGCAGGGTGTCTGGCAGCGGCGCCGCGGCACCGGCCTCGGTGGGTGATGCCAACCGCCCCACTGCCTGCCGGCCCGAGGACTTGGCTGCAGGTGGGCAGCAGGAAGCAGCCGCACCAGCGCCCTCCAGCCGCCCTCCAGCCCCCGGGGATAACGCCGAGGTGGGCATAACACAGGCGCCGACGCAACTGCCTTGTCTGCCAAACCAGACAACACGGATGCCATGCCATCTGGTTGCTGCAAGCAGAGTTTCACTAAAGGCGTGCTGTAGAGCTGTTTTGCGGGGGAGCCGCCTGCCAGCTTTCTGGAACGAGGTGACGCAGGCATGTGCCCCGCCACAGAGCCACGAAGGCAGCGTAGCATGCTTCAAGAACCGCCACAGGCGACCAACTGCCTGCCGACGCGTGTGCAGGATCGCAGCAGCAGCGGCCGGCGGGACCGCGTTGCGGCAAACGGCAGCCGCCGCAATGGCAGCGCCGGCAGCAGGGCGCCCCGCGCGGCCAGCGCCGCCGGCCGTGCCAGCAGTGGCAGACAGCCCGGTAGTAGCCGGCGGGAGATACGGGCGCGCCTGCTGGTGGACTGCTGCGGGCACTACTCGCCCATAGTGAAGCAGATGCGCGGCGGCGCCAAGCCGCAAGCCATGGTGCTCGTCGTCGGCTCCTGCGCCGAAGGCGTGCCGCCCGAGCAGAACAGGTGAGGGCCTTGAAAGGCGCCCGGCAGCCTGCGGTGGCTGGCGGCGTCCCTGGCCCACAGTCGGCAATGTTTCACCTGAGGATGGCAAGCTGCCAACCTTGCCAGGACTTGCAGCGCAGGGACAGGCCCGCAGGCTCTGGTCACACCCTCCAGCGCCTCTCTGTGGCACCATCAGAACAATTACGTTTCGAATTGCCATCCCTCACCCCTAGCCCGCATGGCAAACGAGCCTACCATACACCTTCACGGACAAATAAAACGACATGCGGCGGTGCTAGGCGATGTGTCTACCGGCAATGGGTTCAAGAGTTCCCAGCGAATCCCACTTGGTGGTGTGCCGCAGGAACGGAGAGTTGCGCACAGAGACACAGTAAAACAATGTGCAGACTGCGCTGGGAGGCGGCAGCTCCATGCAGAGTCCTCGAATAACGGATGCTGTCTGCGAGATAAATTTCGCCATGCCGCAGGAATGGCGACCTGCTGTACACATTCACAGACGCTGAGGACGACATGCAGCTGTTCTGGGAGGCTTTCCCGGCGGCAGGCGGCGGCCGGACCACCTACATGTTTGCGTACGCCGACGCAGACGCACGGCGTCCATCCTTTGAGGTGCGACCTCACACCCTCTGCAGTGGCTTTGCCGTCTGCTTCCTGATCTGGCGATGGCACCCTGTCAAATGAGAAGGCTCCGACCCGCTATCACTGTGAAAGCTCCAAGCCTTTACTACCCGCTGGACACCTGCACGAGCACCTGCAACAGCAGGTCTAGCATGACTGGGAGTCTGCTGCAGTCCTAACAGCAGGTCCTGTCGATTAGACGCCTGCCATGGCATGCTGCAGGAGCTGATGGGATTAGTCTCTGGCTGCTGCCGCAGCACCGGGGCGTGCCGACGCAAACCGGATTCCCTCCTGTTGCAGGGCTCCAGCCAGCCAGATGGCACATGATGTTATGATAGCAGGACTGCGCTGCCGCAGGAGCTGCTGGGAAAATACTTCCGGCTGCTGCCGCAGTACCAGGGCGTGCCGCTGGCGCAGCTCAAGCTGCGACGCGTGCTCTTTGGCGGCTTCCCCTGCTTCGCTGATGCGCCGCTGAAAACGATCTTCGACCGCGTGCTGCAGGTCGACCCCTCCTCACATAATTGACGTGGCTTCTGTACAAATTTGGTGTATAACAATGCGCATGTGATGAGCACACTGCTGTGCCACGTCACATGCAGAAGCAAGAATTGGCAGCGAATCAGCTTGCTCATTCCCCACAGACCCCCACAGACGCGTCCGTGTGTGCGCTGCTCAAGTATTCGAGCTCATGCCACACCTAAAGCTGAGGATTGGCACGCTGTTCAGAAGAGTCGCACAGGTCTGCCAGCTGCGCAGTTGTGCACATGCTCGTTCCCTCACAAGCTTGTTCCTTCTGCCTGGCGACTCACGCCTCGCCTCATACGCAGCATGCCTGTGCGTGGATGAACTCGCGAAAGGGTTGTGCTATCAAGCATTGGAGGCATCAGGCCCGGATATCAAAGCGCGCTTTTCCCTGTCGTGCCGCCTGGTACGGGCAGACGGTGATGCTAGACAGCCAGCCCCTGCCGGCACCGCCGCGCGGGCTTCTCTCTCAGTCCCTGCTTTGACGCTGTGCCCTCTGACGTCCATTGACACACGCTGCCGCCGCTGCCCCCGCAGGTCGGCGACGCGGCGGCGGCGCAGAGCCCACTGTCTTTCGGCGGCTTCGGCGCGATGCTGCGCCACCTGCCGCGTCTGGCGGCCGGGGTGGATGACGCGCTGAGGGAGGACCGCCTCAACAAGGGCGACCTGGGGCTGTTGCAGCCGTACCAGCCGTCTCTATCGGCGGCCTGGCTGTTCCAGAGGTGGGGCGAGCTCTTGGCTGGAAGTTGCTGCTTGGCGAGCCCTTGTTCTGTAGCGTGAGTGTTGTGGGAACGTACTCGGACCCGGGCTGGTGCTCCCTTCCAGACCGGGCGAGCTGGCTGCACGTGCCTGAGGGTCTGTGTTCCCGCAGCAGAAAACAGATGCATGCACAGCGATGTCCGCCCGTGCACCGCCCGTGACCGGCGCTAGTCGAGTGGTCGCCCCATCTCTGCCTGCACCATCGGTCCCAGCATCAGCGGATGTCATGATTGAGCTCCTCTCAATGCAGACAAAGCGAGGCAACATACTGCAGCTGCAGCGATGCCCTGCAACTGGCTTTCCGTCTCTCATGCCGCAGCGGCGGCAGTGCCGCTGCTGCGCTGGCAAACACGAAGCAAGGCAGCAGGCAGCAGGCACCGTGGAGCAGAGAGCCTTAGGTCATCGGATTGCCTGAGACGCCGCATGCACGCACGTCTGCTAAGGGCCGTGCTGCCTGGGTTTCGCTGAGAGGTCTGCTGACATGATGCGTGTGCATGCAACCGCACCAGGTCGATGAGCCTGCGGCCTGGGCAGCAGCGGCAGGAGACTGGCGGCCTGCACTCCCGCGCCCGAGGCCGCGTGCCGGCCGATCATGTCAACAGGTGGGAACTCCCCCTGCCCCTGCCTCTGCCCCTTGCTTCTGCCCCAGCTTCTGCCAGTTACAGCCACGCCTGCCCTTGCGCTGCCTCCCGAGGCTAGACTGTACCTGAGGCGGGGCGGCAGCCGGGTCAGCGGCAGCAGAGCAGGTGCTGTAGCTGCAGGCGGCCGCGCCGCGGCCACAGCGCGGCACGCCGCTGCCGGACGTGTCGCCTCCGGCAGCCCGCCCCAATGACAGCGTGCTGAATGTGTCCGACAGTCTTATTTGCGGCCCTTCATGACGCCAGTGCGCACGGACCGCAGGCTGATGGGCTGCAACTTCAGCGTGATGCGGCGCCTGGGCGACCGCGTGCTGCGCCCCTTCCTCCAGGCGCGCTCCCGTCTCGCGACAGGCCCGCCACAACAGTGTCCCCGCCTGCAGGCAGGGCGCGCTGCTGCGGCGGCGCGACAGAAAGCTGTGTCCCGCAGGCCGCAGCGGCACATGTGGAGGGACTGCCGCCGCCAGACCCGCTGCTGGAGTCCCCTGCTGCTGTGGTGCATGCCCAGTTGAAAGTGAGTGCTAGCGGCTTCAATCGAGATGCCGTCGTTCTTTACATAAACTTCTGTTCGCATACAGGACACGATCCGCTTCTGGCCGCTGGCCGTCACGATGCTGGGCATGTCGTTCCGCGACCCGCTGGTCGTCTCGCGCGTCGTGCGCCTGGTCAGTCCCTCCTCTCACCATTACCTACATATGCCCAACCCCGCAACCTGCATGCCAGTCTGGCAGCCAGTCAGTGCGGCACTTGGGTGTCATTACAGCCGCCGATGCAGGCGCCGCAAGCCAGGCGTGTCCGGCATGCATACGGCCTTTACGCACAGGGTGAAAAGGCGCCGCTCGCCACTCCCTGGCCGGGCACGCAGCCAAGGCCAGGTCTTGGAAGTCCACCGCCTGTGGCGCTGCAGCTTGCCCCGGTGCCAGGGGTCCGCACGGGAACGCCAATGCAAGTCTGAGGACCTTCTCTGCATTACAAGAAAGAAAACAAGGAAAAACAGACATGGCCTGGTCACCACATGCCTTGCTGCCGCCGCAGGTGGGGCCGCGCACACTGCTGTCCTGGGTGCGGCACTACTTTGCGCTGGCGGCCTTCAGCCTGCTGCACGCGGTGCTTGGACGCTGGGCGGCGCAGTCGAGCTCCTTCCGCCTGCGGCGCTGGGCCGAGGCCTGGGCCTGGGGCTCCGGCCGGGTAGGGCCCCCCTGGTGCAGAATGAACAGCGGAGATGGGGGTTTAGGTTTGGAGGATGTAGGTCCAACAGTCGACACCTCCGTTTGCATTTGTGCGCCAACTGATCAGCTGCTGAGGCCAGCAGTCCGCCCTCGCGCAGTGTGCGCTTGCTCGCGCACGGTCGCGCTGCATTGGCGTACGCAGCTCTGCCAAAGCGCCCCCTGGCGGCAAGCACCATTCTGGTTGCTCTTGGTCGGAGCACTTTCGCACGAGTTGTATGGCGCGCCACTAGCGCGAAGCAAAAGCCGTGCATGCCGCTGCAGGATAACGTCAAAGGGGCGCAAAGCACAGGACGCCCGCAGCGGTCCGGCAGTGGGCCAGTGGCAGCGAGCAGCGGCGGCGGCGGCGACGACAGTGGCCCAATTGCTGCCGCCCCTGTTCCAGCTGCCAGCTGAGCCACAGCGCGCTGCCCCGATAGCGTTTGCGGCGCATCGAAACGCCCTGGCCGCAATCCGCAATGCCGATGACGCCGGCTTCATGGCCAGCGCAGGCAGCGTTTTGCAGTAGCTGCGCCGAAGAATGCAGAGACTGGAAAGTGATCGGACGGCTTCCACGCATTGCTACATGGAAGCTATTTCTCTGCCGCCATGATGACGTTGCGGTTGTTGGCGCCAGCGGAATGGCCGAGTTTGTTGTATAGGTGTTTGTGTTACCAGCTCTGAGAAGCAGCACAGCTGCCACTGCTGAGACAGCTATGAAAGAAACTCTGCATTGGATTGTTGTGATTCTGAAAAAATTTCCCGCCGTAATGATCACCAGGTTCGACATGGTGTGGGGCGTGCCGCCGTGCTTCTGCTTGGATTATCGACCACTCAGCATCGGTGGCAGGACAACACCCTGCTGAGCTGTTCTCTGGCTTCATGGCGCTTGTAGATCTGGCAGCGCTACCCAATAGTTCAAGCACCGCCTGTACTTAAAATGTTGGTGCCATGACTGTTACATTCTGGCCTTGGAACTCCCAGCCAGCCGTGAAGATATTACCTTTGCAGCCTCACCCAGGCTGAATAGGGTTGAGGCTTGAAGATGTCAATGTATGACACTTTGCAGCAAACGATGTGGCTGGAACATTCTTGGATCAACCAATCAAATCATCCCAATCGATTCCGTCTCCAGAAGGTAGTCCGCCCGTGAGTGTCGCCGCAGGGTACTCGCACATCCTTCATCGTTGCCTCGTTGCGTCTCAGTCAATGTCATGATGATGCTAGGGACACGCAGCACGGTGCCGGTGCTGCTGCTGGCTGCACTGTTTGTGCTGCAAGCCAATGCCGGTCTTTTGTCCGCCGATGCAGGTATGATGGGGTTGCATTCTCCTGTTTTTCTCCTCAATTTCAACTCGTTCTATCAACCATCATATACCAAGTGACCTGCTGCCAGCACCGATGTGCATCCAATCACTTTGGATACAACGTCAATCCCGCCGGCTCATCAGATGCAGCCGGCTATGGTGGGGCTCTGCTCCTTCAAGTGCCTGTGTGAAGGTTGTTAGAAGTGGTAGCCTTTGCTGGTCCTGAAGGCGAAGGCGAAGGCGAAGGCGATCGATGGCTCCATGAAAGTCCAGTGCGATGGCCCCTCGATGGCGATCGATGGCCTTGCATGGATTTATTGCCAGGTTTCGGTTGGCATCCATGCAGGGCGGCAGCTGCGACAAAGCTCTGCTGCCATCACACCCAATGGCGACTCTGCCGCTACCGCCGCTGCCGCTGCAGCGGGCTCTGCGCCCGCCTCGGCGGCTGTTGCCGCAGCTGCAGCTGCCGCCTCTGCCGCGGTCGCTGCAGGCCTCACCGGCCGTGCTGCCGCGACTGCGGCCGCTTCCATCGCCCTCTCCAGCATCCCGCTGACTGGCCAGTGAGTAGAGTCTGCCTTCGGTTGCCTGCCTGTGTAATAACCTGCCGCCTGTACGTTGTGCTGCGCTTCAGGTCTCATGGTGTAACCAACCGCTTGTGGTCCCTGGACGGTGCCACCACCTCGCGCCACCAGTTGCTGAGGATTTGCATTGAACAGTCTCGAGTCATTGCCTTGCAGTCACGGTGTTGTGAAGCTTGAAGCGTGAAGCGTGATGCACTCTACGACTTTGCCCACACTTAAAGTGGATTTGACATCAGCACCAAGCGGCATGAAAACCTGACGCTAGCAATGGCAGAGTCATGTGCATGTGCAGGTTTGGACAAAGCTGTGTCTCCAATGTGACGTCTGCCGCGTCCAGTGGTGGGCATGCACAGTTGCAGATGCGTGAGCAGCAAAAGGAAGCACTTGGATGGTGAACCATAGTTTCTAAAACAAATCACGAGTGACTTCGTAATCCATCCATGTGCAGGCAATGCTGTCGCACTTGCCAACGCAGCGGCCTGCTTGGCGTGAGTGCCTCATACTTATTGACGACGACAACCGAAGGAACCAAGTGTTGCTTTGCGATGCTATCATGCTTGCAACGGCAGTTGAAGCCAGGCATTAAGCACTGTTGGAACTGAAAAGTGGTACCATGCTGCCATGTAGTATTGCCGCCGCCGCTGCGGCTGCAGCAGGTACTTTCACGAACCTTACTTCCCCTGCCGGACTACCACAGCAGTCCGACTGCTCTGCGTGGCTGCTCTGCTGCCCAGCGAGGGTGCAAATGCATGTGTCACGTTGGTGCACCAACGGTGGGTTGCCCCGAACGGGGCGGTCTAGGCCCGATGCCACTGCTCAGCCCCAGCCTGCTGCGCATCTCAGGAGACTGCACTGCGGCGGCTGCCGCTGCCACTGCCGCCGCTGGCGTCGATGTTGCCACCGCTGCCGCCGCCGCCGGAACGACTGGCATAGGTGACCTCTCCTTAACCTGGATCGTTTCTGCATGTTGCTCGGGTTTTGTGGTGTCGTGTCATGCACATCGTGACTCTCACATGTCACAAATAAAGGTGCCCGTCCTGCTGACACCCTCCACCTATGTGCTATGCAGGCACCGCCGCAGCAGCGGCAGCTGCCACTGCTGCCTCTCAAAGCGCTATCAGCGCAGCGGCAGCCGCCGCATCAGGCGCATGTGCCAGTGAGTCTGACCTGAGATCGGTTGCAAAGCGCATCTCTGGCGAACGGATACTTTTCTAGCTGAACACGTGTCCCCATGATGCTGCTATGCAATATACACTCGAATCAGATCGATCAAGCAAGCCAGCGAGTTGGAAAGTATGTGGCCAGTGGCTTTCTGCCAGAGTCTCGCCTGAGTGCACTTCGCCCCATCCAGATGAAGGCCTTTTGGGACACTCGTGTGGAGCACTTGTTTAATCATAGCCCCAGGATCTTTAATTCCCAAGTGCGCTGCACTTAAATTCTGTGCATGCTGCAGGCTCGCAAGGGTCCTCTCAGAAGAAGTCTACGCTGCTGTCGATTGCAACTGCCAAGGCCTGAGCTGTTGCCGCCTCAACGTGAGAGCGCTTGCCACTTGCACGGTTGCCTGCTGCAGATGTCCCAGACTTTGTTCGCACTTCGCTCAGAAGCGCATAGCCCGGATGCGCTGGCACTCTTTGAACTCAATGTGACCTCTGTCCTGCAGCTCGGCTCAGCCCTGCGCGGCCGCCGCGGCCGCAGCGGCAATTGGTGAGTCAATCGATTAAATGCAGAATGCAAACCTGCTTGTTGCAGTAATGCCTGATATACTGCCTTGTTGATACGTGATTGAGTCTCTGACAATACGTGCTTTATCCTGCCTTCCCACATGTCGCGGCTTGCCTGCGCAGGCGATGCTGCGGCGGCCGCGGCCGCTGCGGGCTGCTTGGGGTGCCCATCATGCCCATCATGGTCTTCATCATGCTCACTTGCATGCCTGCTCTGCACCACCCCTGGCTACGCCGAAACAAACAATGCCAGCGTCCGTCGCACTACATTCATCTGAAGAAAATTATATGGTCAGAGTATGACAGTGATCAGAGCGCATCAATGTCCACAGATCAGCCGCTGCTGCAGCAGGTATGGTTATCCTGAAGCTGGGTCGCCGCCAGGGTGCCGTACCTCTACTATGTTTTCACCTAGCTGAATAGCGTGTGCCAAGCTGAGAAACGCAAGCAGATGCCAGATCGTCGTATCGGCATGGTGCCGTTCCTTGAGTCTGAAGACCGCCGGTGCTGGTACTGACGAGCCTGGTAATCCGCTGTCAGGAAATTGCGGTGCAGCAGCTGCTGCCGCTGCAGCCTCTTCGGCTTTCTCTGCTGTTGCAACCGCCGCTGCAGCCAGCTCTGGTGCGAACCTTGAACTGAGATCGTGTTTTGCAACTTCGTTTTGTGGCGAGGATATCCAGGAGTATACCACCATATGAACCTTCTCTGCCTGCTTACACCAGGTCAAAAGTGAACATGCAACTTGCGAAATGGATGCCAGTGTCCTCGGCTGGCACAGGGGACACTGGAGCAGCAGTTGCGACCGCCGCTGCTGCAAATGGTGCAGCTGCTGCCGCCGCTGCTGCTGCCGGCGCTTGCGCAAGCCCACCGCCGCCGCAAGGGAACAGGCCGCCGCCTACACAACAGCCGCCGCAACAGCCGCCGCAACAGCCGCTGAAACATCCGCCGCAACAGCCCACGCAACAGCCCTCGCGCCMGCCCACACAACAGCCCTCGCAACAGCCGTCACAGCAGCCGTCGCAACAGCCGTCGCAGCAGCCGTCGCAACAGCCCTTGCAACAGCCGTCGCAACAGCCCACGCAACAGCCCATGCAACAGCCCATGCCAACGACGCCATTCGCCGTCCCCACGAGTCTCCCAAACGCCCCAACGCATGAAACCCTAAACCCTCTATATATCTGACTACAGCTTCCTTCCTCGGTGGTGTGCCGACCTCCGCGCCGACCCTCGCGCCGTCCGCGTTTCCCACAGCAGCTCCCTTGGGTGCGGTTCAACGCTCCTTCTTCACAATGTCACAGTCATGTGCTGCTGCAATGCAGCCTGCTGATGGTGCCTTTGCCGCAATATCTGCGGTGTTTGATGGAAAGTTCCAGATTGTTTTCATTCAAATCCAAGCTGCATTGAAAGTACAGCCCTAAAGCTTTTGAGCGTTGCAGCTCATAACTTGGTCGGTGTCTGTTCGGCGTAAGTTTATTACAACGACAAAAACGAGCACATCCTCGTGGTTTCGGTGCAGCTGATACACCTGCACCCAACCCGGCACCATTGCCATCCACCCCACAGACTGAAGTGCCGACCGGGTTAGCGATCACCACTTCGCCCACCGGAATCGGTTCAACCACCACAAATCAGATCTCCTGGCTGACTGTCGTCACAACCCCGGCGCCGCTGGCGGACATCACGACACCGGCGCCGCTGCCTGTGACTGACACCACTGGTGGTGGCAATGTCGGCAAGCATCACCAACTCGGCCACCCTTGCACCTAGCACGGCTACTGGCAGGCGTCGGCTGCTGCGTCCGCAGGCGGTCCATTCTTGTGCTTGACCAGCAGCAGCTGCAGCTGCAGGTACACTACTCAGGGTAAGTTTTGTGTCCAGCCCGGCTGCCAGTCAAAATCCCGCTGCCAACAAGACGCATTGGAGTCGTGGCGATGATGGAGTGGCATCGCTTTGATGCAAGCTGACGATGCCTGCTTCGTGCGTGTGACAGAACTTGCACCATATGCCCATGCCAACAACATCAAGTTGTTATGATCAGGGGATTTTTGTGTTGCAGGCTCAACGGTTTCAGCAGCGAAGCGCCACACAGCATGCTCCACCCGAGTACCTGAAGCTTGGATGTATGTCAGCCTGCCGTTCAACTGCCTAGTAGTGGCAGGGCAGCGAGGGATAGCAAGCAATCTGTCCTCCTTCCAAAAGTTGCGTCAGCTCAGCCGTCCAGCTGAAAGTGTGCTGCACCGCGCTGTGGGTATGCGACTTTCAGCAGCGGTTGCGCCAGCTCAGCTTTTGTGACAGTGTGTTCCACCACCGGTTTCCACCACCACAGCCGTATGGCATGTGGTTTCTGCGGTCGCGCCAGCTCGGCTCTGACGCATGAAATGTGCTGCACTGTGTAGTTTCTGCGGGTGCGCCAGCTCAGCCATGCGGCTGAAAGTGTGCTGCACCGTTTCCGCTCGATTTTGCTGCGTTCTCCTTTTTTTGTGAAAGTTTGGATGTCCTTACAAGGCACCACCGGTGTTTGCAGCCAGCTGCTCAGAACCCCCTTCTTAAAAAACCTCTTACGACCCCCCGCTCCCCGGGGGCCCCCAGGCGGATTGGCAGGGCCGCAGACCCGGTGATGGAGGGGGGGGTGGGGGTCCAGCCGTGCTCCTTTTAAGGGCCTGGGCTGCCGCAGGCGCCCCAGGTCCGGCCGCTGGAGGCGGCATTGAAGGAAAATCGGCGCCGCCGGTGCCGCACCCCGCACAGAATTCTGGCACCGAAGGTGCCAGCCGAGGGCGCCATCAAGAAGGCCCGCGCCAACGGCGCCTCTCAGCATGCTTCTAGAAGTGCTATAGTCCGAGATTCGTCCTTCAAGAACATGTCGTGCCGTCACATATATAGCAACGGCAAAACACACATAAACATGTGTAGAGCACACAACTGCCGCGAGATGCATCGTTCAAGAGGTTCCTGGCAGCTGGAAGAGGCAAGCTGGCACGCAGGAAAAGACACGGAGCCAAACGAACCCCAAGCTATATCTTGTCCAAAACAATTGACGCCAATTTCCTGCCGCCACACATACAGCACCGGTGACACACAGACCAAACCAGCATAGCACACGTCAGCCTTGTGCACCTTGACGAGCGAGCAAAGTTGGTTCGTAAAGTTCATGAACGTGCGGATAGCTGATAGCACTGCTACAATAAACGGTGCCTGAAAAATATCCGGCTGGCAATTGTAGCTGCCAGGGGCAGAATATATAGACCCTAGGACTATCACAGTTCTCAGCTGCATATATTCATTTGGAATTTCCTATCATAATCACTGCTTCACAATTGAAATCTTATATTGATCCAAACACCCCGCCTTGCACTGTCGCCGCCTGCTGTGCAGCGGGTTAAAGCACTTGTAGAGGCAGTGCCTTCTACGGCTGCCACCAGAGCGTGCTCATAGCACTCGCAGACATGCACCGCGCACACATGGTGCAACTGTTCATCGGGGAGAAGCGGCATCAGACGGGCAGCGAGCGCATGGAGCTGCTCACTGGCTGCGACATGGATCCTCGACGTAGTCGCAGCAAAACTCGACAGCACCCCTGCTGTCTGGTGCTGCGCCTCTGCAGCCAGCTGGATGATCATAGCCTGCACCGCTTGCGAGCGCATGGGCCCTGTGAGGTCTTATGGCGGCAGGTCAGGCTCGCTGCCAGGACTCGAGGGTGGCATAGCGCCTGCGGCAAGGCAACAAGACAGGACGGCATTCACTGGAAACCTCACTACTGATTCGCAGATGTACACTCGCAGATGTACAGCATCGCGCAGCGCTTATGGACATGGGTGTCATGGCCCCCTCTTCCATTGCATCGAATTATGGAATGAACCGCTGACAAGTGCAGCAATATGACAGTCATGTAGCAAAGCTGCAAGAAAGGGAAGCACCTGGTGCGGCGCCTGCTGCCACAACGCTGGCTGCTGGGAAGAGGGCATCGTCGGCTGATGCAGCCGCCACCGACTACCGCCTGTGAAGCCTACAGCAGCGGTGAACCGGGGCAAGCCATCAGTTGCTGGCAGCGCAGCAGAGCTGTCAGGTTCAGCACAGACGTGCAGCACAGACAACAGCGGGACAGTACCGGCACCAGTAGGACAGTCACGTGTGACGCTGTGGCAGATGCAAATGTTCGTCAAAAAGGAAGCACCTAGCAGTGGAGGCGCTTGCATGTGCCACTGCTGTGCCACGGCGCTGATTGCAGGGAGTCGTAAGGTGCTGCAGCTCTCTGCCGCCGCCGGCGCCTGTCAATCCTGCGGGGTCGACGAAACGAGGCGAGGCATCAGCTGCCGGCATGGCAGAACGAGCTGCCAGGAACAAGCATAGATGCGCAGGACAGACAAAAGTGTGACAGATTTGACAGCACTGGAAAAGTGTGATGCTCAGAAGATGCAGGTGCTTAGCTGCTTCAAAAGGGAGCACCTGGCGGCGTCTGCTGCTGCTGTAGCCCTCCGCCGCCGCCGGCGCCGCGCCTGTATACATTATTCTATCCATTTGAAATGCATACGCTCTTCACCCTCTTCATCACTCTTGAACCTTGTTCAAAGATGATGCTGATATGACCAATATGGTTGACTGGCCAAGCCGTTTGCAGGGTCGCACACGCGGCAGCACACCAGGGACTTACGTGGAGACGCACCATCAGCGACCTGCACAATGTCTACTTTGATATAGACGAAGGACCGAGGGCCTGCTTTCCCAGATCCACAACCTGGTGACTGACACCGGCATGCCATCTGACTGCAGCGACGTAAGCGCGCCCATTGGCGCGCATACAGCCCGGATCCAACAGGCTGCCTTGCTGTTTGCAGAGCACATACCAGCAAACCCTACTAAAGTAAGTTGCAGCGAATCACTCGCCGCAGCTTCGCCGCGGCAGAGTCATCCTAGCGCTTCGTCGCGCAAAGCCGAGGAAGATTTACAGTGTGTCGGACATCAGCACGTACAACTACTTGAACAAGCACAGTGGGCTTGCGCAGTGTGTCTTTGAAATCAGCGTAACGCTGTCTCGGTGGTCATGACGTCAAACCGCAAGCCAAGCTTCCCCTGGCGGGGAGGCCTAGGCAGTGCATTTCGCAGGTTCATGCTCTCGAAAGGCGTGCAGACGGCACTGCAGCTGGCCACAGGTGCCTTTGAATTGCAGAGAGTTTGCACTTGCACAACGACTGCATCCCTCCTGCTGGACTGCCCAACACATGGTGCACCTGCGCGAGCTCAGACCTAACAAACTGCGTGCCACCGGCCTGGGTATTACAGACCCCATGTACGCCTCCCTCCCGCAGGCACCTTCTTCGTTTCGCTGTTCTCGCTTGCGACGCCGCTGCGCTTCCCGCGCTCCTGCCTGGCCTCCATTTTCTTCCTGGCGGCTGAGCTCGTCGTGGCACAAGACGGGCACCTGGGCTCCCACCTGTTCGCCGGCGCAGCGCTCTTGGGGCAGCTCGTCCTGGGCATCCTGTGGGCAGGCTTCATGGTGAGTCTTTGACACCGGTCCACGACCCACAGCGTGTTGCATGCGCTCCAGCCGACAGCAATGGTCTCTCCTGCCGCTGTGCACGGCAGATGCTGGCGCATGCGGCGCAGGCTGCCTGGCCCATCCTTCCTGACCCACCCTGCCGTGCCTCGCCTTCTGCCTGCTGCGGCCCCCAAGGCCCTGACCCTTGATCGGTGGTGCTCCGCAGCTGATGTTGGCGCACGCGCCGGGGGTGGCGTACACCACCTTCCTGTGCCTCTTCTGCTGCCTGGGCTTCCTGCCGGTCGCGGCGCTGCGCGCGCAGATGGGGCCGCCGGCGCTGGGCGTCAACCTCGGCTACGGCTTCACCAGTGCGTTTCCTCACCAGGCGCTGTCATCGTGTGCCCTCCCCTGAGCTTGACCAGTGTGCCTTCCCTCCCCTGGGCCCAGCATTGGGCCTGTCCTATCCTGAGCCTGTCATTGCGGACTCGGGGAAGGCCACCGGCGCAACGGCGCCCCCGCAGGAGTTGGGGACGCCGATTTCCTGGAGTGATGTGCCGTCCCCCACGTTGGAGAGCCGATGGTTGGCAGCCAAGCCACCGAAGGCATTGACGGCCTGGAGCCTTTCGTGCTGCTCTGACTGGGCGTGGCTGCATGCGTGCAGTCATCAATGGCCAGTTCGACTGGGGCGCCAAGCAGCTGTGGACTCAGGTGCCATCATCACCGCCGGCCGGCTGACTACAGTCACATGACCTGCCGTGCAGCTGTGGCGCCGCCGCCCTTGCGCCATTCCTATGCCCCAGCGCACTTGCTGCACACGAAAATTATGGACATGCTGCAGCTTTTCTTCTTCTGCACGGGTGCCCCACACTTGAATGCCGCCGCACCGGCTGGATGCATCCACCGCACCTGCCACCACCTGCCAAGGAAGCTGTCCAGCATGTGCAAATGACACCGGTCCCCGCCATTTTGGCCAGGTGCTTGTGCCCAGCATCTACCTGGCGCTCATCACGGCGGCCGGCTGCCTGGTGGCGGGCTCCATGATGCTTACAACCTTTGCCAGCGACGAGCTGCGGGACGTGCTGGCGGACACCCTGCAGCAGATTGGCGTGTGCATCAGCGGGTACGCCGACATGCATGATGATGACGCTCTGCTGGGACTGCTACTTCACAACTCAATTCTGCCAAGGCGCTGGCAGAAACCCTGCAGCGGATCGGCGTGTGCGTCAGCGAGTGCGCCGGCCGGCTTGGGGGTCCAGAATTGTGATAGCCGGATTCGAACCATACTTGCCTAACGATGCACATGGGAGGCGCGGACATCCGCAGTCGCCAAAGACAGGGCAGCAGCCCGGCTGGCTGGCGCATGCTGGGCGGCAAGTTGTGGGCTTTTGCAATCGTGCAAGGGAGCGTCATGTACTCGTATGCTGCAAGTGGCCACGCTGTACGTTGCAGGCCCTGTTGCTGCGCCCTGCCTTGCATGTGGCCCCTGATCCAGCATGTGTGCACCGCTGCACAGCCTCTGCCGCCGCTCACACGCTCAAACCTTCTCAGGTACGCCAGCCACATGCTGATGCCGGAGGGCGCGGCGGCAGCGGCCCGAGCCGGCACCTCGGCGCCGGCCATCGAGCCGGTGAACGGCGGCAAGGGTGCTGCCGGGAAGGCGGAGCAGACCAGGCCCATCGGACCCGGCACCGGGCCGCATACACCGGTGCTTGTCTGCCTCCTGTCCTTGTGCCTGTGCAGCTGCTGTGGCCATGTTGTGGCCTTGCTGGCCTCCCACAGAGACAGCGTTCCACAGCAGTTGCGGGCCAGGATGCCCCCAGGCTCGCTGACTGCAGCTTGGCTGGCTGCGGCGTGCAGATCTTGTCGCTCTGGCCAGCAAGCGGACCCAGCAGCTGCACTTGTGGTGTTGCCTCACGTCTCACCTAACTGCCATCGGATGTGCATCGAGTGGGGCCCTACTCAAGCAGCCGGGCCTCGCAAGGAATATCACACACATCACACATTGTGCACATAACGTTCCGGCTTCGGTACCGGCTGCGCAATTAGTGGCTTTTCTCGAGCAGCCGGGCCTGAAGGAGTGTCCCGACCAGCCATGGGCGGCGCCGGCCGGCCAAACAAACACTGGCAAACGCTCACAACAGTGCGCCACTCGTGCCGCGCAGGTCTTGGCGTTCTTCGAGCAGCCGGGCCTGCAGGAGTACCACGACCAGCTGTGGGCGGCGACGGACCCGGCGCGGCAGCATGCGCCGCTGCGTGTCGCGACGCACGGCCCCCCGTCGGTGACCGTGCTGCTGCCGCGCATCCAGCTGGCGCGCCGCCTGCTGGTGGAGGTGTGTTTGTGGCATGCTTTTGACTCCGGCCGGACTTGTCCCTCCTCCTGTGATGCCTGGCTTCGCCCGCTCTGTATAATTGCACTGGCGGGGTAATTTTACCAAGGGACGTTGGGTGCAGCCTCTGCAATGCAGCTGCACTGCGCCTGCTGCTGCAGAGCCACCGATGCAGTCTCCGCCGGTGCACAGGATCCCGGCTGAGGAGCTTTCCCATGGGTCCAGACAGGGCTGTAAGGCAGCGTCGTGCCTTTCTGGAGCAGTTGCTGAACTGACGCCCTTCGGCAGGTTACGGCGGAGGCGCCTCACCTGAGGAGCCACCGGCTGTATCTGTGGTGCAGACGCGGCACCCTGGGTGCGCTGGGAACAGCCACACAGACCGTTTCTTTCGCAAACGGCCGCAACGGACACCTGATGGTGCATCTGCGCAGGCGATGGCAGAGCCGCCGCAGATGGGCCGCCACCGGCTGCAGCTGAAGTACTGGGGTGGCGCCCTAGGGGCGCTGGAAACGCTGCTGCTGCGTGCCGGCTCCCTGGAATCGGTGCTCACGTCCGCGGAACCGACTCTGGACGGCGCCCGGCTGTATGAAATCCTCGGTGGGTTGCTTTCTCTACAAAGCTTGTCAAGACTCTTGTGTCACATTTTGGAGTTGGTGCTGACAAGCGCCAAGCCGGTACTGGATGGCGTCCGGCTGCACTGCAAACTAGAACTGGGTGGGCTGCTGTTTCATGGGTGATCCAAAGTTGTACTGCCGAATCTGGAGTCGGTGCCAACGAGAGCTTAGCCGATGCTGACAAGCGCCCGCCTGCATGACATCTCAAGTGCGCCTTACAATTTGCAGAGCCCATCAGTTCAGTTTGAAACTGCAATGGCAAGCCCAAACATGCTTCCAGTTGTAGCTGCAAACGCCCACAGGGCACGGAATCCTAGCTGTAGCTTCTGTGCTTGCCCTGAGCTCTGTGCCTGCACCTCGCCTGACCTGGCGGCCGCGCATCAGACGTGCCTGCGTGCTGCAAGGCTCCAGCAGCAGAAGCGCGTGTCTAGCCGGCCTGCAGCGCTAACAACGGATGCCTTCGACATGAAACCTGCAGATGGAACGCAGAGGGCTGTTCTGTGGGAAAGGGACAACTTCGTTATACATATTTGTTTACATATATGCTTACACATTTTATGTACATTTTTTTGTTTCATCCCAGGTGTGGACCTGCTGCCGACGCTGCGGGTGCTGTTTGCGGAGATTGCCGCCTGCTGCTCATCCATGGCAACGTCCATGCGGTACCGGAAGGGCCTCGAGAGGGTGAGCCTGCTGTCCAAGCAGAACTATCGCGGGGGCCTGGAACAGCAAGGGCAAACTCGCCCCCGTCACTTGGCCGCGCTCGGTTTTGCAGCCCCTACGTGACGCAGCGGACAGTAGTAATATCAATCAAAGCTTGTCCAGCTGACTCGTTGCGAGTCGGCCGGCGCTGCAGGCGGCCGCCACGGCGTGGAGCTTGCATCTGGCGTGGACCCTCATAGCTGCATCACCCTCCGCGATTCGGATGGACCAGCTCGGCGAGCTGTTCGAAATGCGGCACAGCCGGTGCTGCTGACCGCGCTTGCAGCCGGCACGTATCTGTGGCGCTCACCCGCCTGAGTGCTTGAGCCTGGCCTCCTACTGCCGCCACAGGTGCTTCAGTCGGTCATGCGGCGAGGCCAGCTCAGGAGGCGCGGCGGCGGCTGCTGAACAGGGGCTTCCTTGCATGTTGACTGTTCAATAACGTGGCTCACCTCATGCTCGACCGGCCGGCCTGTCCTGACGTGCAGATGGACCGGTTCGGCAAGCTGTTCGACGCGGCATGGCCGGCGCTGGAGGCGCGGCTGGCGGAGCGGCTGCGGGAGGCGCTCACGCTGGGGCGGTGGGCGCGCTGGGACTCTCTTTCGGACGACCCCCTTGACGTGCCGCACCTGAAGGTGCGAGGCTGACCGCCGGCTGGTGTGCGCAGCAGCCAAGCTGCATGGCCGAGAACCGACAGTGCTGACAGCGGTCGGCGGAACGGGCTGGTGCAGCGACTACACTGCTGCTCACTCCAGATGACAGGCTCGGGGGCACCTGCTGATGATGGGGGGCCTGGTGGTATTGGCATCCTGGCCCTGTGCCGTGCCGTGCATGCCGCCTACGCCATCAGGCTGCAGCCCGGCAACCCTTCTTGACTCGCGCCGCGCTTCTGGAAGCTGAGACGACTCTGCCGTGCTGCGCCGGCCTCCGCAGGTGCGCAGCCTGATGTACGTGTCCACGCTGGTCAACGAGGTGATGCGCGCGATGGCGGGCGTGGAGGCGGCGTGGGAGGCGGCGGCGGCGCACCAGACCACCATTTGGCCCTTCCCGCAGCTCTCCCGCAACGCCGGCGGGAAGTACACCCGGTGCGTGTACTTCCCGGTGCGCATCTCGCTGCAGGGGGGTTGCTGCAAACGAGCGGCGCTTTTCCAGCCTGACGGAACTGGGAGTGGCTCGCTGCATCGCGTGCATCCCAACATCGTTGCACTACTCTTGCTGATCCTTCAGTGCTGTGCAACAACCCGCCTGCGGACATCGGCCGAGGTCACAGCTTGCAAACACAGCTACCTGGTTCATAAAATGCGCCAACTCAATGCCATCGTGTGACCGTTGCGCAGGGACCCATCTGCCAAGGTGGCGGCGGAGATTGCAGCAAAGAGCGCCGTGCATGAGGCACTCACATACGGCTGCGAGCCAGGCACGAAAGGGTACGACCTGGAAGCGGGTAGGCGGCAGCCCGCCGCGGGTCTGCCGCCCAGCGGCGGCGGCGCTCCGCACAAGGACCCGAGCGGCAGCGGGCGGCCTGGCGCCGGCCGGCGAGCCAGCCTGGACCGAGCCAGCACCAGCCGCACCAGCATCGGCAGCCTCGCCAGCGGCGGCGGCGGCTCACCGCGGTCGCCGCGGCTCGAGGAGAGCCGCAGCCCCGCGGCGGCGGCCCCGGCTCGGAGCTCAGCAGCCGGCGGTCGCTGCCCACGCCGCGGCTGCTGCGCGACTTTCAGGACGCGACGGCGACACAGGACGATGCGCCACGGCCGTTGGACGAGCCCTGCAAGAGCCGCGAGCAGATCAGACGTGCGCACCCTCCCTTGCAGACCCCCAGTCCGCATGAATGGCCAGGTGTCCACAGGAATGAACAATTAACAGACCAAGTGTCTGCAGGGTTGGACAGTCTCAGTCCCCTTGCGCTGGACTTGCCTTGCAAGTCTGCGGGCAGCATCGGCATGCAAGCCTCACACAGTCCCAGAAGATGCAAATCACTGGGATTCATGATCCCACTTCGTGATGCGCCGGCGCATGCGCTCAGCAAGTCCCGCGAGCAGATGCGACATGAGCGCCTCCTAAGTTGACCGCTTGTATTGTCGCGCGTGCTCAACCAAGTGCCGTGGGAAGACGAGGCGATGCCTCACGCCTGCTGCAAGAGTTCGGAGGATCAGCCGGGGAGATGGCAATCGCTTGACAGAGCACATGTGCGGCTCCCTGCATGTACCAGGGAGCTGCCAGCCGCCGCTGTTTGCTCTTGTGCTCACTGCTGACGCTGCCAGGTCCTGCGATTCGATTGGCGGCAGACGCTACATGCCTTTCCGGCAATGCGAAGGAGCAGCCGTGGTGATGACCGTCGCCTGGTGGGCTTTGGCCGTGCACCTGGCGCCTTCTGCGTGCGACTCCTGTGTGTGCAGAGGAGCTGGATCTGACTCTGGATTCGAAAGGGGCAACAGCTCCCGTCTGTGCGTGGCTCTGTGCAGAGGAGCAGCCGTGGCGGTGGAGTGCCACCTGGTGGCGTAACGAGGTGGGCTGGATCGCCTTCCTGGCGCCCGTCTCGCTGGCGCTGAACGTGCCGCTGTCCTTCCGGGCCATCGCGAAGACGGCCGGCCGCGAGTGCCGCGGCCTTGGTGCCACCTGGCGCGCCTTCAGGCGAGCATTTCTCCAAGAAGCAAGAGTAATGTGCGGGACATGGCCAGGAAGGTCGCGGCAGACGGCAAGGCACAAGTGCCGCGGCCTGCGTGCCACACTTGGTGGGCCATGGGGCAGCTTCCACTTTCTCGGATGATGAACTGGCCGCTGAGCGGGCATCAGGCAGGCTGGCAGCAAGGCAGGGCGACGCATGTGCAGACTGGAGCGTTCAATCAGCAATGTCCAGCGATCTCAAGCTGCCCACGCAGGACGAGCCGCAAGTGGCACTTCTTCATCAAGTACTACATCGTGTGCGCCGGGTCGCTCATCGGCATCTTCCCGCTGGCAGCCAACTTCCCCTCCATCCGCCCATGGAGCCCCCTGTGAGCACCCCTCGCACCCGTAGTCTGCGATAGCCGGATTGACCGACCTCGCACTGCTGCTCCACCTCCATTCGTGCAGCTGCTACAGAGCTTGTGTGCAGATGGTTTGTGCCGCAGCGGCGCAATGTGTCTCAGATCATGCAGGTGTTGCAGCCTTGCTGGGGTTTGGAGGCGTTCCGCAGCGACACCAGCAGGCTCAGGCTCTGCTAGACCCCCTGTTTCGCACCCAAAGTGCGATGTGCTGTGTCGCAGGTATGTGCTGTTCACAGCGATCGTCATCCTCAGCGAGCGGGTGCGATGTCCCGTCAATGCTCCTGCACCCTTGCCATCGTGCTTCAGCCGCCCACGGCGGCGTTCGGTCCCTTGACATGCTTGCACACCCTGCTCGCTGCACATGCCGCCTGCCTCAGTTGAGCCTGCAGGATTGCATCAGCCGGGTATGGATCAGCATTTCTGGCACTGCAGGTCGAGGCGACGGTGCAGAAAGGCATCTTCCGGTTCGTTGGCACAGTCCTCGGAGGTGTGAGATGCTGTCCTCACCCCTTCCCTGCGGCGGCACACTGACGTGCTCGAGCCATCTGCCAGTGAGGTGTCATCAAACACACAACACACACGGATTCCGCAGCTGGTTACCATGGCAGCAGACAGTGCCCAATGACCGCTGTTCCTGGTGCACAGCTACCGGCCCACTACAAACCCTGCACGCTGCCCAGACGCTGCTGCAGTCAGACCCCTCCGCCGTGCTGCGACCGCCCTGGTCGAGAGGCGACTGCTGATTGCTGACATGGCACCGGGCTTCAAGTTCCACATTGCCTCTGAACTGGTGTGCAGGCGTGGTAGGCTACCTGACGATGCTGCGCCACACCGGTGCCAGCAACCCCTACATCATCATGGCCGTCAACTGTGTCTGGGTCGCCATCGCTGCCTTCATTGCCCTCAAGGCCGAGTTCCGGTGAGCTGTGAAAAATCATATACGAAAAGCCCACCGCGGCCCTTTCTGCGTTGGACCGCGAGCAGGGTACCAGGCCGATGGCAGCGCCCGCTGCTGGTTGGCACCTTGGAGCTCACTCTGACGACACCTTGGCTCAGCGCTGATGCACAATCTCAGCTGAGCCATGTTACTCTTTTGTTGATATATTCTGACATGCCTGCCTGCACGGCGCAGGTATGGCGTGTTCCTGATGCTTTCGACCTCGCTGGCGGTGACACTCTGTCAGGTAACCGGCTGCATCACAGGCTTTCGGTTAGGAGTGAACTTGCAAATTGACGGGCCCGCTCGGCTGGTGCAGATGTAGCCGAGGCCCAAGCACTGCCTTGCATGAGCAGGCGCCTATCAGGCCGCAATACATGTTCGTCCCATGGCAGGGATCTCTTGCAGGCCTCGCATGGCCCCGCCTGTGCCTGCAGATGCTTGACTGTCTCGCATTGCAGAGGTGGGCTGAGGCCTGAGCTGCAGTTAGGAATGTCTGATCTTGTGTGCTGCAGTATGTGCCAAATTCTCCGGACGGATACACGGGCACGACCCTCTACTTCTACGGCCGCATCGTCGACATCTGCATCGGTGGGCTGCCTTGTACTGCCGAGTAGCAGTGGCGAGGGGAAGGGGGGGAGGGAAGGGAGGTGTGGCTTGCTTTACACAGGCGTTTCTTGGCCACGTGAGCGCTGCAGAACCGGCCTGCCGGGGCGCTCCATGTTGCAGTGTGCCGCATTCACTCATCATGTGAGGCTGGCAGCTTGTACAGCCCCTGTACATGATGGTTCATCTTGAGCAACTGGACCAGCTTGTCGACTCTGCAACCGGCGACTCACGGCGACTGCTCCTGCGCTGCTCCCGCAGGCCTGCTCATCGTCATCGGTGTGGACGTCCTCGTCCTACCCTGGTGCGCACCCTGGTGCCGGCAGAGCTCCCGAGCGCATTGCTGAAGCTCTCGCACAGGCGTTGTGAGGCATTGTGTGCACGTTCTGTCATGCTGTAGCAAGCGGATACACAGCCAGCCGTCCATTCCAACGCGCATCTCGATGCAGATGTTGCTTGCGACTTTGGTCTTGAGCGGCAGCGACACGGGAGGAGTGGCGTCGCTGGTTGCTGGGCGACGCATCCAACGCAAGCACATCATGCAATTCCTGAAGCCCCGCTCAGCTCCTGAACTGCTTTCTCACAAGCGCCCTGTGGAGGCGGCGCTGGGTAACGCCCACAGCTTGGCGGCATCACGACTACTTGTCGAATTTGCACTCGTCCATGACGCCAGGTACTCCTCCGAGGCGGCGCTGGAGGTGCTGGGCGATGCGTTCGAGGACGCCTGCCTGACTCTGGGCGAATTCCATCGCGTCTTGCACCACCAGATGTCGCTGCCAGGTAGCCCCGACTTTCGTTCCTCTTCTCCTTATACTCCTCTCTCACATGCTTCTCACTTTCCTCTTCGTACTCCTTTCTTTCTTTCTTCTTCCTCGTTTTTGCTGTCGCTGGCCAAACCTCATTGGTCCATAGATGATCCTGCATGCGATGCAAGTCCAGAAAAGGATGTGGCGGCGGCGCTCCAGTAGATCGACGGGTCGTTTTCGCCGCAGACTGTCTGTGTCAACGTGGTCTGCTGCGACCATGGCCGGCGTCGGTGCCGCGCCACGGCTGGAGCTGCTGCAGCCAAAGCTGACACCTCTGTGATGTGTTCCAGCCGGCGGCTGCAGCATGCATGCAGGGGGAGGAGGCGCCGCCTGCCAGGGGTCCGATGCTTCGCCACCACATCTGCTCTCGGTCACCCTGCCAACACGTGGTCGTTCGCACATGTGCGCGCAGCCGGCGGCAACGGCTCAGAGGGGGAGGAGGCACCAGACGCCGCGGGGCAGGAACGCAAGGTTCTGGAGGAGCGCATCGGGTGCGCTGAACCCCAAACTCTCACTTCAAACGGCTCACTGGCTCCTGACCGCGGCCCCTTGAAAAGGCTGGCGGTCCCGCCGACGGAGGCGGCGCCGCCTCTTTTGCGGCGCTGCGCCGCCTCAAGCCCAGCGCCCCAGCTGCTGCGCCGCGGAGCTGACAGGCCTGTGCATCGTGTCTGACGAGCAAGCTTTGCGGGACGCTGTTGAAGGGCTCATGCTGGTCCTCCACAGCAGAGCCTCGTGCGCAGGACTGCTGCCGCTTGCAAATGCCGCGCACAGCGGTTGGCGGGGTAGCAGCAGCTACTCCCCGCTGCAACAAATCTACCCAATCGTTTACAGGGTGGGCCGCTGTTGCTGCGGCCGCAGGCAGCGCATGGCGGAGTTGCTGGCGCTGCCTGTCGTTGCACGATGAACAGGTCCCTGCAGCACGAGGGTCTCTCTCCCCAGAGAACGATTGTGCCCATGTCTTGAACATCGCAGGCGACGCATGGCGGAGGTGCAGGTGCTGCTGTCGAAGGAGGTGGTGCTGTGGCACCATGGCTTCCTGGCCATGCCGCAGGTGCGCACCCTCTAAAACTTGCATGTTCAGCGATCAGCCGCTCTCCTGCAATCATGCTGCCTGTGACGCCTTGACGGTGTATGTGGCACGGTTGCCTGGGTTTGCTACGATGTGTGGCTGAGTAGCTGCCAACTTCAGCGTCCAAGCGTGTCGTTGCACCGCTGTCCGCCCGCGGGCGGCCTCGCATGCCAATGCATGGCGTCCCCACAAAGGCTCCTTGGTTGCGGATGCCTCTTGTCTGGCGGCAGCAATTGCCGCTGGTGCTGCCCTTATAGGGCGCTGCCCGCCAAAGCCTTGCGCCTGCGCCTGGGACAGACTTGTAGCAGAGCCAGTTATGCAGCTGCTGTGCGTGCCTGCCCGAGACTTTGCAAAGCAGAAAGAACGTGCAACCACCTGCACGCATGCCCGCAGATCGTCCTGGACCTGCAGCGGCGCATGGGCGCGCTGCTGCTGCGCATGACGGCTGTGGAGGCGATGCTGCTGCAGAAGCCGCTACTCACGGGTGCCTACTCCGCAGCGCCCTACCACTACATTTCCAAGGTGGGTGCTGGCGATTTCTGCGGTACTGCGACCCTGCCGCGCCATTCCCTGCTGCTGCAGACGCCGCTGCCCGACGCCTTTCCGGCAGCACCCTGCCACTACTCGTACAACTCCAAGGTCAGCACGTCCCGTGCATGTGATGCCCTGTTGCCACTTTGCAGGGATCGCGCTATTTGGCAGTGCATTCTTACCTTAGGCAGAACCTTTGGAGACTGGACCGAGCCTTGCCGCCTCCAAAGGCTGGGCAGAATTGTGCATTTGAACGTGCAGCGCCTTCCGCGTCGCTTGCCTGACACCCTCGGCGGCACAATGACAGCCCTGCTGCGTGGCTCAGAGCCTGGCGAAGGCCTTCCAGCTGATGCCTGAGCGCTGCTGCCGGTCCGCAGCCGCTGCGCCAGGTGTTCGACGACATCCACGAGGCGTCGGCGGCGGTGGGCCGCACGACACGGGTGCTGCTGGCGGGCGACGAGCGCGGGCATGTGCCGGTGCACCTGGAGGAGGCGGATGCCGCCATGCGTGACCTGGTGGCCGCCAGGTGCGGCGGGATGCTCTGGTCGGCGCCCTTTTCTCTTGGCCCCCCGCTTGTAGATCCCTCGCAAGCAGTGGAATCGAAGGCGGGCGGACGCCGTCATGGGGACCCGGTGACCACAAGCCCTGCAGCGCCGCCGGCTCCCATGTTCTGCTCCGATCCAAAACTTCTCCGAGTGGCAGCTGAGAGACGGACAGCTGGGGTTTGGAACTGGACATCAATAGAGGCGTCGCTGCGGCTGCGGTGGCCGCCAGGTGTGGGGACAGGGGCCCGGCTGGGACCTCTGCTTGTGACCGGTGTTCAGGCCTCCTGCCGGGGCCAAACACATAGGGTGCGGCGGCTGCAGCTGCCAGACTCCAATCGGCAGACGCCGGCCACTGGCAGGCAGTCCATCGCCGAGGCTGGCCCGCTGCGTAGGCTGAGCACACGCGGCAGCTGCCGAGCAGTGCAGACATCGATTGAAGGTCCTGTGTCCTGTGTCTCCTGCGCAGGCTGCAGCTGCGGGTGTCGTACCTGCAAGTCATCAGCGAGTACCAGGCGGCGGTACACAGCGGCGCAGTCAACTACCGCTCCCCCGATGACGCAGGTGCAGCAGCTCGCCTCCCCCCGGACCCTTTGGCGCGGACGGTGTCTGCTGGCCCCCACGATGCTGCCTGAACCCGCACCCTCAGCCGCAGAAACCTCGGCCGTACATCCGCTGCCCGCAGACCCCCAGCTTCGTGCGGCTTGGCTGTGCGCCTGCCGTCCTGTGCAAGGCCCTGTTGTGGTCCCCGTTCATGGACGGTGTCCTGAGAAATGCTGCCCTGCAGCATCCAGCCCGGCAGCATGGCGTCGTAGCCGTGGCTGACAGCCTTCCGCGGTGCCGATGACTTCCTGAGAAGCTCGTGTTTCATGCTGGTGCAGTGCGGTGGCTATCCTACTCCTTCTGCATGTCCGATGCCATTGACTCGGTGCGTCGCACGCGTTTTGTTTGGTTCGATATGCAACCTTAATTTGAGATCTCACCTTGCGAGCAACGCCCGCTCCGCCTCCTGCACGAGGGCGACCCTTGACGACGGCGACCCATCCAGCCGCATGCTGCTTGTGCGGCATCTTTATCACCTGCAGATGGAGAGGCTGAACGCCTCATCCAAGGGCCCCTCCTGACACGGCTTGTCATGGCCGTCTGGCAGGTCATCCTGCTGAGCAATACGGCACGCGCCAACCTCTTTCTGGCAAATCGCTGCACCAGGGGTGGCCCTTCCGACATCAAGTTGCGCTCCTATCTGGGCCTCAAGCCGCGCGGCCATGCTCAGTCGGTCGACTACGCCAGCATCTCGGCGGGGCAGCCCTTGCCACCTGGCGCGGGCGGCGGCAGCAGTGGTGGCGGCGGTGGCGCCAAGTGAGCGGAGACGGAATGAGGTTTTAGAGTTGAGAGTGGCTGCCGCAGCCAGCGTTGATGTCTTCTTTTCCTCGCAAGAGGGGCTCAAATCGGTTCTGAAAGGAGCTTTCATGACAACTTTCTAGCCTGGAGTTGGAAATGTGGAGCCAGTTGCGCACGGCTTTGCCAATGTGAGCAGCGGTAATTTAGCATTGACATGCCAGCTTGACATGAATAGAATGCGAGCAGTGATGACCCAGCGCTCATGGAAGAAAACCAATCGATACCACGTTTCCTCTTGCCACTCACTCTGTGGTGCGCCTGCATGTGCAAGTCCCAGCGTGCGGTAACTGTGTCAAGTGAGCTGTGAAATTGTCCATTATTGGATCATCAATACGAATGTGTTTTGACCTTGTTACATTCCATGCTCGTTCACTCTAGAGGTGCAGCTTGTGCCAAGCATGTGCATTTGAGCTTGTGCGTGTGTCGTGACATGGCTACTGTAGCGCCGTGTTTCTGCACTTCAGGTCGGCTGTTGAATTTGCAAAGCGCAGCGGTCCTACGGCGCACCGGCAGGGCGGCGGCATCGCCGCAATGCGCTTCGTCCTCTTGGCCGCCTACACAGTAGACTATATTGTGTGATAGAGTTGTTGGAAGAAACGCTCTGGGCTTCGTCTAGCAGCCAGGCGAGTAGGCATGCGCAGAGTGCTACACAGCTCGGCAGCCATGATAGCAGAATTTTCACAGCGGTTTGGCTGATGCATGGCCTGCAATGCGAAGTCAAGCCAGACGCTGTGCCCGTTCTGGCGCCGAGCTCCGTGGCGGGCTTGAGAACATTGCACTTGCTGCAAGTCTTCATGTCCGGCCGCCCCTGTGGAGACAGCACGCACCTGTGTTCTTCTTCATGTGGTTGGAGGCCAAGTCGACAAACGAAAGCGATCCTACGGTGTGGAGGCTGCTGCAAAAGCCGTCCTCACGATGCATCTTGCAATGCCTTTTGTGAATGTGGCGTGTGCCAAAACACCTAATCGGCAGCAGCAGCATTGCGCGCCTGTCTTGCCGCCTGCGCGCCCCCGCGCCAGTCGAGTGATTTTGCGTTAGTACAGGGAGTTGTATTAAATCTTGTGAAGACGCAAGATGATCTCGCCAGCGCCAGCCAACATCACACACAGCAGACGGCAACATCAAAACATCACACACAGCGGACGGCACAGCAGACGGCGCCAGCCAACATCAACCACAGCAGACGGCACAGCAGACGGCGCCAGCCAACATCAATCACAGCAGACGGTCGAGATGCATTGCACTTGGCCCTTGTTCAACAAGCAGCAGGTTGGGCGTCATGTGGCTTGCAGTTGGCCGTTTAAAACGCGAAGCTTCTGCAAGGAACATCCTGGGCAGGCAGATGGCATCCATCACCTAGAACCGATTACGTGTAGTCCGAGATTGGCCGGCGGTGGCCACACCTGGTGCAAACCTTCGCCTCGAATGGCGCAGCTGTATTACAGAAGAGGCGCACAAGTCTCCCATCAGCAGCCAGGCGCTCCGCCCGCGCCTTCGTCTGTGGCGCCTGTTCAACTATGGTGGCATCGAGATTTACAAGGCCCATGGGGATGAGGCCTTTTACCCTCCCCTTAAGTATAACTGTTGGTGCCAGCTGGTATCTACCTTTAGCCAGCTTGAAAAAAATACAAGAATCCTGCCACCTTGACCAATTCTTTTATTTGCGCGCGGCGCAAATAGCCGCCTGCCGGGGCTGATGCTGCGTCTCCGCGCAGGCGGAGAGGGGATCGCACATTACCACATTGGTCAATAGTTTCCCTCACTCATCAGCCAACTCATTTTGTTCCCTCGCTCAGCTAATTTGGCGCATGTCGAGATGCTACCGCAATCTCCTCCTGCATTGCAGCGTCTCATTGCAGCACCAAGCAGAGGCTACGGTGATGCATGCCGCAGGTCGCTGTGCAAGGCTGGGCGTCTTGCCAATCGGATCTCACGCGGGAGTGCCTGCGGAAAAATAAAAATAAGCCAAAAATTGGAAGGTAGGTCGTGAAGCGTTCTCTGACCGATCGTGGGGGACGGCTGTCCTCAGCTGGTCTGCCAAATATTTGAAATGAAAGACCAAACACGATGAGAATTAGGGCGTTGTCACTGCTCGCATGCCATTAAGGGACAAAGCTTCACTGGCCGTGGTGATACCCGAGTCCGGCACGAGGGGGGCGGCGAGGGGGGCGGKRGGGGGGCGAGAAGGGGGACGACGACAGGGGCGGCAACAATCTGGCCCCCCTTGCCGCCAGTAGGCTTGCCGGGCGCCGTCGGCTTGCCGGGGGCCGTCGGCTTGCCGGGGGCCGTCGGCTTGCCGGGCGCCGTCGGCTTGGCGGGCGCAGTCGGCTTGCCGGGCGCCGTAGGCTTGCCGGGGGCTGTGGGCGTGCCGGGGGCTGTGGGCGTGACGGGGACGGTGGGCGTGCCGGCGGCTGTGGGCGTGCCGGGTGCTGTGGGCGTGCCGGAGGCTGTGGGCGTGCCGGGGGCTGTGGGCGTGCCGGGGGCTGTGGGCGTGCCGGGGGCTGTGGGCGTGCCGGGGGCTGTGGGCGTGCCGGAGGCGGTGGGCGTGCCGGGGGCTGTGGGCGTGCCGGGGGCTGTGGGCGTGCCGGGGGCGGTGGGCGTGACGGAGACGGTGGGCGTGCCTGCGGCTGTGGGCGTGCCGGGGGCTGTGGGCGTGCCGGGGGCTGTGGGCGTGCCGAGGAAAGTCGGCGTGACGGGGACGGTGGGCGTGCCGGCGGCTGTGGGCGTGCCGGGCGAAGTCGGCGTGCCGGGGGAAGTCGGCGTGCCGGCGGTT
Source organism: Deuterostichococcus epilithicus (assembly GCA_033439295.1). Classification (NCBI taxonomy): domain Eukaryota; kingdom Viridiplantae; phylum Chlorophyta; class Trebouxiophyceae; order Prasiolales; family Stichococcaceae; genus Deuterostichococcus; species Deuterostichococcus epilithicus. The sequence continues at coordinate 244,866 of JAVTLE010000004.1, read as the reverse complement.
GTTGGCGTGCCGGGGGCGGTCGGCATGACCGGAGCGGTGGGCATGCCAGGAGCAGTTGGCTTGCCGGGGCCGGTAGGCGTGACCGGTGCGGTGGGTTTGCCGGGGACAGGGACGAGGGTGGGGGCCGGAGTAGGGACTGAAAGAACCACCCGCATGTCAGCCTCTATATGGTGATTGCCGATGAGATTCCAGCATGCAACACGGACTGAGCCCCAGCGTTGCATCTGCTGCTTCACAGCGACAGGAAGTATGAACAGACACCGTTTATCAGGCTCAACTTTAGATGCAAAGGAGAACGAAGCCTCCTGTCAGGCAAGACGCACCAGGAGCAGCAGCCGCATCAGCGGCTCCAGCAGCAGCAGCAGCAGCGGCTGCGAGCCAATGCACGTGGTGCAGCGTCAGGCCTCACCACCAGAAAGATGTGGACATCAGTGAGGAACGGATTGGTCATCGGATAGGCAGGCAAACAGCTTGCACTGCAATCCATTGATTGTTCAGTGCATTGCAGACATCCAGCAGCACATGAGTCGAAGAGTCACCAGCAGCAGCGCCGGCGGCTGCCGCAGCAGCGGCCGAACCACCGGCTGCCACTGCTGCAGCAGCGGCGACACCCGCAGCCGCTGCAGTCGCTGCATTTGAAGCAAAGCACCAGCAGGTCAAAATCTAGACATGAGGCATGCAGTCTCAGCATACGCTTCAAGCAAGGTCACCGCTCATCACAGTTCATGCACTGCAGCGCGACACACTCGACCCAAGTCAGATTCGACTTGGAGCTTAAGCTTCATCACATCAAAGTCAGGCTACTTGTGCCCACCTGCGGTGCCGCCTGCGGCGACGGCAGCGGCAGCGGCAGCTCCAGCGGCGGCGGCAGCGACAGCCTTGGCACCGGCAGCTGCGGCCGCGGCTGCGGCTGCAGAGTGTGTTCGGATGACGGTGTAAGAATGCAGGCGTGGCAGAATCCGAGATCATAGCCATTGGCTCACAAATTTACATGTATGGTCACCAAACTCGGCCAACAGGTGACAAGTAAACGGCGTGCAAAGCAAATTGAAACTCCAGACACGGGTTGATGGCCCTTGTCAGCAGACAGCGCGCCCGTTCCTGCCGCGGCGACAGCCGCGGAGGACAAGCCGGCGGCGGTGGCGGCAAAAACGGCCTGCTGGCCGGCCTCTGCAGGTGAGATGAGGATGATGCTTGCAGGCGGCGGCGGCGGGATGGCGAGCAGGACGAGCTTCTTCTGGTCCTGCACAGCCACGCGGCGACAGACGTGGCTGTGTGTCACTTCTGGCATTCCCAGCCGCTGCACTCCTAATGAACGCGCAAGCCAGGTTGCCAATATACACCCCACACCCCTTTTCCCCATCTTGCGTGCGCCTGAGCAGCAGCGTGCAGACTCTGACGACAGTGAACTCGTGAAACAGGTTGGCCGTGCAAAAAGCGACCAGTAGAGGTCGGGTCATGTACACACCGAGACCGGCTGCTGGTCGTCCTGGATGACGAGGGCTGCCAATCAATGGCACAAGGGTCCACAGATCAGAGCTCTCGATGACAGCCACGTGTGCGTCATCAGGTAAGCACGTGTGTGTGACCCGACCAATTGGCAGCGCAGCGCCTTGTTGCAAATGCTCTCTTGGCGCATCCACCAAAGGGTTGACAGGCAGCGGTTATGCGCTGTCCTAAGTCAAGCAACAACTACATCTCCAGGCTATGGGCGCTCTGCAACACTTCTCGGGAGTGCCAGGCGACAGGGTGCACTGTTATCAGTTGAGCCGGTTGGGCTCCCTACCTGGGTTGCTTTCGACCGGGATGAAGACGGGCAAAGAAGCGGCGGTGGCGGCAGCCTGCATTTGGAGTTTAGACTGTGAACTTCAAGGATGATCCCAGGTTTATTATGCAATAGCTTGATAATCAAATGGCGACGTACACGCCCCACCTGCAGAAAGTGCCAGAAGTGGGCACGACCTTCCAGTCTAGGACGTGTGAAGCGAACACAAGAAGCCCGAAATGACAGGCTACAATGTCGGAGACAGGGAACAAGGCCATGCATTTGAAGGATGTCGATGTGCGGCGCACCGCTGCAGTAGCGTCGCTGGAGGAGGTCAATTCTGTAGCGCCTGATGCTGCAGAGCCTAGCCGCCAAAGGTGTAGGGACTGGTCGTCATCTCGGTGAGTAGAGTAATGGGATCCGAACGACTGCAGTGCGGCGGTGCGGCGGCCGGCACAGCAGCCAGGTGAGTCATGCATGGTGTTGATCTCACAACAAAGGTAGTTTTCATTGGTGCCTGCTTCACGAAGAGAGGCCAGCAATAGGGTGTCAGATGTTTGTATCCCTGTGCAAAAGCTGCTGGACATACTACTGACCTGCTGCTGCCACGTCTGCTGCTACGACGCTGCTGCCCGAGGCGGCGCCTGGCCGGACAGAGCACAATTACAGGCCGTCACCTTGACATATGGGCATCAATCAAGGTAGGTGGGGAAGGAGAAAAGCGACAATACGGCCTGGCAGCACGCAGGTGGCTCAGTGCAGCGTGCGGCCATGCACACAAAAGGTCATGCAGAGTCATCGATGAAGATGTGCCGGCTGGCAATTGCGCCAGTTGTCAGCAGGAGGGAGTTCACTCAGGTTGCAAGCGCTGGTCCGACCTGCTGCGGCAGCACCAGAGGCTGCAGCGCCGGCGGCCGCCGCGCCGCCCTGCAAAAGATGGCGGCCGGCCAGCAGGTGTCGCAGCTTCGTCTCATGCGTGCAGGCACCTGCACTGGCAGTGGTGCAGATTGTAAATACCTGGTAAGGGAGCAGCAAATGTGCACTCACACGCGCGCTGGCGGTTAAGAGAAAACGATATTAATGTACACCTTTCAGCTGCATAAATGCAGCTGCCCTGCCAGCGGAGATGGCAGAGAGAGAAACCTGCAGGGCGTTCGCAGGCAACTCACCTGCAACAAACGCTACCCAGAGCAGTGCGCTCATAATCGCCCTTGTACGCGCCATGGTTTGACCCGCCCGTTGCACACAACTGATGAGCAGGAGTCCGCACCGCAGCAGGAGAAGCCGGCGGCTGTTTACACGGAGCACGTCGACTCGTCTGCGATGTCCCCAATCATCACTACCGCCCGTGCAGCCAGAGATTGTACGACAGGCAAGTGCGAATGTGAGTCGGCTTGCTCTGGTCAGCTACAATCACCGGCAGACCAAATTATTGGGACCTACGCCCCAAGCCTGGCCCGCTGGCCAAGAGGCGACCAGTTTCATTCACAAGCGACTGCTTTGATATTGCCGTGCTCGGCACCAGCACGCCTGACACTGTGTCCATCAGCAACGCGGCTCCTTGAGCGCTTCCTCCACTTGTGCAAGGGTTGGGCTCTCAGCAGGCTGCGGCGCACGCGCAAGGGGGAGCTGCTGCGCCCGTGTTGCCTTTGCAGGGTTTGTCAGCGGTCCGCCGTGCGCCTGTGGCGGATGCCTCTGCAAGCTCGGCTGCTGCTGCTGCCGCTGCCTGCCGAGCACCATGCACTGGGGCACATAAGGTGGAGATGCCCGGCAGGGCGTCGTCCGGCGCTGTCTTTGTTGACGGCGCCGCTGACAGGCTGCGGTATGCAGTCTACCCGCACCCACCACTTGGGGCAGGCGGCAGATGCACTTCGCCGCCCTGCAGGCGCTCCGTGTGCTGGCGGCCCGCAACGTCAGCCTGTCGTACGTGGCTGCCAACGCTGCCGCCGGCGCGCCTGTCCAGACGGCCGCYSGSAAGAGCACCGGCGGCGGCGGCGCCCCCAGCWACAGCGACGACGACGAGCAGCCGCAGCCGCTGCCTCCGGGCTGCACCAGCCAGGGCAGGCAGCGGGCCTCCGGCAGGCGGCAGCGGGTTGGCGAGCAGCCCAAGAACAGTCCGCCAGCACCGCCTGACGGCGCTGTGCGTGCGGCAGGCCAGAGCGGTGTCGGAGGCCCGATTACTCGCAGCACGGCTGGCGATCGAGCTGGAGTACCTTGCCATGCTGTGGCCAAGGCGCTACACCGGCGAGCCGTCTGCTGGTGCCGCTTCTTGTGCAGCTGCGTGGGGTGCTCCGGGCGCTTTGTATATGTGCTCCACGTCAGCTGCCTGGCAGCCAGATGGCAATGTGATGGCAGCTAGGTGGCAGGCAGACGGCAGCCAAATGGCAGCCAGATGGCCAGCCAGTGATGCAGGTTCACCTGTTTCGGTCTACTACTAGTATAGTATAGTGGGGTGCAAAAGTTTTCGTCCTGACTTGCCAAATTCATAGCACTTAGATCTGGCTGTTACCCGCCCAGTGCCAGAAAGCCCTGACACTGGAGAATACTTCCGGACACATGGGGCATGAATCCCCTGTCCAACGTGGAGGGTTTCTTTGATAGACAACATAGACAGAAGTGTGCCCGCCCTGTGGTACACACCCCCATGTTTGAGGGCTACCTGTGGCGGTTCCAGCAATCTGATGGCGCCGCCCTCCTAGCCAGCAGTAGAATAATTTCCAGACTCCTGAATGTGGGGTACTGCGCCGCAGTAAACGCCTCCCGCAGCCGCGACAGCCGGAACTGGGTGATTGGAGACAGCCAGAAAGAAAGGGCAAACGTTCCCTTTCCCAAAAGTGGTGCTCCAGCAGTGATGGCAGCGCTGCAGCGTCCCCCACCACCCTGCAGGTGTTGCTTACACTCATGTCCCTATTTTGTTGGCCGGTGCCGCCGCAGCCTCGCGCTGTGCGCGGCGTCGCTGCCGGCCGAACCAAGCCATGTCACCATCTGTCGTTACCAGCCTTTGAAATGGTAACACCAGGCAGCCCACCTTTCGCTCGACTAGTCGCCCCTGGCCGTGCCCTTCTAACAGGAGCTCGGTGAAAGGGTCTAGTAGCACGACTGATTCAGCGGCAGGGTGCCAAGCTGTGCAACAGCCGCTTCAATTTCTTTTCAGCCCAGCTGTCAGACAAGGGACGAAAAACTTTTGCACCGGACATTAGTGATAAGAATAATAAGAACACACGAAGTTTCAGTTTTCAAGTGCGGCGCAAACAACTCCGTGCTCGGGTTGTTGCAGCATCCCCGCACAGGCGGAGAGGGGATCGCACAAGTGTCAACCAGCTCCCTCCCTCATCAATTATGTTCACTCAATTCCCTCATTGATGGACCTTGGCGCATGCCAAGATGCTACCGCAAAGTGCAGTCCTGCTGCGTCGCAGCGTCTAAATCTCACCAAGCGCAGGCTGCAGTGCATGCCCCAGGTCATTGTACAATGCTTGGAATCTCGCCAGTCGGATCTCACGTGGGAGTGCCTGCGAGCAACAGCCTGGGCCTCAAACTGCAGGCAGGTAGTGATGCAATGTGTGACCGTGTATGAGAGATGGCTACCCTGCCAAAGACATGGATCCAAAGACGAACCACAACGACAGGCTGGGACGTTTTCCACTGTGGAATGCCGGGAGGAACGAGGCTTCACCGGCACTGGTGATGCCCGTCTCTGGGAGGACGGGGGCGATAAGGTGGCGGGGGCGAGGAGGGGGACAACGAGGCCGGCGACGGCCTTGGCGGTGGGAACCTTGGCGGTGGGGACCTTGGCGGTGGGGACCTTGGCAGTGGGGACCTTGGCGGTGGGAACCTTGGCGGTGGKGACGGCGGCAGTCGGCAGGCCAGGTGTGGGAACGGCGGCCGTCGGCAGGCCAGGAGTGGGCACGGGAGCGGCCGTTGGCGTGCCCGGGACCTTGGCGGGCGTCGGCTTGCCGGTGGCCTTAGTAGGGGCCGCAGTTGGGGCTGCGGGAGACCAACCCGCATGTCAGCCTCTACATAATGCAGCAGGGACTGAGCCCCATCGTTGCGTCAGCGGGTTCACATCAGCGGGAAGTGCGAGCATGCCTTGTCTGTACACCCGCAACTTCAGACGCACAGGGAACAACGCTTCCTGTCAGGCAACACGCACCGGGAGTAGCCGCAACCGCAACGGCAGCAGCAGCGGCGGCGCCAGAAGCAGCAGCAGCGGCTGCGAACAGTTTTTACTGCAGCGTCAGGCCTCACAATTGGCGTACAGAGTTGGGACGAGCTGCACAGGCGCGCCTCTGTTTGCCGAGAAAAATTCAGGGGCAAAAATGTGTCCAAAGATGACGGTGAGCTGCAGAAGCATTGGAAGCCGCCAAGACAGCAGATGGTCATGCGCACCAGCAGAACCACCGGCCGCCACGGCGACGGCTGCAGAACATGCGGAACCCAAAGCTCAACAGGAACGACGCGATTATAGGATGGGCAGGCATATACATTGCAAGAACTGTTGACGAATATGCAGCCCTTCCCAACTACTCGGAACATTCAACAGCGCATGAGTCGAAGAATTACCAGCAGCAGCGCCGGCGGCTGCTGCAGCAGCGGCCGAACCACCGGCTGCCACTGCTGCAGCAGCGGCGGCACCCGCAGCCGCTGCGGCAGCTGCGGTTGAAACACATACCTCCATGTCAAAGCCAGCATATGATCGCGATTTACACAGGATATAATGAGGTGTAAGGGAGCAGTATTTTTTGAGATACTCGTTATGAAGCGCGTCACATTTGGTGAAAAGCTCGACCAAAATCTTCACCTCATCAAACTCAGATCACCTATGCCCACCTGCAGAGCCGCCCGCGGCGACGGCAGCGGCAGCGGCAGCTCCAGCAGCGGCGGCAGCGGCAGCGCTACCACCGGCAGCCGCCGCCGCGGCTGCGGCTGCAGTTTGATCAGATGACGGTGTACGAATGCAGGTGTGGCAGGATTCGAGGTTATGGCCATCAACTCACTAAGTCTGGTCACTAAGTCTGGTCACTAAGTCTGGTCAACTCACTAAGTCTGGTCACTAAGTCTGGTCACCACACTTGGCCGACATATTGGCCTGTACAGGTGACATCTGAACAGCGTGCAAAGCACATTGAAACTCCAGACACGGGTTGATGGCCCTTGTCAGCAGACAGCGCGCCTGTTCCTGCGGCGGCGACAGCCGCGGAGGAAAAGCCGGCGGCGGTGGCGACAGAAATGGCCTGCTGGCTGGCCACTGCAGGCGAGATGAGGATGCTTGCGGGCGGCGGCGGCGGGATGGCGAACGGTAAGAGCTGCTTCTTCTGGACCTGTGCAGGGACAGACGCGGTTGTGCGTCACTTCTGGCATCTCTAGCCACTGCACCCATACTAAACATATAAGCATCACTGTCAGCCCCCAATCTCGCATACGCCTGAGCAGCAGCGTGCAAGCTCTCCCTGCCAACACCCGAAACAAGCTGGCACAAGTGGCACAAGGTCGTGTGCACACCGAGATGACCGGCTGCTGGTCGTCCTGGATGACAACTGCAAGGCAAGTGGCACGAGTGTCCACATGTCAAAACTGTTGATGACAGCCACGTTTGCATTGTTTCATACGCATGGTTTTGCGAGCCGACCAACTGGCAGCGCAGTGACACGTTGCACATGTTCTTGACGCAAGTCCGGCAAAGGGTTGATAGGCGGCGGTGTGTGTGCTTTTAGGTCAGGAACGAACATGGGCGCTCTGCTGCGACATGTCTCAACAATGCCAGGAGACAGGTAGCACGATGTTGACTGAGCCGGTCGCGCCCACTACCTGGGGTTGTTTGGACTGGGGTGAAGACGGGCGAAGAAGCAGCGGCGGCGGCTGCCTGCATTTGGAGTTCAACAGTGCCCAGGTTTGATTTTGAGAGTGATCCCAGGTTCATGCAATAAATCGAGCCTCAAGTGGCGACAGACGCGCCCCCCACCAAAAAAGTGCCAGAGCTGGCACCACCTATCCAGTCAAGGCCATGAAAAGCGAATGGAAGAAGGCCGAAATGACAGGCAGCAATATCAACGACAGGGAACAAGGCGAAGCAGTTGAAGGATGTCGATGTGCGGCGCACCGCTGCAGCAGCGGCGGAGCCTGATGCAGAGCCTAGCGGCCAAAGGTAGAAAGAGGCCGTCACTTCAGTGAGCAGGGTGATCGGATCCGAATGACAACAGTGCGGCGAAGCAGTGTGCCAGCAATCAGCCAGCAGATGAGACATGCATGGTTTTATGCTCTCGACACATGTGTGTGTTTTGGTGCCTGCTCCATGAAGACAGGCCAGCAATAGGGTCTCTGCGATGTCTGCATCCGTCTGCAAAAGCTGCTGGATGGACTGACCTGCTGCTGCAGCGCCTGAAGCAGCAGCTGCGGCTGCCGCTGCGGCAGCGGTGCCCGATGCGGCGCCTGAGCAGATACAGCAGAAACACAGGCCGTCACCTTGAAGTTTTATATTGTCTAAGCTGAGGGAGTGGGGAAATCTGCCACCATGGTCAGGGCAGCAAGCAGGTGGCTCAGCAGCAGCACAGTGGAGCATGCGCGCACGGTGTTATATAGAGTCATCGCTAAATGTAAGCTGGTTGGCGTTCGCGTCAGTCGTCAACTTGAACGACATCACGTAGGACGCAAGTGCGGGCCCGACCTGCTGCGGCAGCTCCAGGTGTAGCAGCGCTGGACGCCGCTTGCAATAAGTGGCGGCCGGCCAGCGGGTGTTGCAGCTTCGTCTCATGCGCACATGCGCCTGCACCGACAATGGTACACATGTAACTGCGCCACTTTCCCTGTAAACCCTAGCGCCCTTTCCCACGCGCTCTGTCGGTTGAGAAAAAAGATAATTCATTACACCTTTCCAGCCTCACGCAGGCTGGTTAGTAGGGTTCGAGATGACATCTCACAGCCACAGCCCTGGGGGACACATACAGCTTCGGCGGATTCTGGCTGGACGCCGCGCCTCAATACTGCTTGGCCATTCAGCTACACAGGCTGGATCCTCGAAGCAGCGGCAAAAAGCAGATTTTGCGGGAAGACGTTACCGCCAATGCCTCGTTTGGCGGTTCACAACGTCTGCGGGGCTCTGCATGTCTTCACCCCGAGGCAACTACAGCGCAACGGCTATTGCATGTGCCTAAATGCAGCTGCCCTACCGGCGGAGATCGATGGCAAAGCGAGAACACTGTACAGGGCGTTCGCGGGTGACTTACCCGCAATCGCTACAAACAGCAGTGCGCTGACAAGCGCCATGGTGCGCGCCATATTTGACCCGCCCGTCAACGTGGTGCGGCAAGCAACTGACCAGTGGTCGGCACCGCAGCAGGAGAACCCGGCGGCTTTTCGCAGTTTGCACGGAGCCCGTCGACTCGGCTGCCCTCAATCACTCCCGAGCGATCGTGCAGGTAGAGGTGGTGCGAGAAGCGAGTCAGTTTTGCGGATATGAGACGGGCTTTGTAGGATGACCTTTATGATATGGTCGGCCAGGATCACCCGAAGACCAAGTTTTGGCCGTCCCCAAGCTGGCCGCTGGCCATCTTGCCGGATGTCATCATATCGCACCAATATTCCTCGGACCCATGCCAGGGTGTCAGACGCTACATTTGTTTGCCTGGTACGGTGCAGAACAACGATTAAAGGTATCCGCAACTACAGGCCCGTTTTGCTACGCCATGCCATGCCAGCGCCGCCGCCGCCGATTTAAGTGTTTTGATATTTTCAACGCCCAAGCCGCCAATGACTGGTGCAGACCTGTTTGCAAGCTAGTCCTCGTTGGCAAGCACATGATACTGCCGCAGAAATTTCGTCTTTAACGAGCCTGCTACAGACATGCATCCACCGCATGCAGGACGTACGCGAGAAATTTTGGCTGCCAGATCCACTTGCAGTCCAGTCGCTCCAGGTCTACGTTGCTCACCTTCCACATTGTTCTGAGTCTGTGCCGTAGTCGACATGCATCTGCAAGCCGTTGTGTGTTACTGTGCGCCGCAGCAGTCTGGTTGCCCACTCATGGCCGCCGCTTGATGAGGTGTTTTCCCTGTCGTCCGACGGCCACCATCACGAGCTCGTCGCAGCAGTGCTAGCAGCATGTTGATAAGCAATGCAAGCACCACTGCAACACCTTGTCATGCACGAGCAAACACAGAATCCGGCTGCATTGCAGCCACGCCTGCACGGCAGTCGCTGCGTGATGCGCCATATCAAAATCCCCAACATGCGGCAATTTTGGAGCTTGTAAGACAGAGAACACGCTACACCGCATCGACACTGTTACGAGATGCTGCCCCTGCTGTTCGATCCAGCTGCTGCGACAGTACCCGCTCAACATGTATCCACATAAGGCTGTCATGGCGGCGGCGGCGGCAGCGGCGGCAGCCCCATGATGTGATATACAGCATGCCGCACCTGCCGGGAACACCATTCTTAAAGCTTGTTTGCGGATGCCCCGTTGAGGTTTGGTGCAAGGACTGGATCTAGAGCTGGCTGTCCGGCCTTTTGCTCCAGTCGCGAGTTTGTTGTCGGTCCGACCGTCATTTGCTTCAAGCATTGTCTGCTGGTCAGCGGAGGACCTGCATTCGGGATATTGCGAGCCCTAACCAGCTTAAGTGAGGTTTCGAGATAAGAGCCTTGTCATCGACAAATGACTTGATGCGAAGGCATTCTTCAGTCTCCGATGCACCACGGCTGCCGAAAGGGTGCCTGCGCCTAGCGTAGATAAATAAGTGGCGGCAGCCGTGCGGGCACAGGCAGGGAGGCATTAAACGCTGAACACATAATACACACTTCGATTATGGTGCAGCAGCGGCTACTAGAGACGCTATCGCAATTGCTCGATCGACACCACAGACAAAGGCGATTTCCCTGGAAGCCTGGGTTGTGGTATCGGCTTGAGGCTTTCCTCGTTTCGACAGCATTTCAGAAGGTGCGTCGGTAGATTAGCGGCGCCACAGGCCGCATCTCGTCCGATTGGTTGCGCTATGGTCCCCAATCTTGCAAGCGGCAAGCAAGGTACATAAGCGGCTTCTGTGTGACACGAGAGGCTCCTTGTTTGGCGCAGGCGGCTCAGCTGACAACAGGTATGCGCTGCGGCTTGTCTGTCGCCGACGTCATTGATTGGCTCTGAAGTGCTGCACAGCATGGCAGCGCATTTTTCTGCTTCAGTTGATGAGGCATCAGCAGTGTGTTACGCATGGTGTGGGCTGAGCTGCCAGCAGCTGTCCGGCTCGAGCGTCCAAAGCTTGCGAGGCTCCTGAACCTCTAAGCATCGGCACAGGCCAGGGTGTTCTTCTGCAGGGGTGTTCTTCTGCGCGCTTTTCACCTTCGTCCGGCCGATGCGCTTCCCACGAGCCTGCCTCTCGCCCATCTTCTTCCTGTCCGCCAACTTGGTGAGGCAAAGCATATGCGGAACGGCTTCAGTACAATCCGAAGGCCTTGCCGCACCTGTAATGCAGGTGCCCCTGTAAGCGCACAGCTTGCTTACTCGAAATGCCACGAGGCGGCGCCTTTGCTGAGCTGCGCCTGTGGCTTGCTGCCTCGAACTTTGAAGCGATCGAGAAGCGTGAGAGGGTCTCGAAGCGGCTTGTGTGCGCCTGAAATAGAATGCGAACTTTCGTGCCTTGCCACCCAGCTGCTGCCCCTGCACACGCCATGTACCGCTGCAGGTGGCGACCAAGTAGGACCAGCATATGGCTAGCCAGCTACACACGCATGCAGGGTTCTAGGAATGCGTAGCGCTGCAAGCTCTGCCGATCAGCCGCTGAATCGCTGCCACCTGCCATGTGCCGCTACTGCAGGTGCTGAGCCAGGACCAGCATGTGGGAACCCAGTTGTGGGCCGCGGCATACACCCTGGGCAGCCTGCTCCTCGGCATCCTGTATGGCGGCCTGCTGGTGAGCGTTTGCATTGATGCCTGCCGCCTAGCACACTAGCTTGTGCATCATGCAGCCTGCAGGATCATGCCGCTGGTTGCAAGGTGGTGGTGCCGTGACAGCCCTGGCGCAGTTTGTTGCCATGCACAATGTGTGGCAGGCGCAGCAGATATATAGTACCCAACAGCACCCACCCCATCCCATCTCATCGACTGCATGCACCTAATATAAACAAGATCGCATCCGACACAGGTGCCGGTCGCAAACCCTTCTCTCTCCTGTCTGGTGCCGCAGCTCACGCTGGCGCATGCGCCTGGCACGGCCTACACCACATTTGCGTGCATCTTCGTGTGCGCCGGCTTCGCGCCGCTGGCGGCGGTGCGGGCCCAGATGGGACCCAAGTCGCTGCTGGTCAACCTGGGCCTCACCTTCACGGTGAGGCGCCCCTCCTCGAGGATCAAGCTACACTCGTAGAAGGAATCCGTAAGCTTCGAAAGGGCTCCAAAATTCGGTGCCGAGAATGCTCCTCGTCAATCTGGCGAGACACGTCTGCGCGGTAAGGCACATGTGGTTTCAGCGCACCTGGAGGGAACCAAAACGCAGCGACAGCTGGAGGGATGTCAGCGAACGGCGCTGCCCGTCAGATTGGGCCTCAATTTCATGGGAAGGCGACTCAGCACCAAGGTCTGGCACGGCTTGCTGGCGTCGGTGCGGGCGCAGATGGGACCAGAGGCTTTGCTCGTCCACCTAGTCTCCAGCTTCATGCACTCATGGCGGGGTTCCTTCCTCGACAAACTGCATTGCAAGGTCAGCCAGCAGGCCCTGACAGCTTGTGAGATTGCAGCTGGAGGTGCTGCGGCGCGACGCCGGCCGCGCTTCACGCTGCCGCAAACAAGCAAGGACGACTGCCAGAGATTCGCTACATGTCATTCCTGGTGGCGTGCATCTGCAGATGGGATTATAGGGTGACATAAGCGAGTGCAGTTGCTGCAGTGTCATTTCGTATGTTTGCTGCTCACGCAGGGTGCGGCGGCTGCTGTGCAGCGTATTGCGCTGCACGGTGACTCGACGAACAGCTGGGCTGAGGGCTGGGCTGACCTGAGCCCTCATGGCGGCGTCAAACTCTGCTTCCCAGCGTGACTGATGCTGCGCTCGCAACCTACTTGCAGGTCTTGAGCGGCCAGTTCGTATGGGGTGCCGGCCAGCTGTGGTCACAGGTAAGATGATGCCAAAGGTCTTATTTCCATACGCTTGTATGAGCCATCATTGGAAAAGAGCTTCAAGCGCAGAGACTGTATGTTCGAGTTGTTTGCGAGGACTCAATGGTCGAGGCTCCTCCCTCGTCCCACATCGACGCTGCTGCGGCGCCCACATGGCTCTGTGTGACTGCACAGCCGGCAGCTGAGGCTGCTTAGAAGGGTCGTGCCAGCACCGCAGCAGGAGATGTCAGGAGCGACGCCCTGTTGGGGCGTTCCATTGTGAGCAGCACCATTGTGCCGATCCCACGAGGTGCTCAGCAGACAGCAACGCAAGAGGAGGCTGAGGAAGCCTTTGAAGTGGCCCGCCACCGTGTGATGAACAGGTGGTGGTGCCGCTAGTATACGTGGCCCTGGTGGCGGCGGCTGCCTGCTGCATCGGAGCGCTGGGCGTCATGTCATCGCTGGCGCGGCAGCAGATGCAGGAGGTGACAGCGGACACCCTGCAGCAGATTGGCGTTGCCGTCTCGGAGTAAGGACATGCCAGTCTTTCTTTTCTACACGTCCGCAACTGCTTCAGCATTATTGTGTCGCCGCAAGCAGCACAAAATTTGGATCTGCAACCGGGCGGTCGACTGCTGAGCTTGGGTTGCATGCCCGTCTCAACCTCTGCTATGCGAAAGGCAAGCATCGGCCTGCGCTCACCTGCCCTCATTGTGCATGCGCCAACATGAGCTCGAAGGATAACCGCTTACAGTGCACCGTCGTTCTGTAGGTATGCGAGCCAGCTGCTGGCTCCAGAAGAAGAAGCGGCACCGATCGATGATGATGACGTCGATGGCAGTAGTGCCCCATTTCATGGCAGCAAAGGAGCCAGCCCTGCAGTCGCAACCAATGCAGCCGGAACGGCAGCCGCAGGCGCAGATCCGGCAGCGGCAGGCGCGCAGCCTGACGGCAGGTGCCACACAGCAATGGCTCCGCCTGCCGCCGCCAAGAAGATCCCGGCTGCCGCCGTTGGCGGCTTAGTCGCCTCACCAGCATCCAGGCCGGAGGGGGCCAGCCGAAGCAGCATCGATGCTGCCGCTGCTTGCAGCCGCGGCACCAGCAGCGGCAGCGGCAGCGAGCTCGACGGCAGCCGGAGGCGGCCGCGCCATGCGGAGGTGGTGGCGGCGCACGAGCGCGCCAGCCTGGAAGAGTACCAGCGGCTGATGCGGGAGAGCACTGACCCCTCGCGCTCTCAGGGCCCCTGCAAGGTGTGTTCTTCGGCAAGGCAGGCTATGCGTGACGGATCATCCATCATCTCGCTGCCATCACACAGCATTCCTGAGGGTCAGTCCGCCCCACAGCGCCGCAGGTGCAGCGTTGACTGACGGCGGGTCTTTTGCCAGCAGCTGCAGCGTGCGTCAGCTGACATAACACCTCCACAGGCCCGGCAAGTCGAGGAGCTGCTTGCATTGCTGCATCAAAACCCTACCCGCCTGGACCGCCGTGATCCCTACCCGCCTGGACCCCCGCCAACGCAATGTGAAGCGCTCTGCAGATCGGGGGGGCCGGTCACAGGGAATGGCCGATCTCGGAGCTGCTGTCCAGGGTGCAGCTGGCGCGGCGCCTGCTCGAGGAGGTGGGCTCTGGCCTTTTCCGCCAGTAAAACAGAGCTCCCAGCGCAGCAGCACAGATGCTGATGCTTTTTTCGTGGGCCCCCTCACCGGCGCCTTCCTGCCCTCTGTCGGCCGAAGTCAACATTGCGGCGTACAGGTGACGAGTGTGCCTCCTCAATCTTTGTGTCCGGCGAGTGCGGTCACCAAACACGCATCCTTGCAGGCTCGCTGTTCTCCTGCCGCCAGAAGCGGACACCTGAACACCCGAGCAATGGACTGCACTGGTGTGCTTGATGCGCACAGCACTGACTGTGCAGAAGCCGCTTTGCTGGCAACAACCATCCGATTGGGCAGGACACAGATCCACTGCAGGCGGCGTACGAGCCGCCGCAGCTGGAGGCCCGCCGCATGCTGCTGCGCTACTGGGGCGCTGCCCTGGACGCATCGGAGGCCATCATCATCCGCGCCGGGTCCCTGGAGTCGGTGCTGTGGAGCGACGAGAGGCTGCTGGACGGCTCCCGAGTGCAGGCAATCCTGGGTGCGTGTTGCCCATCCAGGAGATTGCCCGCCCAGAAGCTTGTGCCCCTCACACATGGCTGACTCCGCAGAAGCTTGACTGTGCACGGCGCAGCCATGCCACGGCTGCTGGTGACCCTGAGTGGATGGTGGCGCTCAGGCGGTTGCATTTGCGGATGTAGAGCAGACACGATACCCTGCAGAATCGGCATCACGATTCAGCTTCGCCTTAGCACCTGCTGGTACGCAGCTTAAAGGCTGCTGCCTATGGCAATTTGGGCACTCCGTGGCACACATGCGGAGCACCTCACGCACTCTGGACGCTTTGCATTGAGAAACACGAGGAATGGTCCCAGCGCTCGCCAGCCTCATTAGCAATTGCCGGGAGTATAAAGTTTGGAAAGTCACACAGCACCTTGCCTGTGTGCGCAGGCGTGGACCTGATACCGCTGCTGAAGGTGGCGTTTGCACATGTCGCCTCGTGCTGCCGGGCGCTGGCGCTGAGCCTGCATATGCAGAGGGTCGGCGGCCAGGTGGGCTGCGATTGTGGCGCCAAAACTTTGCGTGAACCATAATGGAGTCCCCATGGACCGCCACTGATCACATTCATTCGGTGCTGGGCCTGCTCTCTCGGCGCTCTGTGATGCGGCACTAGCACAACGCAACTCCTTCCTCACTGGTCCGGCTGCTGCCCCCATCGCTGCTGGTGTGCTCGCACACATGACGTCAGCAACCTTCAATGGCACATCCGCATCCAGGCTGTTTTGGCCTGGATGCGTTACAGCAGAACGCGTTCACACAGAGACACGTTCCGCTAATCCGCAAAAGCTGCCAATGGGCATGATCGATGGCCAATGCCTGCAGCTGGATGCGGCGCCGGCAGGCCGGCTGTTCCAGCCGTCATGGCCGGCTCTGGAGGCGCAGCTGGCGGCGGCGCTGCGGGCGGCGCTCGGCTCGTCGGGATACTGGGCCTTCGCCGCGCATGCGTGGATGGAGCAGCCGCAGCGTCCGCCGCATCTGCAGGCCGGTTCCTGTACTTTCGCAACAATGTTGGGAGGGAAATCAATCTCGGATCTGACTACGACTCGTACCCCTTGGAGCTGAAGGCACCTGTGGAGCGCGCTCCTGGATGGAGGAGCCGCAGCACTTGCAGCCCCTGCGGTCCAGCTTTCATATCCTTCTGTGTAGCGAGCCAAGACAAGAGCACCGCCTGCAGGCCTGCTGTCAAGCCTTGCCACCGTGTGTGAGATGAGTGAAGCCAGGGGTGCGGCGTCGCACAAGGCGACGCTGCGAACGAGGTCAGTAACAGAGCACACAGATGCAGGACGTCATGCTGCTCAGCAGAGAACGCCGCGCATCTGGGTGCAGAGCGACTCTCTGCGTGTGTCACTTTGGGCGCTGCAGGCGCTACCGCATGCACAGAGCAGACGCTTTTTTGGTTGCTAGAAAGTTTGTGCGACTCTCGGACCCTAGAGTTTGCGACCCTGCGTCATTCCTTGGCGCAGGTGCGGGCGGTAGTGTACGTGGCAGTGTTGCTGTACGAGACCATGGTGGCGCTGGCGGATGCGGAGGAAGCGGTGGAAGCGGCGGCGGCAGCCCAGCTGACGCTGTGCGCACTGCGGCGGTGCCGCCGCCGCCGCTCTTGGCGCCTGCATCTCCATCATCATGACAGGTATAGCCTTCAGCTTTCCAATCGCACGACCTGCGAGCGCGCCGACAATATGTGCCTGGCCCGCTTGCGTTGCCGCCCCATGCTGCGCTGCAAGCGATATCGCTTTCCGTCCAATTGGCACCTGCCGGTTGGTAGACGTCCCACGCATCCTGGCGCACAACTCAGCTCCTTATGCGTCAGGAAGCCTCACAGCTGGGAGACTGCACTCAAATGTCAAGCAGTGTGCCGCTGTGGCAAATCCCGCCATGGCCTCCAGTGGCAGCATCGGCCAGAGCGCCGACGCTCGATGGTCACGGCAGCTGAGGCGACATGCTGCGTGCATGGCATTTGAGATCCGCAAGCCGTGTCTCATACCAGCGAGATACACCTGCGGGTTGGCGAGTCTGCAGACCCATCGGCAGCTTGATGCCGGATGCCACCACCATGATGCGAGTTCCATCAGCTGTGTGCAGGAAGGACGAGGTGGCGGCGCCATCACCAGAGGCGGCTCTGGAGGCGGCGAGCCTGGCGCTGGCGCGCGCCTCTGACACAGCCGGCGTGCCGCTGGCAGAGGTGGTCGTGCAGGCGGCTAGGGATGCAGACTCGCACGCGGCAGGGCAGGCGGCGGCGGCGGCGCGTGAGCCTGCACGGCGGCAGAGCGCGGAAGCGGCACGCTCTGATGCGGACGCAGCCGACGGCTGCGGCGGTGGCGGCAGAGCCGGCAGCGGGGAGCAGCAGGGTCGGCAGGCAACAGTGGACCAGCGGCGTGTCGGCAGTACCAGGAGCCAATCCACCTTCAAAGGTGTGGCATTTGCTTGTGGCAGCTGCAGATCGAGCGAGTGTGTGCAGAGCCTGAGCTAGGGAATGAGAACCCGCCTGACGACTGAAGCTCCTGGACAGGAGGGTGCACACCTCGATGCTCGCATTGATATGCAGTAGCTGTAAGGTATCGTCTTGCACACCAGTAAGGTGCGCAAATGGTGTCCGCTGAGATGCCGGCAGGTCACACGGCTCATGTCACGCAGATGAGAGCAGATGAAAACAAGGTGTAGCAGGCACCAGGCAGAAAGGGAGTACCTAGAAGGAGGGGACCCAGTCCCAGACAGCACCAGAAGTTCATGTCAGACGACGACTGACAGCAAATATGGAGTCTCCTGATGCCGCAGGTGCAGCCGAGGGAGCGGCGCCGCGGCAGCAGCCCTGGGTCTGCAGTTGGGAGTGGGCCTGGAACGAGATCGCCTGGGCGGTGCCACTGGCGCAGGCGCTGCTGCTGGCGCCCTTTTGGCGGTCGCTGTGGACCGTCACGCGCGAGACGTCGGCCTGTCTCCGCTGCTGGCGCCTGCTGATGCGCAACATTAGGTGCAAGCAGGGTCAGAGTGCACGTGTTTGATCGTTTGCAACTTGATCGCAGCCACTGACTCGCTGGTGACGGGGAGCAACACTCCTCGTGAGTTTGCCAGTAGTTCGCAACATAACACCAGCAGACATCAGCCTCGCACTCGCACCGCCGCTGCCTTGCTGGCCGTTTGGGTCATGCCATTTGATCTGGAACTTCCTGCGACATTCTGTGCAGAACGCAGCGCAAGTACCACTTCTTCCTCAAGTTCTACACTTGCTGCGCCGCCGCCTTCGTGGTCATCATGGCCCTGACTTCCAATTTTCCCGGGCTGCGGCGCTGGAACCCGCTGTATGCCATGTTCACGTGCGCTTTGAGGATGCGCTCGAACCCCCGCGGTGCCTCTCTTTGTCATGTTCCTGTATCGGAGCTGGTATGCTCATTCAACAAACTTGCCCTTGTGCCTCATGCCTCCCTTTGTCCCCAGCCTGAGTGCTGCCCGTCAGACGAGCAACTCACAGCTGGGCGCCAAACATGTGTGCAGGGTGATGGTCGTGCTGGCAGAGAGGGTGAGCTGCGGTTTCGACATCATCCTGTGCAAGCCCACACCGTTACCGCTGAATGATGTGCTCTGCAGCCGTAATATGTGCTGCCTCTGCCACCCGAGCCTGCACTGTATGTGTCACAAACACCGAGCGGACAGCACTGCGTAGGTTGAGTACACCGTGCAGCGGGCCATCTTCCGTTCCCTGGGCACAGTCATCGGCGGTGAGCCTGCTTGCTTTGGGTGCTTGCTATGTAATGAGGCAGCAGGCATTGGGCGTCACCTTGATGCGCACGCAGGCAACACAGGTGCTGCAGACTCCATGCAGGGCGTTTGCGCTGTCACTTGCCATTGGCATCCTTGTCTCCCATGTTCGACATGCCTCCCTCTTGCTTTAGCTGTATGTGAATAATGGGTGTAAACTCACGCAGGCGTGGTCGGCTGGGCGGCCATGAAGTCCCCGGAGTCGGCCACCAGCCCATACGTGCTCATTACCGTCTGCTGCGCCTGGACTGCAATTGGCGCTTTCGTGTCTCTCAAGGCGCGTGTCAGGTGACGTCATCACATACATTCTAAATTGCAGAGCGTAGCCTGCAGAATCGCAAGTGTGCAATGCAATTCCGGCCTGATGAGAAGTCATCAATAGCGGTGCGGCCAATGGCAGCAATAGGGAGGACCTGCACGACTACCTAGCATCAAACATGCCTGTACACTTGAGATGCCATCAAGGCGCCGTATCAGCAGGGCTGGTGGTAACATTCCCTGGCATTGCAGCTGCTGCCGAACTTGTGCGCGCCGTTGCCATTGCAATTTGCCATCTGATGACTGAGGACTGTCACAGTCTCAGCTGCCGCTGTCTGCTGCAGGGACTGGCCTTGCTACAGCGTCGAGCAAGAAGCCGACCGACAGAGGGTCTTTGAAGCAAACGCCCTTTCTGCTAGATTACTGCTCAGTGTGCTCTGCCCATCACTCCAGGTACCTTGTGTTCCTGACACTGAATTCCGCGCTGTCCATCATCCTGTGCCAGTACCTGCCGGGTCCAACGCGGCCGCCGGGATACCACGGACAGAACATCTACTTCTATGCCAGGGTGGCCTGTGTGCACCTGGGCCTGGCGGCCGTGCTGGCGTGGGACATCGCGATTCTGCCATGGTGCGGGGACAGCTGCCGACCTGAGACTGCCCCCTTGCTGCAAACCAGCAATACGTGTCCACTTTTTGCGCATTTTCGATTTGCCCTCAGCACGAGGTTGATGCATGCTCGGATGCACCTGCAGCTGTCTGCACCCTCATACATAATGCCTTGCTCGGACACAGTACGAGCGTGCAACCTGCCCAGCTGCCAGTACCGAACCATTGCTGAGGCAGGGACGACAGCATAAGAGAGTTTATCACCACCGCTGATTTACACCACTACTTGTGCTGGGGCTGAGCCCGTTGTGCCTTCAGGGCTTAGCCATCAGTGAGCAATCTGTGAGGATTACAGTGCACAGCCAGCATCCATGCTTCGCAAAGGGCTGACCGTCGAGATGTGCAGTCCACAGGGCGAATTTGGGCAAGCATATTTTCACAGCACCATGTGCCCTTTTGCAGGTTCTCTTCGGACGCGGCGCTCGAGCTGCTGAGCGCCGGCTTCTGCGACGCAACATGTACGCTGCACGACTTCTGGCAGCTGTTCTACCGCGAGCTGGCCGCACCAGGTGCTGCAAACCCCTTGCCCAGTATTCAGTAATACTTCTCGGGGCAATCTTGTTCCAAGCCCTAATGAGCAGCATGTTTTGGAATATAAGGGATGTTTGATGCAGCATGCTGCCGATGGTATCACATGCTAGCGAAGATGATTTGGTGTCATATCTCATGAATATGCCCGACTTGCATGCAACGTTCATACCCCGGCTAACATACCCAGCTCCATCAGAACCTGGAAGTCAAGCGCCGGTGGGCGTCGTTAGTAGTGCCATGGGGGACCTGGCGCGAATCCGACGTGACGTTGTGTTTTGTTTGTTTTGTACGTGGTCGTTGGAGGGCCGAAAGCCTGGAGGGTCAGGCCAACCTTGTCAATTCTGGCAGTAGCTTCACAAGGCATCTGGCAGGCGTGTCAAGCTTCAATCAACGCGCATTGGCTGCGGAGTCCTGCAGTGCAGCGTTGTGCTGGAGAAATGCTGCCACAGTGAGTTCCGCTGTGAAAGTGAGAACGGGCGGTGCTGCTCCTACATAACTCCATTAAACTCATTTTTGCTTTTTACAGCTGCAGCAATGCCAGAGGAACTGCGCATGGTCAACTCGTCTGCCTGGGGCTTGGAAGGAATCCTCCGTCCTCCGTGCACCACAGCTGCGCAATGCAGCCCACACTGGCGTGGGATCCACCAGCCGGTGAAACAGCGGCAGATTCAGCGTCAACGCTTACATCAATCACTTACAGGATGCTGCTGCGCACAGCGCTGGAAGGCAGGGAGGAGCAGGCGGAGGCAGCCGACGGCGAGCCGCTGCCGGACCCGCCACAGCTGCGGCGGGCACTGGAGCAGTGCGTCAGCGCGCGACTGGTGGGCGTGCAGGACATCCTGGCGCGTGAGCGCGTGCTGTGGCACCGCGGCTGGCTGGCCATGCCGCAGGTGACGATCAGGTTGTAGAGCAGAAGCAATCAGCTGCGCTGCTTGGGAAGGAATGCCATCACCACCATCGTGTCTATCGAAGACGGCGCTCCAGCAGCAGTCAGCCCGATGTCCACGAGCGACTACAATTTTTCGTATGCCGCTTAGTGCTGGCTGTTTCTATTGTCATGGTTGAAGCCTCGATGGGGGGCTGCGTGGTGCGGCTGGCGGCGGCAGCAGTTGAAGAGGAGACCAGGCACTATCCAGCAGGGCAGCAGGGCTTCCACAATGGGTCAGCTTACATGTTCCGGTCCCTCATTTGACAGGTGGTGGTGCGCCTCAAGGGCAGTCTGGAGGTGCTGCTGGTGAGACTCTCTGCCGTGGAGTCGACGCTGGCGCAGCCGCCGCTCGTCAGCGGGCGCTTCACCGCCACGACATACCAGCACATTGCCGAGGTCGGTGGTCTGCTTCGACGACCAGAGTCGCCCTCCATCGGTGGTTGACCTTCGACTTGGAGCTTGAGTGTGAGCCGCCAAGCAGGATTTCCGAGTCGTGGTGGCGGCCAGCTGACACCCAGCATTATGACGCTGCCGAGGTTCTACTGCAGACGAAGGCACAACAGCAGCAGCTCCACCCTGGAAGCATTTTCCCTCTGCAGCCTGCTTGCAAGCGGTGATGAGCGCCGCCAAGGCGTTGGGTGCTGTGCGGGCGGCATGTCTGAGAGTGTAAGAGACATTGCCGTTCCCCGCCTCTACAGCCGCTGATGCCGATTTTCGAGCGAGTCATGGCTGCCGCCGAGGCGCTGGGCGCCGCCTGCAGGCGCTGCTGGCCAAATTCAAAAGGAACTTCCTTGTGCACTCATGCGCAACCTTACAGCTTTTGCACCTCACGGGCACTGCTGAGGGTGTTGGCGCCGCACGGCAGGTGCTGCTAGCAAGCTACACATCAGATTGTGCTTGAGTATACATTTCTGAACATCTGCAGCCGTTGCAGCCGGTGTTCGAGCGGGTGATGACCGCCGCCATGGCGGTGGGCACCACTCTGCAGGCGCTGC
Source organism: Deuterostichococcus epilithicus (assembly GCA_033439295.1). Lineage (NCBI taxonomy): Eukaryota > Viridiplantae > Chlorophyta > Trebouxiophyceae > Prasiolales > Stichococcaceae > Deuterostichococcus > Deuterostichococcus epilithicus. The sequence continues at coordinate 222,738 of JAVTLE010000004.1, read as the reverse complement.
TGGCGGGCGACGAGCGCGGCCACGTGGCGGAGCAGCTGCAAGAGGTGGACGCGGCCCTGGAGGAGCTCACGGCGGCCAGGTGCGTGCTGTTGAAACGCGCTGGAAGCGCATGAACTGTCCTTTCAGCGTCTCCAGCAGCTGCGAAAGCAGCAATTGCAGGCTGAAATGGCTTCCTGCACATGTGCCTCGGGTCGATGCCGCCAGTTATCTTCCTGTGAAACTCCAATTGTACCTAATTCACATTGTTTCTAAGCCAGCAAACAGCTTAGGGCCGCCACGACACGGCTCAAAAAGGCCAGGGCGAGGCAGCAGGCTGGGAATGATACTGCGCATGGGAGTGTAGTGACACACGCTTTTTGGCTTGCTTGTGGTCAGATGCCTCGCGATCACGCGCCGCAGGCTGGAGTTGCGGGAGCAATACTTGCGCACAATCGCAGAGCTGCACCGCCGCGTCCAGGCGGCGGAGATCGCCGATGGCACCGTCGACGACGTTGGTGCGCAGTGCATGTATGTTTGGCTCGAAAACCAAGCAGTTGCCAGCAAAGGGAGTGGCAGTGAGCTGGCAGCCGCGCTGGAGAAGAAACTGTTCCTGTTGTATGTGCGAGCTGTTGCAGCCGGCTGGGCGTGCCATGACAGATGGTGCGATGCAGCGCCATGCTGCACTGCTGGCCGCTCTGAGCGGCGGCTCTGTTTTGTGGCGTCCCAGTGAGGTGGCTGAGCTTCACCTTCGCCACGAGCGTGTCCCTCGACAAGGTGAGACTGCTGAGACATGCCACCTGCCAGGTGGGTTTCACGCCATCCATCCGAGCTTGGCGGTGTGATCAGGTTTCCCTGCTGTGCGCACCCGTGGTCCTGCCGGCTTCTTTATAACTCCATGCACCTGGTGCATTGCACCATGCACATGCCGCCTGCCGCTGTGGGCGCATGAGAGGCCATCACACACTGGATGATGGGCACTGGGCAATGCTTTGCCTGCAGATCGGTATGAGCTGCAGCCCTTGGCGCCCACAGGTGATGCTGGCAGCAAACATCGCCCGCTCTGACGGATACCTGGTGCGGCGGTGCCTGCGGCGCAATGACTGGGCGCACGCCCTGGGGTTGCTAGGGCTGCGGCCCATCGGCCACGACGACGGCACCGCTGGAGGCCAGGGGCAACACGGGCGGCGGCCGCAGTCCTCTGTTTGATCGTGCTGCGTCATCCGAGATGGCTGGGGCTGCGCTCCATCGTGCGGCAGCATGTGGACATCGACGGATCAGTCGGCAGCAAGCCGCGACGGGCAAAGGCCCGTGGCCGCCCTTGAACACGCTGAGTTGGTGCAATGTCGGGCTGCCGCCTGAACGCGCAAGCTTGCTCGTTCAATGGAAGGTTGAGAAGTTTGAAGGCATTGAAGGTTTGCTGCTGACTCTTTGAAGCGTGCGCTCACGCGCTCAAGCCACCGCATCCGAGTGGATGCTTCGCAACGACCTGCCAGCAGCGGGTGCAAAGTGTGAGACTTGTGGCATATCTACCTTGTGTGCTTGCGCATTCTGCACGCACCATTTATGCTCAGTCAGACAGCAGTATGGTTCGTCCCAGGATGTTCCCGCGGTCTTCCCGTCTGTCTCCAAATGCTTCAGTTGTTATGTTAGCAGCGAGCGGCAGTGTTGTGGATCATTCGTGGACAGCGCTGCAGAAGCTTTGAACTATCAGCCGTCAGGCAAATTGTATGTTGAAGCACCCAAAAGTAGCGGCTGATTTGGCAGCATGTCATTGCCTTCGCAGCCATCAGCACGGCGGATTAACCATCGGCGCAAGAACGTCCTGTTGCTGGCCTTCTGGCTGTTTGCGGCAGCCCTGCTCATCCCGGCCGTCCAGCGGCTGTCGCACGTCCGACGAGAGGCTGCAGCTGGTGATGTGCCTACGATTTCACCGCCAGGCGCCGGTGATCGCCCTCTGTGAGAACCGCCGCCTTCATATCCTGCCTGCATGTGTTACGAACAGATGACGTCCACCATTGCCAATTCAGCCCTGTGGCTCAACGTCAACCTCACCGTCTGGCAGCTTGCAGGTCCGCTTGCACCCATCCCACCATCTTCGTATCGCTCATCGCCTACCGGGAGCCCGAGTGCCATGCCACCCTGGCCAGCATGTTTGAGGCCGCCACAGCGCCACACCGTGTCTTTGCCGGCGTGACCGAGCAGCGCATGCTGCCCACCGGCAGTCTGGAGGACTGCAGGCCAGAGCAGCTACCGCCGCATTGGCAGCACAACATGAGCATTGTTACTGGAAGGACACTAGGCAATGAGGATCGGGCTTCCACATTCATTGCGAGTTGTCCAGCCTTCTCCAGATGCGCTAGGCTGTACCGAGCGCTGTGCCAAGCATGGGACCACCAACACTATTGTTCCATTCAACACGCCCTTATCCTGCTGCCTGTACCCACACATATGAGCTCCAGTTCCATTGGGATGCCAGAGGTTGCAGCGAGCCTTCATTGAGCCAACTGACACAGACCCTGTGATGCTTTTGCAGGTACGGGTGCACCGCATGAATGGCAACGCAGGCGCATGGCCCGCAGCTAGCGCGCGCGCTGTCGACGGCGCTGTACACCGGGCAGGACTTTTGGCTCCAGGTCGACGGCCACAGCAGGTAGTGCATTACAATTTTATCAAACACCTTTCTGGCCCTTGCGACTGTTGCCTGGACAAGTATCTGCAGCATGGACCGCCAGTGGGCAGCGACCACAGACACATGATGGCTATCAGGCTCTGGACGACCGCCCTGGCAGGCTGCTGATGCATGTCGCGATGACACGATGCTGACCATGCCGTGCTAAAACCAAAACGCTGGCGGCTGAATGCTGCTTGACGACAGAGGGCTGCAGTTCCTATTGCAGCATGTTGGGCGTCAGTGGTTGTCTCTTCTACTTATGACTCGGGGCCTGAATGCCAAGTGTCCTCAGACTGCCACTTGCACCATCCTGCCGCATCGAGCAGGGTGGCCCTCCAGCCCTCAGCACCGCACCTGCTGCAGGGTGGCCAGAATCACATATCACTGTGCGGCAAAGGTGCGTGCTGGTGACACCACTTCAACAGTGCATGATGCGGAGTGTAAATTTGCACCTGACCGTAGATTCGCTCCGGGGTGGGACGCCAAGCTGCTGGCCATGCACGCGGCGCTATTGCGCTGCGGCGCCGCAAAGCCCCTCATCTCCACCTACCCTGCCGCCATACCAGAGCCGCCGCGGCCAGTACCGCCTGCCAGGACCGCTGAAGGCGGCAGCGGCGCCGCCGCAGCCACCAGCAACGGCGGCGGCAGCGGCGGCAGCAGCGGCCTGCTGGCCAGGAGTGCCCTAGTGAACCGTGTGTGCGCAGGCAGCTTCAGTGGCGGACCGAAAAGCGGCGTCTTCCGTTTCAGCTCCGTGGCCCTGGACACTCGGGGGCGCGCTGTGCGGGTTCCATTTGCCGCAGGTGAGCTAGCCGACAGCACAAGCCTGTGCACAACCGGCCTCCAGTACTGCACCTCTTTGACGAGCGAAGGTATACGTCGCGTCCCTGCCGTTCTGATCGTCACACTCATACCATGTCCACAATGCCGAGTGCCCGTGAGACAGGAATCACGCGCTAGGGCGCCTTTCCTCGTCCTCCTGATGTTCGTGTGCATGCAAGGACTCCGGACAGCAGCAGCAGGCGGACTGTGGAACCAGCTGCCTCGCCCACTGCTGGTCAGCCATGCTTTGAATGTGTTTTCACGGTGCAGCGGGCCTCATGTTCGCCCCAGGCGCCGTCCTGGGTGAGGTCCCCATGGACCCGCTGCTACCCTTCCTGTTTGATGGCGAGGAGGTGCGCCTTGCGGCGGTGACGCGCTGATGCCTGTATGCTTCTGGCCTTCTCCTTCGCTACTCTCCTCAGCTTCTAGTGCTGAGTGTTTCCATGCGCGTGGCGCTGCTGGATTGCTGCCAATTGCAACTGATGCCGTGCGGATGCCGCCACTGATGCCTGCCGCCTGCTTGCATGACGAAACAGCTGTGCGCTGTACAGCCTGCTCAAGCATATTCGTGCGTGACGTGTTCGCAGTCTGGCAGCGGTGGACTGCTCCCCAGCAGCATTGCTTTAGTGCAGTGCACAGATCTTTGTGCAGCTCCTTAGACCTCAGCCGCCAGCCACTGCAGCACAGGAGCTCGTATCTTAGCCTGTCAGATATGCAACTACACAGGTGCTGTACAGCGTGCGCCTGTTCACGCACGGATGGGACGTCTACACGCCCACTGAAGTTGTGGTGTTCCACCGCTACGTGCGCTACGGCAAGCGCAACATCAACGTTTTTGCGTGAGCCCCCGCAAGCAGCAGGTCGCCAACGGCATGATGGCACACTGATGGCACACTAGGCATGCAAAAACTGACAGCATCCATTGATGATCCAAGGCAAGTCATTCGAATGAGGAGGTTCTGAGAATTATCAACCAATCAGCCTTCCAGGATCCGCACTCTGATTGTTGCTCTGCCTACCGAGCGAAGCATAGTGCACGTGTGCGGCTGCCGCAGATAGACACAGATCACCTGGTCGAGGACATCAGAACAACACACCTCAGCAGCACCGAACTGGATGTGTTCAGTGACATGATGACGGTATCCATCTCCCAGCAAACATGAATATATATGGTGTGGACTGGGGGCTGTCATGCATTTCCATCTGGCCATGTGGCCGGCTCACTTGCCGCTGAGAATTGCATCGGTGGTGCGTGGGGCCTGACCTTCGTGCTCATGATGCGATGTGTGGCGAACTACTTGTGCCATCAGCAAATTGGTGGCTGCGTCAAGCGTCTCGTGCTCCTGAAAGCTTTCGCAGACTGCTCCTGCTATTTGGCGGCCAAATCAGAGGACCGATAAAATATCATGACAAAACCGCAGTTGCCGGGCGACGAAATCCGAGGATGCAGGATCCACTACTCATCCGAGGTTCGATGTAGGCAAACGAGATTCCTATCACAAACAGCAAATATTGCAATCTCTGACGTGGATTGCGAGTCCGCCGCAGGCGAGTTCTGCCTCTCTACATGCTGCAGCCCCAGCAGCAAGTGCCTTAGAGGTACTTTTTGCGACTTTTAGGCCTCTCTTGTCTCTTGACACCTGCATGCGTCTCAAGAAGAAGATGCTGCGCGGCGCTTCATAATTACAAATGATGTTATGATGACAGTTGTGCAATGTCGTGCAACCATGTGTAATGAGCTGGTCCGCAGCATAGATGCATGCTGAAGGATTGGTTGTGCATATACAGTTTTATTCGAGTCAGCGGTACTATATGTGTATCAGACTGGAAGCACGAGTACGTTGCTTGGCTCAACTGTGTACGCAAAACCATTAGCGTATACAGAGTTGAACCCGTGAGCGGGCTCGGCAACGAGAATACATTCTTCCATGAGGTCTTGCGTGCGTTGCATGCTGAGTGCTGCGCAACTGAAAGCAGCTAGCTCCCTCAAGCCGGCGGCGCTGAGGGCTGCACTGACGTTCCCCTACACCTCCTTCGCCCGCCGGCGCTTCGTGCTTCCACCGCGCCCATCAGGTCTGCCAGCGGCTCCGGAAGCTGGACAGCAGCGTCGACGCGGCGGCGGGCTGCAGGTAGTCTCCCAGCGATGCCGCCGAAGCCAGCGAGCCCGCCGCCTCCGCCGCCTTGTCGCCCAGCAGCGAGCCAAAGGCGCCAAGGCGCGCGCTCGCTGACGACTGCAGGCCCTGCAGGTGCGGGCCGCAACATGTGAACGACGTCGCAGGGGGTAGCAGGGTGTCGACAGATGCCTGCAGCGCCTGCACCGAGGGCGGTCGCGGGGTCGCGCCCTCGCACAGCAATGCGTCGCCCATGCGCCTGCTCGGTGATCCAGTGCCGTGCCTGAGCCTCTCTGAGCTCGGCGCTTTGCATCGCACGCGGCGCAATGCGCCGGGTGGAGCTGCCGCTGAGGCGTGGCTTGGATCCCCCGGGGCTGCCAGGGCCCTGCTGAGAGAAGGGGGGAGGGGGGCGTGCAGACTTTTGAAACACTGTTTTAGCTGCAGTAATTTTGCCTGCGCACCTCGAAAGTGGAGCCCTCCGGCGCCGCGGCGGCCGCCGCCGGCGCCGCGGCGAAGCCGGCGGAGCGGCCGCCCAGGTCCGCAAAGCTGTAGCTCTCGTCGTCCTCGTCGGCGACGCCGCGCCCTGCAGCACAAAGACGAGGGAATGCTGCTTGCTGCCGTCATACGGGGAGCAGCTCCGTGTGCCTTGCCGCAGATGACAGTGCCACCACCAGGTGGTGGCATGCCAGGCACATGTGGCGCACCACAGCGCCCAGGCCGCCGGCAAGCAGTGCATGAAACGTCCGCCTCGCCGCCAGCGCCAGAGCACTGCATCGATGGCTGTAGATACAGGGGAAACAGGAAGCAGGGTGCACCTGCGTCCGGCAGCAGCGCCGGGGCTGCGCCGCGCCGCAGCGCCGCCGCCGCTGCCGAGGGCGTGGAGATGGGCAGGTAGGCAAACCGCTCGGCGGGGGGCGCCAGCGCCACGATGTTGGCATCCGCGCCCGGCGCCGCCGCCTTTTGCGCCGCCTGCGGCCGCAGGGAGCATGGCATGGTCGACAGCCCGCTGCACTGTGTCGCCCGAGGTAATGGGCAGCGCTGGGCAGGCAGCGTCGCCGCAGCAGGTGCAGCCGAGACATCCATTGCCGGCAGTGGCTGCCGGCGTGGCAACTTGGCAGCAGCAACATGCAGCAAACATTATCCTTCGGCATCTCGCAGTCTGGTTTGCCAGTGCCCAGGACCGGAAACTGTGTGGTTCATGATTCGCCCCTGGCCGCGCGCGGCCGTGCCAGCAGACTGCCCTGCAGCACGCCGGTCATACCCAATTGTGAAGCAAGGAGGGGTGCCAAACGGTTTCCACGGGACTCAAAGCCGTCCTCACCTCTGCAGTCGCCGGCCGCGCCAGCTGCAGCAGACTGCCAAGCAGCACGCCTGCCCGACCGCAAAAGGCCGCCACATTCGCTGCCAGGTAGGGCTCGTAGGTGGCCCAGTCGATGGGGTCCAGTCGCGACTGCAATGCAGATTCCAGGTCCTGCCACGCCCGCCGCCGCGCCGCAACCTCAGGGGGTGCTGCCGTCGAGCCCGCCCTGAAGCACAGCAAGCGCCACCAGGTTCGGGGGCCGGTGCAAGAGCAAACTCCAAGTGCGAAATCCAAGGAGTGAGACTGCAGGGCTGCTTCCAGGCCGTGCCCGCCGCCACACTGTGACCTCTCGGGGCCACGCCGCCATCGAGCCGGCTCTGAAGCCGGCTTTGAAGGTCAAAGGTACACGATGCGCGCTGACACATGACCGCTCGTGTGCCGGGGGCTGGCCTTGCTACCAGGTGCACAGAGGCGGCTGCTGGCTCAAGCAGCACCATCCTCGTGCAATACAACATACATGGAGGAGTCGCATGCAAAAAAGCGCCAGTTGGGGCACAAAGTCTGGACAGCAGGGCCACCTCTGCAGCCCCTCGGCCGCCGGCGGCCGCGCGCCAGCCAGCGCTGCGCGCAGCAGCCCCGCGTCGAACAGCAGCTGCAGCACGCCCCGCTCCGACAGCCGCCGGCGCAGCGGCGCCCTGCCGCCGTCGCCGGCGCCGCCGCCGCCGACGGCTGCGTCGGATTCCGAGCCGGGCGGCAGCAGCGGCGCGMGCGTTGCCAGGACTGCACCGCCGAGCTCCCACTCCAGCAGCTCCAGTGCGGGCGTGCTGGGCATGTGGCCGCCTGCGCGGCACAGGTAGGGGCCCCGCGTGAGCTGTAGTGCAGTGCATTCCAGAACTTCAGCTTGGATGGGTGCTGCTGAGGGTCCCATTCCGGCAGCTCCAGCGCCGGCGTGCTGATCACGTGACCACACGCGCAGGTGGTGGCCCGATGTGCCTAGAGAGGTCGGGTGGAGAGGGCTGTGTATCGAAGGATATCAGGCTGGGGTCCAGCGCCGCCCGGCCCCCTGTTCACCAGCTCCAGCGCTGGGCTGCTGGGTGCGTGCGCAGTGGGTGCGATGTGCCGAGTCAGGGCGACAGCCTCAGCATCTCTATCTCAGACAACCCAGCCCGAAAATCGAAAGGTTTGGCGATGCGCAGCTCCCTTTTGAGAAGCTCCAAGACTGGTACGCGCGCACATGGTCGCCTGCACACCGACGGAGGCTTGTAAGGATGTCAATGCGAACTTCCAGCTCCACCATCCAGTTGCATGAGATGACAGCGGCCTGAGACTCGTGTGTACATTCGCCCAGCATGCAGCCAGGCCGCAGACAGGCCAGCAACCGCCGAGGGCGGTATCGGCTGGCAAGGCTGTGCGGTTTATGGCACCCTGCGCCTCAAGTGAGACTCAAAGAAGCCAAACGTATGGAGCAGGCGCGAGGAGTGCCGCACAGGCGGCCAAAGCTCCATGCACGAGCTGCACGGGCGCAGCTGGTGAGCTCGGAGCCAGTGCTCGCAGAAGCATGAAGCGACCACAAGCCTCGCAGGCATAAAGTGGGACTGTGGCGTGATAACAGAAGACGCTTTGCTCGTCGAGGCTTCAAAATGACTCAGCCACGCGCAATAGCTCGCGGCACGCCGACAGCAGCTCGCCAGGCGCCGCACGAGCGACCGCCAACTTGGCGATGGCCAGCACTTGGAGCCACTTGAGCTGTTTATAGTCCGGTGTTCTAGTGTGCGCAGGCAGGTGCCGACCTGCGCGGTCGAGCTCGCGGCACGCCGACAGCAGCGCGCCCAGCGCCGCCGGCGAGGGGCCGCCCGGAAGCCAGAAGCGCATGTCGCCTCCTGCCTCATTGCCCTCGCCGACGACCACCGTCTCCTGTTTGAAACGTACAAAGGCACCTCAGTGAGGAATCAGAATTTAGATACAGATAAGAGAAGCGACCCGCTTCTTGAATGCTCGCCCAGCAGCCGGCAGTGCATGTCGCCACCTGCACCGCCGCGCTCCCACGCCACCACTGCTTCAAGTAATGAAGGTCATCACGAGCGAAATCGATGTGAGACCAGGAATCTGACACGCAGGCTGGATGCTGGACGCCAAATCACACGTCGCCGCCGGCCTCGCACGCCTCGCCTGCCACATTCGTCTCAGCTACGATGAGTCGGCTGCATGACACAACTCGGATGCAAGGCAGGACGCCTCTGGGGTTGGAGTCCAAACACGAGCGCATTCCAGGTTGCCAGGGTCAGCGATGCTGTGCTTTCATGGGTGACCGCCCGCATCCTTCAGCCAGATGAGCCAAGAGTGCACCTGCCAGCCACGCAGCGCCGCAGCCGACGACAGCGCAGCGTCTGCCTCCAGCCCTGTCACCAGCTCCGCTGCCAGCGACCTGTGGCCAGATGTGAACGGAATTGTTTACCTACTGCCCGTTTACGTGCTCGCAATTGGGAGGACCTGAGCGCTGCGTCTTCCTGCGGCCCGGTCGCATTGCAGCTTGACCACCGAGACACACCACAAACTGATACACGATCGGATGCGGAAGCTTGCTGCGCATGCTGATTGGATGTGCTGTGGCATGTACGTGACGGGATCTGCGACGCGCACCAGCATAAGAGCCCAGCGCGCATTGCAACGCGTCGATCACATGCCAGAGCAGCCCCACAACCAGCAGTTGACAGCGACAGCAATCAGCCGCGAGGTGCGCATACAGCTAGCCATGGCATTGTTGCACACAAACGACGGCACGTGGTGGTGTGGCAGGTCGTGCGATGGCTCACACACCGTCAGCGACAGGGCTGTACGACAATCCACAAGGGCGACAACTTGGCATGCAGCAGCTGCTGTGTACAGCAGAAATGCACACCGGGTCTGACGCATGCACACAGGGGGCAGCCGCCACGGCCCGGGGCCAAAACAGCTGCCGCGACAGCACTGGCCTGTGCACATACTTCTGTGTGTCAGCGAGGATTCAGATTTTGAAGGTGACGGCTGTTTTGGGGAAAGGTACCCACCGGCCGGCCCAGGATGCCCACACGCCAAACGCGGAGGCGGCCACGCCCCTGAATGCCGCCTGCAGCTCGCCCAGCTTAGTGGGCCCCTTCTGCGATGACCTGCGGCATGCAGGGGGTGATATGTTGTCGGTCTCCAAACGGTGAGTGAAAGTTCCCAGTGTGAGGAGGGGCGTCCGGAAGGCGGCGGGCGCGCTGCCTGCAGGCCCACGCCTACTCTTCGGCAACGGCCTGCGCTGGCCGAAGGAAAGCAGTCCCTGTCTCTCAGATTGCCTTTGAGGAGACGAACAAGCAGCTGAGGTTGACATGTGGAAGGGTGCGCTTGAACAGGATGCGACGCACTGGATGAGAGGGCTGGCGCATACAGCAGCTCTCGCAGCCAAGCTCGAAGCCGAGAGGCGGCACTCGGCGGCTCGTTGGGGGATGAACGCCAAGCCCAATCTTGACATCCACAAGCATGGCACGCTGCACGTGCGGATCGCGCACATCTGACTTGTTGAAGAGGCCAGTGACAAGGGGGAGACACTGCACCTGCGTCCTGGTGTCCGGTGCAAGGCCGCAGCCCAGCCTGCCGGGCTGCCGCCGCTGCCGCGTGCTGCGCCCCCGGGGGCTTCCCGCCAGCCATCCGGCTCGCCCAGCACCACCTGTGGGACGGCTCCGACGACAGGTCAGGCCGTTGTTCACACCCCGTGACGGGATCGAGGGCAGGGCACTTGCAGCTCCGTGCCCTGCCCAAATGTCGCGCACAGCGCCTGAAAAGGGCAGCGCCCGGCCATCGTCCGGCCATTTCAAGCCTTGTGACAATGCTGCTAAGCCAGAAGATGCTGCTTCCTTTCCTGGCTGCTAGGATGCGACTGCATGGTAGCTGCACTCCAGCTTGCATTCCAGCTTGCGTTGCAGACGCAGCTCTGGACGCATGCCCTGCGTGAGGGGGGAGAGCAGAACGGCGCGCACCTGCAGCGCGGGAGTGTCTGACCCCAACGCTGCCGCCACCCGTGCGACGAGCAGAGCCCCCTCCGCGGCGGCGGCGCCCGCCGGCCCAGCCTCCGCCGCAGTGGCGCCGCCGGTGCCGGAAGCAGGAAGCAGCGCGCGCAGCCGCGCCGCCAGCATGGCGCTTGCGTCGTGCCCCGCCACAGCGCAGCTGTTGCAACTCACAGCACCTTCTCAAAGGTGCATCGTTGACCTGCTGCCTGGCTGTCACATGTGATCTGCCCAGAACAGATGCATCACTCAGCTTGCATAAAAAAGTTGGGCGATTGTTCCCCGGATCCCCAATCAGCAGTCAACAAGGCAGAATGCGACTTGCAGCATTGCAGTGCACTGCAATGCTTCACATAGCGCCCACCGTGCATTGCCAGCAGCTGCAAGACATGTTGCTGATGCTGCTACCTGCGTTGGCTTGCAGCGCCGGAAACACATCGTGCCGCCGCAGTGTTTGCCGGGTGGGCAGAATGTTGTGAAGAGCTGACTCAGAAGCAGCCTTGGACTGTGACACTTCCAAGCCTTTGGTGGAATGGAAGGCCCACCGCTCCTGCACAAATGGCTCCAGCTCTGCGGCCCGCGGCGATGACGCCACCCGGCCGCTGCCTCCGCTGCCGTACCGCAGCGGCACCGCCGTCGCCAATCTCGCCTCGGTGGAGGTTTCCGCGGGCGGCTGCAGCAGCAGCAGCGCGCCATCCAAAGCCGAGCGCACGCCGGCGTCAAAGACCACCCGTGCGTCCTCAACCCGCGGCCGCCAGTCTGTGGCGCAGCGGCACGCCGAGGGTCGCGAGTCGCAGCAACAGCGACCAGCCGCACGGGAAGATGCAGCCGCCAAGACAATGGCCTTGCACACGCATGCGTTGGCGCGTGCACTCAAGGTCGGATCGTTGTGCAGGCTGCCGTATCTGCAGAGATGGGGTTGGTCTCGACATCACGGCGCAGATCCAGTGAAAGGGCACCTTCAGGCGGCTTGTGCGCCGGCTGCGCAACTGACGCCTCCGCCCCATCGTCCAACCGCGCCCGTTTCGACGCTGGCTGTGCGCCACTGCCGCCGTCGCCACCGCCGACGCCGCCAGCAGCCCACGACTGCGAGCAGAAGGCCCCGGGCGGTGCCGCCGGAAGCTGCGACGCCGCCTCTGCCGCCGCTGCCAGCGGCGCATTGAGATTGTCAGCGACCTGAGTGTGCAGGAAGACAAGTCGTTTGGTATTCGGCACGATGGTAGCTGTACAGAAAGAGCTTACTAGGGCGGCTGCCGTCTTGCTGATGCTATGTCAGCCATATGCGCTGCTGCCAGATCATCAAAAGGTCGTCTAGTCGGCCTGGCGCAACCGAAGCTCCGGTAGCTGTGGGTATGGGAGCAGCACAAGTCGCTGCATATTGGGATTGCAGATGGGTACAGCTCGACCGCGAGCCTATGTGCCAGTGTGCCCATCACTAGCTGCAATGCCAGAGGAGCTGAAGGCGAACCAAGTGCTGTGGATACAGAATTCAGCGCCACCAGCAGCCCGTTGCACAGCGGGCGGCTGGTGTCGCAAGTGCCCCAGGGCTTACATGCGCACTGGCCTGCCTCGCAAAGCTGACTCGGGCATCAGCAGTGACTTCTTGGCTCTGCAGTGCTAATGCGCATGTGGCGGCCTGCGCGATGGCTGGCCCAGCTCCGCAGCGCCAGCTCGTTGTCTTGGCAGGTCTATTTGGACACACACCTTACAGGTGCCCTTGATGAGACTTGCCTCTGAACCGTCCTACACATGACCCACTCGGGCCGTGGCAGCATCGCCTCCTGAGACACGTCCAAAAGGCTCACCTCGGCAAAGGCGGCGGCGCCCAATGCACCCATCCTGGAAGCCTGGATCACTGAGAGGACAATAGCAACACGTTGAGCTCACCCCCGCAAAGGCGGCCGCGATGAGCGCTTTGCTGCGTTCCAGGAACGCCGCCTCAAATACCGCCTGCCAAACGTCCTGCCGCCGGCCCAGCACCCACTCCGACACACTGCCCCACTCGAGCGGCTGTGTGGCTGCTGCCTCGGCACCTGCGCGATGAAAAACATCAGTGTGTGGCCCAGGTGATCCAGGGATCCCCCGCGAGTTTTGACACTCCCTCTGCCACCGAGCTAGTGCCCACTGTGAATGACAAAGGCCCAGCCGTGGGGTGGCTGTGCAGTCGCTGACGTGGCACCTGCGCCACCGTGTGCATCGGCGTGGAATCAGGGTGGTGCGTACCCTTGGCTTGGCAAGCTTACCGCTATGCGCACTGGTGCCCGCGCCAGCCCTGCTTCTGCCTCACATGACCGCAGCCAGTGCAGCTGCAACGCATATGCTCTGTAGTTGGGCAGCCCACAAGCTTTTGCGTGGTACTAGTGTTGTGAAATCCCAACATGAGCCCATTGCAAACCCCCGGCATGTTGTTTTTAAAAACGCGACATCTTTGTGGTCTCGGATAAGCACCTTCTGAAGCCGCCACAGTCTCCTGCGGCGCGGCGTCCGGCGCCCAGCCGGCAATGGCAGCCCTCACCGTCGCCTCCGCCGCTGCCAGGTCGGCCGCGGCCGTCGCCGTCGCCAGCAGCGCTGGCACTGCGCCCCCGACTGCCGCCGCCGCATCGGCGAGCCACCGCGTCGTGGCGTCTGCCGCCGCGACGGGCGGCAGCGTCGCCAGCCGCCCTGCAGCTGCTGTCGTCAGCTCCTGCATGATGTCAGGGGAGGGTGAGGAGCGGGGGCGGTGCCCATCACGTGCCGGGACGGGTTCAGATAACGATCCAGAAAGCCAAACCGAGGCGCCCTTCCAACAATTGCTGCAGTCGCCACCTTGGAGGTGTCAGGTTGGCATCTGGAGCTAGCGCAGAGCCAGGCTGGCCGCAGGCTACATAATATGCGCCCCTCCAGCACTGACGAAATGTCACGCTTGGATGTCATGCTGCAGATGGCGGCAGGGGCATTGACGAAGCCTTGCTGTGCCGCCTCACCTGCCATGCGTCTGCCTCTGCGGGCTCGCCCTCCAGACCCGCCAGCGGCCCGAAGAGCAGCTCGCCAGCAGCGTCGGCGCCCTCCGCCGGCGCCGCCAGCGCCGGCAGCAGCGGCGACGCGCCGCTGCAGCCGCCGGGCGGCTCCAGCAGCAGCTCGCCGACCTGGGCCATGTGCAAGAGGAATGCTTCGGACGGTCAAAAGTCGTCCTGCTGATCAGATGGCGAGTGCTCTTGCTTGGAGCCGCAAGGCGGGCGCGGCTGTGTTCTTGCCCCCTGGTCTTGGATGAGGTGTGAATGTGAGAGGCCTTCGCATCCAGTGTGGAATGGTGAGGCAGTGCCACCCTTGCGAAAGTGGATGGTATGTTTACACACTGCAAGGCGCCCGCACAGGCCTTGACAAACGCGTTGTGGAAAAGGTTTGCACCTGGCAGACGGTGTTCTGCACCAGTGCCGCAAGCTCCGTCATGAGCGCCGCCAGCGGGGTGCCGCCGTCACCGCCGCCGCCGCCGGTCACCAGTCGCTCCCGCAGGTATGCTAGCCGTGACTCCAGAAACAGGGCCAGCGCCTGCAAAATGGAGACGAAATGTCAAGAGGGAAACATGTCACATGCCTCTCTGTGGCACCGAAAACCCTGGTCCCTGGGAATCAGCTGTGGCACAAGCGCAGTGTGACAGTCGCCTGACATGCGCCTGTGCAGACAGGAGTTTGGGCCTGGTGGCTGCAGCTCAGGGCGTGCAGGAAACACACGGCGCACTCCCGCCAGGGCGTTGATGCAAGCTGAAGTGCAGTAAGAGCCACGCATTCCAAACAGATTCCACACCCTGGCGCTCCAGGTGCTCCAGGGTTCTGCAAGGTCAGGTGCACGCCCGTGCACTGCCCCTGAAGCCAGGATGTTGTCTCAAACGTGCAGGCGACGCTTCTCGCATGACCTCGCCTCGACAGCAGAGGCTGCTGTAAAACCCTAAACCTTGTCCATATAGCCCGTGGGCACTAGCACAGCGGTAGCACATCCGGCCTTGGTTGCACACATCGGCACACATGGCTGACTTTACAGCACAGGACAGCACAGTGTGCTGGATCTGTGCAGCTTGTGCTAGTGCGCGCGATGTGCGCTGTTGCTATACTACATTGCCAGCTATGCGGATTCTCGGTCACTGCCAGCATGATTGCTGCTGGCATGGCAGTCACCCACTTTACCGGACAAACATGTCACCTGCAACTGCTGCGCCAGCTGCAGATGTGCGTCGCTGTCAGTTGGCACAACCAGCAAGTTCTGCCGGTAAGGCGGAGGGGCCAGCTGACGTCATGTAACGAGGGTTCAGGGCATGGTTCCGAACTTCTCTACCTGCTGCGAATCCAGCTGCTCTAGGAACGCCGCGGCAGCAAGCGCGTCCGCAGCTGCCCTCGCCGTCAGCCCGGCGGCGCTGCCCAGCTGCCGTCGCGCCCTGTCCAGGATCTGCGCCCTGCAGATTGGACATGAGGCGAACCCGGTCATGCTGCGGCCACGCGGGATGTGCACCAGCCCCTGTGGCAAGGGGCGCAGCATATGCGAGGAGCGTCTCCAAAGTGCTCAGTCAAGGCGCGGTGCAGCGACCCAGCCGAACGTGCAGGCAGCCCGCCGCAGCCGTCCGCGTGCCATGTGCGAGAGCCTCCCAACTTGGCAAGCTGGTGGGGTCCCGTCGGAGTTTGCAGCCTGCCCCGTCACGTTCGTGCTAGAAAGGGCGCTCGCCTGAACTTGGCAACGAGCGGCCACTGCGTGCGTACGAGCGGGAATTGCCGCATGGGCCCAGCAGCAGCCGGCGCGCCCAGCACAGAGTGCACCTCCTGCGCCCGCAGAAAGCGGTGCGCAGCCTGCAGGAAGGCGCCCGCATCCAGGCACCCCCACAACGTCTCCGGCGTGTCGACGAGGTACTTGACGCGGCCGCCGATCGCTGCAGGGTCGCATGGTTGACAGTCACTTGAGCAAAGGGTGTCCGGGCAATCACAAGGACGCGACTCTGTCGCAAGGGTGGGCATGGGCGCGACGCACCCCAGCAGTGCATTGGCGGTAACCATCTTATCAGAGCTGTGACCATTCTAGCGCCAGACAGGGTAGCAGTCCCGCACCGTGCAGCTGCTCTCTTTTCGTGGCACCCACGGACGCTGTGGGCCGCACGGCGCCCTCCGTCGGCGCCAGGCGCGCCGTAAGCCCCGCCAGCCGCTCCTGCAGATGCACGTCAGCAATACCGTCATCTGGGTCATCTGGGTCATCTGTACAAGTGTCGTGCTGCTCTCGTGCAGCAGCACGCCTGTCAGCAGGCGCCGTCTGACACCGCAGGCAATTGAGTACAGGTCGCACCCCGTCAACAGGCCGGCTGCAGGCCGCACCTGGATGCCGGAGATGTTGTCCACCACGGCAGTGCAGGTGTTGGCCATCGCCAGGATGGTGTCCGCGCTCGAGATGAGGTCCCTGCGGGCTCACGACGAGCAGCTGCTCGGACCGACACAAGAAATTCTGCTGCAGCGCGGCGCAGCCGAGCCGTCAAGCACAGATGCGCCGACTCTGCATTGACACCCACCTGTAGGAGTCACCAACCAGCTGGCGCAGCGCCACCTTCTTGTCCTCGATTTCCGCATTGGCCTTCGTCTCCACCTGCCCGAGAGGCCAGCTCAATGTGAGAGATCCCCAAGGGGCCTGGCAGACAGGATCCGACATGCTCAGTGACCGTGATCCGCAGAGCAGCGCACTCCCATCGCAGTATCGATGTAGCAGCCATGGTGGCATGGTAAATTAGATGATTGCAGCAAGGGCTGGATCGCTCCGAAACGCTTGCCTCCCTGATCTCGGCCACAGTAGACGTCTCGAACAGCAGCTCGGCCTTGCGAGCGGCCTCGCTCATGCGGTGCGCCTTCATAGGCTGCTGGCGCACCATACTGGTCAGCGTGTATCAGCTGCTAGCGTTGCACTGGCGAGAGCACTGCCATCGCGCTTGGCATCTCGCCCCGAGTCCTCAACTTCCACTGGTGCAAGGGTGATGATGGCCCATCCTCATGGCACTGGAAGATGGTGAACTGCAACAATGGCAATGTGGCTGACAAGCTGCGAAAGAAATGCTAGCTGTGGGTCTGCTGTGAAGACACCTGGAGACTTTGTGTCGCACAGTGTCTTCTCGGCTGGCAAATCTGCATTCCTACTGGTGAGCGTGTTCGTTGTTGCTGGCCAATGGTGAGTGGAGACGCAGATTTGCTCTGCACGACGTTTGCTTTATCGATTATTTAAGCTTCCACAGCTCAGCAGCGGTAGACACTCGTCTGAGCGAGCGCTCAACACCCGAGTTTTTGTCACCAAAACCTGTCGCGCACACCATGCACCAGTTTCTACGAACCGTTGCCGCCACCACAGCAAGCACACTTCTCCTAGTGCTTTGGTTTCTTCGGCCGCGCCTTGAGCCGTGGGTTGGACGTCCGCCGCTTGGCGATCTTCTTCTTGTCTGCAAAGCGGCTGCGCTCTGCCTGCAGCTTGCCGAAGCGCCGCTTGTGCGCCGCCTGCAGCTGCGCATCTGCCAGCAATTCCTCCGTAAGCGTTTGCTTCCGCTCCTTCCGCGTCATCCGGCCTGCAGTGCACAACTCGTCACTTAATGTTCCGAAGTGCGGGTACACCAGTGGCGCAGCGATCGAGGCAGATAGATGCCTGCCTCTGGTTGCCCATTGCACACATCCCTCATGCGTCCACAACAGCATGTTCCCTACAGATGGCCGCAACATTCACAACACCACCGCCAAAGGCACACCGCTGTAGAAGTCGGTGGGGCCCTCCACCACCGTGCCCATCTGGAAGTACTTTGGGAACTTGGTGGCGTCCGGGTTGCGGTAAAACCGCTTGGGGTCGAAGGCGCCCCTCAGCGCCAGCAGCCGCAGGTCCTGCTTCACCTGCGGCACGACGGTTCCACAGCGATGAGCACACAGCAGGCTGATGCTTATTGCGGTGAGAGGCGCGTCTGGTCGAATGCCCCCCCGCATTGCCAGCAGTCAAAGAACCTGCTGCACCTGTATCAGCAATGTTTGGGAAGGGAATGAGGAGAGACAGAAGGACGCATGCAGAAGGAGTTCCGGTAAGAGCGATTCGGGCCAAAAGCGCTGCGAGCAGCTGCTGGACCCCCTCACCTGTGGATCTAAGAACAACAAAGGAGCCAGCAAACGGACGTGTCAGCAATGTCGTCGGCACTGTTGCTCAGCCAAGAGAGAAGAGCAGCGCACAGGATCAGGCGAATCACGCCCCACATGCCATCAGCAACACATCCAGCTGGGCGCCTGCTTCCCAAGAAAGACCAACGGTGCTCCAGCACACACAGCTCACTCGTGACAGGTGCCACGCCCAGTCTCGAGGAACATGGTTGGGAGCAAGGCAAGCCGGCGCGAGTGTGTCACCTGGGGCGTGATCTGCGTGGCAGGCAGGTCGAACCAGTTGGCGCCTGCGGTGTCGGGGGCGTTCTTGCGCGCCTCGCGCGCAGCCCGCCGCTCGTCTCGCGGCGGCGCCAGGAGCTGCGCGCCCGAGACGCGAACGAATGTGAAAGGAACATGGACATGGGCAGGAGAGGCAGCAACAACCCAAGGCATGGAAGAAGCGCACGGCGCAGCGCCGGGTCCGCCACGTCAGCAGCTGCGAGCCACGGCCGGGAAGGTGTCAAAAGGCGCTGCGCGGCATGCGAGGAGCGGAAGGCGTAGTGACAGACATCGGCGCACAGCATCTTTGAACCGAGTTCCTGTCAGTCCACAAGACTCTGCACATCGCAGCGCCCCCCGGGTCCTGCAGCACATACCGCCATCAGCGCCGTCGCAGTTCAAAACGTAACGGACCACTCTGGCAGCCCTGGCAACCGGCCCGTGCAGGGGCTGCTCTCACCTGTTTGGCCTGGGCATGCAGGCTGCGACGCGCCGCCGCCGCCAAGGCGTCCGTCGCCTCATCACCCTCCGCCGGCGGCGGCAGCTGCGACTGCGGCACCCACCGCAGCGCCGTCTTCTCTGCAGCGCGCCCAGCAGCGGGAGTCCTTGAGCACGGTCTGTGTGCACCGTCAGACGGTGTGGCCCGCTGCTGCCGATGCCTGCCTGGGCGCTGCACTCCCAGTCTCGTCCAGACGGCAGCTGGCCAGCCCGATATGCTGAAGGTCATGTCGAGCAAGTGATTCCTGCACTGTGCAGGGAAGTAGCAAGGGTGTCGGACCTGCAGCGGTGAGCCGAGCGTGGGCCGGCAGCGGGCCGGCAGCCCCGGCGCCGCGCCTGCCGCCTGATACCGCCGCGTCTTCCTCCATGTCAGATCCGCCCACCTCTTCCTCGCTGCTGCTGCCATCTGACATGTCAGTCTCGTCACCGACCTCATCAGAAGCCCGCAGATGCGCTGCCGTCGCCGCGGGCTGCCGCGGCGGCCCCAGCGCTGCCGCCATGCCCGCCGCAAGCTGCTGCAGCAGGTCACCTCCCAGCTGCGCCTCAGCGGCAGCCTCATCGTCTTCGTCGTCCGACGAAATTTCGTCGACCGTCTGAGGCGCACCGGCGGCGCCGGCGCCTTCGCCACCACCAGCATCCTCTGAGCCTCTGGCGGCACCGTCAGACTGCTCATCACCGCCGCTGGTGTGCGCAGCGGCGGCTGCGGGCGTCACCGGCTGGTCCGCATCGTGCTCGGCTGGCTCCACAGATGCTGGCTCTGCTGGTTGTGCTGGCTGCGCCGCCGCTGCCATGATGTCTGACGTGTTGGCGTCCGCTGATGCAGGCGTTGCAGGTTCTGACGTCTGGGCTGCATTGCCAGCTGCGTCAGCACCTGCATTGGTTGCATAAGTGACGCTGAAGAACCACCGTTGAGGCCTTTGCGCAGAGCACCAACAGCAGATGAACGTGGCACCAACAGCCTGCTGCCTGCACCAGCTGTGCATCACCCTTCATCTCAGCCTGGCAAATCGGAACGTAGATCAATGGCGCAGTGACTACCACACCTGGGCTGCACTTGAGGTTTCAGCCCAAAAACCCCACCTGCATCGCGCAGCGGGCTCTGCGCGTCCTGCTGCTGCGGACGGCGGCGCGATCGCCGCGTCGTCGCCGGAGTTGCAGATGCCGCAGGCTCCTGTGACAGGCCGCTGTTGCCAGATTGGGGCCGCGTAGCGCCGCGGCGCGTGGTCAGGCCACCGGGCGCCTGGCTGGTGTCCTCTGCGCGGTAGGCAAGGAGGTTGCATGATCCGTACAGTAGAGAAATGGCCTGAGCGCCGGCGCCGCGGCGCACCGCAGCCTGCGACGTATACCGTAAGGCTTTGCCGCGGGTCCAGGGCGGTCATTGCAAGTCCAGAGTCACTTCCAAAGCAAAAGGCGCAAGCTTGGACCCACCCGTGGCCTGAGACGACGGCTCAGCCTCGGCGGCTTGTGCTGGGTCCGCCTGGGTGCGCCGCAGCCGCGTGGACCGCCGCATTGCCGGCGTGGCGACGACCATCTCAATTGCTTGCAGGAGGTCACAAACACGGAATGCGACCGCAGCAGCGAGGTCCGGGTGCGCTGGTCCGATACATTAGCACCTAGTTGGCGGCGATGCACACTAGGTCAACAGAAACTCGTGTGCCGTGCTGGCGGCAGTTGCTTTGCAGCCCTGTTCGGTTGTTTATTCCGGATTGTTTGTTCCTTAAAGACACATCCGCAGCCTCGCAGACCTGCCCGCTGTGTTGCAACTGCATCTTGGGCACTTGGCACCTCTTCGGCCGCCAAACACCCCGATATACGCAGCGATCTGAGCTTGCCTGATCTTTGGTGGCGTTACATCCCACTTTCAAGCATCTTTACATCGCCATGCCGGAGCTCAGCGACGACGTGAAGGCCAAAGCCCGCAAGCAGGCACGGCTTTCGGAAGCCCATCACCATACCTGCAAAAGCTGCTGATGCTCTATCTGTTTTGGCCCAGCCTATCTGCCGTCGCACAAAAGACTGCATTACCCTAAGGCTGGGCCATGTATACGCGCATTTGCGTCATATGCTGCAATGGTCTTCCTGAGCTGACGGCGGCGCCGCCTCCTGCTGCATTCGCAGGTCGAGTTCTACTTCTCGGACAGCAACCTGCCGCGCGATGCCTTCCTGCTGTCCGCCGTGGAGGAGGCGCCCGACGGCTTCGTGTCGCTGGCGCTCATCTGCACCTTCAGCCGCATGCGCGCGCTGCTGGGGCTTGGCGATGGCAAAGTGGTCGCTGACAAGGCAAGCCTCACTCGCTCAAATCCTAAAGCCTAGCAGAGCAACGAAGCTCCTGACGTGCCTAGAGTGTTTGCATCGCTGTCACGGGCCGGGAACCGACCTGTGGTGCGGACGCTGCGACTGTTGAGCTGGTGGTGACAGCAGTGCGCGGCTGCAGCGGCATTCAACAGCATCAGGCGTGCGTCTTCTCTGGTTGGTACTGTCACAGGTGTCACATGTGCAGAGACCCAGAGGAAAGTGCTGCACACAATCCTGCACACGGTGGGGTGGCTGTGGGTCTAGCCACCTGCACTCACCTGACGCAAAAGGGGCGCCGAATCGTCATGGCGTATGTCCCAGCGTCAACGCCGCACAGCACCGCCACGGTCGCAGGCTGCCTCGCAGTCTCCCGTGCACGGCGCGATCGCTGATTCCATCGCAGTGGGGAGCTGCGTCGCGGCACTTACCCTTTCTGTCCTACCCAGCGATCGACATGCACTTTGCTGAAGAACAGCGAACAGCATGAAGGGAACAAGTCGAATGCATATGCAGATACGCCTCAGGAGCCGAGCGCAGCAACTCAAAGCCACTGGCAATGCACACCGCGGCGGCCAGGCACGCCGCAGCGGCGGAGGCGCGCCAACCGCCGCGGCAGGCTGTGACACAGTGTCGTTGAACTCGGCTGTACGACGAAGCCTTCTTTGCGACAACAATGCGACTGAACGGGCACAGGTGCCGGAGCACGTGCTGAAGGGCGTGGCGGAGGGACTCGCCGCGTCAGAGGCGATCACCGTCAGCGAGGACGGCACCAGCGTCAAGCGCACCCAGGTGGGCGGGGCTTAGAGATTGGCAGGTGTGTGCCGCTCCTGGCTGGAGGGAGCTGCTCCAGTGCTGCACACTGCCGCGGGCGTGCTGCTGCGGTCTTGCGTGCACTCCATCGACCGGACCGGCACTGCCACAAACTCTTGGGCACGGCTTTCGGCGCGACAACTCAAATTCAAGCTCGCGTTCTGCCCAACAGATGTCGATCCTGGGACCGCTGCGATTGACGCACATCCACGTTTCTCGTGCAGGCGCTTGACGCGGCGGAGGCTGCGGCCCAGATCGACGGCCGGTCGCTGTTTGCGGCGCCCTTCCCGCACGACTCCACGCTCGACGGCCTCATGTCGGTCTTCGAGGCGGCCGCGCCCGTCAACAGCCTGCGCATGCGGCGCTTCTTGAACAGCAAGGACTTCCGCGGCAGCGTCTTTGTGGAGTTCGGCAGCAAGGAGGACGCCGAGAAGGTGTGGACGCTGAAGTTTCAGAGGCGCTCAGCTTGCCTGGGAACTCTGCAGTGAGACTCTGCAGATGCGCATCGAGGGGCCAGTGCAGGGTTGTAGGCTGCGTGTCTTATATCTCTTGCACCCGGCCTCCAGCCGCCCCTTGCATCCGACACACATGCGCAGCGGTCCCGCAAGCTCAGGGGCTCCTCCGCGTCTGCTGGGCTGCCTTACGACCCGTGTTCCCTCGCTGCCGCAGGTCATGGGCATGCGCATCGAGCATGCGGGGGCGGTCATTCAGATGCAGCCCAAGACGGCATACATAGAGAAGAAGAAGGAGGAGCGGCATGCAAAGCCGCAGTCGCCGCACAACCCGGACAACGCCGCCGCCACCGCCGCCGCAGACACGGCCGCGCAACCAGGTATCGACAGGCTCAAAAGTTGCTGTCCACCTGGGCCTGCCACGTGAAAGCCTGTGCACACTGGAATTTGTCAGATGCGCTATTCATGGGCTGTGCGCCCTCCCTCATCGCTAGTGCCTGCACATGCTGATCAGGGATGGCAGCGCAGGCATGCGATGTGCTCACCATCGGAGAAGCAATGGACAGATGTGGCTGCAGCATCATGACTAGCTGCCGAGGCCACGCTTCGTGGCCTGTTGCAGACGCTGCGGTCGCAGCGGAGGGGGCGGCTGCGGCCACACCGGCAGAGCCCGCAGATGCCACAACGGCGGACGCGCCAGCAGCGGCTGGCGGCGGCAGCGCAGCGGCTGCGACGCCAGCGGCGGCGGAAGCGGCTGCCGCGGCGGCGACACCATCAGCAGCGGCACCAGCAGCAGCGGCCACGGAGCCGACAGCGTCGGCGCCCGGCAAGACCTACGACATCCCGCGCAACTGCATCATCAGCGTCAAGCTGGACGAGGGGCGCGAGGGCCTGGGCTTCCCGGCGCTGCGGGAGGCTTTCGGCGGTCGGGACGCGGGCATCCGACACGTCGACTTCAAAACGGTGAGTGTGCTTGCCCTGTTAGCTCCTCTGGCCGCCCTTGCACACCCTCAGTGCGCTGCATTGCTGCTGTCCTGGCATGCATGTGTTTTGCATGCGCCAGCCTGAGCAGTTTGGCACCGGAATTCCCACCACTGTCCGATGACCTCTCTCGACGAGGGACATCGTCCAACGACATGCAGCATAGCCGCGCTCACGCCTGCCGCTTTCCCTCCCGCTGACAGGGTGCGACGGAGGGCGTCGTGCGCTTCGAGAACGAGGAGGCCGCTGCCAAGGGTTTGGCTCGGGGCGACGCTGATGGCGTTTTGCACATCGGCGACGATAAGGTGCCTGCCAAGATTGCGATGGTCACTGGCGATGCGGAGCAGGAGCTGCTCGACAAGGTGAGCTTCCTTGACGTGCTGTGATGCCTCCGGCCTGAACACAGGCCCCAAAAATATCTGTATCTGGGATCGAATTCCGACCCTGCAAACAAGTGGGCGTACGCATATGCATTGTGCATCGGCGGCGTCGGTGCCGGCTGCCGATGGCGACCCTTCCGTGGCCAGCGATCTGTATCAGGAGCTGCGAGTTTACCCCTATGAATCTGGGATGGGTGTGCAGGAATCACTACGCAAACTAATACGGAAAATACTGGCGGCACTGTCGACCCCCTGCTGGCGTCCACTGCCTGCTGCCAGATGGTGACGCGCAGGTCCCGGCTGACCTGCCCCACCCTCTGCGCTGCAGGCGGTAGAGGCAATGAGGGCAAAGGACGCACGGGAGGGCTCCGGCGGAGGGCGCGGCGGCGGCCGCGGCCGCGGCGGCGGCGCGGCAGGGGCCGCGGCGGCGGCGGTGGGCGCTCTGGCGGCCGGGCGGGGCCGGGGCGGCGGCCGGGCCGGCGGACGCAAGCGCTCGGGTGACGGAGGCGGCGATGGCGCCGGCAAGAGGCAGCGGAACTGACTGCACGGGGCTCAGCACTGCCCGGGGCTACCAGTCACTGGTATCCAGAGCCCGTCCGCTGCCAGCGCAGCACCACCCAGTGGGATCTGCTTGCATTGGCAAGACTGTGAGGCATTGTAGAGGGCAACCGCGTGGCGACGGTCCAGCCGATAGTTGTAGAGCTTTGCTGGAAGTTGTGCAGGCACATCGAAAGCACATCGAGGGTACATCGAAGGGATGCCCTTGGACCTGCATGCGCCTCCAGAGACTACAGTGTGCTGTTGGTTCGCTTCATGCTGCTTGGAAGTTGCGGTTGCGACTTTGACGGCAATTCTCTGATGGCATTGTAGGGGCGACACGGACCATAGTGCAGTCAGCTGTCGGCGCCATGCAGAATTGTGCTAGCAGGAGTGCCTGGTCGGCTGCAGCTTCGGTCTGAGCGCGTCTATGTTGTCAATGCAGCCAATGCAGACATGGCCAATTTCCATGCTGTGAAACCGTGCCGCCATATTGGCGTTGGGCTCTCGTCATGGTGAGAACAGACTTAAAAGTGACCGGAAATTACAAACCATCCACAACGTTCACCGATGTTTCAGAGTGAGCGTCAAGCACGCTCGGCCAGCGTCCAACGCCGGAACATTACCATTTGGACAAACCCTGCAGGGCCATCACAGCTAAGCCATATTTATCCGGGTGCTCTCCACCATCTCCAACGCCGCCTGCATGCAGTCGAGCACATACACCAACCCTAAACATGCAATGTTGACAAGCCGCCCTTGCAACTAAAGTGCTGCACACGAACTTGTCCAATCTCGCCAGCGTTGCTGCGTGCCGCCATTGTCTACCTGTCTGCCAGACCCCTTATGGCAGCAATAAGCGGTCGCCATTGACAGCGGGATAGTTGCTTCATTCTCGTCAAGGATACGCCATTGCAGCACGGTCAAGGCACCATGGCTGCAGAGTCTGCCCTTGCCGAGAAGGAAGCTCCCGGGTTTGCCATTGCATCACCGAGACACAATTGTGCCGTGGCCTCCGTCGCAAACAGGAGCTGCGCCCTCAGACGGCGCAATTGTTCTCTGGGAAGCAAAATGTGCCCGGGCAGCAGGAGGCCTGACAGTGTTCCCCAGGCATGCACTGACTGTCATTCATGCAGGGCGTCTTGCCCGCACAGTTCTGCGACGGGTCGAAGCCAGTGGCGTCGGTGCAGAAGGCATCGGCGGTGTTGAAGCTGAGGCGGCAGCGGCAGGCGTTGCCTTCAGGGTCGGCTGCCGCGCACGGATCCTGGGTGCAGGGGTCGACGCCAGCAGCACGGGTGCAGGCTGCACGGGGCAGGGCAAGGAGCTCAACACTTTTGCTACAGGGATTGAAAGCAGGCGAGGGCAACGGCACTCCAGACGCAAGACCCGCAACAACACTGCGGCAGCATGCGCATCGTGGGTAAATGTAGGCTTGCAAGCCTGTGGAAAGGGCACTTCCATGCCGAGCGAACTCTCGGCAGTCATCCATCACGGTGCGTCTCCAGCATTGTGTCGACGACAGCCAGCATGAGGCGCCATGCCAAGTCGAACTTCGGGGCAGACAAGGCTGGTCCGACTGCCACCATCCAACACGACATATGTGCGAGTTCCACTGCAACCCACCAAAACTTTGTGGTGGTGTCGGCGCTGCTGTTGGAGATGCAGTGGGCGTCGCTATAGGCGTGGCAGTTGGCGTGGCAGTTGGGCTGGCTGTTGGGGTTGCAGTGGGCGTGGCAGTCGGCGATGCAGTCGGCAATGCCGTGGGGGTCGCTGTCGGACTGCCCATTGGTGATGCTGTTGGCGAGGAAGTCGGGATGGTTGTAGGCGTGGTGGGCGGGGCTGTCGGAGCCTTGCTTGGCGTAGTGGTAGTTGTGAAAAACGGAGCGCCAGACGAGGTCGGTACGGCAGTCGGTGTGACAGAACTTAGCGTGGGAGCGAGAGTCATGCCGCCAGTGGGCGCGGGGTTTGCAGTGGGAACGCCGACGCTGGCGCCGGCGGAAGCCGTGCCTGGATTGGCAGCGGGAGGTCCGAGGTCTAGGTCCTACATCGCCATTACCGTTGGGGATGCTTGCCTGCCTTAGAACGCCATGCGACAGCATCACTCGCCATTCGCAAGTGCTGCAGCAGTGCGATCTCGATTGCGGCGCGCCATCCAGATCCAGTATCATGACATGCTGGCAACTGGCACATCACAGGCTACACGCGAGCATGTTAATCACAACGCGCCTGCTGACGCTGATGCGGACGCCCGCTGTATGGCAGCCGCGGCAGCAGCGGCGGCCTGCACGGCGGCATCAACAGCAACAGCTGAGCTGCCGCTGCCGCCGCCGGCAGCCACAGATGCTGTGCCCAGCCCTGTGCGCATTTGGAACGATTCAACTATGGCACTCGTCACCGCACGGCCCGCAGGCACCATGATTATGAGTGACAGCCAGCTCTGACAGGACAAACCGGAATGCACTGGCCCTGGTGCATTGCTTATTTCTGTGACAAGCTCGACATCGCACATTCGTTAGTGGCTTTACAAATGTCATCGAAACTGCACTCTCGGCATTTGGAGACTGATTTGTGATCCTTGACGACAGCCCCGAAGCTGCGAGGGGTGTAGCGCATGACGGCGCTTGAGCCTTCAGCACCGGCGTCAAGATTATGCAAATGACGAGCGCCGCGCCTGCTGCGGCAGATTCGGATGTGGTCGCCTCTCTGGCGGCAGCAGCAGCAGCAGCAGCAGCGGCGGCAGCAGCAGAGGAGCCACCGTCAGCGCCACCGTCTGCGG
Organism: Deuterostichococcus epilithicus; assembly: GCA_033439295.1. Taxonomy (NCBI): domain Eukaryota; kingdom Viridiplantae; phylum Chlorophyta; class Trebouxiophyceae; order Prasiolales; family Stichococcaceae; genus Deuterostichococcus; species Deuterostichococcus epilithicus. The sequence continues at coordinate 195,719 of JAVTLE010000004.1, read as the reverse complement.
CTCCTGCTGCAGAGGCGCTGCCGCCGCGTGTGGGAATGCTGCTGCCGCCATCAATTGCGCCTGCCACGCCGGCTGCTTGGGCCAGGTCGCGCCTGCTTGCGCCTGCACCTGATGCAGCAGCCTTCAATCAGCCTGCAAAACCAGGCTCTAGACAGAGAGCCGCGAAAGATTCTGGATTGCACGGACGGATCCGGGTGGTGTCGGGTGCTACGTTGCTTGGATACTTGGTGAGGGTCCAAAGATGCCACGCAGAGGTAATCGGCTGCACAATCACCTGAAATGAGCGGCTTTCTCGGAGCCACCTCCGTACTTGCGGCGCGATTAACGGCTGGTGCCGTGAGCAGCAGCATCGCCAGAACCAGCCCCGTCGTCGTCAACAATACCATCATGCTGGCTATGGCGCCGCGGGATTGCCTTTTGGCGGTTTTTTTTGGCTGTCTGATCGGCTGGCAGACAGTCAAACGTTGAGCAGTGCAGACGTACGCTCAAACGAGGCCGGCAACGACCGTGTGCGAAGAGAGAGATCCTCAGTCGTTCTAGGTATGAGCATCGATACAGCCCAGGAAGTGCGTCTGTCTGGGCACAATCCATATACAGCAGCCGGGATCTGATTTCATAGAAAGCCTGTGCTGGGACACATTCTGCTGAGCTGTGCTGTGCATCACTCGTCAGTAAATTCGCATTTGCTAAAGAATAGCCTGCCCTGGCAGCTCGTCCCTGCTTGAATTCAGCTGCTTTCACTGAATAATTCCACGTTTCTATCGATTTCTTGAAAACGATTACAGAATGTCAACTTGCGATCACAACGTGAGACCGTGACAAACTCACGAAAGAATGCTAGCCATGACATACCCTGCGGCAAGTGAACTGCTGGTCGTCCAATGTTCTAACACCGCATCTTTCAGGTCTTCGTCTTCACACGAAGTGCAACGTACACCTGAAAGCAGACGACACGTGTAAGTGGACCAGACGAGCCGAATTGTGACCGTTTTCTGATACGGTCCGTTGGCAATGGGGCTCCTACACCTTTCCAGACGCACGACGGCGATTCTCTGCATGCAAGATCAAGCTGCTGCAACAGAGGGTTTACTCAAGCTCAACCAAACATGCAAATGCATAAGAACAGGCGCACCAGGAAGCGGAACACGATGAGCCAAGCGATGAGCACCAGCGCCTCCCACGGCCACTCTTGTGGATCAGCCTGCGGTTGGGGAAGCAGGCGGAGATCTCATTGTGTAGAGCAGCTTGTTGTGGTCAGGGAGGCGTTCTTCCAGTTGCTCGAGATGGTCCAGTGCACAGCTGCGTCCTTGATGCTGAACCCCTGCAGAAGCCTGCCCTCTGTGATGCGCAGAACCTTGATGGTTGATGGTGCCCTTAAAACACTGTCACACTCCTGCGGCTAGAACGGATGCAGCTCTCGGAATACAGCAGCCAGTGCATAGGTTGATCGTGTAGCGTCGCTGCAGCCGCGCACCGGCGTTGAGAGCTTGTCCTGGATGCCAGACGGCAAGATGGCGGTGCACCGCGGGTTCGTCTTGTAGTCGTCCGGATAGTACTTGGTTCCGCAATCGTACAGTGTCGCCCCATCAAACTGGATCTGCAGCAGACCAACATCGTGACTCGGTCGCATGGCAGTATGTCAACCAAGGTCAGCAAGCAGTGTGGTGAAGCATCACCGTGCACATATACTAGCAAAGTTGGCTGCCGGAACAGCGTTTGTTGCTCTACTGGCAATCAATGCGGACACTGATGTGGTGCTTTGCGATGTCAGCACAGTTGGCTTTGTCGCCTGACCCCACTTTTGTGAGCAGGTTGTAGCCGTAGTAGATGAAGCTCAGGTACTGCAGGGCAGAAGACACTCGTTTGCAGGGACAGATGACACAGTTTGTGCGCACATTCGCCAGCACAGAGCTACATCGACACCACCCGAACGCTGGGGCTTCCGCACCATCTCTGGCAACAGTGTGGCATTGCTTGGCTTCCCAGCAGGCATGAAACACCTTTCCCAACCTCGAGCAAGCGCACCTTCATCCAGGCGATCCAGGATGGCAAATTCGTGATGTAGAAGCCTGCAGAGGTACAAATTCAGAGCTTGAGTAAGCCAAGCTTTGGAAGCTAGGCAAGACATTCTTGTGAGGACACGTGCCTGCAGGAAGCGCGCAGAGGCAGGCAGGCAGACAGGCAGGCAGGGCTTTTGCAGCCATGCCTTCGGCCCACCTCCAACAAGCATCATCGACAGCATGAGGACGCTGGTCATCGTCTGTGTTTTGGCACAGGAGTCGCTGTCAGGTGCTCCGCAATGACTGCGACAGCCTTCTCCAGACTGCCACTCACATTTGCGGGGCGCACTTTGCGGCGAGACCAAGAAACTCACCTGCGCAGTCTTGGGCACCATGACAGTGGCGCCGATGAGCAGGCCGAAGGATTGCGCTACCAGCTGCACCAGCATGACGGTCGCCCAGTTGGCGAAAAAGCCGCCCGTTGTGCGCCTGCACGTTGGCCAAAGTGAGTCTTTAGCAAAGGGCATCGTGCACTGGCCGAATGAGACACAAACAATCAATCAGCAGCTGCAGGCGACTGGCGACTCAAGACGGCGTCAGCACTGCGTGACAATTGCAGATGCGACGAGCTCACTTCAGTGCGCTCATGCTATACACGATGATGATGAAGATTGTTGGGATGGTGCAGTCCTGCAGCCCAGGAGAAGCAAGCACTGTCAGCCGGATTTGTTCACTGATGCCAGTCTCAGAAAGCGAGGACTGCTGCCACCGTCAAAGGCCTAAATCAGGACTCAACTGGATAGAATCGCATACCCAAGCTGGGATGGTTCAGAGCCCTCACCATCGGCAGGTCACTGGCTGTGCGGGCAAAGTAGAACGCCGACAGCCGGTACATGCCGCTAGCTCGCTCCTGGGACAGCAAAATCAGATGCTGCATCAGCTCGCTGTGGCGCGCGGCTGGTTTTCAAGCTCATCGGGCATCGGCAGCCAGCATGTGACGACAGCGCGTGGTGTGATGGGCGGCAGCAGGCGTTGCAACAGGACCGGAAAGTCCCAAGGCGACCGTTAACAAGCTGCACACCTTGAGCATCATCTTGTACTCGTTGGGGAAGGTGAACAGAGCCTGCAGGGCACCAGGCAGGTCATCCACTTCGTCAGTTGTCGCACACTAGCATCAGATAGAATGATTTTAAAAACCAGGGCCTAGTCTGTCACAAGGAAATGCCGCTCCTGAGGCATGGCCATGGTCTGCAATTGCGACACATCATGACCTTGCAGTCCGACCAGGGTGGCGGCAAGTGACGCACCGCAAACATGATGCGAAAGGCGAGAAACAGGAGCTCAAAAAAGACCAGGCCCAGGATGTTGCTGGCATCGTGCACCAGCTCGCCTTTGCCCACGTTGAACCAAAACAGGCCTGCACGGCATTCGAAATGCAGCGTTTTTGCAAGAGGAAACGATGACACCAGAGCAACGGGCGCATGTCCCAGGGGTTCAAGACTGGCACACCAGCTGCAGCTTGTGCACTTTGCAACCACGATAGGCCTGTCCAGCATGAGACCAGATCGATGTCGGAGCCTGCGGCAGCGCTTGCGTAGGAGCTGCAGCACAGGCGCCAGGTGCATGCCATGGACTACAGCCATCAGCCTGTTGGGCAATTCCTGCGCAACTTCGGGATCAAATGCATCTCGGTCCAGGCTGCGAGGGCCGCGCCTGACAGCAGCCCCACGATGAGAAGCTGCGCCAAGTCCTGTGCTGACAGCGACTCGAAGCGGCGCGTCTTGATGCTGCGCACGAACAGGATGCGCAGCTGCTCGCTGTAGGTTGCGCCCCACCTACATACAGGGAAGGCGGCACATATCAGACGACAGGTGGAAGACAGGTGGGGACATTGCCTGGCACCTGGTGCTATCTCAAGCACTACTGTGTCCACATGCACAGGTGTGCATCGCACTGACTTGAAAAGCCCTTGACCGGTATGTCCCAGCACAGGACGAGGTCAGGAACCTTGCATGAGATGTACACTCGCACCGGCTGGGCTGCCTCTTGCTCGGCGTCAACGTCTCCATGCGCGTGAGCGTCCGCCGGATCGTGCGGGCGCTGGCGGCGGGCCCCCGAGCGGCAGAGCCGCCGCACTCTGGGCAGGTGTGCCGCATTTTGGTCGCCATCAGCTCAGCGTCCTGCGGCACGTTTGCGCACAGCTGATGGCATGTCAGCCATCTAGGGTGTGGACTCGGGCGCGCAGCACGATCAGTGGCCTGCCAGCCCGAGGAGCTGCCGACTGCGCTGCGTTGGCGAAAGCAGCGCACATGCGCTTGGGCCTGACAACCAGACGCAGGACCCAGCAAGTCAGCTTGCGCTGCACCATCGTGCCACAGTTCCGCATTACAGGGCCGCAATTGAAGCAGCTCGAAAGAGCTCAGAATGCTGCCGTGCCTCGCAGGCACCAAAGCGCATACAAGCTTCTGGGTTCAATGCCTGCGTCGTGGTCGCATTGGTTTTGCGAGACTCACCAGCGCCTCCTCGTCACTATCTGAGGATGTGTGCCGGGCGGCGGCCTCGGGCATCGGCCGCAGCACACCGATGCTGTCCACACCTGCCTCGACGTCCAGCGACCTCACGCCGTACATCTGCACAAGCACAGCCAATCCAGGCTCTTGAGCAGCTTGCCATCTGAGGCGCTGATGTCGCAGTCGCACGGCAGCTCTGCCATGCGGCACACCAGCTCAGACCTGTCGCACCTGCAATGGCGCTGCAAGGGATGTCCTGCAAGCGGGGGAGAAGGCCGAGCAGCATGAGCATCACCTTCCGCAGGGAGCCGGAAGGCGAGCCCGGCAGCGCGACCTGCGGCGGCAGCATGGCAGGCGGCAGGCCGCCGCCTTCAAGGGACAGTCGCGACGCCAGCGGCTCCTGCACCACGCTGATGCCGGAGTCTGCGGCGGCATAGCGTGTCTTTCAGTGTGAGTCGTGCGGAGCCCTTGCACTCACACTGATGTTTTGTTCAATTGCTTGGCGACAGATGCAGCGCGCAGTCGCTGCTTTGCTCATACATGCCATTTTGATGCCAGCAGTTGCACCTGCGAGATCCTCGTCACCCTGGTACCCCTGGCTGCGGGCGCCGCCGGCGAGGAATGTCTCGCTGCAGTCGATCAGGTGAGCCAGACCGTTTGCGCCATTCCTGCAGGGGGTGTGAATGGAGGGCTGGTGACATGGCCCCAAATGTGGGGAATGGTTCGCAGACCCCACTGCTGGACTCTGTGCCTCGGGTGCTTTGCAGAGAGGAGGTGCAACGGCTGCTCTAGGGAGGCGGGCGTCAGAGCGAAAGTTGGCGGAAGTGAGCGCAAGCTGACAGCACAAAGAGACCGCCTGATGAGCCACGGCTGTGAGTCATGGACACCTTGCGCCGAAGGACTGCCTCCATGACGAACTGCAAAAGGCGATGTCACACCTGTGCACCGCTTGGGCACGACCCAGTGCCGGAGGCCAGGCCCAAGTTGATCTCTGCGAATGTTTATTTGTTTACGTTCTCTTTAAACAAACACATTTCTGTTTCCTCACAGGTGGGGCAGATCAGAGCTCACCGTTTGGGCGCGGCCACAGTGCCAGACGCGAGATCCAGGATGAAGTCTGCGATGTTGGTGCCATACGGCAACGTGTAGCCCAGCCGGTGAAACCAGTCCGCCGCCATGCTCGCCTGCAAGGAGCGAATGGGGAATGAGGACTTGTCAGGCTCCGTTACTCAGGCATCCGGCAGCGTGTAGTTCAGCTGGTGGAAGCAATTTGCCGCCATGTCCGCCCGTGGAGATCTGGCGAGAGCCTGGTCATGGAAGTTCTCCTGCTGACAGTGTGAGGCGAATTGGGACACCCGGCTCAAACTCGGTAGCACTCGGTGCGCGGGCTGGCCAGCAATCGGGCACCAGCAACAGGCCAGGCGCTTGAAGTGTGCAGCTCTGCTTGGAGGCTGAGACACATAAACTGATCGACACCAAGCAGGGTGCCAAATGAGAAACGTGACAGGCAGGGTCGTCCAACAGGCCGGCATCAGCACGGCATCGGCGGGAAGACATCGGAAGCAGCTTGTCTTGCAACACAAACCACCTTGCCGTGGCGAATCCGCCGCGCTTCCGCAAGCAGCAGCAGCTCGTCAAGCAGGCCGCAATGACAAGACCAGGTTCTACAGAGACCATAGGAGTGACACGGAGAGTGATCAGCGTTATAAGCCCAGACCAATAGAACACCTTGCCATAGTACAGCGACCGCCCCTCCGCCAGCAGCAGCAGCTTGTCGAGGAGGCCGTACAGGCGCGCCGACGGCTGGTGGATGGTAGTGATGATGGCGCGGCCGCCTGAGGCCAGGCTGCGCAGGGACTCGACGAGCTGCAGCGCCGTCGTCGAGTCCAGGCCGCTGCAGGTTGCGGTGGTTGACTGACTCTCAGGCTCAGATTAATTGGCCTGAGCCTCACACAGCACATTTAGCACACGTGCTGCAAGAGTGCAAGCTGTTGTGTGTGTACAGAGGATGTACTCAGGAGTCAGACCCATGCCTGGTGGGCTCGTCCAGCAGCAGCAGGGAGGGGTTGATGAGCAGCTCGTGGCCGACGGACACGCGCTTGCGCTCGCCGCCAGACACCCCCCGCCTGAAGTAGCCGCCTGCGCCAGCGACACCGCCCTGCCATTGCTGGTCCGTCTATGACACCATGTTGGCAGCTTCCTGCATGTTTGATTCTGCCCCGAGGACACTCACGCAGCTGCCGGCGTCACCACTTCAGTGTTGCATCTGCTCTGTGTGCATGTCTCACCACCACGCGCATGAGGCGGCAGCCGGGGGGCGCACGTCAGGCACGGCGCTGAACCCAAGTTGACATCTTGACATGCTGCGTTGCACGCAGAGCCGCAGCACAGACACAGCACGAACCGATGATGGTGTCGCGGCAGCGGGTGAGGCCCAATGCCGTAATGACGGTCGTCACGCGGTCCCGCTTGGCGGCCTTGGTCATGGTGCGCGGCAGCCGCAGTTGGGCGGCGAACCACAGCGTCTCCCACACCGTCAGGCTCTCGTACAGCAGGTCGTCCTGAGGTGGACACGGAACAGGTCGGGTGTATGTTGAAATCGGCAGCCTGTGGCTCTGCGCAGGGCAGCCAGCCACGGCACTACTGGGCATCAGATGGGCATGCAGGCGAGACATGCTGGACGGCAGCTAGGGTCCAGGTTCTGGGTTCGGGGTGGGTTGGAGTTCGCTGGGCGGCAGCGCCTGGTCGGTGGAACCCTTCGGGAATGCAGCTGCAATTGTACCGCACCCAACCACTTCCCCACCTGCAGGACGAAGCCGACTTGGCGCTTGGCACGCTTGTTCAACGGCTTGCCGTTGTAGGTCACGCTGCCCGCTACTGTCATCATCCTGCGTAGGCAGGACAGGGCGTGAGGCGTCACTCTTGGAAAGATGAGCTCCGTCAACTCGTGCCGTGACGTTGCTGTGCGTGCAGCAGGCGCAACCATGGCTGCAGGTCACGGCCGGCATGCGCGGTGGCCGTGTGGCAGACGGCACACGGCACACGGCACACCATAGGAACGGTCGCATCGAGGTGCGCATGACCGACTAGCTTTCACGTCGGGCCCAGTTCCGAGGGGCAGTGCCACCTTACGCTCACATGCTGTCTGGCGTGTACAGGTTCAAGAGGATGAGCCAGCGCATTTCGAAGGAAGCGGGCACTCACTTGGGCACGCGGCCACCAATGATGGACAGCAGCGATGTCTTGCCGGAGCCGCTGGGCCCCATCAGCGCCAGCAGCTCGCCCGGCAGGCAGCAGCCCGAGATGCTGAGCAGGATCTGCGGCGGCGCGAACAGGCAATTTAGTGCAGCATCGTCCACGCAGCCGCATGCCGGACAATCTGCTGGGCCAGTGCTAGCATGTTTGCAGATGGGATTGACGCAGGCCACGGTCACCAGGTGCAATGCGGAGGCAGTCCAGACACATCGAAGAAGGTTCCGACACCACCGAGCATCCAACAAACGTCTGGTCAGGGCGGATTGTCGCGCAAACAGCCTGAACGTGCCTACATGCCATAAGGCGTGCAGGTCGCTCAAGCATGACAGGTTAGCTATTATGGGCTCGTCGCAGCGGTCTAGCAGGCAGCGAGGCTGCCCAGCAGGCGTCTCATGCTTGACAACCGATACTGATCCGAGAAGCCAGCGGTGATGTTGCAGTCACCGCATGGCTATACGCTTTGCAGTCATCAACTTGGGCCCAGTACTACACGGAACAGAGTATGACCGTCCTGTGCAGCACGCAATCCTGCTCGCGAGCTGCCATCCTCCAACGCTGCTCGTGTTGTACGCATCTGCTCAAGCTAGGTTTCTCGAGGTGCAGACGTGGGCGACAGCTAGAGCTGAGCGCTTACGCACAGCGAGATCGTGGAAGTCCTAGATACCACATGCGCCTTAGAAATGCGTCTGCGAGCAACCATGCAGCCGCAGCAGTCGAACGGACCGCGTGTACGGTGCGTCGTGCAAGAAAAACGTGACTCCTCGTGGCAGGCCTTCCTGGCAGCGAAACGGCTCGCTGCGTATCGTATAACCATCGGTGTCGTGTCAACAAGGCTGAGTCTTGACAGCCTCGGCGCCTGTCATGGAACGTCTCACCCACCTTGCGCACAGCTGGCTGCACGATGGCGCCGTCCTTGCGCGGCTTCATCCAGCCAGGCACCAGCGGCTTGACGCCAGGACCAGCCAGCACCTCACTGCTGACTGCCTTGAAGTCCAGCAATAGCTGCTTGTACACCTCGATGGGTGGCATGACTTCGTGCACATCGAGCGCTGTGTCATCCACCGCTGACTGCTCAAGCTGATCCGCCGCACTATCCTGGACAGCAGCGTAGTCCGGAAGAGCGTCTGCGTCCACCGCCATGGCGGCGGTACCGCCCTGAGACGGGGGCAGGCCCTGAGGTCGTCAACGCAACACGAGGCAGGGTGCTTTGATCACAACCGCATGGTGTGGTTGAGTCAATCCAGCAGGCAGGAAGCTGGATGGCGGATCGATGCTTCAAGGAATCTGCACAAGACCGCGACTGGAAGCAGAAGGCGAGGCGTTGTCGACCTTTGTTTCGGCGCAGGGTGGGCTGGGGTTCCAGCGCGGAAACTTCGGCGGCCGACAGTTTTCCTTGCTCGGCCGTCATTCTCTTTATTCACCAGTACCGGTCAAAAGATAAGCTCGACTTTGACCTGTCAAGGCAACGTGCCTGTGGAGCATTAAATCACTGACCTTCTGCCTACTACCATATCATGGTCGGCGTGTGAAGGAGTCCTGAAAGGTAGTCGGACTGCAGTGTGGTTGCTGAAAGGCATCTGTCGCAACGAAAAGCTGGGATTTCCAGCGAGTTTGGAATTTTCAGGACGACAGGTGCCTGCTTCTCTTGCGCCATGTAGGAGCTCACCGAGCAGCACCGCGTGCAGCTGCTGTCGCAGGGCGCGCAAAACATCATGGGCCGGACGCCGCCAGGACCGGCGCCGAATGATGTCCGGCAGGCAAAATGCGCGCGTTTCACCAGCCAGCCTTGCACGCCACTGGCTGCCAGGCTCGGTGTGCACTCCTTGCCGCCCGCGATGCGCAAGCGCCCAGCTCACAAACCGCTCAGAGCAGCTGCGAGGGCGTGCATGGCATTGGTGCCTCCTCCCGTGCCGCCGACTGGCTGACCTCTATCCACTTCGCCAGCACCTCCCCGGCCTTGCCTGTGCATCGGCAGCCACGGTGTGTGAGGAGAGAGGAGCAGTGCAAAACAGTGCGAGTGCCACCAGCCGGGCTTTGCTGCCCAGAAGCTGTGTGGGCGTGTGCCGCTGAGCATCCCCCGACTCTTTGTTGCTGTCACATGACCAGGTGCATGCCGAGTCCAGGCGGTCAGACAGCCGCCCGGGGTCGCTCACTCATGGTGCAGTGCAGCAGCAGTCAGCCGCACTACCCTGGCAGGGCTCGCCGCCGAGATTGGAGGCGTGCAGCATGCATCTCGTCCGCTGTGGCAGCGGCGCCCCAGGTGGGATGCACCGAGGGATGCACCAGATATTCAGGAACATGTGCAGGCGCCGCCAGTGGGACGCATTCCCCGGTCTAAGACAGGATGAGATGTCGTCCGCCATGCAGCCGCACCCGAGCGCTGCGCCTCTTGTGCCGCGGCGACGCCCTCCGCGGGGCTGGCCGCCATGTTGGCGGCGTGCAGCGCGACGCCCGCGTTCAGGTTCAGCGCGTCCGCGATCGCATTACGCTCGCCGCCAAACACGTCCTGGTGCACATGGCGCCAGATTGCATGACCAGAGACGCAGGTGTGCAAGTCAGGGGCAGCAGGAGGCATTGCAGCAAGCGGCTCAGCGGATCTGCGTCAGCGCATTCGGTGGAATGCAACTGACGCCGGCCAACGCTGCCGACGCCATCTGCCGGTCTACAGCAGAACTTTCGATCAGGCAGCACCCGGAGATGATGGCACGTGGCTTCTCGCAGCTGCACGAGCTCGCAGGCTGTCTGTGCCACAGCACACAGACCACCGCACCATGAGCAGGTTGGCATTGTGCGCGGCGTCGCCGCCGGCCAGGTCCGCTATCTCGCAGCGCGGTATGCCCAGGTCCTTTGGCTCCAGCTTGTATGTGCGTGTCCCCGTAGGCGTGACCTGGATGGACGCTGAGAAGCAGCTCAGCACTGGATGGCGTGTGGTGGCGTAGGGCGTGAGGATGGCCCAGGGCGGCTTCAGCTTGTATGTGCACGCATTCGTAGGCGTGACCTATTGAACGTCAATAGTTTTGGGTGGATGAGAAGCTTCAGTGGCTGTTGGTGCCGACCTCGCAGCGCGAGATGACCGACCCCTTTTAAAAGCCAGGCTCTGCAAGAACAGCCTCCAGCACCTGGAACAGGGTTTTGAGGACCACCTCGCTGACGCCGGGTGGACCGAGCGGCTTCGAATCCCCATCCAACCCAACGATTTGCACGACGAGTGCCTCGCAACTCGCCTTCTCAACACATTCAGTCGTCGGGTGGTGGGGGGGAGTCAGAGCGCGCCTCTATGACGTCCGACGGCCCCAGCGGCGTGAGCTCGTCCAGCCCAAAGCTGTGCACCACCAGCGCCCTCTGCATCCCCAGCCGCTGCAGCGCCGCCGCCATGAGCGGGCCGACGTCGGCGCTGTAGACGCCCACCAGGCCGTACGCCGCGCGCGCCGGGTTCAGCATCGGACCCAGGATGTTGAACGCCGTGCGCACCTGCACACGAAATCGACGTGGCATCTGCACCCACATCAGAATGCCACACCAGGAATCGGCGCACGCCGCGTCAGGTGTGGGGTTCACAAACCCCCCGCCTCACAGCGCACATGGCGCATGGCGGCAGACCGCTGACACTTTCCAAAATGCCCTGGAGTACAGACCTGGAATGGATGCACGCGGCATCCCCAGCGCTGTGCGCACATGGCGCGTGGCGGCCGCTGCCGAGTGTTCCAGTGCCCAGGTCGCCAGCGGTTTGTTGTCTATTCAGAAGGAGAGCTCTTCCTCAACAAAAAGGAGGTGTGATGCAGCCCCATCTCCTTGCAAAGAAAGTTGTGTTCATGAGCCAGATTCCAGGTTCCAGGTGCTGGATCTGCCAGAAGGCGGGCGCCGCTCCAAAACCTGTGACGCACCCCGAGCTCCTTGCGCACGTGGCGCACGGCGGCCATGGCGGGGTGGTACCGCGGCGCATACATGAAGCCCACGCCCGCCTCCTGCACGCAGCGCGCCACGGACCGAGGCCCCAGGTCCACTGCGACGCCCAGCGCCTGCGTTTGGGAGACAACGCGAGTCATCAGCATGCGGAGCTGCACTGGCTTGTGCATCGGCCTGAGCATCGGCCCGCCTCCCGCATGCTGCAGGCCGCCAGCTGCATGTTCGGGCACGGCGCCCCGGCCCTGCGCCTATGAGATCGGCACCAAGGCTTTTCATGTGCTTTTCATGACGGGAAGGCGGCGCGCGCCTCCCGCGCACAGCGCGCCACCGAACGGGGGATGCCTGGCCCCTCCGCCGTGCCCAGCAACTGCGGCGGAACTCGCATGAAGCAACGGCTGGTTGCACAACCATGCAGGTGTATCTGACACACAGAAATGTGTGATCCCTCCAGACGCTGGGCACGGCAGTGGCGGTCTTCCGGGGCCGCAGGCAGTGGCTCTGCTATGCCCGACGTCTTTCAGGAACCTGCTGGATGCTAGAGACAGCACTTGTATGGCCTCGGGGGTGGCCTGCAGCACCGACGATCAGGTCCCGGGCGCCGCTTTGCAGCCCACGGCGGCAGCAGATGCGTGTTTTGACATTGCCGAACCCAGGCAAGGTCTGGGGGTTTCTCAGGCCCCACCTCTAGAAGTCCGTGGAGTACGCACAGGCTGCACACAGAGCGGTGTGCCATGCGGAGTCCCGCAACAGAACACCACCACCACCACATTGGGCGAGCCGCAGAGGCCACATCAAGCGGTGCCTCCAAGTAACTGCGGAGCCTACTTTCGAGAGCCTACGAGAGTGTGACTGCACACCTCCAGCACATCGGCAGACCCGCACAAGCTGGACACGGAGCGGTTGCCGTGCTTGGCGATGCGGCCCCCGGCGGCGGCGGCAACGACGCAGGCGCCGGTGCTGATGTTGACGCTGCCGATGTTGTCGCCGCCCGTGCCCACGATGTCCAGCACTGCAGCGTGAACCAGGGTTCAGGAGGGTTCGCAGCCCTGTTGACACTCATTTCTCCATGCATGCTCTTGGTCAAAGTCGCTGTGAGTCAAGCTTTGGCGCTGCGTCTGATGCCGCGGGCTGCCGCGGGCCATGCTGTGCTGTCGCTCTGGCAAGCTCTGTGAGCCATGCATGCCGTCATATGGCCATGTGCTGGCGCGATCCAGCTGCCTATGGAGTAGCACCGCTGACATCCGCCTCCTCTTTTGTTCTGGATGGATGTGATGAGCTCTTCTGAAACGCGCACCGTCCTCGCCAATCTGCACTGGCACGGACACCTGCAGCATTGCCTTGGCCAGCCCGGCGACCTCCTCAGCCGTCTCCCCCTGCATGCATGACGAGTTACCACCCCGTCGGCGGTCACAGCAGGGTGAAAGGGTTCATCCATGGCGGGCGTATGAACAATCCTTGTCCGTTCGTATGATTCCAGGCCCCAAATTCACGTCGAGCAGGTGCAGGACTGCCGGCATGATTCCTGCAGACCTGTGAATGTCCGGAACGCTCACCTTGGCGCGCAATAGCATGAGGAAGGCGGCAATCTGCACCGGCTTTCCCTCCCGCAGCAACCCCTGCATTCGAGGCGCAGGGTTCGGATTGACTCGTGTGTCTGCACCATGGAGGCACCATGCGAACAAACAGCGGCGTCGGGCCGTCGTGTGCCACATGCGCGGACCTCCACTGCAGCTCGCCATGCAGGGGCGCACCGTCAGCGCCGCCTCGGTGTCTTGCTCGCTGAGGCCGGTGCCGTCGGCCAGCGTGTCAAGAAGCTGCAGCCAGATGAGGGATGCCCTCAGGGCCGGCGTGCGCAGGCAGTGCGCCGGCGGCGGCGGTGCGGCAGCTCAGTAGGCTCGGTCAGCGGGGTGCATCCGATGCACGACGCGACAGTGCATTGCCTTCGTCAGAGAACGTGCAGCTTGTTCTCTGGCTCGGGGTGCGCTGGTGTGGCGAGACAGCATGGCACAAACATGCATACCCTGCCGACGCTAAATGACGCTGGCGACGCGGCCGCCATAAGATCGGCTGACGCGGCCGACCTGCAGCTGTGCGCGATCTTTCGCCGGTGCTGCGGCTTGGCTGAAAGGCATTGGGCCTGCAGTAACCGCGATTGTTGCGCTTCGCACGGTCCAGAGTGCCGGCGATCTGCGAGGGCAGGGGCTTGCTGACGGCTGAGCATCCGAGACGATACACTGTTCATGCTGCTCAAAGAAGTTCGAACATGCATGCCTGACACATGAGCTGCTTTGCGAGCAACTCGCAGTGGCTTGACGCCTGCCCTGCTGCGGAAGTTGCGGGATTTTGCAGGTGCGTCGATTTAGGATTCTGCTCGTGCTGAAATGATTTACAAGCACACAAGCGACAATGACGATGAGCCGGTGCTGCTGCAAATGCACAAAGGCGCTTCACTCAGACCGGATCACCTCAGCAAGGGTCGATGATATGTTTTCTTGATCAACTTGCCAATTTGTGCCATGCCAGAAGCTCAGCAAAGCATGACCTGCCAAGAGAACGGACGCTGACAAAGGAGGCGATTGGCATGATGAAGAGCAGCGGTGCCCGTCAGGGCGGCGGGCAACGTGACGGCGAGCGCCGCCGCCGCCGCGSGCCACCGGCGGKMCGGGCTAGCGCTTGGCGGTTGGCGCAGCCCGCCTGCGCGGCGAGGGTGTATGTGCGGCCCCTTGATGAACCTGGCAGGAGGGGTGGCGCAGTCCCAGGACCACGAGCAAGCCCCTGTGACCTCGGCGAACCGCAGGGCATGTCAGGCGACCGTGGGCCCGCGTGCGCGCACCACAACAAAAGCACGACCGACCAGTCTGTAGCACCAACCAATGCCACTCGAAGCCAGAACAGGACCACAAGAAAGCACGCCGCGCGCAACGGAACCAGACCCACGCCAGCTGCTACGCGCTGCCTGACGCTCAAACGACAGCCCGCTGCTGCAGCTGGCCGCTGAAGCTGATGGACGGCCCTTGAGCGGAGGCGGACCCCGCTCGCCACTGCTCTGGGGCCGCTCCTACTGCACGCAACTCCGATAGGACGCTCCAGCAGCGCGCCACGGCCGCTCGCTGCACCTGCGGTCGAGCCGCGGCCCCGGCCGCGCTGCCTGCTCCCCATCCAGGATGATGCGGCTGGCCAGCCTGCGCCCATAATCCATGGCGGACACGGCTGCCAGGCACACCAGGGCCGAGCCCTCTGCTCCACACATGAGCCGGGCGTCCACCGCCAGCAGGCCGATGCCCCTGCTGCGGCTGCTGCCGCTATCGCCGGCACCTGCTGCTGCCGCTGCTGCTGCTGTTGCTCTAGCGCCTGCTGCTGCTGCTGCTGCTGCTGCTGCTGCTGCTGCTGCTGCTGTTGCTGCTGCTGCTGCGCCGGCGCCTGCTGCTGCTGCCGCTGCCGCCGCCGCTGGTCTGCCACCACAGCCACACCGTGGGAACTGCGGCGGCTGGCAGCGGCGCCGGCCCTGCGGCGGCAGCTGTCGCGGCCGCCCACAGCTCGGCCTCGACAGCGGAGACCACCGCGCGGGCAACGATGCAGTGTCAGCAGTGGTGCACGCGGCCTGGGCTCCTCACCCCGCCCAAAGCACTCAGCTTGCCGAGCTTTGGCGAGCCTAAACAGGGCGAGCGGCTGCCGGCGGCATCGGCGCTGGTCGCGCGATGCCGGCCCCCCGCCCCCGCCGCTGGCGCATTGGATCGCAGCTGATCCCGGCTGCCGGGTATTGCCACAGCTGCCGCAGCAGCTGGCGCAGCAGCGCCGCCGCCATTCTGCGGGGGCGCTGCCGCCGGCAGGGCTGCGGCTGCTGCCGCCAGCTGGGCGCTGGCGCCCGTCCGGCGGCCCCCATCGCATGAGCCGCTGCAGCCCCGAGCGCGGGGCAGCGGTTTGCGGTGCTGCAGCGCGGTCAGCGCGGCTGCGACGCCGCCATGCTGCGGGCCTACAGGGCCACTGTTGGCGGCTCGCTTCCCGCCCACGGCATTGCATTTGTGGCTTAGCGAAGCATGAGCAGCCGGTAGGGGGGTCGGCTTTGGATCGTTCGCGCCGTGTTCTCACCGATTTCCGGAGAGCAAATGGACCGCAGCCCATTGGGGTTCGACAAGGGTTTCGACAAAGCCAAAAAGGGCCGGGTCGAGCGGGGGACCCGACGGTGATCCAGCGTCATGACGCTTACAATCGCCCTGGAGACAACAGCGATTGGACCTCTGACACCAGAGGATTTACGACGCAAGAGCGAAGCACCCCGAAAGCAACGGGGGATTGGCGCAATGGTAGCGCGTCTGCCTCCAAAGCAGAAGGTTAGCGGTTCGATCCCGTTATCCCTCACGAAGATTTTGGCCTGTTTTTTGGGAGCAGCAAGAGTCGTTTCAGGCCGCCTCTGAAGCTCTCTGGTCGTTTTGGGGCCCGCCGCCGCTAGGGCGATCCCGCTATCCCTCATTGATTTTTTGGCCTGTTTTTTGGAGCAGCAAGGGTCGTTTCAGGCCGCCTCTGAAGCTCTCTGGTCGTTTTGGGGCCCGCCGCCGCTAGGGCGATCCCGCTATCCCTCATTGATTTTTTGGCCTGTTTTTTGGAGCAGCAAGGGTCGTTTCAGGCCGCCTCTGAAGCTCTCTGGTCGTTTTGGGGCCCGCCGCCGCTAGGGCGATCCCGTTATCCCTCATTGATTTTTTGGCCTGTTTTTTGGGAGCAGCAAGGGTCGTTTCAGGCCGCCTCTGAAGCTCTCTGGTCGTTTTGGGGCCCGCCGCCGCTAGGGCGATCCCGTTATCCCTCATTGATGTTTGGCCTGTTTTTTAGGAGCAGCAAGGGTCGTTTCAGGCCGCCTCTGAAGCTCTCTGGTCGTTTTGGGGCCCGCCGCCGCTAGGGCGATCCCGTTATCCCTCATTGATTTTTTGGCCTGTTTTTTGGGAGCAGCAAGGGTCGTTTCAGGCCGCCTCTGAAGCTCTCTGGTCGTTTTGGGGCCCGCCGCCGCTAGGGCGATCCCGTTGTCCCTCATTGATTTTTTGGCCTGTTTTTTGGGAGCAGCAAGGGTTGTTTCAGGCCGCCTCTGAAGCTCTCTGGTCGTTTTGGGGCCCGCCACCGCTAGGGCGATCCCGCTATCCCTCACCAAGATTTTGGCCTGTTTTTTGGGAGCAGCAAGGGTCGTTTCAGGCCGCCTCTGAAGCTCTCTGGTCGTTTTGGGGCCCGCCGCCGCTAGGGCGATCCCGCTATCCCTCATTGATTTTTTGGCCTGTTTTTTGGGAGCAGCAAGGGTCGTTTCAGGCCGCCTCTGAAGCTCTCTGGTCGTTTTGGGGCCCGCCGCCGCTAGGGCGATCCCGTTATCCCTCACCAAGATTTTGGCCTGTTTTTGGGAGCAGCAAGGGTCGTTTCAGGCCGCCTCTGAAGCTCTCTGGTCGTTTTGGGGCCCGCCGCCGCTAGGGCGATCCCGTTATCCCTCATTGATGTTTGGCCTGTTTTTTGGGAGCAGCAAGGGTCGTTTCAGGCCGCCTCTGAAGCTCTCTGGTCGTTTTGTGGCCCGCCGCCTCTTGCGGCGGGCAGGAGCCTCTCCGGGCGCTGCTGCAGCGATCTCTTTTTCCCTCGGGTAGCTTTTGAGCTCCACTTGCGGCGGCCGGGAGCCCCTCCAATCGCTGCTGCAGCAATCCCATCGTCATTAAAGTAGCTTTTGAGCTCCACTTGCGGCGGCCGGGAGCCCCTCAGGCTGCAGCCATCCCGTTATCCCTCAGGTAGTTTTTGGGCATCTTGGTGCCCTCAACGATATATTTTTAAGCACTCACGAATACCTTCCCGCCTTTTTGGAGGCCTCGCCAATGATTCTACGCCTTTCAAGAGCTCTCACCAATGTTTTCACGCCGTTTTGGAGCTTGGAACGAATGAGCGTCCGGGGTTTATTGCTGTTACGTCTTACTTCGGCACTGGCTGGGCTGTACGTGTCTTGCATGTCTCCGCAGTCTGCACATCTCACAGCCAAAAAGCGCGCCATGTCCAAGTGATGTCTCTTTGCGCCATCAGTTTGTCGTTGGCGTGCTAGCAGGTGATGCAGGACCTGCTCGATGCTGCGCAGGGGGTATTGGGCGACGAGGTCGAGCAGGCGATGCGAAGCTGAAAAATGACCGCAATAAAGTGGAGGTGTCTAACAGGCTCATGGTGCAAAATCTGGCCAGATTCATGACGGCGTGGGAGTGGTGGAGGGACAAAGGGGCTCAGCACCACTGCTCTGGGAGCTTGCAACGAATGCGCTCGGTCAGCCGTCCTCGGCCTGCAGCTGCGAGCGCAATCGGAGCAGTTTCTTCACATCCGGTCGCGCGACCGCCCGACGGCAGAGCGGCGGTCGATTTGGTGTGTGTCTCAGCTGTCTGCGGGTGCTGAAGAAGTTCACCAGCTAGGAGGAGATAGAGTATCACATGTGGAATGTGGAAGAACTGTGTGAACATCAGCAGCACTGTCTTACGCCCTGCTGCACCTTAACTTGTATCTCAGGCTGGCCGTGGAAATTGCTTGACACCCTATGTGACGTGATTGTCAGAAACAGCCGCGTGCGCATGCGTGCGGAACGCGTGCGCGTTAGCATGCGTGCGCCATTCGGTGCAGCTTTGCTCAGAAACGAACTGGCATACAGTGCCCGCCCAGCAGGTGGCTAATTCGAAGCAAAAGCACCTTCCCGCGCCTTCTTCCGGTATCCGCCGTACAAAGACAGCAAGCCCCTGCGAGCTGCGCCGTTTCTTTTGCGTTCCGTTTGTCGAGGTTTTCATCCGTTTACTCGAGCCTTAACTGCACCCAAAATGCATTGGTACATGCGTTGCGGGCCAAGCTGGAATTGCTGCTGTCAGCATTGCAGGACGGCCTTGATGCAGCATATGAGCTCCGCAGTGGACAGCGGCCCGGCGTGGCCGCTGTGGCTTCACTGCAGCTGGCAGCCGACGAGTTGCCCGGCCTGCGGCACATGGCGCAGCTGGCGATGCCCATCCTCAGGCAGGAGATGGCCAGCCTTGGGCTGGCGGATGACCACTGGATCGCGGTGGAGGAGCACGACAGCAGGTGAGGTCTCGTGCTGTCATGTGTTCAACGTATTGAGGTCTTGGAAGGCCTAGCGACTGCCCTGCCGCTCGCCCGTCGGCTCGGCTAGCCGGGGATGCTGGCTTTCGCAGCTGTCTGCTGTGGTCAGCAGCAGCAGCAGCGGCAGCAGAGCAACAGCCTTTGCATGTGACCAGCCGGCATCTCCGACTAGCTGAGTTGCCGGGCGACCGGCAGGGCAGCTACTGGGACTTCCAGGAGCTCGTGTAGATGAACCACACATGACAACACGAGACTCATTCCTACCGTGCTCCGGCACCGTGATCCACCGGTCCGCCAGCCCGAGGCTGTCCATCAGCCTGCTAATGGTAGGCTGCGCGTGCTGCATCAGGTGCCGCATGCGCGGTAGCTTGTCGGCCGCGAGCTACAGCACGGCCACGGTGGCCACGCCATGCCGCTGCCGGCTGACGAGTGCATGCGCTGCATCGAGGCACGCTTGGGATGCTGTTAGCACCAATATTAGCTTGGCCCGCGGCGCTGCCGCCGCTGCACCACTATGGTACGACTGCGCTCACGACTCCTGCTTTAAACGCTGCATTCTTGTGCATGCACCGATTGCATGCGGGTGCGATTCCACGCACTTTTTCTTTTGGCCGATGACGGGCCTCGGCGCCGACTTTACGGCCGCTACCGCCGGCGTATTCCGCGCGATGGCCGAGGCGTGGCGACATGGTGGCGCGGCTGCGGCGGCAGGGCGCCGCCGGCTCGAGCGCCCTCACCGACTTTGCGTTGCGCTGCGCCGTCTCGGTGCGCCTGTGCTTCAGCATGTCCAATAAACCACCAGAACGGATTGTATCTTTGCCTAGTCTGTGCATTCAATGGCGTGTAGCGAGTTTTGGCCAGCAACTGCGGCGAGAACATGACAGCCTGCATGCGCCTGCCGCCGGCCGCAGAGCAATGTGTCGATGGTGCTGGTCACGTGCACCGCCAATGCCGCGTGCAAAGCCGCCGTCTTGGGGGCGCAGACGTGCGCTTGCGGCAGTCCCGCGACGGCAACCCTTGGCGCAGCTCTCGCATCTGGAGAAGGACGCGCAGCGGCGGTTGGAGGGCCTGGGGCTGGCACGCCTGCAGTCAGCACATCCCTATTCGTCAGCATGCCGAATGTCTGCACTCTGCTGCCTAGTAGTACTGCTTTGGTGCTCACGAGGACTGCTTGCGATGAGGCACCACCTGGCATCTCCGATGCTGGCTGGATCCTGCTGGCCGCAGAGCTGAACGCTGCCTATCAAAGGTCGAGAGCACTTGTTCTTGCCGCCACCACCAGGCTCTGCAGGGCGTGCAGGGTGGCCCACCCAGTGGATGGGCAGGCACTTCATGCCCTTGAAGTCACAGGCGCAGCGGAATTCCAGCCGGAGGTCCGTGAGCAGGTGTGTTGCGGAGAGCGCCTGCGTGCCAATGGCCGAGTCGCTCAGCGCCCTGTCTGGGGAAGCCAAGTGCATGGTGGCAGGGCCAGGGTGCAAACAACATCATGCTTCACTGGTGTGCATGCAGCTGCAGTCCTAGATCTTGGCCGGGTACACAGCATCATGCATGGGGGCAGGGGAGCATTGCACAAGCAACACGGATAAATCCCAGCCCGTCTTTCCTAGCACAACTGCTTTTGGTGCCTTGCTATCGGCTTGGAAAGCATGTGAATGATGTGTGTCGAGGACCATGAGACCAGACTCACGCCAGTTGTAGACTGCAATGTCGACATCTCATCTTGTAGTTGTATTTGAACGCACTATTGTTCGTCGGCGTACATGGCACCTGCAGGTTTGTGGGATGATAGCACGCAGATTGGGCACCTGGGAGCTGGGTCACGACGGACTTCAGGGGCAGCACTGTGGCTGCCGCGCCGCCGCACTCGAGCTGGCGCAAGGACCGCAGGCGGTGCCAGTTTCCTGCGGCTGCAAAGCTGTCATGTGGCTGGTTCCCTTCTAGCGCCACACGCTGGACAGCAGCCAGTGCTGCTGCTGCTCATCAGCTGCATAACAGGAGTGGATCATGTCAGGTCGTCAGGTCAGGTGACGATACCAACGTTGGCAATGCGATGTAACAGAATCATGAAGGCAAGTTACACACGGCATTGCAGCAGGGGTATTTAGTTAGACGGAGGAGACACCTGTGGCACACGAGGCGCGCGGAGGATGCATCGCGTGAGTGTAGCTGGCAGCCGAGGACCTCCATCAGCACATCAGCTGGCAGGCTGGCGGCAAGCGGCCGATGCAAATTCCAGCCAGACGTGCATGTTGGACAAGTCAGGTTCCGAGGACCTTTGACCGTGGCAGTGCAACACTTCCGGCGGATCAATCCAATATTGGCAAAATCTTTGCGGTGTGAGAGGGAGCGCCCTGAATGACTGGGTGCTCGCAGTGCAACGATGACTACAACTGCCTGCAATGTTAAGGCCGAAGGCAACGCACTTGACCGTTCATATCGCAAATGACCTGGCACTGTGGATTTGGCCTTGGAATCTCGGAATCAGTCTGATGCACAGCGCTGGCTGCACCAGGCTTCGTGATGAGCTCGAGGTAGCTGAGTTAGGCTGCCAGGACGAAAACTTCAGATTGAGTCGGATGCACAAATGTCAGCCGAGGTTCTGGGTCGGTTTTCCGAGCTAGGGTGTTGGCGCCTGCCGTTGCGTATGGAAGCACTGTAGGAAGCAGTGCCCGAGAAGACGATGCTGGGTGGATGTGACAATTTGCTATCATGCGGCTGGCATCTTACGCATGCTGCATATCGTTCCCCACAATGGACGTTGCGCATGCCAGGCAGCATGCTGCCGCATGCCCGCCAGAATTCATCGCGGTGGTGGCAGCATTGTCCTGGTGATGCCCAATAGGGGAATAGGCCGCCCTCAGGAGCGCCAAAGTCGGAACCAACACTGACATCTGGAATCTCACACATTATTGTTCTGCCCTGCACTATAAAAGCGCGCCAGCAGAGGATACTGTGATATATACTACATATGATATAAAATGAACATGGTATCCCCTATAATAATGCACCCCGGCGCGTTTGTGCGTACATGCGGCAGCTGCACCAGCTACCACCACTTCGTCACGTCAGCTGCGTTGCACATCACACAACAGGGCTGCAGCAGGTCCCCGGGGTTGAGTGGCGATCTGGTGCCATTGTATGCAAGCTGAGCGCAAGCACGCCATTCATATATCAAGCTCAAAGTCCATCGACAAGGTGACGGTCGTTCAGCTGCATATATCATATCATGCGTCCGCTGTGGGTGATCGATCCCACAAATAGGCAAACAAAATTCGGTTGAGATGACCCTGTCGCGTGTCGCGTTGGTAGGTCCGACCGACGAATCATGACTGTTCCGTTCACAGTGCCAGCTCCCGCGAACCTGCTGCATCGACGGGCCACGCCCGGGCCTTCTTACCGCACGGTCATCAAACTTTCGGTGCTGTTGGCCGGCGTTGGAGGCTGGCCAAAGGTTCCGGCGGAATTCTTGGCGGCCGCAGCCTCGGCTGATTCCCCGTCTCGCTGGAGCGCTCTGTAACAGCAGCTCTGGTTGCCCAGATCTATCTTGACCTGGAGGATCTGACATGCCGTCCCCGTCATCGACGGCCTGGCAGCCCAATCAGGGCTATCCCCTCAACAGCGACAGCTATGAGCACGTGGTGTGCAGCACCAGCCACCGCGGCGGGAAGCGTGGCACCGTGGCAGCCGTGCCGCTGGAGGCCGCGAGGATGCTAAGCCTGGACGACGGGCAGCACAAGGCGTCAGTGTCACACGCACAAGGCCAGCGGGTGGGCGTCGACAGCCAGACGGGACTGGAGTGCACCTGGCTGGACCTGCACTTCTTCCCCCCAGGTAGTGCACTGGATAGATGCTTGCTTGCGACATCAAACCATGCTGGATGTCACCTTGCGACTACGCAGCCGGCTCATTAAGGGGGATTCATTCAGGAAGTAATGGAATGAGCGAGTCTGTACCAAATGATGTGACCCGCCGCCTCTGCAGCACTGGTTTCCTGTGCCCAGCCTTTCTTGCACTCGAGGTATCTGTGAGGCTGCAGCTGGCTGGGCATCTCTGCCGTCGACTGCACGCCAATCAGCGGGTGCAAGTGTGACAAATCAACACTGCAGAGATGAGGCAATGCTCGATTCCAGACCCGCTTCAGGTGGGATGTAGGCTGCGACATGTTGCATCCAGCACTTGTGAATGATACGATGCCGTCGCGCGGTGCTTTCTGCAGGCGTACAGGACGCACAGCCATTTGTGAAGCTTGAGGCGGTCATTGTGCCGGCGCCTGTAAACAGCACAGACAGCAACAGCAGCGGGTGAGGCCTCCATGCAGTAACTGGCACCCTGAGCAGCGCACAAGAGAATCATCGACAGTGGCGGCGATCCAGCAGGTACAGGCAATTGCACTCTGTGGCTGCTCACTCAGCAGGTTTGTGGCAGTCTCTGTACGGCGTCTTTCACAATGCCCTGCCTGTGCTGCTTGCAGGCGCCAGAACCTGGGGTGGGTGCGGCTGGGCGTCAGCAAGGAGACGTTCGTCGGGCAGCTGCTGGCGCCTGTGGCGGACTGGGCGTGGGACGGCGGCCATGCGGCGCTGGATGCGCGCCGCTTGAACTTCGGATCCGAGGCCGGGAGCTTGGTGGGGCCTATCTGAGCCCAGCTCAGTGATGAGATAAGAGTGGCTTGCCATCACACCATTGCATCATCACAAGCAGACAGCGCTGAAAGTTTGCATCGCCAAGTGCTCGAACCGCGGGGCAGCTGCTGCACAATTCTAGTGAACAGAGCACGTAGCGGTTCAGCCTGAGACGAAGGCCGGTAGATCCGGTTGTGGCTGGAGCTGCAATGCGCCGGAGTGCGCATCCTTTCGGTGCGCCACTGCTGCAGCTCGCAAGGTCCCTGTTGCATCAGATAAGATATATCCAGAGTCACACACGGGAGCACAGATACATCAGGGCTCTAGCTTTGCATGTGGCCGATGTCACTGTGATTCCAAATTCGACCCTATCCGACGTTGATGCTCCAGGTTTGGTTCGATGCGGCGCTGGGCGGCAAGATGCCGTGTGCCGTTGACCACTTCCGCAAGACCGACGGTGGCGAGGGTGCGCCGCTCGACGTGGCGGCAGCGCTGCAGCAGGTGTGGCCTGAACCTACAAAGTGGGACAAGATAGCAACACAGTGGGGTAGCCTGCAGATTCTTTGTGGAAGGTTCTGGGGATGGTTGGAACACCTGCGCACCGATGCACACAAGGCTGCGCTCTTCCCTCCCGCTGAATTACTTACGAAATATTTCACCACCTGTGCGTGAAGGCAGGCCAGCACTGATGGCAAGTGCAAGCGAACTCCGAGGGCGCCATCGCTCTGCATCCCTGCTGAGCAAAATACAGTCCAACACGAATGTGCCGCTGTTCCGTCAACAGGTGGGCGACGGAGCCGGCAAGGCGGCCACAGCGATGCGTGCCACTGTGCGGCTGCAAGTTGCGCTGTCGGCTCTGCGGCCCGCTGCCAAATCCGGCGGCGGCAGCGTCACGCCGTCGGAGCATGCAAAGCCGCCGACCTACCGCCTGGCTTTCGCTGCAGCGGGCCTCTTCATCAGCGGCCCCGCGCCGCCAAAGCTGGTGGAGCCGGCCTTTGCCCCGGGGCCTCTGCTGTGCGGCGGCGCCGAGTGCGCGGCAATCGCGGCGGCAGGTGCGGCTCTGACTGACCTGCCAGATTGCTGGTGGACATGCATGGTGTGAGACAGTGGGAGGCTCGAAGCCACCTTCATCCAGTGTATGTAGTTCAAATGGCCGCAGGGGCACAGGGGACGCTGTTACATGCTGCCGACTCTTGCATGTCTGAGCTGTTCAGAAACTTAAAATGTAATTCAAAAGTTACCGTGCATACCATTCCCGCCAAATGCTTGGCGGTCACCTGTAGATGAGCATGAGTCTGGAAGCAATCGACGCTGCTGTTGTACATCCTGTTGCTATGAGCTCTGCAGTGCTGCAGGCGGTCTACTGCTGCTCAGAGCCATCGTTGTCGTGCTCAGCTTGTATGTGTGGGATAGGCTATGTCTTGAGTGCAGTGCCACGCATCAGCGGTTCTGTGCCCGCGCAGGCGCGTCCAGCAGGGCGTCAAAACCCGTCGCCTTTGGGTCTGGCGCCCCGCCAAAGTCAGCGCCACGGGTGCGCTTCGACCAGCCGCCGTTGTTGTCTGCTGGGAAGCAGCTGCGCGCAAAGCCTGTCCGGCGGCCGGCTGGCGGCGGCGAGGCGTTTGACATGCCGAATGACGCCTTTCGCATCGATGCCGCATGGACGACTGCTGCGCACAGGTGGGTTGCAAGGACGTGTGTCGTACAGACAGGCAAGATTGACCATTGCTTCTGCCTGCTGGCACCAAGACGGGCAGCACAACCACATGCGCATGATGCTGCCTTTTGGTGCCCCATGGCCAATGATATCTCCACCATACGCCAGGTTTTAGGCACTGAAGTCTCGACAGGATCCCAGTCACGAGCATCTGAAAGGATGTGCTGTACACAGGAACGAGGTACCGGCAGTCGTGCGGGCGGTGCATGACCGCAGTTTCCGACCCTGAGCCAAGACAGCCACGGCTGGCACCTCAGCCACTAGCAGCGCCGCTGTGCATGCAACTGCACACGAGCTCACGTGTGTGGTGTTTCGAGGACCGTTTTTGTATGGGATCTCAGCAGCAGTGTATTGTTCTGCTCAACGCGGCAGCTGTACATACATCTGGGCCACGACTCGCATATATAGTTAGGCCGTCACTGCTGCGCCATATTACCAGTATAGTGTCTGGCACGCCTCTCTTGCCGCTTCTTGTCGGCGGTGCTCTGGTAAGCTGCGTCTCGGTTTGTGTTTGCTGTGCTAGCCTGCCGTTGATCCAACAGGGACACATGGGTGACATCAGCCGCTACGTAACTTCCGCCGGCAGTGACATGCATGGGCTCCCAGACGGTGACAGAGCGTGGGCAATCGAATTTAGAGCAGGCTCACACAAGAAAGCGAGCCTGACATTTTTTGTCATCATCTCGCAGTTCTCCAGCCCTTTCGCCGAGACTGTGTCTCAGCGACCGCTGATCCACTGTTCGAGAATCATGCGCACCAGCATGGCTGCCGGTCGCCATGGAGCAGCTAGCGGCATGCTGCTGCTGATTCTGCTGGCCTCTGCCTGCTTTCCTGCCTGTTCGATGGCCGCCGACGCTGATTCTCTCTGCCCCAGAGGTGCCAAGCCATCAACTTTCTGCATCTTTCCCTACATCATGTACGGCCACGCACACGATGCCAAACGAACCATCATTGCGATGCACTGACAGTTTGACGGTGCACCCGGCGGCTTGTGCTGAAAACTGTGTTCAACTCTCGGCTGTAGGCATGTAACAGGACTTCTGTGAGTTACGTTGCATAAATAAATAAAAAAGCACTCTCTCGACAGTGCACATGCGCAAGTTTGCAGCGCCAATGTTGCTGAAGAAGTGAAGAGTACCCTGCTGGTCAAAGTCCAGAACAGTCCGTCCAGAACCGAACGCTAGTTCGGCGAAACAGATTTTAAAACTGACCAGACTGCCGCATAAGACCGGCTTGGGAACACGCACCATCAGCCGCGGCTCTGCTGCGGGTACTGTCTCTCGTGCTTGATAAGGATCTGCCCCTGATATGACGCGCTTGTGATTCATGTATGGTGGATCGCGCAAGCCTCTTTGGCTCATCTGCAGGTGCCTGCGGTCACCGCAAACTGGCGCAGACCAACAGCGGGGCTTCTGCAGCAACCACCTCACAGGGCGGCAGCACCGCTGTTGGGTCAGGGACCGCGGGCTCATTCGTCGGCACCAGCACTCCCGCGGCATCCGACGTAACCGCTGCCACAGGCGAGTCGTGAGCTTATAAAGTGCATCTTGGGAAGCTCTCCTCGGCCAAATTTCACTGCGCTGTGGTGATGACTTCTCGTTCGTGGAAGCCTGGCAATTGCTGTCACACACTCGCCACAAAAGGTGTGCCTGCTGTCTTTAGAAGACGGTCAGTTGCAGTTGTCAAACAGCAGTTCGTCCGATATGTCCTCGACGATGGCGAAAGTTCGTCGTCGGGCAGTGGCGCAGGCAGTACTGCCACTAGTAGCGCGTCGGGCGCAGGCGCTTCATCTGGCACTGGCGGCTCGACTTCCAGCGTGTCCACTGCGACGAGATTTTCGTTCAGCAGCCTGGACACTCAGCTGTCAGCATCAGCACCATCACGGCAAAAAGCCAGCTGGCGCTACCAACCGCTGTCAACGTCCACACCTCGCGTGGTACTCTATGTCTGCATTCTGCTGAGAGATCACAGCACCTCAAGGGCATTTGCAGTTTGCTACAGCTGTTCATCATGATCAGCAGCATCAACTGACAGCAGCACAGCATGCATGGTGTAAGCTTGCAGCACCTCTCCCCAGAAAGGAACCCGTTCACCTAGCACCCCCCTACAGAAGCTCGTCGGCTTGACTATCTGATGAGCATGGTCTCTATCATGCAGGCAACATTATTGTCGACGGCATTGTGGCGTCCTGCTTTAACAAGGAGTCGCACCTCACCGCAGCTGAGTCAGAGGCCCTGAAGCAGCAGGCTGCCGCCGCCAAGGCTCGCCTTGCATTCCGCATCGCGCCGTGGCTGATGCGCCAGCTGCACGTGTGGGGCGTGCTGATGCCGCTAAACCACGCCGTCAGCGGTCTCGCCCGCGCGGTGAGAAGTCGCGTTCGTCATGTCGCCTTCGTGAATCAGCATGTTTTACCTGGCAGGAGGCCGACGAATGAACCGGTATATATGTTGAATTGATCGTAAAGTGTACAGATCTTGTACACGCTGGACTTTGTGCCTGGTGATGCAGGCTGGCCACTGGATGCGCAGCCCGTATCACCCTTTGCGCGCCGCTGGCTTCGCAGCCAGCTTTGTCGTCAGCAAGCTTCCGGCGCTGCTAGAGGCAGCGCTTGTCAAGAATTCCGCCGTCTTTGATTGCACCATGCCTGCTACCATGTGACACGCAAGCGGCTCGTGCATACAACGTGCCACAGAGGCATATCTCGACATCAGCTCCCAACGAAGTGCAAGATGTCGATGTGAAGCAAGTAAGTGCCAGGGTTTCAGGCTGCCACCTTCCATGTACTTCAGGCTGTTGACAGCTGGCATATATATCTGCATGTGTACATGATTTGCAAGTTTTGTTCAGGAAGTTACCTGTTCGTTGGTCCGCCAGGTGCAAGAAATTGCTTCAGGAAAACGGACGAGATGCCGCCAAGTTTGTGCCGGAGGGCGCCGGCGGGGCGAGGTTGTGAAAGGCAATCTCAGAAACCGCCAATCGACACTGGCAGTCAACGAGTTTCCCAATGAAATTTTGATGGCAAAATGGGCAGTCGTTCCCCAGCGCCAGCAAAGTTTTCCGGCCATTTCGCATCTAGCGCTGCAGTATGGGGAAAACACGCGGCCATGGCACGCGCAAGGGTGGCGCCAGCAGCGGACGCGCCCGCGGCGGCAGGGGTTGGCGACCAGCCACAGATGCTGCAGCATCCGATGACTCGGGCAGCGAGTCGGAGGAGGAGCGAGTGACAAAAGTCAAAGTGAAGCGAGATGGTAAGACTGACTCCTCTGCAGTGGATGCTTCTGCTGTGCCGGACATGGCTGTCTTCTCCGTTGCTGTGCGAAGGTGCATCAGGGCGTTGCACGCCAAGCAAGGCTGGCCAGCCTTCCAGCATTCCGCCTCACACGAGCATGCAGCAATGCATGTGCATGCCTCTGATTTCGCACGCTCAAGCCTTGCGCGGTGTGGGCGTTCGCAATGCGCTTGACCGGGGCTGTCGAAACCTCCGAAAGGGCCGTGCGAATGGCTGGCATTGTCAACTGGCACGAGTGCAGCACGACAGTCTGTGACGTTGAGCGTGGTAGCATGGTGGGACCGCTGCTGGGCGAGCATGTTAACGTCTGAATTCCTTGTTCTTGGTTGTGCACGGCGCTGCGGTAAACAGCTTTCTTGCTGCAGCCGGCCAGCCGGCGACGGCGGGCATGATGCCGCCGTCAGATAGCGAGGACGAATACTCAGACGAAGGGGCGCCAGCAGCGGATGCCGCGGCAGACGCCAAGCCGGCAGCGGCAGTGGCGGCTGCGCCGGCAGGCCAGGTATATTGACTCGTTTGCAACCTGTGGGCCAGTGTCGGCCACATGCTGGCATGTTCACAGCAGCCTGAGTTCCGCCAGTATATTTTACAAAACCGGGCCAGAGTCAGCGGAAGCTTTAGCCGCGGCAAGTGGAGCAGCAATGACGACTGTGGCGGCGGTGATGCTTGCGGCATGCATCTCTGGCGTCGATGCCACTGTCGAGAACGCCAGGCCAGCTGCCAGAGTGACAGAAAGGAGGAGGAAATGGACATCGAAGAACGGCCAGCTCAATTTCGGCATTTTAGCCATATGCTCTCGTCCGTGGAGCCCAACACATCTCTAGCCGGCGCCCAGCCGAAGACGGTGGGGCAGCTGCCGAGCGACAGCGAGGAGGGGGACATTGGTCATCTTTGCGCCTGGCGCGAATCAGCCACAGGACTGTCTTGTGATCGTGTCTGCAGCCGAAGATGGCTGGGCAGGCGCCAAGCAATAGTGAGAAGGGCAGTGACCGAGGAGATTGGGTTGGAGTCCGAGGAGAATTCGACGCAACCCTTGAGGATGACGCAGCCATTTCCCAACATTGGTCCGTACTGCTGTCGCAGCCAAATGCGGCCTGGCAGGCGCCGAGCGACAGCGAGGAGCAGAGAACATTGATTCTGCGGAGAGGAGACGGACTCTGAGGCTGCAAGCTTGGTGCCAGCCGGCCTCCCAACAGTCCTGCTCTCGTGTCTGCAGCCGAAGGCGGCGGGTCAGGCGGCGAGCGAAAGCAGCGAGGGCGAAACAGACTCCGAGGAGG
Source organism: Deuterostichococcus epilithicus (assembly GCA_033439295.1). NCBI lineage: Eukaryota > Viridiplantae > Chlorophyta > Trebouxiophyceae > Prasiolales > Stichococcaceae > Deuterostichococcus > Deuterostichococcus epilithicus. The sequence goes on along the minus strand of JAVTLE010000004.1, from coordinate 166,069 downwards.
AGACGGAGACGGAGTCAGAGTCCGATGAGGACACCTCCGCGGCGGACATCGCGCGCAAGCTGGCGGCGCAGCAGCGCGGCAAGCCGCCGCCGGGCCCCAGTCAGCCCGCCGCCAGGTGGGCACTTTCATGCAGCCCCCTGGCCGGCAGCTGTCCGACTCAAGAGTCCACTAGCAGAAAAAGGCGTTTTGCCGAGCGCCGGGCCGTTTTGGCGCAACTGCCGCATGCTGCGAAGGGCGGCGACGGCGCATCAGCCAGCGCGGCGGCCAGCACGGCAGCGCCCTGCCCTGCAGCCAGAGCCAGCCGATGTGCATCAAGCGCAGCAGTGCGCCCCACAGACGGTGGCGCGGCAGCCCGGAGGCGCCGCCTCTCGGAGGTGGCCGACCGCAGCGGATCTGCACCGAGGCACTTGGCAGTTCACCTCCCGAGAGGCGTGCTCGCAGGCCGGCGCCGCCCCTGACACACGTTCACAATCCAGACTGGCGGAGCTTATCGCGGGAACGAAGCCTTGACACATGACGGGCGACTGTGCAGGAGCGCGGTGGAGTCGGAGGAGGCGGAGCGGGCGCGGCTAGACATGGAGCGCCTGGCGCTCATCCGCCAGAGGCGGTGCGCTCTGCCTCTCATCCTTTTGTAAATTTACACTTGCTGCTGATGCCGTGTGACGCTTGGCGCTTGGCGGTCGCACGCCCTGTGCGGCCGCGCAGCTGTGAACGTGCAATAGTTGCAGGGTCATAAGCCTGCGCCGTCATAGAGAATATTCACAGCAAAAGCACCGGCCAGATTGTTTTTGAACCAGCGTGTGGCACGCCTTGTCACTGAGACCGGGTGTGACCCGCTGCCGTGCTCGCAGGGAGCAGCAGCGGCAGGAGCGCATCACAAAGGAGGGCTTCGACCGCTTTTCGCCAACAGCCGCCTCCAAGACCTGAGGCAGGGGAAGGCACAACAGGACATACGCCAGCCGCCGCTATCGCAAAGGCAGGTTGGCCTGGTTGGCGTGCGGAGCTTGTCAGCTCTGCGCTGCTGGCCGGCTTGCAGATTGGCCTGCGCATTGCGCTCCAGACGCGCGCAGCTGCAGCCTGTGTTTGCCATAAGCGAGCGGCGGTCCCGCCTGGCCCCTCTGTGAAGGCACGGCGCTACCACCGCGCTGCAGCCCGGGCCTGACAACAGTCTGTTGCCGTGACACGAGGCACCGAGTGGACAAACACAGCAGGTTCGCAGTACGGTATCCGTTTTGGTTCAGTGCCCCATGACCTCTTGGAACGTATGCAAGTGCAAAACACTGCAATCTCTCGGCCCGTGAACCACCAGACCTGCCAGGAGTTGTATGAGTGCGACGCGTGCACCAAGATAGACACACCTATGCCATTCTCCATTCCAGCGAGCGAGCTTGACCAAAGGCGGCTGGACGAGATCGCGGCCTGCTTACCAACCACCCCAGACAATTGCAATCTAGGCCATTGTCAGGTTTGGTCGGCAGTCAACCGCCACTTGCCACCTGTCCAACTGCGCCAAGTGCTTGTTTGAGGCGCCCCTACCTAGGCAGTCATGCCCAAAAATCCTTTTTTCCAAGACTCGTGACACTGCTCTGACGCTCTTGTGGGTGTGACGAGCCAGGAGTGCTTGCAGGTGTAAGGATCCTGCCCTAATGGGCCTTCCACAGCAGCATGCGGCGCACCCGCTGCCACTGCAGCCGGCGGCGCTCCTCACCTTTCCCGTCGCTTGCCCCCTCGTCTTTATCCTTTATGCCCTGCTCCTCCTTGCCCTCGTCCGCTTTCTCTTCCTCCTCCGCCCTTTTTCTGTCTTCCTCCTTCTTGTTCTCCTCCTCCTTTGCCTTTTCCTCCTGCTCTTCGTCCTCGCGCTGCTTTTCCTCCGCTCGTCGCCGCTTTTCCGCAGCCTGCTTCACCTTGGCGGCCGCCTTGGCGCGCGCCGCAGCCGCCTGCTTGCGCTCGGCGCGCGCGGCCGCACGCCGCTTTGCCAGCGGCTCCGGATCGCCCAGCCCAAACGCCTGTCCAAGGTGTTGCAACGGAATGGCGGTGGGAAGGATGCACCAAAGCTGACGAGTCGCTTGCCGGGTGTGCATAGCAGTTTGAGATGAGCGGGTGCAGGGGCGTGCAAAGTCCAAAGCACACACAACACATAGTAGTCGATTGAAGTGCAGGTGCAGGACGCTGCAGCGATTTGCAGCCCTGCTCTGATGGGACCAGGCAGATGCAGCGGCTCAGGGCGAGCTGCCCAAGCTGAACACAACATCACCGAGCCTGCCAGCCAGCGCTGCGCAGCCTGACAGCAGCCAGGACTTGGTTGGCTGACCTCTGGTCCTGTTGGGAGTCCGTGGGCGCAGTGCAGGGCGCCACGCTGTCGCAGGGAGCAGGTGTACCAATTCCGCTAGGAACCAAGCGTAATGTCGAGGGCACACCTGACACACGGTGCAGTTGCGGGCCTCTGCTATGGAGTCGGGCAGGCCGTCAAAGGACTCGCCGCGCTGGATGCTGTCCTCCAGCGGCACCGCGTCTTCGTGCGGCGTTTTGAGCTCGAACTTCTGCAGCTCCGAGTGCTGCCGCAGAACCTGCGCAGCGCCAAGAGGCCCATGGCTATGTGTCTGTTTGTATGGCGAGGTCGATGAATCTGGTTCCAGGTTGAGCCGGAGCCTCTGCAGTTCCGGGTGCAGGAAGAACTGAACCTGTGCGGCGGCAGGCGGCATGCCAGTGAGGGGTGGCGCAGGGCTGGGCAGGCGGTGAAAGACCGGCGCTCCAGGCCATAGGGGTGGTGTCATCCACAACATGCACCAGGCTTCCACGGCTCCTGCTGCGGAGCACCAACTGCGACAGCAGCTCGGTAGGATCACGACCGGCAGCATTGTGGGTCAGCTCGTCTTGTCGCCGCCGCGCCTGCTGCTACACCTGCCGCTCGAATCCTGCTGGAAGCCCGGCCAGAAAATGCAACAACAGGATAGCAACCCTGGTGGGAGGACACACCGTTTCCCAGTGGCTCAGGACGTCCTCCTGGCGCAGGCGGTGCTGGATGAGCGCGCCGGCGCGCCGCCCGACGCGCTTGGTGCGCCTCGCGTCCGCTTCCAGCCTCTCCACTGTTTCCAGCAGGTGCGCGCCGCCGTTGGCAGCCGTCACCGGCGGCACCATCACCACATTCACACCGTCCTGTGGGTCGCAGGTGTGGAGTCAGAGACGGAGTTCAGGGTGTCGCAACAACCACAGTCAGATCAGCTCTCGGGCGCCCCCATGTCAGCGCCCTCGAGCAGACGACGCACTGCTGACAGCAGGGCTGCCAAGCGGCCGGTGGCGGTGGGGGTGGCGGCAGCCGCCGCCGCGACAGCCGGGTGGAGCGATGCGCAGTGGGACTGCCCTTCTCATGGTGGCTGCACGTGCATGCAGGGCGCTGCTAAAGCAAGAGCCGTCCAGACAGCAGCTGAAGATGCCTTTCAGACGCCGCGCCGCCAAGAGCACCAACTTTCGTCCGGCTGGTGGGGGATCATGCATATGGATCACGGGCCAGCGCCACTGTGCCATGCGAAACCGGTGAGGTATTTGCCGCACCATGAGCAGGTGGTGGAAAAACTCCTCGCGGCCCTTGGTCTCGTGGCGTGGCCAGATGACGACGGTGTTGCAAGCCATCGCGTACTTGAGACGCCCGCTGTGCGCCGAGCCCTGCTCCGGGAATGCTCGAAGAAGTGGGGTGTCAGAAGCTGTCGGCAGCCGGGCGCGTGTAGGCGGAGCAGGCCTGCACGGCACTGAACACGCAGACAGCGGACAATGGCCCGCACCGGCACACAGGGCTGCACCGCACGCTCTCGGGCCATGGGTTAGGATTTTTGCACACGGGCAATCTCATCCTGCAGGCGGAGATTCGAGCAGGCCGTCTGCTGTTGGCTGGACACTGGGCCCGCCGCACCTGCATGTGCAGGATGTAGCGCGTGTCGCACTGCTGCGGCGGCTTCAGGAAGCCCTCCCTGCAGCACGGCAGAAACTCTGGTGGTCACCAGGCAGGTCGGGCGTGGTGTCGATCCCAATGCCGGCAGTGTTTGCTCAGCTGGTGCGCACAGCCAGGACACGGCAGCCTGCAGCACTCCACCCGGGGGCCCTCACCGTTTCATCTGGCGCTGGCCGCATGTTTAAAGGCAGTGGGCGGACCAAGACAACAGGCGAACAGCAAGGCAAACGGACAAGCAGCTCGCCTGCCCAGCAGCCTGGTGCTGAGGTTGCGTCCGCCGCAGCAGCGGCGCACAGGTCACTGGACCAGCCGGCAACAAGGCTCAGAGCGACACGCAGGCTGTCGGACAGTCCTTAGCAACCCTCGAGCGCGGCGACAGCCACGAGCGCCAATGCGCGGCAGCGGCAACGTGCATCGTGCATGGTGAACAGCTCGAACAGCTGGCATTGAGGCCAGGGAGTGGCAGTGGCGGAGCGCACGCGTCGCCGCCGAACTTGGTGGCCACGTCGCCGTCGGCGCCTTCCGTCTCCTCGTCCACGTCCGTGTATGCAAAGTCCGTCAGGTTGGACTCGGCCAGGGCGTCAGACTCGAACAGCGCCAGGCGCGCCGGCGTGGAGCGAGCTCCCCGGAACAGCAGCGCCGAGCGGCGGCCTTCCCACGGCCGCTCGTCCGCCGCCCGCCGAATGTCCGGCTGTTACGAACGGGCGCACGCGACATGTCAGCGTCCGGACGGATGCTGTCAGTTTGACCCGCGGGACCCGCAGGGAGAGCAAATTTGCACGAGAGATCGCAGGCGCCAGCCGCGTCATGCGCCGCTGCTGCCGTGCCCCCGCGCATCCGCCGCAGCGCCTGACACCACATGGGTCAGCCTCGAGTTCGTTGGTGACCGACCCCGCCTGCGCATCCCTCAAAGCTGTATGCCGGCGCCGGCCGGCGGCCCATCAGCCGCTGCTGGGCGTGGGGTCGGTGGTCGGCACTCACAAAGTTGCAGCACCTCACCTGCTCGTCCTTCCAGGGGCGAATCCCAGCGTCGGGCAGCCCCGCGAAGCTGTCGTCAGGGACCAGCACCGTGTGCGCCGCCTGGCCCGCCAGCCGCCGCCCGGGCGTCAGCAGCGGCCCCCACGCTGCGCCGCAAGGCCCCCTGCCGTCGGCGTCGGGCGCGTCCGGCGGGTAGGCGTTGCCCGTCCAGATGACGACGTCGGCGTTGGGGATGCCGGCAAAGTTTTGCCCGGGGTCCGGCTTGAACTTCTCCAGCGTCTGTGCGGCGGCAGGTGGTCAGCGTTCAGGGCGGTGTCACGAACAACAGTGTCACGAGGTAGCTTCTGCAGCCACAGTCCTTGCCACGCAAATGCTCCGCGAGCCGCCATCCAACAGCCTGACGACAGCCCCGAAAGCCAGCTGCAAAAGCCAGCTGCACAAGCGCTGCACCCCCTGCCGCCTCATCGCACGCTTTGTTGTGAAAGGGTTTTGCCGCTGCACACGGGCTGCTGCCTGGGCGGCGTGCACGAGGGGCGCAACTGCTGGCCAACGCTGGGCAGCGCGCCGGCCGGTGGCACAGGCACAGGCGCAGGCGCGGCCGCCGCCGCACGGAGCCTGCGCGCCGGCTGGGAGACAGGGAGATACAAGCGGGGCTCTCTGACAGGGACTGAAACAGCGGGCACCTCCTGGATCTGCAGCTTGAGGCGGTGGTGGCGGCCCTGCTGCCGCGACGCCGCCTCGCCCACCACATACGCCTTATTGTCCACGATCTGGAGCCGGAATGGAAAGGCGGGGTCACACGCCCATCGAGCAGACCGAGCCGGCTGGGCATCATGCAGGCCGCACGACTGCACATTGGGTGCAGCCCAGCACAGCGCAGAGGCAGACGCTGCGCCAGAGCGCTCTACTTACTGGGCGCACAAATGCGCACGCTCTCACAGGGCTCCGCACCACAGAATGTGCCCAGAACAAACCGGCTGCTTCCTGAACCGGCCAGGAGAGGACCGCCGAGTGGCCAGCCCGGCGGCATGCAGCGTCCGTGGCAGCAGGAGTCCTAGGCACCAGTCCATGCCATCAGGGCCCGGCGTCTCCAGTGGAGAAAGAGTCTGTGTCCAGTTGACTTCAGCTACCTGGATGCGCAGGCTGCTGTCCCCCAGGCCGCAGTACAGCTGCTCGACGGCTTCCAGCGTGATGCCGTCGACGTCGCCGCGCCACGCGTTGAAGTCGTCGAAGATCTGGTCCTGCGAAAGAATGGTTTCAGGATTTGCAGCGATAGCTCCGGTGGGCGTGGTGGGTGCCACGAATGAGTGGTGACGCCAGCTGCCGGGCCGCGGCAGCAGCCACTGGACGGCGCTGAAGACAGCGGCGCGCTGCTCCCCTACCAGCAGCTGGGATGCTTCCAAGCCCCGCGTGACGCGGGCAGCGGCTGCGGCGGCGCCAGGCCGCAGCGACCCCTTCACTGTCGCAGAGCCCACAGGGCTGCCGCGCCGAGAGGCCAGGCTGGGGCTGCGCCTCGCACCTTGAGCTGCCGCGGGCGCTTGTCGGCATCCTCACTCGGCAGCTGCTCCGGCCCAAGGCTGCCGTCCCAGGAGTGGTGCGACGCGCGACCGGCAGGCTCCACGACGGCAACTGCGGCGCCAGCGTCACAAGGCCAGTTTGCTCGGTCATCTCGGCACAGGGATGCAGGCACCAGTACGCTGCCTGTGCATGGGCATGACTCTGTATCCAGCCCTCCAGCCGCCAAGCCGCAGATGCTGGATGCCTGCTAGGCCTTGCGTCCGATCATGCAGACGCATCCCGACGCTCGTTCAGACAGCGTCCATGTTGCACGGCAGCGTGGACAGCGCTAATTGGCGCCGCCATTTGGGCGCACGCCCTGGCCTCAGCCCTGTAACAGTGCGCAAGAGCATCCGGGCGCAGCGACTGGCAGCAGTGAGCGTGCCGGCCTGGAGAGACGTATTTCACTCTACTGGGTACGGAGTGCACGGTCGCACCAGCAAAGCAAGCACAGCAGGAAGGTGCGCTCACATTGCCGCCAGGAGGTGTCCTTGGGGTTTCGGTGCACGGCGCGCTTTTTTGTGCCGTCACTGGGTATCTCGTCCACCACAGCGACCGTTTCGTTGGCCTCCGAGGTGCCGTTGAGCATGAGCGCCACACTGCCCTTTCCTGTGCCATGCCACTGACTGAAGCCCGAAGTCAGCGTCTCCCGCCACTGCGCCGGCAGCACACATGCAGGCCTCTGTCAGCATGCAGACATGGCCACAGAGTCGGGTGCATGGTGTCTGCGAGTACCAAAGACTGCATAGCAGGTCTGAGCCGGAGCTGCTGAAGCTCATCCCTCGCAGAAGCTCTGGGCCACTGCCCTATCGTGTGCCGAACGCCAGGGTTGCGCCCCCCGCGCGCCACCCGCCTCAGCTGCGCGCGGCTCCCCTGACAACCATTGGCGACGCGCACACATGGCCCTGCCCAAGCGCTGTGCGCATGCCCCTGCCGGAATGTTGCTGTGAAATTACAGGCAACCTGCTGCACGCAGCCCAACCCTGCCAGCACCTCTCAGCTGCCGAGGCTCACAGCTGTGCTCTGCAGGCGCAGAGTGCAGCACCTTCCACCAAACGATCCGAGAGTCCCTCATGGTTCGCACCTTCGAGCCGCCGGCACTCTTTCCAGCACTGCCCCAGGCACTGCTGAGTGCACTTTCCGCACCGCCCCAGGCGTCGCTGATAGTGCGTCTGCCAAAGCCGCCGCCGCCGCCGCCGCCGCCGCCGAGCGTCACCGACAGCACCGTCGCGATTGTCAGGAAGGCTGTCGCCAGTGCCAGCCACAGGCCGCGCGACACCGCCATGCGTGCTGGCAGCAGCGCCGGCGCCGGCCGCCGGCGCTGTCGGTCGCCTGGCGCATCGTCAGACGCCCCGCCGCGGCCCATTAACGCTCTAGGACGGATCGGTCCCGCCCGCCGCTGCTGTGTCCCGCAGTTCCGGCGTCAGATGACGTCTGCGACCTGCTGCGCCGCTGTCTGTAGACACGCCGCTAGAGGTGCGCTGCTGCGGCTCGCTAGGTGTCTATCGCCGCCACCAGGGAGGGAAGTGCCTGCCGTCGGCTGGGATTTCTGTGCTTCGGCGCTTTCCACGAAAATTCGCGGTTGGCCGCCGCCGCTGCTGCTGCTACTGCTGCTGCTGCTGCTGCTGCTGCTGCTGCGATCTGTCAGGTCGGCAAGTCAGCAGGGGGCTGCTGCCGGCGGCCAGTGCTGCATGCGGTCTGCCAGGCCAGACTCGACTATGGCGAGCGCGCAGCGGACACGCCAGGCACGTTCCAGTGAGGGTATTGAGTTGCGCTGTCACAGCCTGCGGCGCTGACGCTGTGCGCTGTGTGACCCAATGCTGGCAGCCCTGCGCCACCAAGCGCCGCCGCTGCCGCCGCAAGCTGCACAGCACTTGTCAGCGTGGCGACCGGGCCTGGCAAATCTGCTACGTCACCTGCACGACCAGGGCCACGGCCACGATGGCGATCGCGTCGATGTCGATGGTGTCCAGGGATCACAGCGTGCTGATCAGTGTCATGTGCACGCGACAGGCGCTCAGCAGCACCACGAACAAGTCCGCCGAGCGGAGCGAGTGCATGCTTGCAGACTCAACATAACAGCCCTTCAGCATGCCGCAGCGAGTGCCCAAGGTTGCTGACGCCGGTGCACAGCGACTGCGCGATGACAGCGAGTGTCCAATGCAGGCAGGCTGTCACGTCCGGAAACATGCTGGTCCAGAGCCTTGCTTGCCAGAGCTTGAGAGAGCTTGAAGTTTTACCTGCCAGGCTGCGGGTCCCGTCATGTACGTGCGCACTGTATGGCTCGGCCTCGCTTGGTCTCAAGGGCGTTTGCGCACAGCAGCGTTGACTGAGCGGCAGGTTGATGAAACCTAATATTCACCCAGCATCTGAAGCATGAGCTGCATGGCAGCTCAGCTCGTCTCCTAGTGTCCCTTGCTCGTCTGCCCGTACACGAAATTTGTGTCGTGCGAGGGGTGGGTGGCAGTGGGGGCCCCCTGCACCTCTGCACGGTCTAGATGTGAACGGTGCCTCACTATCCAGCTTCCTGGTGTTGCAGCTGCAGTCCATAGATACCTCGGTGTCTGGCATGTCAGCATTGGCCCTTTTGCACTGGCCATCGGCTGCAGCCGCGCCGAGTCAAAGCACCGTCCCCCCATGGCATCGGCCCATGCGGACACAGCCATGTTTTGTCCTGAGTTTACGCCCAGCCTTGGTTGCCAGCTTTGTCATCTGATCAATGCGCGAGGTGCTTGCAGGATGATATAAGGTCTGACCGCCAATCCTGGGCAGGCAGGCTTTCATGACAGCGTCTCCCCAGGCGCTCTCCCCCTCCGCACGCACATCCTCCGGCGCGGCCACCGATCAGCTGCCGATGGGGCCGTTGGTCACGAAGTCCACGCCCTTCTGGATGCTGGACACCAGCTCCGACCTGAGGCCCTGCACCGCAGTCGGGTGGGCGTCACGCGGGCTGGCGCCACAAGTAAACCCCACATGGGCATGCACGCCTTGTGACTGGCCAGGGCGACCGTCCTCAGGAACAACTGCCCCAGCTCATGCGCCACGTGCCGCACCAGGACTGTCACGGGAACAATGCGACAGCAGGCTCAGCTCAAGCCTGCACTGATCCCGCCTGCAGCAGAGGCGAGCAGCTCGACAACCCCCTGGCAGATGAGACCCGAAATCAACCGGTTGAACCCTGAACGGCAGACCCCCACCGCACCTCCAGCGCAGCGCGCTCTGCGTCGTTAAGCGGCCCCAGGTCCGAGTCCGGTGTCGCTCCTGACGTGTCCAGCGACACGCCGCTCGCAAAGAACGGCACGCCGTCCACCAGCGGCGACTCCACATACGCGTACTCGGTGACGCCCGACTCGCCGGCCATGGCCCGCAGGCAGGACTCTGCAAAGGCCGCGGCGGCGTACGCCATGCTCAGCGTCGCCGAGCCCTTTCCGGCCTGCAGCATGCAAACCAACAGGACACACTAACCACAACGCTGCGCCTGAAAGACGCGGCCGCATACCCTTTGGACAGCATGGCCGATCCCTTGCTGGGCCACGTGTAGTTTGCAAACGGTCGGTGAGCGGAACAGGGCGATGTTCACCTGCGACGCCTCACATGAGCCGCGCGCGTCACGCTTGTCGGCACAGCTTGCGCGCATCGCTTGCCCCCGAAGCATCGCTGCAACCCATCATCGCACGAGCAGCGGCCGCCGCCCCGAAGCAGCGGCTTAGCAAGCAGACGCCAGCCCAGACCTGCAGCTGCGGGGCCCCGAGACCCCAGGCACGACCCACCTTGGCCTCAACGACCTCGGTGCCGGCGTTCTGGATGCGGTCCGTCAGCTTCCTCGCCTCCTCCTCGCTGAGGTCCACCGCCGGCTTTGCCTGCAAGGCGCCAGGCGCAAGGCAGAGCTCAGCATGCAGGAGCCTGATAGTACGCTCAAGACCGGCGGCGCCGAGCAACAGCGAGGGTGACCGCTGCAGCAGCATGCCGCCGCTGTGATTGCCGCACGTGCTTGCTGCCATTATCATCAGGACTTCGCTCAGCATCAACCTGCTGAGTGACAGTGACCATCTCCAAGTGACATTTTATCTTCGTGATGACAGTGCAGGTGCCAAACGCCCCACCGCCGTGCATCGCCTTGCACTGGTGCTGTCATTTTTGCATTTGGCACGCACATCACGGACGCTGCATGCAGTGCAGTCCGCAGACAATTCCATTCCCCATGCTCTGCCGCACCTGCGACAGCAGCGGCAGGATGGTGACGCCGGCATGGCCGCCCACCACCGGCACCGCCACCTCCTTCGGGTCCTTGCCAAGGATCTGGCCCACAAACGCCTTTGCGCGCACGACGTCTAGCTTCGTCACGCCCAACACCTTCTTCGGGTCGTAGGTGCCTGTCCAAAGCAGCAAGCATTGATGATGGGCTCCAAACCTTTTTATGTTGCGCGCACCACGTCCAGCTTGGCCGCGCCCAGCACCCGCGCCGAGTCGCAGGTGCCTGTGTGCTGTGTCACGTGTGAGGGCTGCAGCGATGAGGGTGTCACACCGCTGCGCTAAAACAATGACGTTGTCGCATGCAGCTTGCGCGCATCCTCGTGCTGCTTACCTGCAAGAGCCCCCGGAGCTGCCGCCAGGACAATGGCGATGCACATCTGGCATGGCATCTCGCTCAAGGCACTGGCTTTCCTGCAGGCTTAGCAGACACGGCATGGACGCACCGGCGCGCTTGAAGACTTCGGCGACTATGGGCACCGTCGAATTGACGGGGTTGCTGATGATGGCGACCCAGGCGTCCGGCGCCACCTTGGCGATGCCCTCCGCCAGGCCCGCCACAATGCCTGCGACGCAGCGCACGTTGCAGGAGCTCATGCACCGAGAGCAGTCAGCGCAGACGCGCTGGCGCCGCCTCCTGCCTCCCCTCCCCCACCCGGCGGCCCGCAGCCGTACAGCGCAGCAATGAGACGAGGAACAGCAAGGGCTGAGGATGTGGCTTGTGTCAGCAATGTCAGCTACGACTCATATGGTGCTGATGACTTGCGCAGGGCAGCGATGGACCGCATCGGCCGCTGCGCCACAACAGCGCTTCCAGCAGCGCGCATGATGCTGCAGATGTGGGCTGGCACACGCAGCCGACCACAGCAGGAGCACCCACCGGCATTGGTGTTGAACAGGTCATCGCGGCTCATGCCGGGCTTGCGCGGCACGCCGGCGGGTATGAGCGCCAGCTGGACCCCCTGTAGCGCCTTGTGCAGTTCCTCCTCGCTCTTGGCCTTGTCCGACAGGTCGCCCACGAAGGACTCCACCTGCAGGGAGAGGATTTTGCCACCCTAAGCAGCATTGCCGCTCAGAACCCAGCTGTGAACGTCGTCACATCAGCGCCTTGATCAGACTCCCCCTCCTCGCTTTTGACCTTGTGTGGCAGGCCACCACAGAGCACCCTGGCTGCGCAGCGGTCGGAACCTTAAGGGCAGTTGCCAGCAAAGCAGCAGCAGCTCAGCGCCTGGGGCGGGCTGCTTTGTATCTGAGCTCTACCTACATACGCCGAGTCGTGCTGCCTCAGCTGGCTAGTGTGCATTACGGTGGGCTGCTGGGACTCTGTGCACAGAAAGGCACCTTGGCGATGCTGTCGATGTGGCCGATGTCGGCGCCCACGCCGGGAGTGCCCACCACATCGTATAGGCTCAGCACGTCTACGTGCTCGTTGAGCTTGAGCAGCAGCGACAGCGGCTGCCCAATGCCGCCGGACGCGCCTGTTACATCGAGTTTGGGACCGGGGTGGGATTAGGGTGTCCAGCCGGTCGAGAGCTTCTGATGCAACGAAGGCATTGACATGCAAGCTGACAGGCACGCTGTCTGTGAAGGGGACGACCCAAAAGGGTTTGCCGCAACCAGGGGCAGCGGTGCAGGCGGCCCACCGAGAATAGCGACCTTAAACCTCTTGGACGGAGCCTGCGTGATCGGAGTGGACAAGCGCAAGTTCGAGGCGGTGCAAGTAGGAGCGCTGCAGGATCAGCTTGCATGGGTGTTGACAAATTGCATAGTTGACTTTTTACGCAGGAGCACCTACGCAAGGCGCTATGACATGTGAAGGCTTTCTACCATGACGGGATCGTATTGAGACATGTCAGACGCAGCGTTTGACATTTCGATCGATGGACGCACCATCGTTCGATGTGGTGACGGCGTTAGCACGATGCACTGCAAGGACCTGCCGCTGGACTTTGTGGAATCAACGAGTAAGGACGCTCAGATTGAGTTGCAGCAAAAGTATCAGACTGAGAGGCTTGGCGAGCGCTTTTCAACAAGCCTGAAATGAAGCTGCCACATGTTCATTCACCTTGCGAGGGAGGACAGCTTTTGTGCAAGGAAGTCTCGGCAGCGTGATGCACTTGCAATTGCACTACCATCCCTCGCGTGAATCTTTCCGGTAGCACTTGTGTCCCGTTTGCTCGCTGCGGTCCTCATTCACGTTTTGCAGAACGTCGTTTGGGAGTGATCCGAGCGCTTGGGCACACGTCTGCTATGTCCTACATTAGATCTGCGGTAGAACGACACTTCTTCTGACCGCACGAGATATCCTCAGCAGTACGACACGCTGCAACACCTCCAGCACCCCCAGGGACCAGCTACTCTTGTGGCATGAGAGGGCCTCTTCCTGACGACCTGGGCACCTTGCTCGGCAGCAGTACCGGCCTAGCAATTATCTTTGGCCTAGGAGCTGTACTCCTCATCCTGAGTGAGTCGTTCGAACTCGACAAGCGCGATGCTGTCACCAACACTCTAGTTGCGGCAAGGCTCGCACATAGCATTCCGGCGACAATGTCATGCGGACAGCTGATGCAGAATGCTGACGAGTGTCACGTCAATCTTGCAGCGCTGTTGGCAGTGCGTGGCGGCGTGCGACGGGGGCGTACCATTCTCATCCTGGGCCCGTGTAACGCCGGCAAGACCACCCTGTGGCTGCAGGTGCGGCCTCTCTTCACACTGCAAGGCTGCGCTAGCCAGAAAATTGCCCCATCAGCTGTGCCTTGGCATCTCATGCGAGGATGGGATCTCCGGGCATTGTCTGTGCACGGCGGCGCTTGGGGCGATCCCGCTGCAATCCGCCCGCCAACTGCGCACTGCGCACTGCCTGAACGTCTCGCTGACGATGCCGCTGCCGTTCGCGGCAGCTGCGGGAGGGCGGCCCTTGCGGCGGCACCGTCGCCTCGATGCACGAGAATGGCGACACCTTCCAGCTGGCAGACGCCAAGGTGGGCATCGTCACCATTCCCTTGCACGCCACATGCTGGGAGCAAGATGATCAAGCAAACACTCCGCAGCGACTGCCTTTCAGCCACATCCTCTACGCAGCGGCTGCCTTCAGCATTATTTCTCAAACTTTGCATTGGCCAAAGCGTGGGCCGAAGCATGTATACATGCATAAAGAACGCCGTTGAGCACATGATAGGCATGCGCAGCCGCCTGGAGTGCAGAGCCGCATCTGCTCCTGGCCTGCAGGGCAGTGGCAGAGCGACGAGCGTGCACCTGGTCGATGTACCCGGGCACCCGCGCGTGCGGCGCACCTTCGAGCGCCACCTGGCGGGCGCCTGCGGCATCGTCTTCGTGGTGGATTCGCTGGACTTTCTTCCCCACAAGACGGAGACCGCAGAGTGCGTCCGCGGGACGTTGCCACTGGTGGCTGAGCTTGGGCTTATCCAGAAGTGGACTCGCTTGACTGCCTGCCACAGAATGGAGACCGCCGAGAGGGAGTCTGGGTCTCAGGATCCTCTGAGGTTCAGGATCCTCCCAAGCGTCTCCTACTCGGTCATCCTGCCAGGTCCTCGCACCGTGCACTCTCTCTCCGAGCAGGAGGACTTGGGCCCCACTGTTTGTGTGGTGAAGGCACATCACCATTGGTGTGGTGCATGGGGCAATTCGCCCAATTGAGGGAGCACCCACCAAGGAGGAGCTTGCCACGGCGATGGGGCATGCCCCCTCCACGGCCACGAAGCTTTATGATAGGACCAAGCCTCAAAGGGATGCCCAAAGTTCGTCTGCACACATAGGGCCGCTGCCGCCCTTAAGGCCCCTGTGCAGCAGCGCGCCTACAAGATGCGCGCAGCGCCCCTCCCTTCTGCCGTCCGCACAGCGGCTGGGGGCTGCAGCCCCGCCGGTTTGCGTGTACGCTCTTGCAGCGGGCCCCCGCAGCAGGCGTCCGCTGTGAAAGTCGTCCATGACCGGCAGGGCAGCGCCTTGCATCGCCACTGAGTCGCTTTGCGGCCGTCTTGGAGCCGCGCCCAGCGCGTGGGTAGCGCTGCAGACTTGCATCTCTCAGCTGCGCCTTAAGGCACAGGCGGCCACACGCTCCGCCCTCGGCATCCTTGCCTGTCCAAGTTAGCCACAGATAATCACGTCCCCTGACGGCTGTGCCGAGAATCTGTGCGTGAAGGCAGCTTCACGAGGTCTTGGCGGCGCCAGACGCGGCAGTGACGGCAGCTGTTTACCTTGTACCTTGGCAGGCACCAGCATCCCCGCCCAAATGTTCGATGCTCACGACCTCTGAATTTCTCCCACCGCAGGCAGCTGTACGAGGTGTTAACGGTGGCGGGCGTCGCCAAGCGGCGGCTGCCGGTGCTGCTGGCAGCCAACAAGGCGGACCACGGCGCTCGCGCGCACACGCCTGACTTCGTGCGGCGCCGCCTGGAACGCGAGCTGTGAGCGCATACTCCGGATGCGGTCACCTGACTTCTTCCATGTGCCCTCTGCTGAGTATGTCGCACCGATCGGGGCTTGGTTCACGGGGCGGCCGCCCCAACACCTTCGGGCCAGCTTTCGTTCGCCGCTGCTTGAAGCGGGGGCTGTGTTCGTTTTGACAACATGCCTATTCACAACTGTCGTGGTCTGAGCTGTCGCACAAAACGAGAATTCAATGGGGCATGCACACGCGCCCGACTTCGTGTGACGCCACCTGGGACGGGGATTGCTTATCCTTTTTTCGCATTTGGTTGGCCCTTGCGGCCGGACAAACACATACCTGCGCAACCAGCTTGGCGTGCACATCCTGGAGATGCAGTGTCGCCATGCATCTGGCGTCGCGCTTGCAAAGAAGCCTACAGGCGCAATGCAGCAGGGGATCCTCAAAGGAAGGCCATCCTGGGCCGCGGTAACTCAGCGCAGCCGGCGGCGCGTTAAGGCTGGGCACTGCAGCAGCTTGTGAGTTGTTAGCGGGGTGGCAGGCGGTTTCGGGGCGACCCTCAGGTTGATGACGCTGCCGGGCAACTTGTGCTGCAGGGACGCACTGCGGGCGACGCGTGCAGCGCAGCCGGCGGCGGGCGGCGGCGGCGGCGAGGCGCTGCCGCTGGGGAAGCCGGGCGAGGCGCTGACCTTTGAGTCCCTGGCCCGCGCCAAGGGCGCCCAGGTGGGGGTTTTGCTGGGTAACGAGATCTGCAGCAGCGCTGCCGCCAAACCGCTTTTTGGAAACTGACGTCTGTCGGAGTCTACAACGTGTCTCTCTCTAGTCGGCAATGGGTCCCAAAGTGCCGTGCGGCCTCTTGTCTTGCTTCAGTGTTGCGGTAGTGACGTGCATTGCCGCTGCTGCTGGACGCTGGTGCGCCCAGCCGCGCAGCGCCGGCCGTGCTCGGCGCGCAGGTCAAGTCGCATTGTTCCAGCCTGCACCGCTGGTGGCTGACAGAGTGCCCTTCCCGCAGTGCCCCGAGCAAGCGGCCACTGCCCACGGCGTCGCTCCTGATGCTCCTGGCCTTTCAGTGCCCAGACTGACTTCCGGCGGGTCACACACTCGCAGGTCAGCGTTGCAAGCATCTCGGCCACCGCCGGCGACGTGCAGCCTGTCATTGACTTCATCCACCGCTGCTTGCCGGCATAAGGGTTCTCAGGGGCGGCGCGGCGGCAGCGCGGATGAGACGATGGGGTCGGAGTTGGCGCGCCGGCGGGGTTTGGGCCTGGTCATGCCAGACGCTGTGCGACGGTCAGACTGGCTACTGAAAGGCAGTCCGGGAGGACAGCAGTTGCGATACGTGTGGACACAAGCTCACCCAGTTAGCCTTTGACCCTCTTGTGAAGAATCTAGATGATATGAACTGAATAGGTTGAGCTGCAGTGACACGGAGCGCCAAGATCGCTGTGCTCGCCCGGTCGAGTGAGCGGCAGCTTGGAGGCTGACCGGCCACTGTGCAGGTTAGGCCGTTTCAAAATATCCACGCCCAATCAATCCCCGATCAGGTCTGCCCTGTCCTGCATCTGAGTTGGGCGCACGCCCAAGGTCCAGAGGTTGTTTCAAAACCCGCAAGTTCTCAAACGACAATGTCGATTAGGTACTTGAGCTTGCTGTTCTCGATCTACCTATGCTGTGCCTCAGAGACAATGATGGTGTGAGTCTCACTCTGATCCGATCCAGTCAAGGCATGCACGTAACGGTTGAAGGCTGCTGCAAGCTGCTGTTGCGATGGTGCCGACTGTGATGCATGGCGCGCTTCGACCGCGCTTCATCCGCCGCGCTTCAATGCCGTCTGCAGGCGGAAGTTCTGGGCCACCCCTTGGACCGCACACCTGTGGGCTCATTTCGACTTCCTAGCTGGACTAGACAATGGAGTCAGACAGCTATGCTGCGCTGCTGTCCAGAGGAGCGTTGGGACCAATGTCGCACCTGCAGCACATCAATAGCACGCCTTCATTTGACAGACCTCAGGAAGGCGACAACGTTCGTGCAGCGAGGACTGTCGCGTGCCCTTGCTTGGCAAGCCAGGACGCCAGCCTGTTCGCCTGAACGCATGTCTGCCGCCCCGTTCCCGCCCCCGTCCCGCAGCAGGGTTCAGAGTAAAAATGCGTGCGGGCACAGCAGCGACGGGGGCTTGAGGTCGCAGAGAGAGCGAAGCGACAAGAGGTACTGACGACGCACACCTCTCGCAGGCGAACAGACAGGCGCCAGGGCGCGATGCCGTGCCCACCATGAACGGCTTGTTCGAGGTGCACTCTCCAGACTCTGCCCACTGCGCCAGCGCAGCAACGACGCTCACCGGGCTTGCACGGCACCGCATCAGGCTGAGCAGGCAGTCCCACGACGGGTCGCGCGCCACGCACCTGCGCGCAGTGCTTGTCGAGGTCCGCGCAGCCGGGCGGCGCGGGCGGCGGCGGCGGCACGTGTACCACGTGCTGCACCGCGACCGCTTTCTCTGTTCCCACAGCATACCGCGCCACGTGCACCCTGCAGCAGACACAGCCACTTGCACAAGACCGCTCGGACCCTGGCCCAGTGTCCCCTGAGGGTCGCAGTACGAGCTCCACGCACAGCTGCAGCCCTGCAGGCGTCCTGGCGCACTGTTTGCGCACTGTTGCCGATGGCGTAATGTGTCACTGATCGCTTTGCACCTTGCTGCTTCACTCCTCGCAGCACAGACCAGCCGCTGCTTGGAGGTCCGCACTCTGCCGGCAGTTCACGACTGTCAGCAGCCATGTGACCATGTTTGTTTGTGCCGCTCACCATCTTGGGACGCTCCATTTGGAAGCCTTTCGAGATGAAGCACCTGCTGTGCAGCGCCCTAGCTTGCAGGCTCTCAAAAGGACCGACTGGTCGTGACCTTGATGCCCGGTGCTGACGATTGCTAAACATTTTGTAGCGCTCCACTTGCTGCCTTTGAGCCCAGGGCGGCCGTCGTGCAGCATGCCCGGGTCCAGCCATAGGACCTTCCAGGCTTATCACAGGCTTGTCACAGGCTCAGGCTCAAAGTGAAGAACCTCCGCTCACCACTTGGTGGCGCTCCACTTGACGCCTTTCAGTACAGGGCAGCCGCCGTGCAGCGAGCCTTGGTCCAGCCTCCCGTCCGTCTGCAGGCTCCAGAAGGCGACGGCGCTTCCGGCTTTGGGTTTTACCGCCAAACCCTTCATGGCGCAATCGGAGTACTGTTCCTTGGCTTCCTGCTGCCACGGCGGCACCTCCACATTGGGAAACACCTGCGGGCACGAATGGGTGTTGTGTGTTCGTCAAAAGAGGCTGAACACGTGTGGCAGGCGCTCTGCACCCACGTCGAGCGAGGCTGCCCGAGTCGTGCTGCGCCGCCGTCAACATTGCGTGACGGCGGCCTGAGGGGCCATGACGCATGCACACGCACTGTCGCAGCTGGACCTACTGTCGAGCAGTCACGAAGAGCAACGAAGTGTGCAGGCCTTCCACCAGTGTAACGATGGCACAGCTTCAGACACCGTGCACGGCAGGGAAACTGTCCAGTTTTACTTGTCCCCTCAACGATGGACTGCGGCTCCGGGGCACTGGGACATGCATCATTGCGCATGCCGGAGCTCGCCAGCGTGCAGCAACCGCGCCGGAAGAGAACGCACCGTCTCGCCGCCTTCCTCCACGTCGGACAAGTACATCAGAACTGTGACCAGCCGATTGCCGCCGTTGGCGGTCCCCCCCTGCAGCAGAGAGCAGATACCCAGCATTGGCAGCTTTGCACCATCTGCTGCCCGGCAATGGTGACAGACCCTGCTCACTCCCGCAGTCCTCTGCACATTGGCCTGCGCATGGGAGCGCATTCCGTGGCATGGCGCATGCTTGGAAAGATATAGGGAACTACCCGAACAGCTCTGATAGAGTCATCACTCCTGGAATGCGGATGCGCCATAATGATGTCGGGAAACAGCGGCGCACCTCGTGAAAGAAGTAGTCAAAGTGCTCGCTGTAGTGCTGGCCGTGCTCATACTTCAGCACCTGGATGCCCTCGCCTGAGCGGCAGGGAGGGAGACAAGGCATGTTGATTTTGTACAGGCACAAATCCATCAGAAGTCGACTGACGGCAGCACGAGCAGCAGTCGTGGCAATGCCGACACCGGTCCCGGTCCCTTATGCCGGGCTTTTGCCAGCCGGCACAGGTACCAATGCCGACAAAGGATGGCAGGAGCAGCAGAAGGGAGGGTGCCTATGGGGGGCGCCCTGCGGCGTGCCGCACCGTTGTAGAATGGCACCATCAGCCACTCCGCCAGACGGTCCTCGATGGCTGCAGACAGAAACAGCACACGCTTTGGGGCCCCCGACAGCCTTGCTTGCACGGCGAGGGCACCTGATCAGCGGACCAGCGGCTGTCAGATGCCGGTGTGCGACGGCAGATGCCGGTGGCGGAGCCAGCGCCGGTGCATGCGCATCGGGAGGCGCCTGCCTGTGCTGACCTGGTTGCAGGTCCTAGAGCATGAAAAACGTTCGCTACGGTGCAGCATCAGCAGTCACCCGCTGCAAGGGCTGCGAAGGAGGCAAAAGGGACCAGGTTTTGGACCAGGTGGGAAAACAGAGAGATTGATGATTTCAGACACGTGTGTGCACCGACGATGCCGGCGTTGTCGTCGCGCTCAGATAACATGAGTGTGAAAGGGAGGCGAAGAAACACATGTTGAGAAGGGGAGATGTCAAAGACGCATTGTGAGCACACCGATGATGATGACTCGCTTGCGTGAGAATTGCAAGCTGGGGGATATGAGAGAGATATCCTCGAGAAATCGAGGTGAACACGCAGATGCGTGCGCACCTGTTATCACTGCATCCTCGTTGCGTTCGAAGAACATTCCCGAGGAGGTGCGGATCTCCGAGACAGAGGATCCGCCGGTCTCGGTGTCCACCACGCCGCTCCGCGCGATGCGTGGCTTGGCCTTGGCGATGAGGTGTGCCACCTCCGCTGCGTCACAGGGACCGTGCATGCAGGTCTTAGCATGGGGCGCCGCAGCGAAAAAGCGGCTGCCGATCAAGGCGCCGCCCGGCGACACGGTGCCGCCGTCTGACTTTCCTGGTGCCCTTCAACCGCCGGTGCAGACCCGCTGGTGCAGACTCCCCGATGCAGGCACGTGCTCCACGAGGCTGCACAGGCCGATCAGGCACACGTGCAGCTGCGCACCCGGGGTCAGCAGGTTCTCGGCGAGGAATATGCGCGGCGCCCAGCTCAGGACGTCAAATGTGGGCTTCGGAGCCTCGTGATATGTTTCCCCCTGCCAGCCTGCACGGCCGAAACCGCACGAGGCTGGAGTCCTGAGCCATTGGATCAGGCAGCTGGGAAAGTGAGGGCTCAACATTGGGACCGTGTCTGTTGCAGGATATACTGCTCAAACAGCAGATGATGAAACCCAAACAGGGTTCAATGAAGGATATGGTCCCAGGTTGAGCTGGGGCTGCCAATTGGCAGCTGGGCTGGACAGAATGTCTGACTGGCACAATGCCTCAGGTCGTTGCCCCCCGGCCCCGTGAACAAAACCTGGCTAGCAGTTGCAGCCAGTCAAAGCTGTATATCCTAAACACGATTTAATGACTCGCAACATGCCGTCCCACTAATCAGGTACTGCTCAAGAGCAGTTGCATCAAGTGTTTGAGCGCCGAAGGGGCAGGCTCTGCACCCTTGCCACTGCTGCAGGGAGCATGCAGGAGCCGCAGCAGCAGTGCTTGAAGGCTGTCTGTGCCCACGTGACAGCCACAAGGCAATGAAGTGCTGGCGGCGCGGCGCACCTATGAGTCGCTCTTCCTCCCCTGGATCTGCGTCCGCTGCAGCGCCTGAGACTGGCGCTGCCGCCGCCAGCAGCGCCGCCAGCAGCGCACCTGCGGCCAGGGCCGCCCTGGCAGCCTGGGACAGATGCGTGCTTCGTCGCCGTCGCCGTCGCTGCAGATACTGTCTTGAAGTCGCCTCTGAGGGGCTGCCAGCTGCGCTGCAGTTCTGGGCGCAGGCAGCCTCCATGACGCTGCGCTGGCGGCTGCACAGCCATTGAGCTAGCCCGGATTCGCTGTCGCCGCACGCCACGGCTGCTGCCGCCAAAGTTGGCTGTGTTGGCGGCGACGCCGGCAGCGACGCCGGCATGTTGAAGGATAATAACAATGATTGCCTCGGACGCCCCTTTGGCGAGCGGCTCAGCGCATGCGCGCGAGAGCTACATCATGTACTCGCCATGGCCGCTAGTGCTGCACAGCAAGTGCCATGGCCACTCGGCGTGTCAGCGGCGGCGTCAGTCAGCAGCCGTGGCGCACCGGCACAGTAGTCACAAGCCAGCGCGCTGTGAGCAGGTCGCTGCGAATCGCTGCAAGTATGCCTGAGCGTGATTAGGCACAGCAAGCCGTTCGACTTTCGCGGTTGCGCAGTGTGCTGCTACCGCCGTGCGGCGCGGTTGGCTCAGTGCCTGCCTTGTGCATGGCTCGTTTCCATCGTAGCAGCGGCACTCTAAGGAGGCCAGTGGACTACCGTGGACCGCACACTAGTCTGCTCTCGAGGCCCGTTTCGAAGGTGTGAAACCGGGATCACAATATGACTTGTGGAACTGCAAGCTGCAGCCCGTGGCCAACGCTTTCAATAACGTGCCTGAGAGCAGCTGCTGCTGACCTTACGAAATGCGCCGATTGCCATTAAATGGTGGATCGACGTCCTCTTCCAAAATTTATGGAAGGGGTTTTTGTCAGGTTCTGCCAAATTTTAAGAGGGTATGCCAGCTAGCATCACCCACGTCACCAACACAGCTCACGCCTGCTGGGCAGGAGGCAGAACACGGATGAATTTCGGCTCTCGTGCCTTTTCTGAAACGGCTCAGTCTAGAAGGGCGGCCTTGCGCACTATACAAAGTCTATGACAATTTTCCGTGTCAGTTGTGCGTACGTCGTCGGTCGTCGAGGTCCATTGTACTGCTGACATTGGTTTGAGGGTGCAGCCATCGCGCGCAGCCCACCTCGTTCTGCCTCGACCCTGGGTCTTTTGAACCGCCTGCTGCGACGCATCTCTGCTGCCAGATTTGAATTTTCGGCATCGGCTCCGGACGTGAGTCACAACGCAAAAGTCAAGTGAGCGGCCGCCACTGAGGTGAAGAGACTGCAGTATCTGCATTGAACACTTCCTGGCCCCATCTGGCCTGCTATGTTGCAAGATTGGGTCGTCTGGATGGCAGAATCGCTTTGACTGCTGGCTGTCACGGTCGGCCGTCGGACAACCTCTAATCGGAGCGCGTGCTCCACAGCCCGCGGCTCGACCCCACTGCATAGCATTCTCTGCTGCGGTCTCGCCTGATGGAAGAGGTTCCGGCACCGTCAAGCAAGGGGTGCTTGCCAGGCACACCACGTGTTGCCGAACCAGGACCTCACCACATTACTCGCGCTAGGCACCAATGCTCACCTTTCAGACCGGTATGCTCTCCTGCTGCAGGCTTCGCTACTGACGGTCCCAAGGATCCTCTGGGACGAGAATCAGCAAGGCACCGACTGTGCACCACGTGGTGAAACGAGCCAGCCAGCAAACTGCCGTCCGAATCCGATTCTCAAGCAGAGCCTGGGATCCTGCTGCACTCCGCCGCAGCACACGGCGCCCTATGTGGCAGGCGTCGCGATGCGGCCACCTTGCCAGCGACGACAGCGGCTGCAGCGGCAGCAACGGCAGGAGACGGGGCAGCCGTCCACCAGGTCAGCCGCACAGGCTGTGTCTGATTGCGGTGCTGGTGGCGTTAGTCGGCCTGCAGACTCAGTCAGTCGGAGCCCAGAGTGCGGCAAACACCATGCGCCGCTACTACCTCAACTCGACGGACCCTCTGGCTGTGTGTAACGATGGCTCCTCAGGTGCGTGCTTTCGAGGACAGCTCACTGCGCCTGCTGCTCTCTTCCAAGGCGGGCTGTGCCTCTGCTGTGCTTGCTGAGCGGAGCCCACTGTCTATGGTGCCCATGCGCATAGGATGATGATGCCAAACGAAAGCTGTCACGGCGCAGCTTCAAGGGCAGCTCCCCCATGCTGCTTGGCTGACTCCTAGCAGTGGGGCAGCCGATGGCCCATTCTTTGCAAGGCTATGGCGCCATACCCCCCTGCTCCTTGGAGCAGCTAGCAGCTCCACAATGACCCAGGAGCTCCACTCCATCCCTGGTTCCTCGCCGTGCAGCTGTGTACTACTTCAGATCGGGCAGCGGCAGCGGCGCAGCGCGGTGGCTCATCCGCTTCCAGGGCGGCGGCTGGTGCACCGACGCCGCCTCCTGCGCCACCCGCTCGGCATCCTTCCCCTACTGGGTGTCCTCTGACATGCTGCCGGTGCGACTGCCACAAGCTTCTCTCCTTTGGTCACGTGCTCAGTATCCTTCACGACAAGACAGCCTTGTCAGCCGTGCGCATGCCATAGGTGGCAGCCGCATAGAGGGCGTCCAATGTTAACGGCACGCGAGGCTGCCGCACACTGGCGGCTGATCGCACTTGCAGCCTGCAGCCGCGGATGTCCACATGTGTTGCAGCGCTGGCCTGCTGAATGTGCGGCGAATGTGCAGCGGCACCTGTCTCAGCGCCGCACGGCCGCTCTGGGGCTGCCACGTCCCCACTCAAGCATGTGGTTCAGACACGATGGCGTCACTGCTGCTGCTGCCGGGCCGCCCAGGCCGCCGGTGATGGTCTCGTCTGCAGCCTCGACGGCCAGCATCACCTGTCTGGTGATCACATATTCATGCAGCTGTTCTGAACTGCAGGAAACGATTTCGACCACCGCCTCGGTGGCCGGCATCCCCAACAACCTGGTGCAGCCGGGCGGCATTCTGTCGGCCGACGCCGTCAAAAACCCTACGTTCGCCGACTGGAACCACGTGTACGTGTGGTACTGCACCAGCGACTCCTCCCTTGGTGGGTTTGTGATGTCATGTTTTGTCGAAGCTGCTGCTGCGTGCAGGAAAGATTGCCGTGCAGAAGGGTTGATCGTTCCATCGCAAGGTTAGCATGCCGGTGGCACAAGTCCTGGGCTCGCTGTCCAGGAGTCATCCTGGAATGCATTTGCAGCAAGCGCAGACAGCATCGATGCCGGCCTGATCTCGAGCGCAAGGCAACGGCAGTCCTGCAGGCGACGCAGGCTCAGTCTCTGCTCGCAGACAGTCTAGTCGGAGCTTGCAACAGTGTGTCAACGGCAAGCGACACCGATCCAGGCCATTGTTCTGTTTTTGGAGCAGTGGCAGTCTCTGCACGAGCAGGCTTCCCTGCTCTTCGAGACCGACACTCAGACAGCAGGCAACACTGCATACTGAGTGCAAGTGCTCTGCCATGCGCAGGCGACATTGACGCTGGCCTGATCCCGGGTACCGAACAGTATCAATTCCGCGGCCGCCGCGTCGTCGCGGCGCTCATGGACCAGCTGCTGGCGGATCGGGGTTTGGGCGACGCCACGGACGTGCTCGTGCTCGGCGACTCCGCCGGCGGCGTGTCGGCGCTCAACAACGCCGACTTCATGCTGCAGCGTGTCAAGGCGTCGCTGCCTAGGTGAGGGCTGGTGCGAGGGCATATCGGAAGCAGGAAGTGACAGAGAAGCAGTGGACTCGATCCGGCAGACCTGATGTCCGGCTAAGCGCTGCGGGCAACCACAGACTGCGAGAGCTTCGCATGCGTGCACTGGCGCAATGAGTCTCACCAGCGTCGCCCCTCCTGCAGCCTGCAGCCTGCTATTGTTGAAGCTGTGACACCGCTGGCGGCTGTGGGGCATGCATTAGTGGCTCTGGACTCCGGACCGCTCCTTCAATGCCTGCAGCCTGCGGCACCAAAAGTCGGGTAAAATGCTGGCCGGCTCGATTGACAGCTCCAACCTTTCTGGATGCGGTGACATCCTGCACCGCGTGCTTCCCGCAGCCTGCGGCGGTGGAAGCTGTATGTGGACGCCGGCTGGTTCCTGGACCTGCCGGCGTTTGGCGCGCCGCAGGCGCGCCCCATGCGCGACATCGCGACAGCGCTGCTGGCAGGCTACAACGCCACCTTCGATGCGACCTGCATGGCGCAACTGGAGCCTGGCCAGGTGGGCTGCTCGTGATGCCATGTGCAGGCGGTGCATTGGCGGTGCATTGGCGGTGGGAAGCCGAAACAAGTGGAAGGTCGTAGGTTATGTCTCAGAGGACAAGATGGATACATTTTGGTCTGCGGCCCGCTGCGGTGCACGCTCCTGGAGGCACGAGATGTCCCAGAGAACGCTGCTGGGCGGCACAGCGGTGGCAGCTTCTGCCACTACCGGCCTGCGACGATATGTGGGCGGGCGGCAGGAGGGAGGCAGGCGACTGTTGGATGCGGTCCTCATGCCTGTTTTCCTTCCTCCCCGTAATGCAGCCGCAGGGTCAGCAGGCGCATGTACTGCTGTGAGCCTTTGGTAGCGCTCCAGACTGAATGCTCCTGTCTGTCACGCCAGGCCTGGGCGTGCTTCTTTCCGCAGTACTGGTGGCAGCGCTTTCCGCTGCCGACCTTCATCGGGGAGTACCTGTACGACTCTGCCAACCTGGGTGCGGTTGCTGCTTGCTCCTACGCCTCTCAGTGTGATGTGCGTGGGGCAATGCTGCTGTGCTGCCAGAGGCTCCCCGCCCATGGGCTCAGGCAGAGTAGGGCCTTGTTGCCTGCTGCCCGCGCCTGGCAGGGGTGGTCGGCGCCCCGTCTGCACTTGTGGAGTGCTGATCCCACCCGGCTGGGCAGCCGGATAGAGCTTCCGATGGTCAGCCGGGTGGAGCTACAACCCAGAGCTGCCGCCCCTGCGTTCCGCTGCCCGTCATTTCCAGCTGCAGCCTGTGCCTGCAGCGAATGCACCTGCTTGGCTAGGGTTTAGAGTAGATGGTGTGGGCGCCTCTGCGCAGTCTGCACGTGCAGACCAGCCCGCCGGATCGTGCAGGCGTCACCTTGTTTTCGCCAGACGGTGTGCGGCAAATGCATCCCGCGTCCCGAGCTCACGACCTGCTTGTGCTGCCTGGCAGGCTATAGCATGTACAGAGGCGAGGGGGAGGCTGAGTTCCGCGCCGCAATGACCGCTAGCCTCAAGGTTCCAGAACCCACCTCCCCCAGCCCCCTGGCCCCTGGCATGCCCCGAGGCGCATGCTCATCATGATGCGCTGAGCCCCCCCTGTGGCGCTGATCCGGGTTTTTGTGCTGTGTTGTCATCGCAGCATTCGACTACGCGCAGGGGCCTCTGGACGCTGAGGCCTTCCGCGCCGCTATGGCCGCCAGCCTGGCAGGGCCCGCCGCCGCGACGGAGCTGGTCGTGGCGGGCTCGGCGGCGCCGGCGCCGGCAGCCGGCGGCAGCGGCGGGGCGGGTGCCGAGAACAGCAACACTGTGGAGGTGGCGCTAGCGAGCGGCGGCGCCTCCAGGCGTCTCTCGGCCAGCGCATGGCGGCTGCCGGGCGTCAGGCGGCTGGCTGCGGTGGCGGCGCCCACTGCCTCAGGGCAGGTGCCGATCGGTCCCGCTTCTGGCCGTCTGACGAAATGCCAAACCTTCAAGCCCACAGAACCACCTAGTGCGGATTGGCAGCACAGCTACCTCGTTCCGGTCGCAAGGTCTTCACGCTGAGCAAACATTGCGATGCCGGTCTGGACGAGCAGACATCAGGCAGAGCTTGCAACTCTGAGTCGAGCGGTTCGAAGTTCCTTCACAAGAAAGAGGTGATGGCAAAGTGAGTGACCGAAAAGTGAGTGTCCTATGTGTCCCTGCAGCCGGACCTAAACGGCGGCGCGGGTGGCGGCCGGCAACCGCCCAGCGTGTTTTCGGAGGCCTGCCGTCTGCACGAGATCAGTGACGGCGACACCTTTTTCGCGGCGGCCGTCGGCGGCACCTACCTCTCGAAAGCGCTGCCGCTGTGGTTCTTCAACTCCACGCGCTACGAGGTGGGACCCGCTGCTGGCTTCTCCCTCGGGGTTTGCGCAGGCGGCTCCCTCAACGTCGGTGATTTGGGACTGGGGGGACCGATGGCAGCCAACTGGGGTGGCTGCCGCCGCCGTTGCTGTCAGCACCCAGCTCGTGGGCGGCTGCCTGTTCCGTCTGGGCAGACACAGCCTCTGGCTGTGTCTCTGGGAGCAGCTGCGGCCTCGCATGCCCGCCGGCCGCTGCAATCAGCGGCTGGTACGCGGCGGGTAGGCGCCAGGGTATGGGGCCTGCGCGCTGCTGCCGCCTGTTGAGATGAAATGTGCAGGCTGCCCCTACTCGTGACCCTAAGAACCGGCCCTGGCACCTGCGACCGCCACATGAGCCGCTGATGAGTGTCACCCTCGGCGCCTGCAAGCGCCGCTGATGAGCATGCACCATGCCCATGCAGGAGCTGGACACCTACCCCGGGGTGCGGTCCAACGAGGAGTGCACGACGGTGCCAAGGCCGGGCCAGCCGGCGCCGGCAGTGGTAGAGCCTTCAGCGGCGGAGCCCGCGCTGGCGGCGCTGCCGCCCGCAGCCTCCCTGGGCCTCGTCCCTGCGGACGCGCTGCCATCCATTGCCCCCGGGCCCGACGGCACAGGGTGGGTCTGGTCTTGACAAAGTGCTCCGGATCGCCGCGCACCAAGGGCAACCGGCAGAATACCAGCTGTGCGCTTTGAATTGGTTCCGCCGTGCAGTGCGCAAGCTGGCGGTGCATTTCTGAGACAGAGGCATGAAAACGAATTGCATTACCACGAGCGCCGGACTGGCCTGCTTGATGTGTGGTGGTGAACGAGTTAAGTGCTGCTCTCCTCCATCTGATTCAGCAGGCCAGACCGCGGCCGCCGCCAATGCCACGGTCTGTGATGCACTGCATGCAATCGTCTCGAGGCTGCCAAGCGCTCACACTGCGCCCCTGCCATGGTGCAGCCCTGCAGCTGGCGGCCCACCCGACAGCAGCCCGGCAGCCAGCAGCCCGGCAGCCAGCAGCCCGGCAGCCGACAGCCCGGCTGCCGGCCCCTCTGCGGCTGTACCGTCGCCCGGCGCCGTTGCCAGCAGCCCCGTCAGCATCGAGGGCTCTGCCACGGCGCCGGCGTCGGCGCCAGCGCCGGCTCCCCAGGCAGCCCCCGCGATGGCGACCGCAGCCGGCGGCGGGCTGCTGCTCATCCTCGCCGGGGTCGCTGCTGGCGCGGTTGCCGCCATGTGATGCTTCGGAGTTGCAGCGCAGTGGAAGGTGACAAAGGTGGCAGTGGGCTGTGTACGCTCATGTGGGTTCAGTTCGTCACGCGTTGCTGTGTTCCAGGCGCGGCGAGCTGCTGCGCCTCCAGGCCCAAGAAACATCCTTAAACCGAACATCAGGAATTGGAAGGACTCTTGTCCACTTCAGTGCGGGTTGCTGTTGTGCTGCTTGTTTAAACATCATCTTGCTGGTGTTCGGTCAGTGTTCGGCCAGCCTCATCGGGCAGTAGGTATTGGGAGGTGGGACGCCAAATGCTGGAAGGCACCACTGCAGCTTGCATTGGCACATCGCGCTGTGAGCGAGGGCCTCTTCGTCGGCGCGTTGCCTGGTGCCCAATCCAGCTGCTGCGGTCTGTGCCGTTCGCTGTCCCTGTGACCACGTTGCTCGATTTGAGGAACTTGTTTTGGCGATCAGATTGCCCAAAGGTCACCATCGGTAACCTCTGTTGTGAGAAGCTAAATTGTAGGGGGCTACCTATACCAAAACCGGCACAACACAGCAATATCATCTGCAGCGATGTGGCCGCCGCCAGCAAGTGGCGGCGGACGAACTGGCATGCACCACTGCTTTCGTCGTGAACTGTCAATTGCGAGCTACACCTGAACCCTAAGAAGTACGAACAAGTGCAAGATCAGCGGAAAGCTGGTGTGCGCAATGTTTTGCGCCAGTCACAAAAGGGCCGCTGTCGCTGTCGTTGCATGCGGGTGCCAATAATGGGTGGTGTCATCGCACCGATCGAGCTGAACCTGTGAAACCAGTCAGTTGGAAAGAAATCAAACTCCAACACACTCTCTCCCGATCACAGCTTGGCTGCTTGCGTCAGCATCATCGATGTCGGCATTTCACGCCGGTGTTTTTGATCCCCGATCCCCGACCTGAATGACCAAGACAAATCTGTTCGCCTGCTCTTTCCCGGCTGGCTTATATGTGCCAGTTGCGTGTATTGCCCTCGCCTCCAAGCCCAGCCTTGAAGGCATGTGCCGTCCGGCTACACCATTCCTGAACTCGTCTTGCTGCCGCTGGCTGTTTGCGTGCGTTGTTTCTGCGCTGAAAGCTGCTTTTCTGCGCTGAAAAGCTCCCGAAACTGGGCGGAGCGCTGCCTGAGAGGCGGTGCCTGGGCTCCCGGCGCAGCTGTTCTCTGGTTGTCACGGCCAGACTGCTCAAGCTGCGGAAGCCGAATGAAGCGAGGTGACCCTGCGCAGAGCTGGGGCCGAAGGCCGCTGCCCCATCTGGGGCGGCGGCCGCCGTTTCTGTCTCGCCGCCGATGCTGTTACTACGAACTCCTTGTTGCCTCCTGCTGCAGGCGTCCTGCGCGATGTCGTGTGCACCGAGACGGGAGTCATTCGAGCGAGTCCTGCAACCCTCGTACCAGACCCACCAGTAACCGGAACCACAGTGGAAGCCACCATTGCATTACAGGCCTAGCTGTGCCGCTGTGTGCATGTCAGGCATGTCAGGCCGCTCCGGATTGCTGCTGCAGCCAGCTTCGACTTTGCATATGACGGCATGCTGAGGTTGCGCATGGTATTTGGTTCTGAAGATCATTTGACCGAGACAAAACTGTCTCGAGCCATCTGGCAGACTGGCACCAACGAGACTGGCGCCACGCAGGCCACCCTTCACTCAGACACAATCAGGCCGCTCACCTGGCCAGCACGAGCGTGGCCCATGCAGGTCGTCAGGCGCGGCGGGCAACGCCGCAGCGCCCCAGAGCAAACGGTTGCGGTGATACGCGAATTGCACCGGCCTCATCGGTGAATGTCGGGCTGCTGCCGCGGCTGGTGACGGTGGCGCCGCCAACACCGCCGCCGCCGCCCKTGCKGCCGGCGGCGCCGGCAGCGCGACCCTCGCCATCTGCGTCCCAGCACAGGTACACGTCGCCGTTTGGGGACCCGTCGGGAGCGGCCGCAGCAGCGGCGGCGGCGGCTGGCGCCAGCTGCGAGCCGAAGGCGCCCCCATCGTCAGCGATTGCGCCAGCACCGATGTCGGGCAGCGGCGCCGCCAGGGCGGCGGCGGCGGCGGCCATCTCGAAGGCGAACGGCAGCTGGTCGGTCGCTGTGGACAGCACCGAGGTGGCAGGCAGGCCGAAGGACGGGAACCTGGGGTAGGCACTTAGCTGCTGCTGCTGCTGCCGCTCGTGCTGTTGCTGGGCGGAGTGGGCAGCGAACGGGGACTGCACGAGCGTGCCGCGGCTGGCGGGGGTGGCAGGTGCGGCGGCCAGCGAGCCGAGAGGGGCAGCGGTAGCGGTGGCGCCCGCAACGGCCGTCGCCGGCGGATTGAAATTGTCCAGGGATGGGCGACGCGCGTGGATGGCCTGCACGACGATGGGTGCGCCGGCTGCACAGCCCTGCACAGGCGCAAAGCACCGAGCTGTCCAGACGAGCTGGCGCGGTTCTGTTGTCAGATGAGTCCCACGTCAGAGAATGCAGCTGGCAGGATCCCAGAAGCACATGAGGTCCCGGCAGCGTTTGCGCGGCGCTTGCGGAGGGCGCAGGCACAGCCTAGTCGGACCTTTTCGAAACCAGCTGGCTTCCGGCACGCGGTGGATTGGACACCGGACCACAAACCGCCACCTGCTTTCAGCACCCGGGACCGGCTTTGCCTCCGCCTTCTCTGCCACTTAGGCCCCGTTCCTGCTGTCCATGCTGTCACAACAATCGTTTGCAGGCGCATCACATGAGGTCGCTTCTCGCCTGAGGCTGAGGCGGCGGCGCCGCACGCCCCGCCTCCCCTGCCCAGCGCGTCTTGAGCCCCGCCAGCTGCGCCGCCAGCAGCGCCCGCTGCGCGTCGGCCTCCCCTAGCGCGGCTTGTAGGCGCGCGTTCTGCGCGCTCAGCGCCGCCACCTGGACGCAGACGCATGGCCCTCATGTGAGACCACATACTTGAGTGTTTGGCCACATACTTGAGTGTTTGGGTGCCAGTGTGAGCAGGGCTTATGGTGCAATCCTTTTTGAAGGTGTCATCAGCACCCGCCACTCTTGCAGTAGGCACTGATGGGGATGTCAAACGAATGCCTGCATCATCACGTGATGCAGCGAGTACAGCAAAAGCCGCGCGGCCTGCTGAGTGTGCCTTGGCCTTGAGCTCCCACATATGCCGCTGCTGCTTGTAGCGGCCGACCGATCGTCAATGATGTTCACAAAACATCCAAGAGGCACTCGGTCTGCCGGTACCCTCTCGACGATCACCTTGGCCTGCAGCTCCTCCATCTGCTGCTGCCGCTTGTGGCGCACCCGTTGCGCCGACTGTCGGTTGGCGATGCGTCTGCGGGCACCGGCAAGCACGCATCTATTGCAGTGTGTCATCCTTGTGCGAGAGAGTTGTTCGAAAGTGTGGCGCCCGCAGCGTCAGGAGGATGTGCTTGTCAGGTGGGACAGCGCCTTCATAGATATTGTGAGTTTCCTCCTGCAGCCACTTTGCGCCAAAAACAGGCATGGACTTGGCGGACTTTGCTCCTTGGCGTTTGCAATGCAGGCTGGGATGCATGGCCGCAGATGGTCGGCATTCCCTGTCATGGTCGCAAAAGTGCATGTCTCCCTTGGGCAGCCCGCACAGCGAGGAAGCCATTGCGCACCGCTTGATGCGACGCCGCTCCTCGACTGTCAGGTTGGGGCTGTTGATGTCGCCCTTGAACGTGATGGGCCGCCCCACCTGTGCCGAAGCAAGGGGGGGATAGTTGACGTGATGCTGAGACATGAGGACATGAGGATCTTTTCTGTGGGCTGTACGTGTCGCCCTTAAAGGAGAAGGAACATCGCACCTGCGCTGGATTTAGGAGGGATATATTGTACTGAGAACTTCTTTTCACGCTTAAACATGAATATTGACTGGGCACCCCGCCTGCGGCAGCGAGGGCGTCACTCGCGGCAGCGAGGGCGTCACTCAAGTTGAAGGGGTTTCTCACTTGCATCTGTGATGCTGTGCAATTATGACAATGTCGTTGCAGCGTGGCCAGCAGGCTATGCAGGCGGTCGGTCTGCAGTTCGAGATACTGTTGCACCTCACGAGTTGGTGATCCACATTGCTCTGCACTCAGTGGACGACAGAGTGCAGGCGGTCTAGCGCACAATGGCCACGAGCACGAAGGCAAGCCACGGCACAATCTGATCGACTAGCTGTCATCCCAACGGTCGACCTGCAGCACACCCGAAAGCTTGACTCCCATCTGTCATGCTGGGGTTTCCACGTGAAACGGACATCCATGCTTGCCAGTCCGAGGAAAGTCCTCGCCTTCTTGTGCGGCCGGACGGAGCCGTACGCCTCCATGCTGACGTCTGTCGTGCCGTCATCGTCGGCGGCCACCTCGGCATCGACGGTGACCTGGCGCGCCGGCGGCCAGTCCCTGCCGTGCGCCTGGCGGCGCGCCGCCGAGCGCGTCGTGGGCCTGCATGGCTCCGGCGCAGCAATCGTCAGGAGGAGGGTCAGCTGTTGCGAACGCCAGAGACGCATCGACCGGAACAAGGCGCGCCCAAGGCAGGCCGCCGCCGCAGACCTGGCCACGCCGTTGTTGCCCGCATCGCGAGCCTGCATGGCATTCGCCCCCGTGAACAAGACACGGGGATTATATATCATGAGGCGGGGTCCCAAAGATCCCATCTTTCCACGAATTGCGTGGGTGATCACAGACAGTGAGCAGGTGCGCCGCCGCCCGCATGATGGGCCTGCGGGCAGCGGCGCAGCGGCACACGGTGTCATTAATGCTGCACGTTCAGACGACAACGAGGTCTCTGTTATCGCCGGAGGCGCCCTAGCAGTGTGCCAGTGCCTCAAGCCGGCAATGCCGGCGTCTTCACATCTGCCTCGGGAGCAGAAATCTCTGGCCTCTGCATCGTGGGTTCGTGGCTCCAGCTCTTGGACTTGGCCCAGGGAAAGTCCAATGTACGAAAACAGCTATGACTGAAGTCGATGAGGTCGTTCTCACTTTGCACACACTGCCACCGTGCAGCCGCAGGGACTGGACTGAAGGGGCAGCGTTCGTGCCTGATGGCGATCGTCACACAAGTGCCCAATTATTTCTGACTTTGCCGCAGTCAGGGCTGATACGCTGTCACGGCCTTAGTGCTATGAGTCAGCAATCAAGCACTGCTCGCCAATAAAAGGCTGCCTACTCTGCTGCATAATGAAGCGCTCATATTGATCATGCCCCTGCACACCTGGTGACGGGTGGCTCGTAGTCTGAATCCTGCACGACGCAGTGGCGGCCGCGGCCGCGGGCCGCGGCGGTGGCGGCGGCGCCTCCGCCGCCATAGCCGCCGCCAAGGCCGCCGATGTCCGCGTCGGCAGCGTCAGTGGAGAATTTGAGGCCGCCGGCAGCGTTGAGGTTGCTCATCTGCATGACGTCTGGCTGCAGCTGCAGCCCCGGTGTTGCGCCCAGGCGCATTACGGCCTCAGCCGATCGGCGGGCCGCCTCTGTTTGCCTGGAGTCAAGTGAACGGCAATTCGATCGGCGCACATCTCTTAGACCTCGATCAGGAGAAATGACCTGCATGATCCTGCCTGATCCTTCATTGTGCCTCTGCGTTCACCTCTGATGTACACTGCCGCGATACAAGCAAGCCAGCATGGTGTCCCAGCTGTCTAGCTGGGCCACATGCAGGATCTCCCGCTGCATTCCCGAGTCACACGCGCAGTGCATGGAGCCGTGATGGAGAGCCTTTTGCAACCGACACACGGAGCCGATTATGGGGTGGCGCATCACGCGGACTTGCCCAGCAAATTGCCCTGCCCAGCTTCAGTGCGAGCTGCTGGAAGCAGCACACAGGCCGCACTGCCCATCAATTTGTGTGTGTGAGTGACACCTGCTGCCTTTCGGAGGGAGCCGCCGGCAAAGGGCGTGCGCACATATTGACGATGTCGCTGGTGGTTACGGTGCAGCCGAAGCCGCTGGCAGCGACGGCGCCGGGCGGGCTGAGGGTGCCGAGACCGCCGCTGGTCACGCTGCTGATGCCGTGGGCGCCACGGACGAGCCTGCCGCCGCCGCCCCCGGGGCCGCAGCCCAGCGGCGGCAACCCCAGGCCCGCGCGGCTACTGCACAATGATGCATGATCCAGGAGGTGATGCAAGCTCACAGGATATATGGAAGAGGAGCCTGCAGACAGTTTGGAATCGACAAGGAACAACTAGTGCGTGCAGACCGCCGCGCACTGCAGAGTGAGCCTGATGGCTCTGATCGATCGACATTGAACCCCTTCTTTTCAGGTAAAGGCAGGCATGGGAACGCGGGGGCAGGGTTGCGCTGGATACAGCCTGCCCTGGACTGGGTGGGCCCACAAGTATTAGCATCGACACGAGAGCCTATCGGATTTCTACACGAAAAGTGCCGACCCCAGACATGTTTTGGACGACATTCTGTTGGTCCTCCCCGCTGCTCAGCAGCAGCAGCCAGCAGCGGTCAGTTTGCAACAAGGCCTGGGTCGGACTGACCTCTGCCAGCTCGTCTGCCAATCCGCACCTGTCACAGCTGAGGCGGCCTGCGGGCAGGGTGGGGCTGCACGGCACCGCCGGAGGTCCAGCCGTGCGCGCGGCACCAGAGATGTCGACGGCCGCCGGTGGCTTCTTTGCCACCTGAGCCGGCGCCTACACCAGGTCGTCAGTCAGAGACACTCCAGCATGGCAAATGTCCAGCAGACTGCAATCGTGTGGGACTGATATGGCCTGTGCCACCCTGCCAGCAAGGCAAGCGGAGCATGGCCGGCAGCATATGTAGTGCTGTTGCTATTGGGACGCGGAGATGTACGGAAAGGTTCAACCCATGGGCGACCCACGAGCCTGGATTGCAAGCGCACCGTGATGCGTGTCCAGGTGCCGGATCCAGAATCTGTCAGCAGCAGGCCCGGCTGCTGCTCCTCCGTTGCCGCTGTGGCACCACCCGCCTGAACACCTGCAAGCCATAAACGTAGCCGGGCTGTAGGTTTAACAGGGTGGGGGTCAGACAGGCAGCTAACAGCAGTTCCCAATGTGCTGGAGATGCCGCTGCCTCAGCTGACACCCAGCGCCCGGCGGAGTGCATCGTGACATGGCCATGCTGCCCTGGTGGAAACGCTGTGACAGATCTGAGCCCTCTGTCTCTGCCCGCTGCTCAGGTGCTCAACAACATCTCGCTCGACTGACTGCCATATTCGGCGGCACCGTCTTGTTGTACTGAGAGGCGCAGCCAAGACGAACCTGCATAATGGCGGCCAGCAGAGGTGCGGTGCTGCAGCACACCAGGATGCCACAAAGAAACTACAGAACGGGAAAATTGAGGCGGCAGGCGCGCACCAGCTGTCACGTTGCGATTGATGTGCACCTCGTCGTGGTGAGAATGGCTGCTGTCTGTGGCCGTAGTAGTCGATGCTTTCACCTGCATAGGCCAGCCAGACAACGACTTAGGAAGCCCCGCTGCAGGTACAGGACTAGGGCACAGCGCACATGCACGGCGCCACCGCGCACCCTCAGTCGTCTGTGCAGTGCGGTCAGACCCTGATACATCGCACAATAGATATCCGAATGTCACGGATCTTCTGGGATGACATGTTCCAGAATGCTGCAGTTGCGGTCGCCGGGCCGGCGCCAGGGTGGGGCGCTTCCGGTGGCAGGCTGACCAAGAGGCGGCTGCCACCCGTTGCTGCTGTCCGCTCCGAGGGCTCTCCTGATGCGAGAGGCGGCTGCACCAACAGCTGCCCAGGGTCCTCTGTCGCAGCGTTGTCAATTTCGACCGCAGGTTAGAGGACGGGGATCCGTCAGGGCGGTTGCGCATGAAGCGGTCAGTAGAGCGTGTGGGCGCACATGCGGAGCATGCACTGCACAAAGCCGGCATGATGCGCAGGCGCTGCACACCACAAGCCTGCAGGAAGTGATGACGGACACAGCAGGTGCAGATGCATGCCGTCACCATGCGGGATCCCCACTGTGCAAGGCAGCGCAACTGGCGGACGAAGGCAATAATGCAAGACGCTGTGATGGTGCACCAAGCTCGGCGGCAGCCGCCCTCACCTGCAGACAGCTGGGCATCAAGGGTGGGCAGCGTCGGCAGGCTGTCCAGGCTGCCCGGAGGCGGGCTACCAGGCCCGAGCATGGGCTCGTCTGCACCTTCAGGCCACCCGGGCATGCTCACTGGCCCTGTGTGGCGGCAACCCCCGCCACCATCTCCCGTCGTCACTGGCACCATCCTGCGTCGCACATTTCGGACATTTACCCAAAGAGTAAATCTGCAGCTACGTGGGTGGCAGCTCGGTCTTAGCTGGCTCGGCGATTGGGTCCTTCTCACAGCACAGATCAAGGCTCCCGAAGGTTCTTTTTGACGTCAGCTGTGCCTTGACGTCAGGGGCGTCCCTCAGGCGAGCGGCCAGTCGATATACCCCTGAAAAGCGGTTCCAGCGGCGCCTGGAAAGCTAATCATCCGGCGGCCACCACGCAGACTGCAGGCTTGCAAGGTGCTCAACAGCATCTTGCACGGCATGGAAATCTGGAGAAGAAGGGGCGTGAGGCAACCGCAGAGCGATGTCTGTCCGTCAAAATCACTCCTCTTGATGACCGCCGCTCACGCGAGCGAGGCGGTTTCGTTACTGGCTGGCTGACAACGGCCAAGCTTGGCGCATGCAGCCGATGTAAACAAGGTTACCTAGGAGTAGGACAACACGGCGCAGCTGGCTGTAGAGGTTCCCTGCCTGGTCGCGCGTTGCTCCTCGGCACATTGCAGGTCCGCCGAGGCCAGCAATGCGGCGTTCCTCGCGCCAAAAGGCAAGACTGTACAAATGCAGCGGGCTGAGCTGGCAGATGCCAAGCACGTGGGGCGAACCTCCGACGCTCGGCATCCTGGGCTGCGAGCGAATGTTGCAAATGTTGCGTCTACAACGAGTCTCGCTGCATCAAAGATGATTCTTTCAGTATGGTGCACATGCTGCTTCTGATATATTGACGGAAAATCTGGCGGCAGTCAGTATCCGCCTTGATGACAGTTTGATGACGGCGGGAGTCTCCGAAATCAGCAAATGGTCAGCGGATTCTTAAAGGGATCCTCGAGACACAGTGGCGATGAGCTTGTTACACATGTCATACATCACTCATGCATTGCATACAACTCGCCACCAGCTACAAGCTGTGGGTGCGCTCTCTCTGGTTGACTGTTAAAAATGTGATGAACATGGCCCACGAAGGGCCACGGGGCAGTCAGGTGACCTCGCTCCCTTCGAGTACCCGGCGACTTCCGCACCTGGGGACGTTGCTGATGCCTTGAAACCACTTGACGTGTCTCGTCCAGGATCTTGCGTAAACCGCCTGTGCCACCTCTTAGACAGCCACCGCGCTCACTGCAATTGCTCGGGTTCCAGCCGCCACCGCAGGAGCACTTGTCACGTCACAAGGGAAACTTCACAAGGGAAAGAGCATTCGGCTGGCCCTTCGCCGGCCGTACGAGTACGGGAGGCGAGGTGCCACACTATGACATGCATAGAGTCGTTCCTTGAAGCAGAAACCAGTCCAACGAGAGGTGCGCCTCTGCCGACTGACATTCGTCCGTCGCCCAACCATGCAGCGTGAATACGGTGAAACCGAGCTGCCACACACAGCCACCCATGCTGTCAGGGATCCTCGCACATGCTCAGGTGCAGGGCGACCCTCCCCAGGCCATCTGCCACGAGCCTCACGGCCAGCTCGCCTGAGCCCGCCGCCGACAGCCGGCCTCTGCCGGCAGGGCCGGCAGTGTCGCCTGCCCTGGCGCCAGGATCCCCACCGGCCCCGATGCCAGACGGAAACCCGTCACGATGCTGCCCGGCCTGTTGGGCCGTTGACACGCTGACATCCAGAGCCGCCGCTTGAGCTGCAGCCGGCTGCTGCCCTGCCACACCCGACAAATTTTGGGCAGCCGACGACACAGCCTGCACAGGGTCCTGCAATGCGTTGGGGCCGTGTGCGTGCGATGGGCTCAGCGTTGGGCTCAGCGCTGGCGGCTGCAGCGCCGGCGACCGGTCACGCGAGCGTGGCCAGTCCAACCGCGCCGGCACCGACAGGGCTGTCGGTGCCKCTGCCAGGTCGGGGCCTGCGCCTGTCGCAGCTGCAGCGGGTGCCCACAGCTGCGGCCGCCGCTGCCGAGCCGGTTGTTGCGGCAGTGCTGGTCCGCGGGCAGGCGCTGCGCCAGCACCTGCCGCCGCCGCCGTAGCCGATGCCGCACCCCTCGCCTCAGCTGCAACGCATGTTACAGTGGCCTGTTCGCCACCGCCGCCGCCGCCTCCCGACAAAATCGGGCTGGCCTCCCGTAGGGGGCTGTGCGCCCGCGCCAGCACWGCGCWGGCGGGCAGCACGCCGCCGTGTTCCCCGGTGGCGCGGCCTCGCCACGCCGGCAGCAGTCCGCCGTCCAGGCCATGCGCGGGCGGCGACGCCAGCGCTGCCGGCGGCTCCTGCGGCTGCGGCGACTCCCGCTGCAACAGGGCCCATGCGGCTGAGGACATGCCCCCTAAATGGTGAGCGCCATCCACCTGGCCGCCGCCCGGCGGCGGCCGACCGACACTTGGCCCCAGGCCCCCGCCCTGCGCCGTGTGGTGCGGCGACTCGGCGTCGGGCATTGGCTCGTCGCCTGCGCCGGCAGCGGCGGCGGCGGCACCGTCCGTGGCGTCGCCTGCGCAGCGGGTTCGCAGCTCCACAGCCGCAGGCGCCCAGTGCTGCGCCGGAACCCCCTGCTTCGCAGAATGAAGCGCCGACTCCGGAGCCGAGCTGTCCGCTGCGAGGTCGGCCAATTCGTCCGCCGCCGCGGCTGCCCGCGCAGCAACGAAGCCCGCTGTCAACGCTGCGCCCAGCGCCTGCCCGGCCGGCCGGCCGGCGAGCCGCACGGCCGCCTGCTGCAGCGCGGCGCCGGCCGCCGGGCCGGACCCAGCGGCGGCGGCAGAGCCGGGCGGGAAGGCTGGCGCCTGGCTTGCGGCGTCCAGGCTCCGCAGCTCGGGCTGGCTGGCCGCATGCTGGTGCGGGCCGCTGCTCAGCGCCAGACGCGCCCGCTTCACCGGCCGCACTGTATCGAGTGGAGCGTGCCCGCCATGCTCTGCGGCCACCTGCTCTGCCGCAGCCGAGGCGTCCGAGGCCGACTTGCGCAGCGCGCCGCCGGCCCCGGCGTCATGCACGCCGTGCAGCGGCAGCACCGGCGGCGCCGAGCTGGGCCGTGCCGGCGCCGCTGCCGCCGCGGCGCGCACGGCGGGCGAGCGAGCGCGGCTGGACGCCGGCCGCCGATCGCCAGGGGTCCGCAAGGAGCCATTCGCCGGTGGAACCGCTGCGGGCGGCAGCGCCGCCGCCGCCGCCGCGACCTTTGATGCGGCTGCAACAGCCGCAGCCGCCAGCTCGACGGCCTCCGCTGCCAGCCGTGGGCCGACAGGCGTGCCGGCGGCAAGCGCCCCGGCCAGCGGCGGCAGCGCGATGTCCGCCGGCAGCAGCACCTCCAGCACGTCCAGCTCACCTGAGCAGCGGCAAGCGTTGCGCTGAGCTTCACGGATGTCATCTTCACTTTGAAAGTGCTGCATCCCTCTGTTAGATGTCCCCTGAGAGCATGGGACGCCTTCAGGTGCCATAACAAATCTGACTGACCGCGTAGAGCAACGGACATGCTGGAAAGGCTTACGCAGGGAATCGAGCAGGCCAGACGCCAGCCATCGTGAGCAGGCTGCCGCTGGCGGCAGGCCCAAGCAACCTCCGGCGTGTGTGCAAGATCACTGCTGCTAGAGTTGCTGTTGCTGGCTTCAGTCACTCGGGGAGATGCATTCGAGCGGGCAGCTCGCAGGGTGAAACAACAACAGTCGTTTTTGACAAGTCAGTAAGAAGACACGACCAAACACTGCACATTGGACTCACTGACAGGGTCTCGAGCACCACTACAGTGCAGGCGCGTCGTAGTGACGCTGTGGAAGTGGTGCCGGCAGCAGAGCCGCAATGCGACTCCACTCGAGCCCCGCATCAGGGCCTGCACAACAGCCCGCTGCAGGGCATCAACTGCACCATGGCTTACGCAGCCCCTGGCATTAGTGGGAGACAGATGCGGGGGAGCCTGCAAAGTGCACCGGTATTGGAGCAGGCTGACAGCACGTTCCACAGTGTCTCGTCGGAAGGGTTGACCAGCGCCTGTTTCACAGCGCCCAGACGGCCTGCCTCGGCGATCATGTTGCGGACCTGAGAGCAAAGGATCGAAGCGGATTTCAATCGCATGCCGAGGGTTGGCACAGGTTTCAAGGGGCCAGCCAGAGAGCCCGGGCGGCCTTCCTCAGCGACCATGCCACGAACCTGCGCTTCAGTGACTCGCTTCAAGATGCTTAAAATGTACAGATCATGCCCTCTCAACGGGCGCAGAACGAGGTGCACAGAACCCAGAAGGTATCAGAAGCGGCGCACGTTCCGAAAGTACTGCGTGGAAGCAGACTGCTGGAAGGAGATGCCGACCCACAGCACCAAGTCTGCCGCCGCCATGTCTTCTTCCATGCGCTCATACACCGTTTCCGGCGTGATGACCGAGTCTGCAGCACAGGGCAATCACAAAGTGAAACGCCAATGAGTGAGTACGATTTGATCAGTGAGACATTGCAGAACCGCCACTGCCATGTCTTCCTCTATGCGCTCGCACAACGACTCTGGCATGACGACTGATTCTGCGGCACATGTCTCTTCACATCAGCAATGTCAAATAATCCGCTGCTGCCATGTCCTCATCCTCCTCACGCTCGTGCGCCGCCTCTGGCCTGAGATCGAAGACTGCAGTAGGGGGTTTGCGGGAGGCCCTGGCAGGGTCTACACTTAAGCCGGACTGAGCCCTGACTCTGGGTTCAGGCCTTGGCGCTGTGTGGACTCTGGGCAGTGCTGCAGCTGCATCACAACAGCGGCATTGGCGTCCCGCTGCCACAGAGAAGATGGCATGATATGCTCTATCTACAGTGCAAGACTCCAGCAGCGCTGAGTTGACAAGAGAAGGGACTGTTTGGCTCGTGCGTGTGAGATCTCTGCGTATAAGGCACGCGGCCAAGCACGGCGGCCGCGGTGAAGGCAGAGGGAGGCACCTTCTCCCTCAGCGCGCTGCATTGTGCACGACGATATTGCACGCGCACTCCAGACTTGTTTGTCGCCTTTTTCAAGCCTTTCAAGCAATTCAAGCCTCGCCTGACCAAGGGAGATTAGCGGAGGCCACACCTTCCGCGTCGTCGTACAGCATGACCTTCGTGCGGATGGGCGCATGGCCGCACGCGGCGCAGCGCAGCGGCTTCCGCGTCTTCAAGGTGCGCGCTGCCGCCGGCGTGAGGCCCACGACGGTACCGCAGGCGGGGCACACCAGCTGCCGCACGCTGCCGTGCATCTCCACGGTGATGCCTGCAGTGAAAACGCAAAGCTTGCGGTCACATACAAACGGGTGTGATGACCGCGAACGGTTGTGGACGAAACCCACGCCGGCCGCCGCACTCTGAACGGTGCACCTCCCCGCGGTGATGCCTGCGCGTATGCGGAGGGGAAAGTGGATTTCTGGCCACAGCCACACAGGAAGTCTGCGCCAACGCCCCCATGAGGCGACCATGGTGCCGCAGGCAGGGCACACCAGCTGCCGCGCGCTGCCGTGCATCTCCACGGTGGTGCCTGCGCGCAGGCGCCAAACTTGCGATTGTCTTGTCGAAGCAATCCGGACCTCTACTGGTCGTGTTTCAGACTGCGCATCAGGCGTGGCATGCCAGCCCTGGCGCTCACTGCCACACACCTCCGCCGCGATGCCTGCAACAAGGCAGAGCAACGCTGCTCGTTAACAGCTGTGGTCCGCAGGCAGACCTTGACGGCAATGTTCCGCCTGCTGAAAGACAGAAGCACAGTGCTCGGGCAACGCCTTCGCGCAGGGAGGACACCCCCCAGGGTTCAACAACATGTTCACGAGAACGTGCATTGCGTGCAGCCCGTGGAGATACACAGTGCAGCTGGCGTCTGCGTCGACACGGGTGGGGCTTGCATGGCACATCCCCACGTGCAGCAGAATTTCGTCCGACACGGGCCTCGACTTGCAGCCGGAGACAGCCATACTATTGGAACTGCCCAACATAGATCGTCTCAGCAGGGGGCCTAGCCGTAGTGAGCAGGCCAGCCTGCCAGCAGTGCTCGCCGCACCGAGAGCCGCTGGTGCCTCACCAGGCAGGACCCCAGACATCATTCTGCGCTGCACCACTCTGGAAAACTCTGACTTTGCTCACCCTCGGGGTTGGTGTCGGGGTGCCAGGTGTCCATGCCAACCGCCTCGCCCAAACCGTCGATGTTGAGCGTGTAGTGGCGCCGCAGCACGCCCGCCGCCGCCATGCCCGCAATCGCGCGGTGCGCCGCCGCCGGCGCTGCCGCCACCGCCTCCATGTAGATGTCCGCAAAGAAGGCCTGGCGGACAAAATGGTGCACACAACATGGGCGGTACTGCCGAGGAATGCATGCACACACGGTTAGCGCTCACAGGCGAAGAGGAATGGTACGGCTTACGCATGCGGGCTGCCAGGCAGCGCCGCGCATGAGCAATGTTAAGGGACACATATGGCAGCAGGTGCATAACATGGCATGATGTCAGGTTAGCAACGTCAGCACAACAGGCGCGCAATCTCGCTGTCAGTGAAGCAAGTACCAGCCAGCGCACTGCGGCCGGCACATCGTGCGAGCTCCAGACGCAAAAGTTTTCGAGCGGAGTGGCCAGCCCAAACCCACTGCAGCCACAGCCTCCAGCCGCGTGTTTCCGGCGCGAGACCCAAAAGCAACACGCTGTGGCCTCCGCGGGCAATGCCTGTTCCATATCAACGAACCGTAACGGTCCCGCTCACCAGCGCCTCCAGCCGCTGCTTGTCGAAGAAGGCGTAGCTGAACAGCCGCATGCCGTCCGCCAGGCCGAAGCGGCGGGCTGCCCGCTCATACAGCCCGCCCTTCGTGCTGAAGGTGCTCATGCCTGCGCGACATTCCCAGGAATGCGCTCAGATGGAACTTGAAACTGCACGTATGCAGCTGACTGAAGTGTGTGGTCGAGATCCCTGCTGCTGCGCCCTAAACGTGCCCAGATACAGCGGCCCCGGCGACGGGCACGGTTGCCCAGTCGGCAGGAGAGGCATCACATGCGGTGGGCGCCTGCAACTGGGAAGGCTGCCCGCTTGCCCCGGCTGCCTGTCTGCCCTACTGGTTATGGCAGCGCCTGCTGTACAACAGATGTGTCTCGATCGCTGGCCGAGTCTCCTGCGGCGTTTGCTCCACAGCATCAGCACAATGCCATGGTATACCCCAGGCGGGCGTGCTCGCTGCCACGTCTCTGGCAAGTTCTGGCAGGGCGCGATGCTGTGCAAGCAGGTGAAGCTGGACGGCTGCCAACTCTGGCCCACCATGCCGCAGCATGACAGTCCAGGCGTTTCCGAGCTCCGCCCAACTCATGGCACTGATAGCCCGCTGCTTTCGAAGCCGACCACATTGCAGCAGCCGGCAGATCTGACGGCTGCTGCTGGCCTCACCAGCCAGTGATGGTGTCAAGGGCGAGCCCAGCTCTGCCCACCTGAAGGCGCCGACAGGCCACTGCCAGAGAAGACGACCACGTTGCGGCAGCCACCAGCCATTGACAGCAGCTTTGCCAGCTCGACCTCCTCGCTTCGCGGCCCGCCACTGGCGCCCGGCCTGCGCCGTGCCCAACGACCACATCCCTTCGTTGAGTTCTCTCAACACCCAGTGCACAGCGCGAGCGACGTCATGCCTCAGGCTTAATCCAGTGCCGCATCAGCCGCAGCATTCAGAGTCTGCCCTGCGCTTGCAAGCTGCGTGGCGGTGGCACCGCTGCATGAAGTCGCTGTGCGGCGACGCCCAATGTTTCGAGCGGGAAGGGGGCTGATCGAGCATATACTTTCCGGGTGCCCACCTGCTGCTGGTCGTCCGGCGGCGCAGGGAGTATCGTGCGGGCGCCGCCGCGCAGCCGCCACCATCGCCGGAGGTGCGTCCCATGCCCGATCACGCACAGGCGATGCTGTG
Source organism: Deuterostichococcus epilithicus (assembly GCA_033439295.1). Taxonomy (NCBI): domain Eukaryota; kingdom Viridiplantae; phylum Chlorophyta; class Trebouxiophyceae; order Prasiolales; family Stichococcaceae; genus Deuterostichococcus; species Deuterostichococcus epilithicus. The sequence continues at coordinate 121,804 of JAVTLE010000004.1, read as the reverse complement.
CCAAGCTGGTGCGGCCGGCATGTCACACCTGCTACCCGCTACCACGGAAATGCTGAATGTCAGCGCTGCAAGCTCAGGGGCACCGCAGCCCCTCGCACACCCCAGAAGCGGCGCGCAGCCACGACTGCAAGAACAGTGGGTCTGCCGCAAACCATGCATGCAATTCGATGCAGCGCATCAGCATTTCGATCGCTTGACCGCAGTCGTCGCGCTTCCATCGCAAAGTAAGCCCACACGATGGTCGTCACCTGTCGATTGCCAAGTGGCTCCGACACTTGCCTTGCTGAAGATTTTCACACCTCAGCACCAATTTACACGTTTGCTAGAGCGTTTCTGGTTCTGCTGGCACCTTATTTAAACCTTCGGAACTTCAAACCAGCAACTCGGTCCAAAAACGGATGCAGCCTTACGCTTGCGGCGATTACCGGCACATTTCGGATGGCAACACGAATAGACTTGCGGAAGAAGTGTCGACAGTTTCCCAACGGCACCCAGGCCGCGGCTGGCCTGCTACAGCAGCTCGACTGCTAGGGTGTAGGACTAGGCCAAATTTGCAAAGCAATTCTTCGGCTCCACCATCGAGAGTCGTTTGCCAATTGCCTCGCAACGTTCGGGAGGCATGGACCTGGATCGATATCATTTCACCCTTGAGGCGTCGGTGTGCCACGCGACCCGGTGCAGCTCGAGTCCACATCGATCTGAGACAAGCATTTCTCGCAAGTTTGGTTGCGGCGCACCTCTGCCGTCGCAGGCCTGATGCAGGTGTGAAAGAAATTCGAGGTCACAGAAACGCAGAGGTCCTCAGCCGTCTAGCTTGCTTGGCGGCAAGCCATGGCGCAGCGGAGCCGTGGCGCACTGCTGTCACTATTGCGGCGGTCCTGGGACAGCCATCACCATGCCTGTGGCAGCGACATCTCGGGCGGCGGCGGTCAAGCCGCTCGGACTCTGTTCAGCCGCGGCGCCAGCTCTGCGCTGTCAGCTGATGGGGACCCCGGCAGCACGCAAGCACACCAGCGGGCCGCATGTTGGGCATGGAACATTGCAACGCCTGCTGTCAGCCGCAACAACCAGAACGGCGGCGGCGATGATGGCGCCTGGGTCGGCTTACAAATCAGCCGCATCGTGCCGCCGGATGCAGAAAGCCGCGGCGGCGCGAATGACAGGGCGAGCCGCCGCTTGCAAGGGTTTGAAAATCTGGCAGCAGCTCACGTGCAGCTATTGTGCAAGCCGCCCCTGCTGGACGGCGTAGCAATGTGGCAGCGCCATGCTGCTGCGGTGCAGCCCCACTTGCAGCACCGAACGGTGAGTGCAACCCTGCACTCTCATGCGGATCCTCGGGCGGGCGACATTTGAGGCAACCACCCCACAGCACATGCGTGCTGTGGTGCTGCGCTGCAGAGAGGTTCTTGATTCCTGCGTGCCATGTCAGCCTGACAGATCGCGTCCCCCTGCTACCAGATCAGCAGCGGCAGCGTTGCTGCCAGGCACGACAGCGATGGCGGCGCGGGCGCCGGGCCGCAGCTCGGCGGCGAAGCCATCGCGCCGAGCAGCATGTCCGCTGCCGTCGCCGCCGGCGCAGCCGCGCCGACTGCAGACAGCAGCGTCAGCGCCGCGGCGGCGTCGCCATCGTGGCTGGACCGGCGCTGCCCGCCGCGCCTACTGCCCTATGCGCACTTGATGCGGCTTGACAAGCCCATTGGTGCGCTTTCTGCCTGCAGCAGGGTCGAAAGCAAGACGGAAGCTGCCGAATCGGGGCTTCGGAATGCTGGCGATGCAGGCAGCAGCAGCAGCATGGGTGTGGGGTTGGTCGTCAGTTCCTGGCACTGCCGGCCGTGGCCAGGCTTGTGGCGTTAGAGGGAGTTGAATGGAAAATGTGACGACAGAGGCGGGACAATGGCCTTGCTTTGCGCCGGGGCACCAGCTACCGCACGCCTGCATGCGCATTAGCTAACATGGCCGTGCACATCCTGCCCGAGGTTCTGCAGGGAGCTGGAGGATAAGCTCGGCCCACGCTGCAGGCCCAGCCATTTCGAATCGACACAGCAGTCCTGCAGGTCAGCGTTGCGAGCCCCCACCCCGCACAGGCACCTGGCTGCTGGCGTGGCCCTGCTTCTGGTCAATTGCGCTCGCGGCGCCGCCCGGCGCCGCCCCGGACTTCCGCCTGCTGGCGCTGTTCGGCACGGGGGCGCTGCTGCTGCGTGGCGCGGGCTGCACCGTTAACGACCTGTGGGACGCCGACCTGGACAGAAAGGTCGCCCGCACCGCGGGGCGGCCGCTGGCGAGCGGCGCCGTCACCAAGACCGCCGCCGTGGGTGAGGGCGCCTCCTGGTGCTTCGTGCCCGCTTGGTTTCTGCGCTGCTGGGCAGTCAAATCCTACTTCTGGGAGGGGAGGTGGCGCGCACGTCGGGATGCGTCGGCGGACGGCGCTGGCGAAGGGCGCCGTCACCAAGACTGCCGCTGCAGGGGCAGTCCTGCTGTTTCTGAGTCGCCACAGTTGTGCGTCATTCTCGGATCCGACTACAGCCCCTGTGGGTGTCAGACCTCCCGCAGGTCATGCGAAGCGCAGGCCTGCTGAGCGCACGGCTGCCGGCGAGGCTCAGTGCTTGGCTGCAGATGGCCGCCTTCAGCATCGTGCACCCCATGCCCGGTCCCCGTCTTTAGACCCCTTTGTTCTCAGACCCAAACAATCCAGCACGCAGTATCTCTGCTGTGTTTACGGGCCAAGTCGTCGCTGCGCAGGCCGCCCGGCTGGCCACCCTGCTGCAGCCAAGAGCCTCGAAACGTTGCGCGGACTTGCGTGGCAGTCGCTTCAGCACAGCTTCCGGCAACAAAGTCTAAAATTCTGCCGTGCGCAGGCCTGCTGGGCGCGCAGCTGCTGCTGGGGCTGGGCATCCTGCTGCAGCTCAACGCGTACAGCATCGTGCTGGGCGCATCGGCTTTGGGCCTCGTCTTCACCTACCCCCTCATGAAGCGCCTCACCCACTGGGTGAGACGACCGTCTGTGCTGCTGCGTGATCGGCTCATTCGCAGCTCTGACAGCGGTGGTGCTTGCGTCCACGGCGGCCGCCTCGGCAGGCGCGCATGGTATCGTAATCACTCTGGCCTTCAGGAAGTTGGAAGCATGAAACGTCGCACCTCCTGGGCTGCTCTGCGGCCAGGTCTGCCACCCGATGCCTCTCGATCCGGCACCACAGAACCGCGCTGCGCAGCAGAAGCCTGTGTGTAGCCGACTCCTGCCTGGAATGCAGATGTTTACCCCAGACCCACTGCAATCCGTGTGCACTCCCTGGTGCCGGACCCAAATTGGGGCGCGCTGCTCAGCAGGCATACAAAACATGACTCTCGCCACGTTAATTGTATGGTAGCTGTCTCGGTCACCCTCATGTTGGCGTGTCTGCTGCCAGTGCACCGCAGCTGTAAGCACGCCTTAGGCTGACCTGCAAGTGATGCGTGCCGCAGGGCTAGGGCTGCAACGCAGGGCTGTCAGCACTTCTCTTGCCGACAATCTGATCCACCCCTGTGCTGATGCTCCTGCCGCTGCATTGACCGCAGCAGTCATAGGCGTATCTGGAACTTCTGCCCGACTGAGGCGCGTCTGGCGGCATAGCGGCTGCAGCCCAAGACATCACAAATTATATCAGGTGCTGTTCTGAGCCGTCCGCTGTGGATGCCGTTGCAGCCGCAGGCCTATCTGGGGCTTACATTCAACTGGGGCGCGCTGCTGGGCTGGGCGGCGGTGCACGGCGCCTGCGACTGGGCAGCAGTGGCGCCGCTGTACGCCGCCGGCGTCTGTTGGACGCTCGTCTACGACACCATTTATGCGCATCAGGTGCAGCACCTCGATGTTTGTCAATGATTCCGAATCCATCAATTGGTCCCTCCGATTGCTGCACGCGGCCAGCACCTGTGAACACTTGGCTACAAATTGTCGCCAGATGTGGTGCGCATAGATGGTACTGTAGCCAAGTGCCAAGGAGCTGCTCGTATGCAACAGAAAGGACTGAAGCAAGACCATCAACCTAGCGCCTTGGGAGCGTCTGTCTTCCGAAATATTGTTCAGCTGTCCTAGCTGTCGGTCTACACCAGTTTGGGTAACGAAAGCAGGGGGCCATGCATGGTACTGCAGGGCCAATGCCAACTGTGCTGCGACAGTGCGCAAGTGCTCGGCACCCTGAGCCCTGGTTTGCGGTCCGCAGGACAAGGCGGATGATGTGCACGCGGGCGTCAAGTCGACGGCGCTGCTGTTTGGCGCCGCCACCAAGCCCTGGCTTACTGGCTTCGGCGTGGGCACCATCGGGCTGCTGGGCGTGGCAGGTGGCTGTCAGAACCGCTGGCTCAATCCGGCGGCTGTTTCCTGAGGCTCATGCTTCAACCCTGCAGCTGCGCAGCGGGCACAACTTGCTGTTTGAAAGTCTGTTGCATGTTCACTTCATCACGATGATACAGCCTCTTGCCATACCAGTCCATGGCAAGAAAGCTCCTTCTTCGCTCACCTCCTGTACTTTCCTGCGTGTGAAACACAGCAACAGTCGGCATTGAACGCATCTACCGTGCTGTACGAGGCTGAAAACAGTGCAAACACAGCGCCAAATCACGACCTTGCTGGCTGCAGGGTGGACCGTGCAGTGTGGGGCGCCCTTCTACATAGGCCTCGGCGCGGCGGCGGCGCAGCTGGCCTGGCAAATTGGCACCGTCGACCTGGACTCGCGTCCCGACTGCCTCGCCAAGTTCCAGTCCAACAAGTGGTTTGGCGCCGCGGTGTTTGCCGGCATCGTCGCCGCGCGGCTGGCCGCCTGACGCGCCGCCGGCCGCCGCCAGCGGAGGGGCACGTGAGGGGGGGCATGCCATCCGGGCGCCCCCTTCGCCAGGTCAGCTGCCGTCTATGCATTGTATGCATGGCGGGCTGCTTGGTGACTCTGCTTGATATGCCCTGCGCTGCACCTCAATCCAGCGGGCCATTTTGAAGGACAGGCAGGGAATGCCTCCACTCGCAGCTTGCCAACGCATTTGATTTGAACGAGCTGCTGGACACTGCTGATGCTGCCGTCCTGCTGCCTTGCAGGTAGCGCATGTCGCCGTGCTGGAGGGCGTCGAAGTTCCAGCCTGCGGCACGGATTTGCAGGACCTCAGGCTAGCTACCTGCAGTACATGTATCATCGCCAGGCTTGTGCCACACTTCTATCGGCGGAAAGTGGCAACTGTCGATAGAGCGCAGCAACGACATCAGGTTTTGTAGGGAATTTGAGCTTTGCTTCTGCGAGGGTGACAACCGCATGGTAGACACAAATCAAACCTTGCTATGAGACCACAATTCTGCAGTCCTCAATGAAACATGCTGCGGTAGTCAATCAGCCCTTTCAAGTCAAACAGTATCATCATCACCTTTGGAACCTGGTTAGAGGACCGTAATCAGCAGAGACTCCGGTGAGACGTCTTTCGATATCCGACCACTACAGGTCGAACCGATAAGAGTATGGATAGGCAGGACCTCAGATTTGCCAAAGAAGTCAGCTGTCTGCAATACTTTGCATGAACCCTGATTACTGTAGAACGGCATGGGACATCGGCTTAACGGCAGCCTTTGACCCAAATAAAACCCGAGGCAGCTTGTAAAACCAGCGGCGCACCCTTTGCTTCTGCAGATGCAAGATTGAGCGCTTCGGCAATCTATGAGGAGATGTTGGAATGGCAAATCCGCCTTGCCGCTCAGAGCTGCCGTCTGAGCTTAGTCCAGGAGCAACAACAAAATGGCAGTGGCTTTGATCACCTTGGCATTCACGATGTCGGCCTGAGCTTTGACAGCCCGGCTCCCTGGCTGGCCCCAGATGAAGTTCTAACTGCAGGGGCAGTAGGCCAGATTCGGCATGTGGATCGTTCGTACAGCGTGAGTAGCGGTCAGGCAGCGCCGTACCTGGCGGAGACACACACCCCAACTTGCTTGCAGCGAGGATGTTACAACCCACTCCAGCTGCTTACGAACCAGCAGCAGCTACATGCCTGTAAGGCACGCTGCGTGCGTGCAGTGTGTGGACGGCAGCTGCTGACGGCGCTGTAGTTTGACCGTACACCCTGCATGCATGACGGACGGATGCATTGACGTGTTGTTGGTGGCGCACTTGGAGGAAACCCACCTCTCGGGCCGGACCCCGTCCCTCTGGCCGCCATTGTATCTGTTGCTCTCGACTGCATGGCCGACGACACTCCACACCATTGTGCCGGCATAATCATGGCGGATAGCGGCGCCGTAGGCCGCCAAGATCTGCAAACTGCGCGGAATATATCCATAACTGCTCATGCTCGATTGCGCAGGCACCCCTCCGTCTTTGTATTTGACCAGCCGTGCATCTGCGCGATCTGCTTGTATTCCTGAGATGCGACATGCGGCTCGCGTGCAGTTCACGGAGGGTTTTGTGAAGAGCTGAAGTTGCAGCGAGGTCGTCTACATGAGAAACGTCAGCTCAAGGACAGACCACCTGTGCTCTGTGCCAGCACATGACCTCCACCCAATTCGAAAGCGTCAAGTGCTCCAGCATTCGTCCAAGCCACCATTCAAGCAGTAGGGATCAGCATGCACTGCAATGCAGATAGATTCACCCACCTCGTCTTTGTCGCCCCAGCTGGCTTGCACACCGGTCTTCTCCAGCACGATGGGCTTGCCGGCGACATCATGCGGAAGCCGCGCGCGAGCCTATGTAGTTTTCGATGAACCACTCGTACATCTGCAACTTTCGACCTCCAGTTCTCTAGTTGCAAAATCTGTGCCTCGTGTTCATCGCGACTGATAATACGGCGGATGTCCTGTGCAGTTGCGACATCGTCGGAGGAGGTCGAGCTGGTCTCCAGCACGTTCCAGATCGATCTGGGAGCTTTAGCTGGGGGCCTGGGGCCTGCGGCTGTATGGATTGCACCGGATTGCAGCTCGACACGGCGGCCTGTGTATCATGTAATGGGCAAAACCAGAAAGGACAGCATGCCAGGTCTCGGTGATGAGAGCGATCATCCAATGTGGCTCATTTGCAAATTCACGCCTACTGCACTGTCGGATGCTGTTTGATGGCAGACAGCTGCCGCCGCTAATTTGGGCCGTGAATCCAGGTTTGGCGGGAGTTGTCGGATCTCAGATCGAGGCCTGACAGGCTCAGTGAGCGGAGCCAGACGTACCAACTTCCGAGTGCAGATGTGCTCACTGACGGATCGGAAAGTCCCGCGTTCCTGCGTTGCCTGAAGCTGCGAGAGGAGGCGCTAAACGTGACTGCGCCTTGATCCTGCGACCTGCATGCCGCTGTTCCTCATACACGCAGGAAAAAAAGCCTCCTATCGGTATAAATAGGTCATCGGGACACCCAGAGGTCTATCTGGCGAACTTCAGGGGATTGCGGACGGTCAAGCTAGCGTGCAGTTCAGCGCTGAGCGACCACCTGCGGCACACCTGCGGGCTGCAATGGCTGCTACAGGTGCGCGAGACTGAGGCAGCAGCGGCCCTGCATGTAGATGAGCTGATTCGCCCGCCCGTGTTCATCATGGCACCAGCATGGTGCCATGTGCGGCATGGTGCAGCAGCGGCAGCACTGGCGTGTCCACGGGAGGCTGTCTCAGCACCGTGTGTGGCAGTCCATCGGATGTGGAAGTGCGAGACGGTCCGCCGGAGAGGTGCCGCATGGCGATGTGTGGGCGATGGCCCGCACGTGACATGCCGCATTCACGGCGTGCAGGCGACGCTGTGGCCAGCCTGGCGCTGCTGCTGGACGCAAGCCCCGCAGGGTGGGCGGCGCTGCAGCGGCAGCCCTCGACATCTGGTGTTGCTGGCCTCAGCGCCGCATCCTACGTGCAGCAGGCGAGCGCAGTCCGCATGGATTGCACCTCCACGGCATGCAGCTGGTGCTGGTTGCTGCGCTGACCCTGCGCGTCAGACGTCGCTGCTCCTGCGTCTCTACAAGTGAACTCACATCTCAGCTTCCTCACGCCCGATGATCAGAACTGCAGGATCACGCACAGTGTATGTGGTCCATGCAAACCCAGGTGCTGGCATTCGTGAACGCATACCTGCTGCAGAGCGAAGACAACGAGCTGGCGGTGTGGGGCGTGGCTGCTGGCGCCAGGTCCGGCACGCTCTCCCGATGACCTGCCTGCTTGCCTGAAGTGAATGGAATGCATCAGGCGCTTCGCACCTGCCGCTTGTTTTGCAACTAGAAAAGGCGACTTGCGCTTAACGTCCCTGCTGTGCTGGACAGTTGCAGCCGGTGCCTGCACGCCGAACAGCTGCGTGCCTGGATGTCCACACCCCTCCAGCCCGCGGCAGCGCGCACAGCGGCTGCACCAGCCACCTGTCCGCCACACGAGGAGCGCTGCCGGCCGGATGCCGCGCCCTGTACATGACGATCCCCTTCTTTGAGTCCACCCAATAAAAAGCAAACAAATTTTAAAAAATTTTACAACAGGGGACTGTTGAAAACATAAAGTTTCCTGTGGCGCAGCCGGCTGCTGTGGGCGTCGTCCTCGCTAGAAGCGGCGCTCGGACGGCAACAGGAAGCAGGGGAGGCTGGCGGCGGGGGGCGGGCGCAGCCGGCTGAGGCGATCCTGGGTGGCCTGATCGATCTGACGGCAGGGGCGGCCGATGCGGAAGAAGGTGCCCCCACGTCTTGTGCATGTCGTAATGGTTCTCAGGTCAGTGGCCCAGGTTCCTCAGCTCGCCAGTCTGCCTGCGGCTGGGTGGCCGGGAGGAGAGTGGCAGCGCCAGTCGTGTGCTGTTCCGATGGTCGCCGTGTCGGCTTCAGCAATGCAGGATTCCCCCCCCCCCTTCAGCCGCTGCAGCAGGCTGGCCTAGATCTGGAGCCCATCTGTTTTGGCTCCTGGTCCAGTCGTGCCAGGAGCATCCGTCTCTAGCGTCACAAGCTTGGGCCGCGCTTGTAACGTCAGCACTTCTGCAGGCGCGGCGGCGGGGGGGGAAGCGGCATGGTCGGCCGCGCTGGCGCGCGCGCTGTGCCAGTTGCGTAAGGCGGGGCGCGGCGCCGCCGACGAGGCGGAGGCGCTCGCGGCGCGGGCGGGCGAGGGGCGGGCTCCGCCGCCGCGGCTGCTGTGCCTCAAGGCGGCGCCCGACGCGCCGTCGCAGGCGAGCTGATCTATTCAATTGCGGCCCGCGTCGCTCCCTTTGCAGCAGCCAGCGGCGCTGCCGGCGGGGCGGTGAGAGCGGCCCGCAGAGTGTGCGCAGGTTGGTGGCAGGCCAGTTGGCGTGCTGTGCCATGAGACAGTCCCAGTCGTCAGAGGCGTCATCGGCGTGCACATCTCTGGACTGGTTGCTGCAGCATGGTGAGCTTGCTCCTGCATGCTGGTGTGCTGCCTGCCGGTGCAGCTCCTTCTGCAAGGCCAGCGGTCGCTGGACTCCCCCAATCGCAGCCCATGCTCTGCTGCTGGGACGAGTTCATACCAGGAGCCGGCTGACAACTGTTCTCTGTGCGCAGTACCTGGGCCACATGAACGCAGCGTTTTCCGCCCAGCGCTGCGGCGTGGTCGTCGACGCATGCGTGCTCGGCGCCGGACACTCCGCCTTCCTGCAGCAGGTGCCACTTCCTGCAGCAGGTGCAGTGCCTTCAGCAGCTGCTGGACGGTGCCGCCGCCATGTTTCCCGGCTCCTGGTGCTGCCTCCTGCGTGGTGGCACACCCCCCGCGTGCTGCTCCCACATGCAGCGCCAGTCGCTCCTTTGCGCCTGTATGCACACACATGGCGGATGCGCCCCGTCAGACACTTTGCAAGCAAGACCACCCCCCCTGCACCGAAAATCCAGGGTTTATTCGCACAGGCCGGGTCGCATTGAGCCCCGCCGTGCGCTGGCGCCGCTTAAAAACCCTAAACCCTTGAGGGGGCGGCTGCGTCGATTGGCGGCGTCGTCACACTTTCGATGCGCCCTGCGCCGCAGGCGGCGCACCTGACGGGCGGCGTGTACCTGCGCCCTATCCGGCCCGCCGGCCTGCTGCAGTATCTGCTCACGGTGTTCGCCGCAGACCCGGCTGCGCGGGCGCACCTCGCGCTGCCGGCCGGCGCGCCTGTGGACCTGCGGGCCTCTTGCTTCTGCCACCGGCGGCCGGTGGACGTCGGGTACGCCTGCAGCGTATGCCTGAGCGTCTTCTGCCAGCGCGCCGCAGAGTGCTCGACGTGCGGCACCGCGTTCGCGGCGCGCCGGGCGGCGCCGGGCGCGCTGAAGCGGCCGCCACCGGCGCCGGGGGTGAGGTCGTGAGGCGGGCCGGATGGGGGGATGTGGCTGACGCTCTGCACGTTCAGTCACGGATCAGCTGTTGGAATGCGGATCTGCGTGTTTGTGAAGTGACAGATTGGGCCTGCCGACCCAGGCAGGGCGCTGCTGCGGTGCTGCCGCGGTGCTAAGACCCCATGATGTTTGAGCACGTGGAAGAGCGTTTATCAATCTACGTGTGTCTGTCGTTTGGGCTGTTCCGGTATGATCCAACACGGCCTGCTAAATGGTGCCAACACATCGCAGAATCCTTTCACCTGAAATACAGCCTACCCATATCCATATCCACCCAGCACACCTTGCACACCCGAGCAAAGTCCTGCACGGTCGGCACAAGAAGTGTCATGCGAGAATGTACCGGAGATCAGGTCTTTCATCAGCAAGTAATTCATTTCCGACTGAGGTTGCTGCCGGTGGCAGTGGTGCATGTAGCGGCGGTTGCGCCATCTGCCCTCGATTTATGAACAAGCCGACTAGATGTGATAGGCGCGGCTGGGCTGGAGGACATTCTGTACTGAACAATAGTGGAAGCATTCCGGCGGCATTCTTTTGGTTCGTGCAACTCGCAGACACGATCCTGAAGACACGTCTGCTCTAGGCGGTTGCATTGCAGCTCTGCTGCTTAGAACACGGCATGCTTGATTTGTCACAGATACGCATCTGCCTGAGAAGCTGAGATGTTTCAGGCACCGCAACCCGAAAGCCTCAGATGGCATACACAAGGCCGGCAACAGCGCCACGGCCCTGACAGGCCTGCAGTGTTCGCGCGTGTAATCACCACGTGTCCGCCGTTGGGCATAAACGGTTGGCCAGACCCTGCCAGCAACCCCTACGTCCAGGGCGGCGTGATCTGCCGGAACAGCTGCTGCAGCTCCCCGGGACTGGGCCGCAGTGGCGTCCCCGCGTAACAGGCCGCCACCTGCTCACCCAGCCGGCTGTAGCGCTCCAGCACGACCTGCTCCAGGCTGCGGCGGCAGGACACACGGGGACGTCTGTCGGCGCGGGCACAGCAACTGAGACATTGCCGCGCTCCAGCACTGCCTGTCCCAGGCAGTGGCGGCGGGGAAGGCAGCGCGAAAATGGTACGCCTCGCTGGCAGGCTCCGTCATTCGCTGGGCACAGCCGGCAGTGGCAGCCCGCAGCCGCGGTCGCGGCCGCATGCCCAGACCAGCTCGCATGCAGTTGTGCTTCAACGAAAGATGAATGAAGCAGCGGATATGGCGCTCCCGGCCACCGCACCTGCGCCCCACCTCCTCGCACAACAGCGGCATACTACCTAGGTGCTCGACACAGTCTCAACCCTAAGCCCAGCTCTTCGAACGCATCCATTCTGCGTGAATCAAGCACTTTTGCGCCGGCCCGCACCTGCGCCACACCTCCTCGCACAGCGGCGGCGTGCCGGCCAGGTGCTTGCGCACGCGGTCGCGCATCACCGCCAGCTTCTTCTCCGGCGCCGCCGCGCATGTCGCCAGCAGCGCCCGCAGGTCGCCCGCCTGGTAGTGCAGCTGGAACGGCAGCTCCCCCGGGCCTACCTCCTCCAGCAGCTGGTCCACGCGCTGCGCGCGGCAAAGAAAAGGTGGGATCAACTGCCGGACAGGACTGGACGGCAGGCCGCCTGGTATATGCAGCTGAGACGACAGCTTCTCCAAGTCCACCTCCTCAAGTAGCCGATCCACGCGCTGCGGCGCGGTGAAGCGAAGACAGGATAGGTGGCCGGACAGGGCTGTAAGGCAGGCCGCCTTGGCAGTGCTGCCGGAACGGGCCCACGTCTTCAAGGAGTCGTCGCACACGCTGCGCTACACCGGTGTTGTATCCAGGACATCGGGCAGGGAAAGGTGACACCGGAACATGAGAGCAAGCAGCTGGCAGGGCGGCTCCCTGGACTGCAATCCTAACAACTGCTGGTGCACTGCGCTGCATCAGGACATGTGTCAGGAGCTGGGGAGAGCGGGCTAGACTAAATTCTATATGTCCGGCTGGAAGACGGCCTGTTGGGCATAGATGAAGCCCAGGGGGCCGCCATGTAACCAGAGATATGCCCTGCGGCCGTCGATTTTGCGCGCAGCATCTTCAGAGAGGCTGGCCGGACCAGCACATCGAAAAGCGTGGCAGAAGCATAGCCGCATGCCACCGCTTTTGAGAAGCAGCCAGAATGCGAGGTCTTGCGCACACGCCGTCCCGGCTATGGGGCAGCTGTGGGGCAGCAGAGAGTGTCTGTTGCATTCCGGCACAGCCGCCAGCCATGCGCCGGTGGCGGCCTGGCTCAGCGCCTAGGCGTCTTTCAAGCCCAAAGAACAACAGCAGCAAACCGCTGTAGTCTGTTGTCCAGACCATCTGCTTCATGACCCCGTGACTGGGGTCAAACAGCGCCATCAGAGGCAGGGGAGTCGGTAGGAAGTGCAGATCAGGGCGTGCCTGTGAGGACTTGGCAGCTTCCAATATTTGCATTCACCCCAGGTGCTCTGCTGGAAGCTTAAGCCCAAGGTATGGTTTAGGGGGAGCATGACGAACAGTACAAGAGAACAATAGTTGCAAATCTGCGAAGACCCAGCAGCGTCCGCATTCTGACGTGATCTGGCTGCTGCTGGACGTCGAATCCAGTCATTGTTTTTAGGCGAGAGATTGAGCATCGACTACAGCAGAGATGTGAACACGCCAGCAGCTTCTGCATTCCGGCGCATCTTGGTTGCTGCTCTTTGCGACATCAAACCTATGTTTCAGGCCTGAATGGGGTGGGGAAACATGACGAGAAGAAACTGCACCTGCGAAAACTCCAGCAGCTTCCACATCTTGGCGTACTCCAGCTGCTGCTGGATGTAGACCAGGAGCGCCGCTTCCTTGGCTTCCGCAGCCGCAGATCGGAAGAAGGCCACCACCCGCACACGGCGCCCGACTCCGCGGGAGGCTTCCTCGAAATATGCGTAGTTCTCCAGCCGCAGCCTGCGAACGAGGGATGGCATCAATATCGGTTCAAGGGTTTTTTTGGAAATATTTTGACGTCACTTAAGTCTGTCTGCATAGCGCTGCCGAGCCCAGGAACAAGGCGACCACGCGCACGCTGCGCACTATGCCGCATGATGTCTCTGGGCCGCAGCCTGCAGATACAAAGCACGGCATACTGTAGCGCCGCAGCCTGCAGGTATGAAGCACGGCAGGAAGGATGCGAGCCTGCTGTGGTCACTAAAAGTCGCAAGGACGATCCCGGCACCAGTGGGCAACATGAGGGCTATTCGGCGCAGCAGCGGCGCACAGGCCATTCATGAGCATAGCAGGCGACACATCCACAACCTGCCGCTTACGCGTGCCACAACAGCACGCTTGAGCAGCAAGATCAGTGATTAAAGACATGTTTTCAAAGACATTTGGTGATGATGAAATTGCGCTTACTTTGGTCGCTCTGCCGTGCGGCCTGACAGCGTGACAGTGTGACAGTGTGTAGCTGGCTGTTTGGATTTTGTGATGACTGCATGTCAGCAGCCGGGACAGCCGTGAGCAGCTGCTGCACTGGTCGATTATCCGAGTGCACAGAGACATCAAGAGCCGCTTGCCAAGAACAAATTGGGACAGACCTGTCCGGAGGTTATTCTGGAATCTGTTTCCTGTACCGAATGCGCGCCTGTCAGCGTGCTTGGGGTCCTGCCCCGCAAGTCGCTCCAGGGTGGCGAAGGCGGACCGCGCCAGCACCGCGTACGCCGGCGCCGCCACGTCGCGTGCCGACCTGCACAAGCGATTGTTGCAAGTCCAACGTTGCCTGTGGCACACGTGCGGCTGCGCGCCACACCGTAGGCCAAGATGCGGAAGATTCTCACATCTGAGTACTCGTAAGCATTTTCAGGTTGGACAATTCTCAGCAGATGGCGGTCGCATGCCAGCACTGCGGACGCTGGTGCCGTTACCGAGTGTGCCGACCTGCGCCAATAACGTGCTTCGAGTTTCGAAATTCAAGGTGTCAAGTTTATGTTCGAGGGACGTCAATAGCCAGCACCGCGTACGTCGGCGTCGCCATGTCGCGCGCCAACCTGCGGGAAATTCACTGCTGAAACTCAAGGTTTCGACTTGCAGCAATCGAGAACATTGCTCGTCAAATTGCCAGACCCACATTGAGGGCAGCTGCAGCTGCGCGTCAACCTGCAGGTGTGCAGTCCGGTTGAGGGTTTGAGCAATATTTCTAGGCCAGCACAGCATACACTGGCACCGTCACATTGCGCGCTGAGTCGCGGGCCTCGGCCTACATCTATGGCAGGGGTCCAGGGCATATTTTGAGTTTTTGTGTGTGCGGCTGGGCGCTTGGCTGCAGCTTCCAGGCTGCTGCCGGCAATGACGGCGCGACCAGTGGCTGCGGGTCATGCTGGGGTACCGAAGCCGAGTCATCAGGCAGTTTCTTCTGACACGCCGCCGCCAGAGGTCTGGCGAGCGAGCATGTTGCGACGACTGGCCATGGCGACACAGCTCCGGGAGGCTGTCCACATCTGCAGATACCCACCAAGGTGGGTCTCCCTGAAACGATACCCAGGCACGCCCCGCACTGCAGAATCAGCCTAGGCAGCGACCCTCTGTGGAACACACCGGCGGTCTACCCGAAGTTCAATGGAAGGGAATGGAACCCACCTGACGTCTGCCGCTGCGGGAATGGCCTCCGGCAGCTCCTCCTCTGACAGGTAGGCGCCCGCCGCCGCCTCCAGCCCGCCCGGCTCCCCGTCCTGTCGCATGAAATTTCTTGTGAGATACGTGCGACAGTGAAGAGGTTGTCGGTCAGTGTGCCTGATGCGGGCGGGGCGATGCCTGAATGGAGAAAACTTGCACCGCACGATGACGTCGCCTCGCGACCAGCCCGGCCGGCTCCTGTCTTATATCTGTGCAACTCGTCAATTGCTGTTTGCATACCACCTTCTCTGGCAAAGCAATGCCTCCATGCATGGCGATGTGACGAGCGTGCAATCAAGCCGGCCGTCCGGCTCTTGCGCCAAGACTGCTCCATCGAGTCCACCGGTCAGGCTGCCCGCGCGGGAAGCACCTGGAAGCCCGCTGACCGAGGTGCAGTGTTGAGCGAGGCATGCCCTCATGCACGGTGGTTCCGAGCACGCCTGCAAGTCCTTCGAGTCGTTTCGGCATGCAGAAATGCTCCCACCTCGGCAATGACGTCCAGGGTAGGGCCCCCTGTGGCGGCTGTCGAGGCGTCGCCCAGCAGCAGGCGGCTGACCGGCGGCTGCGGCGCCCGCTCCGGCGCCTCTGGAAGTCTGCACAAACCCGGAGCAATGCTTGAGGCAAGCCGCACATCCATGCATCCATCACTTTCCAGTCCAGTTCCATCACTGTGTGGCCGCTTATTGCTGTGCATTGAGTGTAACGGTGCCCAACCGGCTGGCGGACGTCGGCTGCCGCAGCCGCAACATTGGCCACGGCTGCTCGATGCACAGGGACCTGCGCAGCATGCCATATGAGCAGCGCAGAGCGCCCGATGCGGATGCAAAACGCAGCCGATGGTCTCCTACGGCAGCCAAGTGGCCACATCAGCTGCTACACCCGGCTGTTGAACGGAGGGGGAACAGAGCTCTCACTGCAGCGCCTCCATGTCGGAGCCCAGCTCCGCCGCGGTGCCCAGCAGTGCCTCCTCCATGGCCGACGCAAAGGCCGCGAAGTCGGTGAACGCGGGCAGCACGTGCAGCGCTGCCAAGCTGTTGGCGCTGTACCTGCGAGACTCAGAGGGTCCAGTGCTCGAGATTGACAAGCACTGTTGTCCGTCCGAAGCATGCAGCGAAGGATATAAACGTGGGCAGCACATGCACCGCCGCCAGGCTGCCAGCGTAGTGCCTGTGCAGCAATTGACTCGGTGCGCAGTACTACGGTGCATGAACGGGACGGCAGAGACCAGCACCGCCGCGGCAGGAGCGGAGCACCATGGCATCCGAGAACCTCATCAGGCGCACTTCGGCCCTGAGCCAGGGCCACCGGTCGACGAGGCTGCATGTGCGAGCAGCACGTGCAGCACCGCCAGCCTGTCGGCGCCGACTTGGGACGCCAAAGTGCTCTGCTTCGGGATCCGTAAGGGTCTAGCTGACGCGAGCAGGAGGGTGCCAATGGGGCTCAGGACACGGCACCGCCTCAGGGACTGGCCTGGCAGGCGCTGCGGGGAGCCGCAGAGGTCCGACGATGAACAGTCGGCCGACAGCGTTGAATGCTCGAAAGGCGCAGTGGCGTCGGCACATCTCCAGTCGCGCACCGGGTGATGCCGGTGACGCGCTCCCACAGCGATTTCTCGAAATGCGCCAGCAGCCGCTGTGTGCAGTCGTCCAGCAGCGCCGCCAGCGGCGCGGCGCACGGTTGGCCGCCCAGCCGCGAGCGCCAGGCGAGCGCCACTCCCAGCATGGCCACCGCCTGCACCTGGTGCCCCCGTGCTGCCGCATTGACCTGTCAACACACGTGCAGGCCATGGCTGAGTTGCCGCAGCCGGCAGAAGCGTCGCGGGCAGACAACGGGCTGTCGGGGGCAGCTGCGCGGCCATGCCAGTGCCACCCCCAGCATGACCGCGGCCTGCACCTGCTGCCCTCGCGCCACTGTGTTGATCTGTGGGTTGGCAAATTTCAGTCAGATGGCAATGTAGGGTTTAGGGAAGCGTGCCATGGGATGTTTCTGAGGCAGCGATGCCGCAACCGCTCGACCCCGAGCATGTTCACTGTCGGCACGTGCTGCCCCCAAGCTGTTCTGACCTGAGAATCCGGCATTTGTGTGAGACGCTGTGCTCATTCGAAGCACTACACAAGGACGATTGTCTTGCTGATGCCAGCTGAGCCGGACAAAAGAGCTGGGCGGCGCCGCTGTTTTTGACACGTACTGCCCGTGTGCCGTACTGCTGGCGACCTGTACTGGAGCTTGACCATGAGTCAAGCAGCATGGTCTGGAGGCGATGTTCCATCCCCAACCACAAGGAATGTATGTCATGGGCAAAGCGGCTCAGTCGGATCGTGGCGGACGGGCAATGGCGTCACATCGTTCCTGAGCAGCACCTGTTGGTCTCCTGATCAAGGGACATCAATCGACGCTGGACACTTCGGGACACAGCCACAGCCAGCCTGCTCGGTTGCCACTGAGCCATGATGCCTGGTGTTGCCTGCATGATCTGCCTCAACTGAGCTGCTTAACCACACCGAAAAGCACACAGGTGGCCAGCCTGACAGACAGCAGCAGCAAGAGCCAGGGACGAGAATAAGTGGATCGTGCGCCAGCGATATCCTACAGACCCCTGACCTGTTCCTGCGCCTTGACCCACTGCGGGGACACAACGGACCAGGACAAGCTCAGTCACACAGATGCATGGAAACTGCACGCACCATGGCGTGGAACTCGGCGTCGAGGCCGTCGAACAGCGCCTCCAAGACGCGCCGGCCGTCCGGCCCCAGCACCGAGCCGCCGCCGCCGCCCTCTGCATCCCGCTGCCGCTGCTGCTGCTGCCGCACCTCAGTGCCGTCCGCTCCGTCTGCTGCTTCCTGCTGCTCGCCCCCGCCGTCGTCGCCACTGTCGCCGTCGGGCCCCTCGAAGCGCACCGCCTTGCCCGACGGCGCGCCCTGCGGCCGAGACTCCACGTCAAATGCCTGGTTCGAGTAACGCCTAAAGCGCCAGGCTCGACTGGCAAGGCAGCACGTGCATGCGTGAAGCAAGCCTCATGGCGTGCGCACAATAAAGGCTGCGTCTGCGCCGGCACATCCCGGCCCCTGCCCAGCACTCACACCGGTGACGGCGTCGGCATGCCACTGCGGCCAGCGGAATCAGTTCGGATGGAAGGAAGTTTGCTAGGTTCACTGCACCTCACCAGGTGCCCAGCAACCTTGGAAAACTCACCGAGGCGGCCGAGGACGACAGCTTCAAAGCCGGTGGCTGCAGCACCAACGCAGCCAGATCCTTGTGTAAGATTGCAGCCTCAGACACAGATGTCACACCCAGAGGGACTGGTGCAACGACCCTAAACCCTAAACCTCAACACACCTTGCCGGGCGGCGACGACAGCGTCGGCTGTGGCGGCCTCGGCGCCGCAGCCGCCAGCTGCTCTGGCGTCAGATACAGCTCCATGAACTCTGCAGCAAACTGCGCTTCCTCCAGCATGAGCGGCAGCGCGTGCATCAGGAAGTGCCTGCAAGCCGGGGCAAAGCAGAGAGCTGCAGTCCGCGGTGTAGGAGGCAAACCAGTTTGGAGGTTCACTAAATTGGTTGGACGTAAGCAGTGAACTCTTACCGCTCCAGCATCAGCGGCAGCGCACGCATCATGCCTGCGGACGGGTGCAATTTTGTGTGTGCTGCTGCAGAGAGCTACTTCATGTGAGTGCGAAAGCAAATTGCGCCTGTTTGGGCATGAGATGCAGCAATGCCTTGCCCTTGGTGTGAACACAGGTTGAACAGGTATGAACAAGCCTATCAGCAGGCGGTGCTGCTGACGTTGACTGGTTTTGCCGTCTGGCTGTAAGAGTAAGTTGCGCCGTATGGTTCGAAAGGTTCGAAAGGCCAGTGGGCGGAAGTTTCCTGAGAAGCCATGCACAGGCTGGATGCTGGATGCGAGCTGGCATACGGGCGCTTGGCAAGGTGGCATGGCTGTGGCGGGGGAGGCGTGCACCACAGCCTGACGTCAAGTCAGAGGTGCGGTGCACCATCCCTTCAAGCCCAGCGATGCCTGGCTATACCCCTGTTCATCCAGCCAGTATGGTCAAACTCATACTGGCTGCATTCAGCAAAAGACCAGCAGCAGGGGACGCACCGCCAGGAGTGCAGCGCGGAGCCGGGCCCCAGGCCGGCGGCGGCGGCGGGCGAGCCGCCGGCGCCGCCGCGGCCGCCGGCGCCGGGGCGTCGCCGCCGGTATCCGCGGCGCAGGGAGGCGGCCACGGCATGCAGCTCCCGGCGCAGCAGCGCGTTGAGCGACGCGCAGTATGCCTCCCGCAGCGGCGGCAGCGCGCTCGGCTGGAGCCCTCGCACCACCTGCATTGGGGTTCGGGGTTCACAGTTTGAGTGCGGGTCACCCTGACTCGGCAGACGAGGGGTGCGGGGCCATGCGGTAGGTGGAGGCAGGGCAGCAATCTTCACGCAGCGGCGGCGGCGGCGGCGTTCGGCTGCAGCCGCCGCACCGCTTACGGGGACATGCTGTTGCTCGCATTGCCTGTGGAATGCTGCCGCAGGCAACAGGTCCACGTGGATAGAGCGGGATGCGGCAGAGGGCGAGTCAGCAGCTGACGGCCTCGCACAGTGACGGAAAGCGAACGTAGAGGGACAAAGAGAGGGAGTGGTTGTGTGGAAAGTTTGAAGCTTTTTCCGCACCTGCATGAGCGGCGCCACCAGCTCAGCGCGCGCGCGAATGTCGCCGTGGTCCGGCAGCCGCCCGCCTGCGTCGCAGGAGCCAGGCTGTGGGCATTCTGACGGGCGTCACACACATGACACAAGACGAGTGTGTGATCTGCAACAACTGAAGGCTCCCCACAGACGTTCAGCAGCTCCCTGAGGATGCGGCAGCCCGTCTGCGGTTCTTTTCTGCTCTTGACAGTCACGCGCTCGAACACTTATGCGCTTTGGTGAGAGATCGCACGCCGCACTGCACCCCACCAGCCGCTGCGCCCGTGCTGCATCCGTTGTAGATGAGTCAGGACGTATTGGTGAGGGGGTGTAGAACCGCGGGATCGACTCCGCCAAAGCGCGCTGACATGTTGACCCACTCTCGCTCGCTGAAAGTGCGCAAAGCAAGGCCAGCAACGTTGAAAACCTACACCCGGAAGCATGGGCCTGGGCCCTGTGGGCTGCAGCTGCCCCCTCACACATGGGAGAACAGTGCCGATCACAGCGCCCGGCACTACGGCCCAGTGCGCGCATGAGCCAGTCATGGGTTGCAAAGGTGAAAGTGTCCAGAATGAAGCACCGCCGGACGGCGAGACGCGGTTGAGCGTCGAGTCTGCGATGGCGGCGAACTCTGAAGCCAGAAATGCGCCAACGCGCTGCGTGAAGGTGCCCGTCATCCGCTGCAGCCGCTCGCGCTGCCCGGTGACCGCCGCCATGCCCGCCATCTGTGGCGACAGCTGCCGGCGCGCCTTCTTCGACGCCGCCGGCAGCGAGCTCGGCGCCGTGGGCTGCAGCAGCAAAAGCTTCGTCAGAGACCAGACGTCTGATGCGAAGAGAGAGCCTACACTGTGACAAACCGGCGACACCCCCCTCTCCCCACCCGCACCTTCATATGGAACGACGCAAGACGGCCACCCCCCGCCGTCGCGGCCGCCAGTGGGAATGTCTTGTACAGACTCCAGTGCAAATTCTGAATGGCAGGCATTGCAGGACACTAGTAAAGTGAGTTATGCTGCACCTGCAAGTCGGCCAGTCGCCGCTGCAGCTCCCACCCGGCGTCCGCGAACTGCGGCACGGCGGTGATGTCGCACGCAGCGCGCGCCAGCACCCTCTGCGTGTCCCCACTGAGCTCCAGCGACGCGAGCAGGCCTGGGAAGGATGATTGGTCTGCATCTCAGCTTCAGAGATTTGCAACTTCTACGCTTTGAGGTGATGTGGTAGATGCCTGGAGGACGAACTCTCAGGGTGGATTACCCATTCCTCAGCTTGTGCCTCGGCTGAAGTTATGGTGTGCATCCGTGAGATGCTCCAGCAAATCAGTGCCTGAGCCCTGCGTCGGCCAAATTGGCGAGAAATCTGGCTACCCTCGTGTGGCACCTTCCTCGATGTCGAGAGGCTGCAAGCAAGGCTCTCACAACATGACATCGACTAAAATTATGGTGCCAGATTGCCTGCAGCCTCTGGCATATCAGCAGAAGAAGCCGCAGGAGGGTATCCTATCTCAATTGCATCATGGGGTGCCTCCATCACACTGCATCATAATGCAGCACATGGCAAGGGCTGTTGCAGATATGTGATACCACATACGTGTGATTCTATACTCATTCAACGCTTATTGTTTGACGAGATTCAAAGCCCAACATTGAAACCGGCAGCCAGGGGCAGTTCAGTGCTTGTGCCTCAGGCTGTTGTCGCACACCCTGCCGAATTTGCCAAATCTGTTGATAGTATCCACTCGAGTGTAGCGCAACTTTCATCCATGCAAGCAGCATGGAAAGGTTGCGCAATCTTAAAGCCGTCATGCTTTTGATGCCCACCCCGACGCCGAGCGCACTCAGCTACTTTCACGGCAGTTTCCCAAAGAAACTCAAGGGCGCAGACACCCCCGCTCGCCGTCAGACGGGCGAGCAGCTTGGCAGTTGATTTGCGTCAGCACCTAGGAGTGTTTGTTGTCGATCACTGCAGTCTATGATGGAACACCCTTGTACAGAGAGCCGCGCACCGTCCAGCGACGCCAGCAGCTTGGACGAGTTGCGCGTCTGCAGCTCCAGGCTGTTGTTGCGCGCCTCGATGGCCGCGATGTCCTCCCGCATGTGGCGCAGCTTCACGTCCAGGATGGCCAGCGACTCCTCCAGGTCCTCCAGCAGGCCCTCCGCGTGGGTGACGCTGCCGGCGACGCCCGCCGCCTGGGGGCCGCTCTCCAGGATGGCGTGCACATTGGCCGCCTGTGGTCGTAGAGGACATGTCAGGGAAGACAGGTTGAAGTTAGGCTGTGCTGGAGAGACTCTTCCACGTCGTTCGGTAGGCTCTCCTGCCGGCGACGCCCGCCGCCTGGGGGCTGCTCTCGTGCACCGTGTGCACAATGGCAGCCTGCAGTCAGGGACTGGTCTTTCCGTCAGGCTTGATTGCGCTGCCAGGATTCTTCCAGGTCATCCAGTAAACCATCCCAAGCCGCCCGCTGCCTTGGGGCCACCCTTGTACCGCATGCACCTTGTTTACCCGCCATTGGAAGCTCATTTCAGCGAGCGCGGCAGAAGAGCAAGAAGAGGCATGGTAAGGAATTGTAGTGCTGCCGTCCCACACCCTTAGCTTGTTTGTGTTGGCGTGCCTGGCATGCACCAGCATGTTAGCCCCCAACTGCTTCGCTGACGCCATCCCAGGCGGAGATGGCAGTCCCTTGCCTGGGGTGCTTGTGCTTGTCCAGCTGGGTTTGTCGCCTTGCCAGCGCATGCCAGGAGTCTCTGCCAGTGAAAACAAACCTGGCTTCCAAATTCTGCTGGCGCCCTCGCAACTGGCTGCGCTCGATTGCAGCAGAGTAAGCATGCCCCCAACCTGCCACCCAATGCATATTTGATGCGCAGGAGCGGGGGACTCGTATGGGTTGTCGCGGGACGACCTGCTTGGCTGTCACAGAAAAGGCTCGACAGCAGGACACACACTACATGGCATACGCTTCCAGCCCGACCGCGCAGCAGGTAGGAGACTGCCTCAGCATCGACCCAGGCGGAACGTCCAAGAGCCTTCGGAGTCTGGACGAGACAGAAAGGTGTCAAGACACAGCAGTGTGTGCGGACTAGACTTCTGCACATACCTTGACTTTTCTTTCGTCGTATTTGATTCATTCACCTCGAGGGCGCCGAGCTCGGTGTTGAGGCGCTGCTGGAACTCCTCCACGTCGGAGAAGCCCAGGCTGAACATGTCCAACAGCGACTGCAGGTCGCGGGCCTCCTTCGCAGACACCAGGCCCGGCCCGCCGCGGGCGGTGTGCTCCTGCCCCGCCGCCTCGACGGCGCTCGCCGTTGGGGATGAAACGGCCTCTGCGTGCCAAAGTGGCTGTATTTTATCAGAGCATCTCCAAGGAAGACCAGGACTGTTGCAGCAGCAGCCCGTGGCCACACGCAGTGCAGGCCTCTCCACTGCCTCAGCGGCGACGCCGCCAGGGATACTGAGTTTGTAAGACAGCGGACACGACATTGATCGAGCGCAGCCGCGGAAGTCGTGTGCTCCTGCTCTGCTGCCTCAAGCAAGCCCGCCGCTGACGACACCACCTCTGTGCAACGGGACAAAGTCATGTGGCATCAAGTAGCGTGCAGAAGCACGGGATCCTTCGTCAGGAGGTCGCTGGGTCACACAACAGCAGAGCACGCATATGCATGTTGAAAAACTAGCTCTCTGCTCTGCCGCAGATGCGCTTGCCTCTGGCGGGCACGACAGGCGATACTGGCTAGCAAGTCCCGGATGTGGTCGGCATATCACACAGATGCCAGCAGGCGGACATGTGAAGATAGGATGTGACAAGAATTCCCAGCTCCGATCGGTCCGCATTCCAAGACTGCAGCATCGTGCACACGTAGTAAGCAAATTCACGGTGCTTCATTAAAGGCAGAATGACCCTTTCAGAGTCTGTTCGGGAACGAAACACACACAGATTTTGTACCTTCGACGTCCAGCTCCGACCGGTCGGCGTCCCAGGACTCCACCTCCACGTGGTCGATGCCGCTGATGGTCGGCCGCTGCTGCTCGTGCCGCCTGCCAGAAAAACAAGCAGCTCTCGACTTCTCGAAACTCCGAAAGCACACTGCTTGATGTGCTCCTGTGCATGGGGGCTGAGCTGAACAGTATGATGCAGTCAGCTGAACCAGCTCGAGGTCCAGCACAGCGGGATCTGTGCTGCCCATCACGCCACTGGCCAGCCGGCAGACGCATCATCCTGAAAGCACCCCCCGCTTCATGTGAAAGGACTGGTGCCACGAGTCTCAGCCGGTGAGCAGGCCGTCAGCAGTGCTGGCAACACAGCACCGCCAGTGCGCTTCCAGTACTGCTCCCGATGCAAGCCTTGAGCAAAAAACTCGCAGCAGGGGTCGCCAGCTCATGTGCTGGCCAAGAAAGGCACAGCGCATGCGCTCCATGCGGTGTTGTTGGGACAACGTGGAAAGATTTAAATGCAGACCGCACACGGCTCACGTGCTAAAACAGGTGCAGCACGCGATGAGGGCAAGAGGAATGATACGTAAAACTATTCCCGTTGATGAGGGTGCCCTCAGTGGGCGTCGCCAACTCGTGCATCTTACAGGACCCTCGAGGAAGCAGGAAGCGGCCTCACATGCTGAACAGGTACAGCGCGCGCACGATGAGGGTGCGCTCCGCAGGCGTCGCCACCTCGTGCGTCCAGCGGGTGTCGCCGGAGAAGGCGGTGCTGCTAAACACCAGGTCCAGCTGCTCGCGGCCCTCCGGCAGCGGCTCGACGGCGATCCGTGTCAGATGCGCCATCGGCAGCGACTGCCGCACCTGCGAGTGCACACAAGCACGGGTTTGCGTCAGGGGGTGGCAGCGCTCCACTGGTTGCCAAGGGGTGCGGCCCTTGGGGAGGCGCTCCACTGCAATGCGCGGGAGGTGCGGGCAGGCATGGAGGGAGGGCGGCACTGCTCCACTACATCAGGCGAGCAGCGGCTGTGGCCAAAGGGGCCATGCATGAGTCAGCCTAGTTTTCGCACGGCAGAATTGCGATGCAGATGAGTTGCGCTGTCGGCAGCGAGTTGGGCAGCTGCGGTGCCGGCCAGTGATGCTCGCATCAGCAATAGGCGGCTGCTGTCATCTGAGCGCTGTAGGATGATTGGCCCAACTCCAGTGCAAATTTTGACAGATGCACATGCGCGTGCAAAGGAGAGACACCACCCGGCACACCGTTGGCTCGACGAGGCACCTCCCCGCAGAAGCACACCTGGTATTTGCCGCTGGCGCCGGGCTTGCATGCGTGCAACATGCCGCGGAAGCCCTGCGTGCGGCCGCGCCGCTTGGCAGTGAGGCACAGCATGCGCTCCTTACCCGCCGCCTGTGCGAGCGGAATGCGACAGCATTGGTATCGAGGCGCGTTTGGGAACCCTGCCAAAGACGCTGCAGCAGCCCAGCAACCTGCTGCGGTGAGGACTGCTCAGCACAAATGGCCATGCAGCGGGCAGTGCGCAGGCCATCCCAGCACGCGTGCGGACTTTTGGGTCGAGAACAGACAGCCTCAACCCACGCAAGGGGGTTGCAGATGCAGTCGGTGGTAAGAAGCAGGTAGGCCACCATACCTTGGCCTGCTTGCGGAAGGGAAAGGTCCCGCCTGCCGCCGCGGCTGCCTTGTACACCTGCAAGAAAGCAATGGAAACTTCTAATTGGTGCCGCATCATGCAGCGTCTCTGATCTGACCCGTGTTGCCGGCGAGGTTGAGCCCAGTGGGCTTGCCCAACACCGCGGCGTCAAAGTGGCAACGCAGGACATATTCCCAAGGGAGAGGCGTTTCCCTCGTTGCAAGCTGCAGATCGCACCTTTTGGGCCATAAGCACGCGCTCGTCAGACTGCGCGAACAGCTCCTCCATCTTGTCGACGCTGTCGGACCTGAACCTCTTATCGCCCACTTGGGCCATCTCAGATTCCTCAAAACTAAAAACTATGAACAAGGATGCTCTACCAAGCGCCTTGGAGGCAGCGCCAGCCCAGCGTCAACACGAGCAATCACATCTGATACAAAGTGCAACTGCAAATGCTGCAGTTTGTGCGAGTGTGAGACACCGCCGATATGATCTGGTTTCGGAGTCCGTCTGCTGGGGCTGTGCGACCGAGACTGGCGATCCAGATGCTGCACACCGACAGACTGCTAGCGACATCAATTGAACTTCAAGTGAAATGTGAGAATCTGCAGACTGTTTCACATCTCAAGTGCTTGGGGATGCACAGGAAGTAAATATGACACGCAAGTGCTTCCTGATCACGAATTGTTGCGTGATTCACGAATTTTCTGTTGATATGTGCAGAGCGAGAGTTGCCTTCCTCACATACTATGTGCGCGGCCTGTGCCCCCGACACCTCGCACTGTTACGCCTGACACGATCGGCCGACTACAGCGCAAGTGTCTGCGCCGACAGCGGTTCCGAAAGTAGGCTCCGATACACTGCGCCGTCACTTGACGCCCGCACCTGGCTGAGCCAGGCAGCACAGTCGCTGCGGCACCATGCAGATGCCTTGTAGCCAGACGCTGCAAGCTCCGTCGACGGCGCGGTCCCCATGGAAAGTGGGCACTCGCCTGAACACCTCCCGGCAAGCCCGATCCACACCGTCGCGGAGCGTGTGCAGGTAATCAGGTTCATGCGTTGAGACGTATCCAATGCTTTGCTCAAGCACGTAATATAGCTGCGTCCTAGACATCTCCACTGGCCGATTCGTTTTCATACTGATTGAGACGCCAGTGGCAACGCACCTGCCTGCTTCCCCATAGCCTTCTGTTTCAGCCTGCCCAGCACGCTACCACGGCTTCTTCTGGTTCTTAGAATTGGCAGGCATGATCTGCAAGTGCCACCAGGGACTGCAAGGCGAGGAGCTGGGGCGCCGCCATGCGCAGGAAGTCTGGGCGCTACTTGATGCCATGAATGCTTTTATTCTTCGCCTGTCCACTACGCCGATTAATGGGCCAGCGTTACGCGCAGACCGGTGGCCATTGCGGCGCCGGAGCGGCAGACCTCACCGCCGGAGAGCCCCTCCCCGGGCAGCTACCAGGACGATGGGCGGCCGCCGCCGGTGCCCAAGGGCCTCAACAAGTACAGCCGCACCATCACACAGACCAAAGTGCAGGGCGCGTCGCAGGCGCAGCTCTTCGGCACCGGGCTTCGGGAAGAGGACCTTGACAAGCCGCAGGTGCCGCGAGCACTGCCAAATGACATCAACCTTGTCGGTGTTGCACCCAGGCCCGGGGCCATCAATCGTGCAAACAGCCATTGCACCCACTACAGACTGCCTGCGTCCACATGCTCCGCATCTGGGCGCCGACACCGACGTGCGGCCGTGCGCCCAAGGCGCCGACCCTGGCAGCTGAGAAGCCCTGCCGCGTCCCTGAACCCCTGCAGGTGGGCATCAGCAGCGTGTGGTACGAGGGCAACACCTGCAACATGCACCTCAACGACCTGGCGGCGGAGGTGAAGGCGGGCGTTGTGGACGCCGGCATGGTGGGCTACCGCTTCAACACTGTGGGCGTGTCGGACGCCATCTCTATGGGCACCGACGGCATGAGCTTCAGCCTGCAGAGCCGCGACCTCATCGCGGATAGCATCGAGACCGTCATGGGCGCGCAGTGGTGGGCACGCCCTCTCTGGTGCTGCTCGGTAGCCTTCGTGGGTTGACGTGCAAGAACACGGCGGAGAGTGCTGCAAAGTGCCTGGAGGACCAGCGACGGTTTGTGCGGCATGAGCAGCGTGTACAGGAGTGAGCGACTTGCTTGGAGCAGGCGTGCTCACCGCCAGGGCGGCTGGCTGCCCTTCCCCGTGCATAGGCTTCCTGGATTCGGAAGCACGTTCCCGACCAGACCCCCTGCTGCCGCAGGTACGACGCCAATGTGTCGCTCCCCGGGTGCGACAAGAACATGCCAGGCTGCCTGATCGCAATGGCGCGTCTCAACCGGCCGTCCATCATGGTGTACGGCGGCACCATCCGGCCCGGGTACAGCAGCCTGACTGGCGAGCCGCTGGACATCGTGTCAGCCTTCCAGTCTTACGGTGAGCGGGGCTGTTGGAAGGGCGTTGGACATTGGATCATGGTGTATGGCGGGACCATCTGGCCGGGGAGCAGCAGCCCGGTGAGCCGCTGGACGTTGTGTCCACGTTCCAGGGACCGGATCCTGCGGCTGGGTTCACTTCCGGAGATTCTGGCTTTGGGTATGGTGTAGCAGGAGCGCAGCTCGGGGAACGACGGCTGCTGCATTGACTGACGAGGAGGTCTGCACGGAGATGCACCATTGGTGTGATATGGTGCATGGCATGTGATGCAAGTGCTGCGAGCCGCTGCCAGCTTTAAGACGCTGCCTTTGCATTCCTGCTCCACTGGCGTGTCCTGCGGCCTTGCCTCCATGAAGGGCCTCCTGTGCCAGGCGACCAGCTGGCAGCTGTTTTGGCACCTGGGCTCTGCCTCTGACCAACAACTCCCAGCGCTGCAGCCGCACTCGACCCCGAACCTCAGCATGGAGGCCACCCTGCAGCGGGCCTGTTCGCTGAAAGGTCGCGTCGGATGCGGTGCACGATGCATGCCGAAAGTTGAGGGCTTGCGTCCCAATGGTTTTCAGATGTTGCGCACAGGCCAGCCGTCAGTGAGACTCTGAGTGCGAAGCAGCGTCTTTGACGCACGATATGTGCCTTGAAACCCAGCCAAAGCCACACATATTCCATGCAACTCGCAGGCCAGTACGCAGCAGGACTCTTCACGGAGGAGCAGCGCATTGATGTGGTGCGCAATGCGTGCCCTGGCGCCGGCGCGTGCGGAGGCATGTACACCGCAAACACCATGGCGTCTGCGATAGAGGCGCTGGGCATGAGCCTGCCCTACAGCAGCAGCGTCCCTGCGGAGGACCCGCTCAAGCTCGTGGAGTGCCGCCGCGCTGGCAGGTGGGACATCCTGCTGCCTCTCGGGAACCGAGCATGCGGCCAGAGATGGCGGCCCAGTCTCACTTTATCCGTCAGGACGCAGCCTCATTTCGATAGCCGATGCGCGGGGCACGAGCCTGCCCGACGGCGGCAGTGTGCCTGCCGAGGACCATTGGTCAGCAGCCGGCGCTTTGCCAGCTGCAGCTCAACGCCTAATATCCTTTTCCAAGCCACCCAGCGAGTCGTCAGGGGTGTGGGGGCCAGGCACGACGCGATGGCGCTAGCCTTGCAAGCGTCCGTTTCCCCGTGGCGCAGCGCGGTGCTGGAGCTGCTGAAGGCGGACATCAAGCCGCGCGACATCATGACGCGGCCGGCGTTCGAGAACGCCGTCGTGACTGTCATGGCGCTGGGCGGCTCCACCAATGCGGTGCTGCACCTGCTGGCCATGGCGCGATCGGCGGGCGTGGAGCTGAGCATTGATGACTTTCAAACAATATCGGACCGCGTGCCGTTCATCGCGGACCTGAAGCCGTCGGGACGCTACGTCATGGAGGATGTGCACAAGGTGCGCAGCTCAGGGTTTAGGTTTACACCCCGTGCTGGAGTGGTTGGGGGAGTCATGCTTCGGTCATCGGGGAACTGAAGCCGTCGGGGCGCTACGTCATGGAGACGTGCACAAGGTGCACGGAGGGCGGTTTCAGGGTTCAGGGTTTTGAGCTCCACAGCCCTGTGCTGAAGGTGTGGGAGGTTTGTGATGCACTCATTGCGGGCCGGGCGCTATCCTGGGGCTGCGTCATGAGGATGTGCATTGCACAAGGTTGCGCTGCGGCCTGCCCTGTGCCGACAACCTCAAAGAGCCTTGTGGGGTGGCTTCTGCATAGTGCAGGGTTTCTGCATAGATTGTATTGAGCGGCATCGAGCTCGTCTGATGCGAGTTGATGCTGACATGTCCTATTGCGTGTTTCTCTGGACGGCATGCCAGCTGCGCTGGAATACTTGCTGAGATGGTGCCTGCCACTGGTCTAACCTATCCAACACTTCCCAGCGCAATCGGGAGGGCACGCAACAGACCTTGCCCTTCGTTTCAATGGCAGCTCTGTTACGGGATCTCCTTGTGATACCGTCCCGCAGCCGGCCGGCGGGCCGGCGCCTCTGAAGGGTTCTTTAGCTATTGCCACATGTGACTCCCTAATCCTGCAGGTCGGCGGCGTGCCGGCGGTGCTGAAGCTGCTCCTGAAGGAGGGCCTCATCGACGGGAGCTGCCTCACCGTCACGGGTGGGCATCCTGCGTCCACATATTCTTTTGGAACCTGAACAGTACATAGGCCGCGCCGCCTTTGCACAGCTCCAGCCTTCTTGCTCCTGATGCTCATGGTGCGGCACCCCATCACCCACTCATCCATTGCAGAGGCCGGAGCACGGGCGGAATCAAAATGGTGTGTGCAGACAGTTGGGCTGCTGGTCCTGGCTATCGTGCGCTGCACACGCCTGATCTGGTGGAGCCCCTGGCATTCTTCCTAGTGCAGCGCCCGTATCAACCCCTGCAGATCATCTGTGAAGTTCCTTTCATGCTTCTGCACACAAGAGGACCGCTACGATCTGGAGGTGCTGCTGGAGGCGCTGCCGGGGGTCTGGAGGACGGGCAGCAGGCCATCCTCTTGGGCAGTGCATGGACTTCTGTTTGAGCGTTCCTGTTGCCGAGACTGCAGGCAAGAGCATGGCGGCAATCCTGGAGCAGCTGCCCGGGCTGAAGGACGGACAGCAGGCTTTCCCCTGGACAGCGCATGAACCACATCTGTCAGCACGTTCCTGTTGCCGAATTTGCAGGCAAGACCATGGCGGAGAACCTGGAGCAGCTGCCCGGGCTGAAGGAGGGGCAGCAGGTCATCATGCCGGTGGACCAGCCCATCAAGGCCACCGGCCACATCCAGGTGGGAGTGCACAGACGCCGCTGTCACCCAGGAGGAGCCAGGGTTTTCCTAGGGAACACTGCCCGGTGCTGAGGAAAGGGGGGCAGCAGGTCCCGATGCCGGTGGACAGCCCCCTTACCGACACCTGTGGAGGGCACATGCTAGACATCATGCCACAGGTGACTTGTTCGAAATAGACATTGAGAGACTGAAATGAAGCGCAGCCCTGCCATGCACTCCCAGCGGCACCTCCGGTGCGTGTGGCAAGCTGCAGAGCCCAGCTCATTTGGAGCCCTGCCTTGCAGTCGTGATACGAGGTGGTGTGGCTGCAGTAGCCGGGAAGCTGGGTGGCTCATCAGCCTGTGCAGACCTCTGCATTGGCACTCTGGCTGCCACAACCGCGGCCGCACAAGCCTTGAGCACCACACAGAGTTCTGGAGCGGGCCCTCTACGTAAAACATGTGACTTACCAGCGTACTGCCCCGCCGCAGATCCTGTACGGCAACCTGGCGCCGGAGGGCTCCGTCGCCAAGATCACCGGCAAGGAGGGGCTGCGCTTCCGAGGCCCCGCCCGCTGCTTTGACTCCGAAGAGGACATGCTGGCCGTCGTGGCGGAGGACCCGCAGCAGCTCAAGGTGGGACGAGGGATCATGTCTTTGTAACTCTCATGGATCAGAACACAGCCTTGTCGTGTGCCTCACAGCAGCTGACCGCTGGGCCGGAAGCCTGCAGCAGCTTGAGGTGCGGAATTTCAAGCCTGGGACACTATCGGCAAGCTGTGCCCTGTTCCTGCCATGCTGCCAGCAGCCGCGTGCCCGGAGTGAGGGCCTACACTTGCAGCTTGGCCGGCATTCGCCTCTGTGGACAGTTGCTGCACGTCGGGTTCGAGGCTGCCCCAATCGGAGGCCGTCGTGATCGTCATCGGCTACGAGGGCTTCAAAGGCCGGCTCGGCATGCCGGAGATGCTGCATCGAGGGCCTGCTAAACCTTGTAAATATTACAAAACCATTTGGTCCCAGTCCCGTAGGGCGCCGTCATCGTCGCCGCCACACGGGCCTCGAGGGCGGCCGCCAGCTTGCCGAAACGGCTTTACATTTCTTAATTTTAGAAAGTGTGTCACCATCAGGCGCACAGACAGCTAGCGAGTTTGGTAAAGCTGCAGTGGGGCATGACGACTCCCTTCTCCTCAATCGCAGGGCACTGTGATCGTCATCCGCTACGAGGGCCCTAAAGGCGGCCCCGGCATGCCGGAGATGCTGACGCCGACGTCTGCCATCATGGGCGCCGGCCTCGGCAAGGAGTGCGCGCTGATCACTGACGGCCGCTTCTCCGGCGGCTCCCACGGCTTCGTCATCGGCCATGTGGCGCCGGAGGCGCAGGAGGGCGGCGCCATCGCGCTGGTGCGTCCCTTGGTTCAATTCGTACCATTCGAGTATCTTCCAGTATCTGCCAGTGTTTTCCAATTTTTGTCTGTCATAATTGCCACGTGGCGCCGGAGCCGCAGGAAGGGGGCGCCATTGCGGTCGTGCATAGTCTTGGTTTTTGGAATGTCAACTGTTCCTGAAAACATGCTCTCGAAGCATGCGAGCTGCCTGATGGGACTGGATGGCTGCAGCATGCGGGGTCAATCCGCAGTGCCCTTTGCCACAGGCCATGCACAGCAGCATGCGCGGCTGCCGTCAGAGCGCCTGCTGGCATGGTTGGTGAAGGGGCTCTATCATCTCTGACATCCAGATCACCTTCAGCCTCCTGACGTGTGCACTCCGGCCGCATGCCGCAGGTGCAGGACGGCGACATGGTGGACATCGATGTCGGCAAGAAGGCGATGACGCTGGAAGTGGAGGAAGCGGAGCTGGCTGCACGGCAGGAGGCGTGGACCGCGCCGCCGCTCAAGGCGACAGCCGGGACGCTGTACAAGTACTGCAAACTGGTGTCATCGGCATCGCAAGGCTGCGTCACCGACGCCTGATGCGGAACCTGGTATTAGTTTTGCAACAGCCGCCGGCCCGGTAGCGGCCGTGGCGCGGAGGCCACTGCGCCGTGTGCACGGGGATCACGATCAGTCAACATGTCGAGGTAGATCAGTCGCTTCGCGTGCATGGGGTCTGCGCACATCGGCGTTTGCAGAGAGGCTGCTCATCATGCAGCGCGGGCGCCGCTACTATAGCGCGAAGAACCAGGTCGAGGCGCGGGGGGGTGAGTGTGAAATGGAGTGCATAGATAGTGTCGGGTACTACGAATGCGAACAGCTGCAGTTGGAAGGTTTTCAAGCCTCTTGCAGAACTTTGACGAACTGCTCAGCCAGACTCGCCATTCGCGCAATCAATGGCCGCACGGCAAGAGTTGATAGCAGGCTGGCACTTCTGGAAGGTATCAGCCTGTCCTCCCACCAGCCTGTCGCATCAGCCAGGCTGGAGTGACGGACGTACAGATTTGCCTCGACAACCCTTGGATGCATGGTGCAACCAGTCGCATGCACCACAGGGCACTTCTGACAACCTGCGGAGCCACTCAACCACTTCTCAACTGCGTCCCAAACTGTTTGCCGCGGCGCGCTGGTGTGCATTCGATCTTCTTCCGGCAAGCAACAAGGGCATCCCAGCTTTCCGGAACGAAGTGGATCAGCGCGGCACTTCTGTAGGTCCTGCACCAGCTGCCATACTCGCAAACGAATCACTGGCGAGGCTCACACCGCTTGTGACGTCAACATCCTGCGCGAGGGCGCTGCCCAGGTGACCCAGTGCGTGCAGGTCCTTCCCAAGAACGTCCTTCGCAACACGCTGCGTGGTTTCTGATGTGAGGTTCTGCAAAATACATCGGGAGTCACACCTTTTCCATCAATCAGAATTCGTCTGCCTACGCTCGTGCTTACATCTAATTTGGGCGTCCCCATAGCGGCGCACGCAAAAACTGAGCATGTCGAGTATGCTGAACGGCATGTATCCCCTGAAAGTTGCTTTTAGGCTGGATGAGGAACATGAATCTGGCCCCAGGTGCCGTAGTGATGTCGGTGGTCGCGCCCGCCGGCCACGACATGCTCTACGGGCTTCCCAATGCCGCAGCCACGGCGCCAGCGGAAAGCGGCGTTGCCGAGGCGCTGCTCATGCTACACAGTTCCTCCTCAGGCTCCTCGTCCGACTCCTCGGCCAGCAGCAGCTCAGCCAGCAGCGGCTCAGCCGATGCAAGTAGCGGCACGGGCAGCGCCACCAGCAGCGGCACGAGCAGCGGCATGAGCGACGACCCCACCCGCAGCACCAGCCGAAACACAAGCAGCAGCGACGCCAGCGACAGCAGCGCCACATCGGCGGCGACGCCGCAGAGGCGGCGGCGGGCCGGCAGCGCAGCTGCGGCGTACGATTCTGAAGCAGCAGCGGGCGATGCTGCAGCGGCGCTACCCCAGCGCGGCGGCCGGGACCGCGGCAGCGCCTGGCCCGACGCGCAACAGGCGCCCCCGCCAGCGCTGGATGCATTCGTGCTGAGCTGGATCAGCATCGGGCTGATCGTCACATGTGTCATCCTACTGATTGTCTGCGTTTTCCAGGTAAAATCCTCGGGACCACTGACACTGGAACCCTGAAATGCTGACATGGCACATGGCTCTTCCCAGTGACAGCATGCCTCCGCCCGCTCACACGAATGCCCAGGGTGTCGATGCAGCAGCGCCAGCGGCAACTACCCTCAAGGGCTTGGAGGTCTTTACGCTTACGACTCCATCGCTGCTGCTTTACGCCCCGCATGTCGCGAGGACCACCAACCAGCAGATGTCTCAACCCCTGAAAATGCCATACGCAGATGGGATCCGGGGGGTTGCAGCCCGAGGCACTGACTCGCAGCACAGCCATCCGCCACCAGCCGTCGTCAATGCCTTTGAGCTCGGCCGCAAGTCAGGCTTCCAATTGCAGCGGCGGCGGCGACGGCGGCGGCGGCGACGGCACCAGTGGCGTCAGCCGCGGCAATGCTGCAGTCTGGTCTGGGGCCAATGCCGGCGGCAGTAGCACCTACGGGTCCGCCGGCAGCCAGCCGGGCATGGGCTTGGTCCGCAGCATCTTGCAGTGGCGGCCCGGGGCGTCACTGATGTTGCATCTCAGTGGCGGTGCTGGCCAATCAGAAGCGGCTGTTGCTGGCTTTGGAACTGCAATGGGCGGCGTCGGCGGTGGCCCCGGCGGGCAGGCCTGCCGTGGCGGCATCGACGGCGGTGGCGGTGGCGGCAACGGCGACAACGGCGGTGGCGGCAACGGGGGCGGCCCAAGCGACATCGAACTATCCATCTATCATCTTCATCATCTTTATGAGGACCTGCAGCAAAACATACAGACCCTGCAGGTCCGCGCTGGCCCTCCATGAGATCCATCAGCAAACCCAACTTAGCCTCCAGTCTTCGTGAGGC
This sequence comes from Deuterostichococcus epilithicus, assembly GCA_033439295.1. Lineage (NCBI taxonomy): Eukaryota > Viridiplantae > Chlorophyta > Trebouxiophyceae > Prasiolales > Stichococcaceae > Deuterostichococcus > Deuterostichococcus epilithicus. Next base: position 87,064 of record JAVTLE010000004.1, on the reverse strand, counting down.
AGCAACTCCAGACACCCAAGACCGACAACTGTCAGCCTTGTGAGAGGCCAGGCGCGTGCACTGAAGGGTGTCTTCGTGAGGCCTTCTTCTTTTGTTGAATGCGTGCGGCGCTTGCATCGAAGGCCGGGGCAGCAAAAACGCTGGCGGCGGTTAAAGCTCTTCAAGAGGATGTGGCTACTGTGCGGGAGCGGACGGAAGGCCTAGTCTCCAGCGGCGGCGCTGTGCAGGTGAGCTGTGGGCCGTACCTTGCAGTCGCAGCATTCAAGTCCAGCTTCCACTGTCACGGTAGCTGTCACGCCGTGAGTGACACAAGTCGGCGGCGCCAGCTGAAGAGGGCAGTGAAGCATGTATCAGGTGCAGCGAAACATTAGGGTCCTCCGCAGGCGCTTGCAGTCATTCGTCTCAATGCTCGAGCATGTGGTATCATCCTGCAGTGCTGCATGCGGCACCTCGCGGTAGAGCTAGGTTGCTGCTCCGCATGATCTAGGCAGCCAGTGCTGGATTCTTTGGTAAATGTGCATTTTGTCTTTCAGCTCGGCGCGTGCAGCAGTCACGCCCCACTGAGCGCTGACGTTATCAACTAGACAGTCTATATGCGCTGGTCCCGCAGGCAAGAACGCCGGAGCAAGATATGGAGATGTTGCACGCCCTGGACGGCATTGCCGTGACGCTGGACGCCATGCTTGCCGCCAACAAGGGCCGCTAGCGGGGGCGGCTTGCAACCAAATATGGCACCCCGGACCAGGAAGGTCAGAACGATGCCAGTGCTGAAACCTGCGCTGCAGTCTTCTCATGGTGCTGGACTGAACAACAGCCATGCGCCTCAGTGACATTCGCATGCCTGAGCTGCAGTCATCTGCCAGAACCCCCTGGATGATGGGCTGCCCAGCTCTGGAGCCCTCCCGAGCTGAAACTGCCTCTGCACCACCACAGATGCCCGACGTATTCTGCTGCTCGTGGGAGGAAGATGCTGTAGCTGGGCCTATGCTGGGCCTACGGTGTGGTGTTGGCCAAGCTGCGGAGCGGAGGCGGTGCTGCTGACCGCGGCGGCATATGCTGCATCGATTGGTCAGCAGCAGTGTGTGTACTGCTGCTCAGTATTTGGCAAGGCATTATATATAGATCTGAACCTTCGTAGCCGATCAAGCCGCCTGGGAGCGTCCACTGGCCCCAGTAAGAAGCAATGCGGCTGAGGCTTGGTGCGGAAGCGGCGTCATGAATGATCAAGCAGGGAAGTATTGCGGCAATGCTTGTGCAGTTCTGCCAGCACACGACTGGATCTCGATATAGCGTCCTAATACATTGTACAGTGCATTTGGCAGCCGTTTACAAACTCAGGTCGTGTCTGCATGCGAGTCATTGATCACCTTTGGTGGCGCAGCATCTGTGTGTACAAAGCTGGTGTTCGCGCAGAGGTATAGCCTGTAGATCTGCGAATATATAGGTATCTAAATTGCAGCTTGTAGATCTGCATGTATCATTCATCTGCCAGTCCAGAGTTGGGGCTGCCGTTCTGAACTTCATGAGACGTTGCTGGTTGTCTCCATCATTCAGAGGCCGAAGCCTTCACATACTTTTTGGTATCTGTCTCTAGGCTGCTGAGTGTGTCAAGTCTCTCCACTTTCCATCGAGGCTGGATGTTCTGCCGGCATGTTGGTCAGCAGAAGGCAAATGGAGAGCGCCACAACGGATTGCGGCAACAGCCAACAGCTACCAGCAGCTGCAACTACCAGCAGCTGGAATCCTAGCAATTATGGCGTTAGCCTAAGCGTCAGACGGCCGTGGTCGCCGCCGCTGCCGGCTGCCGCTGGCCAAACAGGTTAGAAAACAGCGCCGCGCCAACACTGCCGCCGATCTCGCCGCCGGCCCCGCCGCCGCCGCCGCCGCCCTCTATGGGCGTCATGAAGTTGACAAGCTTCTCGTGCGCGTGGAAGCGCAGCTTGCGGCCCTTGGATGCGCGGCGGTCCACTGCCTTGCGTCTCTTGGGGCCCTGCAGGCAACACGTGCGCGGTGGTCAACGCTTTACGGATGGTACAATTCTGGTCAGTAGCTGATACAGTATGCGAAACTCGCAAATGCGATGTGAGCTGCCTGGTCAACGTCAGGCTCCTGAGCAACCCCTCAGCGCGTTTTACGAGGGTACACCGTCAGTGCAACCCTATGCTTGGTGCAGTTTGCAGCGAAGACCCAGGTCCGCATGTGGGTTCAGCCTTGCACGCCCGTTGCAGCGCGTGACCGGCATCCAGAGCTTGTCGTGCTCTCGTTTCAAAAGAGGCAAGCAGTCCTTGTGGCCAGGGAATGCAGACCACAGAGATAAGCTCACCCGCTGCAGGCCAAGCCGGCGCCGGTCGCATCGTCCAGAAACCACTTGACTGCTCATTCTGGAAGCCCGGACGAATAGCTTTGCAGAAGGAACAGTTTGGCTTGGAAAACAGGCAAAGACTGACCCGCTGCAGCGCCAGACCGGCACCCGGCGCGGCCGCATCCAGAAATTCCTTCAGCAGCTGCTCGTACAGGTCGGCGTCGTCGTACGTATCCGGCAGCCGCTCCTGGCCACCTGCAGTGCCGGCGTCGGCGGCCGCGCAGCTGAGCAGGTCGGCGTCAGCGGGAGCCGTGGCGTCACCGGTACGCAGCTCACACAGCACCGGCTTCGCGCCCGCCCTGCGCACGACCATAATGACGCATACCTGAGCATCGGCAATCCGCATCCATGCAGGATACATGCACACGCACGCCGGACATGTGCGGCATGCTGCCTTTGAGCAGGCAGGCCGCCCAAGAGCAGGGCGCCAGCTTCGTGTTCGACCTTGCACGGCCATGCGTGCCGGCACCGGCTGGCGCCGGCAGCAGCGTCGCGCGCTGAGCCGGCAAGGCCATGCTGCCACTTGCAGTTTGCAGGCGATCAGAGTCGAGACACTCAGTCACACCCAGTCATGCCGGCACCGCCCACCTGGGCAGCTGCGAGCGGGTGGCGAGGCGGCCGGGCGCCGCCAGCGCCGCCGCCACCTGTGCGGACAGCGGCTGCGCCAGCGCCTTCAGCCCCGGCGGGATCGSGGCGGCGCCGCCGCCCAGCAGCGCCCGCCGGTGCCAGCGGTCCAGCGACGCGTCGCGGTAGGGGGCCCACGCGGCGGAGCCCGCCTCAATGCGGCGCCAGGCGCCCGCCGCCGCCTGCGGCACGACGGATGATCCCTCGCTCGCCAGGGAACTGCGCCGACGCTCAGGCGCACCTCCTCTGTATCATTTGATACTGTGGCTGCCCTGCCAGGTTCCTGTGGCAGGGCAGCTGCCACAGGCACTGTGGCAGGTACCATGGCAGGACAGCTGCTGCCAGTGGCCGCAGCGGGAACCAAAGCCTTCTTCGCTGGGTGACCAACAGGTGACGCCTACTCGCGACGGACAGGTGTGGCGGGAGCATGAGCAGGAGTGACCAGTGATAGCGCAAATGAAACCCTAAACCTTTCAATGCCCCTGGAGCAAGCTCGCCTCCACGTGCTCTCACCTCGCTGTGGTGAGTTGCCTCGTCCTCCTCGGTGCGCATCCGCTTCCTGCTGCCGACCGCCTCCATCTCTGCTTCCGCACTGCCCCTCCCGGAAGCATCGCCGGCCGCCGCCCCCGCTGCCTCGCCGATCGCGGGGTTCTGTTCGATCAGCGCCGCCTGCAGCGCCAGCAGGTCGTCCAGCGCCGCGACTGCGGCCGCCGACACGGCGGCAAAGCTAGCTGCCAGCGGCTGTGAGGCCGCCGCGGCGGCTGCATGTGCCTGTGGGTTGGTGCATGAGGCTGAGTCGGAAGATGGCGCAAACGCCACTGCGTCAGCTGCTCAGCCACATCAGCAGTGTCACTCTACACATGTCGCCAGATGGAACGGCTGCAGCCTTTGGGACACGTAGCTACAGCAGAGACCCACCTCCGGCCCGGGCAGCCGGTGCGCGGCGAGCACCGCCTTCTGCGCCCGGATGCGCGCCTCAAGTGCCCGCTCCCACAGGCGCCGCTGCCGGCCGGCGGCGGCCCCCTCCGCGCCTCCGCCGCAGCCTTTTCCGCCAGCCCGCCGGCCGCCGCCGCGTCCGCCGCGGCCACGGCGTCAAACTCCCTTTCCAGCTCGTCCAGCTCCCCGTCTGCGCAAGAGAGCCGTCATCATTCGATGTCGGGATGCGATGGCAGGCCTGATCAGATGTCCAGCGGAATGTGCCATGCACAACCATGGCGCCATAGAGCCCCTCTCCTGCCGCAGCTGTGCAGGCGCAACGGCGACACGGCGCTGACACTGCCCAAACATGCCTGGCCAGCAACGGATCAGGCCGGCTGCTGAGGGATGCTGGATTTCAACAGCGCACTGCATAGATTCGTCCCAAAGTCGGCTCTGTCGCCATCTTGCAGACAGCAATGCGCACGCCCACCTGATTCCTGTGAGCCGTCCGCCATGCCCTCGTCCTCGGCAGGTGGGCCCGTGCCATTCATTGCAGCACCCTCCCCCCGCCCTGCGGTGTCTGGTTCAGCCGCTGCTGCCGCGCTGACGCCCGCCATGAGATGCGCCACCGCCGCATCGTCCCGGGCAGCCGCCGCATCCTCTTCCAGAGCATCACCGTCGTCTGACGACTCTCCCGCATCCGTGCCGTTTCTCCCGTGCTCCGCTGAGTCGTCCGATCCTGCCTCCGAGGCGTCGGATTCCTCCTCTGCGTCGCTGGCGCCGATGAGCGGTGCGTCTGCGCCCGACGACTCCGCGTCCGAGTCCCTGCGGCAGCAGCCATTTGTGTGCAGGTGAGTCTGCGGTTAGCGTGACCATATGCTGTTTGCCGGAATGAGACCGCCAGCCTGTGCTGCGTCAGCACCACCCCAGAGCTCCTGCGGTAACACGCGAGGCGGACATCAGGCAAGTCCAAACATGGTCTCAGACGGTCAGCGCTCTGCTGTCTGCACCTGCTCTGCTGTGCAAACTTTGCAAATGAGAAATATTACGGCTGCAAGCAAAACAGCGTGTTCAAGTCGGCTTGCCTGTCTGCACCCAGGCCCAGGGGATCCGCCTCCTCACTGCCGCCAAATGCCGCGGCGGCTGAGGTGCGTCGCCCGGCATACTCCTCGCCCATGTCCCCGATGTCGCCCCGAATCCGGCTGCAAAAGGGAACATCGCGCTGACTTGGCAACACGGGCTGCAGGTTGCGTGGCGCCTCCAGATATACGAGGCCAGCGCACTGCATGCGCCGTGGCCTCTTGGCATGCACGCACGCCGACATGCCTGCCGTCAGAGCTCATGCGCTGCGAGGCGGTCTCCTGGCAGACTGTAGCGCGCCGGAGCGGCATGCGTTGGCTGCTGCATGCGCCGGCATGCTCACCGGGTGGAAGGGCGTGCGTCGTGAGCGTCCGCCTCCTCATCACTCTCGAGCAGCGTCGGGCCGCCGCCAAACGCATCGTCCTCTGGGTCTAGGTCTAAAAGCACGCACACGCAGCTCAGAAATCCCATCGGTTAAGCAGCGATGTGCCGGCTTGTGAAGGACGAAGATAGGGGCGTCCCCGCTTCCGCACAGCCGCCGCTGCGGGCGGGGCCGCTGGCGCGGCGCAGCGGGAACGCAGCTTGAGCCTTTGTGGTGTCCCACATACTTCTGAATCATTGGCCAGACTTTCCTGCCGGGCCATGCGCATCGTGGACTTGTGCAGTGCTCACGAAATGTGCTCAACAGTTCTGAAATATGCACCTGGTGCCGGGCCAGTCGTGGCCAGTTCGGCCAGCTCCTCGGCCAGCGTGCGTCTCGGCATGCCGAACAGATAGATCGAACGCAATCAAGTTGGGCTTTTGCTATCTGTGCTTGCGCTGAGATTTTTTGACACCACAATATAGAGTGCAGGCGGACTTGCCAACTGCCGCGCTGTCGAGACACCGGAATAGGTCTGATGCGCCTGAAACTGACGATAGCAGCTGTGAAGTAGAACAGCATGAATTTTGCAGCCGGCACACTGCGCCAGGAGGGGCAGCAAAACCCCGAGCCTTAGGTAACGAACGCTGCACAAACGAAGCCACAATGAAATGTACGCGCCAGGTTTGCTGTACAATACTTGCCCCTTCCATCCGCTGCACATCCCATGCTGTGAACACGCAAGCGACGGCACCGCCTCGCCACGCTGGGATGATACGGTGTCAGTGCCCTAGGCAATATATCGACAGCGTTCCAGCGTACGGGCGTCCGTGTCAGACCTATTTGCCGCTTCAGATTGCTGCAGGCGATAGCACATACGAGCTGACGAGCTGACCCAGCTCACCTCGGCCTCGGAGCGTCCCAACAAGCTTCGGTCTTAAGCTGCCGGTTCCAGCCCTGCTTCGCGACACTCCTTGCCTGAGCCCGACCGAGGGTGTACTATGGAGGCGGACGCCACGCGTAACGCTAGCTTTTGCACGCTGGAGCATGCCACCCTCGGCCACCGAATCGACAACCCAGGTGTTTTTGCGTGCTTGCCTCTTGCAGTGCTCTAGGCTGTGGCTCGCAGGGGCTCATCTTCGAATTCGTGAACACATCATGCGAATGCGGCACAGGTCGGCCGTGCAGTAATGCTCGGAAAGTGCCGCTCACTCGTGGATGCATGGGCGCACACCTGCGGAGTGCATCGTTGCACACCTAGGAGCTTGCCACCTCAAACCGTGGGATGCACCCCTGTGGTCGAGCTGCTTGCGCGCAACGTCCGTTGCAAGCGCACACCAGCCCGTGCCTGGGGCGTCCTCGATGACCCGCGCCGCCGCCACGTGGCGACCCCTTGACGCTGCGCTCCTCGTTCCCCGCGCAGATGACTACAACTGGTGCCCCGTGGAGCACCGGCCGTGGGATGTGCTGCTGTTTGCGGGCATCGCCACCGTCATCGCGTGCCTGTCGCAGGGTGCCTACTCCTCCCTCATCGTGCTGGCAGCAGGTGAGCGGAGGCCCGCCATTCTCCCTTGAACTGGGAAACCAAAAGTCGGGCCTCTGGTTGGGTGTGTTGCGCTGCTGCAGACACGCCAGGTCAGGGCTGGGAAAGCCGAGCATGGCTGCTGCGACCAGGGGCGAGCCCGGGAACGCACACTGGCAAAGGAGGTCATGTGGCCGCGGTTGCGCACCGATTTACAGGAACTGGGCCTGCAACCGCTTGTGTGCTCGTGCAACCTGCGGGAAGTCCGCACCACAGAGCCAGCTCGATGCCATAGCTTCGCAAACATATGTAAAAGAAGGTAGCAACCTCTGCGCACCCGTCCGACACGTGGGATGAAATCTGTGACGCAACATGCAATACGAATATGACACCCCAGAACACAACGCGCACAGGCGGCTTGCTCATGGGCTTCGTGTACCCATTCAACCTACGGGAGATTGGCAATGGCGTCGCGCTCTGGCTGGGCATCGAGCCGTACGAGCTGTTCTTCTACATCTTCCTGCCACCGCTGCTGCTGGACGCAGCGCTCAAAATTGATTGGTACATCTTCAAAAAGGTGGGCGCTCGGACCTGCTGGTTCTGACCAGTGGCTGGAGTCACGAGAGGCATCCCTCGACCGGCCCGCCAAGCAGACCTCTTACAGGGAGCGTGGCGGAGTTCATCAGCTCGATGAGTGGCCGCAGCGGGAGAGAAGTTGTGTAAGTGTCATTACACTGGATAGCTGTCAGGAGCCTCATTGAGGCTGGCCTGTCGGCGCACAGCCCTGGCATGGGCGACTAGTCCTTGCAGCCCTCGGCGCTTCGGCACCTGCATGGTGGCGCACCATAGCGGCTCTGCCTCATTGTTGTTGCTGCTCCGAGACTGAGCTGCCACCCACAAATGGCGGCCGCTTCCACTGCGGCCTCTGAGAGCCCCTCAGCGGCGTTTGCATCATGCCTCCGCCAGCACGTGTGGACTCTTTTGGAGGCTCCCGCTTGACCTCAAGACCCGCTGACCAGCTGCTGCCTGCGACCTCGCAGATGGCGCTGAACGTGATAACGCTGGCCTTCCTGGTGGTGCTGGGCACGTGCGCCCTGCTCATCCCCGTCATGCTGTACGTCTTCTGGCTCAAGCCGTCGGGGTGGCAGTGGTACGATGCCGCGCTGTTCGGCTCCATGATCGCGTCCACCGACGCCGTCGCCATCGTCGCGGTGCTTAAGAAGAGTGAGTGCAAAAACACAGAGAACAAGGAGAGTCCCCTGCCCTTATGTGGCGGCTGCGCAGTGCTTGACCTGCGCTTGATGCTGTGCGCGCTGGAAATAGCCCCCCGTTTCATTCTCGCCAGACGCTGGTGCCCACTTTGCTGCTGAAACATGCCTTGCAAAGTAGTCTGAAACACAAATGGTCTCCTGGACAGGCGGCGGCCCGGAGCGGCTGCGCATCCTGCTGGAGGGGGAGTCGCTGCTCAACGACGCAACGTCCATCACCCTGTTCACCATCTTCATCGAATTTGTGATCGCCGCCGCGGAGGGGCACCCCGACATGGACGGCGCGGGCCACATCATCGGCACCATCATCAAGAAGATGATCTGGTTGGCCGTGGGTGCGCATCAATGAATCAGGAAGTCGCAAGCTGCCGCGGTGTCAGCTCTGTCAGAAACCCCTCGCCACTGGATTGGCCGGGGGCCTGGTGCACCCGTCTTCCTCGACATGTCGGGGCCGCTCCCTCCCCAGGGCCCGCGGGCGCCCATCAGGTAGCCTGATTTGAGAGCAGCTGCCTATGTCAGGCACGACCGGCGAGTGCTCCCGCACCCACGCGCTGCAGGCGGCGGCCTCATAGGGCTCGGGTACGGCGTGGCGACGCGCCTCATCCTGCGGTTCCTGCAGCGCTTCGGCGCGACGGCGGAGCAGCAGATAGCGCTGACGCTGGCGTGCGGCTACCTGAGCTTCTACACCGCCAACGCGCCCGCCAAAGTCTCAGGTGCCGCTGCCGCCTGGCTGCGGGTGCTGGCTGGCAGGGACCCTGCACGACAGGGCGTCCGAGCCTCATATACAAACCCGTCCTCGTTTGGCCGGGAGGCCTGTCAGGCGGTGGAACCTGCAGGACCCTGGCCCCGTCTTTCGTGGTGCGGACAGGTGTGCACAGGTTCAGCTGCTTGACAGGCCCCGGCGGGCGCCGTTGCCGCTGCTGACTGCACTGCGGCCCAGCAACCATGGAGCAGCACAGAGGGCCAGGGGGCGCATGCAGGAGCCGTGCCCGGCGCGGCAGGCATCCTGAGTCAGAGGAAGACTCCGGGTCCAGCAATTCCTTCGTGGGAGGCGCCACAGCATTGTCGGGCATGTTTAGTGTCGTGACCTCTGGTATTCGACATCCGTCTCTGTCCTTGCCCAACTGGCGCCCCAGACTCCTGTTCAGGACTACTCAGAAGCTGTTGTCCTCCCCAACACCCCAGGCGTCATCGCGGTGGCGGTGTTTGGCCTGTACGGGTCTGCGACCTCCAAGTTCGACATCTCGCCCAAGCTGGAGGAGAGCGGCGCCTTCGAAGACTTCTGGGACACCTTTGCCTTTGTCGCCAACGGCATCGTGTTCTTCTATGCCGGCGCCTCCTCCATGAACTTTGTCATCAGGTGACGACTCCATCTGGCAGTGGACCCTCTGCTTTGCCAGGAACGGTTGGCATCGTGTCGGCCAACTTTGGCGCCTCTCTCTCGACCCTCGTCACCGGTGGACGCAGCTTGGATTCTTGGCACGGCAGCTCGAAGCTCAAAACCGAGCTCTCAATGTGACCAAGCAATCGGAAGGCCACCAGGGCCGCTGATGCTACAAAATCCGGGCCGCCAAGAAGCTTTACCCAGCCACATAGGTGGGGGGTGTCTCCACAGGAAACCATTGCGGCATGGCTGCTGTCGCTGACCGCTGGTGTGCTGGCCCAAACTGCAGGTCAGCGGACAGCCTCAGCGGCTTGGACCGGCGGGATTTATTCGGCAGCCTGTGGCGAGCGCCACTGGTGTGGCTCATGCTCAACGTGCTGCGCTTCCTCATCATCGCCGGTTTCAGGTGGAGACTCCGCGTCGCTTGCACTGGCTCCTTCGCTGTCAGCGTCTCGTGTGGCAGGCAGGACCTCTGTTTCACTGAATTCCACCCACAACAAGCTTGCTGCGCCAGTGCACCTGGGGCTGCGCGCGGCTCCCCGAGACAGGGCAGCGGACTCGTCGTGACAAACGGAACATGCCAAGTCTGGTGTACAATCGCAAGCCGCCGCCGCGCAGGCCGCTGTTCTGGGCGGGGCGCTCGCCGCTGTCCTGGCGCGACTGCCTGTTCTGCGCCACCGCGGGGCTGCGCGGCAGCGTGTCCCTCATCCTGGCGCAGGCGGTCGTCACGGAGGTGCCCGCGTCAGTGGACAGCACCGTGCTGGTGCGTCGCTCACTTCTATCTGTTGTGTGCTCCTGTTGGAACCGCTGTCATGGACCCTCCATCCGAACAGTGTGTGTTCAAATGGACGCCTGGGTCCTGTGTCTTTGGCGCAGAGGGTGCAATTGGAGGCTATGCTGTTGAGCATGGTGTTTGTGCTGCTGCCGCTCCTTACTGCACACTGCATGGCCGTCGGTCGCCCCTTGACTGACGGCGTCAGTCTGCTTCCCTGCCGCAGAGGGTGCAGTCTGAGATCGTGCTCTTCACGGCGGTCTTCGTGCTTCTGACGCTGCTGGTCAATGCGCCCATGCTGCCGCGCGTGCTGCGCTGGACCAAGTGCGCCTCCTGCCTCCTTCCTGTTTCCGTCTTCCGCCAGTTCGAGACCCACCCTCTTTGGTTCAGCATTGGTCATGATGCTCCTCTACGCAGCGATGTCGAGCCATGCCCTTTTGCAGAGCCCTGAACTGAGGCCGCATGCTGCTGTTGTCGCCAGGCAAGGGCAATGCAAAACATCAGGCTTTCGATCTCATGCACTGCATGCACGCATAGATTGTGTCTACGTCATCAAGTAGCCACCCGTCCCATCGTGCAGGTTGGACGCGGTGCCGCCGCAGCACCAGAAGATGCGGCGCAAGGCGCTGCGGCTGCTGCTGCGGCACACCGACGCAGCGGTGGACGAGCTTCGAGATGATGACGACGAGATGCTGCGGGGTGGGTCTTAATACTTGTTTCAGGGATGGTTCTACTTCACGTGTCTGTTGGGCACATGGCGGCACAAGGCATGGACGAGCTGGTGCAAACGGGGCGATGCGGTGCTGTGGGCTGGGTTTGTTTCTGTACCGAATGTTCACATGCTGAGTCTCCAAAGTCGCACTGTGGCCCATTTGGCTCGTTTGCGCATCCCGGCAAGCCCTGGCTGCCATGTGCGCGATTTGCTTTACTGCCATTGCATGTCCTGTACCAATATCTGACACGTAACCCCGCAGGCGTGGACTGGGACGCGGTCAAGCAGTACGTGGATATGGGCCCCAGGCTGCAGGCCTTCGTCAACCCGCCGGACTGCCGGCCGCTGGAGAAGCCCAGCCTGGTGCCCGGGTGGCTGGCGGCGCTGTGCTGCTGCTGGCGGCGCCGCGGCGGGCGCGGCAACCGGCGCACCTCTTACCAGGTGCCCCTGGCGCATGCGCTGTCAGCAGGCTTCGGCTACGCAGCACAGCCGCAGCACCATCGCTGTGTGTACTGCTCGGCGACTGGCGCACGCCTCTGGACGGGCCAGCCTTGCACAGGAGGCTGCCCGAGTTTCCGGGCCTGGTGGACATCGAAGGTGCCCGCGGCCGCGGCAAATTCCTGGACGCGTGTCTGATCGTTTACAGTGGTCCTGGATGCATCAGGAGCACCTGGACCGCCACAGCCGCGCGTCTGAGAAGGCCGGCACAGAGGGCGATGATGCAGACCTCGAGCGCGGCGGCGTCGGCGACGGCGGGTGCGTCGCTGTTCAGCAGCAGCGTCCTGCGCATGCAAGATCTGCTGCACAGGCAGCTTGCTCGTCACGTCCCCTCTGCCGGCCTGTGCATTATTGCGAGGCCTCAGTCCGGACGAAGGTGCCGTGCAGGCTCACACCTGTTGCTGACGGAGCTGGTGTGGTCCGGGGCCTGCTAGGCTGCTGCCGATCATGTCCGGGTGCAGTCTAGATCCAGCCCACAAAGGCATGATGCGGGATGCCAATCTCTGCAGGTCGCAGCAGCTCGCAGAGGACAGCTGTCTCCGGTTGTGGACCCTGCGCATGCACTGTGCAGCCATCCTGGCGCGCGGCAACTTAACCCAGTCTGGCTTCCACATCGCCAAGCCTAAACCCCTTGCACTTCCGCCGCCCGCGCCGCAGGGCTGGTAAGGACGTGGAGGGCTCGTCGCCGGAGGACACGACAACAACCGAAGACTCGGACCCGCTGGCGGCGTGGAAGGAGGAGGCGCGCGGAGCCGACGGCAGCGCCGCTGAGGTGGGATTCCGACCTCCTGTCGGTGACCCTGCACGCAGCTGTCCGCCTGAGCCGCTCCTTGCCGAGTGTTTCAGGCCCTTCCCTCTGGCCTCGTGACATGGCACATAGCATCAACGCCGCCGCCGCCGCGGCGCCGTGGCAGCAAGGGCGCGCACCGGTGGCGGGCAGGGGTCCTGGGCCTCTATTGGAGTGCGCTGCAAGTAGCTGGTTTGACGCACAGGATCCTGGAGCCGGCAGACCCGTCCAGCGATTCCATGCACCCAATGAGCCACTGGTGCCATGCTCCGTGGCTGCCTGCGGCACCCTCTTCTGAAATGCTGTATCAAAGCGATTTCGGGTTTAGGGGTTCAGGCTTTGAGTGCCCCGCGCAGCCGTCTGACGACTCGGATTCGGGCCGCCGGGAGATCAGCATGGTGGAGATCAACGAAGAGTCGCTGGATGGGGAGCTGCCCTTCCTGTCGCGGCACCCCGCCAAGGCTGCCGTCGCCGCCGCGTCGCGGCGGCCGTCGGGTGCGGAGGGGCTGCCGACACACGAGGCGCCGGGACGCAAGAGCTCCGGCTTCCTGCAGCGAAGGCAAGTCAGTACGAACAATGCATGTCCCCTTGCAACGGGTATCCCCTCCATCGCATGCCCTTGGCTGTGGAAAATGGCAGACTTTGCCGCGCTCGTCGGCTTACAAGTGAGTTAGGGAACTCGTACAGAAGACAGTGCAGCTCTGGTCTGCCCCTTCTTGAGAGCACTGCACACCATTCGTAGCCAGCAGAGCATGAGATGCAATGTAGCTTGCTTGCCGCACGATTCCCACAGTGCGCTGTGGTGTTGGCATGGGCTTCGCCGGGCCGCGGCATGCGGGCACCTCTCCCTCGCTGCACATAAGCTGTTAGTCGGGTTGCCTCCCAGCGCTAGGCCTGCCGTTCGAGATTCACTGCCTCTTCGGCCGCTTGCAGGTCGTCGGCGGCGCATGCCATGTCGAGGGGCAGCGTCTTCACGCCGTCACCGGCGCCGCCGCGGCCCGCCGCCCGCTCCATGGGCCATGGCCTGTCGCGGGTGTCTTCAGTCGCTGGCGACTCCGAGTCTTCAACCTCAACGATTGCTCCGCTGCTGCAGCAGGTTAGTGCAACGCCACACACCTGTCGGCGCCGCTCCATTTTGCATGTCCAAGCAAGTCTCGTTGTGCAAGGTCTGTTTGACGCACGAAGTATCCTGCCTTCTGGATGCCTGTGCACAGACTGGAGGCCTAAGTGCAAAGTGCAAAGTGCGAACTGCAGCATGCAGCATGCAGGCTGCACTGCTGCCTCGCAACGGTCTCCTCGGTGATCGGAATGCAAGCCTGCCAACTCAGCAGTGCGTCCATGGCATTGCCGGGACTTTTTCAGACTGCCTGTGTGCCTCCAGAACGCGCCATGGCTGGGGCGGGTGTCCTCGGTGCCAGACTTGCCTCAGGGCGGCCGAGACACCAGCGAGGGCGGCGGCGGGCTGCCGCCACGGACGGCGTCACAACAGCTGCTCGATTCGCAGGCGAGCTGCAACTGCCTGCAATGCTGAGTTGCTGCTCCGGATCGGTTGCTTGTATCCAGGCGCTTGCAGTAGGGATGCGAGCGCCTGTCTGCCTGCTTAGCATGTAGGGTTGAGTCTCCATTGCATCAGCGAGTCCTGCCGGCGCACATGGATGGGTACTTCATGTACTTGACCGTCAGGAGTCTTGCCGGCAGCATCGCAATACGTGCATCAGCAAAGCCATTCAGCAGATCAGTGTCCACCCCTGCCCGCAGGCGACCATCAAGCGGGCGCCGGCAGAGGCGCGCCGCTCGCTGGCCGACCTGTTCGGCGGCGGCGAGGCCGCGGAACCCGCCAGGGCGCCGCCGCAGCGCCGCTCCCTTGCGTCCCTGTTCCCCACAGAGGATCCCGAGATTGCCGACGCTGAGAGGCGCGACGCGGCGGCGGGTGGCCCCGAGGCGTCGGAAGAGCAGCAGGACTCTGGTCTAGCGGCGGATGCGGCTGCGGCCACGCCTTCGTGGCGGCAGGCGCCGGCGGACGCCGCCCGTGCCCCAGGGGACGCGCTCACTGGGCGGCAGCCGCTGCGGAGCCGCGGCGACACCGTGCCGCGCACGGAAGGCCACACAGCTGCGGCGGCTCCTGTTGAAGAAGATGACGGCCCGGCGGTCGTGTCTCCGCGGCAGCAGCCGGTGGCGCAGCTGCGGGAGCAGATCGAGCGACGTTCTGGCGTCAGCGGCAGTCTGCGGCAGCGCTTTGGTAGCCCGGGCCCTGGCGGTAGCGGCGCCGCGGACAGTGTGGGTGGCGCGCAGGGCGCGTCAGCAGCGGCCGGCGCGGGGCCGCCGCCGGTAGCGGCGGAGGTGCCGAACCCCTTTACTACGCTGGCGGAGGCGGCGGCGGCTGCTCAAGTCGGCGGCGATGGCAGTCCGGCCCTACTGTCGACGGATGCGGCCTGGACGGCCGCTGGTGGTGATGGCGCCTGGCATGCGCAGCAGTCGGCGCTTGACGCTGTGCTGCCGCAGCCGCCCGCCGGCCTGGCCGCCAGGACGACGGCAACAGCGGCATTGCACGGGGTCGCCGCCTCAAATGATTCAGCACACCCGACGGAGCCCTCGCCGCACCGACGGCTGCACGCGGCGTATGCGCACCTGTCGCAACTGCCAGACGGCGAGGACGGTGGCCAGTCCGACGGGCGGCATACGGATGCCAGCGGCGAACCTTCCGGCCGTCCTCAGGGCGGCGAACCCGCTGGTCTGAAGGCACCCCCCGACGCCAGCCAGCACGGCGGCGACACAGAGATTGCGGCTGCGGAGGCACCGCCGCCAGCTGCGGGGGAAGCGGCCGCGTCGCCGCGTGGTGGCGGCGGCAGCGGCGGCAGCGGCTTTGCAGTGGAGGACTGGGGCTCGCACCCGCGCTCGCGGCTCGGCAGCGTCGCGTCGCTGGCAGGCGCGCTGGAGCCTTCATTGCGCTCGACTCCCGCATTCAGGGAAACTCTTTCCCGCGCAATGATTATCAAGCAAATCAGGCGGAGAAGGCAGCTCGGGACCTCCGCCTCCGAAAGGCGGTCGGGTCCCTGACGCACAGTGCCCGCGGCAGCAGCCATGCTCGGCAATTGATGGCCATACGCTTGTGCAGCAGCCTGACGTGACTGCCCATCTTGCGCCGACGTGCAGCCACCCTGTCGACAGGCCCAGACGAGCTGGAGGGGAACTCCGAGAACGAGGCCAGCACCAGCTCGCTGGGGCGGCTGGCAGGGCGCCTGCTGTCCGGCGCGACGACGTCGCTGGAGCGTGTCAAGAGCGCCACGGCGCGTCCGTCGGTCAAGGGCCTCTTTCGCGGCGGCGGCGGCGCCGGCAGCGGCGACGCCGGCGCCGGCGGCGCCTCGCCCCGAGGTGTGCATTTGCTCCCGCTGGTTGACGGTTGCAGCTGCACCAGGCCGCACGCAATGGCGATCTCCCGTCGCAAGGTCAGGTTGCAACCTGTCGTTGCAGGACGCCGTAGATGTTCAGGCGCATCCCAGCACCGCATGATGCTCCTGCACTCTTCCATCCGAGGACCCTGCAGCCGCCAACTCCCCGCCCCCCTGCCTGCTCACAGGCAAGGATGGCGGCGCCGATGGCGCCAGTCCTCGCGCCGGCGGCAGCCCGCGGCCGAGGCCCCGCGGCACCGCCGCCGCCGGCCAGCCGTCCGGCGTGGACCCCAGGAGCGGCGTCCTGGACTTCGAGTCGGCTTCGGGGTCCTCCGAAGGCGGCAGCCGGCAGCACCAGAAGGGCCAGGGGGCCGACATATCATACGGTGACGAGGAGGTGGAGGCCGACTGCCAGGAGCCCAGCCCCGAGGACGTCTCCAGGTGCTGGAGACAAGCTTCCCGGCGTTCACTTTGGCGCATTAGCTCGTTGGCGTCTGCAGCCGAATGGGAGGTGCACAACCAGGCACTGACAGTGGGGGACTCTCAGCAGACCTGGGGGCCAAGTCAGCAGCCTTTTCAGCGTGCAGTCTTGCTGTTTCACTGGCATACTGTTACCAGCTGACACAGCAGCGTGTGGGACCGGCGGCCGGTTTGCTGAGTTACACTGCGCCGATATCTGGCAGTGGCTCGTTGCGCGTCGAGCTTCTGAGGGTATAGGTGGTGTCAGGTCGTGCAGCACTGAGTTTGCAGCCGCCAGGCACCGCCCGGGCATTCACCTTGGACGCAGCCGACAGTGGCACGTGCACAATCGAACAGCTGGCCATTGGTGCCAGAGACCGCTGTGCGCCCGCAGGGCAGCAGTTCTGAGGTTCGTGCTCAGAGATGTGATGCTGGTTGGCCTGGGTTGTTGCGCAGGCACCGTGAAGCGGTGGATCACTTGGTGCACCGCGGTGTCGGCGCCCCAGAGAGCTTTGCTGTCTCGCCGCCGGCCCAGGTGCGCCGCCCAACCGCTTTAAAGAGACGCGATCTGCGCTGTCTAGCTGAGCTGCGACTGTGGTCCATGGGTTCTCGCCCACCACAATCTGCAGTGCGCAGGTGCTCCATCCGCAATCTGGCGCTCAGACCACCACTGCAGATAAACAGTCAATTCCTCAGCCTGAGCGTGCAGTACAGACTGCGGCCATGCCTTGTCTGCGCTGGTGCCAGTTGTGCTTGGTTGCGAAGGCAGCAGCAATGAGTAGCGTAGATAATTGCACATGTGCTGTATTGCGCAAGAATGGACCTGGGCGGCTGTGGTCCTGCAAGCATCGAGTCAGGGGCGGCGTGCATCTGCTGACTGGCCTTGCTCAATGCGTGGCTCTAAAAGCCATGGCGCCTAAGCCTAGATATGCCTTCCATGGCTCCCACACGTGGGTCGGTTACAGTTGCGTTGCCGGTCTCACAAACACTGTGTACCGCCCCCGCAGCGGCATGCCTTCCGCGCCAAGCCGACACATGACATCGCCCGCGGCGGCGGTACCGGCGCCATGGAAAGCTTCGGCGTCGCAGGGCCCTCCATTTTTGGCCCCGGCGCCATGCCTGCGGCTACAAGCGACACGGACGACGCCAACTCGCTGACATGGACCAGCGGCATGGCAGGCCGCAACAGGTGCAATCCTAAAACCCTAAGTCATAACCCATCAGATGCGCAGGGGTCTCCAGGCTGCTAACAAATTTCAGGTACTGCGGCATGGTTTACTGTCTTGTGCCGCCAGGACCACGCAACCAGCGTGCTATATTCCTAGCCATCCAGGACGACGTCGGTGGGAATTAATAGGCACATGTGCTGCGAGGATGTCACCGCAGCGGCGATCGCCGAAAGCGGCCTGCGCGTGGATCGGCGTCCAGCCCCCCGTTGCGCAGCCCTCCCACAGGGGACTCGTCGAGCATCCAATGCTGCGGCCTGCAAGTTGCAGGACGAGAGCGCAGCACCGCACGCTTGAAATGCGCACTGGTTCATAGACCTGATTCAGAATCCTGTAGTATCATTTTGCTGTCAGCACTCGATCGTATCTTAACAGGACAGCACACACCACGCTGTGAACTTCGTGCAGGTCGATGCGTGCCGGAAGCAGCAGCAGCAAGCGCGGCATGCAGCATGCGGGCAGCAGCGGCAGCCTTCCGGAGGAAGGGGACTCTCCGGTCGGCCGCGTCGGCAGCCGCATGATGAGCGGGTGCGAAGCAGTGTTTCCCTTGCGCTTTGCTCGGCAAGCAGCCCATCGCCATCTGGCTGCTTGCCACTGGGTGTCGACAAGCTGCAGCCGAAGGCACTCTGCTGAGGATTATGATCATGTCACCGACAACCGAGCTCCCCAGCGGTTGGAAACAGGGAAGGTGTGGCCCTGTTGCAGCTCTCTACTGATCCACAGCCATCTCCCGCCTCTCGACATGGTCGCCTTATGCGCATCTGACAGGAGGCAATGTCAGCAAGGCCGCCACACCGCACGTGTGCATGCCCCTGCATCCGCACTGCGGTGCCGCCCAACATGACTCTGTCTAGTGATCTATCCCCCCGTCACATGACACCCTGTCCCTGCCACGCAGTGCGGCGCTGAGCTCGGAGCACACCTGGCACACTGGCGTGCTGCCCAAGGGGCGGCACGTGCTGTCTTCATCCGCGTCGGCCGGCAACAGCCTCACCCGCGGCAGCGGCCGCTCCGGGACGCCGAGTGCGGAGGAGGCCACAGAAACGGTGGGTCACGCCTCCGTGCTCGTGGCCTGCTGCAGGAACAGCAACGGACTTCAGTGGCTCTGAAAAGAAACGGTGCCAGTGGTAGCCGCACCGGCCATACGTGTCCGCATCCATGTGCTGGCATCACACCAAATGCCAGACGGCCCGCAGTGCAGAAAGGCAGCTATCGCCGTCAGCTTCGTTGCTGGCTGCACCACCTGTTCAGTAGCATGTATCTCCGCTTCTGGCGGCCTTTGCGAGCTATGGGTCGGAGCATGCGGCAAAGGAGATGGTACAGGAACGAAGTCGCTGACCACCCGAACTGCAAGTGAAATGCATTGTCCCGGCCTCAAGCGCCTCTTGGTCATTCTCAAGCTCGAACTACCCTGAATCATCAGCCCTAAGGTTGGCCCCGCAGGGGCCGCAGCCTGCGGCGGAGGAGGTCGCAGACATGCGCGCCCGCATCTGCGCCGGCATGAAGCGCTACTTCCACACCAAGTCCATCGAGGGCCTGCTCTCCACCAGGGTGCGGCCCCCCTGCGGTGTCGCCACCAGCAGAACGGCACCAGGATCCCGCAGACCTCTGGCGAAGTCACACCCCTACTCACAACTTGGTCATCGCACAATCAAGATTCCACGCATTATCCTATCCAAGCCCCAACTCAAACCTTGACCCTGCGCCGCGCTGCAGGGGCTGCGGATATTGGACCACGGCTGCGACACGGAGATCGATGACCCGGACACGCCGCTGGCGCTGTGGGAGTCGCTGGAAAAGGAGGTCACCGGCGGCTGGCTGCGGGCCATACTGGTGCGTCAATGAACCACAACACAAATCCACTTCGGGACTGCGAGTTGCTGATGTTGTGGAATTTGCTGGAAGCAGAGGACACCGGCGCCTGGCTGCGCGCACTCTTGGCGTGTGGTCTCTCCTCGTAAAACCATATGCTCCAGGATACTAACCGCATTAGCTCTGCAACCCTCGCACCACATGGCCTGCGCCCTGGACACAAGACCAGGCTTTGAACCTCCAAACGAAAAGCTTGGTTGTGAAGAGTGGAGGCAGAATTCGCGCAAAACGGAAGGCAAAGGCTGACGGCACGGCATGCCCTGAACGGCTTGAGACGCGGTGCAGTCGGCCAGCAACAGAGGCCGCCCCGCAGCTGCGGGGGCGGTCTCCATGGCTTGCTTCTTCTTGGGCACGTCCCAAGCGCCCCACACCACCTGGCTGCATGCCGGTGCCACACGCCTGTCGCCGGCCGCACGGCTGCAGCTCCTGAGTCTGGGACCCTGTGCTCCCAAGCCGCCTGAACGACATGCAACAGCAGACCCGTGCTCTCGGCACCTGTGGTGCAGGTGCGCGTGGTGTTCCGGCTACGCCGCTTCGGCATCAAGCTCAAGCGCTCCAAGTGGGCTATACTGCGCTGGGGCCTGGGCGTGCCGGGCTACCACATCGTCAACCTGGGCCAGCGCCTGCTGTCCAAGCAGCTGCTGCTCAGCTGCGAGGTGGCCATGGAGTACCTGCTCGCGCTGACGCACTCGCCGCAGGCAAGTCTGGTGTCGCACAAACTGGTATGCAGATGCACAGTACACCTGCCTGTCGTTGTGGACCCTCAGCTGCGAGTGGCCATGGGGTACATGCTCGTGCGCATTCACTTGCTGCAGGTTCGCCTTAATGAATTCAAGGTAAATTATACCGGTCAAATCAGGTGCACTGGCTGTGGGAACACGAGGCGTCGGACGTGCTCATCGAGGAGGTGGAGGCGGAGTCGGCTCGGGTCTGGAAGTTCATCATCGACCGCGAGATCGAGGCGCCCGAGCGCTTCCGTGCCATCCAGTCTTACCGGTGCGCCGACTGAAACCAAAGGACCGTGTTACCGCTGAACCCAAGCACTCGAGAGGCAGACGCTGCAGCATGGCATTTCGATTTTCTGCGGGTGGGGCAGCGCTGTGTGAGTGGCTGTCGGGCACACGACTAAGACCTCCGTGACGATGCCCCTCCAGCAGGCTTTGGCAGGCAGCACAACTCCCTTGGTGGTGGTTCTGATGTTGAGCCTGGCATGTGACAGGCGACATGGGCTGCCGGTGGCGTGTGTGGGGGTCTGTGGATGCAGTGACATGTTGGAACCCGCGTCTCCTCTGGCGCCTTGCATCTTTGTCTCGCGCCAGGGCGGCCACGGTGGCTGCGTGTGTCTGTCGGGCCGCGCTGCGCAATTGAGAATGGGACGGTTTGTAGGTTTCGTGCTGCCGCATACTGATCCACAACCTTTTCGTTCCATCTCAGGGCAACGACTGACGGTGGTGCTGCGGCGGCGGCTGGCGGCTGTCGACTGCATTGCATGCTCGAGGCTGGTGACGGACTGACAGGCATCTCACACTCGCCCCCGTGCCCATTGCACTGACACACGCTCCTTACCCACAATGACAGGGCGGCGATGGCGGTGCTGTGGCAGCAGCTGCTGAGGGCGGGGTTCGTACTGCCTCATCCTGATCATCATACCCTTTCTATTCCATCTCACCTCAGGGCGGTCATGGCGGTGCTGCGCCAGCAGCTGGTGTTCGTGGCCCGCATGGCGCACAGCGACCTGGACACTAAGACTGATACCCTAAAACCTCTGTTCACAACGCCAGGGCGGCAATGGCGGTGCTGCGGCAGCAGCTGGTGTTCGTGGACCGCATGGCACACAGCGGCATGGTCACGGGCCAGGAGGCGGGGCTCATGGCGGAGCCCATTGACACCCGCATCCGGGTGCTGGCCCACCGGGGACCCACCTGGCGGGCGCCCCTCGTTATTGACGTCCTGCGCTCCCTGCCCATCATGCGCCAGGTGCGCAGCACTGCCCGCCGTGGGGGTGCGACCACCTCACCAGCCGCAGGCGCTGTGCAGTGTGCTGCAGTCACGCCTGTCCTTCACAAGGGGCTCCAGGCCGCAGGTCGCCTGTTGGTGCACGCAGCACCGCGCAGGTGACCGCTCTGCCATAGCAACGCGACGGCTGCAGCCCATGGGTGCCGCCCACGAGGATGTCTTGCCTGGCCGATCCTGATGTTTCTGCTGCGCGCCGCCAGGTGCCTGCCAAGGTGCTGGAGCAGGTGCTGGCGCGCGGGCGGCTGCTCATGTACCGCTCCGGCCGCCAGATCCACGAGTCCGCGCCGGTGCGCCTGACCCCGAAAAACAAGTCCCGAAGCAGCCTCGAAACCTTCCCTTTCGAGCACTCCCCATGTAGATTCGTTCATGCTGTGGCATGCAACTGGAACTGCGCTCCGCCAGCAACCAGGCCCGTCCTCTGGCAGAGCGTGTTGCCACAGCAGCTGTGTGGCACCCTTGCTTTTCCGTGGCCCACACGAGGGCGAGGCATTCCTTTCAGCGGCCTGGTACGCGTGCTGCCTTTCCCCCCTCTGCAGCTCCTGACGTTCATGCAATGATTGTGGCCACAGGAGGAGGGCATCTTCATCGTGTGCAGCGGACTGGTGCGGGTGCGCTACGATGTGTGGCAGGGCACCAGCCAGACCTACTTCCTGGGCACCGGCGGCATGTTCGGCCTGTTCTCCGCACTCACCGGTGCGGCCCCACGATGCCATGCTTGCTTTTGCCTGTCCTTGCGCGTGTGTACAGCAGGCGTGGACGAGCAGCGCTGCTCACAGCTCACAAGCGGCAAAGGTGTCCATATCTCCGGGTCTGCTATGCGCTTTGCGCTCGTTGCAGCTGCCGGGCAGACTTGTCACCCTGCCGACTCTACGATATATATCTGCCTTGCGCGCTGGTATGCTGATGCGGCTGTGCTGAGCCGCGCAGGCGAGAGCCTGGCGGGCCGCGCGGTGGCCATCGCGGAAGGCAACGCCCTGGGGAAAGGCCCTGTAGTGTTTGAGCTGCCCAGCTCCGGCATCGGGCTCATCCGCGACCGCGCCGCGCTGGGCGACCCCGTCTTCATGCAGCTGGAGGTTCGCTCCCACATGCCGTCGTCCACTGGGTCATCTCTTCGCCAGAGCCATGTCGCGCTCGCTGGGCGCTGTACGTCGCAGAGCGCATGCGCCTGTGCGACTCTGAGTGTCTTCCCGGTCTCTGCCGCCCTGGCGGCGCCGGCGTGTGACCCGCTCCACTGCTCGCACTGCAGGTGGACATGTTCCGGCTGGCGGCGCTGTACGTGGCGGAGCGTCTGCGCCCGCAGCTGCTGGCCCACATTGGCGACCTGCTCAGGGCCGCCTCCTGCGCCAGGGTGCGCGTTGCTTGTAGTATTCCGCGCACCGCCCTGCGCATGTGTTGCCGCCGCAGCACAACGTCTCGCGACAGGGCCAACTTGAGATTGCTGTGTTCTGCTGAAACTGGCTGTGCTGGGCTGTGCTGTGCTGTGCTGTGCTGTGCTGTCAGTTCACCACCATTCAGTGTCCCCGAGGTGTGCGTGCCATGGCCTTTGATGCCGCTCGCGGCAAAGCGCCACTCAGCTGCCGGGCCCCCATGTCTTGCTCTTGTCACGAGCCGGCAAGGCTGTGGCGGACACCAGGCGGAAACCTTGTCCGAAGCCTTCGCTTGAGCACTGTCAGCGAACCTGCTCGCTGAAAATGCTCCTCTTGGCCCCTGATTCAGTGTTGCCGCCGGTGCCTGCCGCCCCTAGAAGAGCGTCCGCACTGGACTGCCACTTCCTCCTGCTCCGCATGTGCAGAAAGAACACATGTGCACACCATCTCTCGGTAACAAAAGCTGGGTACCACAGTGCCTGCTCTCAAGCGATTTAGGGTGTTTGTGCAATGCAGGAGCGACGCGCGGCCGGTGGCGATGGGCGGCGGCAAAGTCTCGCGGAGCGGCGGCTGCGCTCGCTGTTCGATACCGGATCCGGCGACGCCGGCGGCGCAGGCGCCGACCAGGGCCGCGGCTCCAGCGACGCGCAGCAGGTGCGTGGGGCTGCCTGGATGCACGTCATCGCATGGCCTTGGAGCTGGCTGCCTCAACTTTTTCAGTGCAGCTTGTGGGCCTGCTGCACCTGCGCAAGCACGCTGCAGGCATCTCTGCGTGGGTCTGCGGACGCAGCGTTGAGTGCCATTTCGCAGGCCCCTCCACGCCCTGCTGCATGCAATACATGCCATCTCTTCCATAACCTCGGCCTCCCGCACACATTCCTGCCCACAACATTACTGCACGTCTCTGCACACATGTCTGCAACTGCAACGATCGGACTCACAGCTGCAGGCGCGGCGGCGGCCGGGCCGCTCCGCGACAGAGGGCGGCCGCTCGCTGGCGGCGCTGCTGGCAGAGGCCAGCAACGACGACACTGTGCGTCTGCCGGCGCCGCCCGCATGCAACGCCACCCGCGCCGCGGCCGCTAAGAGGTGAAGACCTAGACGTGTTCACGCACAGATCCCGCTCGTCTCTGCTACTCAGACACGGCTGTGCGCCTACTGGCGCCGCACGCCTGCAGCGCCACCTGAGCCGCCGCCGCCGACTCGTGAATATAACGGCTCCTGCATGCGTTTAGCTCGCATCGCCCACGCCAGGGTCCTCGCTGCGGATGGAGGCGGACGGGTCATGCTCACCACTTGACGGCTCAGGTCCCGCATGCGTGGCGTGATCAAACTCAACTTTACACGACTGATGCTCAGTGTCGAGTCTTCTGGCGGCAGTCTGCTCGACCTGCTCGTCATCTTGCTGCCATTATGAGGCGGGGCGGCATAATCAGCGCTGCGCCTGCAGCTGCTAGAATGCACAATATCTGGACTGCACTCATTTGCAAGTTCAATCGAACCGCTGTCTGTAACCTGCACTTACTGCCCGCAGGCACATCGAGCACCGGGCAACGGCGGCATACCCTATCGAACCAGCACGTATCCCATGCTCGCAATGCTTGGCTGATTCTCGCTCCGTGTTCCCAATAGACCCTGCAGGCGCGTTGAGCACCGGGGTGGAGGCGGTGCAGGGCACTTTGGTGCTGCGCCTGCAGCTCATACCCTCAATATGACATGCTGTCGATTGTCTGCTGAGCTGTCCCTAAACCCTAACTCCTAGAAGCTATTTTGTGGGCTTGCAGGCATGTCGACCACCAGGCGGAGGCGGTGTACTCGGCGCTGCGCCTGCAGCTGGGCGGCGGCGAGCTGGTGGAGTTGCCCCCCGGGGGCGAGTTGCTGCTGAAGCGCGGCACCAGCGCAGTGCTGCTGCGGGGCGACGCGGGCGCCAGCACCGACGTGGCGGGGGCCCCGTCAGTGTTCTGCGAGGAGGGCAGCCCGCTGGCGGGCTCCATCCCGGAGCACAGCTCCCAGGTGTGGGGCTGTTGGGGCCGCATGCCTGTTTGCCTTCTTGCTCGTTCCAATTTTCAGCCTTGAGCTTCACCTCCTGTGGCAGTGAGCCGCAGCTTCGTCGACATTTGATAGATACCGGATCCGATTGTGCATCATCGAGGGTTTCTGGGATTTAAGGCAGATGCTACACGGCTGCAGACATGATTGCCGAGAGTTCTGCAGCACCACTGGGAATCGCAGGCCTGCAACTCCGGGAGCAGGCGTTGTGTGGTGCCCGTCCAGCTGCAGAGGTCTCGTCCTGCAGGTTTTGCTGTCGTGGCAACGCTCCGGCCTGGCGAAATGCGCATGCCTGCAAGTGTGAACCAAAGCACTGAGCCAAGCTCAGCGGCACCAGCGGCGTCGACCTCAACCCTCAAAACTACACAACCAATGAACAGACATCTTCTGCCTGCTCACATGCTCCTGATGACCGTGCCGTGCAGGGCCTGCTGCACCATGCGCCGGCGCTGCTGCCCTGGGTGTGGGACGTGCGGCCCGCCGCCGGTGCCGCAGCTTCCGGCGCCGGCGCTGCCGCTGCCGCAGCGGACCCCGAGGGCAGCATGCCGGGCGGCAGCGCCACCACCGGCGACGGCGCCACGGGCGAGGAGGAGAGAGTGGAGGTGAACGATGCTGCAGAGCTTGAAAGCTAGGCGGGTGTGGCTGAGTCGCAAGTGCAGGCTGTGCGGCAGAAGCTATCAGCAGCACCCTTGCCTGCATGCGCGCTGTGCAGGACAGAACCAATGCTCACACGAGCAACAGGCAGCAGTGATCGAATCCGCTCTTCAGATCGTAGATGTTGACGTTGAGGACGCGGCCGCTGGGCTGCGCTTTTCAGACATCTGAGGCAAGCCTGAGGTCCAGGAGCGCTTAGGAGCTGTCAACAGGTGCTTTGCAACTCGTCCGCAGGCGAGCCGCACGGGCCACCTCACGGCAGGGCCGGACGGCGCGACGCTTGTTGTCTGCTGCGAGGACGAGGCCACCCTGGAGGAGGTGCTGGCCGCGGTGCCGCCGCCGCCGCCCCTGCACGAGCGTGCCCCGGGTGCGTCTTGGCTTCGAGTGGCTCATGCGCCTTTTCTGCCATGTGCCGGTCATTAGACGGCCCGTCCCGTGCCCTTGCTGCTTATGGGGCCGGCCATCAGTAATCGGCCGCCGGATCAGTCTTGGGCGTTTGAATTTAGCACGATCTACCTCGGCGCCAGGGTCGGAAATGGTTTGAAAACACACAAGGCCAATCCGACCTATGCCATGTGGTTCCCTCTTGGCTGAGCGCTGCCTGTGTTTCTGGGGCCGCCTACGGTGTGTGCATCCCTCACCGCAAGCAAGCAAGCAGCCGAACCGGCATGATGAACCGCCGCTCGGTTTCCCGCCGCCCCTCAGGCGTGCCGGAGGCCAAGCGCTCGGTGAGCGCGCGTGAGGCCGACAGCGGCGTGCGCACCGGCGCCGCGGCGGTGCTGGAGGCAGTGCCGCGCACTGTGTCGGCGCCCATCAGCCAGCTGGCGTCCGCGCTCAGGTGACCATCCCATGCACGACGAGTATCCTGACCGACGGGCAGGTCGTCGGCAGGCTGGTGTGCGGCCTCTTAGGCATTCCCCTGGCAGTAGGCCTGCACCACAGTCGTGTGTGCCAGCCCCTTGCCGCTGTCCTGACGGATGAGCGCCCTGTGGAAGGAGGCGTCTTTGCGCGCTGCATGCTGATGACTGCCGTCAAACTCTGTGGCTGACGCTTGACCTGCGACAGCCACTGGCTCCTGCCCCCAAGTCTTCAGATCCTATATCGTCATTGGCTGCAGGTTCCCGCGCAGCGGCCGGCACCACCGCCAGCAGCAGGAGGGCGCCGCGCAGGACTCCGCCAACAGCCTGGAGGCCGGCCGCGCCGTCGCCACCGCGAATGGCGACACCATCACCGGCGGCACCATCGGCGGCGCCGCCGGCGCCGGCGCTGGGCCGCTGCCGGGAGGCGGCCGAACCTCGCGCGGCGCTCCATGCGGCCGCTGGCCATCACCAGCGGCGGCGGCGAGCTGCGCGCGCCGCGGCCCAAGCAGCCGCCCCCGCCGCTGCAGTAGGCACCGCGGCTGGTGTCGGACGCGGCCGGTGCCCGGAAGACCTGAGGTCAGCACCGCTGGGCGGTGCTGCCCAGAGTCCGCGGGGCAGGGCTGCTGCTGCAGGGTGGCCGCTTCGTGGGCTGGGGCCTGGCGGCAGAAGCAACGGGCAAACCAGTAGGGTGTTATGTGTGGGTTGGTGTCATCTGCAAGGGCCTGCGTGCTGGCAGGAGCCTGAACGTGGCTGCTGGAAGGCGTGTGCCGAGCTGTGCGGCATGGGAGAAGGGGCGACTGGCTCTGCTGATGGGTCGCGGCAGGATGCGCAGCAAGGGGCTACAACTGCGGCACCAGGGCTACTGCCGAGGCCCCCGAGGCTTAATCCCAGGTGTCACATGCGGAAGCATTTCTGCAGTCGGAATTGGGTGACGAATGGTTTTACAGGCAGAAACTCAGCGCAATTATCTCAGCTCAGGGACGCTGCTGGTATGAATCAGCCGCGGCTGCCGAGTCGATGAAGTCGTTGTCTGCGGTGTCCCCTGATACTGCTTTTGCCATCGAAGTACGGTGCAAGGTCAAGCTCGAAGTGTGGCTGTAGGTTGATTTGTCCGTTTTTGTCCATTGTGCTAACCTGTCCTTTATAGTGCGCGACCCACAAGGAGATTCAAAAGCAAGTGTAGATGATCATTTGACGGATCAGCTGCGGCCCGACTGCGAAACATGCTCGCCGCCGGCCACCCCTGGAGATGGAGGCACTCCCTGGTCCGAGCCCGCATTGCATCCCCAGCACCCAACGGTGATGGGGAGGACAGGCACATCCCCGTCGCCGAGTGCCTGGGGAAGATTTCGTGCTGGACTTCCGCCTGAGCAAGTGCTGCGCCGCGCACCCTGTCTTCCAGCGTGGATTTGAGTGCTACCGAGTAGATGGTGGGGGGCAGCGCACTGCTGTGGCGTGCCACGTGCTGCGCCATTCCCTTTCTTCCCTATAAGAGCACTATCAGGCCTGTTTGTCTGCACATGCCGGCCCCTGATGGCCGTCAGCAGCTGCCGCGGTGCTCGTTAGTCAAGCTCCTGCCGTTGGCGTAAATCAGGGTGATCAGCCTGAACCCTGAAGGTCGTAGAACGCATTGTGCCGGCCCCTGCTGACAGTCTGGCAGATCAGCAGGACGGCGCTCTTGCGTCGCTGTTTCCTGAGGGCCATGGCCCTTGCAAGGGCATGGCAATTGCCAGCAATGCCGCACACAAGGTCAGCAAGTGCTCCGCATCTTCCTCCTCCTGCCCGCAGTAGTGCAGACAAACTGCTGTTGCTGGGGCATTTGGCCCGCCTTACAACACTGTGCATTTGCTGCGCTGAGTCGACAGCCTGTTTACCAGGCACTGCATGATCGTCCGTCGCATCAAGCGGACCTCTGCCAGATTGTGGATGAATAGGCTGTGCGTCAATGCCGCCGCTGTCTTATTCGTGCAAGGAATATAGCCTGGCTAGGGCGCCGCGGCCCATGCGGGCCTTGAGACTGTTCAACTGTCTCTTGTGGAACGCTTGGTTGGAAATATGCAACGGCTGGTGCACAAACTCATCGGCATCCCGCAGCTGCACCGTCTCTCGACCATCTGGCCCCTGCTTCACAATACGTATTGCACCCTCCAAGCAGGGGCCCTGCCAGCCTTGCCGCAGGCGGAGAAGGGTACCACCAGCGCATCGGCGTCTCAGTTCGATTGAGAGACTTATGTTGAGTTTTATAGCGGCCATAAAGCTTGGTTTGCTGCTTGGTCGTGTTCTGGTGGCCGGCGGCGATGATGTTGTGCGAACAGGCTGATATATCAAAGAACAAGTTGCATCGGTTGTATTCGGGACAGCGGCCGGTTACAGGCAATGTCTTGTCTTCTTGCAATGTTGAAGAGCAGTCCCCATACCAGAAAGGGCGGAGGCAAATTGATGGTTTGATGTACATCGAAATTTCCTAACCGTTGTCATGGTGGCCTCTGAAATGCCAAAACGCTACAAGACAACAGAACCCTGTACAGACACATGTGGAACTGAATCATGCCTCACCATAAACTCCCTACTGCTGTTCCAGGCCACCCCATGCAATGATCACGTTCTATCACGCAGCCACGTAGTTGGCATGACCATGCTAAACATCTCTAAATACTAGCGGCTGAGTCAAACCAACCCGCTGCCCCGCCTTGTGTCCCGATGTGTCGCAGAAATCGCCTGTTCTACTGCGCCTGCCTGACATGCAAGCGTGATCCATGGCGCGCATGCACCAGGCCTCACTGGAGTCTCTCTGCAAGGCTCCCAGCCTTCCGAGCCTTGTCCAGACTGTCGTGGCCAGTGGCCGCACCCCACTGTTTGCAGCTAGTCCCTTTTCGCGGGCCGCACCCATCTGGACAGGTCCATGCGGCCCGCGCCGTCCACAATGCCAGGGGCCGCCATAACACGCCGGCCGTCCCAGCTGACGCTGACGCCCGCCTGCAGCATGTGTGGCACATGATTGCCAGTGGCTGCTTCGCAAGCCATGAAGTGGCTGGCCGTCTCAATGGCATCCTTGCACGAGCTGTCTGTGCCGCTGCCTGTCGTCGCCCTCAGCTTTCATAGTGCATATCCGAGCCAGTTGTCCCCACTGCAGGAAACTCGCCGTGACAGCAGCGACGTTGCAGCAGTCAGACGCCGGGCCGTGACCTCCGGCCTGACACCTTGATGCCGTTAGCCACCAGGGCTTTGCCACTCAGGGTCTGCAACAGGAGCTTGCTGCACCTTGCACAGCGCGATGAACTCCGTCTGCGACTGCTCCGCCAGCGGCAGCCCAGAGGCGGCGCGGAACGCCTCACGCACGTTGGCGGCGTACGCCGCGGGGTCTGCTCGTTCTGCGGCGTTTGGAACGTACGGCGGCAGCACGGTGACGTCCAGCACGTTGACAAACTGGCACAGCAGCCGCACCTGCGCTTGATCGAAGAGGGGCAGCTGTGTTGTGAAGCAAGCCACAGACGGAAGGTGTGCGGCATGCGGCTCCTGTAGGCCTAAGCCTCCGCAAGCTGTGCACAGCGGTGGCACACGCGGCGGCAGTGGCTGCGTGCGAGGGCGCGTCAGCTCGACCAGTGTCCTGCAGCTGCCAGTGCACCTGATGCAGCGCTCCCGCCTGCAAACGCTGCATCAATCAGGACGCCACACTCACCGCATGCCAGCCCTCGTGCACAAGGGTCCATGCCGGGTCCAGGTGGCGCCAGCGGTACTGCAGCAGCACCGGCAGCACGGGGACGCCTGGGATGAAGGCGCCCTTGCGAAACTGCGCCGCCACAGCACGGCGTACTCGTGTCACCCGGATCAGCTTTGGGATGTTTTGTTGCAGCGGTACCGCAGCGGCACCGGCAGCACCGGCAGCACCGGCATGCCAGGATTGGCTGCGCCTTGCCTTTGCGAAGCCGCATTGGACACCATGTGTTGGGAGCTTCGCAGTGCGTTGCTGAGGTCGACCTTGCGAAACAAATTCGTGGAAGTTTCCCTTCCACAACCGTGTGCACAGCTGGCTGGCGTGAGGAGTGCCCGCGGACTGCAGCCAGGAACGCGGCCACCGCTCCAGGGCACCAGGCTGAGGCGTGAACAGGGGAGCCCAGGTGCGGGTGCCGGGTCGTACGGCCGCCCACACCACCCGTCGCCCCTTGCACCGGCACCCGAATATTGCGGCACAGCACTGCCTCGGGTGGGGCGCACCACTGAGGGTCGTGACCCCGCAAACCCTAAACCCTCACTCACCTTCAGCAGGCAGCGGCCGTCGGAGCAGGTGCCCTCTGGCGCCATGCACAGCTGCGGAAAGCGGCGGTCGCGAGCCCTGTGGGGTTAAAGGAGCCCAGTGTCCTCAGTCTCCGCTGGTCCTGGAGTGCAGCACTGAATCGCAGGCAGCTGGGCTGGGTGCGGACCCTGTCACCCGCTCCAGGTACTCCCGCAGGGCCGCCAGACGAATGCGGGCCAGCAATGAAAGTCGTGTGCAGGGTTGGAGTTCAGCTGCGCTGCCACCGTTTGCTCCCTGCCAGCGGCCGCCGGGTTGTGGACTCGCCTGTCTGCGATCATTTGCGACACCGAGGCTGCCCTGCCGCTGGCGGGCTGCCCGCCGCAGTTCGCCGCCGCAAGCGCCTGCTGCGCAGAGGCCGCCGCCGTTTCGCGGCCGCCGGCCGAGGGCCCCCTGTCAATGACCTCCCGCGCCACCCAGATGTTCTGTGGAGGCAGAGGAGTCGCACTGCTGGAACTTTTGAGCTGAACTACGACACAAGCGCTGATCCGCTGCGCAAAGTGCAGTCTCGTCAGGCAGGTAGACCAGCTGGCAGGGTGCAGTAGTGATGCGAAACGGCGCTGTGCTCCGCAGATGGCACACCATTGTGGCGGCAGGCTGATGGAGCCGCTGGGAGCCCTCTAGCAAGGCCGGAGAGCCGCCATTTGCGAGTCCCGACATCCTGACGTACTTAATGGGAACAGGTGGCAGTGCCTCAAAGCAGGAAAACTACAACCCTAAACCCTGAAAGCATGCCTGGAAGGCGGAGATGCAGGTGCCGACCAGGGGCCAGGTCGCCAGGCTGGCCTTCGCCACGCCCGACGGCGCAAACATGCGCATCATCACCACCGAGTCCACCTGCGCAGCGGAGGGGGAACCACATTCGACTCAAAATCCACGCATATTGGTGAGAGCGCTGACGCGGGCAGTTCAGACTCAGGCGATTTGAAGGAGGAGCCTGCAGCGGCAATGCTTGCTGCAGCAGAACAAACCCTAAACCCTACAAGGCACTCACGAAGGACACGTGGTTGAAAAGCACGATCGCGTTCAGCCGCCGCCCCTCCTCCGCGTTGTCCCAGCCTCGGATGCGCACCCAGAAGCCCAGCAGCGGCAGCACCACCCGTGCCGCCTGGCTGCCCGCCACCACCAGGCGGCGTCGCCAGGCGGGCAGCGGCTGCGTGAGGTCCCTGCGCGCAGGGGCGGCGGCGGTTTTGTGGCGCGATGGCAATGCCTGTGCCGGCGGTGCCTGCGCCAGCGTGCGGCGCGCGACCGCTGGGCAGTGCCGGTGACGGCTGCGCTGTCACCGCGCACTCTGCTGACCCAGGCAGTCGTTGTGGGATCTTCGTCTGCCGTCAATAGACACTTGAGACAGGAGGACGTCGCAAGTTTGCGAGCGGCGACCAGGTCATGTGCCGACAACACGCCTATCTGGGTGCAGATGGAGGTATCAGCATGTATTCAGCTGCAGCATGTCCAGCTGACCATCTCCTCCAGCGGCATCGGCAGATGCAGGCGACTCAGCGCACGCGCTGGCAGTGTCTATGGCGCCAGAAGCCGTCAAGAAGAGGTGACGCCCGGGCTGAATGGCTGCGAAAATTGCACAAAAGGCTGCGCACCAGCCAAGCACAGCAAGGTAGCTGCAGCTTGCCAGGAACGTTAGCGCCATCACGACGAGCAGCATGCGCGGCAGCAGCAGCGGCAGCAGCAGCGCCATCTTCACGCCCTCCCTGTTTTCAGGGTAGCAACTGATTACAAGTAGACTCCCTCCCTGCATTTTTGGGATGGCATGGCGGCTCAATGTGGGCCACTTCTCACACGCATCTGGCTGTGCAGGGCTTTTGAAAGCAAGTGACGCATTCACACGCATCTGGCTGGGAGGGTCGCGATCACCGACAGCTGACTGAGCTTGAGGCAATGCTGATGGAGGTGTCACCAGCTTGCAACACCCGCTGGCACAGGAGTGCAGACCAGCCGCGGGGTGAAGGCGGCGAAAAGAACGGTGGGGCTCTGTGAACGGCGGGCGCGCACCATACAGTGAAGGGGCTCTGCAGGTCCAGGAAGGGGCTGTTCAGGGTGTCGTACGACGACAGATCCGGCGTTGCGCCCTGCACAGGGGCAGCCATCGCCGCCGCCCTGTCCTCCCCGCGCACGGCCTGCGATGACACCTCGACTCCGCCGCCGCCGCCGCCGCCGCCGCCGCCGCCGGCGGACGACAGTGCCATCAGCGGCGGCGCGAGTGCTGGCTCTGTGGCTCGGCGCCGCGAGGAGCGGGTGCGCATGCCGCATGGCTCAGCCGAGCCCTCCACGGAAAACTGTGCGGCTGCGGCGCTTCGGGCGAGGTCGTTGAAGCTCCGCACCTAAAACAGACCGATCAGCTGAAGTCCACCTTGCGGAACGGGGGCAGGGCTTCATCATCGGCGCGTTCGACTGTTGCGACCGCACTTAGGAGGACAATCTGTGGAGTTGTCCCGACACAGCTGGATGAGCTACGGAGCCGCACACACAAATCTGAGCCACGACATCTATGCAACGTTTGTGCAGCTGCAATCGAGATGCCGGCACCTCGGAAATGGAGCGCAGGCTGACAGAGTCTGAGGCGCCGCCGAGTGGCGACGTCGCGCCGCAGCCATGCCGCTGCGCCGCCGCATTCGGGCTCACAGGTGGCCGTGCGGCGCGAGGCTGCGGCGAGTCCTGGCTGTGCCGCGCATCATCATTGTTCCCCTGTTGCAGCAAGCCTCAAGGGATCAGTGCTTCCTGTTGGCGAATCCAACGCAAAGCAGTCCCCTCACAATGCTCGCCCGCATCGCCGCAAGAAGTAGGGTTGAGCTCTTGCTCTCATGCAGAGATCTCCAGGCAGCCAGCCTATGCAGCACCTCAGAGCAGCTTCTATCGCAGTGAAGAGAGCGGTGCCAGGAAGACAGGCACTAGCCTTCGCAGCGGCGATCGCGGCATCCAGCAGATCGGCATCGACGCCGCCAGACCCGAGCGCTGCCAGATCGGGCTCTTCGCCGCACACGCTGCTGCTGCGGCTGGTTGTCAGGCTGCTCAAATGGCTGCAACAGACGGGAGGTTACATCTCAGGAGGTGTGGAAGGCCGCTGCCGGGGCCGTAGTCCAGGGACTACGGCCCCGGCAGCGGCCTTCCACAGAGCGAGGGTAGAGCAATGTGCGCATGGCGATTGCTAGTTGCATGTGCGGCTCACCTGCCTAGTGTGCATTCCATTGGATCCTCAGAGGGTGCAAAGGCCTCGAGGTCGTTTGGAACTTGCCTGGTTGCAGTGGATGCGCTGGGGGATTGCCGCCGGAAGCTGCGCGTAGAATAGGCCTCTGAGCCTGTGGCCCCCAGCGATCCAGACCGCTGCCTACGCTTGCGCGTCAGCATCTGTTTCGCATGTGCGCCCTGAGCCCCGGCCACGAGGTCGCGTCTGGCGTTGGGTTCGAAGTTTGCCTGCAGGGATGCGGAAGGTTGGGGCATGAGATGCTGCGTGGGGAAACTAGAGGCACTTGATCATGAGCAAGAAAATGATTCACAACGGCACCTGTGTGCGCGATCGTTGCTGTGCTTGCACCGTGTGTGTATGAACGGAGACGATCGCCCGGCGAATACAAGGTGCTCACGAGCGCGCTGCTGCAACACTCTGCATATGGACTTCGCCCGCTTTCGAATGATGAAGTGAATTGAATCAGGTTGAATGGCTTTCAACATGGTCTGGCGTTGTCCTCCTCGATTCCCTCCCGATACTGTACATACCCCGTCATTCTTACATTCCCCTTGTTGTCATGTGAGCGTGTGAGCCGACACTGTGTGACGCTGTGTGATGT
The DNA here is from genome assembly GCA_033439295.1 of Deuterostichococcus epilithicus. Classification (NCBI taxonomy): domain Eukaryota; kingdom Viridiplantae; phylum Chlorophyta; class Trebouxiophyceae; order Prasiolales; family Stichococcaceae; genus Deuterostichococcus; species Deuterostichococcus epilithicus. The sequence goes on along the minus strand of JAVTLE010000004.1, from coordinate 52,793 downwards.
ACCTGCCTCCTGTGCACCACAACCAATGCGACTAGCAGCTGAGACGGCACTTCGTGCGGATCAGCAGAGGGAAGAGCTGCCCACGCGGCTGCGTGCGCATCCGCTGCAAGTTTCAGCCGGGCTCCGGGCTCATCCACCCACTTCCACGCCGAGGCAAGCAAGCCGTGCAGTAAACTCGAAATCGATCTTCAGACCGTTCTGTCTGGTTGCACTCTGGGCAGTCCTGCTGCCGCACGTCTCGCCCTCCAAAAGTCCGACGCATGGTCCCAAAACTGGCAAGCTGGGCCAGCCGGCGAGATAGATCGCGGCGCCTCGACCTACTGTCGTCCGCATGACGCTTCGCCTTGTAGCCGCCGGGATGCGCCAACATGCTTCGCGCATAGCCACGAGCTTCGCCCAGCCGGTCACGCAGCGCCGTGCTGACGCTCCCGACGCTCACGTGGCTTCCTGGCCAACCAGCACCTGCAGCTCCGCGCAACACGCAGCCCAGCAATTACGCACACGTTGCGGTGCACTCCTGCAGTCGTGCGGCTTCGCAGGGTTTTGCAGCACTGCGGATCGGATGGTTCGCGGATCCGCACGGACGTGGATCTTTAATAGGGTGTTACAGCTCGAAGGGGCATGCAACCCAGCTCTACCGTCACTGATCGCGTGCAGACGACGTCCGGAGGTTGAGGCTTCACATGGCCGCGCCTGTGGCCCTCGATGGTTGTGGGAGCTGCGACTTTGCTCATATCATCGTCTAGCTGGCGCCAGCTGTGCATCGCGCTGTGGTGGCTATTTTCCGCATCTGCGCGACCGCGTAACAAGCCTCATCCCCCGTGGTGAAATCCTCGACGTTCGTTGGCTGCCGTGCACAGCGCGCACTATCAGCTCAGATGGAGCTGACGCTCAACGCTAGGCCGATCACGTGTTTGGCAGAGTCCGCCTCGCTCTGGAGCCGCGAACACATTTGAAAGATGGTTGTAGACCGGAACGTCCTGTATGGGCTCGTCGTCGCCGCAGCGCGGTGTTGCAGCGTCATGCACAGTGCTGTTGACGTAGGGCCGCAGGCTTCATCAGCGAGACCCGATCTGTCGGACAATGTATGTAGCCCGCAACATATGGCCTACGAGTTGCTGATAGCAAGAAATTGCTGCATTAGTCATGGGATGCAGGAGAATTCCTCGCACATCGAGGTGCCACTGTGCCCCATGCGCGCAGGCCATCGGCGTAGTGCTGCGGCCGGCCGCCGACCGCCGAGGGCATCAGTGCACGTCCCGCTGCATGCAATACAGCTAGCGATGCAGGGTCTGGCTTAAACACAGCGAGCTCAGTTTCGGGTTGTTCGACTCCCCCAATGCTGACGGAAGCTCGTATGGGTTGCGACAGGGCACGCACGTCGGCGGCAGGATGAAGGCCCAACATGTACTACAGCCGCCGGGCCTAACACAGGGCGAACGTAACTCCGTGGGCCAAATCAAAAGTGACGAAGGCGGATTCTTCCACTCGACGACAGCATCCATCCTGCAAGATTCTCACCAGGTGCGCACGTTCACAGTTGGAACTCGATCTGCAAATTTGTAGCCTTTGTCGATATCCCAAATTCAGACCCTGTGCAACCTGCTCTGGTGTTGCCATGGAAGCACACGTTCACTTGGCAAGCATTTCATAACTTCGTTCATTTTCAAAAAAAACATCGCAGGAGCTCAAGGTGCATCACAGGCTCCGGAACTGGCTCCGTGCGGCCATCGTCCTGCTTGTCGTGTCCGCCGTCATCCTTACTACTGTTTTCAAATACATCACCGACGACAGTCTCCGTGGCTCCGTCTACGTCGTCAGAGACTTCAGCAATACCCAGATCTATGACAGCGGCTCGCCAGTCGCATGTCCTTGCAACACCAAACAGGTCTACTACTCCAATTTCACGACCACGACCTTTGGTCAGGACATGCCACTCGTCAACGGCCGGATGGCCAACTTGCCAATGCGGGCCGCCTACGAGTGCTCCTTGGTCATTGATGGCCTGGCGGGTTTCGAAAACAGCACGGTCAAGGACAGTGCTGACCCTGCACAGAAGGCGGCCCTGACTGCCTGTTCAGCGTGCGCTCCCTGGCTGCAGCTGCATCATCTTTTGCATCATTCATTTGGAGGGTGTCTTGCAATGAAATGATTGAAGTCATGCGTTGGCACCGAGTGATGCTGTGTTCCATCATTTCGCGAATGGCCCAAGCCAAATCTGACTCTTTGTGGATATATGTCGCGTCGCAGTGCCTTCTTTGCGGTGCAAGCGGCGTCTCGAAATGTTACAGATGGCGGTGCCTTTGTGTACGATGCGGTCTTTGGCAGTCCTTATTTGTTGACATCTCGAGAATTGGCACAAGAGATAAGGAGCCATATTGGTGAGTTCGCTGCCGTCCTTTGGCTTGCCGCATGGTTGATGACGCTTATCACACATGTGTGACCAGCCGTGCACATGTGATTGACCACTGCCGCAACTTGTCTCAAATTTGTGTGATCGCATCACAGGCGCCATCTCGACCAGGTGACAAAGGCACATAGGCATGATTTTCGAGCATAATTACTGAACCTATCGATGGTCGTGGCTCGTGGGCAAACGAAGCGATGAGCTGACTGCTCACCTGGTTTCATAATTTCTAGGAACGTGGAAAGCGTAGTGAGCGGTCTTCGCGTCCAACTGAACCTCTTGAATGTCACGGCGGCGATGGCAGACTCAGTTGCGACGGCGCTGCTCAACAATGTCAAGAGCGCAAACAATGCGATTGGGGTGCGTGCAACATAAAACGTCACTCTAGTGCGCAGCAATCCACACAGCATTGCAGCATCACTATTTTCGACTCGGCATGACATGTGTGCAAAACTCATTTGGTGCGCATCTCATATGCAGGTGGACAATGTTGCTGGCCTGATTCCGAGCATGATCGACCATGTGACTGGTGGCAACATCATACCTGTTACAAATGCAAATACCAGTCGGACACAGTGGGGTTTCAGTGAGACCGCGCGGATGCAGTTCGATTACCAAAAGTATCATCAGCTTTGTGACCCGTCGTTCTGCGACTTCACCAAGGTGAGTGTGACAACGGTCGAACGACGCCCGACTCTGTGCTGCAAAGTGGCTTCGGGACCATCTTGGCATGTCATACACTGCCTCATTGTATGCCAAATTTCACGTAATTTGCCCATTTGTTGCCGCAGATGAAGGGTGTGTGGAGCCGCATTACCGACTTTCTTGGGCTCATTGGTGGGCTGTGGACTACCTTCTTGGGGCTAGGGTTTCTGGCTTGGTTCCTATGTGAACGATGCGTGCCGCATGAAGAGAAATGGGAGTCGTTTGCCGCAACGCCGTACGCCGTGTGAGGTACTTGGACCATTGGCAATGCACCAGACGTGCTTGGAGATTTCGCATGGCATCTGGCCTGTTTGGCATTACGGGCACAAGGAGCTCGATCTCGTCCATGTCTGCGACGAACTGATCTTGAGCTCAAACATTATTGAGTGCTTTGTTGTCAATGGTTGCCGCGAGATGCAAAAGAAACACGTGCGTGTATATTTGTTGCGCAAACAGCATCCTCTCGAAATTAGATACTCAGATGTCAGATGTTGAAACATCCATGGTTTTATGTGTAACAACATTTGTCGTTATCAACTCGGCCTGCCGGTGGTGTGGTAGGGACACAGTCGAACAAGCTGGTGCCAGCCCCGCATTGCGGTGTCCCACCGCAGATAGTTGAAGCGGCCATCCCATCCTGCCCTGTAGTGTTTGCATGTACACCGCCGGCAACTGTCCTTCGCTCCACGTATCCACGTACGCCATCCATCGATGGCAGCGAGCCTACAGCATGCAGCCAACACACCACACCTCTGATGGGGAAGTTCCCTTTGCGGCGCTCAAATGGCAGCAGCCCTACCTAGCAGCCGTACGACAGCATGCATGACATCAACGCTTTGGACCAGCCTGTGCAGGGCTGCATGCCAGGGTAGCCACCCGGCCCAATGACAGGACATTACAGCCAAGCACGGTCTTTGGCGCCAACCACAGAATCGCCGGGGCACGAAGTAACCAGGCTCAGGGTTGGGTTTAGTGATTCACACTGGGACGTGCTGCTGCAAGGTTGATGAGAGTTACGGGTGTGACGACAAGGTGCGTGCGGAGACATGGAGTGGGCACCTGTGCACCTCGCACAAAATGCCCTGCGGCTCAGCAGTCGCCTTGCTGACCGGTTTCAGCCTGCCATTTCCAGGCCCAGCGCGTCGTCAGGGTGGTGGGGCGGCGTGCCGCCGCTGCCACTGCCGCTGCCGCCGCGGCTGCTGCTGCTGCTCTCCTGATCGGCAACAGACGTTGCATTCAGGCGCTACATAGCGAACACCTCGGCTGCGATTCACAGAGCGCCAGCATCGCCTTGGAGACCCTATGCACCGCAAGATGCACAGAAGGCCGCACATGGAGCCCAGACGCAGGCAGCGGCAGCTTCAGGAAAGGAAAGGCGTCACACACCAGGTAGTCTGCGCATCACAGCCACTTGGCCGCGCTGCAACGGCGCAAACTTCGGCACACTCTTGCTGGCGGCGCCCTACATGCACCACGCTACGAGACGCTGCGACGAAAGCGAGTTTACCTATGGATAGGAGTGCAGCACCCGCACGAACCGCTCCCGCGGGTCCCGCACTGCCCCAGGCGGAGCATCCTCAGCTTGCGCAGGCCCAGCAGCGCTTCGCTGCATCGACCGCAGTGCGACCGCCTGCAGTAGCTCAACGCCGCAAGCCGCCGGCCCCACCTAGGGGTAGGTAGCGCTTGCGGCCGGGCGGCAGCAGCGCGGTAGGGTTCCAACAGGCATGAATCCTCCAGCCCTCCAGCTGCAGCTGCTCCTGCGCAAGCAGGAAGACTGAAGGCGGGCAGCAGTCGAAACCGCCAGGGGCGTGGCTGACAATGCATGGCTGAAGCGGCGCGGCAGGAGCTGCACGTGCTTCCCAGTGCAGCATGGCAGACACAGCCTGCTTCAGGCTGGGCACCCTGCTCGAGATTGCATGCACTGAACGCACCTCAGCCAAGCCAGGCCTCCTGTGAGGTCGACCTCGGACGGGCTGAGCGCGCACAAGGCGGCCGGTCGCCGCCGGCTGGGGGTTGTACTCCTGCAGCATCGCCAGCGGCGCTCCCCCAAATGCCGACACATACCACCCTCAAAGTCGCGGATACTCTCTCACGTCCATGGCTTACACCTGCGACACTTCAACATGCAAATCAGTGTTTGCCCTGAAGCCGCCCTGCTACTGCCATTTCTGCAATGCCGCAGGGACTTGAGGGCGCACAGTCACGTGAGCCCTGCAATGCAGCGGAATCGCAGCAGACATGGGCTATGGGCGAACTCAAGTCCAGACTTGTCGGCCGTCTCCGGCCCTGCAGGGTCTGCTCGTCTAAGAAGCTGCTGGGTTCTTTGTGCCTGAGGTGCCCTTATACAACAGAGAACCTGCCTGGGGGCGAGGGTGACGGGCCGCTCTGGGTCCACACTGAACATCATCCTCGCCCGCAAATCGAGAATGTCCTCCATCGGCCGCCGCGTATTGACATCCATTCACCAGGCCTGGTCCCCCTCTGCGCTGGCACAGCACATTGGAGCCTCGTCCTGCTTCGATGTTGGTGCAGCGAGGCGAACATGAGCCTAGTGCAGCGCTGACGCAGCTCACCATGCGGCGCAGCTCACCAGGCCGGCTGGACCGCAGCAAGAGCGCGCGTTTCCGCACTGGCTGGGAGCAGGGGTGCGCTGCACATGCTCCTGGACGCGCATACCAGCACATGCAGGTTCGAGGAGTCGGAGTGGCTAGTTGCACGGGAAATGAAGGTACCTGTCAAGGCGCCGGCTGCGCTGGCCGACCCTGCTGCCGACTGGAGTAGCTTCTCCAGCAGCGCATTTTGCAGTGCCAGGCTGTCCTGCAGCAGCCAGAAGCTCGGCGCTGTGAGGCCGTCCGGGCGTTGTCTTCAGACAGCACAGCACCTTGACGAAGATGTCGTCACGCACCGTGCTGTGGCTGCCACGCCTCAGACGCAGCTGCTATATTAGCAAGCAGACGGCGGCGACACGCCAACCATTACAGGTACCCTGTGAGCCTCACCTTCCGGATTCGCAGCCTCTCCAGCTCTGCAGTCAGCAGCGCCACCTTCTCCTCCGAGACCTGCAGCCGCTCCTGCGGCAGTGAAACTGCGCTCTGTCCAAGTAAGGTCTATGATGATCTCCGTTCCAAGTGGATGACAACAACCTTGCTGCCTCAGAATCCTTGCAGCTGCTCCTGTCACGGCAGCCGAATGCCATGCGTGCACTGATGAGCAGGCGGTTGGTCCCCGCAAGGCAGTAGGCATGGACGGTCACCATCCCATCACGGCCATGATGGCAGTTGCAGCAGCATGCAAGTCGCACAGGAGCACAAGTCAATCAGAAAACACAGCCTCTGAATCCCGAACCCTCAAAAATCTTTGCATGCACCTTCTGCTTTTCGCGATACATCTGACGAGCCGTCCTCGCTGGCTTTGTGCGGGCAGCGGCGCCGGTCGCGGGCGGCATGCCACGGTCGCCGCTCTACGCACCAGCAGCGTTAACATTGCTCAGGAGGCACTGGTCGCTCGGACTGGCTGCTCGGCAGTAGCATGCGGTGGTGGCGCTGGTTGCGCCACGGGAGTACAGCCCAGCGCAGCAGCCACCTGCCTCCCTAACTACTGCTTTGCAGGGCTCCAATGCGGCGCCAACAGCGCAACGTGTCGGCGGCAATGACGCTGTCACAGGCTGCACTGCCGCAAGCCAGCATTCTCACCGGTTCTGGAAGTACATCGTGCGTGGTGGCGCAGGCATCCGGCCCATTTGCTGCCGCCTGTTGCGGCACCTGGCTGCCGGCCCAACCACTGCTCTGCCGCAGCGGCTGTCCTCTCCACTGCCTAACATGGCTTGCACCCGTGTCGCCCGCATGGTCGTTCTGCAGAGTTCCAAGACACGGCGATGCTGGCGTCAGGCGTTGGAGCATCGCTGCCGTCCCCACTGCCACGCATGCCCACTGCCCGCAGCTCACGGTCCAGCTCACGAATTCTCGGGCAGGCCCAACAGTATGCCGATGAACTTCTGAGAATCTGACGGGGTATGGTGTGAGTAAGACCCCGCAGCAGCCGGAAAATAATATGTAAGTGATGGGTGCGGGTCAGCAGAAGGTGTGAAGCCAGTGCACTCCAGTGTATCTCTGACACCTGCTGTCTCTGATGCAGACTCTTTTTATTGTCTTCATTAGCTGCGAAGATCGTCAGGCGCACCCGGGCGGGCATGCGTGCACATATTACTACAGCTGGCAGGAGGAGCGCTCTTGGACCGTGTGACGGTCTCTCACACCGGGACCGCCCACCTGGGCGGTGCTGCCTGGCCCAGAGCCTTCACTGTACTCAAGAGGCGAAGGCTCAGCTGCTAGCTGCTCCTGGAACGTAGGATTGAGGTTTCCACACTTCCACGGATTGCCTAAAAATGGCGATGCCACTTGCCCCGCCATTGCGAAGGCTGAGATGGAGAACAAGGGCTGTTAGCTTCAGATCAAGTCAAAAATATGGCTAGCAAGCGTTGCAAACCCTCCCGGTACAACTCAAGTGCACAAGACCGGCTAGGCAGAAGATCTCGGTATTGCGGAACGATGCCTCTTGATATAGACTGGCTTTTGCAAACGCCGTGTTTGCAAACTCGGGCAACAGAGCGCAGTTCTGAGAGCGCAAGGATCGAGCGATGCGGTAACGCGCCAGCGGGCGCGAATGTGCGCAGGTGGCCTCAAGGTTACATAATCATACACTGCAGCTGGCGCTGCCTGACTTTGCCAGGTCAAGAGCACGCGCAGCTGCTCTCGCGTCCGATTGCTGCGTCCCGCCTGCCACATACTACGACCCCTTGCTGGCGCCACACGAGCAGCCGCCGTCCGCCATATACTGCGGCAACATTGCAAGTGCGGCACCCAGCGGCGGCAGCTTGTCGGCCGGCAGTACGGCCCCCTCCGCCATCAGCTCCGCGTACGGCGAGTCGCCGTGCTGCGCCGCCAGCTCCCCCAGTATTCCCAGCATGTCGGGGTGCTTTCCTGGCAGCGTCTGCAGCGCAGGACGATGGCAGTTGCCCCGGCCGCACAGCCCTTGCAACGATGTTGAGCTTTGGGACGAGGGGTCGGAAGAAGCTCAACAAACGCGCAACAAGCAGATCAATGCGGACAGCAGGTGCGGCTGGGCAAAGAGAATGGTGGTTTACCTGTAGGTACAGGCTGGCAGCCTGAAATGGTGTGAGCACCTGCCGCCACACCGAAAGCGCAAATGTGCACAGCAGCGAGTGCTCCTGCATCATGAGCCAGGCGCAGCGCCGTCAGCGATGCTGCGGCCCAGCTTTGAAACGCCGTGCGCACAGCAGCAAGGCACTGCGTGGCTGGCAAGGGGACACGCTCTTGGTGGTGCCGTCTGGTTTCCAGAACCTGCACGGCCTCGACCAGCCGCAGCGTTTCGCCGTCCTCCAGCCCCGTGGCTCACACGTCCGTCTCGCAACACAGCCGAAGATGCATGCACAGGGATCACCGCCGCACCTCGCGCAGCGCGGCCCGAAGGTCCTGCACGACGACGACGCCGGCGAGGCCGTCATCTCGCTCGCCCGTCGCCAGCCCCTGTGTGAACACCAGACGATGAACGTCGCACTCTCACAGCTCGGCTGCGCACAGCCGCATCGGAGCCTGGTCGCTGCAGCTGTGGCAGGAATGGAGGTCCGACTGCTGTCCTTCCTGGGCTGTCGCCGTCACAGCACCACTGCCCCCACAGCAACAGCCGGCTGCAGCCGCAGCACGGCTGCAGGGCACAGGCACAAGGGCCGGCGCCGCACCTGCAGCGTCTTCATGAGCCGCTCCCGCCGCACCACCAGGCTGCAAAAGAACACACACCAAATGCCCTTCACAACGTACGCTGGGATCAGGCAGCTGCAGAAGGTCGCATGACTGCTCGGCAACAGGCCTGGCGTGCTGAGACAAAGATGAGCATGCAGCAGCAACCTGGCCAAACACCAGCCCTTCCTGTCATGACGCCGCTTCCTCATTGCTGCACCTGTGCCAGCGGCCCCATGCCGACCAATCGGCCGCCGGCCGCAACTGCACAGAGTCTGCAGGCACAGCAAGCCTGCGCGGGCTGCCCCGCATCGCATTCGGAGCACCCCTCTCTCGCATGGTTGCAGGTATTCTCAAGTCATGGTAGTGCTTGCCGATGCCACAACCGCGCACCTGCCCAGGTTCAGCAGATACAGCTTGCGCAGGCACAGCAGCGCTTTCCGCTGCGGCGGCCGTAGGTTGAGCGCGCGCAGCATGTCGCCCAGGCGGCCCGTGGCCTCAGCAGAGCGGTCATAGTGGTACAACCGTGCAGCCGATGCCGCGTCCGGCCTGCTCAGCATGATGGTCACCTGCAGCGTAGAGCGCACAGCATTGTTTGGTCCCATTAGCCCTGCACGTGTTCCACTTGCAGGCATAAGCTTGCAGCGCCTTCGAGTTGCTGCTCAGGTATGGAACCGGCCGGTGCGCTGTTTAATTTGTTGTTAATTTCAGAGCTGAGAAGCTCACTGGACTGGCCTCTCAAATTTGGTGGTTGCCCACAGCAGGGCAGGAAAGTGCGTACAACACAGAGTCGCATGTTGTAGTCAGCACCAAGACGCGGCGGCAAGTAGCGGCATTCGTGGACATGCTGCTGTGGAGGCACACCTGTAGCCGCCAGGCCTCGTGGAGGAGCTCCTCCTGCATCATCACAGCAGCAGGCGTTGTGATCCGAGACACGATAAGCTAGTCCGTAGCCAGGCCACACCTGACTGGCCCTGACTCTATGCAGGGCAAGAGCACAGAGCGATAGTGTGTTCGTCGAACACGTGTGGCATGCGCCGACTCAGCTTGCGCCCCTGCAAATTGAGCGCCAGCCATGCATTTGCACTGCCCACGACAGCGCAATGCTGCTGCCAGAGGGGATCTTCGTGGTTTGAAGAAGGCGAGCAGTGCACCAGGCGCTTGTTGGCGGGTGTGGCGTCGCCGCTGCCGCTGCACGCCAGCAGCTGCTCTGCGAAGGCATGGATGTACTCCTGCGGACGCAGGAACACACACTCGGTCAGCTTTGACAACCCTGCATGCCGCCAGCTCCTGCCATTTGCTTTCCGCCGCGTTGTCCATGAAGTTCATGTGCTCAGTGTGCTCGAAGAGCCATGTGACAGGGTGACGCCCCATCAGCAGCTGCGCAGCTTCAAGAGGACAACATGAGTGTGTCTGTGCCAGCACGCATTCGACTCACCTGCCACAGGGCCTGGAAGGCCTCTCCTGGCATCCCCTCCACCTGCGGGGCGCAGCCAGCGGAAGGGCTCAGGGTGCATCAGGGCAGCCTGACGGTATGCTGTGAGCAGCACAGCACCAGCCGCTTACCCAGCAGACAGAAGGCCACGCCCCAAGATCTGACAGGAGGAGCGCTGCAGCACATGGCTGCAGGGTCTGCCTGCACATCAGCAACGGCCGGCTGCTGTGTGCTGCAGCGTGCAGATGCCGCACCGGGGCCTGTGCCGTGCGTCCATGCCGGCGCTCGAAGGGAACATGTGCGGAAGGTGGAAGGTGCAGCGACCACAAGTGCCACCAGGTGCCCAAATGCGTGGCGGTGCACCTGCTGCCGGGTCATGGTGACCGGGGCGCCCGGCCGCACGGTCAGTCTCAGCACGGGGCCTACTCCCATCATGTCCTCCAGCAGCAGCCGCGTGGGCGCGTCCAGCCACCAGGCCCTCGACGACTCTTGTACCACCGTCGCGCCGCCGCTGGCCGCCTGGACCGCCAGGAGTTCGGAGCACATGAGGCATCGGAGGTGGGGCGGTTTGGCCACCAGGTCAGCAGCGAGTCCTGCGCCAGCGCCACTGGCCACGTGCGCTGGCAGGTGCCGCGCCGAAAGACTTGGCGAGTCAGTCGCATCGGCGGCGAGCCGGTCTCCCCAGCAGCATTGGCACTCTCAAGTGGCCGTGGAAGCGCCCCCAGCGGGTTGCGGCCAACGAAGCCAGCCCAAGCGCGCAACCAAAGACGTGTTGCCCGCATCTCTCAAACGGACTTCCCCTTGCACACCGACCAAAATTTACAGCCAGTAATGGCGACAGACTCGCCTGCGCCGTGCCCATGGTCACCAGCTTCTCCAGCAGCGAGTTGCGCAGTGCCAGGCTTTCCTGCGACGTGAGGGCAGCCGGATCTGGAATTGACTAAAGAAGGCAGCAGTAGGCCGCCAGGCGCAATGCATCGAGGTCCCTGCCCAGTCCCCCTGCTGCACCGGGCCGGTATGTGTATGGCAAATGCCGCCATGAAACCCCTGCAAACAAAGCAAGAGCGACACAGACCAGCCCACCTTCTGCATGTGGACCACTCGTAGTTGCTCTGTCAACTCCGCCACCTTCTGGTCAGACTCAGCCAATCTGGTCTGCGGAAGCGGCACAGACGAGGGTCAGATGTACAGATACGAGGCAGACTGCACACGGGAACAGCTCATCTGCGCATGCTGGCAGTTCTGGGCGGAAGAAACAGTGGGGACATGCAGCCATTGCCAGAGCCACCCACCCTTTGCTTTTCTCGATACCGTCGCTGCGCAGACCTGCAAAGCAGGCAGTTTTGCGGCATTGTTCCCAATCGTGCAAGTGCCCGCTTGCATCTTCAGGGGGATGTGACAGTGCAGCACGGCACTGCCTGACTGTGGTGCAGGTCTGTGCACAATACCAACCCTGATTTGCCGGCGCTGCTCACGTGTGCACATTGCTGCACACCTGTTGTGCTGCTTTGTGCGTCCGGCAGCCGCCATGACCTTCGCCACCTCCTCCTTGGTGTGCCTCCCGCCGCCGGACTGCGCCCCCTGCGGCCAGCGCACCAGCAATGGACACGACATCTTCAGCCCCCTTCCAACTCGGGAACGCCTGCTTTGTTTTGCTTTTTTGCGTTTTTTGGGTTTTTTGTGATAGCGGTGCGCGCGGGTGGTTTGCGCGGGTACGCCATGACCGGCGGGCTCGCAGAAAGCTGCGACATGCGGCCGAGGGAGCTGCAGGTCTGCGGCCCGGCCACCATCCTGCAGCTTGCGCTGCTGCTGCTGCTGCAGCTCGGCGGTTTTCCTGTGCAATCACTGACCCAACAAACGGCTTGCCTGCAGGGCATCGTCCTGGCTGGAGGTCGAGGCCCGGGCGCCACTGCTGGAGCGATCCAAATCGACGCCCGCGGCTGCGTCTGGGTACATTGGCGGCTGTTGATAAGTCGTGTACTGGCTGTCCTCGTCCGGCGCCGACATCAGCTGCGGCGGCGCGGCGCCAGCCCATGCTGCGGTGGCGGCTGTCCCATAGCTTGTGAGGCCATTGGCGGCTGCGTGGCCGCTTTGCTGCGGCGCCGGCGGCATGGCAGTGTCCGGCATCCGCATGCCGTACATGGCGTCAAATGTGCTGGCCTGCGTCCGGAGTTCAGAAGTGTTAAAGGGCGTGAACGCCCTCATTAACAGCGGTCATGGCACACTGTCCAGCGAGTGTCAGATGACAGCTTTTAGCAACTTGATCTCCATACCGGCAGCCTTAAAGATGCATGCGAGCGGAGAGCGCTTTCAGAACACTGGATCTGCCAGCTTGGCCCGGCAGCGCCATGCGATATGGTGCATCGGCACGGCGGAAGGCGCCGGCGCGCACCCCAGTGCTGGTGGGTGCGTTGTCATGCGCGTCGGGCTGCGAGGTGAACAGCAGACTGCCGTCCGTCGGGTGTGCCAGCATGCCTGGAGACAGCGGCTCCTGCAGCAGCGCGTCCAAGTCGAGGCTGGGGACATCCAGAAAGGCCCAATCGCCTGGCTGCGAATGCACCTGCGGTACCGGCGTCTCCCCGAGAAAGAAAGGAGTTTCTGCCATCCACACGCAGACTGCAAGGCCTCGGCAGCCGTGCCGTACCAGCCTGCTCGGCGAACTCGCGAGTCTGCCCACAAAGCAAACGGCGAGGTCTGACGCGCTGCAACGCGGCACTCAGCAATATTTGGCAGTTACTGAATGGATGCCAAGCCTCCACACCCAGCAGATTCAGCACTACAAGTGCAGCGACTGTTGCGAGGAACTTGTGGGATGAGTAGTCCTGACGTGAACCCTTGGCTGTTGATGTTCAAGTGCGCCAGCTGGCTCGTGAAGCCATTCCCTTCTTCTCCAAAGTGTCCATGTACCAAGTAAAGGGAGAGGCCTCTTTCAAATTTCGCGACCGCCAGCACGAATGAGGCTGCGAAAGAGTCAGATACGACGCATGGTTGTTGTCCTAGCCACAGCAGTGCCAGCTCGGCGATGAGCCCGACACGATGTCTATGCTATAGGTTGCCCACAACCAGCGGCAGAACTGGGCCCCGAAGCGCTTTCGAAGGCCACGTGCTTGATGCCGAAGTCCTCAAGGCTGCACGGGAGCATGGCCACAGTGGTGTCCAGCGGCAGCAGCGCCATGCCGTCCCCTGCATTGTGCAGGTAGAACATCGTCAACCAGCTGCTGTGCACGAACCGCACAGCAACGGCTGCAGGTGTGCATGAGTTTGCCAGAAAGCCTGCAAGCGCAGTGCATGTTGCAGCCGTGGAACAGCAGGATGCACGAACCACAGGACAAAGCACGGTCCGGTGAACCGAGGGTCGTACCATGGTGAGCGCCCTGCCGCAGCAGTTCTGTGTAGGATGGCTCGCCAGCCTGGGGTTGCACACACGAACCAACATCCCTGTCAAACCGTGCGGAACATGCCCATGCATGACACTGCGACAGAAGGAACGGCTGTGCAGAGAGAGACAAAGACCCTTGCGCCCAATGCTGCACACCTCTTCTGCGACCTCGTTGATGAGTGCAAGGATGTCTGGCGTCTGTGGGTAGGCCTGCCAGGAGGTTGTTGCGAGGTCAGTCTTCTCGATCGTTGCAGCGAGCCTGTCATGCACAGTAGAATGCACCGAATGCCAAGCGGCACCTGGAGGAGCATGCATGCAACACCATACCCGGATGTGCAGATTGGCCGCCTGGAATGGCGTGAGACACCTGCGCACCAGGGAAGGAGGACACTCAGGGCCTGCAGTGGAAGCTCTGCTGTGTGGGTCTGGTCGCAAGCGGCATGCTCCAGGTCTGCATGCCGCACCTGCGCCAGATGGTCAGCATCAGCTGCACCAGGAACGAGTGTTCATCGCGCAGCGTCTCCCGCAGCTTGTCCATCGTGGCCACCGACTGAAGGTACTCGGTGCCGACGGCCGCATGCCGCTCGCCGCCCGGCAGCGACGCCTGCGGGGAGCAGCAGGTGTAACGAGGTGGAGGAGCAGACGGACCCGATGCATGCGAGCCATGCCTGCACAGAGATGTGGGCCGCGACACCGAGGGGTCGGGCCGGGCAAGTTTACCGGGCTGACGCAGCAGAACCTTCCCCAACCCACCAGCGACGCTGTCAGCACGGCAGGCGACGCCGCACTCTCAGGGGGAGTCTCTGGTGAGGCGTGACAGTTGCAGACCTGGAAGCCTCTGCCAGGGAACGAGCCCGAGAGACAGCACAGCGCAGCTGGGGAGAAGCGATCTCAGAGGAGCGGCACCTGCAATGCGCCGGAGAGGCTGCGCCGGCGGGCCACTAGTACTCCGAGGTTGGTCAGGTACCTGAGGCAGCACACACAGGGTACACAGGACGGCCACCGGGTCGACATCCATTTCGAGCAACATAACATATTGATGTGGCAGCCCTTTGCCACTCTCGTGTGCACCAGTCGACGTCGCCCAAAGCACGACCCCTCATCGCCCTGATGCAGGCAAGCACAGGCGAACACAGCGAGTTCCATTGCCGTTGTCGTGCAGAAGAACGCGTCGCACATGCGGCGCAGGCAGATGAGCACGCGGCGCTGGTCCGCCGTCAGGTTGACGGCCTGCAGCAGCGGCCCCCAGGCAGGCGACTCTCCTGCCGCTGCCGGGTCGCCGCCACTGCCGCCGCCGCCGCCGCCGCCCGGCTGCTGCAGGTGCTTCAGGTGGAAGGAGTGGATGCGATCTGGGTACGTCAGCGCGATGCACGCCTGTGGCAGTGCAAAAGGCACGTAGATTCAACGGCAAGAGGTTCGAAGTCAGCAGCATGCGCCACAGCATGCGTTCAGTGTCTGCGCAGCTCCCCTGGACCAACGAAGGCGCGCCAAGACAGCGGCGCTGCGCATTCCAGCGAGTCCTGAATCTTGTGTCCAAAGGAGGTCGCTCTTGGTTTGCAGCCACGGCTGCAGGAGGTGGCCGGCCAGCAGCTCACCTTGATCTGTCCGGCCTCAAACACGAGCCGAGCCTGCGCACGAGGGCATCGACGCTGAGATTCGGCCGAGCTTCAGCTTGTCAAACCACCCTAGCAGGTAGTGTGCTGCCGTACACACACTGTGATGAAGACACAATCGTCGCACCTGCAAGGACATGGGACCGTGGCCAACAGATGGCAGAACATGAACTGACAGCGACCGCACCAGACGCTTGCCGGCGGCGGACTCAGCGTCGCCGTTCGCCTTCACCAGGCAGTCCGCATATGCATTGATGTACTCCTGTACAGCAGATGCAAGCATGGTCTTGGAGGTAAGGAGGCCGTCTGGACCTGCTGCAGCCCGTCTGAGGTCTGACACAATGCGCAAGCAGGGCAGAAGTGAGGACGGCGTCTTGATGTCACACGAAGAAACACGGCGACACATGCACGAGAACAAGGAGGTTGTTGGCACCTTCCAGAGCGCAGTGAACTCGTCCATGGGCAAGTGCGCGACCTGCACGGCAACGAGCAGCGGTGGAAAACTGGCGCAGTTGGTCAACATGCCACGAGCAGCTACGAGGCAAGGAGGCGCCAACAGTGAGATGGCCCCTCTTGAGGGCAGACGGCAAGCGCTGAACCTGCAGATCACCCCGGCCTGTGCAACTGGCAGGTGCAGCAGCCGCTCCCGCCCGCAGAGCAGCGGAGGCATCGGCTCGCAGCCACGGCGCCAGGCCGCCTGCAGCAGGGTTCACGGCGGTGCACCGCCCTGTGCGGCTCCCACCTGCTTGCGCGTGAGGCGCACGGGCGTGCCCGGCCGCACGGTGAAGGTCAGCTCCCCCGTCAGGTCGAGGGTCTCCTCCACCAGCCGCCGGGTGTGCGCGTCCAGCCACCACGCACTGCCCTCGCCCTCCACCAGCGATGCATTGCCCGTCGCTGCCTGCGGATGGGAGTCGTGATTTGCGTTGGAGCATGATACCGTTCGAGCTTTGGAAGAACAGTCAAGGCCCAGCAGGAGCTGCCCTCGCGCTCCGCCAGCGTTGCCTGTCGCTCTGCGGCACACAGCGCCACTGGCTGGGCAGGTGTGCCGCCGCTCCAGGATGCACACGACGGCAGACCAGTTGATCACCAGGCTTCGAAGGTGCTTCGGCCATTGGGAGGTGCCGAGAGCCACATAGAATCGGACTGAGGGACCAAGCAGCACACCTTTGCCAAGTGTTGGGACCGATTGGTA
This sequence comes from Deuterostichococcus epilithicus, assembly GCA_033439295.1. Taxonomy (NCBI): domain Eukaryota; kingdom Viridiplantae; phylum Chlorophyta; class Trebouxiophyceae; order Prasiolales; family Stichococcaceae; genus Deuterostichococcus; species Deuterostichococcus epilithicus. The sequence goes on along the minus strand of JAVTLE010000004.1, from coordinate 36,306 downwards.
ATGCAGTTCACTGAAAACTTTGCCCAGCTCAGAGCCTGCGCATGTGATGCACGACTGTTAATGACGGCATCTCACCTGCGCCTGCTGCATGGCCAGAAAGCGCTCCAGCAGCGCGTTGCGCGACGCCAGCGATTCCTGCGAGCAGCGTCAGCACATCTTCAGCGGCAGACGCAATCAGCGGCGAGTGAGGAAAATCCAGAGGAAACGAGGTCTCAGCGTCTGGAACAAGGCGCACAACGAACAGAACATGCTCAGGCAGCATATGGAATGGTGGACCACCACTTCAGTCGCCGCCGTTGCCTGCTGCTGCCCAAGCGCAGCTGTGTGCTGCACAAAGCTGCAGATCCACGCCAGTCGTGCGTCGCTGCGCCCAGCAGGCGCCACACGGCTCGAGGAGTTTCGGCGAGGTGCTGCTCACTAGCAGGTCGCGCAGCAGCTGCTGCGGGGCCGCAACAGCGCACCTTTTCCATGTGCAGCTGCTTCAGCTGGGCCGCCAGTTCCGTGACGCGCTCCTCGCTGTCGTGCAGCTTCGACTGCGGCGCACCACCACGACGACATGGGAAAGGGTCATGCGGGCTGCATTCGGCATGGCGGACATGTTGCCAGATCCATGGGCCAGAACACGTCGTTGTACAGCTTCACCGCCTGGCCTGCGTGTCCGGCGGACTGACAGTGCAATCCCTGGCAGGCAGCGGGCAGTGAGTGACCTTTCTGAGAGGCGTGCGGCACACCTTCTGACGTTCACGATACCGTTTCTGCGCCGTCCTGTTCTTCTCCTTGAACCTGCTCAGCTGCTTCGTCATCTTGCCCAGCCCCTCATGACTGCCCTCGCCGCGAGGATCCTGCAGCGGGCGGCGTGGGGGTGGCGAACCGACGACGTGAGGGAGCACATGCAGACGCCGACAAGAACACGACGCAGGCGCAGATGCAGCAGCACAGACGCCGGAAAAGACGAAAGACGGCCATGTAGCAGACGCTGGCAACATAGAGGCAATACCTAGCAGCAGGCGGCTTTGAAACCACAATGGCAATGCAACAGGGAGACTGCCTGGCGGAGGAGAGGTTTTCCCAGTGTGAACCCCGCCAACAATCACTGCCATTCGATTTTTTTTAGCTGATGCGGTGCTCACCGCAGAGGCAAAGTCCGCCTCTGCTGCGCCGCCGCCGTCGCTGCCGCCAGAGGAGACCCGGCTGACTCCGCGTGCGGGCGTACGCGGCGTGATGCCGCTGCCGCCCTGCTGCGGCCCGGCCAGCCCGCCGGAGCTGCCGAGGCTGTCGCTGCTGCGGTGCAGTGGGTCCATGTGCGTGGCCACCAGCGGCGGCGCCGCGGCAGGCTCGGGGATGGGCGGGAAGAAACTCGACAGCGCTGCGGGTGGCGGCGTCATCTCGTCCCCGATGCGCGCCAGCGGCAACGCCACGCCTCCGAGACCATTGGCCTGCCACAAGCATGATCAGCTATGTCAATGGCAGAATGCCCTGCCACAGCGTAGCATGACAGCACGAGCTGGCAGCTTTCATCCAGACAGCCGTCTGCAGAGTTCCTCCAGGACTGTCGACGTCGCAGCTGCAGCACTGTGTGAGAGATGGCCACGAGGTGTTCACGAGGCATGCAGCCAGCAGTGCGCTGAGCCGCGCGCTGCCACAGCCGTGGCCGCCTGACGTCAAATTCGCTGCCTTGTCGAAGGCAAACCGCTGGAGGCTAGCAACTCAACACACCTGCCCGTGATGGGAGAAGTAATCCCCTCCCTGAGGCTGAGGCGAGGCCAAGAACGCTGGCTGGGGCAGGCCAGCAAACAGGTCCCCGTTCAAGGACAGCGAATCCTGGCTCTGCAGCAGCTCCCGCGCGAATCCGTCCAAAAACGGCTGCTGACCGGCACCCAAGGACCCGAAGCCCGCCGTCACCGGGCTGGCGTCGAAGGCGCTGCTGCCGGACAAGTAGCCTTCTTGTTCAGGCATCACTCTGCCTGGCAACCGCCGCAGTGGCGGTAAGGATCTGTTCAAAGTCCTCTAATTCAGCGTTGCAGCAGCTCTGAAACGATCTCAGCCTTGCAACTGCCGCTGCGCGCGAAAGTACTCGCAGCTTCACTGTAAGCGGCAGCAGGCAGATCAAACGGTGCAAGCAGCAACTCACGGTATGGTCAGCCTCTCAGCTCTCCTGCCTTCAATGCTGCACAGATGGTACAAGTAGAGACACCGGGAGCGCTACCTCACAGATGAAGATGATCGGTGGCACAAAAAGGGGCGTTGTGACGTCACGATTATCATAGTCAACCCCCCTTCCGGCGGGAACCTGCTCAGTTTTGGGCTGCAGCTCCCACTGGGCGTCAGGATCTCGTCCATCGTTCCCTGTGGGTCCAAACACTAGCAGAATGGTGCTGTATCGAACAGCTACAAAAGTCCAAACAAACATTATGCGCGCATGTGGCGGCGCAGTGCCGCCGTGAGAGCTGTACACATGGCGGCGGCAGACCTAGGCATCCATGATGCATGGCAGATGCAGCTCGCCTTGCCTCTTTTTTAGGAACTTTGTGAAAGTTTGCAGCAACGATGGCACGAGTTCACCTTATTTTGGCACGTCATAGGCTGCAAGCATCTGCCGGAGGGTCATACGGCATGCATGTGCATCAGGCACACAGCCTCGGTATGTCCCACTCCGCCCTACACACATAGCCAACTGGTCCAAATTCCGCTCCGCCTTCCTTCAGCTTCATCCAGGGCTTGCAGGTCTCCGTTTGTGCCCGGCAGCTGCCGCTCGGCTGTATTTCACAGCCAACACAGCAGCTGCTGGGCTTGGTCTGCTTCGGGCGCAAACCGCTGCACTCAGCCCAAGCCTGCTGCCACACAGGGCACTGCTGGGCCGGCGTAGCGCGATGCTGCTACTCGCTGCCACCATTACGCGCTGCACATGACACGTAGCAGGATCATCAATGCCGGACTTATGTACGAGCACTCAAGAAGGTAGATGCATGCAGTGCGGCGCAGCAGACCGCAAACCCTAACTGCCTAAATTCTGTTCAGCTGCGCACAAGCGACTACCTGCAAAGAGCCGTTCAGGGTGTGGACAGATCTCGTAGGGGGCAGACCATGTTCATGCGGGCAACTCAGAACCACAGCTGCCTTGTGGTTCAGGGTCGGTTGCTGGGACGGGCACGCATGAGTCGCACCTAACAAGATCGGCAGCGGAGGCAGCCGTGGGGGGCGAGTATCCCAGATTGAGCTGCGTGCCGACGCGCTCATCGGGGCTTGGACCATCGCCGCGCGGCAGCACCTCGCACTGCGCAATGTGCTGCGAGGCAGTTCCGGCAGGACCCATGTCAGCGGCCCGCAAACATTCCAACACTGCAGTGTCACGGCAACCGAGCTGCGGCCAGCGCCGCAATGCAGAGGGCGAGCGCAGTTGCCCACGCACACACGCATGGCAGCGGCAAAATCGGACAAAGAAAGGACAGAAGAGCCGGCAGGCTGGTCATGTACGGTGGACACTGCAAAGGTGGCTGCTGGCAGAAAGCCCTGCCGGTGCTTGAGCAGTCGACAAGCCATGGCGTGTTGTGCAGCAGACTGAGACGCTGGGAAGGAAGGGGAGCCCGGCAGCCAGGCGCGCCGCGCTGCAGACGCAACGAACGACTCGGATCAGCACCCAGATGTGCAGGTGGTTGAGTCAGCGGCGGCAGGCCGCACCATCAGCAGGTGATCCACCAGGACGAGCGCGACCATGGCCTCCACCATGGGGACGGCGCGCGGGACGACGCACGGGTCGTGGCGGCCCTTGGCGCGGAGAGAGGTGTCCTCGCCGCCGCGCGTCACCGTGTGCTGCGGCCGCGAGATGGTGGACGTCGGCTTGAAGGCGAGGCGCAGCACAATGTTTTCGCCGTTGGAGATGCCGCCTGCAGGCGGCAGCATTCTTCCGGCCTTGTGCAACGGTCCCGGAATTCTGCTGTGGCTGCATGACCGTGTATGCTTTCAGGACTTGGCGCATCAAGTGCATCGAACGTGTTGCCCTTGGCAGATTCGACGACTTGGCGCTCGTGCAAGGCGCTGAGACCTGCTGCCAACATGCGCTGCCCTCAGAGTCTATCAGCGGCTGCCTCGCCAGCTGTGCATGAAGGCACCCGTGGTGCAGCAGACCGCCAGTCCAAGTCGGCGCATTCCACAGCAAGAGAGAGCAGCCAGCGGCCCAGTGCGCACCCTGGACGCCGCCGGAGCGGTTGGTGCGGGTGCGCACACGGCCATCCCGCATCTCAAACTCGTCGTTGTGCTCGCTGCCGGTCATCGCGCTGCCCGAAAAGCCGCTGCCGATCTCGAAGCCCTGCGGACGCACAGCTGAGAGGTGCTGCCGACGAAACGGTGGGTCAGACGCCGCGGCGAGGACGCAACTGGCAGGAGCGGCGCCCATGCTCATGCTCTGGCGCGCCTGCTGCCCTGAGCCCTCAGCGCGAAGTCCAGTGTCCACATGATGGCATGCCCCTCGAATCAACGACAAGACTGCGGCGCCCGGGCCCACGAGACTCGACAATGCTTGGCTGACAGTCGGGTGCTGTTCCAGTGGCACGCACCTTGGTGGCGGGCAGGCTCATGAGGGCCTTCGCCAGGTCCGCCTCCAGCTTGTCGAAGACGGGGGCGCCCAGCCCCACAGGGCCGCCGCGCACAATGCACGTCACCTCCCCGCCGCACGAGTTGCCGCTCGTGCGCACCTTGTCGATGGCTGCAAGGCAGGGCACAGCTCCATTGACCACACGCGAGGAAGCTGGAGAACGGTCGGCCGCTCAAAATCGGAGGCGGCGCACTCAATCGAGCAGGGACAAGCAGCGGCCGGCCGCACGCAAGGCATCAGTGTGTCGAGGAGATCGGGAATGCGAGGTTCTCTGCGCCCGCTCACCATCGTACATGCGCTGAGCTGCGTCTGCATCAGGACACCTCACTGCGTTCGCCTCGACCTGCGCATGTAACACCAGCGAAGTCGCTTGTCCGAAGGTATGGTCACAGCGATGTGGCTGATACTCCACAACCACAGCCAGTCCCGCCACTCCTCAGGGCTGCAGCGCTGATCCGCCACCGAGGCTCTTCGGCCAAGCCCTGACGACCCAAGATGCCAAACCCCGCGCCGAGATGCGATGACTGTTCCTGCCGACTTGACGGCCGCTCAGTTTTGGGTCGCAGCAGTGCAATCGACAGGAGCAGACAAAATGCTCGCCTGCTCCAGGGTGAAGGTGTCATGGTCCACCTCGCTGCCGATGTCCAGCACCCGGTTCACGTACGCCAGGATCTGCCGTGCAGGCATTGGTGCCACTCATGCTCGCAGCCGTGGCCGTGTCGAGACCGGCTGAGACTGGAGGACCAGTGAGCAAGCACGCAGCTGGCCCCGTGCCGCCACTGTCGTGGCACCCCTGCCGCGCCCTCAGCCCTCCGACCGCCGGCCATGTTGCGTGGATGACAGTGCCCGCGTTGCCAGCCGTCATGCAGGTTGAAGGAGGAGTGCCTCCATGAAACAGGGTGCTGCAGGGGCTGTGGCGCCTCAAACCCTAATTCCTACACCCTGAAGCCGACCTCGATGCCGGGGCACAGCGTTCCAAGCAGCTTTTTGGCGACGGCGCCGGCGGCGACGCGGCCGATGGTCTCGCGCGCGCTGGAGCGGCCGCCGCCCGCCACCGCCCGGATGCCATACTTGAAGTCGTACGTCGCATCCGCATGGCTGGGCCGGTACGCCACCTCCATCTGCGGCGACAGGCAGAAATTGTTGATTCTTAGTGACTCGGATGCGAGCAGATGTCAACTCGCCACGATTGCTGCATCAGCAGCGCCGCCTGTGTTGCACTGTTGAGAAACTGCCGCTGCCGCTGCCGCCGCTGCCGCGCCCGTAGCTGCCGTAATGCATAACCTCAGTTCCCGCGCCCGCAGGCCGGGAAGCAGGAGCTGCAGACCGTGTACAGCTGTCCGCGCGGCGATCGTGCAGCTGCGAAGCGGGAGGGTGCACGGCCGTTGCATGGCCGCGCCGCGCCGCCTTCTCGGCAACTTCCTAGAGCAGCGCACCTGCTGGTAGTCCCCCGACCGCTGATCTTTATTGGGAACCCGAATCATGAGCGGGCTGCCTAGGGTGCGGCCGATGTCAAAGTCGTAGCCCGCCTCGATCGCACATGTGTCTGTGGCCACGATGGAAATGTGCTCGATGCTGGTTTCACAGAATCCCCTTGCAACCTGAAGTCGCGGCCGTCGCTTGCAACACAGTAACAGCTCGTGGAAATTGCCATCCATCAGGGACTGCTGCGCTCCACTGCAGAGCGGCCAACACACTGCCCATGAAGGAAGATGCGCACAATCGCTGGCTGAGTACTGCTGCGACGGGATGCATTATGTATGAAGACACCCAGCTTGAGCTGCCATGTGATTGTGCTGCTTGCAGCCAGGGGTGCAGTGGGCTGCCTGCACCTCAGGCACAGATGTAAGTGCCCCAGCCTCCGCCGCCATGCTGCAAACGATACGACAGAAATTCCCGACATCATCGCAGCTGCTGGAGCGAGGTCTGCAGACGCTGCAGACGCCGGGGCAGCAGCAACTTCGCTGCAGCTCACCTGTTTCTGAGCGCGGCGTCGTGATGCGGCTCTGCCCTGGCCGCCGCCGGTCCAGCTCCGCCTGGATCTCCTCCGTGCTGATGGGCATGTTAGAGGGGCAGCCGTCGATGACGCAGCCGACGCTCCTGCCGTGGCTCTCGCCCCAGGTGGTCACCCGAAACAGCGTGCCGAAAGTGCTGCCGGTCGCGCGCGTCACATGCCTGCGCAGCAGAGCGGCCAGTGCATTGGCATAAAAGCGCTGCAGAATCGTGGGCGCAGACAAGGGTGCGCCGTTAGAGGCACGAGCCAGCGCTGAACAAAGACAGCGTGCATGCGGCACCGCAGCGGCAATTTGCACACACATATGTGCGTGAACACGTCGTCCACCACCGATCAGCAACCAGCAGAGGCGACCATTCGGGATTGCGGCAGCCCGTCGAGCCTGCAACTTGCCTGATCTGGCGTCGGACCGGTCGCAGAGCTGGTCTGGCTGCTATCGGAGCTGACGGCCGATGCAGGTGCAGCGCCGTCATGGCTGTTGCCTTACGGCAGGAGCACGCACTGCTGGTACTTCCTCGAGTGTGCCGACTATAGCAACAAGGCTGAGGGATGTGTACAGCTGCGAACGTTGCTGTCTACGAGTATGTGCAGCAGCCCAGTGGCGCTGCAGATGTGCCAATAAGCCCTGGCACCCAGCCGGCAGCTTGTCCGTTAAATTTGGGCTCTGTATAGCAAGGTAACACGCAAATTGACGCACCTCCGCGCTTGGGCTGATTGAGGCTTCCGTGATCTTGCGGCAAACCCTGCGCTGATGTCAGGTCGACCTGGCGACATCAAGAGCATTCCCGCGTTTTCTCCCACGCGACAGTTGGGAACCCTAGAGTTGTCGCGGAGATGGAAAAGCTTGCAGGACTGCCTGTTCATTGGTTGGGAACCCGGGCGTCGCCCACTCGCTGGCGTCGCCTTACTGGTTGCAGGACTGCCTACCAGGAGGCAGAATCCCTTGATGCTGGGAAGTATACAGAGGAAGTATAGCGTGCTGCAGCGGCCGTGCTATGCACATGCTGCGCTGATCTGCTTCCTCCTCCTGCACAGCCCAGCTCGCTCGCGACAAAGCTCGCCGCAGCAGTAGAACCTCGTCAGTATGTGAGTTACAACGACATCAGCTGACTCAGCTGGAGCATCTCTTAATTGTTTGACATACCACAATCTGCAGCATCGAAGGTCATGCGTGCCATGCGTTAACCCATACACAGCGTCGCAAGCGTTCGAAGCTCTGCAGGAAAGTCTTATGTAGGTTTGAACTGTTCGCGGTGTCTCAGCGTCCCTCGCAGCACCTGAAAGGTTCTGCTTGGGCCTGACCAACTGGACGCTCCTTACATTACACAGCAAGGGTGCAGACCACCGCATGAGAGCCTGAGCGCGAGGCGCATCAGCTAAGTGATATGGCGACCGGTTTCGTCGCCATCAATGCTGCGCCGGAGCCTGCGGTCAGCAGGCACATTGAGGTGTGCAGCACCACATGGACTTCACTTGCACACAGCGTGCCGTAGCCAGGCTTGTAAGCTCCCACTGGTGAAGGCAAAAAAACGTCGGGGAAGTTATGCAAGCTGCTTGCAGTACTTCAGATGTTGGATGTGCGGGGTGGCGTTGAGTTTGAATGACCAGTGCCCAACATCTAGTACCTGTCCAAGCTGTCAGGAAATTGACGACCGACGAGTTGCTCCCCACAGCAGGCAGGGGAGACAGTCGAGGCGCAGGAGGCACGCATAGTGGGCCACTACGAGCGCGCCCTGCAGCTCATGTCCGCCGGATCGGCTGTGGAGGCCCAGGTGGGTCTTGCTCCTGTCCTGGCGCCTAACAGATGAACTTGAAAGAGCTGGAGGCAAAAGCTGCTGGGGCAGGGAAATGTCGCTGTGGCTGTCGGGATGTCACTGCATCGCACCTCGCCGGGCATGCCTGCCGAGGTGGGCTGACAGTGCTTTGTCCTGTTGAGAGCAGTGGGAGCTGCAGGCGGTGCTGGCAGACCCGCTGCTGAAGGCGGTAGAGCCGCTGGCCTTGGGCGCCGCTGCCGCCGCCGCCGCTGGCGCTGCCGCCGCTGCGGACGCCTCCGCAGGCGGCACCGCAGCAGCTGCGGGCAGTCTCGGACCGTCACTGGCGGCACAAATCAAGTTCCTGGCGCTCAAGAACCTGGCCGCCAGCCTTTCGGAGGCAGATTCAACGGCGCCCGAGGCGCTGTGGCTGTACGGCCAGGCAGCGGCGCTGGACGCATACGACATTGTGCTGTGGAACCGCATGGGCGCCCTGGTGCGCATGGTCTCCTGCATGTTTCAGTATCTGTTCTGCGTCGAGGGGGGCGACAAACAGGCATCTGCAATTTCCCCTGCAATGTGCCAGCCATGCAGTTGCAGTGCCTGCCCATGGTAGCCGCCATCATCTGGCTCCAGGGTTGGTGCCTGGAGGTTTGCAGCACCGAGGATGCCGGTTGGCTGCCCTGGGGCAACGTCGCTGTGTCCCACACCGTAGGCGACAAAGCTGCGGCGGTGGGGGGCGGCGCGGCATGCCTTCGAGGCGGCGCTCGCCGTCAGCGCGTCCAATGCGCTGTCGCTAGGCGGCCTGCTGCCTGTGCTGCTGCAGCTGGGCGACTGGCATGCCGCAGCGGCGGTTGCAGGGGCGCTGGCGGCCGAGGACCCGGACCACCCGCATGCGGCGGCAGTGCTGCGGGCCGTCAGGGACACCGACGGGTGCGACGAGCTCATTTGACTCCCATTCGACTCCCGAAGAACACCTGGCGGCGATTGTGCTGTACCGAAGCTCGTCATCTTCTACTCTGTGTTGAACCTGTGGGCCCTGGGTCTCTTTGAACAGCGGACTACCGCCAGCAGTAGCACACCAGAGCGTGTGCTCGAAGCCGTGGGACCCGCCGCATGAACCGCTTTTCCTGTGCTGGCGGCTGGGGTGTGATCATCCGCGCTTCCTGCTGCGTGTCGAAGGTCCGCAAGATCACCCAAGAAATGTACATCTGCAGGCATGCAGCAATGCAAGGCACCTTCCTATTCGGTCATTTCAAGGGGTCGACCCATATGTGTGATGGTCACAGGACATCAGGCATACCGCCCATGGGCAAGCTTGCTGTCTGCTGCAGACTGCTTGTTCGCAGCTCGCTGCCATACCTCTCAACCTGGCCAGCACTCGTTGCTTGGAGTGACATGCTGGATCGACTTTTGCAGGCCACTGGAGGGCGGTTCAGCCGACGAGGAATGCTTTGCGGATCTGGCGTCGGGTGGTGGCGGAGACACCGAGGAGGGGCCGGAGGAGGGGCCGGATGCCAGCCCGCTGGACGTGCGGGTGCCGACCGCCAGCTGGGCTGACGTCGCAAAGCAGGCATGCGCGCAGCTGTGTCCAGCACTGCAGCAGCCCATTCGCTCCGAAGTCGTCGTTGCTGGCGCCCTCTTGCAGTGCGCCGCCACTGTATCTTCTCCTGGCATGGCTTCGGCTCTGTCGTACATCGAAGGCTCCATATACTCACTAGCTTCGCAGACGGGGAAACGGATTGCAGCCGAACAGCCGTCTCGCCTTCTGACGCACTCGTTTCCCGACTCTGCAGGTCGCAAAGCACCTGAAGGTGGCGGAGCAGCAACTGGTGTCGGGTTCAGCGGACCTCGGCGGCTGCATCCGCCTTGTCATCGCCAGCGCGCCGGCAGCAGCGGGCACAGAGCAGTACACAGCAGTGCCGCCAACAGCGCAGACGGCCGTAAACACAGCAGCAGACCCACCTGCAGACAGCGGCGCCGTGCCGGCGGCAGCCATCGCTGCGCCGACGGCAGCGGCTGCAGTGCCGCCTGCCGCTCAGCCGCCTACTGACATGGACACAGACGCAGCCGCTGCAAACTGCCAGGCTGGGGCCAAAACAAGGCCCGAACAGCAGCCTGGAAACGTCGCAGCTGCCGCCGCAGATGGACTGACACAGCCGGCGCCGTTCCCTGGCCCAGGTGTGTCTGCCGCTGCTGCACAACACAGGTCCCTATGTGCCCTCCGAATGCCGCTTGGCAGCAGCTGCTGGCTGCGGCCCCCTGCTAGCTCCGACATTGCCTCAGCCATCTGGCTTGCACTGCAGAACCATGGTAGCGTGACCATGACTCGGGTGTCGCTCGTGATGCCTTCGAGTGTAGTGCATGCAGCCATTGCTTCAGTGGAGCCGCCACGAAAGCACGCGCAGCCGGAGGCGCCGACGCGCACATCGCGCCGCATCCAGTCACGCAAGTGCGCTTACGCGGCCACGGCCTGGAAAGTTGCAAGCACCCTGCAGAACTCTCATTCCGTCAGGCGTGCTTCAAAAGCCACCAGGCAGCGCAATGTGCATGTCACGACGGGCTGAGATTTTATTGCGTGCTGCTGCCGCCATGGGCCTGATAAGCTGCGGCCGCTGGAAGACTAGCAGGTTCAGCAAAGGCTGCAATTTCCGTGAAGGTTGAGCCACGAATGCCAGCCCCTGGCTGCATGCAGGGAACAGGAGGCAGCGGGCGGAGAGGAGTCGCAGACGCGCAATATCGTTGGCGCATTCCTGGACTTTCTCGGGCCAATCCCGGACACCGGCGCATCTGACGCAGGGCAGGCAAGGCACCTGCTGCGAAACTGCGTCGACCCGACATCGCAGCATCACACGCGCCGGGTGTGTCGTCGGCTGCAAATCGTCACGCCCGACCTGGCCGTGGCACATGCAAGCTGCGCCCTGACCACATCATCGAGTTTATCAGGAAATGCCCACCAACGTGGACGTCCGTGTCAGGTACCTGGCGCCGCCAGTGCGGCCATCCCCGGCGAGGAGGCAGCGGAAGTCGAGGCGTTCGCGGACCGCATCAACAATGCTGGCGGCGGCCCGGAGGACGGCAGCGGAAGCAGCATGCACGGCGCGGCAGCGGCGCTGCTGCAGCGAGTGCTCGCGGCGCTGCCGCCGCGGCTGGAGCCACAGCTGCTGGCGGACCTGCTGCAGTTGGAGGCGGCTGTCAGAGGTAATGGTTGTTGTCATCACCTGCGCCATGTGATAGCGCCTGGACATGAGCCATCTGCTGTGCGGATTGCACATCAAGAGGTTCGTTGTGCATGCTCTGCAAGGTTGCCTGCACATCGCCGCACAACCCACTGGCGCACAGCGCTGCACCGACTCGGTCTCAGGACAGGCCTCATGACACAACCACCGCAGCAGCTCACGGTCTTGTGTATACCTGCGCCAGGCTGGAAGCGGCCCGGGACCGCGGCGCTGGCGTTGGCGGAGCTGCACCTGGACCAGGCGCTGACGGTTCGGGCCACAGGCGGCGCCGCGAGTGCTGCCACCGGCCATGCCAGGCCGTCGACTCCAAAGCTGGCGCGGGCCGGCTCCGAGTCCGAGGACGGCCGCGCGAAAGGTGGCGGCAGCGGCAGCGGCGCAGCGGCCGTAGAGCGCCACCTGACAGCAGCGGAGGCAAACCTTGGGCTGTTCCATCTGATTGGCCTCCAGGACGGCGGCAAGCAGATCTCAGATGCACCGCCAGACGGCGAGGAGGCAGGTCAGCCGCCAGCTGACGGGGACATGGCGGAAGCAGACGCATCTGCGGCAGATCCTGTGTCAACTGCTCAGGCGTCCGAACCGGCGGGCATGCCGCCGGCGGTGGAGGCTCTCGTGCGCCAGCAGTGGCTGTTGGGCCGCATTGCAGAGGCTCGCCGGCAGCCGGCCGTGGCGGCGGCGGCCTTTGCCGCCTGCCGCCGGCTGCTGCTTGGCGCCCACAGCGGTCGCCAGATTTCCGCAGACGAGCACCTGGCAGAGGCCGGCGCGGCGGGCGAGGCCGATGGCGCAGCCGCCGATGGCGGCCCAGCGCTTGACAGGACGCCAGCGCAGCCTGCCACAGGCGCGACTGACCCGCCACCGCCGTCGGCAGCGATTCGTCTGCGCGGCTGCGTACACGACGCCGTCATCAGCACGGCGGCCCTGGATGCCAAGCTGCAGGCTTTGCGGCTCTTCGACGTGCTGGAGGCGGGGCCCGAATGCCTGAAGCAAGGCCAGCACGCAGAAGTCCTGCAGGTGTCCTCACTTTGAAGGGTTCGGCATCAGCCAATTTTGCTCACCTTCTCGCAGCCAGCCTGATCCGAATGGTTCGAACCTTCAGGAGCCACTGCTGTGCTCAACAAAATTTCGGTGCAGGCATGAGAGTGATCGCACTGCGTTGGCATGGCAGCGTCGTGGACTGCGGTGGGTTTTGTCTCGAACAGCACATGCCATGACGGCGCAGGAGCTGGAGCCGCTAGTGCTGCGGGCTGACGTGCGCGACGGCGCGTGGGCAGCCGCCGCCGGCAGCGCGGAGCAGCTGTCAGCCCTCAAGCTGCTGCAGGTGCCATTGGCATCGACCTGTTTCTTTCAACCGTCCGCGGCAGCAGTGCTTGGATTTTATAGCCGATTGTCCATGGCAGGCTCATGCAGCATGGCGCCGCTCTGGCAGTGGTCCATTTCTGTGGGCAGGCTCTGTTGGCAGGCTCAGCTTCCATGAAAGAGAGTTGTACGGTATCAGGGTTTCCCGGTGTTCTCATCTCCAGCGTCACGGTGCCAGTGGACATGTTTCGCGCCAATGCACAGGACGCTGCGGCCGCTGCCGGGGACGCGCGCCTGGGCACCCACCTGTGGGCGGCGCYRSYGCGTGCGCMCGCRSTGCTGCCGCCGCTGCCGGCGGGCGGTGCCGCCGCACTGCGGGACGAGGCGCAGCACGAGGCGGCCACTGCGGGCGCCTCGCCGTCGGCCGCAGTGTCGCTGCAGGTCGGCCAGTGACGGAAACCTCAGGCCGCTGCCTCGGTAGACGTCTGTGCCGTTTGAACTTTGCGCACAACACTCCAGCCGGCGCCACTCTCCTCCTGTCCCTTGCAGGCATGTGGTGGCTGGGTACTCGCCGAGCCCTGGCATTTGGCGGTTAATGACGGATGGTGATGCCTGCAGTCGTTCCGCTTGGGGCCGGCGAGCGTGGCGGCGGGCGCCGCCGCCAAGGCCGCCACGCTGCTGGCGGAGCGGGGCGAGGAGCTGGGCGCTGGGCTGCCGGCATTGCTCAGGAGCGTGCTGTGGCAGGTGGGCAAGTCCAGGGGCTCGCTTTCATCACCGTCTTTGCACGTGGACTTTGGCCCATAGGAAGCCGTTGCTGAACACGCCCGGTAGGGGTCTGCTCTCCTGCGCAGCGGCACATTGGCTCCGCTGGGTTGCAAGACTGTGTGGGCGCAACAGCAGGTGGCTAATGAGAAGCACGACGGGTGTTGCTGGCAATGGTTCGCCGTCCAAGGTGATGACGGGGCGGCGGTGTCTTGTGAACCCCGGTCGGCAGTCTATAGGTGTCACACCAAGACGCAGTTCTCCCTTCAGCTCGGCGGCCTGTGGTTTCTGCAGGCGCTGGTGGCGCTGGAGGCGTGCTACTGGTCCATCGTGCAGGGGGCGTCTGCCAGCAGCCGGCCCGGCACCCTGGGCCGACAGATTGCCGCCAAGCGCAAGCGCAAGGTGTGTGGACAGAGCAAGCATGCTGACTGGGGCAGACCTGTCCTCAAGACTGGTCAGGCTGACGCATGGCTTGCCGGTGCCGGCAATGACATGCTTGCCATGCTCGAGCACTCCTGCAAGCAAGCAACAGAGGGACTGCCGATGGTAACATTGTCACCCTGCAAAGCCGGACCAGCGAGGCTGAAGCACACTGATGCTTCGTGGCAGGTGGAGGCGCTGGCGGAGCTGGCCTCGGCGGTGTGCGGACTGCAGCACTTTGTGCCCGACGCACCCCAGGCGCGTCTGTGCTGTCTTCCGCCGATGCGGCACACGGAACCCGGCGCATGGTAGACGAGAACAGTCCCACAAACGAGCTGCTGTGTCTGCTGACAGCTGCGCACACGGCGCCGGCGTGCTATGGGCTGACAAATTCATGCACAGCAGCGACGCTGCTCACAGCGCCACCGCCGTGCATTCACAAATGCCACTATGCTCGCCATTGACCTCTGGCAGCCGACAAGCACCCTCAGGGAAGCCCTGTTTACAACCTTGTTGCAGGACCCGGAGTCGGTGGAGGCGCTGTTGGCGACCGCCATGCAGCTGCTGGGCGAGCGCGGTGACGCGAGCGCCCGCGGCGGCGCCTTTCTGCGCCTCGCCATCCGCCGCCTCGGCGCCGCCTCCGCGCAGATCCATGCGGCGCCGCCAGGTGCCTGTGCCAGTCGACAGCAACTCCAGCTGCATCTGCCCCACTGGCTTGCTGCTGGAGTGGTGGTCGGGTCAGTGGTAGGGGGCGCTCGCACCATGGGATGCACAGCGTGCTCGCTGGAGCGCTGCAGCCCCTGCGGTGGCCAGGTGGAACCCTTGTGCTCCAGCATCCAGGTGCTGGCTGAAAACCTGCTATTCCTGTGGACAGTCAGCTTGGCAGCATGCTAGAAAGCAGCGAGCTTGGAAGCTGCAGCAGTCCTGCTGTAGCAGACGATTGCCTTGATGCCACGTGCCACTTCCGGGCCTGCACGCACCTGCTTTGCAGGACAGTGAAGGGTGACGGAGGAGCACGTGGTTCTCGGATCAGATCTGCTGGCGGTTGCTTGTTACTTCATGTCGGCTGGTGTTCTCAAAATAATCTTCTCGGTTTGCAGGCGGCAAGGGTGGGCAGGCAGCGCTGGCGGCGGCGGACCATGCAGCGCTGCAGGCGGAGGTGGACGGCGGGCTGGCGGCCTGCGTACACCTGCTGCACGGCATCGACCTGCCCTGGCGACCGACAGCACCCTGGGGCGCCGACGTGCAGGTGCTTCAGCGCTGGCCTTGTGCTTCGCCGTGGCCAATGCCATCAGGTCCTCCAGCTGGTTTTGCCGCTTTTCATTCGGTCCGCTCACTTCAGGTTGCTTGTGTTCAAAGTCGCAGCAGCGGCCTGCTCTTTGCAGACTCAGGCGTGGCAGTTTCAAAACTCTGCTACCGTCGATGGGCTGAGCCGATGGCTTCAGCGGCGGACAGCCCGACGGCAGCGGCGACGCAAAGGGGAGGGGGGGGAGCCCTCTCTCTGGGTGTGCTCCTTGTCGAAGCTGTATCGTTGGCGCCTTGGAAGGCGCCAAGATCCTCACCTTCATGAGCTGACCGATCACCTGCGGGGCCGCAGGCGGAGCCAATGGCGGCGCCGGTGGACAGCCTGGGCGCTGCGCTCGCGCTGTGGAGCGCTGTGCGGCCGCGCACGCTGGACGTGGCCGCCGGCGGCTCAGCGTCCCGTATGGCACGTCTGAGCGGCCTGGTGGCGGCGCTGGCGCCGCACTTTCAGCCGCTGGCCGACGCTGCGCTTGCAGCGCGGGACCCCGACAGGCGCGCTCACGATGCCGACTCGAAGAGGGTTGCATGGCGGGAAGTCGCGGGGTGTGGGGCTTCAGCCACGGAGGCCGGCTGAACTGTCTTTACAATGAAGGAGAGGACGACACGGCAGGTGCACGGAGTTTCAATTTAAAAGTCGGTCCATCATTCTGCTTTGTGTTATCCAACTTTCTGGCCTGCCGCTTCCACTGGTGAGGTTAACTCGGCAGCAACGGCTGGCAACGGGCATGAAGTGCGAATGCGGAATGTGAATTCTTGTCGAAAGTCGTCCTTGCATACAGTACTACAGCTGGCCGTGCTGCCTTGGCTGGAGCTTGTCCAGGATCTGGCAGCGTTCTTGAGCGTCTCTCTGCCATTGTCCGGTTGAAATCCTGGATTCCCAGAGCTTGGACCCGTTGTCGACAGCAGAGCAAGGCCTGCACCGCAAGCTATCTCTCTGCCGACCCTAGCAACCGTGCTGAAGTCGCAGCCATGGCCACGTGCGAGCCGCTGAGCTTTCACTGCCGGCTGTGGACATATGCTCAAGTTCTAGAACCGGTGCAGAGGTAGTGTCTGGGCACAACTCTGGACGAAACGATGACCTCATCACAGGCAGCAACGCGCTGCTGCCGCAGGCTACTGGCAGGCATCACCCTGGACGATGCAGCACAACTGCCGACGGAGCTGCCGACCCTGGTGGCGGCGCAGGCAGCTGCCGCCGAGGAGCGCGCCGCCAGCCCGCATGCGCACGTCATCGACAGCTTCTTCGAGCTCCAGGTTCTCACCCGACCTTGCCCACGGTGTCGCTGCCCGCGTGTCACTGGTGTTGCTGGGCTGAGCGTCACTCAGGCGAATGGATCAAGCACCCGAGTCTCCGAGTCTCGCATTACTCTGACTGGAGTGCATCGTCCAGTGGCCTGAGCGCTCACATTCTTCCGCGGCTGGTGTGCAAACAGCCTCCCGGATTCAAGTGCTGGGTAGCAGGATCACAGCGCAGTACTACAGTAGCAGCAGCGCATACTGCTTGCAGCTCAGTCAGAAGTTCCCTGCATGGACCATTCGCAGTCTCTTGCACATGGCGTCTCCCCACATGGGCGTCCAAGAGCTTGCTTGCTGCAGTGCTCCCACTGCCCGAATGGCGCACAGGTGCAGCTGCAGCCGCAGCTGGAGGGCACCCTGGAGCAGGGCGCGATGCTGCGGCCGGAGGCGGATGCAGCGGCGACGGCGCACACCCGGCCCGCGCGTGCCGAGCTTGCGCTCAACCCTGCGCGATTCGAGTCCTGGGAGCTGTACGCCGGTGCGGCGCTCCCAGCAGCTGCCGCTGCTCACTTGTCATGGAGATGCTGTTGAGGTAGCTGTGGCATGGTCGCTTTGGCTGGGCGCGCCCGCACGGTGCTCAGCTGCCAGACGACACTGCCGGTCAGCACCATAGCCGTGGAGCATGCTAAAGGTGTGTGTTGAGCCGCGCGGGCGCCTTGAGCAAGGTCAGCGCGCCAGTTGAGCAAAGTTGTTGGATCAGGAATCGTTGCATCAAGGACCGAACGAAGCCTGCGTTTGCACTGTGATCCATATTGTCAGGGAAGCGATGCACAGAACGGGACTTGCAGCAAGCCTTTGAAAAGACCAGACATGTTGCTGCAGCTGAGGTGTCGAACCTTTCTGCGGGAGCGCCTCCAGCTGGAATCAGTTTCATACCTCTGGTCTTTGCCGCAGCAGGCGCCTCGTACAGGGTCTTGCCATGCGCCGCAGCCTCAACCCACACTTGACAACAGGAACTGGCACTCCCTACAGGCGGTGCTCGCGACTTGCTGGACCTGCTGCAGAGCGATGCCTGCGCCGGCATCTCGCCCGCCACGTGGGCCGCCGCTGCGGCTCCGGCGGCAGCAGCCATGGACATGAGCCCTGCAGCGGAACCGCCTCGCCCCGTTGCGGCAGCACACACGGCGGCTGCAGCCGCCGCCCAGCGGGAGCCCCAGAAGATGGTTGGCCAGCGCACTGCAGCTGCAGAAGGGACTGACGGCGCGGCGGCGGGGGCTGCTGCGGACGGCTCCATCAACGTAGACAGCGTAAAGGCGCGCCTGGCGGCATACCGGCACCGCGCCCTGGCGGCAACGCTGGTGGCGCGGCGCCTGGCGCCGGGTGCCGACGACGCCGCGGCTCTGGACGAGCAGCTGGGCATGCTGCACTTTGAGCAGGTGCGGCAGCACATGGCAGCTGTGGCTGTATGTTGCGGGTCAGCAACACCTCAAAGATACCAGTTAGCCACACTCGCACAGCTGGCAATCTTTGTAACAGCCTGTATCGCTGCAGTCTCGACATGAGAATTGTAGAGCCATGCAATGTGACCGGCGCAACAACGGGTGCACTGCACTGAGTGCATGTACTCAATCACACGACCAGCACTTGTTTTTGTTCTGACGCGGAAGCTCACGGGTGCTGCCTCTGACGCCCGCAGGTGCAGTGCACGCCGCCCGCCTGCAACAACCGGTATGGTCGCCCGCGGCGCGACTCGCCAGAGTACCTGCAGCGGTGCCGGCTTGCGGAGGCGGCCTTTTCCGCTGCTGAGGCTGTGCTGCCGCGGGAGTGGATATTCCAGATGATCCTCGGCAAGCTGTGCGTCGCTCTATCCCTGCACTCGGACTGTCAACTTCCCTTTGCGTCCTGCCTGGAATCCAACGTGCGGTCGCCCAGGACGGTTTGTCATCTTGACCTCTTCGAGCGCCATCCAAGGTTTGCAAAATGCACACCGGGAGGCACACGAGAACTGTCTGCGATGCGCTGCTGATCAGAGCCTGCACTCTGTGCTCCTCACAGAGCGAGGAAGACGGGCGCGCCGGAAACGCAGTACCTCCGCCGATTCGCCCGCGCTGCGCACCTTGCCTCGCTGCATGCTGGCGGCCTGCTGGAGCCGCTGTACGTGCTGCACGCTACGCGCCTCAAGCTGCTGGATTGGTTGCCGGCGGACGATTCGGCAGCTGCGCCAGCGGCGGTCTCGGACCCGGTAGCGACGGGCTCCGAGCTGGCGAACGTATCAGAGGTGCTTGCGGCCGTAGGGCAGTACCGTTTCGACGCACCGGGTGAGGAGGGGCTGCCCGGCAGCCACGGCGGCAGCCCGCGCGCCGGCCGGCAGCGCAGCCCAGCCGCCGGCAGGGGTGGCGCCGGCGGCAGCCCGCCGCCCCCGCGGCCCGGGGCCTCAGCATCGCATGCCGCCCCCAGCAGCCCGTCGCAGCCAGTTTTGGCGACCGTCGAGATGCTGACTGCCACCTCTGCGGGTGTCTCCCAGCCGCCGCCGAGCCCCGGGCAGCTGCGCGCCGAGCTGAGGGCGGACTGTGTGCGCGCTCTGCGCTTTGTGCTGGACAAGAACCGCCACTTCCACCGCGCCCGCTACCGCCTCGCCAGGTGCGGACTGCTGGTGCCTGCTGCTAAGTCTGCAGTTGAGGACGTACGCATCATTCAGTCACTACAGTGCTTGACATAGCCTGGTCAACCTTGAGCCTGCAGACTTTGTTCCGAAACCACAATGTGAGCAGGCGGAGCGCGTGCTTGGGCACCATTTTCCTTGCGAGTATGAATGGCACATGACTGCCAACAAATTGCCGCAGAACGCGACTGGTGGAGGGCGACACGGCGGGTGCGCTGGAGGAGTTGCGGCCGCTGTTCACGCGCAGCCGCGCCGTGTTCGGCATCAACATGGAAGAAATATCTGCGTCGTCTGATGCCAAGGCGCGCTCCCTGAAGTCATACCCCAAGCCCTGCTGCCAATGTGCCCAGGCCGCCAGTGCCCAGGTTGCCAGCCGTTGCACCTGACAGCGCGCAGGGTCTATGAGTCTGCTTCATGCTTCCATCCAGCTCGCCAAGTCGTGCCACGCTTCCCGGTGCAAGTACACCAGGCGTCCGCATGAGCGTACAGACAGCTGGGTGCTGCGCACAGCTAATTTCCGTTTCTCCTACGCAACAGGTCGACAACGCGGTGGCCAAGGGCAGGCGCCAGCGACGCGTCTCGCACCCGGACGGCGGCGGTGCCAGCGGCGGCGGGGCTGAGGAGCTGTGGGGCCGCCGCCCGCCAAAGGTCGCAGGTGCTGTGGCTCAGCAAACGCAGGACAAGAGCACCAGGAGACAGAGACAGCACGACTTGGCGACTTTGCAGCGCGCAGTGGTCTGCGCGGGGAACTGCACTGGCAGCACTGTCGAGCAGTGCTGGCAGTGCAGGTGACCAGGCGACCGAGCTCTGGGCAGAGGACCAAAGCACATCTGCTGCTGCTCCTGCCACAGCCACTTGAGCAGCCCGTGCAATGTTCCTGCACAGGCAACGGCCTGGAGGAGTCGTCCCGCAAGCACGCCGCGGCACGGCGCCGGGCGGTGGTGCTGTACCTACGCCTGCTGGCGGGCGCGGGCGAGACCGCCACCCTGGAGGCGGCTGCGGTGCTGCTGGCGGCGCACGGGGGACCCTGCGCCGACGCCATGCCCGATGTCGCCAGGTTTTTTGCTGGTTGCATCGTGCCCGCCATGAACGCTGTGATGTAGATGTTAGTGCCAGCACAGAAGCCCCTTGCGAGCAGCTTCCGGCCGAGACCGAAGCTTCAATTCAGTCGGCAGACCATGCTGCAAAGCGGCGCACCATGTTTTTGCAGCCAGCAGCTCGCTCCGATGGAAAAGGCACCCGGATCTCTGACGCGTGCTGTAAGAACATGTTGTGGTCCTGCTGCAAACCTGCTGGCGGATGTGTTCGCAGGCTGGCACTGGGACACTACGTCTCGCAGCTGGCCGCTGCGCTGACAGCCGCGCTGCCAGGCGCCTTCATCCTGCCGGACGCCGCCGCCACCGCCGCAGCCCCCGGCGCTGGCGCCGCAGCGACCGCAGCGCCGCCGCCGGCCCCGACGCTGCACGTGSAGGCGGTTGCGGCCCGGCGGCAGGACGCCGGCGCGCGGGACCTGCTGGAGCGGGCCTGGGCGCTGTGGCTCAAGCACGGCGTGGCTGCGGACCCGGCGGCGGCCTGGGCTGCGGCGGTGGCCCCTGCTCTCCAGGTGAAGCACTCTGCCTTTCCGTGCAACGGCAGCATGCTGCCGGACAGACGAGGCAAAGACATGCCAGGTGCGAAGCTGGTTTCAGTCCAAGTCAGCAGTAACCATGCAGTGCATGAAGCCTGCCCAAGCAGCACAGCTGCGGCTTTCGAGACCTGCCCTCTTCGCTGCATGCTGGATGACGTTGGAGCTGCTGCGCTGCCGGCAGGAGCTGCGCCAGGCGGGCGGGCTCGACTCGGCGGCCGAGGCGCGCGTGTCGGAGGCCGCGTTCGGCGCCTACGCGACGGGCCACCTGGTGGCCTTGGCGGCGGCGTCCGAGGTGGAGTCGCTGGCGGGCGCGGGCGCGGCGCTTCGCAAGCGGCAGCGCGCCCTGGCCTCCCAGCCCGAGAGTGTGGGTGCCTTGACAGCTCTTGTTACATGCCCTTTGCTGGCTCCTCTGATGCGCGTGCTCGGCGGCAGATGCAGTGCGGCCGACTCCACCGGCTGTAGCACCGGCCAAGCTTCGCGTCAGCCGGAATTGTTTAGGTCGACCTCTGCCCTCGCTGGTGCATGAGCCAAGTCGCCACAAGGCTACTGGCATCCAGTTCACCGCTGCGGCTGGCCTTCAGCCAAGCAACGTCTGATGTCCTGCGGCGCGCAGGCGGCAGCGGCGGCATGCCGGCGGCTGGGCGCGGAGGCGGGCGCTGCGCTCCTGGCGGTGCTGCGACGGGAGGTGGGCGTTGCTGAGGCCTTCACCGCGGCGCTGCTGCAGGACGCCGCCTTCACAGGTGCGCTCGCCTCCTGAATGCCCCTCTCAGCTCCTGAACAGGCAGGCTGCAGTCAAAATCAGGCCGTTTGATTGCTGGCTTCGACTTTTTGACGATGTCACATGCGACTTTGCATCTGTCGGGCCGTGTCCGTGGCGTTTGCAACCGCCAACAGTTTGCAGGTCGCCCTGCAGACTGGGCCAAACCCGCATGAATGCAAGTGGAAGGCTGCTGCGATTTGAGAGAATGCTGCTGACCCGCGCAGAGGAGGACGAGCCGCCGTCGCCGCAGCACCGCGACTGCTTCCAGCTGCTGCGCCACTGTCTGGCACTGCACAAGGCGCCGCCGACGGCGATGCCGCCGGTGCGATGCCATGCCGGGTGCCACTATGCTGCCGATCGTTGTGGTGGGCAGGCTACATTCGCTCCTGTTGATGAGTTGCGGCATGTCGTGGCATGTGCATCTCGCTGGACCTGGTGTAGGCTGGACCGTCTGAGCTGGTGCCCCCTGATCCCGACATGCAACTGGTGTACAATGTGTGCAGGCGGACGCGGCGCCGACGGCCGTGGGGTCACCAGTCACTCAGGCAGCGGCAGACGTCGTGCTCGTCAGGTAAGCTCCGTGTCCATCTGGAGACATGCGGGCCTGGTGTTGGCTGTCGGATTGCGTCTGCTGCGCATGTAAATCTGTCGGATGTTTTTGTGCGGGCGTGAAAATCTGCAGGGCGTGTGTGGTGGCCTTGCTGCGCATGGAGAGCTTATGCTACACCGATGCAGCATCCTGAAGCCGGCTTTCAACTCGTGTGACTGCGTCAAAGCGTCATGCCGTTGCCGTCTGACGCTGATGTGCGCGCACTGCCGCAGGGCATACGTCGAATATGAGAAGCTGAGCGGCTACCGGGGGGTGCCCGAGACCTACTCGCCGGCGGACGCGGCGCGTGGCGCTGAAGCGCTCGTCAAGGCCTCCAAGGGCGCAGCCCAGCCGGCGAGGCTGCCACCAGTTCCGGCGTCAGCGGCTGGCGCGGCCACTGCGCCGCCGCGGGGGAGCGCGGCTGCGCAGGCGGCGCCGCAGCTGCCAGCTGCGCCGGCGGCACCGCCGCCGCTGGCGGCACCGGCGACCGCCGCAAAGGCTGCAGCTGTGGCGCCAGTGTCCGCCAGCGAGCTGGCGGCAATACTGGCACGCCCGCGGCAGCCAGCCGATGCCGCCTCGCATGTGCCGGTGCTGCCGCCGCGGCCGCAGCCGCACATGCAGCGCGTGGCGAAGTCGGCAGCGCCGGAGGTGCGACCCTCGGTGGCGCCGGTGCAGGCATGGCTGCCTGTCCATACGCAGCAGAGCACGGTGCAGCCGCAGCCGCCTCAGCAAGTTGCGCTGCACATCGGCTCGCAGTCAGCGGCGAGTCGCGGGTCGTCCCGGCCGCCCATCACGCTGCCGCCCGCGCAGCTTGCGCAGCAGCCGCAGCAACTGCAGCAGTATCTGGCAGTGCCGTCTGGGGCCGCCGGCGGCGAGGGTGCCGGGCCACCCGCGCCGGGCGGCAAGCGCAAGGCCGGCAACATGGCCGACCCGGGTGAGGGCAGCCTCGAGACGACAAAGCGGACGGCCGTGTCGCTGCAGCACAGTCCGGCGTCGCAGCCGCCGCCCAGCCCGGGCTTCCAGTATTGAGGCGGGTGACATCTCAGAGGTTGTCGGTGGAGCCAAAGACAAGTCGCTGCAGGTAATAGTACGTAAGACGTATAAGTGATGCTATGACAGCCCCGCTCTTCGAATGCTTCGAATGTGCCCCATATGGCAACAGCAGACGCAGGTTGATGGATTTTGATGCGGAAACTCGGCAACACGCAGCGTCCGCTTAGCCCATGAATGTTCAGCAAGACATTCTTTCACAATAATATCCGAGCTTACATATTAGTCTCGTATACACTTGACGGCATTCCTGGCGCAAACGATTACTTTGGGCCATGGTCCTCAGACTAGGTAGTGACCGTGAGTCTTCCCTTCAAGTGCGGGATCCAGGCGGCCTGGATGATACTCTCGATCATAGATCATAATTTCAATGCAAGGTCACGACACTGGTCACACACCTACCTACACCACTCTAGAGCCGACATCGGTTTGAGCTGTTCACGATCTTGCTCGGCTGTGTCCGCAGCGGCAGTCCATGCCAACACTCCCATCTTTCGTTCTGAAACACGGCTTTGGGTGCAACCTCCCGCGGGCAGCAGTCCTTCACGTTGTGCTGCGTATCTCAATTCCTTGGCCTTGGAAGATAGATCAAGCTAGTGCCAGAGCAGCACACGGAAGAGGACGGCAGCGCCGCCAGTGAAGAGTGCCCACCGCCGCACCGCCGCCTCAGCGCGGTCCACCGCTCGCACGCCCGCGTCCCGCACCCCGCTCGGCAGCGCCGCAGCCAGCGTTCCTGCAGAGGCACTGACTGGCGCTCCTGATACAACTCGATCTGAGTCGGTCAACTGCCGGCAGCTTCCGCTTGCAGCTTCAACTCAAACATCTGTGCAGCAGAGCAGTGCCAGTTTGTGCACACACATGATATGGCAATCCAGCCGTATCAAGATGCGCATGACCTCACCCGCGGCTGCCTCCACGCCGATGGAGGCCGCAATGTCGGGCAGCATCTCATTACCGTAGCGCAGCAGACGCTGTTCTATGCGCTGCTTCACGTTGAAGCGCTCGCGCATGGGCAGCTTACGCTTCAGTTTGCCGTACAGCGTCCTGCGTGCAGTGAACAGAAAGGGATGATCTCGACCCTCGCGCCTGAGAGCCGCCGCGGCACTGGGCCAGCTTCCCAGTGCATGCATGTTATGCAACAGGTAGCACAAGACTTTTGCAGGCGTTGCATTTCCTGGTGACACAGGTGCCATGAAGCACGACCCGTCAATGGTGGGGTGGCCTTGTGCATGCTGCACCACATGCATCAGATGATCCTGACATTGTCCAGCTTCTGCATCCAGCGGCACGTCACTCGAGCAGCCACAGGCACACCCTCTCGACTCCGAGTCGCCGTCGGCGTCGGTGCCAATGCTGTCACGGGAGCTGAGGCGTGCCAGCCCGGCGCGCCGACGCCGCATCAGCGACGCCGCGTCCACCGACGCCTCGCCCGGTTGCTGTGCGCTGGCCTCGGGCACCAGGTCCTACGGTATTTGTACGCTACTGGTCAGGTGCCCGGGTGTCGTGGCGGCAGGCTCAGCGGTGCAGGGCGATGTGCGCTGTAGATAGGGCCTCAACTAGGGTGACAACCATGCTCGACGAGCTGCTGATCGAATGTCCAGCAGCACGCGTTCTCGCAAGTAGCTGGAACCGATCTGCAGGTCCTCCGGACACGCTTTTTGGGTTGACAAACTAAGTTTGAATTCCTGCGGAGCTTCTGTTCCCCTCACCCCATCCAGCAAACAAACACGGCGCCTCGGAGAATGGTCGCCAGACCCAGAACCCAGGACCACCACCGATGTGAAGGCACAACGATCGAGTGAGTGCAGCCGCGCACCTCTGAGCCCTGCGCCCCCTCGGCAGGAACCTGCGCGTCGGCGCGTGCGGCCGCGTCCGCCAGCACGCCCGCGGCCGCGCCGTCGGGCCCAGACTTGGCGGCAGACCAGGACAGCGCCGCTTCCAGGCCCGCCGCCTCCACCTCGTGCTCCCTCCGTGAGCCCGTGTGGCGCTGCGCAAAACGGCAGCTTTACTGACGTGACTATGGCAGGCTGGAGCCCGTTGGCATGGCACGGCATGGCATGGCATGGCACGGCACGGCAAGGCATGGCAAGCCGTCGCCGCCGCAGTGCACAGCTGGTGCCGTTGCTAGGCGACGTGCAAAAGGGCCTCGACAAAGTCAGGAGGAATAAGTCACGGCCTTCTGAGCCCTGTCAATTAGTTGCGCCAAGATGCAACCGGGACTTTGTGCGAGCGATCGAGTAATCACCCTGTTGAAGTTCGGGCTCCCCAACGACCGATCGACAATGTCCCACTGCACGCACAGGAGGTACCAGACGCCGACCAGGGCGTAGAACAGCGTTTCCCTGACCGCTGTCCCCAGCGCCGCCAGCAGCGGCATGGCGGCTCACTCAGCTGGAGCAGCTGCAGCAGCCGCCGGGACTCGAGGATGTCGCCGGGTTAGGAAACGACGATGTCGCAGCTGGCGACCGGGAAGGATCACGGATGACTCGCAATATGTTTTCAGCTGCTGCAGGCACAGGCGCAGGTGCTGACTGAGACACTGCGAGTGCAGCCGGGCTGGGTGATCGTACGCCTGACTGTCGGTTTCCGCAGCTAATTCAAGCGCTACTGTCGGTAGTAAATGTACTACTGCGATGGCTTGACCCTGTGCGCGTCAGCGACGGTGTAAAGTGTGATTCCCAATCCCAAATGCGAGTCATCGACGCGTTGTGCCTGCATCGCGAACGTCCACTGGACTGCAGGAATCAGCTGCCAAGAGAGGGGACGGGCGAGACGATTGACATAGATGGTCGTGCTGTGGATGCATGCTCCCGTACGGGTTCACCGAGGTGCTCAGCTGTGGCTTCCAGCAGATCCCTGTACGAGCTGGAACTCTCATGTTTGGTGGTGTTTTGAGAATAACGTGCTGCGCGAATGAAAGTGCAAGCAGTGATGATCAACTGCGTGCGTAGGTATGCTGCAGCCCAGAGCCGTCAACGCTGCGCTACAAACCGCATCGCAGCCAATGACTGATGCCTGCGGAAACTTTCAACAGAGGAGGAAACAGAGCAGGGCGGAGCTGATGACTGCAATGACACTTCGCTTCAGATCTGTCACCAGGACCGCACATGCGGCTCCAGCATTTCGCCCCGAGAATCTGTGCTGCAAAGCCATCTGACGTCTTCCTGAGTGCCCCGGCTTGCCGCTGGCCTACGTAAGTGGTGCGTGACTGCGTGGCCTGCGCAGTTTTTGGCGCCGCCCGCAGCCGCAGTCATGTCTCCAGCATACCTGCAGCTTCTGTCGGCCCGTGTGGCTGCTGTTCTGCTCGCAGCGCCGCCTTGTACACCACGATCGGCAGCATCTCCTGCGTGTGGCCATGAAAACATATGTACTGCTGCGTGCCGAAGATGTGTGTGGGGCTGCGTGTTTCAAACTGGCAGCAGCAACCGAATCCGGAAGCAATCATGCGCAAGGCTCGAAGACCTCGGGAAGGCAAGCAGAATAGTAATCATGAGCGCACCTGCAGGCGGAACAGGACGATCGCGACCAGCGGGGCGCCGAGCGCTACCAGCAGCGGCAGCTCCTGGACCTGTGCACAAAATCGCAAGCTGAACTCTGCATCACCAGGGCCGCAAGGGCAACGCAACAACGCAACGCTGCGGTGTATATTGCACAGCGGCGCCGCAGCAGTTCGTGAGGCACCTCTTGCGTGCATGCACCGCCAGCAGCTCAGACCATGTGGCTGGAGTGATTGAGGCGCGCCTGCATCCACAGCCGCGGCGGCAGTGCCGAGAGCACGATGTTCTTGCCCGTCAGCACGGTGCGGGGCGCCAGCATGAGCAGCAGGAAGGGGACCGCAAAGGCGCGGGTGTGCGGCGCCAGCAGCTCGCGCGAGCGCTGCACCGCGTCCCCTCCGTGCCGGCCTGCGGCGAAGGCCGCAGAGAACGGGCGGCTGAGAACGTTTCACCCGCAAGTTGCTGTGCTTGTCGGACCCCGAGCGGCGGCACATCCGCATGCCTTCGAGGCAGCACCGCAACGCATGCAAATGACCTTGCGACCTCACTGCTGGACGTCAGCGCCAGACACGTTGGCATGCACCACTCTTGAAGCGCTGCATCACAAGTTTTCATCGGCATCTGCACGCACAGGCACATGCTCGGGATGCAGCTGCGGCTCACCTTCGGCCACGGCAACGGGCACCGCCGCCTGCAGCCTCAGGATGCGCGGCAGCGTCCAGTACAGTGGGATGACGGCGCAGGAGGCAACGCCCAGGGGGAGGAATCGCAGCAGCACCAGCGCCGAGGCCATGTACGCCCTGCGGCGGGGCGTGGTCGAGGGTTGCACATGACACGCTGTAAAATCAGGAGTTTTGAGTGCAGCTGCACAGCGAGACGGCGCACTGACTGCTGACCAGCTTGACGAGGACAGGCGCCGCTGGCGTGTCAACCTGATCGACGCGCATCTACTGACCAGGCACAGCGTGCTCTGGTGCAGGCTGGGGTGCGAGGGGCGCACCTGCGCCAGTTGGGCAAGCCGGTCCGGATGGCGTCAAATGCGTCTGACACCGCCGCCGCAAGCCGCTTGAATGGGTTTCGCCCCTGCCCTGTGCGCGCCTCTGCCGAGAAGAGACAGCAGCCGTGAGGCAGCAGACGTCATGCCCAGCAGCTGAGTGCAGCATCTGGCGTACGATCAATGATGAGAACGCGTCCAACCAGTCGGACGCGGAACAGGTGCGCAGGCTGGCCACCCACCAAAAGGCCTGGTGTTTACGCACCGCGCTTGACGAGGGAGAGTAGGGCAGCAGCTGCAAGCGCCTGCACCGCCAGCTTCACTGGCAGGCTGGCACCCTGGAACAACCACCTGAGCCACACGTAGCCTGTGCGCCGCACAGTGCGAGCGTCCTCAAGGATGGTCGCACCGAAAAATCGCAAACGGGAGAGCGCGCTATGCACGATGCACCTGGCAGCAGCGCTGGCTCGTTCTTGATGCTCAGGGCCTCTAGCTTTCGGCTCGCCTTCTGCGGGCCGGCAGGGATCAAAGACAAGTTCAGGCAGCGCACCGCCGGCAAAAGTGTCGAGGGTGGGGTCCTGCACGGTCCATGCCATGCGGCCGATGGCTGCGCGCGTGTACGGCCCCTTCAGCCACATGATCGCCGCTGCGCAACAACACAACACGCGAAAGCTTAGTGATGACGACTTTGATCGGCTGTGTCCTAGCAACAGTGCCTCAGCTGCCACTTTCCCTTCAGGGGCATACGTGCAACGTAGAGGGACCCTGCCGCTGCTGTCCGGTGATAGCTCAGACCGCTTGTAACTGCTGATTGACGCCGGGTGGGCAGGCGAGGAGCGGAGCAGCAGCCGACGTTTGCGGGCAAAGCCCGGCTTCACTTCCGAGGGACGCGGCCGCGCGCTGCTCCACCAAAGAGGGTGCCAGAGAGCGTCGTGACCCACCGTGGTTGGTGGCCAGGTCTGCGAGGCGCTGGCAGGCAAAGATGGCGGCGTCCTGCAGCGACATGAGCACCAGCGCCGGCAGCAGCCGGCCGCGCAGCGTGCCCCACACCTCCCGCAGCAGCCCCACGGCGGTGATGCTCCTGGGGTCCGCCCTGCATGCAGGGTCCGGGTCGGGTCTTGGAAACACAAGCGGATTCGATGCTCTTGCTGCACATGAGGCGTCGCTATCAGGCGTTTTCGAATTGCTGCATCAAGCAACGTGGGTCAGAACACAAGCCGTTCAGAGGCGAAGGTGCAGGCAACGCAGAGGAGCGCACATCTCCGTCGCTGCATCAGCGTCTGCGGCTGCGGTCGCCTGAGGCGCACCCGGCATGAAGTCTGCCTACACTCGTCGCAGCCCTGTCAATTCAACGTGGTGGGCGCGCTGGTGCAGATCGGATTGGCTGGCTGCCATGCCGCGCTGAAAGACAAGCTACTGCCGTGCATGCACTCTTCATTGTGGCACACCTGCTCTGGCGGAACATCAAAGGGTAGGTCGCCTTGCAGCGGGCCCTGCTGAGCTGGCGGCTCTGCAGCGTCACGGTCATCCAGAGGACGGCGCTGCACGCACATCACAACTGAAGTCTGCAGCTGCTGCGACGCACCACCAGCTGTGGTCCGGCAAAGGCATGCCGCGCGGCACTGAATTCAGGCTGCAGATGGCAGGAATTGGTGCCGATACCAGTAGGATGCAGGTGAGTGTCACCCCAAGACGGGCAGACCTTGTCAGCTTCTGAAAGCCCATCCCCTGCATCCTCTGCAGATGCAGCTACCCACTGTCTGCCGCGCCGCTGCCGCCGCACGCAGTGCATGCTGGTGCTCATACAGCACGTTATGGCGTCCTGATGCACCCTACAGGAAGATGAGGGACGCAGCTTTATTCATCTGGAAGGCTCGCTGCTGAAACTACACTACCCAGCCACGACAGGACAACAGCCTGTGAAAACAACGGCGGTCCGAGCGTGTGCCAGCCAGAGCTTTCCAAAGTTCAGATGTGCACACCTTGTGGCAGCTGCATGACTGGATGCTGTTCTGCCGAGCCGCTGCGGCTGCTGAGGCTGTGCCACCAGCACATGTGATGCTCTCAGATCACAGTGTGTGCCAGAGCAGACACGTGCCGCCTTGTCAGCAAGCAGCCCATGCGACCACATCGTCGATCTCGCAGCTTATTGCAGATGGTGGTCTCGAGGCTGTGCTCGTGCGCGTGGTTCGGCAAGAGGACTTTTTCGACTGTCGCCAACGGGAACTTTCTGAAGGAATGTGCGCCGAGCGCGTTGCAGGCAGCAACGTTCGCGGCTAGGTTTAGATTGGGTTGTGAATAGTTTATGGAAACTGCAGTTGTGCGACATGCGTGATGCGGTTTGCATTTGTGAAGGCAAAAGCCTTCCAGCTTCCAGCGGTGCGGTTTGGGTGTTGGGCAACAGCTGCAAGTCAGCCCTTGATGATCCAAATGCGGACTGAAGGAGTGCATCAGATTGCAGCTCACACTCACGGCAGCGAGCGAGAGGGCGCTACTTTGCCACGGAGGGCGCCCGCCCGCCGCCCCGGCGACGCCCTCGCCAGCATCACATTTGACAGCATGCATGGGAGCTGCATGGTTGCTACGTTCTGAATCTTGACTTCGACCAATTGGAGTTGCAACATGCGTCTCTGCCTGATAGATTGCCTGAAAGCGACACCCCGAATCGCCAGAGTCTCAAACCTCTCGCCTCTGACAGTTACCCCGCAGATTCATCAGTGCTGTGCGTCGTCATTGCGCCGCTCAACCAGCGGCAGTCCTTCCTCTTCACCAGCGCTGCCGCCGCCGCCGCCGCCGCGGGGCTTGACCGCCCCTTGCTGCGTCACAGTCCGCTGAGCACTCGTGATTTTGGTGTAGTTGTAGAGGCAGACCTGCAGGTAGAGGAACAGCTTGTCTCGTAGCTAGGTATGCCGAAAATGGTATTGTGAGCGATTGCAGGAGGAGCGCAGCCGTTTCCAGGATCCTCTGTGCGCAGGCTACACCTGCTGTCTGCCAGATACAATCACCAAAATACATTGATCTGCGACGTCGACCGTCGTCGACGCTGCTTACATGGGTGCCTAAGCCGGAACAGGGCAATAAAGCCTCGGATTGCAGGCAAAACTTGCCACATTGCAAAAGTGCGCACCGAGAGAAAGGCGACGCAGTAGCCAGCGAGGTTGAGGCGTGACACCGCGGAGTGGTATAATGCTACGCTGAGCCCGATCAGCATCCAGTCCTTCACCACGCCGCCAATGTTGAGCGTCAGCGCGCTCGTGCGCCCGATGAGCAGGAACACCTGTGCGGGCAGCGTGATTGGGCGGTACAGGTCACAGCCAGCAGACTAAGGTGCTTGCCTCCCACACTCTGCATCACAATGCGCCCTGCACTGCAGCTCAACCGGGGGCACTTGCAGCAGGACGTCAGCTGCGCATGAATTCTGCAGAAGTAGGAACGAACCCTGGCCGGCCGTTCCTGCGAGGTGCGCGGCTCCTAGGGCCGCCTTGCACACGGCTGCCAGAGCGTGCATGGTCTGGAGGTCAGCTTCAGGAGGAGGAGGCGCATCCTGGATGGATGACGATTCGGGGGCGCGCACCGACATGTTGAGCGCGAAGGCCGCCGCGGCGTTGCTGATGAACACGAAGGGATCAAACTGCACCGGGTCCCCGGCGCGCAGCAGCTGCGGCAGCTCCAGGAATGCCCAGGGGATGGTCAGAAATGCCAGGCAGCAGGGCGCCACCTGTATCACGCATCTGCACGAGTTGCTACACCCCTTTTGCATCCGCCAGGACAGCGTCGATGAACTTTGCGCAAACTTTGCCCCTGCACATGAACCTTGCTCGTGCACACGCTGCCTCACATCAGTTCTGGGGCATGCCAGCCAGCTCACATAGTATAATGTTGTGACCGGGTTCAGCTTCAGACCCCGCTTCTGCAACAGCACCTGCGGCAGAGACACACGAAAAGACATTCGATGCTGTTCCTGAAACCATGACACAGCCTGCCCCCGCGCACCGCTTGCGCCCAGTCAGCTGCATGTTGAGGGTCAGAAGCGCCATGGCGCAGCTGCACCTGGCGTGCACTGGCAGCGAACCAGCCTTGCAGCAGCAGGTCCTGCGATCTAGCATTGAGCATGCATCGTGCGCTGTCTTTGGGCACACACCTGCACCAGTGACAGGCGTATCGCCTCTGCCAGGATGGCCACCACCTGCGCAATGACGCCTATGACGACGAAATTGACCTGCACATGGACACTGGCGACTGAGACGAGGCGCATCCGCACATGTTCCCTCAGCGTCCCCGAGCTCAGACGGTCTGTCCCTGCTCAAGTGGTCTGTACGCAAGCGATGCAGCCGCATCGGATGCCCCACACACAGCAGCAACGCCCGCATGACTCACCTCTCCGTACGAGGCGATCACAACACCTGTCGTTATGACTACCATGTTGGCCGCCGTCCCGAGCTTGAAGGTTTCCGTGCCGACGACACAGCCCACGAGAAACACCGATGCAGGCATGAGCGCCTGCGAGGCGGGCAGTTTATGGACATGTCACTGTTTGGCAGCACAGCCCCCTTGCCTCGTTGAAGCGAGGCGGTCCGAGACAAGTGAAGCAGCACATGTGCACAGGTCAGGCAGCATGTGTGCATGCAGCCCCATCCTGCATGACGTGTACGTGGCCGCGGCCGCACAGTGCGATCCGCACCTTCAGCATCTGGACAAAGGCCACGCTCAGGTACAGGTACGCGGTGTTTCCCAGCCAAAGGTTGATGCTGAAGAGGGCGCCAATTGGCACGATCGCCTTAGTGTATACCTGTGATTTGCTCCCCACAAACGCCGCTTCATGCGGGTAGATTCCACACAGGGGCTTCTTACGAAGCACGCGCAGCAGCAAGCGGCGACGAATGATGGCCCAGTCAGCACGCTCAATGGCTGGCTAATCCTTGAACCTCAACCCAGCTCATTCCGGCTGGCCTCCATGGCGCCCTCACCTCCTGCGTCATGCCGTCCGTGGGGGCGACATAGCCCGCGCGCACGAGGATTGCAGCCGCCACCGAGCAGAACAGCATGTGCCACATGGTCAACGTCACGGGAAAGGGGAAGCCTGCACGTGGGCGCGACTCGGTTTTTGAGCCCCAGCTCGTTCACATCACAGTCGATACGATGGGGACAACAATAGCGAAAACTGCACCCACCAAAGTATGTGAGCATGTACTTGTTGTACATGATGACCTGTTCACAGAACGCCCGGATTACGGTTCCAGGTCCCACGATCAAGATTGCTTGGCACGCATCATGACACATGCCAGGACAGCTTGAAATCGAATCTGCCGTGCGACTTGAATCCGGCACTGCAATAACTTTGCGATTCTCATGCGGAGCAGCATGCATCTCACCGTGGCCGACAGCACGATCCAGATGAAGACGTAGCCATAGGAGATAGCGCCCTCCCGCAGCATTGCCCACTGCGACCCCGGCGGCAGCTTTGCGGCCAGGCCCGCCATGGGCCTGATGGGCAGCTAGGCTGGATGCCAAGGGCAGCAGCCAGTGCCGCTGAACGGGACGGAGGTGCTAGTGTTCAGGCTTGTGAATCTGAGGGCACACGCAGACAGCGTCTCTCAGGCCGACTGATCTCAGAACACAGCACAGCAGTGGCGATGTTGCACGCAGTGGTGCGCTCGCAGTATAAAGCGGCAGAAGTTCTGCAAGGCAGAATCTGTTGCACGCGTTGCTCCTCGATGCCATAAAGAGTCCGTGCACCATACATCAGTTAGTTCAGATCACCTGGAAAAGACTTGCAAGTAGTGATCCCTTCAGATCAAACCAAGCTGGTCTGCTTGTGGCTGGCCAGAACAGCACCAGCTTCAAAGGTTCTGTGATATTGCAGAGTTTATAAGGCTGCTCTCTCTGAAATGGCCGAACACATTGGTCGTTGCGAGCTTCCGGAAAAGAGTCTTGATGTAGTATTAGCAAGCAGAAATGCCGTCGAGGCGTGATGGCTGATGGACACTAGTCCTCGGCTGTGCCCGATCCAGTTGAAAGTTTGACACCGTCTGCGGTCCTTCCCCTCGAGGGAAGCGCGCAAACAAAGCGGAGATCCCTACAGAGACTCGTCAGACCAGTGTCAGACAAGCATGTGTGGGTTTCCCACACCTCGCGGGCAACTTCCTACATGGTCATCAGCAGCAAGCCGAGCCAAATGAGACAATCACCTTTTGCACCGCCGGCAACACCATGCTCAAAGCCGTTGTATACCAGCGCAGAGGTGTGACTCTGCTAGCGCTGCGGGCGGGCCCGCCGGCACCTGCGCCGCTGCGGCGCTTCTGGTTCGTGATCTCGGCTGAAAGTAGCAGCAGCCCATAGCCTCCAGATTGCTGTCCTGGTCTCTGCATGACCGGCAAAGGCACCGGCTTGACACATAAGGGCTCTGCGGCGACTCTGGCAGCGCTGCGCACAGGCCCGCCGCACGGCGGCCATTTTGGCTACGGCGCGCTCTCTGTTTCTCGATCTTGCCTGCAGGTGGTTGCTCTTTGCTACTGCAATGGTTCAATGGTGCCAGGCTACATGTACAGGGCGATGGCACGGTAATTTTAAGCGGGGAGGAGTGTCTGCGATGGCGCTGCAGCCCCCTGCCCGCCGGCGGTCCACAGATGCTTCACTGTGCACTGTTCACCAACTTCTAGCTGCCGCTCGCCACTGCTAAGCTGCTCTGTTGCCTGCTGTCTGGGGGCTGTGCTTTGTGGATGGCAGTTCGGAGGTATGGTTCTTGTAGCCGCGCATTAACCCTACTGGCGGCGCCCTAGGGTTTAGGGTTTATGCATGAAGAGCACTTGCCCATTGTGCGCCTCATAGCTCGGCTTGTAGAGCGTGGATGGCGGGGGGTGGGGTAGCAAAACGAAGGTGCACACTCAGGGTACACGTCTGGAGTGGCGCTCGTGGTGTCGCGCCCCACCCCTTGCCATGGTGGCACTTGCAAGAGGGTGTGGTGGTTGTGCTAGTGGCCCCCTCATCGAAGTAGTGAGGTGGGAGGCGTTGTGGCCCCACCTAGGGCGCCGCCACCCTCGTGGCACCTCAGTAGGTCGTGGGCATGCCGTGTGTAAGAGGGCCGGCCTTGCCACCGCCGTGGGCGCATGCAAGGGCACCAAAGGGGGGGCACTCCCCCGCCGGATTTTCCAGGAAATCGAGTGTTTCTGGGTACATAAAAGGGCTTAAGTATTGAGGTGCCGGGGGTGTGATGGCACACGGCGTGCAACACACGGCGCGCGCACGGGAGGGGTGGGGGGCCATGCATGCACCCAAAGGTGTGGCAAGCACATGGTTGGGCCCCCCACCTCGTGCGGCGCACTCAAGCCAACTCCCCAACATGCATGCACACGTCTCCACCCCATCGTGGGCCGCGCCACGCGCCGTGGGGCGGTCTGACCACCATCAAACACAGTTTCTATGCGTTGGAAAGGCCACGCGACAGGTCTCGTCGCCCACGCGCCAGCTTGCGCGACTTACCCCCCACGATCGTAACACATCCCGGGAGCCAAGTACCTCAAACCGGCACGCATGGCGCGGGAGCTTTGTCAAACGTCTCCTGTGTGCATGAGAGGCCCACCTTGAGGTCGTCCGGCACGCCGCCGCCCGCACGGCGTAGGTGCACGTCAGATCTTCCCCTTGTGTGCCACGTGAACCGAAAGCCCACCTCAATGCCACACAATGCGGCCGTGGCTCTTGAAAAGCGAGTTTTAATGGAGCAGAGCGTGGGAGGGGACACGCAACGCACGGCTGGTGTGGTGCGTGCATTTGGGGGGGTCGGAGGCATGGTCGGGAGTCGGGCCGGCGGCTCAATGGGCGGACACATGTTGGGCTTCCCCATGGCACGGGAATGGCCATAGCTCGAGCGTCTGACCTCGGATCTGGACGTGGCGACCGGCAGCGGCACCGCAGAGGCCTCAGCTAGGCGCCTGGCCAAGTTTCCTTCTCCGAATACACCCCGTTTGCGCACAGCAACCTCATCTCAAAGTCCAAGGGGCCCAAGGGGTGCCAACCTCAATCGACCACCCCCCTAAACCCTAAACCCTTGACCCAGCCACGCACGGGAGGTTCGCCACCATGTGGGGGCCACGTGACATGGCCGTCAGCCACGCGGGAGGCCGTTACATGGTGTTCCTGGTCGCTACAGTGCATGATTTCATTTTTATATTGGTAATATATAGGCACACATGGCTACTTCGAGTCAGAAAATCATAGCTCTCGATTCCATGGGCGGAATCCAGATCTGATTAGCTCCAGATGCTCGTCGTGACATGGCGGAGGCAGCCACGGCCTGAGCTTTGAACCACAAGTGCTCTGCATTTTGAGCTGTCGGCCGCCGAAGGCAAGGGGGTCCGTGACACACAAATTCTTGATGGAGGGTGGCTCACCACCCTAGAACCCCACATGTGGTGGCTTGCCAATGGGCTGAGGCACACCTGGTGTCCCACCATCAGTCACTATCAAGGWCGATCTCGAGGTGAGGGTGSAGGKCCTCAAWTVGAADGCGCTKRG